>OY796660.1:20902810-23302810 GCA_963680705.1 Rhagium mordax
AGAATGAGACAATAAAACTAAGGAAATTAATGCTAAGGTTATTGTGAAGCATCAGAAATATTGAGATTTTCCACTTTGCCTGACGGCTTTGTCATATGCCTAAAAGGCATAGGCTCATGTGATGCACGAACGTGATATTAGATAGGTGTTTTTAACACGAGATGAGAAACCAGTTTCCATTAATAACACGGACACACAAAAAAAAATTGTCACGTACTACTGAGCAGATCATATTCCTCTAAGCTAAAACCGAATCTGGAAGATTTACTCCATCTTGTGGGGATTTTTGTCTGAAAACGTTGGAAACCACCTGAAGTCGCCAGCCTAATCTGAAGTTAGATATGTTTTTAATTTATCGGGCCAGAATATAAATATGCCGAATTCGTTCAAAACTTAAACTGCGAAAAGTTACATAATACGTGTGTTATATTTGGAAAAACTAATTAATTAAGACGGCCCCGTATCTCAGTACTTGCTTGAACCACTTTGTAATAGCGATTTTTCCTCACAAATGCACTCGAAGCGAGTTATTGAGGGAAAAACGAAAAAGGTGCACTTTTTTCAAGATGGCGGTGAAAGCACAAGGACGCTAAGGTAGAAAATTTGGATAAGAGGATGTACACAATATATCAAAAAACAGAGGAATCTGACCTTTTGCAGGGCAAAACTTCAGGATTCCTGGGCTATAAGATATTTATTATGAATTTTTGATATTTTGTAATAGTATATTACATTTTGTCAGGACTCTATGTAAATAAAAACAATGTCCCGAATTGAGGAAACAAACTCTGTAAACCGTCAAAAGGAAAACGAATGGAAGAAATATCGATTAACCAAACATGTGTTCAATGTTGAAAGATGATATTTTTGTTATCAAAATGTGCGATATTAAACGAGCAGCGACATTTAATTTTACGAAAGTCTAATCTAAGGCAAACTATATTTCACAATAGGTAATATATAAATATAATACAATAGGTACTATATAAAAAAATAATACAAAAATTAGTGCCTACTTATATCGCCTCTAAATAATTAAGGAAAACTATAAGAAATATGGAATAATATCAGTGCAGTACTCTTAATTTAGAAAAATAATAAATTTTAAATAAATAATAATAATAATAATAAATAATAAATTTTATTATTTGCCAGTTTTTTAACACAAAACAATATCTATAAAACGAAATCTACACATCTACGTACTTAATGACTTGTTGACACTAATATATGACGTACGACGTTAGGCGTGTGGTGTACACTTTGCTTTTGAGGTGGCCCCACAATAAAAAATCCCAAGCAGACAAATCTGGTGATCTTGGGGGCCAATGAATGTCGCCACACCGTGAAATTACGTGGTTACCAAGGAGCTGTCGAACGGCCGAACGACATTCCTTGGATTCGAGGAGAAATCGCAGCAATTCCCATGGAAGTGCTTCAAAGTGCCATGCAAAATCGTTCGCTTCCAGGAATGCATACGGTTGAATTTGAAAGGCCATCATGTTATGAACATTGTTTTTAGAAATTGATTTTTTTTTGTTAGAACACTTAATGGCATGTAATTTACTTTTTATTTTCAACAATAAAACTTGTAAATTAATTTTTCTTACTTCTGTCAGAGTTATAATTTACCGTTCCCCTGTGCCACTCTGTGCTAAGTAATCCTTTTTCGGTGTGGTGTGTATAAGTCTTCCTGTCACCGACTGAAACCTACTAAAAATAGTGTTTAACGTTTATTTGAATATTCATTTATTTCTTCTATCCGGTAAATTATACCCACTTCACTGTGTCACATAGTTTCAATTTAAGAGACATTTAATTTCGTAACAGTAATTAGCTTTGAAGTACTCTAACCATGTATAAACTTCCTCCATTAAAATTTCACAACTCCCGTTCATATTACCTTAGTGATTTATTTGTCGCATATACAGAATCGTTTAGTGCAGAACAAGTAAACAGAGTGATAACAAAACACAACTAGAATATTTTTCTGACCTATTTCATGCATCCATAAATACACCAAAACTGCTGGCATAAATTACACACACACAGGTAGAGCAAAAGAAAAAATATCATTAAAAAAAGTTTAACTTGAAGGTCTGTCTGCAGGGGCATTCAGTCAAGTGGAAAAGGGTACACTGACCGAACAAGATGTATTAGAAACAGTGGAGAAACAACCTATAAATTCAGACAATTCATTCGGGACACCCAAAAACAATCAATCAGTGATAAACATAACCATAAAGGTTTTAGCAGCTTGATAAATAAGAAGAAATTAATAATAAATGTGGATGACCAAAACGTTCTGTTCGAGGCGATGAGGCGCGAACGACCTGGTCGATCAGATAAATTCGGTTGTAACATATCGTCCAATATTTATCTTGTGAAGTGATGCGATGGATAACTTTTGCGTTAAAATGAGATTACTTTTGTATCATTAATTCGTCATTAATCACCTTCCAAAAGGTGCACAAATCTGTCTAAGGCACAAACTAAAATTAATTTAATAGCTATTAACAATTTTATATAATTATAATTAGGTGAACAAATTTTTTCCAAAACAAAAACATCGAAAATTATAGCAGGTCAAAAATATCGAAAATTATGGCGAAAGTTACTTGAACACGGACATATAGAATATTTTATTAAAAACCAAAAATCTTGATGGCACATAATGTGATACTCTTAGTTCTCCAGACGTAACCCAGATACATATTTTTTTGTGCAATACCTTGAAGGACTAGTAAAACAATTAACCTAATATTATAGTTGATCTAACCGTCCAGTAAGAACATCAACAACGTATGTGAAGAGAATTGGATTCATCCATTCGATGTCTTTATGGGAGCCTTGATCACTATGATGTGTTCAAAAGTGCAGTTTCTCTTTTGGAATCAAAAATATTATCGCTTACTAAATTTCAAAGTAGGCGCAAAATAGCTAGTTTATCATTATTAAGATAATGATATGAAATTTGTTTACTTATACGGAGACTTATACCTATTATCGCTTACTAAATTTTTATCAATCAAATAGTTTGGATAATCCCTGGAAGGTAATGTTTTTAGGTCACGACTATTAATATAAATGATCTACTTACCAATAATATATCCGAATCTTCTATAAACTGAGTTTTGAAAATTTGTATTTTTTCAAAACCGCGCAGAATACCACATACAGGTAATCATTGTCAATCGTCACGTTTCTGTAACAAACAAAGAGAATTGTTTATAAATATCAAATGATAGATGAAATTAATGGATTTCGGTTATTAGAAACAGCAGGAATAGAATTCAATGATCCGTTGAATTAAATGCATTGGGAATTAGTGAGGCATATTATCAACAAAAACATGATTGTTACCTGCAGTCACGTTGGAGTTATTCACAGTCCGGTCAAAAACAAAGCAATAAATAGTTATGACATAGGTAGGTATGTTCTTGTACATAACTGTTTAGTAATTTGCATAGTAAAAAGTGGGTAAAAGTCGCATATTCCTTCTTCATGCATATAGGAGTCCCCAGATATATTTTTTCGAAAAAGAAACGTAATATACTTGTCTTCTACTCCAAGGCTAGTATGCATTATAGTCAATTAAAATCGTAAAATATAACCTTTTAGCTATGGTCCTATTAGTACAATTTATTATTGTAATTGTAATTGTAATTTTGAAATGTTTTTCCGCCACAAACAAGTAATTTTAATAATATATAAATTCGTTGTTAAAAACTAAAAATATACATAAAACATAAAATAATTTCATCTCCATTAAAATATAAAGACAAGAAACTCTAACTGTTCCTTTGACAACACGTCAAAGGCGTAGAGGTTATTTCCCAGTTTTAAACTGGTTAATTTGAATATTTTTTTGATAAAATAACTTTTTTGGATAATGAATATCAAGAAATGTGGTAATAAATCTCATAAAGAAAAGGAAGAGAATAAAATTATGAAATGCCACAATTAAAACAAAGACAAGTAAGTTTTGACCTGAACAGGTATAATTATACAGGGTGGAACAAAAGTATCAAATAATGGCTTTAACTTATTTGCAAACGTTATTTGCAAAGTTACAAAAACATGTTCAATATAAAAGTTGTTTGGTTCTTTACCATGCATGTTTTTAGTTTGTTGATATCTTCTTCTGGTTTGTTCATATCGAGGTTCATATCTTTTTCCTTTTAAATGGCACCTATAAATTTTTTTTGTCAATTTGAAACAAGCATGTTTTTCTCTATTCAGTTATAAAATTTTGTAATTTTTGGAAAAATAAGCCAGAAAAAAATATTTATTACTACAGTAGAATTTAAATACAGATTAGGTCATTGCTTGGCAATCAACGGGGCTCAGTTTGAACATTTGATTTAGTATTGCAGTTTTTTTTTGTATTTAGTCTACTTTTGTTACTCTTTAAATACTTAATTCTTTTAGATTTAATTTTCAAATTACATCTTCTCAAAATATTAAAGTTATTTTAGGAATAATAAATAATTTTAAGATATACTTAATGTACCAGAATATAATCTCTGTTTGTTTTGCATATTTAACCAGTTTGAAGTAACAAGTTTGTGACTTATTATTAACTTACACTTTGTAGGCGAGTAAGCCTGAATTCTTTATGACAGTTACTGCTAAAAAGGGTGTTACAAATTGAAAGGGAAAGCACTATAATCAATCATATTCCAATAATTTTATTTACCGGTTTTAAATACTTTTGAAAATGTATGTAGGGTGGAGCAAATAAGTGTACTGGACTTCGATAACTGGAAAATAAAAAGAAAATACAAGTAAACTAAACTGCTGGACAATTGAAACGGACCAAGCGAATTATTAGGTTAACTTTGAAGTCAAATATTTTGCAAACCTATAAAGATATCGATACGCGGTTTGCAGAATTTGAAAGAGAATTTAATTCTGAATAAGCCTGTTTATTCCGATCTTTCTGTTTTCTGGTATCTTACCGTCTACAGGGGTAAAAGAAAAGTATGTTTCTTTAACCATAGTTTTGAAGTACCGGGTTTTCACAAAAAAATTTTTTCATTTTTATGGTTGGCATTTTTTAGGTCACTTGTTTACAAGGATAAAACTGATTTCTCAAATTTTTGATATTCCTCTTCCTTCGTGAAATTTCGATTTTTTTGTGAGACTCTGTAAATCTCAGGTATTTGTGCTAGTAGACCTTATTGTATTTTGTGTGATTGTAACTCCCTAGGACTACCTCTTTTGCAATGAGCACATTCATTTCGTAGCGACCAGTGGCGTACCCTTAATCAGTAGTAATACATTCACGAGTCGATAGAAACATCACCCTTGTCTTTTCATTTGAAACGCGCCTGTATACATGATGTACAAATAAGTATAGTATGTAACTGTTTTTGTTTTTGTTTTTAATACACCATTTTATAAACATCATTACAAAAATAATGGTAGCAAAAAACACATATTTTTCTGGCAACAATAATTAGGACAAATAAGAATAACAAAACTGCCATACGCGGAATATGCAAAATGTAACACGTTTTAACTGGTCCATTTTGTTTTTAAAAAAAACCTTACAATGATAAACTAATCTTTTTATTATTAATGGAACAATAAGTAGCAAAGAGACATTTTTAAATTATGTTCATTACTGATATGTTTACATGTTTAGTGTACCTTAACCGAGACCTTAACTCCCTACTGTTTAAAAGGAAAACTTTGGGCTAATGGGAAAACTAATACCTGGTGGCACATTTTCTCTTGATCGTACACGCAACTTAAAGAAGACCACACATGCTCAACGATGTTTAAGTCAGGAGATTTTATAGGAAAGTTTAAATATTGGTTAATATTATTTCCTCCAAAAACTTCTGAACAATTTCATGACTTCTCTATAATTAATAATAGTGTTATCTTGGTAATCTACTGCAATGTTACTCAGGCAACAAATGGTCGTTCAAAGATATATTTTGTGGATAATGGGGGCATCCAAAATTTACCTGAAATTTACAGGGTTTTAGAAAAAAATCGAAATTTCATGAACGAAGCGGGATATTAAAAATTTTAAAAATTAGTTTTTTCCTTATAAACAAGAGACCAGAAAAAATGTCAATAAAAAAAAATAAAAAAACAAATTTGTGGAAACCCGGTTACTTAGAAAAAGAAACTGGATTATTGAAAAATAATTGACCACTAATCAATTAAGTTAAAAGCGAGATTTTAACTACAAAAAAAAAAACGTTTCAAATTGATATTCTTAAAAATAAAGAAGTACGAGGCGATCTGGATTTCGTTGACACCCGGTACACTATAAATAAATATGCAATCTTGATTGACGTAATGTGTGTTGTAACTAACCACAAGGTTATGCTCATTAATTAGCTTGTGACAGCCGTGTATTGATTGTTTTAAATGCAGAATTTCTATTATGTTTGTACTAACTAGAAAAATAATGAAAAGCGCATTTTATATATTTTAGATGCCATACCAAAGAATCAATAGATGGCATCAAAGCAGTCATGTTCGCAAAAACTGTTATTTGTTTTTTTATAATATTATTATTTTTTGAATTAAGTAGATACGAAAAGAATTATCCAGATATTTTTTAGATTGTCTGGGAAATGCACAGAAGTGTGATAGTAAATCCCAAATAAGGAAAGAAAGAAAATTGATCGATGCCACAAATAACTTTTAGACAATATAGATACCAAAAGTCGTTTAATTGTTTACTGTACCGAGAAGTAGGCAACTGAAGATAATTTCTTGCATTTGTTCAAATGAAGATGATACTTCTTATTATGGACAATCAAAGATACAGATTATGCAGATAACACTCGTTTTACATTGAAAACTATTTTCAATTGAAATTTGTAATGGCTTGTATTATTAGTGATGTATAAAATATAATAATTTCATTACTAACGTTTTCTCATGTTTACTTATTTGTTAATAAACTGTTTGGTGGTAGAGTCAATCCGATGCATAAACATATAGTCATTTTGAGTTACATTATTTTTTTTTTTTTTTTTTTAAAGTTACATTATCTATTCAACACCGGTCTATAGAGACTGATAAATAACATTAGTTCACAATGTTGAGAGCGATTCAATTTCTACTGTATTTTATGTGTGATTACAAACTAATGAATGAATAATTCTAACTTGACGTATTGTAATGCTATACGATACTTTGACTTTCTGCCGGGCTCTACTGATTGATATTAGCGGTCATTCTTGATCCACTTTACTACGCATTGAATTGTTAATCTCTATATTATAGTTTATTATTCTTTGCTTATTTTTGTATTTGCGTTAATTTTATTATTAATATCTGAACACTTATATATCAATTTGTAGTTAAAAAAAATGTAACAAAATTTGTAAAACTTAATCCTTACTACAGTTTAGACTTTATATTTCCCACGCCGCTAATATAAAATTTTAGAGTAATATTATAATGTAAAGCAGTCAGATGTCATAATAATCTGTATTAGCTAGCTAGCTAGAAGAGGAAACTCGTCCGCAAAAATTAAGTTAATACTGGTTTGCCCCAAGGCGTGGTCTCTCTTCACAGTTTGAAATTTTTATCACCGAGGAATCACAATTCAGTAGAATAATAAAATTACAAATGCCAGTCTTTAATTGTTATCAGCGGTTTGGAATCGCAATTCAGTAGAAATGATAAATTGGTTTTGGCATAGACTATGATACGAATCACCAAAGAAAAAAAATTAAATTAGTTACTAACGGCTATGCATTGGCAATTTTTTTTATGGAATACAAGGATCAAATCGGCAGTAAATGACGAGGATATGACCAAGGTCAACAATATAGGAAATTTTTACTTTGGTTTACTAATAGTCCATATGACTGCATTAAATTCTGCATTTTTGCACCAATTATAAACATAACAGATTTGTTTACTTTCTTTTATCTAACATATTTAATTTTTTTTTTGAAGCGGACACAATTTAAAATAGGTTTTATCTGATTAACATAAAAAGCCATAATTAACGAAAGTGTGTCTAATGCATTAGAATGCTTATTACGAAATCAGCGTTAGTACTCTGGGAACCCACAGGGTTCCTTACTTTTCAAGGTTTTTCATTTTAATATTAATTCAATCGCACCTAAAAATATTTACTTAATTGTTTTAGAAACTTAATACTGACTAAAATTAAAATGTTTGTGGTACTGTAAGGGTCTTTTTTTCTTGCGCTTTGCTTTCGGTCAGATACTTACGTAATCTCTTTTTATTTCTACGGGAATCTCGGGCGCCAGCCCTTCAATTTTTAAGTGCGAAGAACGACACTGTCTTTTTGGTTCTCCTAATTGGGAGAACAACCCTGGATGGCAAAACAGTGGATGATACGGAATAGCCAGAGTTCGAAGCTGGAGACCTATCTAATGGATTTCGGTCATACTGCTCAAACGGGTTAATCAGAAAATAACACTACAGAAATAATAACTCGCGAAGTTTGCCTTTTTAAAATAACGTGTTTATTCAGGAATAAATGATGAACAAAGTAATTTATTCTCAACCCTTCACGACGCTGCAGTCGTGTACGTATAAAACTATTCTCTTAAATAATTATAAATCAGTCAAGCTGGCAAGCAAAAGTCTTTACGCGGTGTTTTTACGGCGGAATTTATAGAGACGTTGTATGGATATTTCGCTACGTACGACAAGCAAATGTACCTTTCCACGAGGACTATAGACGGCGGGCAGTCCGTCAGCTATAGATATTTGAGGCTAGATAAAATATTGAAACAAGCGGCAAGCTACTGCCGCAAACGTCGAGCTATTTGTTAAATGATTAGTTTAAATAATAGGGGCTTTGCGAGTCAGTTCTATGCGAATTCCCAGTACGTATGGCCCAAGTGAACAAATACACACTGTTAATGCATATAGTGACTATTTATTTCACGTAGGTTTTCCGGTAACCTAGTAGGCAAGGGAACATTTAAGGTGGCCCAAGTGAACAAACCTCAGCAGTCTTTGCCTACATTAACAAAATAAACAAACCAACGGAGGTATTACTAATAAGTTCTAGTTTACTTTGGTAGCAAAATACGGTGATATTTACTGACAATAAAATCTCTCAATATCTATACTTGACTGACGGCAGTACCGGCAGAATGTAGCAGGTTGCGTTAAATTCTTACCAATATTATACTCAAAGGAAATTACTATTAACTCGGAGCGGCGGTGCGGCAAATTTTACAGTAGACAGGTTGATCGTCAATTGCTTGCGGTCGAACGGATCTGATGCGGACTATTTCGGAATGAACTTAAACTGCTGCCGGTTTTCTCGGAATGCGAATGAGGACGGAATGAGCACGGAATGAGAGCGAAGTGACTGTGCTTCCCCTTTTTGTAAACTTTTATGACGTATCTGTCGTGTTAAAAGAGAGGTGGTCACCGACTTTAAACGACGTTCTCGTATGCATATCCCAGCGTAACTTGCAGAGGTGCAGCGGATTATGCATCTTAGTGCACCAACTCAAAACGTATCTAACCGGAAATGAGTTGCTTGTAATTTCTATACTCTGTTGCAAAAAGAAACGGATCAAAACGAGCAAGGATTAATAATTTTAGGAACGAATGATTTTTATTTCCGACTCGGTCATTATTTATAATAATTCTCGGATTTTACTTATACCAGGGATTGTCGAAAATTAATCAATTAATTACTTGACTGCTTGTTTACCAGCGGACTTTTTAACAACTCCTTAATAACTTAACTACAACAGAACTTACTTACTAAAACAGCGGCAGGGTGTACCCAAGTGACGGTAATATTTAAAGCAAAAATGAATATTCCTTGACTGGAAAAAATCACTTCGTTACAGTACACACACACAGGCAGTAAGTGCGGAGATGCATAACTGACAACGAGTTGTTATTATTTATTAACTAGACAACCTTGATAAAGTACATCGCGTCAATTTTTGTATTCGGTCTTTAAACCTCAAATTCCCAGTATTTCTACATGAATAGGTTTGCAAACCACTTCTTGGGGACAATAAAATTAAGAATTTGTTCGCAATAAGTGAAACCCGGATTCCCTATCCACACGAATTACTAAGCTTAAGGGTTTTCATAGATAAAATATAATCGGTATAGTGACTATTTGCATGATATTAACGCTGACATCTAGTTTGAACAAACATATTAAACAATAAAATTCTGCTCGGTCTGTTTCGCCTTCGCATATTATTCAATTTTTGTAAAATATTCCTTGTAATTTTTTCAAGTTGTTTCGACTGCTTTAAAATGATAAAAAAGGGAATGAAAAAGAAAGAAAGAAAAAAGAAAAAACTGCTTACTGAACGGAAGAACAGTTTATTTATTAATTCCTTAAAAATAAAACTTTATTATGATAGTATTAACAGCAGGCAGAGAGCCACTTTACTATATCTATGGACAAAGTTTACCAAAGATTAAATATTATGTAATACTTGAATGTAGATGTTATAAGCAATTTGTAAGGCTAAAATTTCTATTAAAATGTTCATCTCGGTATCCCCACTCAGGGATGCTTTGTCTTTCATTTCTGCCATTTCTTTTAACATCGGCTTTGACGGCGAGTTCTTTTGTACGACACCAATTAAAAGGACAGGGCTTTTATGTTGATAATAATGACCAGGGGCTTTTACATTGTGAATGAGCAACCCCTGCTTCCCAGCAAATGGGGCAAGAATGTGCATCATTAGCGCTATTATACCACTAATTTACGTGCACGCATTCGCCGTCGGTTTTGTTGACACTAGTGACTTGGAAAGTGTAACACTAGACGCGCCATGTCCGTCTGTATGTGCAACATTAATCTAGGTTTACAATTCACATGAGAGGCAGTGTCGGGTATATGAAGGGCAAAAGAAACTTTCCGCTTCATTTTAGTATATGACTAGGCACACTGGGACACCTCTGAAATATGAATAGAGCAAAAAGATTGTTCAAGATCTGAAATAATGCATGTTATATGCGTACTAGGCGGATGCTGTAATATTTGACCCGCATATTGTAGAGATCAAATAACGCAGGAAATAAATTTATAAAAGTATTACTTAGTCCAATAATTTATTTCATTGTTCCTCCTTATACAAAGTTAATATTACGAGTGCAATCAGGTCGGTTTTGTTAAAATAATTGAAGATATGAAATTGACATTTTGTTTAAGCTAAGAGATACTAGTAATAATTGCATAAGTTAACAGGATTCTATACAATGCATTTTAATGAAAACTTTCTGCCCTAAATAACTTTGGATATATGATTTTTGCAAAAACGCAAAGCACGATAAAAAGAAATAATAAAGAACACATTTTCTTATGAACAGATCTAAGATTGTCTCCACCCCCTCACCCCCAGAGTTACCCTTACAATTTTTTTAAACGGAACACCCTATACTTTTTAGGTCATAAGATTCCCTTCAAAGAGCTTATTACAAAAATGAATAAAATATGAGGACTCTTTCTGAAAATCTTGCATTTCAATAAGACGGAGCACCCCCACATTTTGCTGTGACTGTCCGTCAATTTCTTAATGATAGGTAGAAAAGATTCGATTATGGATTGGCCTCGCGCACCGGATTTGCTAGTTTATATTTTTTTGTAAACGAAAGTTTATGCAACTCAACCATAGTTGCTAGATAATACACGACAAAGAATTATTCAGATAACGCCACAAGTTTTTCATAATGTTAGACAGGCGTTGAAACGAGATTATCATTGCATGGACGTCAATGGAAGTCAGTTTGAACACCTCAAAGTAAGTAAATTTTGGTATTGAATAGTTTATTGCTGTAAACCTTTTTTTAACTTAAAACTATTCACATTAGACTTTAGACCCCACATTTTATACATTTTTGCAATAAGCTTTTCGAGGGAAATATGGGGTGTTTGATTTAATAAAAATTGTAAGGGTGGCTCTAGGGTTGAGGGGGGTGGAACTAATCCAAGATCTATCCATAAGAGTATTCCTCTATTATTTCTTTTTGACATGTTTTTGCGTTTTTTTTGCAAAAAACAATATATCCAAAGGTATTTGGGGCGGATAGTTTTCATTGAAATGCACTGTATTGCAACTTGTATAATTGCGTATTTTTCGACTTCGCTTGGAACCTGCAAAGATAAGGAACAAAATTCGTATTTCTGAGGAGTTGTATATCTTGCATGGAAAAATGTTATATTTTGTCTCTGCATCGAACGTTGCTATACATATATATCTTTTACCCCTCATTTGTCTAATGAAGCCTACATGTTTCTTATTCAAACAGGATGACTGAGAACAAATGACGGTACTAGCAGTGGGAGTATTTTTTAAAGTCAGCTAGATATTAGGTACCTATACCTATAGTCTCTAAAATAAAGTATTTCCTACGTGCAGGCATTGCACTTTTTGCTTCAATTGACTCCAGTTGATGGGATGATACATTTTGACAATGAAAATTCAAATATTTTTTTAATTCTAGCTTAATATACAAAGCGGGTGTATGTATACACGCACCGTCACGCCATTCTCATTGCCTGAGGGGAGAATGGGTAATGGTTTTGTGAAAATTAAAACATAATATTATCTATATGACTGTCTGTGTAACACCAACATAAAATTATAAAACATATTTTACATTCACACACTTTTAAGCTAAAATAAGTTTTAACATTACAAGTAATAACTGGATATTTTTATAAAAATAAAGGATTTAGCAAATAAATCAAATTAACATTAGATTTCTAAAATTCAGTATTTTGTTTATATATACGACTAATAAAAATATATTAAAATTGTCACAATGTATTCTTAATAATTTTTTCGATTTAGAGACAATACATTTTATTGCGTTTTCAAATATCATTAAATGATAAAATCAACTGGAATTATTCAATGTGGAACTCGTTTTCTTTTATCTGTCAGGTCAGGACAGACAAATTGGCATTTTATCTGCTATATACTGTGAAGGATATTCTGGTCCGTAGAAATAAAATGTTAAAATCTGGTGTTTTCATGTAATAATTACATTACGCCTATTTTTTTACTATTTAGTAATACGCATCGATCACTACATATTAATAATTAGATCATGTGTAATAAACCAGAAAACGTACGCTTCATTTGTTAATATATTAAATTATACCAAATATTTTTTTATCATTTATATATAAGCATAAACCACTATCACAGTCAATCACAATGGCCGACGCCCGAAAGTATGCTCATTACTGTAAAAATTGTTCTCACAAGCCGAATGTTGTCAAACCTCCAATTTGGTGTACGGTTGGGATCCTTAATGTACCAATGAGTAACATATATTGTGATGAATTTACACCCACTTTTTTTACATAAAGCTTGTAGTATGCCCTCTCATAGCAGGTTCCTGAGTGTGGTGATTCAGCAGTGATCCAAGAGATGGCGTAGAAGGTATATCTGAAGGTATATTAGGGCGAAGATGGCTCACTGCCGGTAGTAGAATATTGCAAAGTGAACAGAACACAATAGAAAAGGAACGGTGACTAGTAGTCAATAACAGTATTATTATTATTATTATCCCCTAAATTACGTTAGTACGAGCTCACTCTTATTGCATTAGGTAACTCGCTTGGTTATTACTTTTAGTCTTTAACTAAGCGCCTTATATAATATATTACAGAGATATATTAACATGTCTAATATCATATAATGAATAATACAGATTAATCAAATCAATCTTCTGTTAATCAGCCTGTCACTTACGATTAGAGTTTTACTAATAATGAAACGATGGTTCGACTTTTCTAATTTCGGTACAGTCATTGCGTTAAAAATAATAAAGAGGTGCAACTGTCAAGGTTTCGAGATTTTAGTATTGTAATTGTCATCAATTTTTGGTGCTACGGGATGGTATTTGTAATGTGGCTGTATAGCCCTTAAAATTGAAGGTAATCATGAAGCTATTGGTAAAAAAATACAACACTAAAATCTCGAAATCTTGACAGTTGCGTCTCTTTATTATTTTTTACTCAATGGTACAGTAGAAACAATTCTTCAATTTTTCAGATAATAGACGAGACTATTTTAACGGATCGGATTGGTGTTAGTTCTGTATTCCTTAGTCCTTCATAAATTTTGATCGTGTCTTAAAATTTCTATAAATTAACTACAAGGTGGATTTAATTTAATAATAATTATTGGCTAATACACTTTCTACTTATGAATGAGTTTTCGCAGCCGATAAGGTAAATAATCACTTTGTGTATGCATGAAACCAATTATGTCAACATTTTTGGAAACTCTGCAGTATAGCAGTTACTTATGATTTAAGACATTTGTGTTCTTCAGTTAGTTGCCATGGGATTTTTATCTGTATAATTTTAACGCAGAATTATAATAATTGAAAATTTTACTATTCTTGGTTAATCCTGTATATAGGGAATATCTGAAGCACGTAAAAGGATTCTTAAGTTTTACTGCCATGCTGAAACAGGTGTTTAATATTTCCAAGTGTGTGAAGAGGCTTTTCGCAAGCTAATATAATCTCGTACCACACCTACATAGATTTTGCGATACGTTCCCTGTTTATACAGTCAAAAAAATTGAAATTAATTTAATAATACATTTCTGAACAGTACAATTGAAACGCAGGATGCGCGGGGAGAATGTACCTGCCTGTCGAAGTGGAATCCTCTAGATTACCAATAATTACCATTAATTTGACGTTTGAAGCTATCTATTAAACGGTTATATTCGACCATTTATTTAAATATTGATGCTTTATTGAGTAATTTTAGTTTTGTGGGCTAAATGTAAGTACAATTGGGGCATAAATGTATACGTATGGCTAATTATTATGACAAATAGTTTACTGCCATTGGTTTATATTGAATTAATTTACGAAGATAGAAATAGAATCGGATACATCACTGAACGTGACTGAACATTTCTCATGTTCCATGCCTTATCCTATTTGGCGCCATTTTGGACCAACTTAAGGTTTATCAGTGTCCGGGTTTACAGGACCGAACTCATAATGTGACATTTTTGATATATGAAAATTTTTAGGCACACCAGTTAATGTTAATTACTATATCCAATATTAAAATAAAATTTCTACTTTCAGTAGTAGATGTTCATGAATAATTAAGTCTATTTTGACACCGGTAATGTATTATGGATATCAATACAGAAGGAGATCTGGAATTATTAGGACGATCCCATTTGTTATATTTCTATTGATAGTAAATTTAACTTATTGCATTAGTTTCGATGTTTCCTGGAAATACAATCACAATCGATTAAAAAAATATACATTTGTATATTGGAAAAGAGTAAAGTAACAAAAATTAAGATAAAGCTTTAATTACAGTGAATAAATTATAACAGAATTATAATTATAATAATTCACAACTAAAACATTTACAATGAAGAATCTACCAAATGAAAGCAACGATTCTTGGAATAAATTAAAAATAATACTCTTAATCTGCACAAACTTCATATTTCTGGGGGTGGATAATTAATTTAACGAAATTATTAATCATGTGGTAAATTAATATATAATAAAAACACATTCGTATCGATTTACCGCTTAAAAATGTAAATAGGTGATGATAGCGATCATGGTTATAAATAATAATAAACGCATAAAATCAATCATGTTTATCTCACAGATCTAATAACGTTCTCGACAAGTGAAATATCAACATTGGTATGTAGAATATAATTCATCAAAATTTTTAGCTTTTGGTACTGTTAGTAAGCCACTTAAAAATAGTTTTTCTGTCCAATGTAGCACGAAAATAAAACTATTGAAAATTAACGTGTCCCGTTACATCCTGGATAAAATCTAAATATGAAAATTTTGTTTACTAACCACGTAATAAATTCCGAAAAATACACGTATATATTTTATTATTACCATAAAATACTCTTTCGCGTTCTTGGTTCTTATTTACAGAAAATTATTAATAGCTAAAAATATGTTACAGCATAAAGGAAACGCAAAATCTAGATATGCCTATTTAGGAACAGTAACAAGAGCCCACGTAAAATCGTTAGTTAACGAACTTCCATGGTCATACTCCCATTTTAGTGACAATAATAGTAGCTACGCAAAAACACCTTTTTCCACGATAAATGAGCGCAGTATCTATTTTCATGAATCCTACAATTTTTCGTCATAGAGATACAACCCTTGGTAGCAAAATCAAACACGGTTCTTGCTTATTCGAAAGGCTTTACTGGTACGGTTATTTTACTAGGAAACTCCCAATTAACCCCCAAGTAATCTAAAAAAAATACTGCTAGTATTTTTTTTTAGATTACTTGAGGGTAATATAACATAATATATGAACCGAAAACTTATTGAGTTTGAATATAAAGGTTTCGATGGTCCAGGGAAATAGGGATATATCATATTTAAATTCTTATCTGAAAAGCAGACAGGTACATTTATCGGAAACCCTCGTATTGATGAAATCGTTTGGTTTTTAGCATATTTTTTTTTTAATTCAAGTATTTTCTATTACTCGAACTTTTCAAACTTTCGTTACCTCCATAAATAGTTTTTTAATTTGTCCTTAATATTCTTATATTAATTTATTTTTTATTTACGGATCACTTGCATAGGTTAGGGGATAAACTTGAAAGGTTTCATTAGTTTTATACTTTAAAAGTATAAGCAAATGCTGTCGCTGTATAAAAACAGTTCTGCTTTAAATCTTGGACTAACATAAATTATTCTATTCCGTATTTTATTTGTTCTGGTGCCTTTTATAGTAAACAATCTTTTATAATTTTAGAAGCACAACCACATTACTTTGGAGATACAACACGTAGTGAAAATTTCAGTCAGGGCATTGCTCTCATTTCGAGTACGCCAATGCGTCAAACACACATACGTATAAGCAACTGTAGAAACTCGACTTTATCTATGGAACAAATGGATGGTTTCGTGGGACGAATTTATGTGGGAACTGCATGAACATTTGCCCCCAAGATTTATGGCGATTTGTGTGGGGTTGGACTGGAAGAACACCCGGAAACGTAATAGGTAAGTCTCAGGGGTCCACAGAGAAATAAAAGGTCGGAATGACAAAGTTGTTCGTGTTATGTTTGTTGACGAGGAGAAAATCATAATTACAATGTACGTTTAATGAGAATTGGTAGAACGTTGCAATTGCACGGCGTCGGTTATATTCACAAATACAGTTTTAAAAATGTAGTTTAAATACCTACTTATTACGTGTTCTATGTGTCATGAATAGGTAATGTATTCATTACTTTTGATTGCTGTTGTGAATTAAACTGAATGTTATATCGATATATGTTGTTTTTAACAGACACGCAGACGATAAAACGCTGTTTAGTAGTGAATATGGTCAAGTAATATTAAAATATTAAATTAAATCTAAATTATTTAAATGAAAGTTGTACAGGGTGTCCATTATTATTATCTGTTTCCTTGCTTGGGTAACTTTTTATTTTCAGAGCTACATAGTTGGCAAAACAAGCAAAATTGGGGAGAATTGTGAGAGCAGATTTGCTGCTTTGAGAATTATGGTTGTTTAATTATCCTGAAAATGGTCGATTTTTTAAATCGCTAGCCCTAGAAAATAAGTGTAAACTCTTATCAATAGATATTTTTACGTAGAATTCAATAAACCAGTTGCCACTTCTATAACTAACACGATTTCCGAGGTACAACATATACTTGCTTTTTTTAGAACCCACAGTTGACTATAGTTCAAAAAAACGTATTTTCTCTGATTTTAAAGATATAAATAATTGTACGTGGTTTTTTTAACGTACCCCACAGTTGACTGTGGCTCAAAAAACGTATTTTCTCTGATTTTAATGATATAAATATTTGCACGCCTATCATCTTTAGTCATGTTGAAATGATGAAATATTCTTTTTATTTTTGAAATAAATCCTGTCATTTCAACACGAGTTTCAACGAGGCAATCTGTGGTAAAATTATGATGTTATCTGTCTTTTTTAAGCACCAAAAAATTATAACTCACTGCCAAAGAAATGTATGACCTACATAGTTCTTTGGTGATAAGCTAGCTATGAATGATTTTGGATTTCAGTTCTTCATTGTAATTTTTTTGTCAGTTGAGGACTACAAAATGTAGAATACTCATTTTTCATTATACAGAATGTCTTAAAAGTTGACAATCTAACGAAATTGAAGATACAGCTAGTAAACGGAAACCTTTAAAGACGTTTTCGTAACAAACAACATTGTTATCGATATGCATACTCAATATATCTGCAATCTTTTAAATTTCTGATTATTCTTGTCTAAAGATAAAGATGCGTTGATCTTTATCTAATCCACAGTTCTCATTTATATTTGAAATAAAAAAATAGCCTTGCATATCAACACAGTGAGAAATTGTATTTTTAATTTTGATTTGGCAGGTATCCTGAACGATCATCAATATGCTTCTCATGGCGTTTGCTCACATATTATGTAGAACAACCAAATCGGAAGAATTGAAGAAAGGTTTTAAATATTTTTAAAGCACGGAATAAACAATGTCATCAAGGTCTACTGCATAAATTTCCATTTTACTAGTCAGATCTCTTGTATCCATGGATATCAAATTTTGTCTTTAATCACTCAATTTATGCTGTACCGTCAGAAATTTTACGTGGCAACTCCGCCCCACAAGAGTATGTTTTATCACCAATTTTGTTCCTTCTTTACAGTAAGGACTTGCGCTTTCAGTAACACTCTGTGCACACTTTCGTTGATAATAGTAATCTCTCCAAAAGTTATTGCTTTCAGAACAGACAGACCAACATGATTCATTCTAATTTGGATAAAATCGTGGAACTGGGTTCAAATAATCTTCGAAATTTTGGATTCGATAAAAAATTCAGAGATGCAGTTCCTACGAGTTAATCCCAATCTCTTTTCAAAGAAATTGTCTTGCAGAAGATGCATTGCCAATACCACCACCCGCGACTTACATTCGTGCCACTAGACAAAATGTAGCAACAGATCCCCTTACCTTACTAAAGCACTAAAGGAAAGAAATAGGAATAGTGTTTATTACAATTTCAAATACTTACAATTAAATTTATTTATTCATACAATGTTTTATAAAAATTAACTGTTCTATTACTGCTGAACTGTTCATATATTTCAGTATTAAATGCAGAGGTTATCTCTTTCAATTGTTTAAATGTAATCTTGGATGAAGATTATTAAAAGTATTAATTTTATTAATTGAAACATTAATGGGCATATTAATAAATAATGACGAAATAAACATAAACAGTAATTATTAAATAACTTGGAGGCAAAACTTTTCCATAACAGAAATAATATAATTAAAAAAAATATATGTTTCTAGTAGATATCCATGTGTAAATGTAAAATGTTTTTATAATTTTAGAAGTTCGATAAGCAGATAGGTGTCCTGATATTTGCAAAAAATACTGGAGAACTTATAATAAACTATAATCTCTGACTGACCAAGATCAACTTAAACCTTCTAATTAAAAATTAAAAACTTAAACCAATTTGAATTTGTGGTTATGTTTTTGACTTTTCAACATAACCTCAGTAATTAAAACAGTCATTCATAGCAACAGAATTCAGATTTTCCAAAGCCTGCCCTCATGTAAATAAAATGTGAATATCATAATAATATACGTGCTACGAACAAATGATTGTTGTCATATACAATAGTACGTACAAGGTTAAATTGTTGCTAAATGGTTCTAAACAAGCTATTCCATGGTGCAAGTGTATTAATATGACTGATAGTCGAGAAGTTACGGAACTTGGCTCTCAACAAAAACATTCTTGTTCGATTCCTGATCATGGCAGTGGAATTAACTAAGCGAGCCATTACTTCAACTGTACACTGATATTAGGTGTGTGTCCGTTGTCTTTCAATGTGTATTTCTTCCCACACAACATATATGCATCAAGATCTTCAATAGTTTTGCGACACTCGATAAACAACAATTTTGTGTCGATATGCAAGGAAATAGTTATTTATGCGTAAGATGAGATTTCTCACGAATGGGAATTTTGTCGTGCGAGCCGAAGGCGAGTGCGACAATCCCAAGAATGAACAAAGCTCAGGTTACGCACGAATTGCATACAATATTTTTTCTACTACCGAACTGGACCTAAATTATCTAATAATAATGTGAAAATTTCAAAACGTCAAAACTTAATTTGTCGTTTAAAAATCATAATATTGCTATAGCCTACTTAATTTTAAATGAGTGAAACTAATCAAAGTCTTAAGAATATAAATGAAACTTCAGAATTATAAAAAATTCAAACATTATTGTTAAAGAATACTGAGGATTAGGTATACATATTATAATAATATACCGTGATAATAAATAAATGGACTACATAAAATAAATAACCATATTTAACGTGTTTAAAATAAAATGATTATTATAGGTGCTCTAATGCAATTGTTTACTATTTTACTTTACGCACTAAAAGCGTAAAGTTAGTACTTTACGCACGCTCATAAATTTTTTAAATTATATATACGTATCTTTTGTCTAAAGAACTAACTGAATCCTACAACTGAAAAACAGTCAACGACATTTTAAGCTTATTGTAATATGATTTAAGATCAATACGTGCGTTCAAGGATAATGCTGAATTCAGTGAATTATTTTATTCCACTTGAATACATGCGAAGACGCATTAAAACTTTTGATATGCCTGAGTTAGGCTGCCTGAAATAAATATACCTATTGCACAGTTTTGTTATTATTATATTGTCAAAAGCTAATTCTAAATTAGTAATATGAACTTTATACGCTTATTTCTTGCCTAAGTGCATAATTTACTAATTTAAAATTAGCTTTTTGACAATATAACATTATTATTAATAATAATCTATACATTTGATTTTTTTTTCTTTAATATTGTTCTCTTCGAGTTTCTTATTTACTACCGTGTGAAGCCTTAGAACGAAGAATAAAAATACTAAAATTTCCCGTCACTAAATTTTTACAACCGAATAATAAAGTTTTGTACACCTCATTAGTCGGGATTACATATAAACCTAGGAGATGAAATTGGCACAAATTAGTGTTTGTTTTTTCTCCTTTTAAACGGAAAATAACGACTGTGTTTACCGTGCCTAAGGGAATTATTCAAACTATTCATTTTGTTCATATTATAAAATAATGCGGTCTCCAAAGTCAATATTGACCTCGGAATTAGAAGGAAGTAATGCTTGCAGCAGTTTAGTCAATAATATGCTATGGTGGATGACATGGCATATAATAAGCATACGGAATTTTAGGGAAGAACGGTGAATAGCAGATTACAAAAGAATTATGACACCAAAATGGCTGCTGCTTTTACTTTATTAAAATTTTATTAATAAATTAGAAATTACCATACAATTTTCTACCATTCCCTAATATTAAGCAATAATTATTCTCGGGTTGTGGTTCTATAATTATGGTTTTACGAGTCATTTCGCCATATTACAAATAACGAATAACAATGAATTTATCTTAATTACGTATATAATTTTTAGCTAAAGACAATAAAACCACTTGAAACTAGTTGCATAACTGAGTTTAGAAAACTTTCAAGATGACTAATGACTTGAAATAGATCAAATTTAGTGACCTGAGTATCACGAAGATCGCTTTATCAGGACTTAGGGTTTTCACAGGCTGGATTTTTTTTATTTATTGTGTTGTACAGGATGTCGGTTATTTGACAAGAAACCTTTCAAAAATTTCCTATTTGCTTATACGATAAAATAGAAGTTCACTATAATATGTATATGCATATTCGATAACCTCAGTAGTTTTTGAAATAAGTGTATCTCAAGCTAAATTCGTGGTGAATGCAGATTTTACTAAAAAATTTAAAAAAAACTATAATAGATTTCGTAGAAGTGGAAAACTTTATAGCTGGATGAATCCAAAAAATTCGGGAATATTTCGAGATATCTCGATGAAATTTTGTAAATGTAAGCTCAAAGTAATGCAAAAATAATCACTAAATACGGAACATTTTCACAAATTCCAAAATTAATTAAAATCTTCCTCATAAAAATAAAATATTCATAATACAAGTCAAGTAAATTTAAAAATTAATCTTAAAAAGAGGTGTTATTTGGCACCAGATTTTCTTAAACCTATAATACTGGAGTAGAAAAGAACAACAAATCTTAACAGTAGAACGTTCTTGAGAAAACTGACCAAGCTCCAGCAAGCAATCCTGTTGAATATGACCATATTATGTTGCCATATTCGCAGCATTTAGAAACTATTAAGTGAGAATTACCGGCATTTTAGAATGTTTACGCTTTAATTTTGATTTAATGACATATGCTTTTGGAATTTTGGTTTTAATCGATTTGTTCGGATGGGTCTGAGTGCCAAACTATGTGCATGTTCTAACTCGTAATCACACTAGTTTTCATTAGACAGAAAAATACGTCCATATTTTACTGAAAACAGACACGCCAGTGTGGTTTTCCTTTATTGTAATAGAACTGATCATTGCCACTCAATCAAACTTAATTAAATCGGGATAGAATCAAAACAAAACTACATAGATAGGTAATCAGTTTAGGACTTATAGAATTCACAATAGTATTATCAATAATGGCGAATTGGATTATGGTCAAAGCACGAAAATGAAATTATCTGTTTACTTGTTCTCAATGCCCAAGTCCAACATTTCCTATTTAATAACAGGAAGATAACTAAATAAATCATGTTATACTGATCCATACGAACTGGAACATAATAAGAGTAAAAACTTATCCAATACTTCTGTTCCGAAATTATAGTTGATTGCCACGAATAGCTGCTGTAATAATCGCTAAATAAATGTATAAGTAACTGACAAACGATTTCAAAATATTTTAATTTGAATTTAAAATAACTATACGAAAACAAAATGAGTCAATGTTTATATCACTTTTTCTATAAATTATTATGTAACTACTAAATTGAGCTGACGTACAACACCACTAACTATTTTAAAATATTTTTTTATAACACTACCTCGAACGCAACTTATATGTACCTACAAAAGTTTAATATTGTGGGGAAGAAATAAAAGCTATTAAGTATAATAATAGGAAATAAATGAAAAAAAATATTTGACAAATTCTTTGAAGTTTTATAAGTTGAAAGTATGGAAACTAAGAGGTCTTTAAACTGTTGTTTTCTTATTTTTAAAGTCATAAATCATGAAAATGTGAAATAACATGAAAAGGCTGTCATGGAACAGACAGTTGCAATTTTATTTATAAATCTGAATTTCACGATGTTTATCAAATTGAATTATTTACATTTGAGTAAATATATGAAGTAACCATCAAACCAAAATTATGGCAACTTTTACGTACGGTTTTGCTTATTTGGAAATGAAATAGGTGTGAATAAGCTTTGGTTATAAACAATTACATTTTTCAAAAAATAAAAAAGTTGAAAATATTGGCAACATCATCTGGGAACAAACTGTTACAAGCAAGCCCATACCTATATGTCTTTTCCACTAGAACCGTGTTGCTAATTGCATTCTTACCATGATAAAGTGTTCACCAAAGAGCATGACTCACCTGAAAAGAAAAATAATTATTAGTAGGAGGCAGAGTTTAGGTTTTAAAAATTAATTAATGAATACATTTCTTTCTTTCACCACTACTTTTGGAATACAGCTATGTTCGTCTTCACCTTTCGACTAACAGTCTCCGAAAATTACCGTTTAATGACTGGTGCTTCAAAATGGCAGATTTTTTTATTAAAAATAATAATTATGATCATCGTCTGCAATAATTGTTAGTGCTATTTTATGCTAAATTTTCACTATTTATAAGGAACTCTTTTTTATTTAAACACGAAGCATAAGGTTATTATTCTGACAATAGCGTAACCGATCGTGGTTCAAAGTTGTTCATACAACTGGGAGACAATTTTAAGTTTTATATAAAGTTTATAAAAAATCACCAATACGTGGAGTTATTACTTTACGTAATTAGGTACATACGTGTAATTTTACTTGTTGAAATATTATGTATTCAAAGCTGCTTCCATGTTCTAAATAATATTTTTACTAGCACTGAAATACATGCATAACATTTAGTTGCGCCATAACCTTGGTAAATATCACCAAATAAAATATATCGCGTTATAAAGGATATTCTTCATGTATGCGGCACATCTATACCGGCGCCATGACTTTTCCGCCAGGTCCTAAAAATTTCCTCTGCGCTCATAAATGAATAAAAAATTGAATGACGAAGAGATAGCTTTTGCCCCTTATAATAATTAAGTAAACAGATATGAAGAGAAAGAAAGTAAAAATCCTTTTAACTAGTAAATAAACAAACACAATTTCCATCCACCCATTCTGAATTAAATAAAGATACGCAAACCAATTTCAACTTTGTTGCGCTTCATTCCTATCTTACATTTCTTATATAAACAGTATTTCCAAGTATTTCAAATGTAAATACAATCCAGCGAACACTACGAGGAATATTTCAATTCAAAATTGTTTACACAATTGAACAATCCAATGGAAAAGAAACAATGAAAAATATATTGATGTTACCGAGGTCAGCACTGTTGCTGCCATGTCGCCATGCGCATTTTTCAAGGTTCATTTCAATTAATTGCAATTATTGATACGGAAGTTATTATCAGACTTTAGTAGTTGCTTTTTATCAATCGATGAAAATAATGAATATGAAGGTTACTCATTATGATCATGTTTAGACAATGTACTCGAGAGTTTCTTCAAATAAATTTAATTTTCTAATTTTAAGTACGCCGTCATTTTTGGTAAAGGGAGTAGAAGTTATTCCTGTTATCTTCCTATATCTATGCTGGCTGATGGAGATATTTTATGACCAAAGAAACAAAAAAATATACCACGCTAACATTTCTCAAATCTTTTTCAACGTGCACAGTTAGAATTTTTAAATTCTGGCAGAAAAAGAAGTAATGGTTGCTGTTGGTACAGACAAAAGGAACCAGGTGGTTGAAGCTTTTTTGGAAGCTATAAGAAGACAGAAAAATGGCGTAATTTCACGTGATACTTCCATTTTCACATTTATAGATAGTTATTATCTCGGTTAGTATTAACGATTAGGTGCAATCTTTTCATTTGTTCGTCATTATAATTGCAAAAATGAACTCAATTTCAGTATAGACTTAAATATACCCTGAAGTTCAAACAATTCTTGTTATTAGACAAAGTGGTCGCACATGTTATTATGTAGGAACACTTCTTGCCGAAAAATTAGCAAACTGAGCAAACGAAAATATTGCTCAAGCAATAACGAGCAAACTGGTCAAAAAGGAGTACACAACGAGCAAACTAATAGTGCAAATAATAGTGGTAGTCACATACAATTAGACTATTCAGACCTCTTAATATTAGTTTTCTTTTCGTTGTAAATTATGACGAGCAAGCAGAGACTATAGATGAGTAAGCAGAAGCAATAAACGAGCAAACACCAAACGATAAACAGAACACAGATCAGATCATTGAAGAGAATAAGAACAATTCAACAAAGGGGAGCTGCCATCAACTTGAACTGAATCAATTATTCCACATCTTATATAATTGATTCCACTAATGCTTTATACTTATAAAGACTCGTATAAAACTATTAGGCAAATGTTCTTATAGCTGATTAATGGGTTCTCTCAATTTATTGTCCATTGATAACACATTGCGTATGAAATTTCCATCCATTATTATAATACCCAAGTATTTAATTTTTTCTGTTCGGTTTCGGTTAAAAAGTTATTCCTTCTTCATCATTGAATAAACTTCGATTCCTATTTTCACAATAGTAGGTACTTATAAAATATCATTTACTTATAATTGCTGAGTTTTTTACTATCAAATATATTTAGGCTCGTATTTAGGTATTATTATTTGTAAGTTTACTTCTACCTAGGATTCTACCATTTCTTTTAATAATTTCCAGGACTCAGAAGAATAGAAAGTTGCTTTTCCACCTGCAATAAAAATGGTGGTATCTAATAAATTTAATAAGATATTAAATAGGGGGCCTAGTACGGTACCTTGCGGTATTTTAAAATCCAAAATTTGTTGTTTGTCGTTTACGAATTTATTTTACTGCAATCTGTCAAATAATTTTTATAGGTCTACTATATTTAAGTTGTGTGTGTGATGCTTCTTGTGAGATTCAGGAATACACATAAGATTTAATGAAAACTTTGATTTATCATTCATTGCGTTATGCGGTCATGTTTTCAATAGTATCCAGATTTATTATTAGTTTCTCTGGAAATCAAAATTAGATATAGGTACCCAAGGGGTATTGGCCTATAATTTTTCACTACCTTATGTATATATAGACTTAAGTAAAATTCAAATATAATAAAATAAGTATTTGTTCCTTCATGTGAAGCCTGCACGACTTATATTTAAAACACATACAGTATATGTATGTGTTGGTATAATTTTTACTTCATATCTTTTACACAAAAAATAACAATAGCAACTATAGTTGGTTAGCTAACAGAGCTACGCATAATAAAATTACTTTGTATTTACATTATCATAAATAAATTATATCGATTAGGTATGTTAGCACGTGCGTCTTAATTTAAAAAGGAGGCAATTTATTTCCTATAATAATGTTATCGATATAAAAGCAATAACGTACATGACTGCACAGAGGCCCTAGAATATCTTAATATGCTCAGTGGCGATAAATGAAGGTGATAAGCATAATAATTATCCAGAGGCATTAACCAAGTACTTAAAAAGATAAAAAATAACGATAAAAACGTGATATATTCACTGATGTAGATTCAACCTCGGATGCAACTCTAGATTTATATGTACTTAATCATTCTTGTTTTAACAGCCTGCAGCTATGGATTGGTATACAGATGTGCAAATATTCACTTTAAAAGTGTTTAAAAATTAAATTGCATCCCTAGAAAATAATTCAAATGGTAAAAATTAAAATTACAAGTGACGAAACGAATTATTGATAATTAGTTAATGATATTAAAAATACAGGAATGCAATATTTTATATTTAACTAACTGTAAAGTATTTCTCTAAACAGATTATCATGCTGGGCACAAAAACATCGTTTTGATTTTCTTAAAAACACATAAAATATCCACAAATATTTACATACTTACAATAACATTTAATGTTAGAACCACTTAAAATGCCATATTACTAAATAACGTATTACGCTCTAGTCGAAGATTGGTCAATAAATTCGTTAGTTTTATTGCTAATAACAATTTATGTTCCGTTAACAGCTTTAAATTGTATATACTACAATTATATTTTAAATATCTGTATACAAAATAAAACCGCTTTGGTAAATGCTACCCTTGAGACATTTCGATTTCAAGTAGTTCCAATGTTGTAAGTATCAACCATCTACAAGAGTTATCCACCAATACCCTAATAAACCTGAATTTTCGCAGATGTTAAAAATTTTATAAGCAATAAAGAATACTGCATTTCATTGCAGAAACCAAGGTGTACAAAGGCACATAATATAGTAAACAAATAATACGATAAAAAAAATACTGAATTTATATTTCAGAAATAATAGATATGGTAGATATACCAAATAAAAAATTAATGACGAAGATCTATTTATCATGATGATCAATCATCTTCTAGCCGAAGAAGTGAGGTATGGGAACTGGTTCTGAAAATGGATTGAACTAATGAGGAATTGATTCTAATGAAGAATATGGTTTTGAAGAAGTTATAATACCTGAAACCGACCTGGATACTGATAGTGAAGATGACATTCCTCCAATTCATTATGAAAGACATTTAAAAAAGCCGAAATAAGACCAAATATTCTGAAGTGGAAACAATTAAAAATTTTTATCAGAAAATTACTCCAAAATGAAAAACTGATGTACAAGAACGTGAAGACCTTCTCAGTTAAGTATTAAAATCTTTCTTGGGACATCCGTTGGTTTCAAACATTATCTCCATTTCATTATTAATTCCTCCGAATACCTAATCTAATCTATAGTATTCGAGTAACGGAAGTTTACATTTGGGAGATTAAAAAACATAGGCAGCAGGCATAAATAATACAAAAGTCGCACGGCAAATTGAAACATCACCGATAGCATGAAATCAATGACTAACCATACAATATCACCGGAACAATGACGCCTCCGACGACGTGGAAATCTATAGTGCACATGACTCACTACGCAACATCACCAAAAGGATCACTCGGGATAACACTTTTACCACATGCATAAATGCGATCAATAGAACTTACTTTGTGTTAGAGGAAGATCACGATAAAACAGACGGTCGAAACGTTCAAAATAATTATCGAGGAAGAGAATCTTGAAACTCTTTTCTAAATTATAATTATAAATCTTTGGTTACCTAATAATGTAAATTGTTTGGAAAATTACTGAGGCTAAAACTTTCAAGACAGAAATTTACAAGTTTAATCGAGAGTTTAATTAATTAAAACAACTTTGTTCCAAACTCATAACTTTTTTTATAGATTAACTATACGCGACACTTTTTGGAGAGCTTTTTGGAGAATAAAATCGATTAAAAAAAAAGTTACAACCAAAAATAATAAATATTGTGTATTGTCCTCAATTGTTAATTTATTTATATTAATAATTTTCAGAATTATTGTTTTAAAACGGCACATTTTTAACAAAACAAAAAAGTATTTGTATGATTCTGAATTTCATACAATTTTGGAAGCACTATTCGAGCAATCACTTGACCACTATTTTTTGGATACACTATCTAAGTATTTCATTGTCTGGCTATTTGGTGTTTCTGTTTCATGTCTTTTCATGTTGTATATTTATTACAATTCTTTATTTTGTATTCAACTAGAACGAAACGAGTAGATGTTTTATATAACGGACGGAGCTGGAGCTGAGTTAGCATCATATTATTACAGTTGAATTGTATTTAGTATAATAATTATTATCACCAGCAATTAAATGGATGTGGTTTACTAAATTAACATTAAAACCACTGAGAATCATGACCAATTAAATGCACACCCGATTACGGATTATATATAATTAATATGATAATTATTGTTGCATAAATTTAATGAATGTAATGAATTAATATGGATTTTAAAAACGTATATACCGGTCGCTCAATATAGTCAAACCATGAAACCCCAAAAATAATTAATATTTCATACAGTTAAAGGCGTATTTCAATAAGAAAGTGAAATAAAATATAAAGAGAAAAGATAAGAGAAGGATGGCAACGTAAATGTTACAATGCTTAGGTACGTGAAAATACTTTTCCATGGAAATAAACTTATAATTTATACAGCAGGATACAAAACAGTAAACATATAAAGGGGATAAATTAAAAACAGATTATATAATTTTTTATACAGCTAAAGGGTCTTCTTCTTGCTAAATATTCTGTTATTAAAAACTCATTATGAGTAATTAAATTACTAAGTACAATTTGAGTATGTATTAAAAAAATAATAAATTAGTCTCCTGTGATGACGAACGCTATCCACATATTTTTGAGTTAGAATAAGCTTTGGAATTATTTCTTGGGTTTTATCGCAGTATGAATACAGTTGGTAAGTTATTGCGCATGTTAACTTCATATACTAATTGTATTATCTTATCATTTGCGGATTTGATATTAAAATGTAATTAGGCTAAATTTATAATTACATTAAAACTTATTACAATATTCAATCTATAAATTTAATAAGTATCAAATTTATTACACAATAATATAAATAATTTGGTATAACTTATTCCCTTTGTAAAATTAAGAGTTTTATATCAAATAGTCATGAAAAATGTATGGCATATATAGATCGGTCCACCTAAGTAAGTAGCAAGAGAAATGTTAAGCCTAGTTGACTTTCTTTCGTTCGTTAGTACGAATTAAATACCTACGACAATTTCTGATGAGTGATTGTTTTAAACAGCGCTATTACACATATTGAAATCCGTTAACTTAGTAGCCCAGTCAATTTTGTTTCAGTTTTACGTATAAAAAAATTTGGTGAAAACGAATTTTGCGAAACTGTACATTGCAGCACACCCGAGAGCACACCACTAGCACAGACTAGTACAAAATGGCGGGGCTAAGTTAACGGACGTCACAGTTTGCTCTGAGAAACAGTACACGTAAAATTTATTTACAAGAAAAATTGAAGTGGATACTGCCCAGCTTCGGGCAACTGAAATAATAATAATAATAATACCTCATTCACCCCAATTTCAAACACGTTGAACATGAAAAATTATATTTTAATACATGGAATGGAGGGGTATATATGAGGTTATTAATGAATTTAAATTCGAATTCCACGTGTAGTTCCAAGCGTTTACTAATTAACTCATCATTTGAAATAGAAAATAATTTTTTATGTTGTTTTAATTTATTTTTTGATCCACAAAACCGCTGCATCTGCGCAGATAGTAAAACCTGACACATTCAGTGTAAATGTGGGTATTCCCACCACGGTAAAATTAACGTTAAAATTGTTGATTATTTCAATCTACCCACTTCTGAAGTAGAGAATAAAATTAAATGAGCTGCATAATTTGTTTTCATAAGTAAAATGAATAAATACACTTATTTACATTCTGCCAAATAATTAAATAATTTTACTTAAATTCTAGAATTTAGAAGCAGAACAAAGGGACGAGGAAATTCAATTACCTACTAAAAAAAATTTCAAAAGTGTATGTAGTAAGCCTAAAACTAATAAATTAAGTAGGTATGCAACAGCGGTTAAAAAACGGAAGGTCATCATATCTCATTGACCACTATTAGTCAGGATTATGACTAATTTGTAACAGCTACTGTACATAAATGAGTATGTGGTATTTTACATTTCTGGTCACGATAACAAGCTGATATATTACGTTTTAAACGGTAATATTGACAAAACTTCTAGTAGGTATTATGCTCATAATAATTTGCAAAATGCTTACTGCAGAGTATTTTCTACAATTTAACATCCGTTATAATATTTATTACAACTCTTTCAAATCTGGAATGGTAATGCATAAAGTATTACTCTACTAAGACGTACGATGATGGAACACTTAAAATGGGTTAATATACGAGTAGTTGTAAAAACATATTATTGGTTCAACTTTTATATTTGATATACTTAGTCAATATTCGGAATATAATTGCAATCTTGCACTTTAAGGCAAATCTTTGACTGGGATAATGGCTCTCACTTATATTATAAAATGTCTGTTTCACACATAAATTAGTCTAGTTAGAGAGTAAACTTACTGCATAAAGACGGGCTACTGAACAGAACGTTATTGTTATAAATTTAGCGTATTTATAAAATCTCCTGTTGTGATATCTGATTTTGAGTCCTGAATCTCAATAAGTCTAAAGTAAATTTAAAGTAGAAAAAGATTTTAGCATAGTTTTTATTTTCCCAACACAACGAAGAAAATAACAGGCAGAAATTACTCTCTTGAATAAATCATAAATCATTTAGGGAAATACCGACAAAGCTCTATTTAAAGGCGATTAAAACGTTTTCTCGGTATTAATCAGTTCCGGTAGTCTAAAAATATCTTTTATTTCTGTATAATTTACCCTAAACTCAGTTTAAATAAACTTTTCGTGGTATTCTATAAAGACGGGATATAATTTCCTATACTTTTTCATTTATTATGCAGTAATTACTTTTTTTTATAACATGAATAATGGTTTGAGGCGTTTGATTGATAAGCAGTACAAAACTTTAAATACGTTTGAGTTTATATTTGTCTGATAATTCAAAGCGCAGTATTATCCTGGCTTAAAATAAACAATATAAAACAGATTCAACAGTTTATGGCAAAATTATTCATGTGCTACATTGCAAATCGAGAAAAATAACTGGACGTGAAACTTAAAATTCTTTTGGTAGGTACTCTCTTTAATCTTCCCATCAAGTACTTGAAGAACACGTAGTAGATTAGTCTATTTATTATAAATTTTTTTATTTTTTTATATTTGTTTCATATTCCAGTTTTCTCAAGGAATAGGTAAGTCTTATTTTAATATTACATATTTCATTTGATTGATTTAAATGAGAAAAATATAAATATAAAAAATATGACGGATGTCACTGAGATCAATACAAATCCTAATCTTGACCACCAACGCTTCAAAAGAAAACCACACTATGGTCAAAACGTTATGAATTCAAAATAATCAATGCAGAAGAAAACCCAGAAATGTTTCTATGAATATAGAAGGAATGACTGCATATTTTCAAAATACTTTTCATTCTACTCGGTATTTAAGAACATGGAAAAAATGATAAGCCAAAAACGATTTCTTAACAGTAAGGTGGAGGATTAAAAATGAAGATAGGAACACGCTTTGGATCATATTAATTCTTAGACACAAATCATCTGAAAGTAATTAATAAAATATGTTCCTTTTTCCTTTGCCTTCAATATACAGCTGAATGTTTGTTAAAACAAAAACGCATAAACGAGCAAGCACGCACATGGATTAATTGTTTGTTACATACATGTTCCACAAAATATTTTCGTTGGGAAGCCTACTTGGAAACTCACGGGTCGCCATTAGCTGCCCGTATTCCTAATTTTATATAAAAAAGGTATACAAATTCCGAGACAAATTCTTAGACATGAATCAACTGAAAGTAATTAATTTAATTGTGGCTAACACTAGACGAGAAAGGGCAACGCGTACATCATACCTAGATGGATTAAACGTTGAGGCTGTTCGGAATTTAATCACTCAAAGCCCTAAATAAGTCGCCTTCTTGAAAGACATTAGCAGATGTGATAACGTGGTAACACCTGAGACGTAAACTTGCGCAGTCACATAGATAAATAATAATAATAATAATAAATATTTAATTCAGTATGCACAAAACAAGGCAACGTTTAGCTTAGGATGTCCTTACAACCTAGCGTGTACTAGAGAAAAAAAATTATAGATGTATACTTAGATATAAGCACTTTTAAAACCAAAACTAATTAAGAAAAAACATTAGATTTATGGGTTAAATATAAATAACATACATTGTCGATTGTATATGTATATTGAATTATATTATACAAGGTGTCCCGAAATTAACTAAAAATATTTTGCCATCAGTTTCTACGTCTAAAAATAGTGAAAAAAGTTTATATAAACATGGGTTCAGAAATGGCTCCTAAGGGGGATCGAGTATTTTAAAGGAGAGTCTCCTATGCATTTATTTAAAATACAATGTATAGGTATATGCTATTTTTCAAATCCTAATCGTACACTAATTTCGATTTTAATAGAGTGGAAAGGTAAGTAATGCTAATTAATATAAATTTATAGTTACAGCCAGTTTAAATCGTTTGAAGCATTACGAATTAATGATACCTACCACAAACTAATGAAAAATTATTACCATAAATATATCTACTTACAACAACATGCATCGACAAAATACATAACAGTCACTCAGATATGTGTGAGATGCAGACTCTGCCAGTGTCTGCTGGGGGACATAATGGTGTTTCTAAGTCACATAAAAGTTTCACCCCATTCACCATTCGTATATTCACTGATAACGACCCTATATACAAGGATGCTTTTAGCACAAAGAAACCATTCAACAAATAACAAATTGATATGATATTGCGCACTTATCTAGAGGATAATGCTCACTGATTCTTAAGAATTTGGTAACATGGGATTTAAACTAAAAAAACCAAATGCTATGAAAACAGATAAAATAGTTAATGGAAAGAGAAATACATAATACCTAAGGTTTAATCAATTTTCACTAAACATTTGTGGTTTTGAACTTCAAAAGTTGAAGGGAGTTGAATTAATATTAAAAGAATATTCGTTCTTGTTTCCACAAATAAGGCACCTATATTATGAATGTAGGTGATTTAAATAAAAAGGTATGTTTAAATAAGGGAACATTTTTCTTAGTTTCTTGATTCTTAAAAAACTGCAAAATTGGCATTTCTGCAAGGCCTCAGAGGTAGATATATGTTTAAATACAAAAGCAATCTATAATCTATAATCGCTTCAACAGATAAATTTTCTTGTTGTTTTGCAGGTGGTTCCAGAAAATATTGTAAAATATGCAAATTTTCCTCGAAATTTTCTATCTTGGTAAAAGAAAACAAACGAAATTAATTGAAAATGTTTAATAAAGACTACCACCTCCTGTATTACAGTAAATTTGCAGTATCTTTCCCAACTAGACAAGACATTTTAGATGTCATTTTTAGACGCTAAAACCATCTAGTAATTCCTGATATCACTATGTTCTATTATGTTATCGTTATCAATAATGAAGTACTTGTAATATTCATAGATTTGTAATAACCTAGATTTAATAAAAATTGTAAGTGAAAAAAAAGATATTAGTTAATTTGGATTATATTATTTCTTTAAAATAAAACTAACAATAACGCCTCATATCACATCCTACAATTTAGTTTAAAAAAAAACGCCATCCTATTTATTCCTGAATATTATAAAAGACAAGACATCTGAAATGTGGATAATAAGTTACTAAACCCAGAATATGGCATAATTATGCACAAAATACTACTTCCGGTCTAACCGAAAGTGATACCAACTTTCCTATTTTGTCTTGTTTTTTTTTGCATATTCTTGTTCATCATGAAGTTCTGATTTCAGCGATGTTACAAGTTGGGATTTGTTTAAAAAATGGCGTCGAAAATATAAAAACTAGGCCCCACTGGCATTTTATTTTGGATGTTATAGAAAGTAGGCGTTGGATTTGAAGCACGGGCATGTTTTTCGTCCCTCATGTACGCAAAGTTCTTCTTAATTACAGAAGTATGTTTTACCCACAGATTTTGCATTTTGTTTAATTCATGCAGATGAATTCAGTTACTCTATATTATTTGTCTATCGTCTATTCTATGCTATATATTCGAAGATCGCACCACCAACATGTTCCGATGGAGACTTACAAGACGTTTAGCGAATTAAATGTTTTTTAACGCACGTGAATATTATTCATAAAATAAATTCCTTTTTGCTGCGAGTAAAATAATATTCTTTAGTAAGTGAGTAAAAGGGAGTGCATTTTTCTTTATCGCATTATGACTTTCGTAAATCCCTCCGCAATAAGTGCCTCCATCTACACAACAGAAAATTTTATAAAAAGGAAAATAAGTAGACCACTTTACTTTACAGCAAAGATCTAAGACAAATTTACCGTTATTCCATTAAAGGAACATTTCGCACTCCTCCAAACCCTAATTGAACAGCCACTGCATTATACCGTCGGGACTAAATTCCTTTCCAACATGAAATGCCTATGAAACTGAATACAGTGGTGAATGGTAGGCATTGTCATAAATTTTGCAGATGAAATGATAGATGCGTGTCCCTTTTAATAAATTTATCGAAGCAAGTGGAAAGGCAATTAGAATTTGATGAAGGGTAGTAAAATAAAGATTTTTCATTTAAATATAAAAGTATTATAATATTACCCGAATATGACTTGTACTATAACACCTCTATTTTTAACCGCCAACATTGTGTTTTTACATTTGCCCAATAAAATAGCCTTCATGCACTATAGGCCAAAACAAAGTCCAAGTGGACGGATATATTTAAAATTTGTCTGATATGCACATATTTACTAACCGGTATCTGTGCTTTTATGGTTGTGTTGACTATACAATATAAAATCAATATCAAAGAGTGCCAACTGTGTCTTAAAAATTCAAATGCATTTTATACTTTCACATCTAATTTGGCTATCCAGTACCAGTAAATGTATTCTAACCCGTGCTCGTATGGAAGAGAATAAAAAAAGTTTTACAAGCGGTATTTGGTACCAAATATGGCTATAGGTATGGTGTATTTAAAAGCTATACTACACAAACTGGTATTTGATATTTATTTCTTATAGTTGTCTACTTATTGATTTGTCTATTTTTATCTGATATGGAAATTTCTTGCGAACCAAGTCATCTAACGGTGGGTTTTGACACCGAATCGATTTAAACAAATTATATAGGATTAAATATGTGTGCAAAACATTTGATATAAGATTATCATGTTCAGTTAGTACTACTAGTACTTAGTCACATCGGTGATGTATTCGATTTCTGCTGTATTTTTAATCGAGGCGAGGCACGATTCAATAAAATCACAAGCGATGATGATACAAAACACAGGAAAATTAGCAGTCTTTCTTTTTTTGACATAATTTTTGTCAAATTTCTTGTCTAATTTCTGTGGTGTGTTTATGTTTATGTTTATAAATGAAAAACTGTAGCAAACACAATGTAGTTTAAGTTTAGTTTAAAACTGTTAAAATATGGGCATTTTAAGTTAGGTTACAGAAACAGTTTCTATCGCACAGTGCCATGTTTTAGTCAATAAATTAATAAAAAGTTAGGGATTGTATATTCAAAACTCAGAAAAGCAGGTTTTCACAAAAATATTAATACCTTGCTCACAGTCTGATTCGAGTCTGATTTTGTTCCAAATTAATAAAGGTTTCGATGCCTACATGGTGTAGAACGAAGTTATTCGGAGAATCATTGTATTGCAAGCTGTTTGAATATTAATTAACTTCCATTCTCCCTCTAAGAAATATTTCACACCTAATTTTCTTACAAATAAGACAAAACGGTTTGTCACACAGATGAATGCCTTGGTTACATACAGTTTATAAAAATTTGAATATCTTTACAAGGGAACTCATATTAACGTGATTAAACTTGTTTGTTCCTAAAGCTTTTTCCGCCTGAAGCAAAGTCGAGAGCAAAATGGAACAGAGATATTTTAAATGTTTTTCACGAAGTAGCTGTTTATTTGATTCACAGAAACGCTGCCGGTTAAATTAAGCATGAACTTGCCTATAATGAATGAACAACAAGGCGTGTTGACATTCGAAAACAATTACAAAATAATTTTATTTAATATCTTGGCTCTATAAATTAGCTAGACAAAGGAGTGACAATAATTTTTTTTCAGAGTATCTACCTATATTGTGATTACCAGCAAATTTACAAAATGGTAAATATTTGTCTAAAGCAAAACTGTTTAGACTATTATTGTAGAATTCTGAACAAATTTCAATATTTTCGTCCGTCACGTATTTGGAAGCACGGTAACTAAGAATCGGAAGGTCAAATCGCATTAACATTTGAACAGTAGAAAAGTGGTAGCTAGATGAAAAACTGTGTTGTTTACGAAAAAAATCAAAATATAAATAAAAAGGTAAGAACCTCGGTAAGAACTTGTTTATTTATATCAGAAAATGGACCTGGGGACCCATAAACAAAGAAATAATATACTAATATATTAAAGTGCATTTCACCCTCGATTTCACCACTAGTTTTTTTTTATTTAATATTTCTACGCCCAACACATAAATTTAATTAGGTTATTAGTTGTAATTATCTGGCGTAATCAAAACACCTCACACACAATGTTTTATTGGTAGAGAAGGCGAATATATTTAATTTTTAAACGTGTTTGATTTTTCCGAGGATTTTTCTATTATGATTTTTAAAAACAGAAATAAAATACCAAAAGAGATTTTTATAGACATTTATTAAATTTAAGGGTAATATGAATCTTATGAAATTATCTCGGAAATTACTTAACTAATTTTAATACTTCCTTTGCTGTAATTAAAGTAGCAAGAGTTGATAAAAAGCCTCGTAAAAAGCACTTTATTGGCAAGTTCTCAGGATCCATATCTATTATTACTATAAGTATAAGCAACACAATATTTGTTGTTAATAAAACAGCAGGTATAGGTTTTGAGTTCATATAACATGTATACCAGTAATAATCCATAAATATGGACCTCACCTTAGTTTACATTGATGAGCTCTTTAAATATACAAAGATTAGATAAAACTTCTTTATCTGTAATTAAACAAAATATAAAATAAACTAGGTTAAGTATTCATCATTTTTAATCCGACTAATTAAATTTAATTAAACACTGGGCATATGTGAAACTTTCTACTGGATGAAATTGTGGGAATATTAGCATAGAACATAATAACAACTATAAACAACTGCTGACAGGAATGCATGTATTTTTGTGTGATAGTACAGATATTAACTACTTGTTTTATTTGTTAAGGTAAACATATACCAGAGCGCTATTACGCAATTTTTTATCGGTCAGAAACTCAGAGACGTGGGAAATACTTAAAAGGTTACCAACAATTAGTATTTAAAGAGAAATAAGGAAAAATCTTGCTGTATAATCAGGCTTGGTTAAAATTACAACCGTTTTGGGCATTTCTTAATATACATTACCAATGTGAAATAGTCCAATTTAAACAACTGAAACAGAGAGCTACAAAATAAATTACCGATTTTAAATGAAGCCTTAAAGCTCACCTTAAAGGATGAAATGCCCAGTGTCAATCACTGGAATACAAAAATTTCTGTTGATCCTATAATTGACACCCCGTCAAAAACTGGTTATACTATGTATTTATAATAAATGCAATTAATGTTACCAGTTTTTGACAGAAAGTCTTAGGAATCGAACACCTAAAAAAATACTTTAAATCAAATGGCTGTGGCGCTAAAAGCGTTTGAAACAGGGATATCAGTTGAGGCAGCTGTGAAAGACTTCAGTGTCCTTGATTATTAGGTATATAAAGTGAATGGAAAATATCCCAAAATGCTGCACCATGCGGTTCCGCCGCCAACTCTAACGAAAGAAGAACAAGTTTTGGTGCAGTGCATTTTAGAGCTCTCTAGAATTCATTATCTTTCTAAAGTTCAACTTTTAGATAGTTTAGAACTTTTTACTCAGACATCCTGAAATCGCCGAAAAAAATTAGCCAAAACTGAACTGTGCCTAGAAAGAGTCTCTCAGAGAAGAAAATTAGAAACTGGTTTGAGGAAATAAGAAATTACTTTTTAACGTTACGCACCAACCAAACCGGGTCTTTAACGCCGACGAAACCGCGTCTTTTCTACAGCCCAAAGGAGACAAAGTCCTGACAAAAAAAGCGAAAAGGTTGTTTATAGTGCTGGAGGAGAACAAAAAAGAAATGATGCTGTTCAATTACGTCAGAATCCCAAAGTATATCTTGTCCAACTTTCCTAAAGACTGGGAGATTGGTACTTCCGAATGTGACCGGATGTGTGGTCCAACGTTCTATGAGTTCATAACCAAAATATTTATGCCCTGGCTTAAAGAAGAAAATATTGAATGTCCAGTTTTGCCTTTTGTGTACGGCCATGTTTCTAACATGACTCGCTGCATCTTTTAATCGAAAAATGGAATAGAACTCATTGAAAAAAATGGCGACTTGATGATTCCGGAAACAAGTTTGCGCCTGTTCTTAGAAAGACCTTGGAATACATTTATGATCAAACTATTACAAATGTGTTTAGAGGAAGCATGTTCTTTTAACGTAGAGAACGTTAAATTTGGCACAATTTCATAATCTAAACCTGTAATTGTTGTATAAAGAAAATCCGAATGACATAGCAACCTTTCTAAAAGTGTTTCGAGAAAAAATCGAAGAAGAAATTAAAATGGTGTCAACAAGTCCAAGTACCCTTTAGATGTGCCATCACCATTTAAAAGGGTCTCATATGTTGGCCTTATATTACTCATAAAACAAAAAAAAGAAGCAAAAAAATCCTTCAGTTACGTCTGTGATTTGGCAAAAGTTATGAAATTAAGAACCTGGAACAGAATAAGAAAATCAGCTGTTTTCCGGGAGCATAAAAAAGCTGGAGAATTAAAAAAATTAGGAGACAACTGATTCTGAGAGTTCTGAAGAAGAGTGGGTGGAAAGCGAAGATAATTTAGATAATGTAGAATTTTTTGGGAAATCTGATACAGATTTTTGTGAAATAGATGCTACTGACAAGATTCATTTGGGAGATTATTTATTTGTTAGTAACATTAATTTGCTGGAGAAGGTAGAAAATCTGTGAATTATCGCTATGCCTGCAGTGTCTAGAATGTTTATGAAAATGAAAGTGAGAGGTCAATGTTCCTAAAAGTGTTAAATGATGATGATGATAAACTCGACTCAAAATTAGATTTTACTAAGTATGTCAATAATTGGAATATCAGTATATGGGTTGTTTTTAAAATCACTCTGTCAGTTAACGTGGTTCCAAAAATTGGGCTTTTTATATACAGTGTGACCCATTTGGAAGCGGGGCACCCCTGTAAAGTGGCTATTTTTGGTCCGATTTTAATCAACTTTCTTTTAGATTGTTGCTCATGGAAAACTGCATTTTGTGGCAAATTAATAGATGTCTATCACAAAAATCAAAACCTACTTTGTAATTTTTTTGGAGCGCAAATTCGAGAAATCATATTAGCGATTATTTTACGTGAAAACTAAGTACGTCACTGTGTTCAGCGTCCCCTAAAATGGGTTGCACCAAATTTCATCCAAAAATATCGCATGTTAAAAATTGATAATATTACTTTTAAAAATTAGTTTATACCCAGAAATGTTCAAATAATCGTCTCAATAAAATAATAGGTATAGGACATATTTAACAAAAGTTGTAGGGAATAAATGGGTCTATAACATTCCGTTAAAAAATACAAGGTGTCTCTAAAGGTGTCATTTACTGATAGGTTTACTGATAGATTTTGCACCTCGATCGATATTTTAACTTTAATTTATTTTATTTCATAGTAATCAGTCATCAATCTTCTCTAGCATCAGGTGCTCAGATTTGACTACTATTTATTAATAAATGAGTATTTGTAGTGTAGATGAGTTGTGTAATTATCACAAACTCGTTATATGGTAATATATATTTATATGTATGTATACACTTTACGTCGCCTGTCTAAACTATCTAGGTAAAACAACTAGTGATTCTAAGATAAGATTATTGTTATACCTACATCCGTGATATTTGTATAGGTAACATTTGCATTCGTTAAATTGAGCGGGAATATGTTCATACATACATCTACATAATAATGGTCTTAATAAAATTTAAATCGCGAAACTCGACATAAATAATTTATAAAATCATTAACACATTTCTTACTATCAAGATCAAGGTTGTCGTAATGTAATTTTGGCAGCGCGTTATAATATTATAACAGAGAGAAATTTGGGTTAGAGCCAGAATGTTGCAGCTTCAAGATATGGGTTAACCCTAGGAATCCCGAAGGAATTTAGCAAGCAGGGCTTGGTCGGATTAACGCCATATTTTAACAAAAATAATAATCTTACACCGTGTTTTTCCCCATACAACCCTACAAATTTATTCATACACCTATTTCATTCCTGCTCCCATAGGTAAATTTATGCATATATACCTACGCACAGGTATTCGGCAATGCGGGGCTGTAACATTAGTATTTACGCTGACTTTTCATCGACTCTTCTGGATAAAGTAATGGATTTATTCTCGGATTTATTACTTCTCGCACATAAAATATTTACGAAGAAGAAGTGTTTCTATTTCGAAATTGTTGACTTTATATTGACTTTTTTAAACATGCACCTCAATAGTTTATTTTATTTCACACCTTCAACGTCGGAATTTTCCTCGGAATTTTCAATAACAAAGTATCGTGGTGTAAACTGCTGAAATGAAACTTTAAACGTGAAATTTGTTAACAAAAAACAGGTACATATTTTCCGGTGTGGAAAAAAGTATTGTGAATTTAAAACTAACGTCAGTGACACATAAAAATTTTTTGTTTTTTCAAGCATTAAGGCTCCAATGATAAATGAGATTCACACTTCACGAAGTGTGCCAAATGTTGGAAAATTGGAAAAACACCCAAAAGATTCTGGTTATCAAAAAAAAAAAAACATAGTTACACCTGGGCGACTTCCTGCATTTTTACTCTAACACCTTTATTTGACGACTAATTTATTTTTGTATGGTCTAAAAGTATGTACATACAGGGTGTCCCAAAGTTGACGTCTCGGGACTATATCTAGAGAATGAAAAAAGTTATCACAAAACCGTTTACGTGGTTTAATTTGGGGTGCACTAAGGTACATTTTACGCTAGAAATTTTTTTTTCGAAATCTGGAAAATGGCGAAACTGACGTCATCAGAAGTTTTTTCCAGGAACATACACTTTTTTTGTGCTACCTAGAGAGTGCTATTTTTTCTGAACATTTTCTATTAAAAAAGTTTTTTCGTATCTTTTATATTTAAAAATATACATGATGGTAAAATAGTTTGGAAAATACCTTTAATTGCATACGAGTTAGCCATGATGTAATAGAGTGTGAATTAATTTAAATAGCGCCGAAATGTTTACAAACAATGAAAAAGTAGACATGATTTTAATCTATGGTGAAGCTCAAAAAAAAGATTTAGAATTTTGTTACTGTTTTAAAATATATATATTTTTTAAATATGCTGTTACAATTCTTTGATAAAACGTATAATAAATAGCTTTTGTTCATTGTTTTCCATAGGCCATTCGATTACATCATGGCTAAGTCGTATGCACTTGAGGGTATTTTCCAAACTATTTTACCATGTACATACCTATATTTTTAAATATAAAAGATACGAAAAAACTTTTTTAAAAGAAAATGTTCAGAAAAAATAGCACTTTACAGGTAGAACAAAAAAAGTGTATGTTCCTGGAAAAAACTTCTGATGACGTCAGTTTCGCCATTTTCCAGATTTCAAAGAAAACAAATTTCTAGCGTAAAATGCACCTTAGTGCACCCCAAATTAAACCACGTAAACGGTTTTGTGATAACTTTTTTCATTCTCTAGATATAGTCCCGAGACATCAACTTTGGGACACCCTGTACGTTGACGCCAAAGACTGTTGACATGGTAAAAGCGAATATGCAGATTGTAGATGACGGCATTTATTTGGGAAATGTACCAATAACTGGGAATGCAGACGGTATAACATTTTGATTCTCCAAACAGAGAATTCAGGGCGTCCGTCCCTGAGAACCATATTTCCTTGGAAGTCAATAATAAAGTTATACGTAGGAATTTAAAATAAATTATTATTATTATTACTATACAGCGTGTCCCACTTTTAATGCCCCCCCCCTTCACAACTCAGTTATTAGTTATCCAATTTTAACCAAATTTGGATCGGTGTCAATGACCTTTGGTGTGATCTTTTTGAATTAAACAAAATTTATTTTTGTCAGTGGCGTGCATTTTTATTAAGAAAAAAGAGGTCGATTTTTCGAGAACTCATATTAGGCATTTTTTTACAGAAAAACTAATACAAAATTATTAATCAGCATGCTTTAGAACCCCCATGCCGAAAATTTCACAACATTTTGATTTTCGGTTTCCGAATAACGGGCCCAGTAAAAATACATTTTTTCAATCGTAAATAATTGACAGCTTGAAAACGGTTTGCGTTTTGAAAAAAAGTCTTTCTTTATTTTCAATTTAAATTGATTTACTCTATCTCCCCATGCCTTCAGAAGTTTCAAAAGTTGCAAGCAAAAATTTTTCATTGGACGATAAAAAAATATTTTAACCGGTCCTGTATTATTTGGGCATTAAGTGGTAAAAAATGATCTTATGTGATAAAAAATCAATTTTATACCAAAAGAAAAAAGGTTGCCCTGATATTAAATTAAACTATTTTTCGAAAAATAAACCGTTGTTAAGATAATTAATTACGACTGCGGCATTTCAAACTTTTGAGCACATGATGTGATAGAGTAAATCAGTTTAAATTGAAAATGACGTATCGCTTTTTTTCGAAACACAAACCGTTTTCAAGTTATCAGTTATTTACGACTGAAAAAATGTATTTTCACTGGGCCCGTTATTCGGAAACCCTTAATCAAAATGTAGTAAAATTTTGAACATGGGGGTTCCAAAGCATGCTGATTAATAATATTGCATTAGTTTTTCTGTAAAAAAATGCCTAATATGACTTCTCGAAAAATTTACCCCGTTTTTCTTTATAAAAATGCACGCCACTGACAAAAATAAGTTTTGTTTAATTCAAAAAGATCACACCAAATGCCGTTAATAGTAACCCAAATTTGGTTGAAATCGGATAACTAATAACTGAGTTGTGAAGGGGGGGGCCATTAAAAGTGGGACACGCTGTATATGACATCAGTTTTCTTTATAATAAAGGTGCAATTTATTAATTGGCCAGTTCTTCTGGTCCTTACGATCACAGACTTTTTATAAATTAAGTTTTAAGTAGTTTATGCTTCACACACGAGCTGCTATTTTTTCTTGAACAAACACATTTTTGTAATTCTCTAACTGATGTAGCATCAAGTTATATTTGTCATTTTTATTACTATTTTCACACAAACGGTATAATTTCAGATGGGCATGATAATCTTTATAATCCTCTAATAGCAATTCAATTGGATAATAAATGGTGTGAGAAAGACATTGTCATCAATATAAGATGTCACAGGTCTTTAGGGTTCGATGGTCTGGCAAATTGTTTACCACTTTTACAATATCGATGTTAAATTGAGTGTGAGATTGTTCACTTAACTAAATTAAACCCCTACAGCAATAAGGAAGCGATAATGATAAGAAGCAACACCTGCGTTTATAGTCAAGAAAGGTACTGTACTAATTCATTTGTTTGTTTGGATTAAAACGAATGTAAATAGTTATCATGCAATTGAGTTTAATCAAAAACAAGTTGAAACAATTAACTCTAATAATACAATATACACTCAAAGTTTACCTTAAAAGGGAAAACATAATAAATACTATAATAATGGTAAATAAATAATACATATTCCCAACAAATTCATTTATAAAAAATACGAAAATATATATGCCGAGATATATGCACTAAAGTGAAAATCGGAACTGTTGACTAACAATACTGTTTTTTTTCCATGTTATGAATGTAAAAACAAAATAGAAACAATTCTAGATAAACTAATCGAGAAACTCGTATTTTTTAATCTTTTAAATTTGATTCTGCAAAGTCGATTATATCGCACTAATTGTCGAATTAAATGAGTTATTGGATAACATTAAACAGCACGGAATTTACCGTAGTTCCTTGTGGGAAATCGCATATCTAAAAATCTGTTTACCATATTTGCATCAAATATATAGTTATTATTGAGCACAAACGGCAATTCATAAATGTAGTGTACATGCAGATAAATATGGTAAAATGAAATATAGATAGCTAAAACGTAATCAATAATTATTCATGCAAATTTCATAGAAAATGTTGCCGTATTTAAAACTATCCCAAAACGTTCTTCCTGGAAACAAACACATATATATTTATTATACATATATACCCTAATGAATTTGAATGGTTTATTATATTATAAGCGATGAAAATGCCAGTGAAAATGTAAAAGATAAACCCACTGTTATGGTCAATTCAATTTAACAAATTTGGTAATCTAATACAGCCTCATGTAACTGTAATTACATTCAAACCTACTGTTTCAAAATGATACACCTATCAAATTATATTTCGTTAACCGGTATTAGGTGGCTATTCGCGTATAAATATTGTCACGTATTAGTTAGTCTGCCATATGTTCGAAAATGAGGGAGGCACTGAAGCAGGAAAACTGCAGTAGTTGAATTAATATAACAATACAAAGTAAAAACATTAATAATATGATATTAGTAGCCCAGTTAATGTACAAAAGCCATGCTTACCAGTACCACGTATACCGGGTGACACAAGAAGTAGTTACCCCCCATTTTTGTTAGCATTTTCATAGATGAGAATTTCAAAATTTTATAGTGAAATAAACACAGAGATTCTCATATTTTGACATAAATCATGTATTAAAACCACTTCCGGCTTAACTGGATGTGGTATCAACTTTCTTATTTTAAACGAGAACACCCAATTTTTTTTCAATATTTGGAATCTACATAAAATCACCTTTCTAATGACATATAACACATTGACATTTGCTTTCAAGATGGCGGCGAAACATTACTTTTATGCTAAATTTAAGTTGGCCATTGATTCGTCGCCAGAAAACAAAACATGGTTGGGAGGCTGTGGAAACAAAAAAATGATTTATTGTTGCTTTGCTAATAGCATGATTTGCAAACATTTGACATGCATAATGTCTACTAGGATCATTTTCTTTTTTTCGTGTATTTGAAAGCAAAAGCTGAATGTTTCACATTTTTTTTAAATAGGAACCTATGTTTTTTATGTGATGTGTGGATTCTACATCAAATTATCTTCATGATGATATACGACATGTTCCCTTTTATTTATTCATTAGCAGCCAAATTCATCTTTGTCATATTAGAATTGAAACTGAATTACAATTCTAATAAGACAAAGATGAATTTCGCTGCTAATGAATAAATAAAAGGGAACATGTCGTATATCATCATGAAGATAATTTGATGTAGAATCCACACATCACATAAAATACATAGGTTCCTACTTAAAAAAATGTGAAACATTCAGCTTTTGTTTCCAAATACACGAAAAAAAGAAAATGATCCTAGTAGACATTATGCATGTCAAATGTTTGCAAATCATGCTATCAGCAAAGCAACAATAAATCATTTTTTTGTTTCCACAGCCTCCCAACCACGTTTTTTTCTGGCGACGAATCAATGGCCAGCTTAAATTTAGTATAAAAGTAATGTTTCGCCGCCATCTTGAAAGCAAATGTCAATGTGTTATATGTCATTAGAAAGGGGATTTTACTCGGGATTTTATGTAGATTTCAAATATTGAAAAAAAATTGGGTGTTCTCGTTTAAAATAAGAAAGTTGACACCACTTCCGGTTAAGCCGGAAATGGTTTTAATACATGATTTATGTCAAAATATGAGAATCTCTGTGTTTATTTCACCATAAAATTTTGAAATTTTCATCTATGAAAATGCTAACAAAAATGGGGGGGTTAACTACTTCTTGTGTCACCCGGTATATAATTACAATTGGCTTTTAAAATCCTTAGGGCACAAGACAGACTACCCGAGGACTTACCTCTGTTGACACTGCACCGTAGATGTCAGTAATAAAATTTAAAAAGAAAAATTGGCAAAACCATTTACCTCGCCATTTACATTATTGAATTAGTAACTATACTCGGGCCAAAAAGAGTAGTCAGTAGAGCCAGGGGCGTACGGATTTACGAATTTCATAAATTCCATAATTCGAACAAATGAAAGCGGATTGTGTTAATTATGCATGAATATGAGTTACCATGTCTTAAATTTTAAATAATATGCTTACATCTGGCAACATTATCTCCACGAATTAGGTATAGCAACGCAGTTGAACAATGCACATCCTTTGCGTTGCAGCATATGTGACGCCACTGCATACGCTATCTAAGCCCTCTCGACGACCTTTCCAATAGCCGAACAAATTATTGGGTATAAGGGCGGCACGTTCAAGCATTTACTGTATTTGGTTGACTATACCAATTAAACATAATGACCTAGTTGTGGTTTTCATCTCTGGTAGGCGGAGAAAACTGGATATATTTCTCTGAATTATATGGGATTATATGGTAAAACGTGCTGCCGCTTCTGTATTCCATAACAGCTAAATCCTTTGAAGAATTGCCGGTGAGTTTTTGCTCTACTGACTACTCTTTTTGGCCCGAGTATAACTGTGGATGCATAAGTCATACACTTTTATGTTTGAAGGTATATAAAATTGTTGTTAACGGCTCCTTTAATAAAAGGTGTCAATGGCTTTACAACTTGGTTTAAAATTTAAAATGGCTTTGTTATGTAAATAACTTATATAGGTAGGTACTTAGAATCTTAGGCTAAAGCCGGCATATACTCTCTTTAATTTACATAAAATGATAAAATCAAACAAAGAATATAAACATTTTTTACTCTGTTTTGAAATAAACTTTGTCGGTCTTCTATTGCAAAGAACGGTTCAAGATAATTTGATGAAATTTTGCACGAGCAATTTATTTAGTATAAAAATGACCAAGAAATATGGGGCAGCAATAATTGTCGTAATGATTGACAGTGCAAGGGGCGAAGACATATAAAATTTATACTTGGTGCGATATGAAAAAAAGATTTGTGTTATATTAATTATTTTATAATAAATAAAAAATTAGAATCGGGAATATATTACATACATGCAACGTGCTTGATGAGGTTATGATAAAATTATGAATTATTTATCGATGGACATTTTTTTTGCTACTTTGTTTCCTAGTGTCGTTAATAGGTATATTGCAAGTGGTAAATAGTAATCACTATTTAGCTTTCTACATTTAATTATAGAAGCAAAATCACTAGAGATTTAGTGGTAGTAGCCTCGGTGGTGGCCCGGTTTTAATAATATATTGTCATTATTTAACTACTCTCACCGGAATAATTAGTGTAAATTAGTACATCACATGTTTATGGTCCGAAACCGAAAACTGCCTTTATTGAATTACTCTGACACAGCATGACAATTTAGATGAGTTTTATTCGTAATGTTAGCTGAGGAAACTTTGGTCATTTATTTTAAAAAACATTCGACAAAATAATGACAGTTATTTACGAGTCGTTTTCCTACTGAATGTTACATTACTTTCTTACAACTATGGTGTAAAAGAAACTGTAAGAAATGCTGCAGTTTCCTCAACAAGAATCCTTTTTATTTTAACAGTGCATTTAGTTCGACACGAGGTTCGACATTTAGATTAGGATTTTTTACAGAATAAATTCTTTTATATTTGGAATACCAACTCTTAATAGAGCCAGAAACAATAATCCGAAAAGGTTCCTTCTGGGGATGAAATATTTCAGCAAAACACCACCAATGCCGCTTGTTTTTCGTATATTTCCCCCGAACCGATTCTTCCTCTACGTTTATATAGAGGTAGATACAGTATTTGGCCTCATAAAATATTAGACAACAACTTTCTAAATTAAACAAAGTTAGTCGAAAGTGGCGGCTTGCTTTATTGTGGAAGATTAACTTCCTTTAGCTATCCCCCCAACCCCCACCCAACTGCCAACTTTCAAAATTGGGGTCGATTGGAGTGACAGTCAAAAAATCAATCTAACACCGTTTTTCACAGCAAATGTCTGACTGTCGTCGGTTTTTTAGGAAACTAGAGCAAAATCTCTTCAACAAATTCTCGTTGCGTTTTTTTACATTGGTTTGATTTTTGCTGATATTTTTCCCCAAACATGAATTTTGTAATTTGAGTTCGCTTTCACCCACCAACGGGGTAGCAGCACCTGGTGCGTCATTTTAAGTGATATTCCCTGTAGGCTTATTTCGCTGAAACTCGAACTGAAATTATAATCGATTAATTCATACGCTATGAAATTTATCCACACTTGTTCATAATAGTGACAGGCGAGATGACAGCACTCTAAGTTGAGTAACGCAATTCAACTTTGGTACAGTTACATTGTTCTCCTCAACCCATCTTGTAACTACAAAATGCAAGTTGTTGTTAAAACAGGTGATATGGTCTTGGTTATTCCAACTCCACTGAGAGGGCTTCAAAGTTTCTCCTCGTCACATTTGAACTTAATACCTATCCGATAGAAATGTTGTTACAGATGTTGGTTGATCCAATGCATAACTCGATGGTAGACCAACTTATTAAATGAAATGAATCTTTGGTTATTTAAAGATTTTATGGTCGCGGTGCTTCTCCTCTATTTCAATTTGCAATTTCCTCTTTTGTTGATTGGTAAATAAATGAACAATATCTTCCAAATTTATTTATTTTTAGTACAGTTTTTTATATTTCTTAAAAATTTTCAAAAATTTAATTCTTTAAGCATTTCTCAAGAATCTGATGTCTTAATCTTTAGAAGAAAGGACAATAATAAGCGTGATAAGATCGACTTCCTGCCCGAAGACGACCACTTTATTCCGATCAGAATCGTTATGGCAGTTTCACCCGATCAGCACATCTACAGCAGTAATCATTCTTGTATTTAAATTTTGAACTTGAACCTCTCTCCAGTTCAAGGTTGGCAAAATTATTTAACATTTTCTTTTGTGTACCATTCAGTGGAGTGTACTAATTTAAAAGGATTTTAGGAGACATGTGTTTTAACATTAATTGCTGTAGTTCGTTCTCGTGGAAGAGATACCGTGCTACAATTTCAGTCTTCCACTTTTCTTCTTAAGAAATCCATTTTCAGATATTAGCGATGGAAGGAGAAGTTTCGGCTGCGCGGTCCAATCATCTCACAATTTTGTACGTTATTTCTGACAGGTACAGGCAGGTTGAAGTAGAACACTTTTAATATAGAATTTAATGTTAAATATTTCATTCTCATTAATTCTTTGTCCAAATACCGATTCGAAAGACGAAAAACCCACGGCAAGCCCCCACTGTGAAGTATTCTCGGTTTCGTCCACCTGGTAGGTGGGTACTTTTAGGAATTTTACTCCTGGCCCTATTGGGGATTCGCATCATAAATTAAAACTATTTCTTCCATTGTCCTTTGTAGGTATAATCAAATTTACATACATATCCTGTAATAATTGTTTTCTGCTATAGATCTATAATAGATATTATGAATTTATAACAGATTAAAATTAGTTACCTTTACTGGTTAATTAGAAAATTAAGGAAGTTATATTGCTATACTATCAAAAATACATTATATAATTATAGAAATAAAGTCATTAACCCTGCGGAATGTGGGGAGTGGCTGTAGATGATTCACTGGTTCGCCCCGTGAGATTCGTAGACCACAAAGGGAGGAACTGTCTGTCACTGTTGCTTGATTATTTTTGATAAAAAAAATTATTTCTGTTTTTCAGGAAGCAGTAAATATTACGTAAAAAGGCACTAAACCACATATGGTCTAGGATAATTTTATTATACGATATTGATGGAATTTTGAAGACAATCGGTTGATTCGGTGTGGCTACACCGAATCTCTCAAACACCATTAAATATCTCCGATGCAAGGCTTTAAACGCTAAATTAATAAACTTTCAAATTCCAGAATAAAAAATAGATATTTCATGAAACAAAAATTTGTCATCTGATAGATTTCTAAAAACTTTCTGAAAACTAGGAAATATTTTTTCTAAATCGTACGTTTCTTTTCGAGAAAAACTATCGATTCTATTTTGAAAAGCCTTGTATAAAGGATGAATATATTTACCACTATGACTATTACGTATTTATACATACAATATCTAACAATACAGGCAAAAAACAATTACTTATTATAAAGAACAGAATGAAAGTCTTTGTTTAATAGATTTGGCGGAAAATTGTTTTAAAATTCTCTGTTGTTTTGATTCTAGTTTGATGAGTGATTAATTAATCATTAATGGCTTATCTCGTGTCTTTATTCTAGAACTAAAACTAAAACAGAATATACGCACATTATTTTTATAAATCCCACATATATATTATGTTATAGGGTCTAGTGTAAATAACACTTTGCAGTTCATACTAATCACTAATCTGCCTGCGGTAATAAAAATAAATTTTTATATATTAAATTGTATGTGCTTCCCCTAAAGTCCGTATCTTGCAGGACCCTCGACAGGACAACACTGTCGAGTGCTTGGCGAAATCAAGAAACTTAATGCGGCTTTACTTTCATCTAAAACTTTATATATTAAATTGGTTAAAGCAGAAATAGCATCCAGGGTAGATTTTGCCGTTTGGTAGAACGTTAAATGTCCATTACTGTAACCAGGCAATTTGATTAGGAAATGGTGTTCTTTAAATTTTCTTTTACACATGGAATGTTATTTTGAAGTCCGTATATTTAGAGTAGGTACTTAACTTAAATATGTTAAGGTAGGAATTTTGTTTTTTAAACAAACTTATTTTTAAGCATCGTTTTCGGTTTTAAGTTTTATATAGATAATCATCGAGCTATCAGCAGAGATCCAACTAAATCAATTTTCAAATAATAATTACATTGCGATGCACTAATTTGATCGGTGTTGTAATAATTAAACTATTTAGTACATGTATTTAACGAAATGAAATAAAGTCGCAAAAGATTTTTACATCAATGTAATACCCTTGAGCAAGACCTTATTCTGAGTACTTAATTATACAGTAAAGCGCTAAGCACTAAGCGGATAGGAAAATCCTATGCACTTATGTACATGTGCAATATGGCTCAGAATAGCGCCATATAAATAGTGGGGTGACTATCGAGTGTGCCCGCGATCGGCGCAATCACCTTATCACCGATGTAATTATAACCGCGCTATTCTGAACCTTATTATGCACATGTACATAAATACATAGGATTTTCCTATCCGCTTAGTGCTCAGCGCCTTACTGTATAAAGAGCACTGTGAACGTTTTCAAAACAACGCACCTCGACATTTTTTGTACTAAATTTCATACCATAAATATTCTACTATACACAGATCTTACTGTTACTGATGGACGATGGTGGATAACAAGCTGGTTTAGTTAATTACTAGTCATTAGACATATTTAGCTCATTTAACTAGTGACTAATACTAACTTGATTATCAAAATAGGCTTTTATGTTTTACATACAGTTTATCAAAATATTTACATACTATCTCTGGAAAACATTACTTTCGTATATATATTTTTTGTTCAATCCTGCTCTTGAAACATGCCGTTTTTTACTTGGATACAAATCCCTCTGTTTTGTTCACTCAAGTTGTTTCTATGGAAACGGGTGGGAGAAAGCAGTGAGTAAAAATTAGTTTCGCGCACCTTACTTTCACCCACTCTACTGTCACTTTCGCTCACCCTACTGTCACTTTCGCCCACCCTACTGTCAAATTGCCAATTGTCAAACTACAATAAAATTCAGACGAAATTTTTTCATTTTATTTAAATTACCTTCCTTTAGAATTCTTCGGCGATATATGAAACGTAGCAGCATTAGCTTCTTTTAGAATGTCTGCTGGCACAGTATTATCATCATTTACTTATTTCACAATTTTATGAAAAATGTTCACCATGCATCAGGTCCTATCATTTTCTTGATAACTACAAATGTGTATTTACACGAACCATAGCAACTCGACCTGCCATCTACGTTTATTTACATAATGTTTTATTAACATTTCAATAGCAGGATTAAACAAAACGCTGTACAGCACTCGTGAAGGAAATCATTCGCCTTGTGTGTTTTTGCACACACGTGAACGAAATTCTTACTTTCTTCACTTGTACTGTAATATACTATTAATCCTGCGCAAATTTAAGTTATAAAATACAAAGTGAGCTTACAAAGGTTATTAGTATACCTATAAGTGTTCATAAACCAATCCGAAAAATATTAATAATTGGAATACTAGAAAGTTTTCTTGCCACCAAGACGCAAGGTTCAATGTTAATTACGAGGTTAATTATTAAGATTTTATTAGTGTTTGCGCTATTTTGAATTTTACTACCAACCATATCTCATAAGTTAAGTCACAAGTCCGGGGATGTTAAAGAATAACAGTATCGATTTAACTACCTTATTTTAATTCTGCAACTACACACACGTTCAACTAAACTTTCATCTTAAAATATGATGTCAAGAGTTCCTTAAATGTTAAGACGAAAACTGTTGCCAGTACTTTAAGATATCTTGCCCATTGTTCTGGTACAACAAATGATATTCACTGATATGAGTCACATCATCCCAAGACGTTATATGGACAGAATGGTCAGATAGATTTTCTGGTTTAACATATCTCGGCATCATCATCACACACGTGGTTCGCAGAATAATCGGATCAATTTTAATGACGATTCGGATGGCTAATTTGAATCATTAACTTATCTTGTAGACCTTTGTAAATCTTTCATGAAGCGGATTTTGTGATATTTAAAAAAAAATTATTTAATCCCGCTAATGAGATTTAATCTCAAACTCAGGAGGTATGGCACTTTTTCGATTTCTAAAAAAAATCGGAAAATCTTATAATGTTTTAGATTAAATAATTTCATAACAATTAAAAATAATTTAGTGCCATTTTATCTATTTGATATTCGGCAAATCTCGGGCAAAACGAAACGAACGAAAGTGGCTTTATAAAAAAAAATTAATTTTGAAAAAAAGTAAAGAAACTACATGTTTATTTTTTATTTTTAACACGTGCTTTTAGCACAGTTGACAAACGGCTATTGGTTAAACTTGAAAATTTTGAAGTTCGTGGTCCAGCCTTAACTTGGATTGAATCGAGGATTGAATGCTATTTAAAGGATAAACCCAATTCGTAGTTTTAAAAAATTTAACTATCTGATCTCGTATCTGATGTATACACAGGTGCTCCTCAGTGATGTATTCTGGGACCATTATTATTAACTTTATTTATAGTCGATATAAATACATGGAAGGTGTCTTCATATAACTTTTTGCAGATTCTATTCCAGTTGATTCTCCTGACAAACTAGTGAGACGGTCAGTTTCATAAAAAGTTGCTGTAGGAGTAACACTTTCCAAAATAAAAAAGACCTATTATTTTTTTCCAATAGAAAATTTTATTATAGACTAGTTAAGACTGCACAGTAAAATAAAATAATAATGATAAATTCCTTGAAGTTCACATAGATTCTCTTTTAAATTGGGAATCTCCGAGGGAAACTCATATCGACTTTGTGGAAAATAAATTATCTACTATCTGCTATTTTCTTAAACTGTGTAAATGAAAATTATGACCGGTTCAATAACGAAGTGACAATAATCGGATTTAACATTAATTATGGAGGATTTACAGATACTAATGTCTTCTATAAATAAACATAATCAACACCATCAAAACATTATAATTATTTTTAGTTCCTACTGACGAGACAGCCTTACACATGTAAGAAGATATATAAAATTAAAATAATCTAAAGTAAATAATATTTTTGTAGATGATGTGAATTCGAAGAAAATTAAGTTACACAAAAATAAATTAAGTACCTCGTTAGATAAATTCATAGTAATTGAGAATCGTGTATTTCATAAGAGCGACGATGATAAAAAATTTATCATCAGAGGGGCTCTTAAAGATATTCAAATGAACACGCTTAGAAGACAATTATATAGAATGAATCACCCAGTTGGGAATTTGATCAAATTCAAATATGGACGCAAACAACAGAGAGACTGAGTGTGGGTACAAACAAGTGTTTGCTGCAGTTCGAGGGCAAGTCAACTGTGCAAGCGCTGTTGCCACATTTAAACTAGAAGGTTTAATAATTGACTCATAATATGGAATTATCACCAATAAACCTGCCACACGTAAACCATAGCGATAGTTATAGTATAGAATAAGGGAGGAATAAAAAACAGTTTATTTATAGAATTTCATTCATGAATTGAAATGACTTATACGTATTTACAAATTCGCGGTTTACGTATACAAATCATGGAATACAAATAGATTTTATTATAAGTATATTCTGGAAATCTTAATTACTTGGAAGTATTTTAATTGTATTCATTTCCATTGGAAAACTAAATTAGTTTTATACGTCAGAGTCTAATTCTTTTACAATTCCCAGGACAGCCCCCAGTTTAATATCTATTCATTTATGTATAACGTATTTTGATGTAGGTGTAAATATTTATAATCATTCCTAGTTCGTCAAATATATTAATATTATAATCAAGCGCCTACATTCAATTTCGGTTTCATGGAAAATATTAAGAATTGTTATACTAATAAAAGCTACATTGATGTTTTACATAGCTTTTCTCTTGAAATCTCTTGTATAACTTACTAATATTTATTATTTTTCCATTTAATTGGTAAGAAGGCTGGTTTAAGAAAACATTATTATAATAAACAAGTACCCCCGCAAGTACCTATTATTAGTCGAGGAAGTAAATATAGTCGATGTCGATAGTATATTTTAACTTGGCCGGTCCAAAGGTCGCTTCGTCGTCTGAACTAAGATGTATTCGATGGGTCAGATATGCCAGCGGTTCTCAAACAGTTCACCTATAACACTGATGCTGTCGCTAAATAATTATATAAAAATATTAAAGGTGTTATCATAAAATGCTAAGAAGTATTAACTCACTAACTTCATCGTTTTAGTGTCATTCTGATTATATATAGGTTCGGGCACAAATGAAACTGATAACAAAAAATAATTTTCCCAATTCAGCCAATAACAATATTAATTATTATTAAAAGAATAATGATCGAAAACTAATATTGTTACAGTCCAGCAAGAACCGCGGGGAGGTATGGGCAACGATTACAATCTTTTCTATACCTAAATCCACAATGTTTTAGAAGTTTTAAGAGACTTACCTTACATAAGTCTATGATTCCCCTATTTTTCAGCGTTTCCTTCAACGTATCGAGTGTAAAATGTGGTTTTGATTCATAAAAATTATAAATTACTTCCCTTATTTCCATTTTAACACCATCACATACATCCAATGTTTTTGGTTTCTTCCTAATTCGTTTTATTTTTTTTGTCAAGACAATATTAATTTGTTGGTTCCTGCAGATTGTTCTTAGACATATATTTAAAGCTTCAAAAACTCTTTCATGAACCTGTTGAAGTGGTATCAACGGTCCTTCGTTTTCTCTTTCTTTTATAAAATAATCCATTAAATTTAAAACCAACTTTTTTGACTGTTCATTTAAGACGCCCACTTTAGTTGCCATAATTATCAAATGTATTTTTACAATTTAATATTTTCCTAATTAAATATTACCGTCACGAATACACGTTTACCTGTTTAATTTTTTACCACTAAAATAATAATTCCGACAGGCTTCTGTCTAGAACTTCTTGAATCCGCAAACTGTGTATAGAGGGTGAAAACGTGTGTTTATTTGGTTAAAATATAGATATATCACGCCCATATCAGGTGTTCGGCTTTGTTTGACACCGGCCAGCACCGCAAAATTCTATTTATTTAGCAAGAAATTTAAAATACCAAAGATTGAAGGCGTATTTGGTAATGTGTAATAAATAAAATTTAAATAAAAAATAAAAGCCGTGGATATTCGTCTGAGAATCGGATAAGTAACGTCTGAAAGTTGGTTTTATTTACCTACTTAAGAGACAAACTCGCTCAGAATAATAAAAGAAAAATATTTAGGGAAAAGATGGTTTTAACAAAATTCGAGGAACGGATTAGTAAAATAAAATTTTAAGAAGGAACATTTTTTACTATTAATACAATTTAAAAAAAGTAGAGCCAACAGGATTTGACTTGAATTATTTCATTGCCATTTCATCCACTATTTATCGCAAAAAATAACTTAATTTCTTATAAAGACTAATTTAATTCTAATATGAGACGACTGTTAACCCAAATAAATAATAGTTGACAATAACGACTGACAAATTTTCACAGTTTGAGAATCGCTGAATTTATTGAAAACATAGATTATTTATCTCTCTCTTCAGTGGTATGTTGCATATTTCCGTCTCAATGGAGATGAGAGAGAAGCTCGGTAGACATACGTGAACAACGTTTTCGGGCTATTGCTTTAACTTTGTGTGCAACAGAAAATGAAATCGTACGCGTAATATCAACTCATACAGATGCCAAGTTAAAATATACTCGACTTTACCTCGGTAAATACATACATCTAGGTAAATGTAATGCTTGAATGATCTAGCCTAGCGTGTCACCGTCATGTCATGCAATCGTTGTAATATAATTAGCAAATGATTTCAAATAATTATTTAAAAAACAACAAACTGGAGAAAAGCTAACTTGTATAGAAATATATAATAATTATTCTGATTCTTTACTTTATTATTCATTTTATTTTAAAATACTACGACTTATGTAAATATGTATGCATTTTTACATTCAAACAACAAGAAATAGTATTTTTCTGTTTTGACACGTCTTGTAGATTAGTTTATTTAATTCTTGTTAAAACCTGCAAAATCAAGAAATCGCTGCGCCGCCTACCATAATTTTCCGTATTCATTCTTGCATGTATATTTTCCTCTAGTGCAAAATAAAAATGAGTGGAAGGAACAAAGACAATATTTGGAATTATTTTATAGAAAACACAGAAAAAGGGTAATATAAATAGAACGATTTGTAAAAATTGCAGAAAAGAAATGAAAGGACTTGTTCAAAGAGAAATGGTCTTTTCTCATGAAAAGTGTAAGACCAAGTAATTACTCCTAGATTTAGATACATAAGTCTCGCATAAGTCACTGGACCAAGTAATATAGAAGAAATATACATGAAATGTATGGAAATGATGGCTTAACCCTACCGCCCATTACAAAACTGCAAGCCAAAATGGAACCGTTTTCAGCGGTTATGTTTTCAGAAGAGGTAATATGCAATGTTAGTGCCTTACAGTGGTAAGTTTCACAAAAGAACATCCTTGATGTTGGTTGGTTTGCACAACGTATGATCTTATTGCGGCTGGCTGTATGGTCTATGACCGAAAGCCTCGCCGAAAGCCAATAAAAAAAAAAATAAAAAATCAGACGATTCCTTTCATAGAGACCTAAGCTACTTAAATGACCTTAAACAGTTAAATATCTAAAAATAACCAAATCTTCAGAAAGAAATAGATATTAAAATAAGAAAACCCAAATATTGTTTCATCTTAGATGGTGGATGAACATTTAGGAACAAAAGAAGCAAAATATAAGGGTTTGGTTTTTACTGTGTTTCGATAGAATAATGATATACCTATGAAATTTAAGTAATTATTTTTTGTTATTTTCGCAATGCTGTAATATACACACAAATGTAGGAGTTTGAATCTTCGATAGGTTTACTATGATAAAAGTTTAGCAAAATAAAATCGAAGTCAGTTGAAAGGGATATAAATAAATTATATGAGAGCTGGGCAAAGCCTCCAGCAAAATATTTGATCCAGTGTTAAAAAATGAAAAACGGTTGTAAATGATCTCGTGAGGTGACGCAAATATTTTATCACTTTGGTATTGTTCGTTTTATAGATACTACATTATTGTTTATTTACGCACAGGCTTTGCTATTAGCAAAGATCATGTAATTATTTTTGCTATTAGTAAAGTCAAAAAAGTCCCAATCACTGATGTCATCACCGACCGCATTATTACGGGAATGGGCTTAAAATTTATCCGGTTTCAATCTTTAAAATAAAAGAATATCTGCTGGATTAAAACCAATATTTATTAAATTTTTCGTAATGCAAGTACATATATAAATATTGGTGATGTTCTCTCTTCAATAAAATTTAAAAAAATCGTGCAGGTCCATCGGCATCTCCTTCCAGTCCTCATGTAGTTCTTTTATGAATATACGTCAGTGGGTTGCGTTCGCTTGCTTTCGATTTTCAGTGCAATCGCTAAGGGTCTTTTTGCGGAAAAGAATATTTGAGATGTTTATCATATACTTAATCAAATAAAAAATTCTTTTTTTTGAAGAAATCAAATTCTGAAGTGATTTAAAAAATGCATCTTTATAAGATTACTAGTCTACATTTTTTGTGAGCGGTGGATCATCTAGGTATAAAAAATATAATGTCAAAAAATAATAAAATCAGTCCATTATTTTATCAAACCGCGCAGTTCTTTAATTAATTCCGATAAAGGTTTTAACGTTCATAAAGAAGAACAAAGAAAGTAATTTAAACCTAAGGAAAGCATTTCAAATAATTACAAATGAACAAACAGAATTATTAACAGTGTTTGTAACATAAATGAAGGATAAAAAGCTAATTTGTGAACATCCGACAGCACCGCTGTTAAATCGTCAAGTGAATTTCTACTCTGGTCTCTGGCCAAGTAAAAACCAAAGTAAAGCCAGGCGTAGTAAAATCTACTTTGTCCAGAACTGTAAATGGCAACAACGCCCATCACTACGCGATCATAGCCTGCTCAAGGGCACTCCTAAGTACAACTTAATGTTCAAAATGGACCTGTTTTACACAACTAAACAGCACAGGACTGACCACAATGGGAGCCACACCGTGAGAGTGCATTTTCAAGGAAGTTAATCCATAAAACAGGTGAATAACTCCGTAAAGGTTTTGTAGAAACTTGTAAACTTAAGATTGCATCAAGAATAGTAGTTTCTAGAGAATTTCAAGGTAGTTAAAGTTTTCATGTCTTCAAATGTCTAATATTTTATTATTATATGCACAAACTGGTCACAAGTTGACCTCGCGGCTCGGCATTTCGTGAGCATGATCGTGTTTCTATCATACAAGTAACTCATGCACTTTGTTGTTTGATTGCTATAAATTTTGTTTTTAACGTTGCTGTTTGCAATGATACCTAATTTGACGAGTTCATAAAAATACGTAATTTACATAAATTTATTTCAATACTAATTAGCTAAGTGTTTCTCCTCAAAATTATAGTGTAGTAATGGCTATGTAGGAATTACTTAAATTAGTAAGTAGTACGAGAGCCCCAACCAACACGTATATGAAGTTATGAAACCATTCAAAACAACTTTAGCAAATCAACTATCATTTACCGTTTTTTGGTCACTAAGTTGTGAAAAGAAAACATTTTGTCGTAGGTATTAGTTTTTTTAAAAATATAGGTTGTCAAGTTCATATTAAGTAGACGAAAGAAACATCATAAAAATGAAAAGTCCCGAAATTCATTCGGTGCCACTCGAATCGACCAACCCTTTTTGGGTGAAATTATAAATTCTTTATTCGACTTGGTCTCGGACTTGGTCAAAAAACAGCTTGAGAGAATCAAAGTAATTTTATTTAAGAACACATGGTTTGACATGATTTTAAAAGAAAATACAAAATAAACAAAGAACCTTAGAAACCGTTATTCAATAACGTTAAAATCGACCAAATTTTTGGTAAAACTGAAAATCTGTGATTCGAGTTTAGTAAAAGGATACACTCTCTGTCTTTATCATATATTTTCTTTGCCATTATATCGGTTCACTTTTGCGGTTGCATAATGTTCACAGAGCGCTTTTGCTTCTTTCCTTTTTTAAACTTGATGTGGGATTTTGATGTAACGACGATCAAATCATCGAACTATAATTTTGACAAAATCAACATGATAACGAAGTTGCGTTCTGCTGTGGAAGCGGTCGATGAATCGAATCCATCCTCTGATTCTATTATTGTGTTATTTGTGATTTGATCGATTGCTGGAGTGTCGTTCAGTCACAAACTTACTACTTTTTGATTCACGGGTGATTTCGTCTTTATATTTCAAAAGTGCATCAAGGAATCGTAATGTCACTCAACGTCGCAAAACACAGTTCACTTTACAGCAAAAATTACCAAATTACAAAAATTCACTTGTAAAACACATTGATTTTAACACGCAATTACATCGGAAATAAATTGTTTTTCGTAATCGAGAAAACAAATCTATACTGGTTTTAGTTACCGTGCGCAGAGAAGCAACTGCATTTTCCAATGCACAAATTTACTTTTTGATTATTTCGAGGATTCTTCCAATTGATATTTTCGTTCACCAATTACTAGATCATGCTTTTAAGCTAAGTACCTATATGCTTTTTAAATAATTTTTTGATTTGATGTTTCATTAACTTCATGTACTTGAATACCCTTGAATGGCCTTGAATTCCCTATATTTAAAAAAAAGTTCGACAAAATGTTTTTTTTTACAACTAATTGACGACTGAAAAACAGCCAATCATAGGCCTATGTTTAAGTTGTTTTGCTAACTTACATCCAACCCACAGTTCAGCTACTCTAACTTATTTACTTTCAGAGATTTTTGAAAAATCCGAAAACTGGCTTGTAGTCATTCAATAGTCTCAGACGCTATATAAAAACTTGTAGACATTATATTTTAAAAATATGTCAAGTTAGACAACTTCGCATTAAACTTTAAAAACTTAAGGCAAAAGGAAAAGAATGACTAAAAAAACAATAATCAACATTTTGTGCTAAACCTATTTGCGAGCATCTGACTAAAAGTATAACTAACTTGGAGCTGAAGAAATACATCTAAGGGTGTAACCTTCAGTGTTTCCAATAAACCAAAGCAATAAACTTTCTGCCAGCAATAATTATAAATTGAGCTATTTGTAAAAATAACAGTATTTATAGCAGCAATTTACCAAAGTCAGTTTTTATTTCATTTTATTACCTCTTTGTTAACCTGTTCATTTGTAAAAGAAAAATTGAACGTTTTTATGAAATAATATACCTAGTAAAAACCCGAGTTAACAGCAAAAGTTAATTATAAATATATTTAACACATTTCACCAAGTTAAAATTTTCCCACCGATAAAATTACCAAAGTACCGCGACAAGCCATAAAACGAACCAATTTATCACCGTTGTTATTTAGTTTTATTGCCCAAACAACTAGTATAATTTCATAAATCCGATAGTTAACCATAAATAAAACTAAAAGTAAACAATATCACCATGGCAACCTACGTCTGTTTGTTTTGACTGGCATACATTTTCGTAACCAGATGTAAGTAAATTTAGTATCTTGTATATTATTTATGGAACACCCTCTTTAATCACAAACAAACTAAATGAAATATTAACTTGGCTTATAATATTTCCGTTCACTAAAGCGAAAATCCCTGTTAAGCTTCGCACCGGGGTTGGGTTAAAATAAGTAGTATTACCTATTCGGGGAAACGGGTTGAAAAGAGTACCTGCCTGCATAGTAATGCTGCGAAAATTCAATTCCAATGAGATTAAACAAATTTCGTGTCGAATTTGGATATACGTAATCTAAATTTAGTTGTATTGTAAGATAACAGCAATTTCCCTCCTAATCCCCTTATGCTTTAACACTTTTTTTTTATTCAATTAGTGAGTTTGCAGTTCGTGTATTTAACTCCGCTGAAGTTCCATTTTCTGTTCCAGCTGACTCAGCTCCACCGTCTATGCATAAAGTACAAAACTTTAATTATTCGGCAGCATATATTTATACAGGAACGTTTGAAATGTAACAATAGTACTTCTATCAAGCGATAGTTATACAGCATTTACTTCAAACCTCCTTTTAAACCATGCGAGCTCAAAATTTAGCTGGGATATTTATTTATTACATGAGAAACTGATTTGTTAGTCAAGGGAACATTATATCTATAACGCCAATATGTTTACAAAGCTGCTTTTTTGCAGATCGAAAATTATTTCTTACATTATTGAAATCGATTAAAATACATACAAAAATATGGCGTAAAACAACACTGTACTTCTTTATAAGATTTACTCCTGGAATGGCGTAAAAAATGACAACAAGCAAATTATTTTCCGAAAAGGCTTAATTTTTATAAAAAATATATTGACAATGTATTTTTGTTTCTGAATGAGACTTGCGTCGTTATTTATTGATCACTTCTGTTTAAGGGTTCGTTATCCTTTACATTCGCTAGTCGTTGACGACTGCGACCCAATAACGGCGACCGATTCATCAAGACATCTATAATGATTCTAAATTTGTCTGTGGTCCTACCTGTTACTGGTTAGCGGCTGGCAATGTGGAGGTAAACAAGTCTCAACATTAAACTTTAGAGATTCAAGGGCAGATCCATACATATACTTCGAGACTTTCACCAAAATATAACAAAGCAATTTCATGGCTGACAGACAGAAGTAGTATGATTTTTGGACACATACTGCTGAACTATGAACTTACCAGAAATAAGTCATCTAGGTACCAAATTTCATCAAAATATTTCAAAAGCTACAAGTTATTCAGTATACAAACCGAGAGACATTTTTTAAGGAAAACTTTTCGAATTCAAGTAATGTCGAAAACGTAAGATTCCATTGAAATCTGAAGTTATTTTTTTATTATCAAAATACTTCTTGTATATAATTTTACTATACCACTTTAAAGTACTGTGTACGAAATAGGTTGGATCTTGGGTTGGATATTATGAAAGATAACTAAGTACTAAAACTTGGAATATGGTTAATAGGTTACTAAAGCCAGAATTCTCTTTCTTTTCTTATTTGGGATTTACCACACTTTTCATTGTTTTTATTTTGTTTATTTATATTTTATGTCAAAAAACCAACCTTTAACTGTTCTTTTGACGTAAAGTCACAGCCATAAAGGTTATTTTTTTTAATCCAGATATTTTTTGATTGTGCGGAAAATGTGCAGAAGTGTGGTAATAAATCCCAAATAAGAAAGAAAGAAAATTAAACAATCCTACAAATAACTTTTAGACAATATTTAAAAGCCAGAATCTGACAGAAAATGTGTGCCCAAAATCCTACTTTCGGTCTAACCAAAAGTGACAGCAGCTTTTTTATAGATAGATAGATAGAGTAGAGAATTATCGAAGACCTACACGGTTCGGACTCCACAATAAACTGTTAGGCCTCGTCTCTCTTAGCACAAAATCCTAGGATTTTCCGGGGGTTAAACATTTTAGGAAACATTTTTTAAGAAATCACATAGAGTGAGATCAGGTGATTTTGGTGACAGTTTTTCGCATTTTTCTCGAAATGGGTGCATGATGTGAAAAATAGACAAGTGGACACTTTTTGTGTAAAAATGAATTCTGCATCAGAATAAAAAAAGAAAAAATTAAAAGATAATTGTATAATAAAAATAGAAGCGAAAAACTGCGATGTAGTGACTCTATGTAGCGCCCCCTTGCGGCAGGTCTAAAAATATTTTAAGGGTTCTATTGGAAAGGTTATTTTGAGACTACCCTCCAAATTTCATTCAAATCGATCAAGTACTTATCGAGATATCTCAAAAAAACTGTTTTCGCAACGTCCCACGTCCCATTTATGGGCCCGTACGGGCCTTAAAAATCGAAATTGACCAAACCGAAAACACACGTGTCTCCGAGCGTGTCTCTTTATTTTAAGACCTCTATCTGTGATTACTTTTTTGCACATAATTCTGAATCACCCTGTCACACAGAAAACAGTTTATTTGAAATTAATAAAATTAATTCCACACCAATAAATTATTTCTTTAAATACGGCGAATTAAATCTTTATTTCGTGGAACTAAACCATTTACTTGCATATAAATACTAAAGTTTAGCATTGACAACCTCGTTGACAACTAACACAATTAAAATTTCTCTATTCGTTTATTACGCGACACTTACATTTATTTGTGTCAATTAAATAATCGAGGGGACATTTCGATAGCTTTAAAATTTCTTTGACGACTAATTCATGGGAATTTTTTTTTTTTTTATCTTATTACTGAGCACTTAAATTTCTTTTTGTGAAGTCTGTAAAGTGCGGGGTTTGGAGTGTTTGGACATCAAAATCTCTACTCTACTCTACATTATATGATATTTCAAAACATCAAAACTGCGGTTAAAGGAAATCATTGTTTTCTTTTCCTCACAAGACATACAGTGTGTTACAATTTGATCCGGAACACCCCTGAAAAATCTGACTCAGAAGAGCGATTTTGGTGATATATTTTTTTTTCATATAGGACCCTCCTAGATGTACGTGAAAAACATATTACGGTGTCCAGATTACAAGGCCATGGCTTGCTATGATTTTTTTCGACGCCATTTTTTCAAAAATCATATTAGCGATTTTTTTATTCAAAATCTGACAACACCAATAAATTATAACAACGTAGCGTTATTCGGCATCTTCAAAACGTACTCTCTCCCATTTTCTTTGAAACTGTCAATAACTCTATTGTGAATCAACGAAAATTACAAAATACAAGAAGAAATGCTTTACTTCGAGCATCTAGGAGGCTTTGGAGCTAAATGAAGTAGATCACAAGAGGAACTTCATAGAAAAAATTTATTTAGTAATGTCTTTGTTATTTATACGTGCATTCTTCAGGCAAGAAATAACAAAAACGAAATTTTCGTTGCTTCACAGTAGAGTTATTGATAGTAATAATTTCTCAAGAAAATATGGGAGATTACGTTTTGAAGGGTGCCGAATAACGCTACGTTGTCAGATTTTGAATAAAAAAATCGCTAATATGATTTAAAAAAAAATGGCGTCGAAAAAAAATCATAGCAAGCCATGGCTTTGTAATCTGGACACCGTATCCGTAATATGTTTTTCACGTACGTCTACGACGGTCCTGTATAAAAAAAATATCACCAAAATCGCGCTGCTGAGTCAGATTTTTCAGGGGTGTTCCGGATCAAATTGTAACACACTGTAGATCGGTTTCGAAATTATTGTATTGACAAATAACAAAGCCATACCAGATTAGGTTAAGGCAAACTAAGCAAGACGGAAGTGGTGACGAATTAAGTGTAGCCATCTGGTGGTCAGTGAAACTGATTAACTTAAGAGAAAATAGGTAGTTTTATTTATATCAACATTTAATAATGGCAACTAAATCGTTCTTTTCTTACATCTCTCCTCATATCTTTAAAAGTAATGCGTCCCTGCATTCATTCCTTCAAAGAAATATTAATAAACGCAAACAAATATTTTGCTACTTACAAGCAGATTTTTTATTTTTCTACTAATAAAGAAACGTTAGTTGCACATACTAATTAGGTATATTGAAAATAAACGGTTTAGTTGTGACAAACTGTCGTAAAATTTTCATATTTCTTATGATAAACAAGGTTGCGTTCGTTGTTATAAATTTTTTTATATACGAATAAATAGATGTGTGTTCAACTAAATAATTCTGATGCTTAAAATGACAAATCGTTTATTAACGTAAAGCGTAAAATTTTTCTGTGTGTATAAGGGATATCAGAAAATTATGTACCATAAATATCAGGAATATGGGAAAAATATTGATGTAACTTTTGGCAACTGCTATGAAATATGGTTTTATTCGGTAAGTTTCTGAAATAAAGAATACCTACATATTGTAGAAAACTAAAAAAAAAAAGTGGTTTTCTTCTCAAAGGACCATTTTATTGATTATGAAACTCCTCAAAGGTAATTCTTCAAAGATTTACAAATTTCCTTTCCTTTAGAAGCTACAGGAAAACTAATTGCCGAATTTTCACTCGGTTGGATTCTCCCTCAGATTCTCCCAAATGAATAAAATTTTTCTTCATTTCTTTCTGATATGTTTTTAACTTGTAGCAACTAAAGTTATCCTAATTTTTTGTCGTACTTAAATTGTTGCGGCTCAAACGAGAGCTCAAATTACTACTATTACACATATTAAATCTTAGATATTTGTAGTATAGGAAATATTACTAGAAATAATCATTTTTAGTCAAGATTAAATTGCCTAATAGCTTGTAAATTAGCTAAATCGGAAGTAGCATACATAGGTTACCATAGGTACTTTATAATAGCGCCAAAAAAGCAAAATTCGTAGGTTTAAATAATTTAATCGAACGGCTTAACTAACTGTGTACGTGTTCCCCCGTTTGAGGCATAAGGAGGCGTTACAACAAAAAAACCTAAATGGAAGGTATATCACAGTTAATTAGACATCTATGAGTATATATTCAATTCCCGTTCAATACATTTTAAATTAGAGGGATTTATAAAATCACTTAACTCGTTAATGCAAAGCTTTATCTATAACATGGACCCTCGGTGTTCTCGTTAATATTTATTTTTAGGGTAAAAATCGCAATCGTAAGATTTTTTTTATAGGGATTTTTAGGATTTCCCCAATATATTCAATGGTTTCTGGAGTGCAAAATAAAAAATTGATATACAAAAATTAACGACTTATCTACGCTGAAACGAGAAACGAAAACTTTACTAAGTAAATGCTATAAAATTTCCGTAATTTATCTTTGTGATAAAATATACTTAAAGCATTGTGTAAGAGAACAATATAAACAGGAGCAGCTCAGTAGGTTTCAAGATTTTGGTATTATATTTTTTTGCCAACAGATTCAGAGGATTGTCATTAATTTAGTCATCAATAAATTGTGTTTTAACTTGCATCGCAGTGCAAAATCTCAAAAAGATTCACATTTCAAGCACAAAATATGGCATCCGATATGACGACCACAAAAATAAATGTAGAATTTCAAAATACGAGTTCAAATTTATGCTTAAGTCCAAGTAGAGATTAATATTTACAAACTGGATCTATGTAGGTCAACCAAACGACCATTTTCACGCACAATAATATATATCTTACCGTAGAGACCCTAACCCAAACCACAAAAGTTTACTGATATAACTGACGCATATTTTAAATCATGAAACTTTCACAGATTTTATTATTGCTGGTTTATGGAATTTAAAAATCTAATCACTAATTTACGTACTTACGATATTTTAGACTATTTTCTTCATCAATAAAAAAGTAAAAATATTGGTAAAAGGCGTGCATATAAGTAAAGCTTAATATTCCTGCTTGCATAATACCACATGGAAATACATATAATTTAATTCACTTAATATAGGTTTAGATATTAGTTTAGTTTGTATTGTAAATATCCTGAAAGGAGATTTTTACCCCAACTTAAAACGATATAGGTAAAATCATTTATAAAAGCAGAGATCAATAAGCTTCTTCCGAGGCTTCTCCTGACTTATTTTAAATAATTTATGTAGGTACTTACAAATGGTATGTCAATAGGTAATAAAAAGTCTTATACGTACCTAATTCAGTAATATTCGCTTATTTATCTTTTAAAGAAAGGTTTAAAATATCATGTTTTATTCGTTTTACATCAGTTTACAATTTTATTGTAAACATTGCTAGCCATACTGTCACTACCACGTACACCTTTTTTAGGTAAGTAAAATATATCGACATTTCTTGCATGTGCTTTGAAGATATCAGTGAAGAAAAACTAATGTTATACCTACTCAGTTTTAAATTATATAGTGCAGGTAAAATAAATTTTGACCTCGAAAAAAATCTGAAAATTAACCGCCATTCTCCAATATGGCGGGTGCAGCACAGCCTCGATTTTAAGGAACTTTTAGTATATTCAATAAGATCGCAAGTGGAACATCTCCACTAAATTTCTTGCTTGTGCTAATTTTTCCAGTATTCGTATACTTTTATGCTTATTTTTCTTGCACTAATATACCTACATACTAAAATGCCAATAATACGCTTAAATTCTGTGGTAATTTCTGGCATCGATTTTAGTCAGTCACTTACCAATCGCCAACGACTGCATAAAATTATTATTTTACTTTCATGATCGAAGGGATAAGAAACAAAAAATAAACAACGCAGTCTCGAAAATACCCTTATTTCTTTGCAGTTCGGGGATAAATCACCACAGGGCGCCTCAAACCCGTCATAATACATATTTACAAATAAAATTATACATCCAGACTGTTACCTTTTGGTATCGCTTATTCTGTCAGTTACTTCGCGTATCACTAAAAACACAAGAGTGTATTAATTTTTTAGAGTCAAATCGAGGGCAAAGGTTACTCTTAAATAATAAATGTAATCCAGTTAGAGATAAAGTAAATATATACACTAATAATAATATATTCATAACACACTTAAAAAGTTGATTTTATAACGTAACCGAGAACGTAACCTAAACATTTTGACTTATTTGCACGTACCTACTTAGAAATAATTCTCTTATTGTCTAATCATGTCGGCATTTCTGAGAGCATTATGACTATTTTAAGGCACAATAATAATATATTAAATGAATAAGTAAATAAATAATACATCCAAATCTAAAAGAGTTTCTCGAGGAGTTCTCCTAGAGAAAGTGAATTTCATATAAATATTTATTCCTACAATTCTATCCTCATTCTACCCTAATGTTTTTCCTGAAGATTTTTCAACGTGGCATGTTTAGTGAAGATTCTTTATTATTGCTTTTGACCACTATCATTATCCTTTATCATAATTGCAGTAAAGCGGTAAACAAAATTAATCAACAAGAATTTTTCAGGTACGTGCTTTTTTAAACATAAATCGAGTACTTATAAAAATAAAACATTTCCTAAATTTTTACATAGGTATTGTTAGACAAATTTTGTCACGCTAATATACAAGTTAGGTCAGAAAGAACTAAAACATAATACCTCGCATAATACCTATATATTGGAGAATCAATGAGAACAACTATTCTAGCTAATACATTGAATTATATTGAACGATGGAGTGTGATACTCATAGCCGAGCTCATAGCCTTTTCTAAAGCAAAATAATATTGAGATGAAAATAAAAAATAATATTGATATTAAAATTAAATTGAATCATTAACATTTCGGATTTTATTTCTTACCACTTACGGTTACTTCTGCAGGAAAGATCGAAAAGAAGCTTATTTTAAACCTAACTTATGACCGGCATAATTAATTCATTAATTTTTTTACAAAACAATATTCTGGGAGTTGTACAGTAATTCAGCACCCTTAGAAAGGTCATTCATTTTCCATATTGCATCAAATTAAGCTTGAATAAGGTACTTTCTAACTCTTCGACAAAGCATTTTTGTCGGTCATCTTTCCTCGAGTCTTTTCTTTTATATAAAAATTTTGCACTATTGTTTATAAGCATTAACAGTACTTATTATATTGAGTATTTATAACACTTAATTGTCGAGGATTTATCAAAGCAAATGGAATTTTCAATCATAGAATTTACGGCGGCAGCGAGGGTAGCAGTAAAGAACGATCGTGTTCACTACAAGACAAAATTGAAATGCTAAAATAGGCCACTTCAATAAGTGGCATTGAAAGCTTACAAAGACAGAGAAGAATTAATTCTGCCAGAGCTCGAGCAAAAGTAAACGTGGTTAAATAGACGAAGCGGATTTAGATTGTCGAGCGTTGCGAACTGAAAATTATGAGTATTACCAATAAGTTTCTTTAAAACCTTTAAAACTAACTTTAGAAACTCTTTGTGCAATCTGTAACAAACGATTTAAATTATGTTCTTCCCAGTGCTCTTTATTGGGCAAGTTAACATTTCATTATATATTTAGCGGGATTTTTACCAGTATGTATACATCTGACGCTAGGTATCAAAAGTATTATACTTTATAATTCCAGTGCGGTGAATTATATCCACGGACATTTGGAGAGAAGATGTAAATTTTGTCAGTTACAGAGAGTTAAGTCCAAGGATTATACCCAACATCTAAAGGGATGAAGGATTTTTCAATAGACAAGAGCGTACACTCGAAGTGAATCCCTGTGGATATGATTATTTTATAATCAATTTTACAGCAATAACTTTGGAAGCAATTTGATGGGACATTGATCGAGTTCTGCGGTTAAATGCCCAGTAAACATGTAATAACACTAATAACTGACATAAAATTGACATAAAAGAGTGTGAAAAACTGTAATACGAGGTGTAGTACACAACTCAAATAAAATAGTTAAAGCTAGTGCTGAAAATTATTAGCTTCACCTGATTTATACATCCAATAATCCAATGTAAAAGTCGAGGTAAAAGTAAAAAAAAGTATTATGCTTAGTCAAAATCGACACAGAAACGTCATTTTTCATTTTTATTGTTATTTAGTAAAACAGAATGTAAAAAATAAATATACCTATTTAGTGATTATAGTGATAAATGCGAGGATAAATGCGAGGATAAATGAATGAAATGAGATATTTTTAAGTAGGTACCTGTCCATAATGAAATGAACTTTTTTAATAAAAATAATCTAATCGCTAATCAGCTGGGACCTTGATGTAAGAGGTGGAAAAAATCAAGATAAAGCATTCAAAGAGGGTACGTTATGCAGAGGTTTATATATACTTGTGTATAAATATTAACATACTAAATTTAATAAACACGCAAATGTAAAATAATTCATAAAACCAAGCAGGAAACCCTAATATACCTTCCTAATCTCTCTAATACATATATTTTATACACTTTCTGTTTTAAACAATTACAAAAGTATGAAGTTTCGTTACTGCACTGATTAGGTAATTTTTACTTTATCCTCGATGCTCTCTTATTTTCTTCATTTAAATAAAATGACCTTAAATATTTGATAAGGATAATTCGAGGGATAATTATTATTACTTATACAATAAACAGGTTTTATCCACGACAACTAAATAATGTATGCACGAGTGGTATGCCATTATATGTACGTACTTCCTTAAGCGCTATCCATTATTCCCTGCAGTGAATAATGATTTCGTAATTACTTGTGGCGTTATTGTTATTATTATTATTACTTACCTGTGATATGTTCATTAGGTATCTTATTTTGTTAAGAATTTTTTAATAAAAATTACCTTAATTTTGCAATCTTATTTTTTTTACTTTTGCGTTTTCCTTTGCGTTAAATCGAGCGCGTGATCGAGCGTTAATGGAGTAAAATCATTATCATTTGCTGACCACTCGTATATCTATGAATGTTTATTTGCGGTATATGAAATAATTCAATTTAAACAATTGGGAACTTTATTTAAATTCAAATTTCCTTTTATCATGGTTAGCAAGATTTTCTTCGCACCTTGTAGCCTTATCATAGACCAATTTCTGATATAACGAGGGGTGTGCCACGCTTCTAAAATTTGTAAGTACACCTATTCCCTTTTTCAGAAATTATTTCCTAAAATTTCCGAGATTTCCTAAAAATTTCCGAAATTTCCTAAAAATTGAATTTGATGAACTAGCCACTACCTACTAAAACCGAGAACAAACACAATCTACGCCGTAAGTCTTCACTAAATAAACTTAATCCCCTCCAGAATTTCCTATGACTTCTGAAAATTTTCGAGTATTTCCTAAAATTTACGATAATTTCGTAAAATTTCCAATATTTTCCTAAAATTTCCGATAATTTCCTAAAATTTCCGATAATTTCTCAATATTTCCGACAATTTCCTAACATTTCCGGAAATTATTGGACGATTTGTACCGAGATTTGTACACCTATTTCCGAGCGTGAGACACCCCTCGCATTTCAAAGAGCCATTCTTGCTCAACACTTCGCCAAAAAATATTTTTAGTGATGATTGGCATGACCTCAGAATAGCAGATATTGTGAGCAACGAAAATTCAAAAAAAAAAATGTCGAGTTAAATATCTCGAAAACTGTCAATATTTTCATGAGTATTATGCATAAAGTAGGTACCGAGGTAAGTACAGGCTAAGTCACGTAAAAGGTCCACCCCATTTATTTGGGTAATTTTGAATATATTTTTGGTTTTCGGGACTCTATTCTACATGATTTTTAACGTAGATTACGATTCTGATCAAACATTTTTTATTCAACCAAACATATACAAGGTGTTTAAAAATACGTGTTTATCTTAAATGGCACGCCCTATATATTTCTACACATTATTTATTTATGGTACAAACATACAGGTATTATATATATTTTTGATATCCCCTCGAATAGCTGCATAGAAATGTGTAGAAATATATAGGGTGTCATTTAAAAAAAACACGTATTTTTAAAATCCCTGTATATGTTTGGTTGAATTAAAAATCTTTTATCAGAATCGTAATCTACGTTAAAATTCATATAGGATAGAGTCCCGAAAACCAAAAATATATTCAAAATTACCCAAATAAATGGGGTGGACCTTTTACGTGACTTACCCTGTACCTTTTATTTTTGTTCAAGACACTTAAACAGAATACTATTCTAAGCTAATAACCTTAAAACAAAAGGAACACGCCCGCCGTGTAAAAACTCGAGCTACCTACCCTTCTCCCGCACGCCTCCCATATTCACAGCTGCTCTCGTGCCGTGGGAGGGAACAGGGAACCGAGAAATTACCAGTACGTATTTAACCACAGATGGGTACGTTTGTCTATCTGCTCCCTGAACGTTACTCGAACTCTCCATGCAAAACAAAAACAGCATTTAGTTTCTTAATCAAATCTTATATGTAACAAAAAATTAGTATAGTAGTGTAATATTAAGTTGTATTGTTTGTTAACCCTGGTTATTGTGGAATAGTTAAGTTATTTTCCGTGTAATGAAAATTGTGTTGTGTTAATGAAAAATACCGAAGAACAATTCAGTATTAAATGAAATAAACTAAGGCTCTGTGTTTATCTCTAAATACCCGCAATACTCTTGTCGAATGGAAAAATCAAATTAAGGACATTTTACTTAAAAGTAGAAATTGAAAGGCTTACAATCCTTGTTCGAAGGAGAAAGGTAAAATAGACTGAGTTTGGTCGCTCCAATTTTTAACGTAGATTACGAAAAAAATATAGGTTGCCATTTAAAAAACCAAAGTTGCTACCTGCCCAGAAGAATTGACACACCCTGTATAATTGGCATTATTTCGATTTTTTAGAGTTTGTGAAACTAGGTAGGTACATTGCAAAAAAGAAATATGTACCTAAGTACTCGCCTAAGTATTTATCTATTTTAGTATTTTAACAACATATTGGACTTCCGCGCACTAGGTGGACAGTGGACACGCTATACATACATATACCTAAATTACACTATTAAAAACGTCTAAGGTATTTTAATAAATAGTCGGTTACGGCTGTGAAAACAGCAACGGTCACACCAGCCACGGTTTAAAAAAAAATGCAATTTGTTGCTTCTAACACCCTTCAAAATTTTTGTACAAAATTTTCATACTAAAGAGAATCATTCACATCGGAAAAAAGATAAGGGTGCAAATCAACCCCAAATTCGTAAAAAATTCGCGTGTAGTGTTCTGTGGCGACATCCGTAGAATTTTATACTGCGGACTTGTTGGAACGGGGTAATTAAGTTAACTTGCATCACAAAATTATTTTCGGGGTCCTATTAGGGGCGCGGGCCACCCTTAAATGAAAAAAATCATTGCGTCGTAGTTTATAGATGTCAGTTGAGTTTTTTGATGTGGATGCATCTAGAGTATCGTGTTGAAGACTACCTATGCCGCAGAATAATTCCCCGGGCCGTACTAAGGGCGCGAACCACCCCCAAATAATTAAAAAAATCATTGAGTCGTAGTTTATAGATGTCAGTTGAATTTTTTGATGTGGATGCATCTAGAGTATCGTGTTGAAGACTACCTATGTCGCAGAATAATTCCCCGGGCCGTACTAAGGGCGCGAACCACCCCCAAATAATTAAAAAAGTCAATGCGTCGTAGTTTATAGATGTCAGTTGAATTTTTTGATGTGGATGCATCTAGAGTATCGTGTTGAAGACTACCTATGCCGCAGAATAATTCCCCGGGCCGTACTAAGGGCGCGAACCACCCCCAAATAATTAAAAAAATCATTGAGTCGTAGTTTATAGATGTCAGTTGAATTTTTTGATGTGGATGCATCTAGAGTATCGTGTTGAAGACTACCTATGCCGCAGAATAATTCCCCGGGCCGTACTAAGGGCGCGAACCACCCCCAAATAATTAAAAAAATCATTGCGTCGTAGTTTATAGATGTCAGTTGAATTTTTTGATGTGGATGCATCTAGAGTATCGTGTTGAAGACTACCTATGTCGCAGAATAATTCCCCGGGCCGTACTAAGGGCGCGAACCACCCCCAAATAATTAAAAAAGTCAATGCGTCGTAGTTTATAGATGTCAGTTGAATTTTTTGATGTGGATGCATCTAGAGTATCGTGTTGAAGACTACCTATGCCGCAGAATAATTCCCCGGGCCGTACTAAGGGCGCGAACCACCCCCAAATAATTAAAAAAATCATTGCGTCGTAGTTTATAGATGTCAGTTGAATTTTTTGATGTGGATGCATCTAGAGTATCGTGTTGAAGACTACCTATGTCGCAGAATAATTCCCCGGGCCGTACTAAGGGCGCGAACCACCCCCAAATAATTAAAAAAGTCAATGCGTCGTAGTTTATAGATGTCAGTTGAATTTTTTGATGTGGATGCATCTAGAGTATCGTGTTGAAGACTACCTATGCCGCAGAATAATTCCCCGGGCCGTACTAAGGGCGCGAACCACCCCCAAATAATTAAAAAAATCATTGCGACGTAGTTTATAGATGTCAGTTGAATTTTTTGATGTGGATGCATCGAGAGTATCGTGTTGAAGACTACCTATGCCGCAGAATAATTCCCCGGGCCGTACTAAGGGCGCGAACCACCCCCAAATAATTAAAAAAATCATTGCGACGTAGTTTATAGATGTCAGTTGAATTTTTTGATGTGGATGCATCGAGAGTATCGTGTTGAAGACTACCTATGTCGCAGAATAATTCCCCGGGCCGTACTAAGGGCGCGAACCCCCCCCAAATAATTAAAAAAATCATTGCGTCGTAGTTTATAGATGTCAGTTGAATTTTTTGATGTGGATGCATCTAGAGTATCGTGTTGAAGACTACCTATGCCGCAGAATAATTCCCCGGGCCGTACTAAGGGCGCGAACCACCCCCAAATAATTAAAAAAATCATTGAGTCGTAGTTTATAGATGTCAGTTGAATTTTTTGATGTGGATGCATCTAGAGTATCGTGTTGAAGACTACCTATGCCGCAGAATAATTCCCCGGGCCGTACTAAGGGCGCGAACCACCCCCAAATAATTAAAAAAATCATTGCGTCGTAGTTTATAGATGTCAGTTGAATTTTTTGATGTGGATGCAACTAGAGTATCGTGTTGAAGACTACCTATGTCGCAGAATAATTCCCCGGGCCGTACTAAGGGCGCGAACCACCCCCAAATAATTAAAAAAGTCAATGCGTCGTAGTTTATAGATGTCAGTTGAATTTTTTGATGTGGATGCATCTAGAGTATCGTGTTGAAGACTACCTATGCCGCAGAATAATTCCCCGGGCCGTACTAAGGGCGCGAACCACCCCCAAATAATTAAAAAAATCATTGCGTCGTAGTTTATAGATGTCAGTTGAATTTTTTGATGTGGATGCATCTAGAGTATCGTGTTGAAGACTACCTATGTCGCAGAATAATTCCCCGGGCCGTACTAAGGGCGCGAACCACCCCCAAATAATTAAAAAAGTCAATGCGTCGTAGTTTATAGATGTCAGTTGAATTTTTTGATGTGGATGCATCTAGAGTATCGTGTTGAAGACTACCTATGCCGCAGAATAATTCCCCGGGCCGTACTAAGGGCGCGAACCACCCCCAAATAATTAAAAAAATCATTGCGACGTAGTTTATAGATGTCAGTTGAATTTTTTGATGTGGATGCATCGAGAGTATCGTGTTGAAGACTACCTATGCCGCAGAATAATTCCCCGGGCCGTACTAAGGGCGCGAACCACCCCCAAATAATTAAAAAAATCATTGCGACGTAGTTTATAGATGTCAGTTGAATTTTTTGATGTGGATGCATCGAGAGTATCGTGTTGAAGACTACCTATGTCGCAGAATAATTCCCCGGGCCGTACTAAGGGCGCGAACCCCCCCCCAAATAATTAAAAAAATCATTGCGTCGTAGTTTATAGATGTCAGTTGAATTTTTTGATGTGGATGCATCTAGAGTATCGTGTTGAAGACTACCTATGCCGCAGAATAATTCCCCGGGCCGTACTAAGGGCGCGAACCACCCCCAAATAATTAAAAAAATCATTGCGTCGTAGTTTATAGATGTCAGTTGAATTTTTTGATGTGGATGCATCTAGAGTATCGTGTTGAAGACTACCTATGTCGCAGAATAATTCCCCGGGCCGTACTAAGGGCGCGAACCACCCCCAAATAATTAAAAAAGTCAATGCGTCGTAGTTTATAGATGTCAGTTGAATTTTTTGATGTGGATGCATCTAGAGTATCGTGTTGAAGACTACCTATGCCGCAGAATAATTCCTCGGGCCGTACTAAGGGCGCGAACCACCCCTAAATAATTTAAAAAATCATTGCGTCGTAGTTTATAGATGTCAGTTGAATTTTTTGATGTGGATGCATCTAGAGTATCGTGTTGAAGACTACCTATGTCGCAGAATAATTCCCCGGGCCGTACTAAGGGCGCGAACCACCCCCAAATAATTAAAAAAATCATTGCGTCGTAGTTTATAGATGTCAGTTGAATTTTTTGATGTGGATGCATCTAGAGTATCGTGTTGAAGACTACCTATGTCGCAGAATAATTCCCCGGGCCGTACTAAGGGCGCGAACCACCCCCAAATAATTAAAAAAATCATTGCGTCGTAGTTTATAGATGTCAGTTGAATTTTTTGATGTGGATGCATCTAGAGTATCGTGTTGAAGACTACCTATGCCGCAGAATAATTCCCCGGGCCGTACTAAGGGCGCGAACCACCCCCAAATAATTAAAAAAATCATTGCGTCGTAGTTTATAGATGTCAGTTGAATTTTTTGATGTGGATGCATCGAGAGTATCGTGTTGAAGACTACTTATGTCGCAGAATAATTCCCCGGGCCGTACTAAGGGCGCGAACCACCCCCAAATAATTAAAAAAGTCAATGCGTCGTAGTTTATAGATGTCAGTTGAATTTTTTGATGTGGATGCATCTAGAGTATCGTGTTGAAGACTACCTATGCCGCAGAATAATTCCCCGGGCCGTACTAAGGGCGCGAACCACCCCTAAATAATTTAAAAAATCATTGCGTCGTAGTTTGTAGATGTCAGTTGAATTTTTTGATGTGGATGCATCGAGAGTATCGTGTTGAAGACTACCTATGTCGCAGAATAATTCCCCGGGCCGTACTAAGGGCGCGAACCACCCCTAAATAATTTAAAAAATCATTGCGTCGTAGTTTGTAGATGTCAGTTGAATTTTTTGATGTGGATGCATCGAGAGTATCTTGTAGAAGACTACATATGCCACGGAATAATTCTTCAAGGGCGCGGACCACCCCTAAATATTAAAAAATCATTTTAAGGAAAAATTATGTTAGGAAAGATAAGTTCGTTATAGCTGACCGTGGCATGTTATGTTGACGTTCATAATTATTATGTTTAAAATGTCAGATTAAATATGCTACACTTTATTTGAGGGCGCGGACTGAACAAACAGGCGGTGTATGTTACTACTAAATAGTAAATAATACAAATATATATATATATATTTTTTATTTAATATATATGTCCCTATGCCGTTACTATATGAGTATTATGTATGTAAATTATTTTATATTTAAAAAAGAATTACATAGGTTGCATTTGTTATTTTTTAACGTTACGTGGCAATTTCGATGAATGTAGCGATTGCAGGCATTACATTGGTGAAAATCTTGTGTCGTGTACAATATCCCACATTTGATGCATTTCTGTTTCATATTGTCAGATTGGGTCAGGAGCATCATTTGTAATTCCTTTCTGTACATGTTCATGTCTTTGCGGTCCGTTAAAGGTTTATTTTTTACAACTTGACTAAGGAAATATGTTACAAAGACTCCACAATTAATGGTGTCGGTCTGGACAATATGTAACGCTTGGCTTAATTTTCAGTCCCTGATTAAGTTGATGGTAGTTTTTTTTTGTTTTGCGTACTGATTTAGAAAATGCACAATGCTGTTTCTAAACCCATCAATTTCACGTTTGCTAGCCTTTCGAGGATCTAAATATGTGATTGTCGTAGATTTAAAATCTACAATACCAAGACACCAGTGATTTCGATTTTGTGAGACAGGTAATACTAAAATAGTTTCTGCCGATATGTCTGGTATGAAATCGAAGAACCCTGGCTCTAATTGATCCTGCAAATATATGGCCGCATATGCCTGGTCTACAGTAAACAAAATGTAATTATTATTGTTGGTGGATTTAATAATGCAGTGAAGACAACAGTTGAGTGCAAAATCCGTTAACCATTGTCTTCCGCTAATGCTATTAAAATCATTAAATTTTAATTCTGCCCAATACCATTGAGTACAAAATAATAAAGAGAAGCAACTGTCAAGGTTTCGAGATTTTAGTGTTGTATTTTTTTATCAATAGCTTTACGATCATCTTTAATTTTAAGGGCTATACGGCCACATTACAAATACCTTCCCATAACACTAAAAATTGATGATAATCAGGAAGTTATTGGCAAAAAAATACAATACTAAAATCACGAAACCTTGACAGTCGCGCCTCTTTATCATTTTTTACTCAATGCCAATACGCAGTTTGAAAATTACATATGACGTAATTTTCGTATTCTTCATTGCGTCTGTAATAATCTACTGATGCTACTAAACCATTATCAAGAAGGTGTAGTTCGACATATTCGGTAACACGGCTTAAAGGCTGTGTATCTCTTAAATCTGGTACGTCCTCTTTCCATAAAACCAAGTCAATTTGATCAGGATGCTTTGGTCTAACAATCTCAGGCAATAAATAAAACATGTAGAACCTTTCAATTGGACGGCTCATTCTTTGCAACCAAAAAGTATCGTTTTTCTGAATTCTCTGAATATGTATTCCTTTCACAAGCAAGTAGTGAGGGATAAGTGCATCCCTCTGGTGGTCAGTTGCTACTACCAGTCGAGACATCGAAGATGTCTCTGTGACCGATAGCGGCTTGCCAAGCAAGCACCAAGAGCGGCGACCTCTAGCCCTGATGGACTAAAACGTGCATGATAAATAGGATTTATAGGAAACAACTACTGGACGGGCAAAGGCCCCTACTCCCATTGAATTATACCTATAAATCCAAATTGGTAGCCAAATTTGTTATTTGTCTTTTCTCCACCAGACACAGACCGGTTTCGAACTCTTTATGTTCTCATCAGTGTGCCACAGGTAGCTGAAAAGACAAATAACAAAGGCAAACCAAACTAGTCTATGGCAGACCCAGCACAAGCAAGTAGTGAGGGATAAGTGCATCCCTCTGGTGGTCAGTTGCTACTACCAGTCGAGACATCGAGAATCGTTTTAGTCCATCAGGGCTAGGGGTCGCCGCTCTTGGTGCTTGCTTGGCAAGCCGCTATCGGTCACAGAGACATCTTCGATGTCTCGACTGGTAGTAGCAACTGACCACCAGAGGGATGCACTTATCCCTCACTACTTGCTTGTGAAAGGAATACATATTCAGAGAATTCAGAAAAACGATACTTTTTGGTTGCAAAGAATGAGCCGTCCAATTGAAAGGTTCTACATGTTTTATTTATTGCCTGAGATTGTTAGACCAAAGCATCCTGATCAAATTGACTTGGTTTTATGGAAAGAGGACGTACCAGATTTAAGAGATACACAGCCTTTAAGCCGTGTTACCGAATATGTCGAACTACACCTTCTTGATAATGGTTTAGTAGCATCAGTAGATTATTACAGACGCAATGAAGAATACGAAAATTACGTCATATGTAATTTTCAAACTGCGTATAGCGGAAGACAATGGTTAACGGATTTTGCACTCAACTGTTGTCTTCACTGCATTATTAAATCCACCAACAATAATAATTACATTTTGTTTACTGTAGACCAGGCATATGCGGCCATATATTTGCAGGATCAATTAGAGCCAGGGTTCTTCGATTTCATACCAGACATATCGGCAGAAACTATTTTAGTATTACCTGTCTCACAAAATCGAAATCACTGGTGTCTTGGTATTGTAGATTTTAAATCTACGACAATCACATATTTAGATCCTCGAAAGGCTAGCAAACGTGAAATTGATGGGTTTAGAAACAGCATTGTGCATTTTCTAAATCAGTACGCAAAACAAAAAAAAACTGCCATCAACTTAATCAGGGACTGAAAATTAAGCCAAGCGTTACATATTGTCCAGACCGACACCATTAATTGTGGAGTCTTTGTAACATATTTCCTTAGTCAAGTTGTAAAAAATAAACCTTTAACGGACCGCAAAGACATGAACATGTACAGAAAGGAATTACAAATGATGCTCCTGACCCAATCTGACAATATGAAACAGAAATGCATCAAATGTGGGATATTGTACACGACACAAGATTTTCACCAATGTAATGCCTGCAATCGCTACATTCATCGAAATTGCCACGTAACGTTAAAAAATAACAAATGCAACCTATGTAATTCTTTTTTAAATATAAAATAATTTACATACATAATACTCATATAGTAACGGCATAGGGACATATATATTAAATAAAAAATATATATATATATATTTGTATTATTTACTATTTAGTAGTAACATACACCGCCTGTTTGTTCAGTCCGCGCCCTCAAATAAAGTGTAGCATATTTAATCTGACATTTTAAACATAATAATTATGAACGTCAACATAACATGCCACGGTCAGCTATAACGAACTTATCTTTCCTAACATAATTTTTCCTTAAAATGATTTTTTAATATTTAGGGGTGGTCCGCGCCCTTGAAGAATTATTCCGTGGCATATGTAGTCTTCTACAAGATACTCTCGATGCATCCACATCAAAAAATTCAACTGACATCTACAAACTACGACGCAATGATTTTTTTAATTATTTAGGGGTGGTTCGCGCCCTTAGTACGGCCCGGGGAATTATTCTGCGACATAGGTAGTCTTCAACACGATACTCTCGATGCATCCACATCAAAAAATTCAACTGACATCTATAAACTACGACGCAATGATTTTTTTAATTATTTGGGGGTGGTTCGCGCCCTTAGTACGGCCCGGGGAATTATTCTGCGACATAGGTAGTCTTCAACACGATACTCTAGATGCATCCACATCAAAAAATTCAACTGACATCTATAAACTACGACGCAATGATTTTTTTAATTATTTGGGGGTGGTTCGCGCCCTTAGTACGGCCCGGGGAATTATTCTGCGACATAGGTAGTCTTCAACACGATACTCTAGATGCATCCACATCAAAAAATTCAACTGACATCTATAAACTACGACGCAATGATTTTTTTAATTATTTGGGGGTGGTTCGCGCCCTTAGTGCGGCCCGGGGAATTATTCTGCGACATAGGTAGTCTTCAACACGATACTCTAGATGCATCCACATCAAGAAATTCAACTGACATCTATAAACTACGACGCAATGATTTTTTTAATTATTTGGGGGTGGTTCGCGCCCTTAGTACGGCCCGGGGAATTATTCTGCGACATAGGTAGTCTTCAACACGATACTCTAGATGCATCCACATCAAAAAATTCAACTGACATCTATAAACTACGACGCAATGATTTTTTTAATTATTTGGGGGTGGTTCGCGCCCTTAGTACGGCCCGGGGAATTATTCTGCGACATAGGTAGTCTTCAACACGATACTCTAGATGCATCCACATCAAAAAATTCAACTGACATCTATAAACTACGACGCAATGATTTTTTTAATTATTTGGGGGTGGTTCGCGCCCTTAGTACGGCCCGGGGAATTATTCTGCGACATAGGTAGTCTTCAACACGATACTCTAGATGCATCCACATCAAAAAATTCAACTGACATCTATAAACTACGACGCAATGATTTTTTTAATTATTTAGGGGTGGTTCGCGCCCTTAGTACGGCCCGAGGAATTATTCTGCGGCATAGGTAGTCTTCAACACGATACTCTAGATGCATCCACATCAAAAAATTCAACTGACATCTATAAACTACGACGCATTGACTTTTTTAATTATTTGGGGGTGGTTCGCGCCCTTAGTACGGCCCGGGGAATTATTCTGCGACATAGGTAGTCTTCAACACGATACTCTAGATGCATCCACATCAAAAAATTCAACTGACATCTATAAACTACGACGCAATGATTTTTTTAATTATTTGGGGGTGGTTCGCGCCCTTAGTACGGCCCGGGGAATTATTCTGCGGCATAGGTAGTCTTCAACACGATACTCTAGATGCATCCACATCAAAAAATTCAACTGACATCTATAAACTACGACGCAATGATTTTTTTAATTATTTGGGGGGGGTTCGCGCCCTTAGTACGGCCCGGGGAATTATTCTGCGACATAGGTAGTCTTCAACACGATACTCTCGATGCATCCACATCAAAAAATTCAACTGACATCTATAAACTACGTCGCAATGATTTTTTTAATTATTTGGGGGTGGTTCGCGCCCTTAGTACGGCCCGGGGAATTATTCTGCGGCATAGGTAGTCTTCAACACGATACTCTAGATGCATCCACATCAAAAAATTCAACTGACATCTATAAACTACGACGCATTGACTTTTTTAATTATTTGGGGGTGGTTCGCGCCCTTAGTACGGCCCGGGGAATTATTCTGCGACATAGGTAGTCTTCAACACGATACTCTAGATGCATCCACATCAAAAAATTCAACTGACATCTATAAACTACGACGCAATGATTTTTTTAATTATTTGGGGGTGGTTCGCGCCCTTAGTACGGCCCGGGGAATTATTCTGCGGCATAGGTAGTCTTCAACACGATACTCTAGATGCATCCACATCAAAAAATTCAACTGACATCTATAAACTACGACGCATTGACTTTTTTAATTATTTGGGGGTGGTTCGCGCCCTTAGTACGGCCCGGGGAATTATTCTGCGACATAGGTAGTCTTCAACACGATACTCTAGATGCATCCACATCAAAAAATTCAACTGACATCTATAAACTACGACGCATTGACTTTTTTAATTATTTGGGGGTGGTTCGCGCCCTTAGTACGGCCCGGGGAATTATTCTGCGACATAGGTAGTCTTCAACACGATACTCTAGATGCATCCACATCAAAAAATTCAACTGACATCTATAAACTACGACGCAATGATTTTTTTAATTATTTGGGGGTGGTTCGCGCCCTTAGTACGGCCCGGGGAATTATTCTGCGGCATAGGTAGTCTTCAACACGATACTCTAGATGCATCCACATCAAAAAGTTCAACTGACATCTATAAACTACGACTCAATGATTTTTTTAATTATTTGGGGGTGGTTCGCGCCCTTAGTACGGCCCGGGGAATTATTCTGCGGCATAGGTAGTCTTCAACACGATACTCTAGATGCATCCACATCAAAAAATTCAACTGACATCTATAAACTACGACGCAATGATTTTTTTCATTTAAGGGTGGCCCGCGCCCCTAATAGGACCCCGAAAATAATTTTGTGATGCAAGTTAACTTAATTACCCCGTTCCAACAAGTCCGCAGTATAAAATTCTACGGATGTCGCCACAGAACACTACACGCGAATTTTTTACGAATTTGGGGTTGATTTGCACCCTTATCTTTTTTCCGATGTGAATGATTCTCTTTAGTATGAAAATTTTGTACAAAAATTTTGAAGGGTGTTAGAAGCAACAAATTGCATTTTTTTTTAAACCGTGGCTGGTGTGACCGTTGCTGTTTTCACACCCGTGGTTCGATCCTGCATTTTTTCCGCATAAAATGGTGGCGGGGTCATGATTTAGATACTTACAAAGATCGATCAAAGAAACCGATATATAGAAGATTCAGTAATATTTTAACATCGATTTTACTCGATTTTACCTATTTAAAAAATGTGAATAACGTCATCAATGAGACAAGGATGACGCCACCGATTTGCCAATGATATTAACTGACAACAAAAGTTGTACTAGCCTGTGCTCTGTGCTAGATGCAAGAATCCCTTTTCTCAATTTTGAAAGAAAAATATCTCAAGTTTAATCCTTTTCGTGACCAACCCCTGCAGATGTGCTAACGGTTTCGACAGGCTGTGTGTGCCAGAGCAACGTTTCAAAAACTGAATATAAAAATGGGGGAAGCGTCAGTCTGGCCTATTTATTTTGTATTTAGGGGTGTACCAAAGGTGTACTAACCATAAAATTAGTGTAGTTCCATTTCGGAAATATTTTTTTAGTATTAGGCATACAAAACGTTGAGAGGAGTTGCGCTGATTTTACCGAGGATTTTACAGGACCTAGTAGAAACTGATACTTAAACTGAGAGGACTGGCAGGATTAGGGCATCTCAAAAATGACTCGCAGCATTGACCTACCCTACTAACCTTCGTGCCTGGCAGCAACAAAAACTACTGAGAATTTTGAACTAAAATTTATTAAACATAGGATTTAATAGCGACATTTCCCGAGATATTTCCGCCTAAAATGTGTCAATGTACTTAAGGAAAACAGGTGTCTTACCAAAAATATCCCACAAGTATTCGATTGGGCCACAAAATAATGGTTGCTATATCTGAACTACGCGATGGCCAATTCTCAATATTCACCTCAAATTGTTTCATTTATTATGCGTGCGTATAAGGAAATTCTTCCCTAGTCCCTTGCCTAGACCATCATAATATTCAATAAAGCGATTTAACAAATATCACGTCCATTGTTACATCGATCGTGACGCCTTTTTGTCAGTTGTCAATAAATAATACCTAGACTCGCCCGTGAACAAAATACACACTTCCAGGGTCCAGATTAAATAATGTTCTCAGACATTCGCTATCTAGCTCTAAAATCGGTGTTTAAGGTGAATCTTGGATCTGCTGGTAGGGACGGAACGGATAGGGCGAGGATAGGGTTTTGATCGGATTATTGGATCCCGGTGTACAGACCGGAGTAGATAGATGAAAAATCCGGCCTCGCAAAATACGACAATGATCACCGGAAAGTGGAGTAAACTCGGGAGTAAATATGAAGCGGCAAAATAGATTTCATTTTATTATCAATTGTTTTTAATTGGAAATTCTTAGACAATTGAGATTTTCCAACAACACGTAACTTCGAGCATAACTTTTAGACTCGCTTTTAGACCTACTTATATAGGTATGGAGATTATTAGTGATTTAGCCGAGGATTTAGCAAAGTTTTATTAATTTTTTATTTAGAAATGTATAATCTGGGTGGAATAGTAATTTGGCAGAAATTCTATTCCGAGTTCTATCCCTTAAAGTCGTAGTTCTGCTCTACACCATTTTCTTAACAATATCAAAACTTGTTTAATCGTTATATTCTAAGACTTCTAAGTTGCATTTGAATTGTTCTTGTCGTAAAACGTTCTCACAGCAACGAAATCTAACAAAACTATTATGAATTACTGTTGTTATTCAAGGTCTTCCTTGTCTATGACGTTTATTGTGATCATTTGTTTACCTAAAACGTTGAGCAAAGGAAAATTCCAAGCCTTAAAATTTGGTTAGCTCAATTTTTTACCAGCCAAACCGAGAGCCAAACTAACTGCTCGTACATATTACAATTCAAATTTCACTTTCTATTTTTCACTAACAAAGTATTGAATGAATTGATTGCTTATTAAATCAAGAATTAGAAATAAATTTAACGAGATACAATTTGGATAACAATAAACAAATATTGTGTGCCTACGTATAAACTGACATCCAATGGAGTCGTGCTTTTAAAACTGATGTCTCCTGTAATAATGGACTTAACAAAATGAACCAAAATTAAGATAAGACAAGCTCGAAGACAAGACTAGATTGTTCTAAATTGTAATTTGCTATTGTTGCTAGATACACTTCATAAAGTGTTACGAATTTTTAAAAGAATTATTGAAACAAAATCCAACATCCAGCCCAACATCTTTGTTACACCATGGTATTTCAAGCAACATTCAATATGGATTAAAAATCAGTATCGCAATAACTACTGATCAACTTACATATAAAAAAAAAAACAGTCAAAATCTGTTTTTTGGTGGTACGGTAATTATGCGGGGTAATAACTTTACCACGCAGAAAGCGTTAATGTCATAATGTTTGTTAAAAAAATACCTATTATTTATTTAAAGGAAGTTATTTCCCAAACACTCGAATTGCATATGCGTAAAATTAAATTCGAAAGTAGTAACTTTCTTTAAATCTGCTTTTTCTATAAATGCACGTTAAGAACAAAAAGAGAAAAAACTAATAGGCTAGATAAATAAATTAAGTTTTTATGACTAAACACAGAAGCGACACAAGAACTAGGTATAAATAATAGAGTAAAGAAACTCTCGCCAACAAATAAAAACTAAATATTGTCAAAACAAAAGACATAAATAATTAGTAAGTAGGCAATGTACCTATGTGCATATTTATAAATAGACTTGTAAGGGAAACTCTAGCCCTAATAACCTCCCTTGGCTAAACATTTGCCCACTTATTTCATTTTGAGCAGCTAAAACTCATAATAACTAAAAATTTTAGTTAGGTACCAAAAATTTAGTATATTTACCGAGATATATTTACCCACTTCTATTGAAGACCGCTTGTAAAACAGTCGCTTAAAAAAAATTAAATTCGCTTCTGTTATCTCTTATAATTTATAATAATACCAGTATCTTGTGTATTTTGTTTGCTGATTACATGGTGCCAGTAAAGTCTGCTATTTTATTTATCTCGCTATGTTCATTTTTATACTTTTAAACGAAATCGTGTATGAGTCAGTTATTGCAATTGCAAAACAAATAATCGAGATAAATATTTATTTATATTCATATATCCTGTAGCTGTACACCACCTAATGACAATCCGTTAGCGACCTCTTTAGCGCCCAGTAATATAAATATTATAAAACATAAATAAACAAAAATGGCATTTGAACTTTCTTTAGTTTCTCGTGGACTAGTTACTTAGGTAGGCTAGGAAAAAATTATCGTTATAGCTAACAGTAGACGATTTTTAAAATAAATACAAAACAGAACTAAAATACAGGTAAAGGTAAGAATCGTCATTCAGACGTTATTTTACTACGTTTTGTATTTCTTAAAGGTGTGGAAACATCAAAAGAAATCTACCAAGCATAACACGAACAGAGGAAACTAAAAGCATTTTTAAAATATACACCTACACTTAGTAAAAAAAAACTTTACCTCTGTGCAACTGGAAGTATCTGGAACTCGTTTTTAATTGCTTACACTTCACTCGGAAAGAAATATTAAAGTAGCACACACTCACATTTTTATTAACGGGTTATTCCATGTATTGCACTCATTAATTAGATAGCACAAGTACACTACACAAAAACTGTACCTTAAAACATCCTTTGCGGCTTTCTCACTGGTTTAAGTTAACACTCGAAGTCAGGAGACCGAAACTAACTGTACTGTCTGACATTCCTCACAGTTGCACTGGAGTGGAGCGACTAGAGCCAAGCGAAAATGCGTTCACTTCACTCCGTCTTCCCTCGTCCACGCTGACTACGATTACTCACAAATACTGAACACCGCAAAGGCATAAAGATCTATTCTCTTCTTGCTCTAACTTATTTTGATCTAGCAGGACAGGCTCGTAAATCACTATGGCCAAATATGGAACCTAATTTTCTCCTACATGTTTGTAATTTTGGAGTGGCTAATTTTCCTAAATTTTAAGTTTAATAAAATATTTTTTCCACCTTTGTCTAGCCGAAACTGCCGCGATGAGACAGGCACAAACATTTGCAAAACAGTTCTACACCAGTCAGTATCAGAGTAATATCGAGGTATAAAGTTATTGAATTTGTATGTTGAATGTTGAGGTAAACAACGTGTTCTACGAGTAAGTTGCGCAGAAGCAGAGGAAGAACCGAATAATAACCATAATGCAGTGATAGTTAGAGACGTGTTCCACCAACGGTTTAGTAAATAACAATATAAATGTTCTATGATTGGCATCTAAGCAAATTTTAGGAGGATCATTTGTTAAAGCTGCTTTTTACTAGCGCGGGAACTTTGAACAGACAAATAAAGGTTTTAGAAATTCGACTGACGGTCATTCATTGTCGAACACAATATTTCATTGAACACCGCAGATCATTTGAAAGGTCTGAGAAGGAATGTGATAAACATCCAGAAGCTGCAAAACAGATTTCAATCAAGAAAACAAAGTGTACATCAATTGTTAAAAATGTGATAGGACGCCATTCTTTGACTGAAGTGCTGAAGAAAAAATTAGAAACACAAAGTTTTCCATTATGATCAGATCACTCAAGTACCAAACACATTGCAATTGTTGTTAGATTTGTGGAGAATTTCACAGTGCGTGATGAGTTTTTAAGTTTATTACCCTCGTTATTACCTATCGCAGGTGCATCGGCAAAGGGTATTTACTCACTGATTGTAGAATATTTAAAACATTAATATAGATTACAAATCATTATTAATAGGTTTAGGCTCAGATGGAGCACATTCTATGCTGGGTCCAAGACATTCCTTACAAGTTCTGTTAAAAAAAAATGATGTGCCCCATCTAGTTACAGTAAAATGTGTATGCCATTCAATTGCACTTTGTGCATCAAATGCTTGTCTTAAATTACCTCGTACACCTGGAGACTTAGTGAGAGACATATACAGTAAATTCACTTTTGAACCAAAGCAGTTTGTGAGTGAATAGGAGATAGCAGTAAAGCGAGAGCACTACACATGCGTGACTGCATGTCGATCTCAGAATGTTAGCGCTCTCGCTTTATTCTCTCCTATTCACTCACAAAGTGCTTTGGTTGAAAAGTGAATTTACTGTATACATATTTTCAGTATTCTTTTAAGAGGTAAGAGCAGTACAAGCAGTTTCAAGGTTTTGCGTAAGTGCAACCTCACAAACTTTTGCAGAATTGTCAGACAAGATGGTTGTCACTGTTGTCGGGGGTTAAAAGGGTACTTGAACAATATAATGCTCCGAAATTATATTTTCAGTCTGAATTCTTAAATGATAAAATTCAGGCATCTAAGGTTATTTACAATAGATTAGCAGATCCTTTGAATTTATGCTATTTGGAATTTATGGAATTTGTTTTTCCATACGTTATAGACATTAATATTGAATTTCAGTCAGAAACGCCAAAATTATTTTTACTTTATAGGAGAATGACAACATTAATGAAAACAATTTTAGAGTCTTACATTGATCCTGAATATGTTAAAAAAGTAGCTCTAGAAAATATTGAATATAGCAATTCTAGAAAGTGTATACCATTGGATCAAATTTATTTGGGAGCAAAAATTGATACAAAAACAACTGATTTTAATACGAACCAAAAGACTGAATTTAGAAAAAGGTGTCTAGACTTTTATTTGGAATTGGAACAAGTAGTCAATAGATTTCCTATGAATTCTGAATTTGTTAATGGTTTAAAATATTTAGGTTTTATGGACCCAAAAAATCTTCAAAATATTCCATCTCTTGGTACATTATACACATCTAGCATTTTTAAAAATTACATCGATGATTTAAATGAACTGCACAGAGAATGGAGGATGGTAAAAAATATTGAATCAATAGAATTATGTAGTAAAAGATTTTGGCTGGAAATTATGAATATGAAAAAGGGAGACAATAGCCCTGCATTTCCTCATTTAATCAAACTAGTATCGTTAATTTACACAATACCACACAGTAGTGAAGCCGTTGAGAGAGTTTTCAGCCAAATTAATCTTAATAAAGCAAAAGTACGCAATCGTTTGAATAGCGAGACACTGCAGGGAATCATGCACTCCAAAAGATATATACCTAAGTGAAGATAATAAAAACTGTTTTACGTACAATATAAACAACGACAGGATCTCTTTACATATAAGCAACATGTATACTGAACCAACCAAATACACTTGGACTTATTTAGGTATACTTAAGTACCTACTTTCGTACTTAAAAATATGTACCTGGGTGATTCTTCCAGGAATGTCACATTCTTGTCCTAAGCAAATATTTTAATTAAGAATTATATTTAAAAATCATTAGTTTATGGTACTTATACAGCAAAATATTCTTTATATTAATTATGATGTAATATTTTAATTGCATTATTTATATTTGGAAATTTTTGACTCTTAAAACATAATTCTCACCTCCGTTCCATGTCCCAATGCGCAATTGGCTACAGTAATAAGCTAGGGAAAATTATTAAAAAACTAAATAAAATATTTTTATAAATAAAATAGTCAAGAAAAACTCAAAAACTTTGCTAATATACAAGAATTTTATCAAAATTTGAAAAAATAATGTTGTCAATTTAGTAGATAGTTGTGTCCCAGTAAACAAGCCTCACTTCCGTGAGCAAATGGTTAACTTCTTGTAAATTCTCTAAGATGGCACTGATGGTCATCAGTTTATTTCAAAAGAAAGTAAAACTGTTTAGTTTGCCATTGCCATTACAAGAATTCGCGTCATTTAGAAAATAGAGAGTGTTTAAGTGGTTTTTTGTTTTGAAAGGTAAGAATGTTATTCATAATTATCACCTCCGTTTACTGGCAGATTAGACATTGTTATTATTTTTTTCAACAATGCTCAACTTGAATTGTTTCTATAAAGTTACTTTGCATATTGACCATGAGCCAGCAACCTAACCTCAAATGCGTAGTTTTCCCGGTTTCTAAACATATAAATTTCTCACCTCCATTGTCCTCATTTCCGTTACCAGTAGATGGTAACGGAGGTGAACTATTACCACGGAGGTGAGAGAAATGATTATAAATATAAAAAATAATACTAAAAATAATCTCTAACTATTGTTTTAAAAATTAATAGTGTCTATTGTTTTACTTTATAGATGTTACATTATGTTAAGCAGATCCAGAGAATAATCTCTGGCAGATCTTAAGCAGTTTTATTATATTTAAAACATTTTTACCACTACCAGCTAGGCAAGATCATTTCAAAGTGTAGGGTATTCTAAAAATTAAAACTTTTATAGAATAACAATGGCAAAAGCTAGGAGAAATGAGGAAGAGAAAGAAAATATCGAGGAAAATATACTATGTTTGAGAGAAATGAAACGTGTTCGACAATTTACATCTGAAAAACAGAAACTACGAAATGAACAGAAGAAAGAATGCATGCGAAGATTACGACATGCTAGAAAAATGATCCTGAGAAGTCTGAAGAGGCAAAACGACTAGAAAGAGAAAGGTACTATAAAAGAAAACAAGAAGGTAAAATTAAGTCCATTACGGAAATGACTGAACATGATACAAGAACTGTTAGGAAACAAAGGGAAATTAGAAGTAAGAATTATTATGAGGCAAAAAAAAGGGCTGAAAATTTAGAAAAAATGTTAGAGGATGGAACACCACCTTCCACTCCACCATCAATTACTGTCAACGACCACCAAATTGATGAAAATAATGGACAAGCTCATGCAGAGAGACGATTCCAATACCCCTCAAATTGATGTTTTTGTATTGGTAAATGACAACATTTCATTGCAGTTGTTATGGCTATAGAAAATAAAATGAAATATTAAGTTAAATTTTTCAAAAAATCTGAAGTTGGCAATTTTTTTCGTCTATCCAAATATAGAGGACCTTTCTCTTGTGAACATTACAGACATAGTTGAACTTTTGGATCATCCTACAGTTAGCAAACGTGATCAATATACATTTCGTTTACCCGAATATGAAAATATTTGTTAATAAATAAATAATAATAATAAATAAATACACCATATGTAATTACAACCCCCTTTATCCCAGAAGGCTCTAGAAGAGCCTTGTGCGGGAGGGGCTACACATTTAAAGACAAGGGACACACATACAATATCCGTGTATAATGGAAAAATCCCTCTCACAGTATTTTCCATTGCCACGACCGGGAATCGAACCCGGGACTTTTGGGTGAGAGGCAGGTATACGCTACCATCTCGACCATCAGTCATTAATGTTATAGAAATTAGCATGTGTTTATGGAAATATCTTAGTTAATAAAGAAATTTTATTTTATTTCTAGGATTATTATTATAAACAAATTTTAAAAAAATTTATTCTCCCTCCATATCCTTTTTGTGTCTGCAAGTCTCACTTCCGTGTGTTCATGTCTCACTTCCGTGAGACCTGTTTTCATAAAAATATGAAAAAAACCTTAAAATAATAAAATAGAATTTGGGCCAATAGTGAAATTTTACTGCATAAACATATTTGAATATTATAATGGTAAAAGAACTGTAATTTATTTAACTTTAAGAAATCAAAATTTTTATTTTCAAATGTGACGTTTTTTGAAGAATCACCCCTGTAATAGAATTTATTTACAATTTTTAAGATTTATTTATTTTCTCTTATTAAGTTTTTAGAAAACTGTATTTTATTTTATTTTTATAAGCAAGTAAATATAAAAAAATGTGTTAGTAGTTTTTGTGCCTCCTAATATGATAAAATTCCAGAGACATATGATTTATTGATCAATATTTTGCATTAAAAATCTGGTGATTTCTGGTGATTTTTCGTAATAAACTCTGGTGATTTAAATTTTCCAGTTCTGACGACTCGGTGGCGGCGTTTGGTCATTCAGCTCAGCTTCAGCTGAGTGACCAAACGCCGCCACCGTGAGCAGACGTAAGGAATAATATAAAGTGGACAAGGAGTTAGCAATGACCGTTCACCGCTCTACGGTTATTTTTCATTTCATTGCCGTTGAAATATAGCAAACCTGGTACTGTCATATCATACTTGTCTACTGAGTTCTTTTTCCGCGGTCTCTCCCACTTCGTCGTTTCATTTTGAAACCTTTGAAAAATCTGAAGTGGAGAAATATTTTCAGTGACCGTTCACAGGCACCGCTCCGACTAACCAGACATGCCCGTAAGGAACCGAGGAAGTAAGTAAAGGGTTGAATAAGAGTACTACTTATCTATCGTTGGGTATTATCTAATTATCTATCATATACTAATCATTAATTTGTTTTAAATTAATATTGCATTTCATTGTGATATTAACTATTACTTTTATTGCTGCAAAGTCTAATTTTTGCTAAACCCCTGACCAATACCAGGTTTTCAATACCTGTTTAGTGGTGCACTATAAAATGGAACTGTTGTCGGAGTTCAACCAGTGTTAAGCACCGCCGTTGTATCGAGCGTCATAGCGATGCTTCACCATAGCTTGCAGAAAAATGATGCAAAAATGTCTCTCCTGAATGAATTAATCGAAAAATATTTGTTCGCCAGTAATCATCAATACTTTATTTGATTTTTCAAAAAGTAAGAATGACAATTGAATTTAAATTTATGTTATACCATCCGAAATTGGAATCTACTGCAAATGATTAGGCGAAAATTTTGAATATCTAATAATTTACTAATTGCCAACACCTTATAATTACATCTCAATAAAAAAAAGTTTTTTCTCCCACTCGTCCAGTAAAGTTTTATTTATTTTAAGTCGACCGTTGGCGATAAAGTATACCGCCCGAGCACAATCGACAGATGGTTGTACTTTTACCTGGCCGCCTGCCTACGTTAGGGCATTATAACAATAGCAAAGCTGTGTTGGCGATAAAATTCCAACTACACTTAAGATCAGAGGCGTGCGTTTTATGGAATCTTAGGAATTCTTGCAGTAACGAACAGTGCTGTTTTTCAAAGGGATAGAACCGATGGACGTGATATTTAAACAGGTATTTTGATTTATTGTGGCAACTGTAACTAAGCAATAATAACAAAACTTCTAGGTATCTTGTTGGTTAAATTTATATTATATTTATTGTACAGGTGAAGGGAAATATTTTACCATAGTACCTATTCGAGGATATACCTAAATTACTTCCTAAATGATAGGAAATGGTCAAGTGTTTACATTGGTAGAAAACTTTGAGGAGTATTTTAAAGCTATTTTAGTATTTTATTAACTCTTAATTTTCCATGATCCGATTTCCTGTCACGTAGCAAAAATCCATAGGAGGTAAATGAAAGCAAACTACACAGTTTAGTTTTAAGTGGATTAGTTGAAATTTCTTGCCTATTATTGCGGTCTAACCTAACCTTTGTTAACAAAGATTATGAATAATTTCTAGCATTATTTTGTGATAACATAATGTTGGCGGAAGGCCTATTACTTTAGATGCATTTTTAGTTTCTTCTTGAAGATAATAAAAATGTGAATTTGGAAGATGACATTGTTAGCTAGTTCTTTCTTGTATTGATATTCTGTAAATTTGTTACTGTTATAATTTCAAAAAAACGTCAAATGCTAAGTGTAAACTTTAATTTTATATGAAAACAGCAAGGCTTTGCCTTCAAATTTATTCGCAACACAAGAAACAGTCGAGCGTTTATTTCATGAAGTACATTTCATTAATTTTCGATAATTATAAAGTACAACTGATTGAAACTGAAAATAAATTATTTGAAAAATACCTTTGTTGTATACGCGAAGAATATGATCCAGCTCTCTGATACAATGACCGCATTATATTGCAGATGTAGTGTCACATGCTCCAATTATTCTTGTTTTTGAATCTTGAACGTTGTAAAAGTTTCTAAGGAATAATACAGACATTGAAGAATTCACTACAGAAAACTTGGAGACCAACGTTTGCATTTATTGAATTTTATTATAATTAATTAAGTTAGACAATTTTATTGACGTATGACATTTTTCATTTATCTATATATTTTCCATCCAAAGTTGTATTGAAGAAAATGATGGCACAAGTAGTAATTTATTGATTTTCCATAGAAAAAAGAACTGATGTGGTGACCTAAAGTTCTTAACTGAATATATATTATATTATTACCAAAACACTATTGAACGTGTTTTCCATGTCCAATCTTACATAAATCTAGATTCAACCGACCATCAAATGTTGTAGGTTATCAAGTTGTCGAACCTGTTCAATCGCAATAGTCAATACAATGTCAGTCTTCTATCAGGATTTACATCAATATGGTAGCTGAATATAGCTTGCTCCTGTTGGATGCTCATTTATTCGTGGTGATACACTTTAATTATTGATAAGTTTCTATTGGTTCGTCAATAACAAACAGTATCTCGTTTCCTTTACGTTGTTTTTCGGTTACCATTAGTTGTCAAAACTTTTCTTCTTTAATCGATATGTTAATTTTGCAAATATATTTTGTATGGTTGTAGGTATCTTTCAGGATATATATTCGCATATATACTAAATTAAATTTACAGTACACATGAATAACGTACAATATTTTCAGAATTTAAATAATTAAGCTGCCAAATTATTTATAGTGTTTTGCATATCAAAAAATAAAGAAACTTATTTTCTCCAACGAACGAAACATGTTACATTATTTTGCCTGATTTTGAAGTCAACGTCAGCTCGCCTTTGCATAAAATCAAAGTTTATAATTTTACTTTTTTAATTTATTTGTATATTATGTACTGAATACATACTGAGTACAAGGTCTAAGACAAGAACGAAAGATATACCTAAATCTATCTAACAAAATAGCAATTTTCGATTTGCATAATTTTTTTGCATTCAAAGAATGTTACATCCAAAACTACATCTGTGAAACGTTTTAAATAACTTGAACATATTTTCAATATTTTTGTAATCATCTTCCATTAAATATTTTTTCTTCAACTAAAAAAAGTGTTTACAGAAACGCAAATATTGTGTTGTACGTACGTTTTAAGTAAAAGGTAAGCCTTGGATTGCTACCTTGTTTTTATCATAATGTAAGATATGATTTTTTCGTGAGATGAGAATTTGCCCACGAGCGAGTTCCCAAATTCTCACGAACGAAAAAGACATAATTTCATCTCTAGTAGGAAATGCTAGTTTTTCTACAATATTGCAATAAAATATTAGATTAAATTTTACAGAACTTTATTTATTTTTAACAACCACTTGGAAAATAAGATGCTATTAAATTATAAACCAACTGTCACAATGTAAATTATCAATTGTTTGTTTAGTCGTTGCTATAGTAGGTAACATAAATTTGACACTTTCATTTTCACTTCTAGAGACGAAAATAACTTTTTGCAATTTAGTTACGAAGTCATCTTTTTGACACTGATTGTCATTGTCAAAAGTGGTTCATTTTAGCACAAGTGCTAATATGAGATTTCATTTTAACACTTGTGCTAAAATGAGTTTTCATTTTATCACTTGTGCTAAAATGGAGCTTTCATTTTAACACTTGTGCTAAAATGAGTTTAGTCACATAAACAGATATTGCGACAGATCCATTTATTTTTACTAAGAATACAACATAAATATTAAACTTACAACATTTTTATTGAGAAAACACTTATCTTATTTTTTATATTATGTTAAACGTAAAGAAAACGTAACAAAAATTGAATTTTTTTCGTAACAACTAAATTGCAAAAAATATTGTATAAAACACGATGCAAAACTGCGTGTTTTTTGCACACGATGAGTTGGACCACTCGCTACGCTCATGGTCCAATCTTCACATCTAGTGCAAAAAACACGCTCATTTTGCAACTAGTTTTTTTAAATAGCTATTCGTCTCTAGAGTAAAAAAAATATCACTTTCATATAGAGTATGCAGTGGAAAAATTGCTACTTTCATAATATGTATGAGTAGAAAAATGAGTTTTGGCTTAAGTTTAATAATCAGTGAGGTATCTAAAATGATCCGCTTAAAACAAACAGAATGTATATCCAGGAAAACGAGAAAAAGTTTAATTCCCATGGACGAAATGGGGGAGATATATACTCTTCAACTGCGAACTAAAAATGAAAGCAAGGCGAATTTCAAGTATCATTCAATTTCATTTCTTATTAGACACCGTCAACAATTTTCGTACATCTGCATTCGGATTACGAGTTTCGCTACATATAAATCCAGTTGTTCACAATCAGATCCAGTAGTTTATGGAACCAATTAATTAGTCAATTTATCTTTCGCCTTTTAATGTGGTGTAGTTTAACGGGTCTAAAACATAATTTAGGTAACCATGTATTCACATTTTACAAGTGGTAAAACAAAAAAAATTATAAGTATATGAATCACAAATAATTACCTACTCATATTTACTCTCGTATTTACTACAACCACCATTCTCCTTTTTCCGTTAGTAATTTTTTTTTCGTTTACTCAATTAAATTATTATGTCAAAATGTGCCCTTCTAATCACATTTTCAAACCTTCTATATAAGTACCATGCGTCTACAATATTTTGACTTCGTAGAACTTTGGATTTCTTGAGTGAGTTATAAAAGACAAATCTGGTGAGAATGTTGATGAAGTTCGAAGAGCTGCTGCATTTCTAAAATGGGAATTGCATTTCTCCATGTACATAATGTTCAAACCATTTAATCAATCAATTAGCAACTGGTGGCAAGTGGAGTTTTTGACAGTTCAAAAGCAAGTAGATTTTAATTAGATGAAATGTACGCTACCTCAAACAAATGGCGCAAGATTCTAAATCACACGACTGAATTCGTGTCCATCCATTTAGATCAAATAAGTTTCTCGAACACGTCTGTAAAAATTTTGATTGCCAGGATTTTGCTTACAACCAGTTAGGTTAGGTAAGGTTAGGTTAGATAAGTGTATCATCATTGGTATACATTAGAAACTAAAGGAAACAAATAAAATTTGATTTTAGTAACAAAAATGACCGCATGAATGTTTTATCAATAAAGTTTTTGTAACATTTATATACGTATAAAGATTGCAAGGCTAATTTGACTAATTTCAATGAAATTTTCTACTTAACGAATCCTCCATAACTTCTGTCTATTGTTAATTTAATTTTCATAAACAAGCAACGTCTCGCTGACTTCGGTACCCTGTATATTGTTCTACACTTAAATTTAATTTCCTTTAGAGGTATGTTTCTTTCGCAACGTGTCTATTGTCCTGGTTGCCAAGTCCAGCTGTATAATACAATAATAAAATAATTTTTACCCCTACATGATATAGCTGGTCCGGGCCTACTTAGTTATGCCACTCTAAAGAAAATGTGACCTGAATAATTTTATTCTAAGAGCTATAAATTATATGAAACGAACGGAAGATGAGAGAGAAAGGGAACAAAACATATAGGTCGCAAATTAAAATATAGTAAAAATATTTATGCGTGGCTTGGTTTGTAATTTATATATCATAGTATGGAAATATAAAATTGTACAAGGTGGTTATTTAAAAAATGAAAGCAATTATATGTGGCACTAGTAAAGCAGTGGTTTTCACCAAAACACAGAACACATTATCATGATGTGCGTTCCGGCAACTAAGTTGACATTGTCTGAAGGAGGTTGTAGTTTCTAAGCCTCAAATTTATTTATTTATAAACTACTCTGAGTTAGAAAAGTTTCTAATATGTATCTAAATACGAAAACAAATTTTCCAAATTATGACTTGAATAGTAGTTGGCTATATGCAAAAGTATAGTAGAATAATTTACAAAAAGAAGCTCTTATAGCATTTTCTCATAAATATCTAAAGAAAACAGAATTACCAAAATAAATTCACATATCACCCGCGCGACCATAACTTACTTTTAACCGTGCTGTCACACATAAAAACTTTTTTGTTGCAAATGGTGTGAGTCTTTAATAAATGCAATATTTTGGGAAAGACCCTGTATATTACATAAATTGAAATTTAACGATCATTCTCTCAGACCTCGGTCTGTAATACTTTATGAACATTATCTATTGATATTTATTTTAATTTTATTTCTGTTTTTTTGTATACTATTACTGTTTCAGTCGTTCAAAAATTATCAGGAATATTCAAGTTATATTGATTCCGAACCTGATAATCATTGTTGTATTTGACGGTAGATAATTTATTACTTGGGATTCCCTTAAAACATAAAGGTTTTACAACTTTATTTCTAGTTCAAAATGGCCATGTTTTATATTATACTTTACCTGTACCTTTTAAAATTCCGACAACCCGTGCAATCACCGCAATCGCAGTAGCATTCTAAATTATTTTCATTTTCCAATCTTTATTTTGTCACACTGTATTGACTTGCTTAACAGAAAATTCAAGCCTACAGCAGTCTAATCCAAAAAGAATAAAAACAGTAGCTATCGGAATCTGTAAATCTGATAATCGGGTAAATTTTTATAAAAGTGCTACTTTAAATTTTCTAATTTAATTGTAATACTTAATGGAACAGAATAGATTAACGTATTTTCCTTAAAAATTAAACGTTAAACATCTTTAATTAGATTCTCTTTATTTTAATTTTAATGTTTCAAAATACAGAATTTTGCAATATTATATTGCAGTATATTGAAGTCGGCGAAAGTTTCGAAACTAAACTTTAATATTTCGTAATTGGCAGCGGTGAATATCCGCACTTTCGTTTACATTAATTCTTACTAATGACAGTTTTTACTAATTAACTGCTTTTGTTTTGTAATATTCTTAAAATTTTTCATTCATCTTTTTATGGGATCTCATTTTTGGTCGTCATATCGTCGGTCCAAGGTCCAACCCATTTAAATATTTTCCTTTTCCACATATTTTTATTGTCTCTGTAAGTCTAATCCCTATAGCAATTGTCTCAAATTCATCCTTTATTATGATCCATATCGATCAGTACAGTGCCTTCAATTTTACATTTCAAGTTGTTTTCCAGATTTTCTACAGTTTTTCTGCAGAAATCTTTGGTGATGATATTCGTTATACTGAAATCCGCACTTGTTCTCTATTTGAAATGTGTTCTTTATCACCGAAGTAACCCCGGAAAATTCTGGGAACATGTGTAAGGAAACGGAGGGCGAGACCCTCCAGTTTATTGTGGTGTCCAAACCACATCTAGAGCATCGGCAGTTCCCTCTCCCATCTAAGCCCGAAGCAAATCAGAAATAAATTTTTAGTTTGCTTCAGAGTGGAGCGATTGATCTTCACAACGAAGTAAGTATCAACACGTTTACTTACTCGACTACCTTGGTTTAAACATTATAACAGTAAAAGCAGTAAGCAGTAAGTAGTAAGCATGGCGTTGGATGTAGCAGTCTGTGGTCAGTGCTCTGATAATTTTATTGTCAGTACAAAGTTAATTGTTTGTGAATTTTGCCTAAAAAAGTATCACGTTAGTTGTGTCAAATTAAAGGATGCATGGTGCAAAATTATTAATGATTGCGATAATTTAATGTGGTTTTGTGACTCATGTAAGAATGGTGTTAAGGATAAACTTCCACAAGTACTTAGTGTTGAACAGATTCAGGAAAGTTCTAGTCGTATTATGGAAAATACTGTAAAATTGCTGTCATTGTTACAAGATAATGAAGGTCCTACTAAACAAAATAGTGAGTGTAATAGGTTAAATTATAGCGATATTTTAAAACGAAATAAAAGTCCAGTTATTATTATCAAGCCAAAAAATATCCAGGATAGCAAAGTGACAAAAACTGACATAGCACAAAAAATTAATCCTAGTGAATTAGTAGTCTCAGTAAGTAGCATAAAAACTGTTTCTCAAGGAAGTGTCCTGATTGAATGTAATGATAAGAGTTCTCTAGAAAAACTTCAAAACAAAGTGGTTGTCACGGTTTTATTTTGGCTTATTAATGTACGTTATATTTTTTTTATTTTGTATAGTACCAATACATATATTTTAATGGGTAAGAAAGATTTTATTTGGGGTCAAGATAATAGTGCAGCACCTAAGCAACCAGATATACACCTAGTTTCTGTAACCTGGAATCGTTATCGACAGTTAATTAATGCATTTAAGTAATTATTATTAGCGCACACCTCGCCTTGGCTACCTCCATAATTCAGGTAATGAAAACCTTTGGTATTAGTCTGCAATTTGATTGTTTGTTATCACTGTAAAGTGGAATAAAGTGATGTAACTACAACAACGTTTTATATACACAATCTAGGTAATGCATAAAGGAAACCACCAGTTTTATCACTTAAGCTAATACAATAATATATACGAATGTGACCCCTACCTTTATTAATAAGTTGTAAAGCCTTATAATAATGTACCTCGGTGAACGTCTTTAGGTTAAAGTTGTTTACTTATTTGCCGGTTTTCTGTCATTGTATTCAGTTTTTTTTGTTAGTTAGTTAGATTTTAATCGCGCCGCACGCCAGATACTAAGTTGAAGAGGCGCACGCAGAAAAATTATCTGACTAATAACTTCCAAAAATCATTATCTCGTCTCTTAAATAATATATGGGAATGCAATTAACTGCCCCAGACTACCAAAATCCGTATTTTCTTTACCAATAGGTTGGGTTATTAATCTCGTTAATTACAAATTTATTTCCCCTTTTTCCTTACCAGGTGTTAGCCTATTCGCATGGGTTTTATAGTTTTGTATGAATTGATAATTCTGTTTAATAAATGTGGGCGTGGGCGTTGTCAAAGATTGAAAAAGACAGTTTCTGCAGGGATTGCGATATCTTTTTCCTGGTGCGTTTTGCTTAGATGGTCGACATTTTTCTATATAAGTGGAAAGTGATTTTGGAAGTCATCCTACGGGGATTTATCCATTTTATTATAGAAATTAAAGAATTTCATCCTGTAGTTTACGGTAGCTTGAAGCTGTGTCGTATTTTGATGAAAATCGTGCCTTCTGAAGGGATTTTGATGTCGCCATTTTAAAGTACATCTAGGAAGCACTCGCCGACCACATGGTGGTATCATTTTGTCTAATTATAATCCCTCACCTACCCTCCAACAGAGGTAATTATAGTTATTTCTCCTTATTTAATTTTATTTTGTCCAATGGGAGTCTGAATACATTTTAGGGTGTTAGTGCCAGGTCAGCTGTTAAGTTCAAGTCCCAATACTAGGCATAGTTGTAGTCTTGGTCCCTATCCTAGCGTGGGTTAAGTCTTGGGTGTATGGTAGAAGTTCCAGCTAGGTTATAGGATCCATACCCAGTTTATGTTTGAAATGAGTCAAGAATAAGTTTAACTCCAAGTTTAAGGTACCAGTACTAGATTTAAGTATACCTCCGAGAGTAGGAGCCAAGCAGTACCAGATTCAGATAGTTCCTGGTGCTAATTCTGACATAAGGTTCGGGTCCCATCTCCGGCTCATTTAAAGACTCAAGTTCAATTTAAAGCACCTGCACAAGTTTTGATGGTCTATACTAGAGAGCACCCTGTGTTTGCTTTCTGACTAAAGTGCTAGTTCATAGTCAATCGGTGAATTTTGAATATTATTTATTATAAGCTAATTTATTTATAAAAATTATTAGAAGTGTGAACCGGATATATAGCTATATACTTGGGGAAAATAATTTACTGTCTGCAGATTTAATTGCTTTAATTAGTTATTCGTCGAAGTAATAAGAGTACAGTATACAGAGTACTCTAGTTATACAATTTACTTAAATTATACAAGTTTGCTGGTGACCATACCTACATGTCACTGATTAATGATACCTAGTTGCTGGTCACATTGTAAACAGATTCTGGATATGGGTACTTATAGTTGTTTTCTGTATGTATTTAATTTGTGAAATTTAACCCTAGCAGCGTAATAAATGTTTTGAGATAACTATCGATTTCGTAATATCAGTATATAATTTTCTTTCTTGTGCTTGTCTATACTTCGGGGATTTCTTGTTATTAGTCTGAGAATTACGAGGCACAATATTCAATTCATTAGCCCTTTCGTGATTTTGGGTGAATGAGTCACCCCTAGAATACCTATCAGTAAATTACGTGGCGCCCAGTATGTGTGATATAACAATATCACATATATGTACTTAAAAAAAAAAAAAAATTAGATTACCTCTGTTAACCCTGCCTTGCGTTTAGCTGGCTCTGATAGGTACGTATTTTGTTTGTAAATCTCTCGATAATTCACCGACTTTTATAATTAGCGAATTAAAGCACTTGAAAAGAAATTATATTCAGATTACCTTTCATTTTACTGTCTTGCCACACTGTGAAAGACCCTGAAGAGATCTCAAGCTCAAACACTGAATTTACATAAATCCAAACATCCGATTTTACCAAACTTTCGCAAGGTAACGCGTGGCAAAAATGGCGCCCAACGTGAATAGACGCTAAGGCTGTCCTTTTTTTTTTAATTTGAAAAAAAAAAAAGGAAGATTATATCTTTAGTACGTTGATTGTTGTCAGTCCTTTTTTTTCTCTCTCTCCAAGTGGGGGAGGGGTTACATTCGTTTACCTTACTGACAGAGTATTGGACCATTTACAGAACTTAATTTACTTTACTAATTGAGTGTTTTTCAATTTGTTTTACTTTATTTGGTATATTCACTTACTTGTATATAATATACATATAATTTTAATCTTAGGTGGTATATTAATTTACTTTACTGTTTGCGCTTTAGTACCTTTAGTCACTTAGCTGGATTGTGTATTTGACAATTTTTTTTGGTGGTACATTCAATTACTCTATGAATTGTGTGTTTAGTATATAAATATTTTTCTTAAGTAATTTTATAATGGATATTAATAGATTGACTGCGGATGAGCTGGCGTATGAATTGCACATCAGAGATTTTCCGTCGGAAGGGAACGTGTCGCAAAAACGTAAAGCATTGCGGGAAGCTATTCGTGCACATCGCTTGCCACAATTTGCTCAACTTGATCCTACGTCGGAACTGAATATATGCGATCAAAAACTTTTAATTCTTCGTGATGATTTAGTTAATTTTGATTATACCAATAGACATAACGAACATCAGCGCATTTATTCTCGATTAATTCATGTTTCCGGTAGATTAAACCGAGTAATTGAGGGAAATACACAACATACACAAATAAAATTAGACTTGACATCGCGATGTATGCAATTACTGGATCTTTTAAATTCTTTATTAGAGCTACCACCTCCACAAGGTGATGTTCAGGCATCATCTACGATGCAATCTTCCATATTGGATGAAGACATACCCCCTCTATTTAATCAAACTACCCCAGTAACATTCGAAGGTTCTTCTGGCGCGGTTCCTATAGCAACAGCACCCGTCATTAGTACTGACTTAATCGATTTGGGTCCCGTAGAGTCAAGCCACCCCACCACCAGTGTACCTTACACCGTAACATATTCGAGCCCATTGGATACCAATCGTAGTACTATGGTAACTTACACAGATTCTCGCCCGAATATTTCCTCGCGACATGTTAGATTTCAAGTACCCCCTTCACCTTCTAGCGACCACCACACTCCGACTAATCTTCAGAGCCACTCGGCCGCTAATTTGTCTAACGAGTTATCAAATTTACGCCTCTTTGATACCCCTATAATGCGATCCTATTCTCAGCTCGCGCCGGACAATTATAATAGGTATTTTGACATAAGTAAATGGCCTATTGCCAAATTCGACGGCAAGTCATGTGTCGCCAACTTCTTAGAGCGTATTGAGGAGTTACGGATATCACGAGGTGTATCAAAAGAGCAATTGTTTAGATCTGCCACTGAACTATTTACCGACAGTGCATTGACCTGGTTTCGCTGGGCCAGAGTAAACATTTGTACGTGGGATGACTTAGTTACTCAACTAAAACTTGCATTCTTACCTTCCGATAATGATCGCGAAATATGGAAAGTCATTAATAGTCGAAAACAGGGTGCGACGGAAAAAGTTGTGATATTTGTAGCGGCAATGGAAAATTGCTATAATAAACTCGCCCGCAAACCGCCGGAATCAGATCGACTTAGTACGATTAGGGATGGTTTATTACCCTATTTGCAGTTGAGATTAGCAGGTCACCCAATCTATTATGTCCATCAATTAGTTGAATTTTGTAGTCCAATCGAAGAAACCGTACTTCGTCTACAAAAGCAATCTCCAGCTTCGGTTAATATTAACCCATTGTTAGGATCTGGCTTCTCTCATTCGCGCCCCAATAGAGCTCATTTTTCAGAAATTCACGCGAATCATGGTGAAGACACTGATAATGCTGCGTGCCTCGCAAACACTCCTTCAGCTCTAATCCCAGTCGATGAAATATGTAGTTCTCGTGTTCCTTCACCTGCCAACGATATCTCTTTCCTAAATGCAAATCAAAGACCAAGTCCAGAAAATGAACCCAAGGTCGTAACTTGCTGGAATTGCGACCAGACAGGTCATCGTTTCCGTAACTGTACACGGCCTTCAAGACTTCTATGCTACCGCTGTGGTAAAGCTGGCGTCACGACGAGAAACTGTCCGTCCTGTTCGGGAAACGTAAATCAGGGTCACTAGATAGCCGTCTGGTTGATCCTCAATCTTCTAAATCGGCCAATTCTTTATCTCTCTCACCACCATTAGTAGATACTAACCACAAAGCCATTCTAGATTTCATTATTTCTCATGCGGAAGGCGATCAAAGGCCCTATCTCGAAGTCTCGGTATTAAACTATCCTATTCTTGGACTATTGGATTCAGGTGCGACAAATACTCTGGTTGGACGATCAGGGATGGATGTCTTATTGAGATTAGGGCTAAAACTGGATACCACTAAACGTGTAGATTGCACAGTTGCCAACGGACAGATATGCTCTTCTATAGGTATTATAAAAACCCCGTTTTGTTTAATGGGAAAGATTCATATAGTAGACGTCCTAGTGGTTTCTCAACTTCCCCATAGGCTCATATTAGGTACTGATTTTTGGTTAGTGATGGGTATAGTCCCAGATCTGAAAAGGAATGTTTGGCAGTTTAGCTCCGAATCTGCCGTTAAATCTGTTGCTAGTGTGTCCGGAATTCAGGATAGAGACAACCTAACTGTTGAACAGCGACAATCTCTAACTCTTCTACTGGAGAAGAAATTCAAACTTATTAGCTCCAGCTTAGGTTATACGAACGTTATTGAACACGAGATCATTACAAGTTCCCCACCCCTCAAACAAAGGTATTATCCTGTGTCTCCACATAAGCAGAAAATCATTGATCAGGAATTAAAAGAAATGCTGGATAAAGGAGTCGTCGAACCTTCGAAAAGTGGTTGGTCCTCACCTGTTCTTCTCGTACCCAAGCGTGACGGTAGCTACAGATTCTGTGTCGATTACCGTGCACTGAACGCTGTAACTAAGAAGGATGCCTACCCCATCCCTTACGTGTCAGCTATCTTAGACCGTTTACGAGATGCGCGTTATCTAAGTACTTTAGATGTAAAGTCCGCATTTTGGCAAGTTAGCGTAAAAGAAAATTCTCGGGAATATACGGCCTTCACGGTACCCGGTCGAGGCCTTTTTCATTTTAGGCGTATGCCGTTCGGGCTCACTAATAGTCCTGCCACCTGGCAGAGATTGTTGGACACTGTTCTAGGTGCCGATCTAGAGCCGTATGTTTTGGTTTATCTAGACGACATAATTGTTATTTCCCCGGATTTCGAAACCCATCTCGAAATCTTGTCTAAGGTTTTTGATCGACTTCATGCCGCTGGGTTAACTCTTAGCGAGGGTAAATGTCAGTTTTGTCGTTCTTCGTTGAGATATTTGGGTTACGTCGTAGACTCCCATGGTCTTAGGGTAGATCCCGAAAAGGTAGAGGCAATCTTAAATGTACCGAACCCTTCTAACGTCCATGAGGTCAGACGCTTCTTAGGTATGGCCAGCTGGTATAGGCGATTTGTACCCAAATTCTCTTCTATTGTTTCACCATTGACTCGTCTAACGCAGAAAAACGTTAAGTTCGTTTGGAATAAAGAGAGTGAAACCGCGTTTAATACCATTAAGGACCACCTGGTGTCGGCTCCAATATTGACCTGCCCGGACTTCAGTCGTCCTTTCATACTACAGACTGATGCGTCAGCCTACGGCATCGGTGCTGTTCTCACTCAAAAATTAGAGAATGATGAGGAAAAAGTAATATGCTTTTTGTCTCGGTCCTTAACTAGACAAGAACGTGTTTATTCTACGACTGAGAGAGAATGTCTCAGTGTAATATTTGCAGTCGAGAAGCTACGACATTATCTAGAAGGCACGCATTTCACAGTAGTGACTGATCACGCGTCCTTAATTTGGTTGAACCGTTTGAAAGACCCTACAGGTCGGTTGGCGCGTTGGGCATTAAGGCTTCAGCCTTTCGACTTCACCATAGTTCACCGGAAAGGAAAGGAGAACGTGGTGCCTGATTTCCTTTCGAGATCCGTTCCGGTTGCGGCCGATGCTATCTCCTCGCAACATGAATTTTGCTCGAGCACTGATAACTGGTATTTGGGGATGTTAACTAAAGTTGAGAACAACCCAAGGAAATATTCCGCGTTTCGTGTGGAAAATGGCGTTTTGTATAAATATATTAAATGTAGCATTCCTGAATTAACTTCTGAATCAGATTATTGGAAGGTGGTAGTCCCAAAAGATAAGAGAAAAGCCCTGCTACAGGCCTATCACGATGACCCACGTTCTGGTCACGTCGGTACTTATAAAGTATATTGGAAGTTGCACAATTTATATACTTGGCCGAAAATGCGGTACGATGTATCCAAGTACGTGAAAGCCTGTCGTGTATGCGCTGAGTATAAGCCCGAGCAGAAGAGACCTGCTGGCGAGATGGGCCGTCGCCCAGAGGTAAATAAACCTTGGCAGGTGGTAAGCCTGGATTTCGTTGGCCCGCTGCCACGAACAAGCCATGGAAATACGCAGATCCTCGTAGTCAGCGATTATTTCAGCAAGTATGTTTTGACTTTCCCGGTCAGATCCGCTACGGCGAAAACTCTTTGTCGGATTGTAGAGGATCACGTCTTTTTAGTTTACGGGGCCCCTCAGTTTTTGATATGCGATAATGGCGTCCAAATGCGAAGCGCGGAGTTCCAAAAACTTTGCGACAATTATCGTACGAAAATTTCATATACTGCCTTATATTACCCCAGGGCCGATCCCTGCGAACGCGTCAATAAGACGGTCAAAACAATGATTTCCATGTACGTTAAAAGTAACCAACGTAAATGGGATGACCGGCTGCCTGCAGTTGCTTGTGCAATACGAACCGCTAGAAGCGAAACCACGGGATACTCTCCATATTACGTTAACTTTGGACGTGAATACGTTCAGACAGGTGACCAATATGATCACCGGCTCTCGGATCATGGTAAACAAACTCGCGTAAATCAGGAGAACGTAATTGCAGAGAGACAACTGGGATTTCGTAAAATGTTCGAACACGTGAAACGGAAACTACTTGCGGCTCAGGAACGAAATAGGAAGGTTTATAATCTCCGTCGCCGTTCGGTCCAATATAAATTAGGCGATAAGGTTTGGCGTAAAAATAAAGCGAAGTCTGACGCGCTAAATTTTTTAAACGCTAAGTTGTGTCCCAAGTTCGTTGGTCCTTTTACTATTAAAAAAAAAATTGGTTCCTGGACCTATGAATTAGCGGACAATTCGGGCAATGTAAAGGGTGTGTGGCATGTACAGGACCTCAAGCCATTTAACGTTCTGGACCCGGATGCGGAATCGGATACATAGCTTGAGAAGAAAAAAAAATTAAATTTTAGTTCATAAATCTGGCTCATATCATGTGGTTGGTTGTATTATTACACTTCAATTGTTATAGATGATAATTCCAGTATTTTGATGATAGTGGTTGAAGTGTAATAAATTTTTTTTTTTGGGTTCATTATTGTATTGCGTGTGTTTGTCAGTGAATTTTGGGGAAAATTCACTTCTTCCGAAGGAAGGGGGGAGTGTCACGGTTTTATTTTGGCTTATTAATGTACGTTATATTTTTTTTATTTTGTATAGTACCAATACATATATTTTAATGGGTAAGAAAGATTTTATTTGGGGTCAAGATAATAGTGCAGCACCTAAGCAACCAGATATACACCTAGTTTCTGTAACCTGGAATCGTTATCGACAGTTAATTAATGCATTTAAGTAATTATTATTAGCGCACACCTCGCCTTGGCTACCTCCATAATTCAGGTAATGAAAACCTTTGGTATTAGTCTGCAATTTGATTGTTTGTTATCACTGTAAAGTGGAATAAAGTGATGTAACTACAACAACGTTTTATATACACAATCTAGGTAATGCATAAAGGAAACCACCAGTTTTATCACTTAAGCTAATACAATAATATATACGAATGTGACCCCTACCTTTATTAATAAGTTGTAAAGCCTTATAATAATGTACCTCGGTGAACGTCTTTAGGTTAAAGTTGTTTACTTATTTGCCGGTTTTCTGTCATTGTATTCAGTTTTTTTTGTTAGTTAGTTAGATTTTAATCGCGCCGCACGCCAGATACTAAGTTGAAGAGGCGCACGCAGAAAAATTATCTGACTAATAACTTCCAAAAATCATTATCTCGTCTCTTAAATAATATATGGGAATGCAATTAACTGCCCCAGACTACCAAAATCCGTATTTTCTTTACCAATAGGTTGGGTTATTAATCTCGTTAATTACAAATTTATTTCCCCTTTTTCCTTACCAGGTGTTAGCCTATTCGCATGGGTTTTATAGTTTTGTATGAATTGATAATTCTGTTTAATAAATGTGGGCGTGGGCGTTGTCAAAGATTGAAAAAGACAGTTTCTGCAGGGATTGCGATATCTTTTTCCTGGTGCGTTTTGCTTAGATGGTCGACATTTTTCTATATAAGTGGAAAGTGATTTTGGAAGTCATCCTACGGGGATTTATCCATTTTATTATAGAAATTAAAGAATTTCATCCTGTAGTTTACGGTAGCTTGAAGCTGTGTCGTATTTTGATGAAAATCGTGCCTTCTGAAGGGATTTTGATGTCGCCATTTTAAAGTACATCTAGGAAGCACTCGCCGACCACATGGTGGTATCATTTTGTCTAATTATAATCCCTCACCTACCCTCCAACAGAGGTAATTATAGTTATTTCTCCTTATTTAATTTTATTTTGTCCAATGGGAGTCTGAATACATTTTAGGGTGTTAGTGCCAGGTCAGCTGTTAAGTTCAAGTCCCAATACTAGGCATAGTTGTAGTCTTGGTCCCTATCCTAGCGTGGGTTAAGTCTTGGGTGTATGGTAGAAGTTCCAGCTAGGTTATAGGATCCATACCCAGTTTATGTTTGAAATGAGTCAAGAATAAGTTTAACTCCAAGTTTAAGGTACCAGTACTAGATTTAAGTATACCTCCGAGAGTAGGAGCCAAGCAGTACCAGATTCAGATAGTTCCTGGTGCTAATTCTGACATAAGGTTCGGGTCCCATCTCCGGCTCATTTAAAGACTCAAGTTCAATTTAAAGCACCTGCACAAGTTTTGATGGTCTATACTAGAGAGCACCCTGTGTTTGCTTTCTGACTAAAGTGCTAGTTCATAGTCAATCGGTGAATTTTGAATATTATTTATTATAAGCTAATTTATTTATAAAAATTATTAGAAGTGTGAACCGGATATATAGCTATATACTTGGGGAAAATAATTTACTGTCTGCAGATTTAATTGCTTTAATTAGTTATTCGTCGAAGTAATAAGAGTACAGTATACAGAGTACTCTAGTTATACAATTTACTTAAATTATACAAGTTTGCTGGTGACCATACCTACATGTCACTGATTAATGATACCTAGTTGCTGGTCACATTGTAAACAGATTCTGGATATGGGTACTTATAGTTGTTTTCTGTATGTATTTAATTTGTGAAATTTAACCCTAGCAGCGTAATAAATGTTTTGAGATAACTATCGATTTCGTAATATCAGTATATAATTTTCTTTCTTGTGCTTGTCTATACTTCGGGGATTTCTTGTTATTAGTCTGAGAATTACGAGGCACAATATTCAATTCATTAGCCCTTTCGTGATTTTGGGTGAATGAGTCACCCCTAGAATACCTATCAGTAAATTACGTGGCGCCCAGTATGTGTGATATAACAATATCACATATATGTACTTAAAAAAAAAAAAAAATTAGATTACCTCTGTTAACCCTGCCTTGCGTTTAGCTGGCTCTGATAGGTACGTATTTTGTTTGTAAATCTCTCGATAATTCACCGACTTTTATAATTAGCGAATTAAAGCACTTGAAAAGAAATTATATTCAGATTACCTTTCATTTTACTGTCTTGCCACACTGTGAAAGACCCTGAAGAGATCTCAAGCTCAAACACTGAATTTACATAAATCCAAACATCCGATTTTACCAAACTTTCGCAAGGTAACGCGTGGCATGGTCAATGAACTTGGTTCCGATTATGATATAAAGATACCCAAAACAATAAGGCCTAAAATTCTTATAGTTGGTGTTCGGGAAGAGAACTTAAGAGATAACCAAATGTTTATTGATGGAATAAGATCGCAAAATCCTTTATTAAAAAGTATTAATCAGGATGAAATTAGATTTGTTCGTAAATATAAGCCAAAAAATAAAATTAATTTCAATGTTGTATTAGAAATCCCACCGCAGTATTTTACACAGATTTTATATAATCAAAAAATTTTTATTGGATGGAACAGTTGTCCAGTATATGAATTCATAGGCGTGCTTAGATGTTTTAAATGCTGGCGATTCGGTCACAAAGCAGGCGAATGCCGGCAAGAAAAAAGTATATGTCCTCTATGTAATGAAAATCATTCAAGTAATAGCGAATGTCCTGTTGATAAAATTGAATGCACAAATTGCAAATATGCAAGTGAAGTAATAAAGGTGCCAAATATAACATTTAATCATACTGTTTTTGACAAAAATTGTAAATCTTATTTAAGAGCTCTCGAACAAGCCAAATCTAAAATAGAATATCAGTCGTAGCAATTAAATAACAAAAAATGCTCTAATAGTACGTGTCTGTGCATAAATATTCAGGGGCAAACTACACATATGCCTGAATTATACCAACTGGTACTGAAAGAAGAGCCATTGGTTGTTTGTGTAACTGAAACGCATATCACCCAAGATATAGAAGAGGTTGAACTAATGATTCCAGGTTACAAATGTATCTCTTGTTTATCTCATAGCAGACATACGGGGGGAGTCATTATTTATGTTAAAAAAAATGTAAACAGTAGTATAATTTGCAATGTTGCTACGTTAGAGTACTGGTCATTGTTTATAAAACTTCAGATAAACAATCAATTATTTGTAGTGGGAGCAATTTAGCGTTCGCCAAATGGCAACTATGAGGAGTTTTTAAATTTTTTTGGGCAAAAAATTGAAAATGAAGACATATGTAAAAATAAAGTTTTGATAATGGGAGATTTTAACATAAATTTTAATGATACGAAAAATTATAACACAAAAAAATTGAACAATATGATACAAGATTCTGGCTACAAACAAATAATGAATCATGACACCAGGATTACAAATACCTCATCTAAAATGATAGATCTTATTATAACCAATATGTATGATTTAGAACCATTACCATTGATCCAACATTTCAGATCATCTGATAATTGGTACAAACTTGAATATTTGTGTAAGAAATAATATAGAAAGTATGTGTTTCAGAAATTTTAATAAAGAAAACATTAACAAAATTAAAATTGATTTAATTGGTAAAAACTGGCAGTATGATTGTACTGATTTGGATATATTGTATGACAATTTTATTCATAACATTTCATCATCAGTAAATAAAATTTCCCCTGTGGAAAATAAAATAGTGTACAAAAGTAAAAATTGGTATAACGGTAAAATAAAGTGTGCTCAAAAGGAACGTGATAAGGCGTATACTAAATATCAGTTGTCAAAAATTAACGAAGATTGGATAGATTACAAACAAAAAAGAAACAAAGTCACAGAAATAATCAGACAGGAAAAGAAAATTTATTTTGAGAAAACAATAGATATGCATAAGGGAGACAGTAAGAAGATGTGGCAGACAATAAAAACTTTGCTGGGAAATAATAAAAATACTGATTTAGAAATAAATAACGTGGTTTTTGAAGCTGACACGGGGCAAATCGAAGAAAATTTTAACAACTTTTATGCGGATAGTATTGAGCGCATTGCAAATAGTATTGATGATATACCTGAAGACGAAGAGATACAAAATGAAGTTACAGAAACAACACAGTTATTTGAATTTAAGACAATAAGTTTGAATAAATTAAGGAACATTATTTTTAGTTTAAATAATAAATCTACAGCTGATGATTTGTTAAACGTAAAATTGTTAAAAGAAATATTTGATAGTGTCGGATATCCTCTGTTAAATTTAATAAACACTTCTTTGAAAACCGGACAAATACCAACTAGTCTGAAAATAAGTGTTATAGTGCCAGTTCCAAAAGTTCAAAATCCAAATCAGGCAAGTGAATATAGACCAATAAATTTAGTTCTCATAGTAGATAAAATATTAGAAATTGTGGTGACTGAACAATTGAGAGACTACTTTGAAAAAAACAAACTTTTATGCAATGCTCAATCAGGATTTAGACAAAGACATTCGTGTGAAACAAGTCTTCAATTGGTGTGTGCAAACTGGAGAAAAGAGATGAATGATGGTAGTGTAGTTTTAAGCGTGTTCGTAGACTTAAAGCGAGCGTTTGAAACTATTGATAGATCTAGGTTAATTAGAAAATTAAGTGAGTATGGTGTAACGAGGGCAGCTTTAAAGTGGATTGAAAATTATTTGGCAGACAGGTACCATAAAACTAAAATAAAAAATAAGACATCTAGTAAAATTTCGAGTTTATATGGAGTGCCCCAGGGTAGTGTTTTGGGACCGCTCTTATTTATTATATATGTGAATGACATAAATTATGTTTTAAAGAATTCATATGTGAATCTTTTTGCGGACGATACATTAATTTCTGTTTCTGGAAAAAATCATGCAGAAATGACGAACATAATGAATAATGAGCTTTGTATATTATATAGATGGTTATGTGTAAATAAATTAAAACTAAATAGTGATAAAACTAAATGTATGGTTCGTGGGACTAAAGTAAATTGCCAAAAATATTTAAGTAATGGACATGTTCTACAAATTAATAGCACAAACATTGACTTATGTCAAACAAATCAAATACTTAGGAATCATTTTAGATCCCCAGCTAACGTTTGCACAACATGTGGATTACTTATGTAAAAAAATTGGCAAAAAGATATCATTCTTGCGCAGAATATCAAATGATTTAACAAAATGGTCAAAATTAATTATATACAATACCATAATTTATCCACATTTTAATTATTGTTTTTCATTGTTGTTTTCATGTAGCAAATCAGACATTAACAGATTACAGCTGTTGCATAACAAAGGAATGCGTGTTATATTAAATTGTGATCGGTGTACGTCTATTAAAGATATGTTGGATCAATTAGGTTGGATTTCAGTGGAGCAAAGCATTGAAAAAGCAAATTTGGTTTTAATCTATAAAATTGACAAAAATCTTGTACCTAACTATCTTAGATTATTTTTAATTAAACGATCGGAATTGCACAATTATCCCGTGAGGTCTGCTGAAAATTATAGTATAGATCTTACCAAACTATCGTTTTTAAAAAAGTCACTTTTTAGTGATGGTTTAAGGTTGTACAATGCCTTGCCTACTGAAATTAAAAATTCTGCTAATGTAAAAGTATTTGGTAAAAATGTTACTAAGTTATACAGAGACTCTAGAGCACTATCAAATAAGTAATTATTTATTAATTGTATGTAAATAGCTTTTGCTAAATAAAATTCTATTCTATTCTATTCTATTCTAAAAGCAGAGTATGTTTTAGAAATAGGTTTTGCAACTTCTTAAATTTTCTTCGTTGAATTGCTAAACATGATTAATTATGTTAGGAGTTAATGTGATAATTATAACGACGTATATCTATTTCGAAAGGGAATTCTATTAGCCTTTATTAGCACTTTACCTGAGTTCTGAATAGAATTAGCTAAGTGACATGTGATATATAAATTTTTATAGAAGCGAAAAATTATCTTGGATTACATACGTGTATCGCAAATTGTCAGATAAGTAACTTCCGGTTGATTATAGTGATTATGAACATTTTTATTTAGAACTGACCAGGTTTCAATCAGTCTTATCTAATATACAGTGTTTCCCCGGATTGAGTTCACAATAGGAAAAACCTTTTTATTTTCGATTTTTCAACAAAAAAAGTCTCTCCTAATAAAAACACCTGCTTACTTTGAAAATATCATTTCTGCTAAGAGTGTTAATATTTTTTCTATAGGTACAGGGTGACCAAAAATGGCCATAATCTGGAGAACATTGTTTTATTTTCGATTTATTGATAAAAATACTCACTCAAGAATAACACGTAACTTTTATTTTCATTTAAAAGCAGATCAAATAAAGCGATTTAAAACAATAAATTAAACCCGAATGTTTTTATTTTGTTGATCTTTGAAGTTTTAGTTTAATTTAGTAATTTTTTGAAAACCCTGTCCTGTGTGTTCAGATTAATTTGCTTATCTTTAATATCACTTTATTTTATATTAAATTGAAATAAAAGTTAGATTATTCTTTAGCGATCGTACATCAGAAATAAATGGATTTTGGTATTTCCGGTCACCCTGTACAGAAAATATTAACACTCTTAACAGAAATGGTATTTTCAAAGTAAGCAGGAGTTTTTATTGAGAAAGACTTTTTGTCAAAAATTCGAATATAAAAAATGTTTCCTATTGTCAACTCATTCCGGGGAAACACTGCATACCGGGTGGCCACGAGTCAATGTACGCCCCCAATTTTTTGGTTGTTTTTGAATTTAAAAATTTCGTTTTTGGTATACGTGAATAAGACAAAGGTGGGCTATTTTTAGACTAACAGGAACGAAAATATCACTTCCGGTTGAACCGGAAGTGACATCAACTTTTTTTTCTTAAATGGAATGACCATGTTTTTTTTGTGGTGTTTTATAAAACATGCAACAGTCTTTTCCAATTTCAAAAATTCCAAAAAATAGGTGAGATACGAACGATTTTTTATTTTTTACAAAATGGCCGCGTCAGATGAATGCGATGTAAGAAAATTACTAAGTAGGCTATGGAAATTATTAACAAGATAGTAAGCTTGTCTGTAAACAATAAAATAGTTATTTAAATTACTGATAGATACGACTATTTTTAGGTTTTTCTCAAAAAACTGAATTTAATTTTCATTTTCATCTTTGTAGGGGTCCTATGGAAAATTTTTAAATGGGACCGTACTATTTTTTGTTATTATTCATAATGATTCATAAGTTTAAATTTTTTCGCTAATAATCATTTCTTAACGAGATCCTTTGTAATAATAAAAGTGTATTTAAAAGGTATAAGCACAAATTAAACAAGAAATAATTTTAATGAACCTTTTAAAAACAGTTTTATTATTACAAAGGATCTCGTTAAGAAATGATTATTGGCGAAAAAATTAAAGCTTATGAAACATTAAGTCCGAATAATAAAAAAAAAATAGTATGGTCCCATTTAAAAATTTTCCATTGGACCCCTACGGAAATGAATATGAAAATTAAATTTCGTTTTTTGAGAAAAACCTATAAATAGTCGTATCTATCAGTAATTTAAATAACTATTTTATTGTTTACAGACAAGCTTACTACCTTGCTAATAATTTCCATAGCCTACTTAGTAATTTTCTTACATCGCATTCATCTGAAGCGGCCATTTTGTACAAAATAAAAAATCATTCGTATCTCACTTATTTTTTGGAATTTTTGAAATTCGAGAAAACCCCTGCAGTTAGAATTTCATGTTTTATAAAACACCACAAAAAAAACATGGTCATTCCATTTAAGAAAAAAAAGTTGATGTCACTTCCGGTTCAACCAGAAGTGATATTTTCGTTCCTGTTAGTCTAAAAATAGCCCACTTTTGTCTTATTCACGTATACCAAAAACGAAATTTTTAAAATCAAAAACAACCAAAAAATTGGGGGCGTACATTGACTCGTGGCCACCCGGTATACTATCTTCATCCGAAGCACTATTGGGGTATATCAGTGGAGCAGACATTTTTCTCGAACTGCAGTGAAAAATCTGCTGAAATCTGCTAATTTTTTTATAGCTTTATCTACCAATGCATCAGTGTGGACAACTTTATTCAAGTACTCGCTCGTAATGAGAAGGTGCAAGGTTCTGTTGGAAACATACTGTATCTGATATTTTAGTATCCTATTGATAAATAGAAAGAACTACTTGAGCAGGAAAAAGGTAATGGGTCAAAGAAATACGTTCCCAAAATTTCATTCTGATTGTTCCTTTTCAAATTACTTTATCTTATTGCAGACGTTGAATATCATGCGACCTATGTAGACTAATATAAGTACCTTTACAAATACTGACTTCAACATAAAAATGGACCACTATGGATTTACAAGAAACATTTCTGTCACTCTGAATGGTGACTATATATACCTTAATTTTACTCAGAGTTGTACACAGAAATCAGTCAACTATGCACCCAATCTACTAGCCAATATCTATATGACAGTAGCTATACATATGTGTGTGTCGAATAATTTTTGTATTTTAAACTTTCCATTAACATTTTTTTGTCAATTTTACCGAATTTATTCCACACATTTGAAAGTGACTATATGTTAAATAATGTACAGTATATAATTTACTTCAATTAGATTTGAAGGTAATATTAATTTACCTTTATAGGAAGCATTTGCAATATCATTGTGTTTAACAATGATAAGGATAGCTCTGAAATTAGGTTGATTGACTGGAATAATATCATTGCTGCTTGTGTCAGACGGTTATAATTCTATTGAGGCAACTTTGCTGAATTGAATGAACTTCAAATTGAACGAATGTCGTTAGTTATATAAGTTCCTTTAACAACATTTAAAGAAATGGAATTGTATTATTATTGAAACATAATCGACATGATATTAAATCAAATTGAAAAGAGTTATATAAAAAAAATTAAAACTTTACCAGCAATCAGACATTCCAGGATATTACTTATTGGACTACTTCCCACTTTCAATATCCTCAAAATTACATACATAAATACATGATACTTCTCTAACAGAGCTGAGTTAGTAAGTATATAATTCAACAAGAAATAATAAAAAATGGGAAGGACTCCACATGTTGCCTATAAAAACAGCCTAAGTTAATTTTATGTTTGTGTCTCGATCTCATCCAGTACATCAACATTTTTTTGTGAATTTTCTTGCTTGCAAATTCTTTTAGTTTTAGTTTTATATTAATAACAAACAATAGAACCTCAATTCAGTATCAATTGTCTTGAACAAACCTACAATAATTATTGCAGTTGTAGGTCATAAATTTCTATCACTTTCACACAAGTATTCTACATCATATCGTCGAAATATATATAGAATTCTCCATTTGAAATAATTGAGAAAATTCAATTATAATATTTGTAAATCTGAAAATCACTTTTGGCCACCTTGTATAGTAGTAGGAGGTGAAAATGATTAAGAAACATCACGCGACTGGTATTGGCATATTTTTCTTAAAATCCATAATTGATTTTGTTCAATATTTCAACAAAAAAAAAATTATAGCATCTAAGTACTAGGAAGATAGTAAATAATAATATAGAATCGGGAGGGGGTTATAAAGAGGCTTGTAAGTAAAGTAAAAATGTAAAAGTCACATTTAACTTTAGTAAGTATAGAAGGAATATAAGTGCAAAATTATAAATTACTTATGAATGCGCTATGGTGCTGAAGTTCATTTACTTATTCTTTATTTTTTTAAATATTCGAAAATATATATGTATCTAAATATTATAGTTTTGTTAAATAAATAAATATTATTATTAATATTTTTATGACTGGTTAAATGTCGTGCATCTGCTGGATAATTTTTTTTTTGGCTTTTTTGTCTTTGTTGTTTTTTAAGAGTTTTTGACAGTCAATGTTTTTCTTAATGTTTTATTCCATCTTTTTTTATTGTCTATTTTATTCGATCTTTCTGCAAACCAACAATTCTTATCATGTCCATCAATAATTAAAATATCATTTCTGAATAACATCATTTTTACGAGGATTCTGATTTACTTGCCTAATCTCACATCATCGCCTTCTCTGTGTCCGTTGATGATCATATAGTATTTTACTGAAGCAAGAAGTTACGACCTATGATTTTCCCCATGTATACAAGACAAACAAACTGCTCATAAATATTGAGATATTGCGTGATTTCATTGTTATGCTGAACCAAAACATTTTATGTAATTTTCTATTTTGTTTTATTTGCTTTTTACAATACTGTTTATTAAATGGTAACGCTTAATCGTCGAAGTGGAATAGATTTAATATGGCGGTAACAATTTACAAAATATCCATTAATCATTCATGAAATCAACAAACAGAAACAAACACTCGCACAGAGTAATATATTTAACACAAAAAAATATTTCAAATGTTATCGATACAGCTATATAAATATTGTCTGCCAACATTTGATAAATTAAATCAATATGCTAATATTGTTTTATGTTCTAGCAGCAATATCATTAAAGTTATGATGAATAATCATCCATCACAAATAAACTGTACAAAGTTCTTTGTATCGTTTGCGAATATCGGAACATTAATTTTAATATATTTTTATCTACAATTGGGGCAGAAAGGAATAATTTATCACAAAGAAATAAAAGAAGTAGATGGATGGATTCAATAATACGCTGCATGTTATAAGCAAGGCAGTTCATTTTAGAAATTTCATCATGTGACGTATTTTATCAATACCTACCAAGTTAATATTTTCTATTAAATCGTTAAGTCAAAGAATTCATAGTTCTTTCACTCAACGATTAATGGTAATTAAATGCACTGCCATTTTCATCTACGATTTGGGCAGAAAGGAATAATTTATCACAAAGAAATAAAAGAAGTAGATAGATGGATTCAATAATACGCTGCATGTTATAATAAGTATAAGGCGGTTCATTTTAAAAATTTCATTATGTGACGTATTTTATCAATACCTAAAAAGTTAATATTTTCTATTAATTCGTTAAGTCAAAGAATTCATAATTCTTTCACTCAATTAATGGTAATTAAATGCACTGCTAAAAAATTGTTTGTGACGGCAACAAAAATAGAAAAATTGCAGAATATTTTTTGGTAAAGAATACTGGATTTAATAAATAGATACCGGATTGATGATACGGAACATAATACATTTTTCATTAAAGATGACTCAATAATTTATTATCTTGAGTCAAAATATTAAAAAGGCAAGGGTTTAAAAAGTTAAAGCGAAAGTGAACAACCCTTAATTTACTCTAGAAATACTTTTTTATTTCACCAGAATGTGCATGTTAGTTAAAATCTACTAATACGATTTGAATTCATATCTTTTTTTATTATAAAAATTAATTACTTAAATATTTAATGGGTTGATATTTTCTCAATGGAACATTATAAGATTCATATCCGTAGGAACCTTAATTTCCTAATTCGTAATTCGTAATCAACAAAAGTGATCCTCTTGCCTTTTCGAAACAGTCTGTCTTCAAGAATCTTAAATAAAATGCTGAGGAGGTAAGTTAATATGTGTCTACTGAATTTTAGCAGAATAAAAGTAATATATTTATAATATGAATATAATAGTCTCTCGGTATTTAATTCACTAGTTACCGTTCTGAAAATATTTACTTGTTTATTAAATAAAAGACTAACAGAAGTTGATTTTTGGTTATTTTGACTATCGAAAATCGTTAAATTTTCAGACTGTTCAGTAGACAGGGTAGCAGATTATATAACTTTAATACTAAATTACGTTTATATTTACGGTTTTTCCGTTAATTGCTTTAAATACATTATTATTGAAATGAAATCCAAAGAAGTTATTTATTATTGTTTTAATTTTTTCAAAGAATGCCCCAAGCTTTTGAACACGAAAGAAGAAAAAGCATATTTTCTTCAATACTGAGTTATACACAGAACTGCTTTTACAATGAATTGATAGATTATTGCTCTCTAAATAAAATTTATTATTTATTTTTCTAAACAGGGACCATCTTATAACTCTTAATTTAGTTTCAGGTGGCCGTGGTTTATGTCAGGGACGGACCAAATCAATGAGTATAATAACAGAAAATTGTGTCTTTCGAGAAGCACGCAAAACAGTGCATTTCGTGCGCTAGCATTGCGAATGTATTAAATATCCCTACTAACTACACATTAAAATGGGGCTTTGAAAATATTTCCAGTATTTATACGCTGAGAGTAAAGTGTCTTGTCAATTTGAAAACGCGCTAAAAATGTAAAGTATTGTTCATATTTTTAATCAATCGTGCCAAGAACTTAACAACCAATATTTTGTATTAAAATGTTTTTGTGAATCTGAACCCACTTATGCTAACAAAGATATACGTACCTCATCCACCTGTATGTATAAAATGATTTTTAAAAATGATAAAATTACAAGAATAAAAGTAAAAACTAATTTCACTATTTATTTGAACACCCAAAAAGAGAAAAAAATACCTTTCACCAATTAAGAGAACAGAGTCTGCTGTGAAACCACACACCATAAATAAATATCGAACATTTTCGAAATAGTTATAAGAAAATGCGTTGGGGAAATATATTTGTTTTTATAATATGATTATCATTGACTTGTATCCGTTTTATACATTTTTGGATTTCATTTGGCAAATTTATTTATACCTAATTTCGTACGAATATCTCGAAATGTTCAAGTTATTTCAACAACTAGATAGAAAAGGCAACAAAAATTCAAAAATAATTTTTCGTCTCAGTAGGTTACATAATTTCTAATGCCTTTCAAATTTGTTTTGAATATTCTTTCCCACATCCTCCATCCCCTTATAATTTTTAAGTAAGGTTGAAAACCTCAGAATGTCTTTAAAATCTCCATGATTTCTTGAACAAACATAATATTTCCTCGCAATACAATTTCATTAAAAAGAAAACAAAAGAACATAAATTATGTAAAATAAATAAGTCAATTATTGTTTCATATAATTATGGTAATTACAAAAATTAAGTTAAACCGCTAGTTAACCCTTTGACACAGTCTGCTGAGAAAATGTGTCTACAGATTTTATTTTTTCCAAATTTTATTTCTAGTTTTTATTTTTTGAAGACTTATTACAATAATTTAAATAAAGTTCATGTGACATATAAGTATGTATTATACTATCGGTTTCATATTTTATTACCAGTCCCATAAAAACAGTTTAAAAAATATACCAATTTAAATGATCAAAGTACTATGTAAAGTGACAAATAATACCACTAGCTGTAAGTGTAGTGTTATTGTGGCTCTACTGAAGGTGTTGTCAAAACAAATACTAAATTTGCATTTACTTGAAGTTCTATTCAAATATTCTGCAACTGCCGATAATTTTAGAAGGGGTGGCAAGCTGTTCTTATGCAAATTCTGTGATATCTTGTCAAGATAATTAAATGTTCAGGAGCTGCAAATACACGAATGTATACTGGTATAGTTTTTAAGCGTTTAATACAGTTCTTGATTTGGGCCATTGATATTCTGAATTCTTGGTCAAAGAGATAGCTGCTTTATGGAATATTTTTGCTTTTGTTAAAGAAATTTGTTACAAACAGGAGTCTCCTAATTAATGTTTAAATAACAATGAAATCTATTAAGTCTTACATAAAGTCTATATTATGTATCTATGTAGTTTCCAGTGATCTGATCTAAATTATATTCATTAACTACAAAACGGAATGTTCTAAAAATTCTGGATTTATACTTATTTAGTTCTCTTTACAGCAGGCACATTCTTCTTGTCACAAATCTTTTTCAAAAACACACTCAAGACAATACTACAGAACTGACTTCGCTTCAGATAAGGACCACGACACGGTGGCCGAAACGTTAAGAATTCTAAACCATCAATGAGGAAGAGAACCCGGGAACTCTGCTACAAATCAGCTCAACGAAAATTTTAGAATCTGATCTAAACTCCCCAAAAATCGCATTGAATGTGTAAAAATTTGTAAAACCCCTAAGACTTTAAATAAATATGAACACTTATTTAGGCTTTTTCTATGAGTACCATACATAATGCAAGTGCAAAAATACAATATTATAATACAAATAAAAAGAAACTACAGTAAAAAGTAAACAGAAAAAATTTAAAAGTAAATAAATAGTATAAACATGAGTAGATAAATAATTTAAGTTCGTCAATAATATAATACGGTATCAATATTATGAAAATAAATTTCAATCGCATGAAATGATCTATGTTCTTAAATGTCTTTTAATAGTTACTTTATTCTTATGTCTTTAAGAACGTTTGGTAAAATTTTAAATAACTTTGGCCCATTGTAAACGAACCATCTTTGCAAAATACTTTTATAGGTTAGTAAAATTAGCTCCAAAAAAGGGCTGCCTTCCAAAAACGGGTGGAGTTGTGTATAAACTGTTTTAACCACTCAAGTAGGTGTCTAATATAAATAATCTGAGTTTGCCTCGATTTCCGAGTGGAGCTTCTGCAGTGATATTAAAAAATTCCGGTTTTTCTCGAATTCCGCAGAAACTCAGCATTTAATCGAAATGTCCATTATTACCAAAAATGTAGAGCATAAAATTCTATGTCGACTGAATACTTTGGAATTTGATCAAGTTGTCTTGTAGAAAAACTACACTTTTCAAAAAACACTTGTTTCTATAAAACATATTGGTATTGGTACTCAGTCTACGTAGAATTGACTGCTCTACAATTTTGGTAATAATGGACTTTTCGATTAAATGCTTAGTTTCGGAGGAATTCTAGAAAAACTAGAAAAAAGGTTCGAAAATTTCGATGTTTTTTTTAACATCACTGCTGAAACTTCACTCAGAAATCAGGGCAAAGTTAGATTATTCATATTAGAGAACTTGAGGGATTAAAACAGTTTTCACTACTCCACCAGTTTTTGGAAACTAAATGCACCGCTTCCTTATTTCTTGTGTTACAATTATGATTTATTTTATTTATATACCTACTGCTTATTTTTAAACAAAAATATTTTAATAGTGTTGAAAAATGGTTGCCTCAAATCTAATATATTCGATTTAAAAAATAACTGCTCCTTAGGGTAAAGAAAATTTTCTTTTGTATAATTTCCAAAGATTTCAAGTATGTTTTGTTTATTCCACTCATAATATTCTAATTTGGCTTAGTTGAAGAATTTGTCGGCATTTATAGAATTTAAACATAAGACTTCGAATTTTAAATTTTATATTGTTTACATGCACATTCCATTTTAAGTGTTCGTCAATAAAAACACAAAGCTATTATTTTCCTCCTTTGAACAATGGCTCTTGAAATGTGTAGGAATCTTTTCACATTCAACATTCAATGCACTTATTTAAAATAAAATAGCGATAAAATCAATTGTTAATTTCCGTATTTCGTTTTTTCCATCATCCGAACTTGGTGCTTCATTGTTTTTAAATTCCAAAATTACTTATTAGAAACTTTGGTTAAAAGAATATACTTTTCTTTTACCCCCTGGTAAACAGTAAGATGTTTGAAATAAAAGAAATCGGAACAAACAGGCGCGTTCAAAATTAAATTCTTTTTTAAATTCTGCAAACCGCGCATCGATATCTTTATTCGTTCGCAAGATACTTGACTTCAAAGTTAACCTGAACATTCCCTTAGCCCGCTTCAATTGTCCAGCAGTTTATTTAATATTTTACAACAAATTTTCATTTTTATCACATCCGAAATTTCACAAGGTTTAGGTACGTTTTACTTCATCATTTTCAATGTCTTTTCTGGTTGCATCTCTGCGAAGGACTGAATTTTTTCTTGGTTTTTGTAGTTATTAGTAAAATCTTTCAGAACATTCTATAGGGTTTTAATGCAATTTTTATTATTGTCTATTTTGATTTAAAATAAGCAAATTTTGTTGTTTTCTTTAACGAATTGGTCATGTTTTATTTGCTCATTATACTCATGATTTCTCTTTTTTAATCTTTTTGAATGTTAAAAGCTGCGTAGTATCTGAAGTGCACAAATTTACTATAAAATTTGATAAAATCATGCTCAGGATCTAGACTGTCAAACATTTCACTCCAGTACATTACCTAATATTTGTAATAATTTTTCAATGTCAATTTATTGGTGTAGAACATCTGAATGTTCTTTTTTATATTGTTATTTATTTCATTATATTTAATTTGAATTATAATTGAATAATGATCTGTAATATTTGTTTTAATTCTTGCCTAAGTTATATTGTCAATTAGAATGAAGTTTTTATTTAAGGAATAGTACAGGATGAAGTAGTATCAATAACTCGTGTTTTTATTTATTAATGAAATCAATCCTTTTCCGTATAAAAGATTAAGATATTGCTACAATCAACATTTCCATCAATTTTAATAATAAAAATATTATTATAGGATTTATAACTTTAATTATTTAATCCTTGAGAAAATATGATAGTACTATCCGTTTTCGATTAGACCCTTTATGAAAAATAACATGTAATTTCACCATGCAATTTATACCACTAAGAGGCAATCGTATGTGATCTTACACATCAAACTCCCAATTTATGTGTTAGACCAACCGACAAAATATAATCATATACCTACTATTTCGAACTATACTAGTCCTTATATTGCTTCTCTTAGAAATTTAGTGTTTGTTTCCCAGAATATATATATTTATGACTAAAATATTGCGATTTTATGGATATTTCAACATCTTTATGGCGCTTTTTTTATCAGCCATCATATACATTGAGATGCACCGCAAGCCTACGAAACACTCGAGAGGGTGCTCCAGCCTTAATCATTCTGACAGATGGCCGGGCAATAAATAATTTCTGAGCAGATGTGGAATATACAAACAACGGACATGCCATTTTTGGGTTTTATTCAGTTAATTTAAATCGGGGTGTTGAATTGAACAAGTGATGATTGGGTTGAACCGTAACTAACATTTTGAATAATACTCGGAATAATATGACATAGGTGATTCGTAAGGACAGATTTTCTCGTGTAGTCTATTTTATTTGGTTTGATTTTACAACAAGCGCGGTCAAACATAAAAAAAAAATATACAATTATTCGAGATCTCTTTTTGTACCATTTAATAAGTATTTAGAGAAATGAAAAATCAAGAGTTTTGTGATTAGTAGAATAGAATGTTTTAACACATCGGTGTAATCTTCTATCTTCTATGACATAAAAACACTCAATATTTATTGCGGCGCATGTTTCGTTGGCAGCATCTGGAGATGATTATATATTATATTATTATTTATTGTTTTGGTGTTCAATGGAAACTACGTCAGTGTCATTTATTGTTATATTTATTTAACTTATATCTCTTATTATAAATAGTATTTCTGATAAGGACAAACTCTAAATTTTTCGCCAGAGGAAAAAGTGCATTTACTGCTCCTATGCTGAAGAAGATTAGAACCTCTTTAGTGATATTCTAACACCAAACTATTCAACGTTGGTTTCGTTAACCACAATTATATCATCAATAAATATATAGTGCTTTTCTTTTCTTGACCGTTGATATCAATTAATTTGATGTGTAGATTCCTAGGTTTTCGGTCATGTGGTAAAATAAAAAAACTATTTTCTACCGTTTCGGTTTTATTAAACCATCTTCAGAGAACTAGATAGAGAACTTACTTTAAAAATTATTTATAATGTAAGTATATACTGTGAATTCATTATAAATAATTTTTAAAGTAAGTTCTCTTTCTAGTTCTCTGAAGATGGTTTAATAAAACCGAAACGTTAGAAAATTGTTTTTTTATTTTACCACATGACCGAAAACCTAGGAATCTACACATCAAATTAATCATCAATAAATGAACTTAATTTAACAGTGTGCTGTTGACAATAATTATGACTCGATAAATCCTAATCTGCTAAACAATAAATCGCATTTTTGTACTATTTTCACATTTTTCAATAAAATCTATTGTTTATAATATTTTTGTTTATAATATTTTTGATTATCTTATTTTTTACATACTTCCAAATACATGCTGGAGCTAGACTTTGTTTGCTTGCATTATAATTTTAATAACCAGTTTCATATTTCCTTCACATTTTATACCTGTCTTCTGTCTTTAGAAATTTTACTACCTCCACGGACAAACCACATTGGATATGAAATTTTAAATTTCTTTGCAGAACCAAGGTAATGCTCTTTGTCAAACATCCCCTTATTAAGTGGGAATTTAATGGATGTTGAAATGAGGAATTAGGGATTGCTGTTATATTTTGATTATGACGTGAGTGTAGCTAAAGGCAAAAGATGAAGATGAAGATGAAGTGAACTTCCCCTTGTTTCCCATTTTGTGCATATGTAATATATTTTGTTCGTATTCTTATATTTGGGAAATAAAGACATTTATTATTATTATTATTATTTTTTTTTTCTTTTTTTTTTTCGGTTTCCAGAACCTAATGCTAGACAGTCTCCCTGTGGCCTCCGACACCACACAGAGAGAGCGCCAGCGAATAATCTACAGCAACTCCCCACGTCCCGCAGGGTTAGTCACTGTAGATTCCAGACTCGTGAGCCCTAAGTAGACGAAGGGATCCCAGGATGACCGCTTTCTGCATTTGACCAGCCAACCATTCTACCGATGTTTGGCAGGCAGGCATGGTCTTCAATGCGGAGAGCAGCGTGGGCTTCATACCTCCGAGTACACCGATTATCAGGACGACCATCTTGACAGAGTACCCAGCAAACACCGCTTCGAAACTATTAAGGAACATTAACGCTACTTATATTTCGTGTTACACTTTTGTTTCAGTCACAAAAATGCGTGTTTTTGGTGACAAATTGCTTATTTGTCCGCAACATTGCATCGTTAATAAACTGCAACTATTACTTTACACAATTGCGAAACAAAATATTCGTAACAAATGCCAATTTACATTTGTAATAAATTCGTTTTTACCAAAATCTAACTCCGAAAATATCTTGTAACATTTAGGCTTTTACAGTTTCATTCACCAAGTTATTTGTAAATACAAAACTTATATAAATACTTCGCAACCGTTATGCAAATTTAGTTTAAGTACAGATACACAACAGTTGCACGTTATTAGAAACCTTAAGGTTGCTCATTAATTTCAGAAAAGTTGCTTATCATAAGCAATATAAATTTTACGATTTACTTTCAAATCAGTTTCTTTTTTGTTTTATACTTATTATGCAAATAGTCCAAATAAAGTCAGGTTTGATATATGTGCACAAATCCACCTCCCACCCTGATCCCTCACCTACCCATTCCCGATCATTGGAGTCTTTTTGTTTTTTTAATGCATATAGCAGCATTTTACAGACGCTAAAAAATATGACAGACCCTATCAATACATGCTGTCCATCTTTGCCGAACCACTTATTACCTATTCACTGTTGAATAACTCAAAAACCAAAAAGTGTTTTTTTGGTTCTCGCGAGTTGATTAACAGTGAATAAATAATTTGTTCGGCAAAGATGGACATGTACTGATAGTATAGAGCCAGTTATATTTTTGAAGCGACTATAAAATGCTATACTAAATACATTTAAAAACAAAAAAGACTCAATGATCGAGTGCGCAGGTGAGCGATCGGGGGCTGGGGGTGGATATATGCACGTATAGCAAACCTAGCTTCATATGTTATTGGACGAGTAATTTTCTTTGACGAAGACAGCAGTCACATTTTGCCAGTAGTGGGGCTCGTTACTTTTTCAGGACCCATCTTTAAAATCACTTTTTGCAATATTTAACAAAATTCACTTTCTCAATCTCTCATCTTTACAGACCATAAATCCATTTAAGATAAACTCTTTTCTATATCTAGGTAAAATTAATCCTTGATCCTTAATATTCACTGTTAGTGAATTCGGATGAATCCTTTAAAATATAGGAAAAAGATAAAATATCGACAAATAGATGTTCAAAACAATTTATTGTCCATTGTACAATAAAATAATTAATTCATTTTCTCTGTTTTCTTCAATCTCTGGCTGGCCGCTCTAAACCAGTCCTTACACGCACCTTCAAAATTGGCATCAACTGTCATAAATGGAAAGCATTTCCTGCATGAATCTACAAATAAAAATCAATTCTTAATCAAACTAGCAATGTACAGAGTGAACCCCAATTTATTTATTTCCTTAAGGTGAGTACGCTAACCCCACCCTATATCTAGTTTAAAATAAAAATAAGAAGAGGAGGCGGGGGATTGTCAAGAATTTGACACGGGTTTATTTTTTTCATGAAATGAGAAAAACATTTCGATTATGAAACCTGTGTATATGTAACTCTAACCCACTCAATAAAATAAATGAAGTTAAACAATTACATATATTATTATTCCTGAGAGAAATAAAGCTTGTTGCAAAGGGATGGTAAATCCATATAAAAAAAATGAAAGAAATACACGCGGTAGTTTTTGAGAAAAAGAAATAAAATACGTCAACATTTTGAATTTAACTGACCTATCTCATTTCAAGGAAAAATAGGATAGGTCAGGTTGATCTTGTTTTTTACATTCGTTCATTAGCGTGCTGTGAAGTCATATTTTTTATACCAGTGTTTACACATTTTAAACGCGTCAACTTTATTAGCGGCCTTTTTGTGAAGTTTTTTTGGATAATTTATCCTTCGAAGTACATAAGAAACAGACAGACAATATACTTTGTCGATAATTTAACTATCTGGTGTTTTTTTATATCTTTGGCACAGAGGAAGAATATAGTGGACGGCCGACGGAATGTCTTTGATCTATTAGCGCTCACAGCTGTAACCTATACGTTTATATCGGAAGTGTTGAATGTTGCGAAACTTAAAAAAGTTCCCCTGTTGCCTTTTACCTCCTTTTAGATATTTTTATAAAATGAAACTATTGGACGTTTTAAAATCTATAAATGCATGGTGTCTCATAGGTAATGGTACACAGAGCAATGGCAGATTCCTTATGTAAAAATATTACAATTTAAACAAACTTACCTTAGTGAGTCCAAAAGTTGATATTAGCAGAGATATAGGGTGTCAAAGTAAAATTTTTGTTTCGATTTAATTTTAATAATTTCTTTAAATTCTCTTTTTCAGATTTTTAAAGTTTATTCCATTGCAACACTAGCAAATAAAGTACGAATAACATTGACTTTTAAATAAATAAACCTAAAATTTAATTATACTTTAAAAGTGGTTAAATTGCTTACTTTAAAATCAATTACCCTGAAAACGGTTACTCGTAGCGACATTTAGAAGGTATATCTTTTTGACATAAAAATAACGGAAAAGCAGGAATTTTTATTAAAAAAAAATAATAAAAAATCCCCCAAAAACATAACGTATGAACGATACGCAGAGGTGCCCCCTACAAATAACAGCAAAACTATAATTACTGAGATTTGAATCCCTCGATTTGAATCACCAAATTTTGTTAAAATATTTAAATTTTTAAAGATAGGTATTATTTAATAAAAAACGAAAACATTTTGTCCAATTACAAACCGAAGTGAAATATCGAAAAAGACAATCGGTAAGATAAATGGCTACTTGAAGAGCAAGACGATCCATAAAATTCAGTTTCATATGTTACAAATTGTGGAAAATCGGATAAAATCAGAACTGAAATAAAATATTCAACGCCCGCTATCTCAGAAACAAAAATCTTTAGAACATAATATGTTCATATAAACTTTTCTTCACTTCAAATCACCTGAAGAATTACTTCTTTAAATATTTTGTTATTTAGGAAGCATCCTGTATATCAAAACTATTTTATTCATTACGGCAAACCAGTAGTTTATAAAGAAATTAAGAGTCATGTTTTTAGTCACTTTAACGTTAAGTTTGCTATGTTAATCCCTGAACTTCATTCCCTTTTGACTGAAACAATTTAAAAGAAAAACATGCGTTTCTTGCACATCGGAGAATAACTAAAAGAAATACAAAATAATATATTCCTAAGCAAAAAAAAAGAACACTCAACGATTCAATTTTGCAAATAAATACGTACTGTGCAAGTAAAGTAGATATAATAATCTAACTGTAGATTATTATAGTTAGTAGCAAAGTTTTGTACATATTCTTTATTATTATTTATAGTTATCCATTTAAATAAGCACGAAATTTTAAGAAAAGCGTTTGTTTTATTCGATTTATAGGTAATAGTAAAGTAAAAAGATCCGCTACCCACGCTGTTAATGTGCCCACGCCATGTTAGGTATTGTCCAGGAAATTAACGCTTTTTACAATACAGACAATTAAAACTTATCTAATTTTAAATCTATTAGTACTTATTACTTACCTAATACTCTAAACGTGTATATATTGTGCAATTGTTTTTCACAATAGTATTTTTTGCACAAATACCAGACCACTTGTTTACACCACACGTGTAAGTACACATTACTACACATTCAGACTAACTTGTGTTGAAGCCGGAAACAGTTCTTCGCGCTGGCGCAGTGCAGCGTCCCAAGATTCTATTGGTCGTTTGAATTTTATCTCTCTCTTAGAAATAATTCTAGCCTATAGAAACGACGCATTTGTTTGAAAATGTATAGCGAAAATGTAACGTATTACTAATTATGTAAATTTTTCAACGCTTCACAACTGAAAATGAATTGTTTCAATAATTCCGTAATTGTTTCTGTTTATAGCTACTGAAGGAATACCGCATCAACAATTGCGTAATATTCTCAAATTTTAACAATTGAAAGTATGGCGTTTTGTAAGTTACGAAATATTTACGTTTGTGGAATTAAGAATAACATTTGTTAGGTAACAGTTTCGAATTTTTCAAAACCCACCAAAGATGTTTTGTATTATATTAAACAATTTCAAAACAAATCTTTCAGGTACAGATATTTTGCCATAATTACGAATCTGTTTCACACTTTGAAATATGCTTCTAGAGTTACTTATTTGTGACTTAACGTTACGAAACAGTCACACTCTGCGTTTGCTGGGTAGCCTGGGTATAGCACTTGGAGCTCGTACCGGAGATCTCTGTATTTAGTCCGTTTCTCCTCCTCCTTCAATGACGTACATCACCTTGGTCTGATGGTCGAGGAGGACTATGTCAGGCTTATTGGCTTGAATTCGCCTGACGGTCGGGAACGAGTAGTTCCAGTAAATCTTGCATTTCTCGTTCTCGACAACGGACTCGATATCTCCGGGGATATAAGGCAGCACTGGTGTTTGGTCTATCTTGTACGAGTGCCGAAGATGGTAGTATAGCACTCGTAAAGCCGCGTTATGTCGTTGGATGTAGGCCGAAGTCGCATAAATCGGACATGCAGATAATAGATGCATGAGCGACTCCGGCGCCTGACGGCAGGTCCTGCAGTTGATATCAGGAACCTCTACACCCATCACGCGACTCCCTCCGATAGACCAATGTGTTAATAACACCATCTTGGCAGGCCACAATGAATCCCTCGGTCTCCGACTTCAGCCCCGCTGACCTTAAAAATGCAAAGGTCAGCTCTGTCGATAAACCCAGTGCTTCTATGTTGTTATAGAAAACACCGTGCAGGGGTTTATCGACGTGCTGCCTGAACAGATTCCTCTGTTCGGCAGCTTTAATTTGGGCTGTCAGACGATTCGGCGGAAGCTCAGTAACTGATTCTACATCAGCAACTCGCCTGCCGCCTCGCTTGTAGTCGAACACGAGACCGAGTTCATCTGCGGCCCTGTGTGCTGCCTTAAACAATACAGCGCCAACTCCCACGGTTTCATGATCTCTCACTAACCGTAGAAGTGGATCCGAGTAGGATGTTACATGCCATACCCATTGCTACTCTGCCATGCATACACTCCAGACTCAAGAGTCTTCGGCCCCCCTGTTGACGTGGGAGGTACACACGAGGAACGGACGACCTAGGATGAATACTCCTATGAATATTCATCATCTTGCGGGTAACCCTGTCCAATTGGCGCAGCTCATCTACTCGCCATTTAACTACTCCGAAGAAGTAGAGCAGAATCGGAACGGCACGAATATTAGTGGCAGACACCTTGTTCTTCCCCGAAAGTTCAGAAGACCAAATCTTTCGGAGTCGGCGTCAGTACTTGCCACGGAGAGAATCCTTTATTTGGTTCACATCCTGGATGTGGCGTTGTTCCACACCCAGGTATGTGTAGGTCTCTCCGGCATCCAAATGTCGTAGGATGCTTCCGTCTGCGAGCTGCGCATCTTCGTGGAATTCCCCGCATCGTCCTCTCTTGAGGTGGACGACTGCGCATTTGTCCAACCCAAACTCCATTCCAATTGCCCTCGTGTATTCCTCGACCACCCTGAGAGCATTTTGAAGTTCTCGCTCTCCGGAGGTATAGAGTTTAAGGTCATCCATATAAAATAGATGGGTGACCTTATGCCTCCGGTTGCTGGGTGGCCCACACTGATACCCGCGGGTTTGGCGGAGTCCAACAGATAGCGGCAGCAGTGAGATGCAGAAGAGGAGCGGACTCAAAGAGTCACCCTGAAACACTCCTCTCTTAAATGTCACCAACTCTGTCGAAACTCGCTCGGCACCGGATGTTATGGTGAAGCGAGTTCTCCAAAGCGGCAACAGTTGTTCGATGCATCTCACTAGTGGTGCTGGTACCGCAAGACATCCGAGCAAGTGTAACAAAAGCTCGTGGGATGTTGTATCAAATGCCTTGCGATAATCAATCCAGGCCATTGACAGATTCCGCTTGTACTGCACAGAATCCTGTGTAATACAGCGGTCTATCAGCAGGTTTTCCTTGCAACCTGCCAGGCCCTTCTTGGCACCACGCTGTTCGTTTATCTGTTGGTAGACCGGATCAACAGACCTCAACATCCTGGTATACAAGATACGAGTAAATAACTTGTAGCAGGAGTTGAGGCAGGTAATCGGCCTATAATTTTTTGGATCAGACAGATCCTTTTTTTTGGGGATTAGCACAGTTCGCCCCTCGACAAACCAGTCCGGAATTTGCTGCCCCTCGTTCAACCATGAGTTGAAATCTCGGGCCAGATGGCGGTGGGTGGAAGGAAACTTCTTCCACCACCAGTTGTTTATACCATCTGGACCCGGGACAGCGAAGTTCTTGGTTCCAACAAGTGCTTGTTGAACCTCTTCCGTACTGATTGCCGGGCACACTTCGTCTGGCTCTTCTAAGACTCTACGACAGAGAGCCTCGAAGTGTGCTATAGCTGGAGTGTCATTATCGAATGGACTCGCGACTTCGTAGATTCCTTTCCAGAAGGCTTCGACATTATCAACAGTCGGCGGATTCTCGACAACACGTTGTGGCTCTTGGAACAGGCGAGACGGGTTTGTTTGAAACAACTTGTTTTGTTCCAAACTCCGCATTCGCCTGACCAAGGTCTTCTTTATTGCCATGAGTGCTCGAATCCTATCTAGACAATGCTGCTTGATGGTCTGCAGCACTGTCCGATTTAGAGTGTGGTGTTGGCGTCTCAGTCCAGCTGCCACTCGCCGGACCTTCGGTGTAAATGGTCTACCTGCGACTGTATAATCCATCACACTCTGGATTCGAGAAGCATGTTGCCTTGCTAATCGAATTTTTGCTTCGATCTTTTGTACGCGCCGCTCAGCTTTCTCGACCCTATCAACTGCGCTTGCCAGGCGCTGTTGTGGGACGAGCTGATTAGCAGCAGCGTACACCACACTGTTGATTTGCCATATGTTAGCATCTTCTGGAAGCTCCTCACTGATCAACGAGTCCATTCGTGCCAGGTCTTGTGGCTTTAGTTTAACCCTGGTGTTAAGGTTAACCCTCGTCCTTAAATCGACGTCGGTATACTCAAGAGGTTGTTCCTCGTCGGCAGGTATTTGCCGCGGTGGAAGTGCGGCTGGCACTTCCTCCTCAAGCTGACGAGGTGCCCTTACAAAACCTGTTCTGCGCAGGAAGGATACTTGATCTCTCAGGTGTTGTTGAGAGAAGGCGCGATACTCCGGGTGCATATCGCACCACAACCGGTGGAATCGCGCCATGTATCCCCTGCGCGCAGGTTCGCTGCTCTCGTAGCAGTTAAGCAGGTCATCTCTTAATCCCTCCGTCCACCTAAAATGTCCATGTCCAATAGCGAAGTCGTCATCATTGGGACCGTCCGGTAAGGCCCCTCCCACCTGTCTCTGACCCCCATCCGACTGGGGTCGATTGTGAGGCCCCTCACAATCGACCCCAGTCGGAAATGAGTCCCCAGGATGGTTAGCCCTGAGGACCCACGGCCGACATTTGTCAGAGAGGGTTGCCCCTCCCTGTCCGACGTGCACCGCGATGAGGTTGCCGGTCCGAATTTTGCACCCCTTATTATTATTATTATTATTATTATTCTTATTATTATTATTATTATTAGATATCTTGTATTTATGATAAATAGGATTTATAGGAAACAACTACTGGACGGGCAAAGGCCCCTACTCCCATTGAATTATACCTATAAATCCAAATTGGTAGCCAAATTTGTTATTTGTCTTTTCTCCACCAGACACAGACCGGTTTCGAACTCTTTATGTTCTCATCAGTGTGCCACAGGTAGCTGAAAAGACAAATAACAAAGGCAAACCAAACTAGTCTATGGCAGACCCAGCACAAGTAAGTAGTGAGGGATAAGTGCATCCCTCTGGTGGTCAGTTGCTACTACCAGTCGAGACATCGAAGATGTCTCTGTGACCGATAGCGGCTTGCCAAGCAAGCACCAAGAGCGGCGACCTCTAGCCCTGATGGACTAAAACGTGCATGATAAATAGGATTTATAGGAAACAACTACTGGACGGGCAAAGGCCCCTACTCCCATTAAATTATACCTATAAATCCAAATTGGTAGCCAAATTTGTTATTTGTCTTTGGCTACCAATTTGGATTTATAGGTATAATTCAATGGGAGTAGGGGCCTTTGCCCGTCCAGTAGTTGTTTCCTATAAATCCTATTTATCATGCACGTTTAATCCATCAGGGCTAGAGGTCGCCGCTCTTGGTGCTTGCTTGGCAAGCCGCTATCGGTCACAGAGACATCTTCGATGTCTCGACTGGTAGTAGCAACTGACCACCAGAGGGATGCACTTATCCCTCACTACTTATCTTGTATTTAGATAATATTAAGTAGATATACCTATCTCAGGATTATTTTATCTTGAAAAGTCGGTAATGGAAATAAAGGATTTCTGTTCATTTCAATGAAACTGTTATTGCATTAAAAGCAATTGTGCCGCAAGCAAAATTTTAGGAGATCAATGCGTTTCTTTTTTCGAATTTTTTGTAAAGTTTGAGATATTCGATCACGATCACCTTTTAATAAAACGACTTATATGGTTGTATAACATTATCATTTCCTGTAAAGTACCAATTAGTTATCAACAAAATAAATTTCAAAGTCAGAATTTTTAAGCTACAATACTAAAGCATTATATCTACTGTTTCTATTTAATATTTAACTATCTGGAAACTAACAACCAAACCAGATTTACCTCCTTGAACATTGAGGGTTATACTAAACAACCAAATTTTGTTCATCAGCGGATACCTACTGCTACCGGGTGATTGATTAGTTTGAAAACTTTTTTGTACTGTCAAAGTAATAGTTTAATTCCAGCCAGGTGATTTTATCGATACTAATTTTAAAAACGAAATTATGAGAGGCCAGATCCTGACAAACTTTATATCCTACATTAACTCCTTTCAAAGCAATAATGTGGGAAATATAATATACCTTTCTTTTTTTATTTGAGATTACCTTTTAATATTATATGTCTGCTTATTCTTTATTTATTTACTACCATGTTTATTTAGAAACAGAACCTGATTAACAAATGAAACCAAAAAAGAAATAAAATAAGATTTAATATAGCAGTCAAAATTTCAAATAATGATTATTGGTTATTTTTGACACAAGAAAAATTATTTGCTTTATAAGATGTACCGCCCGATTAATATCGGTCTGTACTAACTAAAGTTAATATAACGAATAAGTAAAAAAAACTAAGTAAACGGAGCTCAATATACGTCACGGTTTTATTAAATCCTTGAGGCAAATTTCCAAGAAACCGAGTTTTTACGTAGCGTATCAAAAAATAATTAAACTAGAGTGAATACGGAAACCCCCGATACATTTTATGCTTTTCACAAGAGTATATTGCATTTTTCAGCACATTTATAAAATTGTAAATATTTACTGTACCTGGAGTGAAAATATTTATATTTTCATACCACCATATAAGTGATAGATAGGAATGAGAAGTCTGGGGCATGATAGCTGAAAAGGTAAATGCATTGATGGTTATTTACTAACCGAAGATTGATGGTTTGATTCCATCCGGAACATAATTAAAATTTATTTGTGATTTGCTTCGGACTTTAATGAGAGAGGGAACTGTTGATGCACTACATAAGGCACTGACTCTAACTATACAATACACTGTAGCACCTCTTTATCTAACACAAAGTCTGTTCATTTTAGGGAACTGATTCGGTGATTTAGGAGGCGCAAGGTGATTAACAAAATATTTTAAGAAAATATTTGAATAACATTTCTATGCTCTTTTGTTTTTATTGGATTAACGTTAATGTAATATAATATGAACAAGAATTTAATGTCGCCTCCTGGTAGTGACCACATTAACATGTTAGACAGTATCTTCCTTTAATTGCAATAATATATTTCCACGATTTTATTGTTTTGATATGTAGTTGGTTTTATAAATCCGGCACACATAATATAATCTGATAAACATTTTGTTGGTTCTTGAGTCTGCAAAAGACGATGACATAAACTATTTTGGACATTCCAACAGAAACACGTTAACATTAAAAATATCTGACCTAGCTTTTGAAAAGCTTCTTATGTTTAAGTTTAAGAAAATGTCACTTAGTATTATACGCTTCCATGTATTTAATCATTTTATGTATGATTGCGGATTTGTTAATATTAAGACAGAAACTCAGCAACAAGGGTTTATAACGTAAACCCGATGGGGCACCGAAGGATAGAAAGACAAGAACGAGATGAGAGATGAGATGATATAAGGAGAGATAGGAGAAAAAAATTGGTATATATAATTAGAAAGAAATATTAAGAATGGGGGACGAATGAAGCTGTAAGATTATTGTCCGTGCCGAGACAAAGACATCATTTATTTAATGAAATATTATGAAAGGAGACATGTTATGTACCTTTTAAATATAACCTTAAAGACCAAAGGAGAGCAGAAATCAATAAACATGACTAGGTAATAAACTTCATACCTCTGTTCTTCATACTAGATATCTGCTAAAGTGACATCCGATAGCTTCTAATTTTCTATCTAGTATCATAATAGCACAGGTATAGATCGTTCATAGTAGCATCAGCAGCGCAAATTTTGATGAGCAGCCTTGTTGCAATTAACGGTAATGAAAACCAAATATTCTATGAAACACTGTCGGATATGATCAATCTAAGTATTGATATCGAGGAACTCTTAGACACAACTTTACCTGATATGGGCATATTTTCTTTAGATATTTTTAATGATTTCTTGGAGAACTGGACAATATTTCAGATGGGTTAAAGTGAACATAATTGTGTCTACGGGCTTCCCGGATTGTAAATGTTATTTAAGTCCGAACTGATTTATCAAGTTTAAGAGTCAGCAGCTTTAGTTGACCCCTGAGACTAATTTGTTGATTTAAAGGAGGGCGATAAGACAAATCCTTGTGGAACACCAGTATTGGTAGAGAACGCCTTTGACAATACTCTTTAAATTACAACATGAAACTGACAGGTTGGAAGATCCAAACTTATTTAAGAGGTGCTTGAGCGATACACTATCAAATACTTAGATATATACTACTTCGAACTGTCCATGCCTCTCGAATGTCTTTATTTATTATACTTATAATATGTGACTTCTCCATTCTGTTGAATGTATTTGACTGAAGTACCTTATTCACGATGTCGAATTTCAATATCGTCAGGTTGTAAGAAACAATAACATATAATAATAAGAGCAATGATTTTAACCATTACAAATGACTTTGATACTGAGGTGTTCTTTATTATTGTGTAAGTGGTGGGGTGTTATCATCTATTTATTTAATTTATACTATAGATTATCAGTGTTAAGTTACTTTCTCATGTTATGGATTTACTTTCTACCAAAATGTCTTTGGGTAGGTTATTCAAGATCTTTAATGGTTTAAACTGGCTTGATGGTTACAGCAGTTTAATTCAAAATAGATAATTAATTCAATCGAATAATTTTTGTAATAACTTAACTTAATAACTGAAGACGAGTATAAATACCCCCTCGGTAAAAATATCATTTATTCTGGAAAATTTGACTGCGGTTTAATGTAAAGTGACATTCTGTTTTATTTTGGTTGGCTGAAGGCAACTGCGGATATTTGTGAGACTCTGCTCTCAGGGGGCCCTTATATGATAGTAAGGACAGACATTGAAACGATTAAGGTAGCCTGTAAAGGACGATAAAACTGACAGCGAGCACAACCGGTAGTGGAGTGACAAAGAATGGCGGGGCTCACCTGGCAGCGAATGATGAAGGGCTTCAAGATACTGTCCCTACATATGGGTACATGGTGGTTCAGTCAAAATAGTATATAAACATGGGATGGGATACACCGTTTTTGGATTATTTTCTTTCGTATAGGCAGAAATGAGATATCAAATCCAAATTTGATTCATGTACTTTGTGCATAAAAGTCAGTATTTAATGAGAGTTGTGTTACGATTGATACACAAGATGGTACTTGTTTCGTTAGCATGATCACGTTTTTATTTCTATTTTTTTTTTCACCACACCACTAACTGTTGTCTGGTGATGTACCAAAATGGTTGATCGTTTTGCTAACTTTTTAAAGCTGTAAAAGCGTTAACTTGTGTGATAAATTTGTAATTTCATAATTTATTGCATATCTATCAATAACTGTGTTTGTAGAAAGTAAAAAACTTGTCACCAAAAGTTGCTTGTCAAGTACGATGACTTGATAACTTCTTTAATTACGTGCACGAGTAGTCCCTTTATTTTTTCTAAATTTATGTTTTAAATTTTAGAATTAATATATTTATGGCAGACCATATATGACATTGAATTTTCCTCATTTTGTTACAAGCTTGTTTGATTTTGGGGAGACTAATAAACAGGGGCGGATTTAACTTCTTGTAGCCCCTAGGCTGAAAATTTTCGCGCCGCCCCCCCTCGTAGAAAACCTCTTGAGATTACATTTACAAGCAGGAGGATATGATATTAAGATAGGCAGCAAGAGAAATTAAAAAAATATATTTATTGAACAAAATAAACGATAAGTAAACAACAAATAGAAAATAAAACACTATATATTATAAAATAAAATAAACAAAACTGAAACAATCTTCGTAACCTTACGAGTATATGTATTGAAACAAGAATTAGTTTTCGAAATTTTTCGAAAGGGGAAGTAAACTTTAAACTAGTGTTTTTCTTCGTGCGTTTTTCTCAGCAAAATCACTAATGTCATCAAAATTGGTAGAAATTGTAAGGTCTGATTTAATATTAAGAAGTCTCTCTTGCTCTGTTGTTGACCTCAAATAAGTTAGAATTCTTTTCAAACATGAAAAGCTACGTTCACCAGAACAATTTGAGACAGGTAAACAAAGGCACAATCTAAAAACAATGTCTATATTTGGGTGTATACTTTTTAAATCCATTTTATTGAACCACTTATACAATTCTAAAATGAGGCCATCAGTGTCCTTATCAATAAATAAGCAATGCTCAACGAAATGTGTTACTTCATCTTGCAAATTAGTATCAATATCATTTGGATAGTGATCTCGCAGAAATAGTAGTTTTTTTTATTTCGTCAGTACCTACATATTTCTCATATGAGCAACTTCCAAAAAAGAAAATTTTTTGCTAAATTCCTCATAAGAAGCTCGCCGTTTGCGACCTTGACCTATGAGAGAATCAATGAATGGCCAAAAAGGTTGAAATTCGAAATTCATTTTCTTCCAGTCATTACCACTTCATTTTGTTTAGTTTCATCTGGTTTCAGTTTTCGAATCTTACTTCCCTTATTATCTTATATTATCGTATTTTTTTTCATCTAACACAGATATTTTTTTTGCTTCTTCATATTCGTCGCTCGCTGCGTCCTGTTCCTTATTCTTTATTTTTACCGCCAAATATTTAAAATATGAACTCAAATTTGCCGCCTCTGTTTTGTTGCCGCCCTAGGCTTCAGCCTACTCAGCCTGTGCATAAATCCACCCCTGCTAATAAAAGTCTTGATATGATTTTGATTTCAATTTTAGAGAAGAAGCTTTTAAAAACGTTACAAGTCACTACATTACTAGTTACTAATCTGTTTAGTGACAAATTCAATAAAAATTTTATTTTTAGACGAATTGTCAAATACACGCCTCTGGTGAGGAATTAAAAATTGTCATGAACATATGCAGTTTCTTTACACTTAACAACCAAGATATAAGTAACTTAAAACCCGGTGTCTCGAGACCGATTGGGTTTTAAATATTTGGATAATTATTTCTCTAGGAAAATGTCATTATTCAGAACAAATAAATTGTAACTAATTTTAATACAGTTAACGTTGAGTGAAGGAATTTTAATAAAAAGAATAAATAAGAAATTAGTCGAAGCTGAATGCTAAGGGTGACAGTTACCGCAAAGATCATTATCTTTGCGGTAACTGTCACCCTTAGCATTCAGCTGTGGGTAATCAATAGCTCTTAACAAAAACTAAATTTTGATCAACTGATTAAGATCTCGTTCGAGGGTCGGATTCACTGAGTTACAAATTTTCGCGATTATCACTTTTTTACTACCATTATAGGGTTGACAGGAATGGTACACCAACTATTTCCTATTCCTATGAATATTTATAGAGTTTAAGCGAAGTAGCATGTAATTATATTTTAAGTCCTGATTAGACAGTCTTCTAACAGTTAAATATAAATTTATAACGTCAATATATTCTTTCGTAATGAATAAAAAATGACAATAAAAAGTTCCTTTAGTTTCCGTTTTAAAATTACGAAAAAGGTTTCTAAAACCATTGTGTAAGGATCCAATTTTGGTAACAAATTCAGTGATAACGTAACATCAACAGATAAAAATCAGGACCTGAACTTTTGAAAGAAAAGTGTAATTTATCTAATGAAACTGTCCAACTGAAAAACCAAAAATTTATTTCATAAAACCATAATAATTAACAACAGTTCTTACAAATTCAGTATTTCATCCATTCCATGAGTAAATAGAATAAGCTCATTATATAAAATGGCGTGTCTGATAATCGATAAGAATTATACTAATTAATATTTAGAAACTCAGGTAGCAGAAAATACGAAAAACTGAAATTTCGAAACATGTACATTATTTTAAAAATTAAACTGCTATTGGAAAAAATTAATGAGTAATTCATTGTAAGACGGTCATTCTCGTTCAGTTTAAGGAGCATATGGCTCATCTTAGATATGAAAAAAAGTGTAGTTGCTTCCTAAGAATTTTTTAAATATAACTATAGAATAGATATTAATGACTTAAACATTCATTAAAAAAGTAACAAATAATAGAAAATAATAATATACTTTATTCCAAATAACCTGCTCTGCTGGATAGTAGGTCAAGAAGTTTCATAAAAGACTGCATTTTTTAATTTAGGTTTAATCTCCTATCGATGCCAAAATGATTTGTGTAGTATAACGTATTCGGTATTTTGGTTTCAAGTTTATTTTTATTTCTAAAATAAATCGATTTTACTTTATGAAAATGTTTTGTGATAATGAAATATCTATTTAATATTTTGCAACAAATTTTCATCTTTATCATATCCGAAATTTCACAAGGTTTGCTACTTCATATTTTCAACGTCTCCTTCGGTTGCGTCTTTGCGAAGGGCTGTAAATTTTTCTGTTAGGAAATCATTTAATAGTGAGACTGGTGAACCTGCCTAAAATGAACCGAACGTGCCCGAAGTTGGTATCTTACCAAAAACAATTTTCGCTTTTGAATGTGATCGCGGCACGTGCCTATCGGAAGAAAAGCAACTTTTGAGTTTTTCATGTAAATTCTAAATTTGTGTCTTTATTTTGACTTCGTAAGCAAAGGACTACTTGCGTAGAACTGTCTAAAAAGAAACGTAATGTTAAATGACGTCTCATCATCATTATCAAATGTACGATTTATTTTTATACGACGAAACAGCATAATTCAAAAAAAAACTTCATTCCTATTAGATTTTCGAACAAAAAAATTCAAAGAACGTCACAAGGTTAAACATCAAACCTTACGACTTTAGCACCGGCGGCACTGAGAAAACAAAATTATGGTCAAATGGGATAATAAACACATAACACAGAAATTAGACAATCCCCAAATTCAAATCCAAGTGTTGATGCTGAGTCTCGAACCTAGTCACGGTAGGTAGTGTGACCATAGAGTCATGCCTGTCACTAGCCAGCTGCTCTACTGAATATTTGGGATCGTTTATGGTAATCGAAAATCTTTTCGTTTTAAAATGGACATTTACAGCGTTGCGCAGTTTATATAGAGAACTCATTTTTGTATTTACAGCATAAAAGTATTTCTTTTATTAAAGAAATCGTTCCCACCACTTTCATCGTTCCAATTTTTAATGTATTTTTGTACGCCTGTAGGCACAATCCATCTATCAATGCCCATTAAATTATTGCCAAACATCATTACAGTGAGACAGGTCGACAAAGTCACCAAGTTTCAATTCGATTTATGATTTTTGTGTTATCCTGTCATCTTCTTTATTGATTGATATTGTTACTTTGTCTGAGATAGGTAGCTTATGAACTAACAATATTCATCGAAATATATGATGAATAGTGGAGTTTCAGCAAACACGTAAAGCTGTGAGTTTTTGTATGATGTAAACTCGTTAAAGATCCCTACCCCTCGCAAAATTTCCGCGCTATGAGTGTCAGTATTTCTACTGATGAGCTTATCTCTTATCGTGACTGACCGAAAATAAATCGACATTAATTGACTAATAAAATAAAATATCATTATTCGATGATTTTTTCTGATCTTAATAATACTTTTATGTATACGGTATTACTATATTGTGAGAAACTTCAACGTTGCTACTGACGATAGTCCGCTTGCGGGTGCAATGTGCAATACCCATTTAACAAAAATAGATTGCACCTTGTTATTCGATGTAGCTGCTCCTGGCAGCCGTTTGGGGCTAATATGTTGCAATTTCGTAAAGGAATGTCATGTAGTATGTGCCTTTAAAAGGCTGCCACGAAATACCCCATAGTGTTTTTGATACTTCCGGAATATTGTGTGCAGAATCTCTCTTCCTTCTAATATCACGTTTGACAAGTTGGATACATAATGAAACTCAAACGATAAGAGCGTCATGTTTGAATGGATATAAAGGATAGGTCCTAAATAATATTAACATTACGTATAAACGTATAAATGTAACTTTAAGAAAAATATAGCAACAATGTTTCGAAACAGCTACCTGAAACGTTTTTATTTTGATTGTTTACAGTCAGAAATGATTTAGTATCGGCTCATAGGGTTAAAACATCATTGCCACTTTTAATATAATTGGAAAATGGGGAAAAAAAAGCATTTGTTTTTTTCATTTACCATCTTATATTCCTCAAACGGTAAAGATTAATATGTACATTCACCTGGTTTCTTATAATTATGCTGATATTATACATGTTTATAATGAGTACGAAACTATTTATGGATTCTATCCTATAGTGAATATGACGAATAAGTACATGAATAAACAAATGTAATACGGTGTACTGAAGTAAATAAATGTTCTTTCTCTACATATGCGAAGGAAAAAGGTTAAAACGAAAATAGTTCGTTGTACTTTAGTCTTTGTTTCTAGTTTCTAGAATGAAAAGAATCTTAATTACAACGCAACATTAAACTTCCAAACTATGACATTTACTGTGTGCTGTCCAGACAAAACCAAATTGTTTTATTTTATCAGAGTGGAGTCAGTATATAAATTTCTTTTCTGCCTCCCCCGTTCTTTTGCTTGAATTAATTGGGAGTTGTATTGGATTTTCTTTAATTGCGGTGGTGTCGAGGTTAAGATATATCTGAATCTATTTAGGCTTCTCGGAGTGAAATAATACCTTTCTTGAGAGGTGGAGAGATAAGAGCAGTTCATGAGGTTAGTCCTGCTGTTACAGTTGACTTTTAAAAAAAGCTGTAATATTTGAGTGCATACCAAAGGGTGAATATGATCCTATATTTTCTACTATATGTAAAGAATTGGACTTTATAGCATTATACATATTATGGGATTGGATGAAAAATAAATGAAATAGTAAAATGTCAGGAATATATCCTAAAATTGTTGTATTTATAAAAACCACTGCCATGTTATTATAGCCGTGTATCACTTCTGATTTAAGTAGGAATTTTGTTAAAAGGCCGACGCGACGATTCGAAATATTTATTTCTTCCCCAGTTTAAGTCCAATTTAAGTTTAAATTTCATAAAATGTTTAAAAAAAATTGCATACAGAAAGGTAAATTTACTTCTCCCTTATTATTATTTTTTGCATGTAGTTTTTGACAATTTTGCCTAAATAAGGTAACACTTAGGTATCGCATGATAAACCAAACTATTTTTAAGAAAAATGAATTCGAAAATCTTGCTGTTGAACGACCTCCTCCTTTAAGTTGTATAAATTCGTGCTTGTCAGAACACAAGCAATTCATCGTCTTCAACACAAATGAAAACCCACCATTTAAAAAAACCTAAAATTCGCTTTATCACACTATTTTTTTCACAGGTATTTTTACTCATTGTCGTAGATGAGCTACATCGATCACTAGGGTGTAAGAGTACCTAATTATATATGTTTTAAACATATTTCCATAAAAACTAATTCAGTAAATTTGAATCTATCCTCTGATGCTTCTTCCCCGCTCTCTAGCGCGGAAGAAGCATACAATAAAATGTCACTGTTTAATTTAGATTGTCCCTCACAAACGGGTCCAGTATATCATTTACCAATAATTGTTGTGGTAGTGCAGCTTGATTAAATTATTATGTATAACAACGTACCCAATAATAATCTGTCTAAACATGAACAGAAAATTTATGGTGATATTTGATTTCAAATATGTCGAAAAACTTTCGTCTGCCCATTGATCACTATTGTAAAGTGATTTAGTTAAGTGATGTAGTTAGTTACTAATACTACCATGCCACTCTTTTTGCTCACGAGACTGAACCCGCAGGTCACATGGTGCGACAGCTAATGCATTACCACGATCAAGTGTTGACATAGTCCAAGGTGGAAAAGTACTTTCTACTGCAGTTTTCGCTGCTTTTCCAGACTGTATATCTTTTTAGAGTTCATTAAAAATGCAGACTGCAATACTGCCTAAACTGTTTAAAACGAGTGTTCGTATAATCCTTGAGTTTGCCAGAAGTGTTGTTTAATGTATAAAACTGATATATTAATGTATAATATTGTATAATACTGATGAGAATATTAGCAGTATCTAAATTTAAAAAATATGCGCAGACCACCACCAGAAGTATTTTTTTATAGAATATAATTCGTCATTATTATGCATCTCCCTATATGTACACTAATTTAATTTAACTATGTTCTCTTTTAATTTATCTCGTAACTCTCAAGGGAGAAGAACGCTGCTTTATAATAATTCTTATAATTGGACATTTTAAATTTAAATTTTTTTGCGAAATCAAGTCACAAATCTGCTGCAATGGCGTGCTAACCTGAAACTGGAATTCTTTCCCCAGTAAGAGGGTTTGTCAAGTATTAAAAATAAATTGTCGCGCAGGATACGAAAACACGAAATGATGTTCTGGTAGCCAATTGCTTTTAAATTTATTTTCAAACAAAAGGGTGTTCCTTCAAGAGAAAATAATTAAAATTGATTTATGTACATAGGCTTATTTCCAAAAATTAGATTACACCTTCTCTTTGACTAGGAAAAGCATTAATCAAATTAGAACCTGATAGATTTCGCTCTTTACTATCTCCATCCACTAAGATCCGTCTCACCCTTCATTTTAATTCTTCTTATGAGTTACTGTAACAGTAATTGATATGCACAGGTTTTCTGACTATAATGTGCTCCAATTGATAAGGTTAATCGCACACATCCAGATATTCACACTCCTGATTAACTAATATATTGATTTGTTGACTTGAATTAATCTCAAAGTAGTTTAGTATATTCTACGAGAAATATAGCAAAAATACGGCAAACATAACCTTGTCAGGCAAGATCCTCTATCCGATATTTATACTTGAATTACCAATTGCGATATTCTCTCATAAGATACATAATAATATATTACTAATATAACCAAGTCAGCTTCAAATAAAATTGGTTCCCTATAATATATAGACCATCAGGTAGGAGGTCAGATGGTGCCAATTGAGCGATAAATGCGACAGATATGTAAAAAAATCAGAAAAAATGAGTAGAATACGAAAAACCCAATGCGGACATCGAAAGGGGTAGTTTTCACCCCTAAAAAAGCAAAAAACACCCCCTACTTAATTAAATAGTAAGCAACGTAGTTTCTTCTGTATTGTAAGTTATTGATAGTTGGCTGGAGATCGAGTGATGGTTGGTTGGCATCGGAGATAAACAAGGAGACCAGTTGCTTCATCAAAGAGCGTTGTCTTGAAAAGCCAGCAAAAGAATTCTTTGATCCGCTAAAAAAACTTCGCTTAAAACTTCACATCCGAAAAAAAATTATAAAATCGAGCTAAAGGTAGGCAAAATGCTGTAAAATGTCATGCATCCCTTTTTGCTCGTTTGGCAATTATTGCTCAACACCGGAACATTGATCTTCGACAAGTTATGTGCTACCCTTTAGGACCTGTGCCCCGGTCATTGTCAGACGGCTTTGGTTTTCCCAGAAAAACTGCAAAACTGCAATTACTGCATATTTTAGAACAGAACGTCCCTACCAGAAACAGGTTATCCTGTCAATAATTGTGCGTGCTTATTCGGTGGTATGCATATCTTGCGCTCACTTAAAGTTCGAAACGGTGAAACATTTGACTACGTAACATCAGCTCTATTCAATATTTTATTAAATTCCCCGGGAAACAGATTGGATATGGTCTTTGATGTTTACAAACAAAACTCCATCAAAGATATTGAAAGACAATTGAGTAGAGGTATACTCAAAACCGAAGAGCCTCGGTATAGTAATATTCGAGGTTCTTTTAAAATAAAGTGTTGGCATTTTTTTCTATCTGTTGATGAAAATAAAACAGGCTTAATTAAATTCATTGTGGAATCCTGAAAATCTTCAAAGTTTAGTGACAGACTGGCGTTTAAAGTCATTTACGTAGCATTTGATACCACATGCATAAGGATATCTTGTAACGAAGTCACCGAGGAACCTGCCCTTTTCTGCGACCACGAGGAGGCAGATACGAGGCTTGCTCTTCATGCTGCTCATGTAGGCAAACACGGGATTCCCTCTGCCGTTATACACACTGAGGATACCGATATTTGTGTTATATTATTCTCACATTTGTCAGAAATTCCAATCAAACTTTTTATGAGACTTGGTCATCAGAATAAATGTAGAATAATTTCATTGAATAATATTGCAGATACCATCACGAAACATCTTCCTGACAATGGCACCGCAAATGATTGTCTTGGAGCTCTCATTGGTTTTCACTCTTTCACGGACTGTGACACTGTGTCGGCCTTCTTCAGGAAAGGCAACAGTGTTCCTTGCACAAAACTGAAGACAAATTCCACCCATATATCTGCATTCCTTAAACTTGGCGAGGCTTGGAAATTGGATAATGCTCTGTTTGATGACATTGAAAAATACATCCGCGACATTTACGGAAAGCATTTTCCGAGTGTTGACGCATTGCGATACTATATGTATGGCTCTCGTGGAGGGACAGTTGATCCTGAGCAGTGAGCAGCTACCCCCTTGCAGTTCAACACTTAAATTGCATAGTTTGAGAGCAAATTATCAGGCGGCTATTTGGAGAAGATCTCTCCATAAATTTATGAATGTTCTTTCTGCAATAGATCATGGCTGGTCCCTTGATGATCAAAGTAACATTACAATTCAGTGGTTAGCTACCGATTCTGCACCTACGGAAGTTCTGAATTTAGTTTCCTGCTTCAAATGCAAGAATTGTTCCGGCGCAGATTGTGTTTGTTTTAGCATGAAACTACAGTGCACAGACATGTGTTAATGTAAATTAAAGACGCAGAGGAAAGTGATGTAACTTTAGTAGGGGATGAATATGGGCTTTCGGATGAAGAAAGTGATTAATTAACTTCTCGCTTATATTTTGACACTGCTAACTTTCTATTCTCATTAAGATAATACTTATAAATAACCTTCCTTCAATTGGAAGTACTTTTGCACAAGGTCCATGTTTGTAAATAAATGTATACCTATTATTATTATTATTATTATTATTATTTTATGGCATTGGTAAAAACCATTAGATATGCTATTATTATATGTACAAAATAATATGTGTCATAATATATATAAAATTAATATATTACTAAGCTTCCTTCAATTTTACAGATGAAGATCTTGACGCATTTCTTGACTTCAGAGGAATATTTCATCCCTTAAAATGTGGATTTTATATATTTATACTAGTATTTACACTTTTGTGTACTCCCTATAGAATTTGTATGATTATTAAGGTATATCTAACTTATTACCATCATCAAAACATGTCGGCTATTATTTTCTTAAATAGGGGGTGTTTATGGCCTGTTTAGGGGTGAAAGCTACCAATTTTGATGTCCGCATTCAGATTTTCGTAATCTACGTTTTTTTTTTGATTTTTTGATATATCTGCGCACTTTATCGCTCAAATGGCACCATTTACCCTAATTATATCCTGTAACTGATAGTCTAATAAGACTGAGCACTACTTCATAGCACAGCAATAACTGATCCCATTTATAGGGCCTAAAACTTCACTGAAAATTTTAGATTCAGTTCAGAGTTAAGCTATATACTCGTGTATGGTTGGTAAAACTGTTCTTACAAGTTCACTTATTTTATGTCTACTATTTGAATTTCTTCCACCAGTATTTTCATGAAATTGCGTGGTACTAGACAGAGTGCTTTGATTTGAAGTTTTATAGTTGTCAGGTGTGTAAAATTCTAGAAACTGTGGTCAAGTTCAAATTTTTCTTTAAAAAATGTTAAATCGAATGTCTGTGACAAAAAATATGTTTAAAAAGTATCTTCTTTGTGTAATCCGTACAATATCACAAAAGTAAATATCTAGATAATACTATATCGAGGAAAGAAGCAAACTTTTATATAACGAGCAGTATTGACTATTGAGACGTTAAGTGTATTGAATTAGATAAGGCTTGGCAAGAAAATAATGACATCAAGTTGAAAGAAAAATATTACAAGCGATAAAAATAAGAATAAACTTACCCGGCCTATAAATTTAAGGTTATTTCTGTCACGTGATTGGATAGGAAGTGCTAAGAGACGCCACCACAAATGAAAACTTGTAAAAAGTAGAGTGGCTCATGCCGAGCTTTATGGTCATTTAATAGGGTTGTTGTTATTTATAATCCACATATATCAAAGCCGGCCTATACAAAAACCTATTGATAATGTAACTCAAAGGAAAAAGGTATTGTGAGTTTTTTAAAATATGATACTCTTTCTTAGTTTATTATTCAAGCCACAGACGTAGAATTAACTTTATTATATTTTAAATTCACATACTGTGTGACATTTAAAATGCAATACCTAGTAATACATAATTTACTTACATATAGTTTTTTTTTTCTTGGCCGGTTATATCAATAAATTTGATGCATAGATTCTTATTATTTCTCGGTCATATGATTAAATAAAAAACTGTTTCCTTTATTTTCTCTCGTTTTAATAACCATCTGCACAGAGAAATACTTTAACAGAGAGAGAGAGACCTTACTTTAAATATTATAAACAACTTTTAAAGTAAATTCTCTCTCTCTGGAGGATGTATAACGGAGGATCACGCGACTATCGCCGATAGGTGGATATGGATATTCCTATCTCCACCTTTAAGATGGCAGAAGTGAGAGATCAGTTAAGACTTTTGAGAATGTATGCAATGAGAACGACACCATTAGTCATTCTTGAGGTCATGCAGGGCAGGTCACGATGGCCTATCATATAATGCGTGAATCAACAAGTTGGACCTGATGGCCCATTGTTAGACATATGGAAGGGGAAATTTCTGTTTCCACCTTTAAGGTGACGGAAACGTGAGACCAGTTAAGATGCGAGAGAACATTCTCCCAAGTAGAGACTTGTACGGAAGAAGGCTAAAGTAAACTTCGCCCCTAGTTCGCAAGCATGTTACATGCATCAAACCAGTGGACGACAGATTATCTTGAGCAGGAGAATATCTGGAGGACAGCGGAGTGTAGGAGATCATTGCTCTGGGATGGTACACCACACTCTTCCAGAGGTCTTTGTCATCTTAAATCTGGCAGAAAGAATAGGTCGAAAGCTGTACGGAGCAAAGATTATAGTTGTTTTAACAGCCAGTTAGCTCTGAAATCTGTTCACCTTAACGAGATTGGCCCTCATTCAGGAGTATGAGAATTGATTGGAAGAGCTTTCCAGGCATAAAGTAGTAAAATTCCGAACTACGCTGAGATCTGAGGAAATGAGAAAGCCGACGAACTGATAACAATTCGAAATAAGAACCCTTCAGGGGATTAAAAAAAGACAGCATTGGAGTCTGATCAGGGACTGCAGACATGTTCTAGGATTAATAATGGGCACAGTTAATTAAAGTTTGACCTGGTTAATAGATTAATGCAGCACGACTATATAAATCATGTAATTATCTTTCATTGATAAGGTGTAGCGGGATATTTTATCTGCCTAATAGATACGGATCGATGAGAAAGCATCCTTCCATTTTTTAGATTAGTGTGAGCCGTGAGGCATTCATGTACTGAAATCTCCTGCTTTCTGGAGGATTTTTATCAGATTTATACCTGTGAGTAAACAGCCCATGAAGTGGCGCCCTCAAATATATTTTTTGGAAATACTTTGCTTAAATACTTGATCGATTTAAATAAAATTAGTCTTTGAGTAACCTTTGGAATAGTATGCTAAAAACATTTTTGGACTTGCAGCAAAAGGGCAAGACTAGAAATACTACTTTACAGTTTTTCATTCCCAATTTTTATTTACCTCTGTATAGTGCTTTACTTTATTAATTCTAGTTTAGAATTATATCCCAAGAAAAATTAAAAAAACCACTACACTACGAAATTAAAAATTATCACAATTGTCATGAAAATAACGACAAAATTAGGTATTAGAAAAGTTATTATAAATTTTATTTAAATCAATAAAGTTACTTAGAAAAATATATTGAAACAAGTAAAACTGGGACCCCCTTCTTGGGTCTTGAAAATTAAAATTGACCAAAACAAAAAGACACACACATCTATTCATTTTAAGATTATTATATTTTTGCACGATAATTCTGAATCACCCTGTATATAAATTTGTTATATAAGTTAGAAATTGTGTTTATTTCCATAATGGAATGTTTTAGAACTGTCGTCCTAGAAATGTTCTGGAATGTTTTAGTGCAGTAAAAAACAAAATTCATAATAATTTTGATGATCGTTATTCGATGCGATAGCAAGAAAAAAATATATTATTAGATTTTCATTAGTGTATATAATATTTAATAGCCACATTTAGTACGCAGATAAGGAAACTATTACTATTATTTATTATGTTAGATCGATATTTAAAGAAAGATTAGGTTAGGAAAGGAATATATAGCCAACGTAATTTTCAACCTATTCTTCACAAAGCTTGATCGGAAATCGCACCCAGAACTTCAGGGCGAGGAGCAAGTTTGCCGAAAAAACAGATAACATAAAAATTAAAACTACAAACTGAATGCAAGTAGATTTATTTAGTAATCTGAGAAATGCAGTTTACTGGGTAACGATCTTGACACTGACGTAGGTTCCGATAATAGCAAACACTAACTGTATCTCTCAATCTCCAACAATAATCATCTCAAATCAACCCAGTAACCTAAAACCACTGATGTAAGGGAATATACGTATAATAGGATATCATTAATAAGCCTTATAAGATTAAACTAATCTTCCCTTTTACCTTTTCTTTAATAGAGAAAAGTAGGTTACTTTTTGTTCTTAACTTAGGTTATTGTGTTGTATTTATTGGCATTTGGCATGTATCTACCTTTTACAAACTCGAAGCACACAACTTTGTAATCTACATGCTAGATACTAGATAAATATAAGTGGTTAAGACTTCTGTCTAGCCTAATTGCTATAAACAGTAAGTAGTGTAAAAAATAATAAATCACGTGCTGAATTTAATGATTTTCATCAAGCGTTTACACTTAGTTCACTATACTTATTAACGATGACGTCATATCCTGTCTGTAATATGTCACTTTATTGAAGTGCATTCATATAACCTCATTTCCGTTGCACCGACAAAAATTATTCACTTCAAGACCACTAAAGTGAGCTTCAGTTTAGTATAAAATATAACTGGCAAATGACGAAGCATTAATAAGGACACTAAACGATTAAATCGATGACCACTGACGCTCAAATAACAAATAAAATGAGTTTCTCAAAGATTTCTGTATTTTTTTCGCTTATTTATACATAATATATTGAGTTTAATGCGGTCAGCGCTCTGCGCGTGTCATACAAGCGTTATTGTTAGGGAGAGCTTAATTAAAGCCTGAGAACACACCAGAGTAAGGGGATTACCATAGAGATACGAATGCACTGCTTCGAAAACTGGGGAGGGGAAATTTATTATCTTATGTGGAAATTGGGTAAACGTCCCTTATGAGCTGTTGAAAAATGCGTTAGTAAGCAAGTTTTTATCAGAATGTGTCGGAAAAAATATGGGATACATTTATATTTTACCAGTTATTAATAGTTAAAATTGTCAGTACCTTTAGAGACATCCAATTAATAATTTGTAAAGAAAACATTATCATTTGCATTTTCACGTAATTTCTTTGACATGGCATAATATATTTATTATAAATATTTTGCCATGTATACGTTACCCGCCGTAGACCCCACCACCTAGCTTTTGAACGAGTGAGATTAAATTGTATTAAATAAACTGTTTTTGATAAATTAACTGATTTTTTTAAATTCAAAATCTTCAAATATTTAATGTCCTTTTGTCCAAGCCGAAAAATATATGGTCAATTTGATCCTTTCTGGAATTTTGTATTTGAAACATATATTGAAGTCTCATTTGAAGAAAATATTTAAAATAACTGATTTCTAAATTCTTAGTTCCGACTACTCTAAAAAAGAGAGAGTCTATCTCCTTAGAAGAATAAAAAAATGAATAATGTGGAACACAATCCACAACTACATGTAACTAATGTACTTATACTAAATCTGACTAAAATTATTACCCAACATTCTGATTACATTTTTACTAAATAGAAATATAAACAGAATATGATATATTGTAACAATAAAAATTTATACTGGTATAAAGTGACACATAGTTTCTTGAATATTTAGGCGATCAAATCATAGGACCATTTTTCATTGAGTAGAGGACACTTTAATATGTTTGAGAATGTCATCGAACCTGAAATATCCAAAAAATCCAAAAGAACTTTAAAGGATCTAAATAATCTTGATGCAGGACGATGTCATCCAGCATTATTTCAGGCAAGTCAGAAATTACGACCTGATTAAATGGTCGGCTTGTTCGCTCAATTTGACACAATTAAAATTATTTTTAATTAAAAATGTTCATTATTCAGTATAATTTTTTAATGAGCATCCATCAATAAATATGTACCAATTGCTCAATTTATCTTATTATATTTTATTTATTTTTTAGATACTTACATCCACGAAATAAGTGGCTAATTACAGAGGGGATAATATATATTGACAGTAAATCAGATGAAAATATAACATGCATAATAATAAAAAATCGTACACAACAAAACTAGACTACAGAAAAATGTTGAACAAAAAACAGGAAAATAAAAATTAAACCAAACCAAGCAAAGTAATTTTATAGATTAATATGAAATACAGGGTGTCCCAGTTAAAACTCCCGTGGCCATTTTCTCGGAAACATATGGAGATATTTGAAATCGGTAAAGGGCATTCACTAGAGTATATAAATATCTTCAAAGAAATTGTTCGATCTCAGGAACGTTGAAATGAGGTGCATGTGAAAGAACATTATATACTAAGCAACTTTTACGATTTAAACAATTTTCGAAAAATTACTGGTTTCCGAGATATTTGAATTTCAATATAATATTTTTGAGAAACTAAAATAGCCATAACTTTTTCAAAATAAATTTTCTACGATAGATCCTTGGGACGTTTTTTATAGTAAATCAAACTGATTTAATTAACAATGAAACAAATTTAAATCAACTTCCGGTTTGACCAAAAATTACATTTTTTTATTTTAGAATGGGAGACCCAGTATGTTTTCATACAAAATTAAAGAGCAGATTATTTAGAGCATTTTTTTCAAATATAACCGTATTGTGTCTACAATTAATAATATTAAAGCCATTAATAAAACAATTAAATAATTTTATTTTTCTTAACGCAAACAACTGAAATGGTGGCTGAGACTTTTGACTATTTGACATTCAGAAATGACAGTATTAAATAATGAACAATAGACAGAAATGTCAAATAAACAGCCAAAAGTCTCAGCCACCTTTGTTTCAGTTGTTTGCGTTAAAAGAAAAATAAAATTATCTAATTGTTTTAATAATGGCTTTAATATTATTAATTGTAGACACAAGACGGTTATATTTGAAAAAAATGCTCTAAATAATCTGCTCTTTAATTTTGTATGAAAATATACTGGGTGTCCCATTCCAAAAAAAAAAATGGAATTTTGGTCAAACCGGAAGTTGATTTAAATTTGTTTCATTGCTAATTAAATCAGTTTGATTTACTAGAAAAAAACGTCCCAAGGATGTATCGTAGAAAATTTGTTTTGAAAAAGTTATGGCTATTTTAGTTTCTCAAAAATATTACATTGAAATTCAAATATCTTGGAAACCAGTGATTTTTCGAAAATTGTTTAAATCATAAAAGTTGCTTAGAATATAATGTTCTTTCACATGCACCTCATTTCAACGTTCCTGGGATCGAATAATTTCTTTGAAGATATTTATATACTCTAGTGAATGCCCTTTACAGAATTCAAATATCTCTATAAATTTTCGAGAAAATTGCCCCGGGAGTTTTAACTGGGACACCCTGTATATGCAAAGAATGACCTTTTAATTGACTGAGTAATACGGCGAAATATATCAAAGTCATTCTGGAAGTTACAATTCCCGCACATAAAGCGTATACAGGAGAAATTTTTTATAAATTAGTTCCTGTAGTAAGTAATAAGACACATTTCTTGGCCTAAAATATAAAAATTAATATTTCATAAAAGTTTTTAAGATAAATACTATATGATGTAATATCATTTAAAATATTTTAAAGCCTGTAATCATACAGAGGATGTTACATTAAAAAGATCAAAAGTTTCGTTCATATTTCCGGACTTTGTATTTATCAGTTGTTTTTCTAACATGATTTTAAGATAATAAGTACTTGTACTTTGCTATAGTATTTATTATTAGACTTTTTTACGCATTTTCAACAATAACAAAGTTAAATAGGATTCTGTTTCCTGTCATCTACTTCCAGATACAATGAAATTATTAAAATTTTTTGTTTTATTAAATTGCTTGACTTGAGCGACATTTTATTCCTTTTTGAGGTAGGTATATTTATTTCCTAACAACTTTTATTACTCGGATAATTAAATTTGTTATTTTTTTTAAGTAATTGTAATGACTGTAAACTGCTGGGTATAAAGAGAAAAGTTTCAGTAAACGAGGCTTTAGTTTCAAAAATCCTCATTTTTATAGGATAGGTATACATTTATTGAAAAATCAGTATAAGCCAAATTTTTCTATTTCCTATAATTTGTCGGTACATTTTATAGCCAATTTATGGATCCCATAGGTGCAAAACAACATACCACAGTCAGTTTGAAGGTTCCTAATAAACTTATTTTATTGTAGATCCTGAAGATATATAACGGAACTTAGATCTCGAATGCTTCCAATATTTTTACGCTTTGCATCCAATTCTTGTACCCTTTGTAATATATTCAAAATATTTCATTTTCTCTTTACGGTTACAGAAAAAATGTGTATTTTTATTGTTTTAAAATTACTATACCTTTTAACCCACAGAGAATACCGGCAACAGAAAACACAATCGACGTATCTTAGTGAAGCAGATCCATAAGCCATAAAGTATAAAATATTTTAAGAGATGACAGCATTTCCTCCTCTGAAATGTATATCCCCGTAAACTAGGGAGCCCTTCATATTAAATTTATTGTAGTAAATATACAGAGTGTTCTCGACAGCGAAAGTGTAATTTTAATACTCAAAATATTTTTTAATATTGCTGCATTAAACCGATTCGTTAACAAACCTAATTAAAGTTTCATAGGATATAATTAAAATATTAAATATTATATGAAATATTAAAATATATACTTATGTATTTTTTTAAAATAGCCTTTACGTGTATGATTTTACGTCAAAGAAACAGTTAGAAGTTGTTCTTTTTGACAGAACACATAAATAAAAATAAAATTAAAAATAAAAATTATATTTTGCAGACGTTTTTAAAATTCAATCTCTTTCCTTTTTCAATGATTAGATTTTTTTTAATTTGTATGTTTCGTGTAATTTCACTGATTATTTTAGCCCGTTTCGAAATGTGATAATGCTAACTTGACTATCAAGTTGGCATTACCATCGGTTTTCTTAAAGCGTTACAAATTTTGTCATTATAATATATACATTATAAATTATTGTAAAGTTAAATACGCCAAGTTTTCGTTATTATTTGATATGAATCTGGTGCAGGTTAAACGAAGCACTTATTTGGTTTTATCTTTGCAAATATTTTTTAAATCTCTAACTTTCTCTTTCTCTTTTACACGTTTCTGGTCGTTTAAATTTGCCCTTATTTCATCAGATCCCTATAATATGACTACACTGATCCTTCTTGGGTCTGCGAAATGATAGCTGCATACTTTTAAATATTTTAGTGCATAAAGAGAACGACGTTTTCTTAATGCCGTTTCCACACAATGTTGTAAATAAAGCGAATACATCGCCAAAGATAAATCGCCATGAAGGTACTCCCTTGTGGATCTTTTCCGACAATAGTGGGACTCTGCTTTTGGAGAACATTTAAGATGATTAATAAATCGATTCTCGTAAAGTATTGTCAAAACATGTGAATACTAACGGCTCCCATGCTTATTTTTGGTGATAATAGTGCTTTTTGTTCTAAAACTACTGCAGTTCGCATTGCCCTGTCCCTTAAACCTTTTTGAAGGAGTATTGAACCCAATATTAATTTTTCTTGCAGGAATAATTTGTTTTTGTAGTAGGAGTGGTATTGTTAACCAGAATTCCGTAGTTTTTAGGCCTCTGTTTTATATTGATCGTCTTGGTTTTATTTACGGCAGATTCTCTTGGTTGTCCTTCAACAACATAATCTTCAAGGTTTTCGGGCAACATATTATTATTAAAAATATCTGTATTTAAAACAGTGGTTTCTTCTATTTTGTCTTTGATAATATTGTTTATATTTAACACTCTTCTATGTTCTTTAAAGGGGGATTTCTCTTGCGTAAAATATTTCTAACAAAATAAAATTGTACACCGAAAACATAAACAAACACTTTAATATTGACGCAAGGGACGAAAAATTAGTTTTCGTAAAGTGAACGAAAAATAAAACAAAACGAAATTTCTTAATGTAATTGAAATAATTTACATTTTCCTAATCTTTCTTAAGGCATATCAAATTAATTTTACTTCATTTTCATTTATCTTATTTAACAGTACCAAATTAATATTGAATATGGTCATAGAAATAATTTTGTAACAATTCCTACTGAAGTACAAGCAATGCAACAAGAACCAAATAATACAACAGGTAGATCAAGTTATATAAGTATATTTATCATTTTCCATTAATCAACATGAGTCACTTTTGAAATAAATTGATTAGACCCTTAACACAGGTTAAAAGTATTGCTGTTTTTAAATATCCTCACATAGTGAATGTAACTTTATAACCATTGCAAAAAATAACAAATTAATGAGGAACAAAATGTTCTGCATACATTTTGAAGTGGAACAAAGCAATTAGTAACATGTTTTTACTCGATTTATTAATGGAAATTTCAATTTTGTAAACATTGTTATCCAAACACAAATTTATTATCCAATTACATCATTCATTTAAAACCCGGCAAAGGTTTAAAAAAATGCCCGTATTTTTAGTAATATTGATCAACTGAAAAAATTGTTTAAATACATGTTTTTGTCTGTTTAAATCATCTACTATGCTAACCAAGCTTATTATTTCAAGTGGCACCATGTGTTGTTTTTTCAATTTTTCACATTTTTCACATATGGCAAATGGATCAAATTTTTTGAAAAATCTTAAGAATCTAGTTTAATATGCGTACAATCGTACACCTAATAGCAAAACATGTCACAGTCGGCATAGTAGTTAATAGAATAGAATAGAATAGAATAGAATAGAATAGAATAGAATAGAATAGAATAGAATATCAACAATGTGTTTTTTTACCATTGATTTTGTTAGTAGATGGCCGCTGCATATTTTGTTTTTAGAAAAAAGTGTATACACGTACACCATTCCTTCAGCAACTTTTACATATTGGGAAAGTCCTGGAGTCTCACGCTGAAAAATAATGATATATTTTTAGATGATTTACGGGATAAACCTCATTGATGGCACTATTCATTTAATTATTCAATTACCAGTGCGTCAACGTGCACTGTTGATTCACCATATGATAGTATCGTGAACGACTCCAAATCCATACTTGGCGGGTCTTGTGGTTTTGGATTAAGCTTCGTTCTAAAAGCGTCGTCGATGTACTCAATGAGACCTTCCCAGTCACCTGTAAGTTGCCACGGTGAAGCTGCGGCTGGCACTTCTCATTGCTGAGGTATGTAACCTGTTCCACTTGGATGGAAACTTATAATCTCTTATTTTATTGAGATGCATAATATAACCCAATCGATTTAATCGCGCCAAATTATTTTTAGTATTATTACGTTTTGTGTGCCAATAGAGATTTTTAAAACATAATATAATTTCAAAATTATGTCGCATTGTTTCGCAAAAGTCATAGCAAGTTCAATTTAATATATCAAATAACTCACAGTAGTGAACAACAGAAAAATAAGATATCAACTTTATGGTAATGACAGATTTTCTAATCTACAATGAGTTCAATGTTTCTTATAATTGTGCAGGTCGCTTTTGATACATTCGCTGCAAGATCTTTAGACAACTCATCTCATCAGAAACGTCGACAAATTATCGAGTTTACACAACAAGGAATATTTTTTTTGTTGGAACGATTTCAACTGTTTGAAAAATGAGAAAAACTGACACGTAACGGTCATCTGAACCTATTAAATCTAAACCCTATAATCGATCTTGACTTGTGGAAATTTGAACACTGTTATGTTTAAATAACATTTCAACGGATATACAATGTGTTTTAAATGCCTCGGTTAATTAAAACAAAAGCATTTGACTCAGATATGGATATTCTCTACCATGATTGGAATGCGAATTGGAGCGGTACTGGACAATTCTTGTTACTTGTCGGAAATCCGTGGATATTTGGTTTATATTTCACCAGCTGAATTAGTTAGTATTCCGCAAAATAGGTATTCGAGTGAGTCCTTTTTCCAGCCCAATAATTCTACCACATTGTAGACAAGTCTATATTATTTCTGGTAATATAAATGTACTATGTACTATGTAACAAAATTTCAAAACCTAATACCGCAATTACATGATAACATAATGTAATGTAATAGGGGCAGATGAGATTTACCTTGACTTTTGTATATACTTATTGTTGGAATTTTAATTTAATTTTGTATATATTTATTAATGTTATTTAATTTAGAAAATATTGTAATTTAAGTTTATTTTAGAATCATATTTATTTTTTTTTGTTTTACTTATTGCCTATAATTATCCACCCTCATTACATTTACCAGTATACGAATTTGTTCGCCCCTGGTGTAACCTCCAACCGCTATTTCTAAATGACCGCGTGTACTTTGAGGCGAATGACTTACTAATGGGTTTGCTGTAAACCCCTCCTTCTCCTTTTCAGGGCGTTCCAGGGATCTTCTGGTAGAGGAAAGTTACCTTACTCAATATTATCTTAATTTTGATTCAATAAAGATCTATTTGATTCAAATTGAGTTCACTGATTTTACTGATGTTTGTTTTCAAATACAGGTCCTGCCGAATGTGCAGTGGCCTGTAATTGTAACTATCTGAACGGCTAAAACAGCGATCATGCACACCTGTGGTGTTTGGAACACAGATGTCACCTTTGTCAGTGAAATAGTGCTTTAGATAAGGTAGTGATGCATTAAACTTGATTTCAACTGACCAAACATAGAGGTCTCTCAACTAAACCGCCTTTATTCAATGAATTATTGACAAAGATAAATTAAATCGTTTAATAAATAAACTAAGAACCTGCGATAACTTAAGATCTATTTCACAAATGGTGTTATCCTTTTAAATAAACATAAAAGTCCAATATTTTTAGTTATTTTTGCAAAAATTAGTTTCTATCATTAGTATACTCCGTACTTTGTAACGGTGTTCGCAAAGGTTTGAATTTATCAGTTCAGTGATATTGGAACTAAAATGGCTGCTGGAAGTGGATTATTCTAGAGTGTCCAATTATACTACATGGAAACAAACCAGCTGTGGATACTCATTCGAAATTACAAACTAGGTGAGTACCTGATATATGCATAGTCTATTTTAGTAAACCCTGGAAATGTTGGCAAATTATCTTGTTCAATATAAATGGTATGGACATATCTCGGCTTTTGAATGTTGTTTTATATTCTGCACGATTTTCTTTAAATTTTCATTCCTTTTTAGGAGCGACGTGGACATGGATACCCTTCTACTGCGTGCCCAACAACTCTCTTTTGTTTATGTTTCCAAGGTACTGCCAGAAAATCTCCTTCATCAAAGGACTCTAGATAGGAATATGTCATTTTGGTATTAATTTTCCCAAATATTTGCCTCATTCAAAGTTATTTTGTATATTATCTTATTTTTAGCATCCTGGTCACATTATCTTTCTGTGGATACCCATCACGATATATTTCGTTAGAACCGATTCATCACTACACGTTAATTTCAACGATTGTGCACTGCGTTTTAACATTCACTTCACTGTTATTTCTTAGAATCTAAATTTACAATGTGTCTAGCCACTGACATTAGACTTTTGATTTTATATGAAACATGCTAATTACTTACATGTATCTAAACTGCGTGTCCCTATGTTTGATTTTTCGCTAGATAAAATTAGAACCTTGTTCAGTGTTTATAAATCACTGCTAGTTTGTTACTGATTACTTATTAAACTATAAAGATTACTTTTTCTTTAGTTAAGATTATTTTATTAATTAATTTTGTGGTTTTTTCTTTATTTTAGATTGGACGAGCCTTATTTATGTGAGTTGTCTCCTTGTTGTTCAGTTACAGGTGTTTGCAATAAGAAGATAAATTTCCCAAAACTGGTACCTATCCTTTAAAGCTATTTAGGTTTAAACATTCAGTTTTCTTACGTAAGTCTTTCGCTGACTTTGAATTCAGAGGAAAGTTTTATTTTGTCAATTTTTTAAATTCATTCAGTTTTTTAAGGAGTATTTAATTTATTTTATTTATCCAGAATACATGACAATAAATATATATCAAGAGATGTTGAACTTTAGATCATCATTTTAATGGAAAAATGTCTTTTTCTCTTACTCTTTCTCTACTATGTAATATTAGTAGTGCCAGGAGATATTTCACGGTTAATAGTTATGAAGATTATCATATTATTATATTATTATATCATGTTATTATAGTTAACTAGTCCGGAAAGTGATATCATGGACGAGTAGACAGATTCCTACACGACCACAGAACATAGAATAGATAGAGTGCTGGCGGCTCGGATGGAAGTCTAGTAAAAACACCTTACAAAAAATGTGTTTCGTGCAACTTTTTTTTTGCAACTTTCATCTATGCTGAAACAAAAGAAACTAATAGGAGAAGGAAACTTCAGAGAGTTTTATCAGCAGTGCAATAACTAACAAAATGTCAGAATATAATTTATTAATAATGTTGCTTTGATATATGTATTTATTGTTGGAAGGCCTATAAATTTTATAGGTTGAATTTTTAAATTTTAATTTCACTGACTTAAACTCAAATACAAGAATTTATGTAATGTGAATGTGAAAAAAGTAACCAAAATACCCCTTTGCCTACATAATTGGAGTTGAGGACTTTCAGGAATGTAATTTTCCTCTAAAAATTTGACCTTGAAGAGTATTATATAAAAAAAAACGGACTTTAGAAACCATTCAACAACGCAACGTCTTGAAATAGCCTACCAGTTATTAGTATTTTTATTACTGTTTATTTTTGAAAATACATGATTTGGTACGCTAAAGTGCTGGTCTCGAACGAAATTCAGTTAGTGTAATCGACAAATTGTCAATATTTCTAGAGTTTAGTAAACTCTATGAAAAAACAATTTAGTTTGTTATGGACGTTGACACTAGGCGAGGCACTTTTCCACCCCTTTATCTACGAGGTTGTTTCCATTTTATTTTGCCGCTCCAGTCAGCACAATTCCCACCTAGAATTATTTACTAAACTTGAAACACTTGTTCATCAATATCATTATTCGTTTACTTTTATTAAAGAAAATTTAAAATATAAGTACCCAGCAAACACCGCTTCGAAACTATTAAGGAACATTAACGCTACTTATATTTCGTGTTACACTTTTGTTTTAGTCACAAAAATGCGTGTTTTTGGTGACAAATTGCTTATTTGTCCGCAACATTGCATCGTTAATAAACTGCAACTATTACTTTACACAATTGCGAAACAAAATATTCGTAACAAATGCCAATTTACATTTGTAATAAATTCGTTTTTACCAAAATCTAACTCCGAAAATATCTTGAAACATTTAGGCTTTTACAGTTTCATTCACCAAGTTATTTGTAAATACAAAACTTATATAAATACTTCGCAACCGTTATGCAAATTTAGTTTAAGTACAGATACACAACAGTTGCACGTTATTAGAAACCTTAAGGTTGCTCATTAATTTCAGAAAAGTTGCTTATCATAAGCAATATAAATTTTATACTTATTATGCAAATAGTCCAAATAAAGTCAGGTTTGATATATGTGCACAAATCCACCTCCCACCCTGATCCCTCACCTACCCATTCCCGATCATTGGAGTCTTTTTGTTTTTTAAATGCATATAGCAGCATTTTACAGACGCTAAAAAATATGACAGACCCTATCAATACATGCTGTCCATCTTTGCCGAACCACTTATTACCTATTCACTGTGGAATAACTCGAAAACCAAAAAGTGTTTTTTTGGTTCTCGCGAGTTGATTAACAGTGAATAAATAATTTGTTCGGCAAAGATGGACATGTACTGATAGTATAGAACCAGTTATATTTTTGAAGCGACTGTAAAATGCTATACTAAATACATTTAAAAACAAAAAAGACTCAATGATCGAGTGCGCAGGTGAGCGATCGGGGGCTGGGGGTGGATATATGCACGTATAGCAAACCTGGCTTCGTTTGTTATTGGACGAGTAATTTTCTTTTCCGAAGACAGCAGTCACATTTTGCCAGTAGTGGGGCATACTTTTTCAGGACCCATCTTTAAAATCACTTTTTGCAATATTTAACAAAATTCACTTTCTCAATCTCTCATCTTTACAGACCATAAATCCATTTAAGACAAACTCTTTTCTATATCTAGGTGAAATTAATCCTTGATCCTTAATATTCACTGTTAGTGTATTTGGAGGAATCCTTTAAAATATAGGAAAAAGATAAAATATTGACAAATAGATGTTCAAAACAATTTATTGTCCATTGTACAATAAAATAATTCATTTTCTCTGTTTTCTTCAATCTCTGGCTGGCCGCTCTAAACCAGTCCTTACACGCACCTTCAAAATTGGCATCAACTGTCATAAATGGAAAGCATTTCCTGCATGAATCTACAAATAAAAATCAGTTCTTAATCAAACTAGCAATGTACAGAGTGAACCCCAATTTATTTATTTCCTTAAGGTGAGTACGCTAACCCCACCCTATATCTAGTTTAAAATAAAAATAAGAAGAGGAGGCGGGGGATTGTCAAGAATTTGACACGGGTTTATTTTTGTCATGAAATGAGAAAAACATTTCAATTATGAAACCTGTGTATATGTAACTCTAGGCCACTCAATAAAATAAATGAAGTTAAACAATTACATATATTATTATTCCTGAGAGAAAGAAGCTTGTTGCAAATGGATGGTAAATCCATATAAAAAAAATGAAAGAAATACACGCGGTAGTTTTTGAGAAAAAGAAATAAAATACGTCAACATTTTGAATTTAACTGACCTATCTCATTTCAAGGGAAAATAGGATAATCGGTCAGGTTGATTTTGTTTTTTACATTCGTTCATTAGCTTTTACCGGACCACTATAAATGCTGTGAAGTCATATTTTTTATACCAGTGTTTACACATTTTAAACGCGTCAACTTTATTAGCGGCCTTTTTGTGAAGTTTTTTTGGATAATTTATCCTTCGAAGTACATAAGAAACAGACAGACAATATACTTTGTCGATAATTTAACTATCTGGTGTTTTTTTATATCTTTGGCACAGAGGAAGAATATAGTGGACGGCCGACGGAATGTCTTTGATCTATTAGCGCTCACAGCTGTGACCTATACGTTTATATCGGAAGTGTTGAATGTTGCGAAACTTAAAAAAGTTCCCCAGGAGCAATGTTGCCTTTTACCTCCTTTTAGATATTTTTATAAAATGAAAATATTGGACGTTTTAAAATCTATAAATACATGGTGTCTCATAGGTAATGGTACACAGAGCAATGGCAGATTCCTTATGTAAAAATATTACGATTTAAACAAACTTACCTTAGTGAGTCCAAAAGTTGATATTAGCAGAGATATAGGGTGTCAAAGTAAAATTTTTGTTTCGATTTAATTTTAATAATTTCCTTAAATTCTCTTTTACAGATTTTTAAAATTTATTACATAGCAACACTAGCAAATAAAGTACGAATAACAATGACTTTTAAATAAATAAACCTAAAATTTAATTATACTTTAAAAGTAGTTAAATTGCTTACTTTAAAATCAATTACCCTGAAAACGGTTACTCGTAGCGACATTTAGAAGGTATATCTTTTTGACATAAAAATAACGGGAAAGCAGGAATTTTTATTAAAAAAAAAATAATAAAAAATCCCCCAAAAACATAACGTATGAACGATACGCAGAGGTGCCCCCTACAAATAACAGCAAAACTATAATTACTGAGATTTGAATCCCTCGATTTGAATTACCAAATTTTGTTAAAATATTTAAATTTTTAAAGATAGGTATTATTTAATAAAAAACGAAAACATTTTGTCCAATTACAAACCGAAGTGAAATATTGAAAAAGACAATCGGTAAGATAAATGGCTACTTGAAGAGCAAGACGATCCATAAAATTCAGTTTCATATGTTACAAATTGTGGAAAATCAGATAAAATCAGAAGTGAAATAAAATATTCAACGCCCGCTATCTCAGAAACAAAAATCTTTAGAACATAATATGTTCATATAAACTTTTCTTCACTTCAAATCACCTGAAGAATTACTTCTTTAAATATTTTGTTATTTAGGAAGCATCCTGTATATCAAAACTATTTTATTCATTACGGCAAACCAGTAGTTTATAAAGAAATTAAGAATCATGTTTTTAGTCACTTTAACGTTAAAATTGCTATGTTAATCCCTGAACTTCATTCCCTTTTGATTGAAACAATTTAAAAGAAAAACATGCGTTTCTTGCTCATCGGAGAATAACTTCAAAAAGAAATACAAAATAATATATTCCTAAGCAAAAAAAAGAACACTCAACGATTCAATTTTGCAAATAAATACGTACTGTGCAAGTAAAGTAGATATAATAATCTAAGTGTAGATTATTATAGTTAGTAGCAAAGTTTTGTACATATTCTTTATTATTATTTATAGTTATCCATTTAAATAAGCACGAAATTTTAAGAAAAGCGTTTGTTTTATTCGATTTATAGGTAATAGTAAAAAGATCCGCTACCCACGCTGTTAATGTGCCCACGCCATGTTTTATGTATTGTCCAGGAAATTAACGCTTTTTACAATACATACAATTAAAACTTATCTAATTTTAAATCTATTAGTACTTATTACTTACCTAATACTCTAAACGTGTATATATTGTGCAATTGTTTTTCACAATAGTATTTTTTGCACAAATACCAGACACTTGTTTACACCACACGTGTAAGTACACATTACTACACATTCAGACTAACTTGTGTTGAAGCCGGAAACAGTTCTTCGCGCTGGCGCGGCGCAGCTTCCCAAGATTCTATTGGTCGTTTGAATTTTATCTCTCTCTCAGAAATAATTCTAGCCTATAGAAACGACGCATTTGTTTGAACATGTATAGCGAAAATGTAACGTATTACTAATTATGTAAATTTTTCAACGCTTCACAACTGAAAATGAATTGTTTCAATAATTCCGTAATTGTTTCTGTTTATAGCTACTGAAGGAATACCGCATCAACAATTGCGTAATATTCTCAAATTTTAACAATTGAAAGTATGGCGTTTTGTAAGTTACGAAATATTTACGTTTGTGGAATTAAGAATAACATTTGTTAGGTAACAGTTTCGAATTTTTCCAAACCCACCAAAGATGTTTTGTATTATATTAAACAATTTCAAAACAAATCTTTCAGGTACAGATATATTGCCATAATTACGAATCTGTTTCACACTTTGAAATATGCTTCTAGAGTTACTTATTTGTGACTTAACGTTACGAAACAGTCACACTCTGCGTTTGCTGGGTATGTACCTATATCAGTATGTATACTATGTAATCAAATTACAATTAGCATTTGTTTATACGAGAAAACAATTACACACTATATTCATATATTTTTCATCAACAGTGCCTAGACGATTAAGATCAAGCTTTTTCGAGTTAGTCGAAGAAATGATAATATAGGTAAAGTAGCTAAAGGACGTGCTTATTACAGTTTTGTTTCAACTGAGAGGGTTCACCCGAATTTCTAACGGTTTAACGACCAAGCTCGTTATTTTAAGATTACTGCGTTTCCACCCTTTAAAAGGTTTGATATAAACTTTTTTGATTCCAATTATTTCGTTATCTCTCAAATCTAAAAAAGTATGTTTATTATTTTTTAGCATGTTATCAATTCGATACCAACATGCAGTGTATTGTACAATAAAAAATAAATATGCAACAGAAAGGAAACTTTAATAGACGATAGATCTTGTAAAAATAAAATTAAAAGTTCATATGAACTTGTATGTTTTAAATCTTCGTTTTCGAGATACAGGGTGTTAAAGTTAATTAAAGAAAAACTTATTTCCTCAAATATCTTAAAAACTACTTGATTTTGAGAACACGTTTATAGCAATAAATAAGGAGCTTAATTTGATGTAATTAGAAATAATTTAACTATTCCAGGAGCGGCGCTGGGGCATGCTAACTAGATATTTTAAAGCAGAATTGAGCTCGTCACTGCTTTTTTATAAATTTGATATTATATTTAGATAGAGTAATTAAAAATACAACTTTTTTATCTCTTGAATTTTTTATCTATCTTGCTTACTTTTCGATAAAAAAAATTGTTTATCAGCTCCCTATTATATAAATAATACTATAAATAAAAAATTCAAGAGACAAATAAAGTGTCATTTTGAATTACAAAATCTATACATCAAATTAAGCTCCTAATTTATTACTAAAAACATGATAGATTTTATCAAATTCAGCCGAATATTTGAAAAAATAAGGTTTTCCTTAAATTAACTATAACACCTTGTATCTCTAAAACGAAGCTTTAAAACATACAAGTTCAAATGAACTTTTCTTTTTATTTTTCTGACATCTATCATCTATTAAATTTTTCCGGGTAAAATCTGAGACACCCTGTATTTTACTCGTTTCTGAGCAGCTGTGACACTGGAAAAAGACAAGAAAAATGCTTGTCAGTACTTACTAAATATATATGTTTTGTACTTCTATTTTTCTATTCATGCTCTGTTGATAACTAATAATTGTATTTTGTTATTTATAAGTAACATTACTAACTAGTTCCTTGGTCAATAAACTAGGACTAAATGACAGGTAATAGTTTTAAAAATACTCACCACATAATAATTACCTATTGTACCTAAATATGAACAAACCAGAGATAAAACAAATACATTTTTGAAAACATATCTGCAATGACATATGAAAGAAGAAAAACTGAAGATGCGAAAAATTTGTATCTATTCAGTTGCGTAAGTAAAGTTCATATTTATACGGCACATAAAAAGAGCCGGCTTGTTTGAAGTTGTCTTATAAATATGAAGTCAACTTTATAAAGGGCGTAATAACCACCTCTTTACTACGAAGACACTATTTTCTATAAACTATGAACAGCTCCTAAATAGTAATACTGGTATGGACACAAACTTCTAACATTATCCATTCTAATAATATCTTTTTTCATAATTTGAAAACTTGTAGCTCCATAAGGAAACTTTTCCAAATGTGTTTATTTAAACTTTTGCGTTACCGAAATTATGTTCCTTTGAATATTTTCTAGATAAATCGAATTTTTTGGATAGGAATCTCGAGGAATGTGGTAATAAATCCCAAAAAAGAAAAGGAAAGAAATAATTTATGAAATGCCACAAATAACATTTAAACAATATTTATGTTCCTTATTTCAGGTCCATCCTGTATATATTTACAGAAAGTCCCGGTAAAGCTGGCAACTTAAAAATTTTATCATAAATTAATATAAAATTTCTACCACGACGCAGCCCTGACCGAGATATCCTTGTAATCTCTGATTGATCAATTTATGTGCGTGCACATTTCAGCAATCAAAAACAAGTGTCCCCTAATTTTACATTCATCCCTTTGACATAAAAGAAATTGATTACTTGGCCTATAATTGGTTTTATTTTTATCAATGGTATTTCTACGATCCTTTGACACCACCTATAAAAGATTATCCTATTTAAGAGGAAAATAAAAACGGTCGATTTCTACCCTACATTCCTTTTTTGCCTCTATAAAAATGAAAGGGATATAAATCTAGTCTATCGTTATCACGTGCTGAAAGTGTCTACAGATTAGAAATAGACAGGAAGAACGATGTTTCTAAAGTTGTATTTAAATCGGCTCGAAGCTATCCCTGTCATTTTTTAGTTCAGATCTAACTGTGATTTATCTCCAACTTTCTTAATTTAGACATAACAACACCACAACTAGAGGGTTCAGTGTATTCCAGAGATAAATGCAAATTAGGTAACGAACGTAATATAATGGTGATAATGACCCAACGGTTAGATTTTAATGAAGTTCCGGTTAACCACCTTTCATGTCTTGGCATAATTGGCGGAATCAAGTGAATCTACATCATTACTACTGAAGTTTGTAGGAGAATATAGCATCATACTGGTTGACTGACAAATTATTGAATGTTTAACTAACGGAATAAAATTAATCAATATATTATTAATGCCATCTTGCACAAGGATAATAAATAATTGAATAACATTTTTGTACCATTTTTGGATGTACGAAGTTGGTTAAATTAGAAAATTAGTGAAAATATAAAAACTAAATGTAGCGTTTTGAAGTGATTTACAAAAATATTAGTTCTTTCAATGTGGTATATTGAATCCCTATTGAATATTCTTTACAGAAAATTTTCAGTATATATAAATACAACTGTTTTTTCTGTTTTTACCGTTTTCGTTAGTTGAAAACTTAACACAAGTTTTGTTTAAATGTTAATTGTGGCATTTCATAAATTATTTCTCTTTTTATTATTAAAATTATAAAAATAAGTTTATTATTAAAATGAGCTCGCAGCATCAAAAATAACAAAGTTAGCAATTGTGCACAGATAATCAGGGCACCCTGTATACTAGTTTTCATGAAAAATATTTTCGTTTAAATTCAAAAGATTGAAACTTCTAATTTCTAAAATTAAAATTGTTAAAAAAACATTCTTAAAAATTTTTTATTAAAATAACTAATTATATCAACGCAAATGTTTTGTTTAAAAAGCTGTGACTAAAAGTAGTAAATGACAAGTAATTTACTTCATCGTTAAACATATTTATAATAAACTATGTTCATATGTGTGTATCCTCATGGTATAAAATATTGCTTCAGAGGCAACAAGATGAAGAGAATTCTGATAGTTTAGGATCATTCAATGTTTATTAAAGGGTTCATGTTGCTATACGGCTGAAATAATAAACAAAGGGAGGCAAAAACGGAATATTTACGCAAACATCCTACGATGATAAATTTGTAATTCATATCATATTGTGGCAAAATTCTAGTAAGTTTATGTTTCCATAGAATATAGGAAGTGACTCGGCTAAAATATATAGGCTGATGCCTCTGGCTACAAAAGAGAAGTATAATATTTTTGAGTATATTACGGGGCTTTCCAAAAGTCGGAAAACAGTTATATGATTTCAGTTGATGAAGAGTTTCAAAGAAATTTGAAGGTCAAGTTTTTATAAATAATCTATCCGTTTTAGGTTATGTGCGTTTAATATTTTTTTAAGTGGAATTTATTTTTCTCGAAAACCAACATAAAAAATGCAATTTTACGCAAAACAAGTTAACTCCAATTGACTTTTACCAACGGAAAATTAGTTAAAAATTAATACTTTTGTATTATTACGTATTTGTTAACATTTTTATTGATGGTATAGTGTTTTCAATAAAGCTACTTTCCTATTACCTTAAATATCTTCGTAACCATCTAATTTAGAGATTTATGTTTGAATTATTCAGATTTAGATTTAAAAGATCTCTCAAATTCCAGAGTAAAAAAGACACAACAAAACAAGTTGACCCTCAATGACCTTGAAATTTTGCAATCATTGACAACTTGCTGGTCTGGTAAATTTTAAAAAACTTCTATTGGCAACATTCTTTAAAGACCCAGTTTTCGAGAGAAATCAACCATTTCCAGAATTTTGGAAAGTCCTGTATCTATAATTGGAATAACTAGGTTTCACTTATTGGTTTTAATTAATCTTTTAATAATCCTTTTAATATCAAGAGTATAAAATATTTATTTATTTTTGTATCTAAATATGAGCGAAGTAGGTAAAGTTATAATAGGATTTCATTACTTAACCTCGATTCAAGTAATATTGAAATATTTGTCCACTAATGTCCAAAATCTGTTGTTTCGTTCTCTTCTGTCATAAGATGTTCTTATGATCATCAGTATGATAAGGTGGTTTCTTACACTATCCCACTTGACAGGATCTACTAGGTACCAAGTTCTTGATGGTTTGAGCCTTTTTATTATGCTGTAAAGTACAGTCCAAGCAAAGGAACAAGGACATTGCTGTGGTTGATGTGATTCTGCAATATGAATTCTAATCTATGCTCTATGAAATTTGTACTCGCTACAATCATCCTCGATATTTATGAAGTTTACTACGCACAAGATTTGTCAGTTTTGCACTTCGTTATCTACTGCATCTCTTGTTGCCTAGACTACAGAGGTATATCAAAATTATGATGCATGAGAATATCTTCTTCCACGTTGACCTGTGTGGGATGCTTCCCCTAGCTTTGCCTACTAAGGGCTACTTCTTAGCCGGCGTTGGTTTCTGTTTTCGATATACTATTTATTCCAAGAGCGCTGCTGATTCCTGAAGATAGTGTGTGTTCTAATTTAGTTGCATTACGATTTATTGCAGCTTTACAGAAAACTAATTATCGTTTAGGGCTAGGAACTAACGTATAGTTGCGTTTAGAAGCAAAAATACTTTAATATTTTGCTACAAAGAAAAAAGACGAATGTTGGTTTTGGAAAAATTATTATTGAATAATTTTTTGTAAAAGGAAAATGGAAAATCATGTACCAAATTTTACCAATAGCTTGCACCAATTTGTAATTATAACCCGGATTACCTTACCTCTTCAATGGCAAAATAGTTTAAAACAGTGGAAGGTTAAACTGAACGTTAAATTATTTTTAGGTATATAGGTATTCATAAATAACATTTATATATAATTTGCATTTTTATTTCTTAAGTAAGTGCAAACAATGAATATTTACAAAGATGTATTTTAAAAAGTAACGTAAATACCATAAAAATTTGAGCCACACACATTTAGAGACTAATTTTATTTTCATAAGTAGCTGTTTGAAACTCACACTTAATGGAAAAATAAAATGCAATTATATTTGAAACGCAATTTTCACGAATAGTAAATATTTATAGAAGGCGACTGATAGCTTTACGCAACAAAAAAACGAGTCGTGGGCGAATATCAGTATATTAGCTGTGACAGTTGGAACGAGCAGAAACTTTTTGCCTTCTAACCACTATCATGCCACTTTCAGTAGAAAGATATAAAACTTGATATCATACTCTTTGAATTAATATTTACAAAGAACTAAAAAGGTGACATTTAATGTTTTATTCAAATGAAATTCATGAAATGATGTAATTCGATATTTCTGAAACAATAGAGTTGGGAAAAATGTTGGATATTTCGGTTTGATTTATGAAAATTATGAAATGATCGAAGCGGTCCTCGCTCACTTCTAGTTCTATTGTAAGGCGTATCACGAAATACTGTACTATTGTTTTATCGAAAAATAAAAAATTTCCAACCTATTTTATTATTGTTCATGAAATTGTATTTTTTTGATGTGTTTTACAATATTTGAAAAATTGCTTCCGAATTGTTTTTGTAGAAACACACAGTTCATAGATAATCTCCTACATATACATATACATGCAGTGCATGCATTTAAATTGTATACCTATTGCAAATTGTAGGGCATATTATCCTGGGAAGCTGTATAGGAATTCATGCGTAACCTAAAATGCCTACAAAATTAATTTTTATATAAAGAATTAAGCAAAGTTTCCACCACCTAGCGCAAAGCGGAATTATCATAAAATTCATATTTGATCTTTAAAACTTTATAATTAGATTATTTAAAGTAATTACTTCTTCAGCTCGTGTGAAATCTAGATATTCAATTTATGGCGTCATATTTCCACTAAATACTTTTAGTCTTCACAGACAACTTTTGTAAATCTTTATGCAGCTCAGCTGTATTTCCATTATCTCGCATACTCCACGGTGATAAAAATAACAATTTAGGAAGATCTAATTTCCATAAACAAAGTTTTATTAATAATCAAGTTCCACAATTTAGTAACTTTAAGTCTAAAACTTTTCACATTTGAATAATCACGATGTATACAAAGTATCCCAGAATTCTGAAAATATTTCCTTCTTATAAAATTTAATCTTATTCTCTGGAGTGGAGGTAAAGTTTTAGCGCCTTCGGCTCGCCTAGAATCTGATACAATAACGAGTGGAACAAAACAGATTGCATCTCGGAATCAATGAGGAGGAAAGAGCAGGTAACGGAGCTATTGACTGAAGCCAGAATCTTAGAAGGGGTATTCTAAATCCCTCTGGCAATACTTATATATTATGTAAATAGTCTTAAAATGAGGTTTGCCTTCTGTAATTAAAGGAACATGAAAATTATTAATATTTGCTCCTGCTCTTGATAAATTGAATTATTTGCACCATTTGAAAATGTTAAGCTAATATGGAAATTACTGGAATAATATGTTCCCCTCATAAATCCAACAGTTTATCGTAACCCAAATAATAGGTATTAGTAATTATCATGATGAAAATCAAACAATTTCAATAAGAAAAAAGGATAAAAAATATTTTCTCACATAAAATTAATTAATCTTATAAAGTTTCATTTATTATTCAAATAAACGTATTTACAGTGTTCCTTTTCTCATGCTTAAAGTATTTAATTACAAATAAATTATTTATTTTACAAATATAATCCAATTGTGATTTTTGATATTTTTTTAGTAGTTTTATTTTTGTTTTATATGATTCTTGAATGTTTAAAATGTCTCAACTATAACCAACGGAAACAGTTTCTCATTTATTTACAATTTATCCCCTCACAGTTCCGATGACAACGCGCAAATTGTTTTGTGGCCATATGAAATATATTCACTACCTTTTTTTGCTAAACAGTCAGTTTCTTTATTACCTTGTATTATTCAGTTTCGTTCATTTCTAATAATGTTTTGGAGCTGCCTTTATATGCATTAAGAACCTGCTGGGTCAGAAAAGTCAAAGCTCCTTCCATCATTTTGAATAATACTCTTTGCATACACAAAAAAGTCTGAAGGCAAAAAACGCCTATTAGATGTTTTAACTTTATATAAGATAATTTGCAGGAACTAACAAATATACCTACAAAAATATGATTTTGGTCTTAATTTTGTTTCAATAATTTGTGGTCTGAAGATATCTACAGGGTGAATCATTAAGGGATCTTATTTATAGGGGTGACACCTTTTAACTATAGGAACAAGAAACGGTACCTACCCCTAACATCGGTCCCGGTCCCGGTCATCGTTTGTCTGTTCTTGCGCAATATTTTTTGTTAACGCACACTTGCTGCATTTGAAAACTAGGTCAGTAGTAAAGGTGACTCTGAAAAGGAAACAGCTGACAAGTGATATAGGGAAAAGGTCCTATCCATAATCGAATTATGTTTTTAAAATCTTATTTATTTTGTATTATAATAATTATTAGTAACTAAGACGGATTTATGCAGCCGACTTTTTCAGTTTCATTTGCATTACCATTTTTATTATGAAAGTGAAACCTGCGCATTTCAATAAACCTGTGCAAGCAATTAAATTAATTTTTCATTCATAAGTTGTGTTATTTAAAATTTCGAAGGAATGTTTCTTTAAATTTGTACATGAAGCTATTTTGTCTCCTACGTGTTACAAGTATTTAGAATTCTCATTTTTAGCTAAAGTTATAAAATTTCATGAAAATTTATTTTCTGATAAGATTTATGCAATCGAAATGACCAAAACGTAATAAAATACATATTTAATATATTCCCAAGTTTTTAGTTTTACTTCCTCTATTGAAAGTATTGAAGTTTTCGACTTTAACGAGAATTTTGTTGGCACAGAATAGAAGTATCTAAATTGTTGGTGTAGTCATATTCACTCAAGTTCGTTTTGTACGCACACATTACTGTAACACTTCTACTATATTGATTCAGTCAATGTTAAAAGTTCAAGATTCCGAAGCACTTCAAGATATATTTTGCAAAAATTCAATTGGAAATTACAAAGAGTTATAGAAATCATCATGACTGGTAGAGATGGAAAATCTCTAAAAAGCGTGTAGTACATCGTGAAAATCATTTAGGTTCATATAAAATTTTCTTCTACGACGCGCGTTTGATAATATATTCAACCTTAAATGTAAGACATATACGAAAACGTTTTAATTTTCATATTGCATGCGATAATTTTTGAATAACATTAATAACAAATGACGATCACCAGACTAGCGTGATACAGATTTGTTAAGATATGATGGGATCCGGGGGTGAACTACTTATAACCTTCTTAATAAAAGCAGGCAGAAAAGGACGTGTGTAAATTATTCTCATTACCTTTTATGTTGGTATTTTCGTACTCATTACTGTATATAACTAGAGATCAACAAAACACATGATCAAATACATCCATAAATATCTTTGATTGGAATTAATATTCCACTGATGTAATTTAATTGTTGTTAGATTGAAAGTTAAAGTAATGTTGAATCAGAAATGAAAAATACGAAAGAAATTGTCATGGACTGAGTGTTAACTGATCAATTTAGTGTTGTATAATTACGTAACCAGTAAGGAACCACATCATAGGTTTCAATTCTTGGGATTAGACTTTTTAGCATTAATCCCAAATTTTCGTATCTTTATTTTATATACCTACCATTGAATAATCGACAAAAATGATTGTTTTCTCATTCGTTTTTTGAAGATTATTTGAAGGGTTAGTTAGTTAGTTAATTTAAACATCGAGTGAAAGTTGGAAAGCAAGTGGAACTTCAAAAGGGAGTTTTAAAGAAATTTGAAGGAACACTTTGCCTAAATTCAAATTTGATAAAGAAGAATATAGATTTGAGAGATTTTCTGTCTCTTATACCGGGTGACCACGAGATGAGGTTACACTCTATAACTTCTTTGTTATTAAATCGATAAATTTGAAATTTACAGGTGAGGCATAATATCTAAATGTGCAACTTTTGACACTTGGTGGCTTTATTTCTTAGTTCCGATTTAGCCGGAAGTGATATTAACTTTCTTATTTTAAATACAACTCTACCTGTTTTTGTAATGTATCTTATTCGTTATAAAATTTACAATACAATGATATGTCACACAATGACATTTCATTTCAAAATGGCCGAAAAATTAAATTTTTTCAAAAATATTAAAATGTCAATTAAAAGATATTGAAAAATAATTTTTTTTTAAAGTTGGCCGTGAAATCAAAAGAGTAATGAATTTGACATGTTCAATTTTTAATTTGTACAAAAATTTCGTTTTGGCAGAAAAATATTAGGAAAATAAGATAAATATTTTTCTGCAATTTTTAAATACTTAAAACTATTTTTTTTAAATACACCTACCTGACTTTTTTTTTAATTTTGCAATTGCTTGTTTCTTCTCTTTGATTTAATGCCATTAACGTACCGAATTATTCACAAAATATAAAAATTAAATAAAAATTTCTCCTAATATTTATTTTATTTTTCTAATATCTTGCCGCCAAAACGAAATTTTGATGCAAATTAAAAATTGAACATGTCAAATTCATTACTCTTTTGATTTCACGACCAACTTTGGAAAAAAATTGATTTTCAAAATCTTTTAATTGACATTTTAATATTTTTGAAATAATTTAATTTTTCGGCCATTTTGAAATGAAATGTCATTGTGTGACATATCATTGTATTGTAAATTTTATAACGAATAAGATACATTACAAAAACAGGTAGAGTTGTTATTAAAATAAGAAAGTTGACATCACTTCCGGCTAAATCGGAAGTAAAAAATAAGGCTACCAAGTATCAAAAGTTGCGCATTTAGATGTTATGCCTCACCTATAAATTTAAAATTAATCCGTTTAATAACAAATAAGTTACAGAGTGTAACCTCATCTCGTGGTCACCCGGTATATACATAGGTTCAGCAAATACCTATTTACTAATCAGATTTAAAAAATTTTAAACTAAATTTTGATTTATATCATCACAATGAATTATTATAGAGTAATAGTTATTAGTTATTATTTCTAGGTACGAATACATAATTCATTGATTCGTCCTTTACTTGATGAAAAATCAATATTTTGTAATAAACTGAAGTACGAATACCTATATCTTTTATGTTTGGAAAACATTAGTAATTGAATCGTACTGTATCTACATACATTTATCTTATAAATGTTATTATTTTATTCATCTTCGTGGCATCCATATTTTCGCTACACTGCCATGTTGTGATAAATCTATATGGTCAATTTTATTCACAACAAACTTGTAGAAAATTGGATACGTACGGCAATTAATGGCTTTCAATCAAGCTGACTAAGCAAATACCAGGGTTAGGTTTTGGTTAAATCAGATGAGACTAACAGATTTTGGACGATCTGATTAGAACAGGGTTGAACAAATTAGTGAAAACAAATTAAATACGCTAATCTGTTTAAAATTGAGGTTAAAGGTAATACGAATTTCACAAATCGGATCGTCGACTGGAAATAAATAGGATAATTAAAACACCTAAATCTAAAAAAATATGTAGCAAGTTATAAAATAGAAACAAATATGGTCTTTTGCATTATAATACTTAGCATTCACAGTCTTAATCGTGGAACTAAAGGTTTATAAAACAATTTTACACTACGCAAGTTTACACTATATTCTAAATTTGATCTATTCACATTTCACACTATTATATTTACATGTTTGTTGATATACCGAGAGGTTATAAAAAAATGCAATCGCTGTTAGTTTTTTTTTCTGATATATAGGCACTAACCAGCGATTGGAAACCAAAAGAGTTTCGGATAACAATAAACCAGAAGTGAAGGTTTTGCTCTTAGATTTAAGGAAATCCCATGTCGGGAAGGTTCAAATAGCATCCATCCACGAACGGGTTTCTGCCGATTTGCTGTCATTAGTACTACACATCAAGTTACTCAACAAGTCAATTTAAAACTAATTGGTATAAACTAGCGGCTCATAATTAACTTATAAATTAGATTATCAGCTCTCTCTAACATTGGAGTTAAAATATTGTTATTTACACAACACAATTTCAACGCATTCTCTTATTTTGAAGCGATTTAAATATAAATAAATTTGTATCATGAAGTATACAGGGTGTTCCAGTTTTTTGTAGCAGGACTTTAAAAGTCGATAGACAATTGAAAATTATTAAAAAAAGTTCCTATAAACATAGGTTGAAAAATGCTTAGTTTTCGAGATACAGGGTGTTAAAATTTGAAAATAAATACGGATTTATATTAATATTTCCAGAATGCTAAGAAGTATCGAATCCAAACTTGCCAATTCTTTACATATAATTTAGAGTCCTGTTTTAGAATAACAAACTACTACTTTACTTAACCATGGGCGTAGATATATGGATTTACTAAGGGTCTTTTTTACAAAAAAGTAGTACGCCACTGATTTTTCCCATGTTTTCAGTTTAATTCAATAAAGCAAGAAAAAACAAAAATTTAATGTCTCTTGGCACTTTTTGATATGACAAGCCGTTTTCCATAAAATTTACAGTTAATCATTTGATGCACGCATCTTGACGAATTTTAGACAAACTTGAAGTCGCTCAGAATTTCACCGAATTTGATGGTACGAAAAGTCTTTTAAAAAGAAAGAATGAAACATCGTTAATGATGCTTGTAATGAAGTAAGACACTTTTACATTTTGCTAGCTTTTGTGTTTGTGTTTCTAATAATTTATTTTAGTTCGACCGTTGCGTTTAATACATTTGTGTTATAAAAATTTTGCTTTACATGATAATAAAATTTTACAATAAATATTTTAAATGTTTCATTCTTTATTTTTAAGAGACTTTTCGCACCATCAAATTTGGTGAAATTCTGAGCGACTTAAAGTTTGTCTAAAATTCGTCCAGATGCGTGCATCAAATGATTAAATGTAAATTTTCTGGAAAACGGCTTGTCATATCAAAAAGTGCCAAGAGACATTAAATTTTTGTTTTTTCTTGCTTTATTGAATTAAATGAAAAACATGGAAAAATATCAGTGGCGTACCACTTTTTTGTAAAAAGAGCCTTAGTAAATCCATATATCTACGCCCAAGGTTAAGTAAAGTAGTAGTTTGTTATTCTAAAATAGGCCTCTAAATTATATGTAAGGAATTAGCAAGTTTGGATTCGATACCTCTTAGCATTCTGGAAATATTAATATAAATCCGTATTTATTTTCAAACTTTAACACCCTGTATCTCGAAAACTAAGCATTTTTCAACCTATGTTTATAGGAACTTTATTTAATAATTTTCAATTGTCTATCGACTGTTAAAGTCCTGCTACAAAAAACTGGAACACCCTGTATATCCTTCTCTTTTTTCGAGACGTTGCGCGTTTTTTGGAAGAGAAACATATTTTGCAGTTTTTCTTCTCATACATAGGAAATAACCATTCAAATTGTGTAATATTCACGAATTATACAAATGCAAGAGAATTTTAGCATTGAAAAAGGAAATAGATCGGATTTCCGAAACGTCTGCGAAATATCATTATTTCTATTTTTATTTTATTTATATTCTGTCAAAGAAACCAGCCTTTAGCTGTTCCTTTGACGTAAAGTCACAAGCGTAAAGATTATTTTTTTAATTCCAAATATTTTTTAGGTTATCTGAGACTTCAAAATATTCAAACTCCAAATAAGAAAAGAAAGACAATTAAACGATGCCACAAATAACTTTTAGACAATATTTATCTCAGATTCACTAACACAAATTCAAGACAAAACTGTGGTGAGCCGTTCAATAGTTTAGTTCAATATAATAGTTTTGAGCAGGGGACTGGAAGAAATTGAAATGATATATTCATAAGAACGACAAATATAAAAGGCATTATTATGCATTAGAATAAAATTATTATCACTACTAGCAATAAAGGGGGGCTCAATGGCCCGAAAGTGACATCGAAGTGGCGTATTGCATTTAAATTAATTGCTAAGCAAAAATGTCCACTTTCAAGATTTATTCCATCATAGAATTCCTTCTTCGCAACTTAAGTATACAAGCGTAGAGAGAATTCAGTTTGTATTTCCATTTTCCTAGCAGGTAATATTCCTCCGTACATTATAAGAAACCAAATTAAACTAATTAAAAGAGCTTAGGACATTTTCGAGACTTTAATGAACATGTTACTGAAGTTACCCTAACGTGGGCGGTGTTAATCAGCGTATTCGAGAATACAGCAGTAAGCGATTTCTCAATGTTGTCTGATGCTGGGCTATTACGGAGTCCCTAGGAGCTAGTAAAATACTTCCTTAGCAGTTATTATCTACTACTTAACTACTACCTAATTCTTATTGAACTAAAGAATCAGCAATTTTTTAAACTAACACATTTAAGAAAAAATATTGGTTCGCGTTAATTAGAATTGACTTATCGAAACTAACTTGAAAAATGGCGCAGAAATTACAAGGTGGTTAAAAATTAAAATATTGTTCCTAATATTCTCAATTCTAGTTTGCAGTTTGCAGACAAAATAAACGCCATACTACAATCTGCAGGGCAAAAAGGAAGTACCTACCCTAGTTCCGGAAATAATTTTTCTATATATACTCTAAACTAGTTATAATAAATAGGATTTGAGGAAATAGCTATTCAAAGGACAAAAGCCCCGGCTTGCACTGAATTATACCTACAAATCCAAATAGGTAGCCAAGTTTATTATTTGTCTTTTCTAAACCAGACACAGACCGGTTTCGAACTTTTTATGTTCTCGTCAGTCAGTCAGAAAAGACGAATAATAAAGGCAAACCAAGTTAGTGTCTATGACAGACAAGCAAATTAATAACAGCGAAAAGGAAAATTATCCCTCTAGTGGTCAGTTGCTACTAACTGTTAGGACATACAATGTCTCTCTCTCTCTGTCTTTATTATTCGTCTTTTCAACGACCTATGGCACACAGACGAGAACATAAAAAGTTCGAAACTGGTCTGTGTCTGGTGTAGAAAAGACGAATAACAAACTTGGCTACCTATTTGGATTTGTAGGTATAAGTCAGTGCAAGCCGGGGCTTTTGCCCGTTGAATAGCTGTTTCCTCAAATCCTATTTATTATTAATAGTTTAGTCCACCAGGGCTAGAAGTCGCCTGCTCTTTGGTACTTTAGTAAAGTCGTTATCTGTCACAGAGACATTGTATGTCCTAACAGTTAGTAGCAACTGACCACTAGAGGGATAATTTTCCTCTTCGCTGTTACTAAACTAGTTTTTCTCGATTATCTCCTTTCCTGTATGTCTATCATGAAATTAGTTATTAATTAATAAAAACAGCTACAAATTTTGTGCCACGAAAATATTTTTGTCACTTCGAGTAGCTGTCATTTTTAAATAATTTACTGTGGAAGAAAATTGTTCTATGAAGAATATTATATGTAATAATATATCGAATGTAACAACTTTTTTGCTTCAATGTCTGATGTAATCATATATAAAATATTTTACGTAGTGTAAATGAAACAAGAAGCATATTTTGGCGTATCAAACCACTAACTCCGGTTAGCTGCGGTTTAGCTCGTGATTGGTGTATTTTTAAATAGGAATTTATTTCAACCAAATTTAAAATTACGCAAATAATCATTTTCTTCCGTTCCATTTTGTAATGACGCTTACTTATAACGACGTTTTCTTACGTAATATTTTTAAACGGAAATCTCGGGCGCCAGTCCTTTAATTTTTAAGTGCAAAGAACTACACATTTTTGGCTCTCCTAATTGGGAGAACAACCCTGAATAGCGAAACAGCGGAGACACGGAATTGCCTGAGGTCGGAGCTGGAGATCTATCTAATGGATTTCGATCATACTGCTCAAACGGGTTATTCAGAAATAAATGACAGAAAGAATAACTCGTGAATTTTACCTCTTTAAAATAACGTATTTATTCAGAAATATTTAGAAACAGAATAATTAATTCTACTACATCCACGACTGTACAGTCGAGTGTGTATAAAACTATTTCAAAATGATTAAAACAAGTCAAGCTGGCAATCAAGAGTCTTTACGCGATTTTACGTCGGAATTTTCGGATACGTGTGATTACTGAATTTCTATGTACGACAAGCAAACGGACCTCTCCACTAGGATGTATTATGCACGGCGGGCAATCGGGTAGCTATAGATATTGTAGGCTATACGGAATTTTTAAATACACGGCAAACTACTGCTACAAACGTAGAGCTACTGGTAAATGATTATGTTAATGAACGTAAGTTTCCCGAGTCAACTCTATGCAAATCACCTATATGGATGGCCCCAGCGAACAAATCCAACCAGTTGATGCATATAATGACTATTTGGTTTATCGTAGGTTTTCCGGTAACCTATTATGCAGGGAGGCTTTTGAGGTGGCCCCAGCGAACAAACCTCAGCAGCCGCTGCATATATTAGCAAACAAAAGACCAACGGAGGTATTACTAATTAGCTCTGGTTTGATTGGGTAGTATAATACAACGATACGTACGGACAAAAAGACCTTTTAATATCTATACTTAACTGAAAGCAGTACCTGCAAAATGCAGTGGACTACGGCGTATTCTTACCACAAATTATTTTCAAATAATTTCCTGACTAAATTTACTATTTAACTCGGAGCGGCGGCGCGAAACTGTTGACGGCTTTGGTTTGATCTGGCACTTCTGGAGGTGGATCGGATCTGATCTTGCGGACTACTCCGGAATGCACCTGGACTGCTGCCGACTTTCACGGAATGAGGAATGAGGACGAAGTGAGCGTTCCTCTCCCTTTTGTAACCTTTATGACGTATCTAGGTCGCGTGATAGAGGGGCGGTCACCGACTTGAAACGACGGACTCGGATGCACAACCCGGCGTAACTTGCAGAGGTCCAACGGATTATGAAATTTGGCGCATCAATTCAGAACGTATATAACCGAAAATGAGTTACTTGCAATTTCTCTACTATATTGCAAAAAGAAACGGATTAAAACGGGCAAGGATTAACAATTTTAGTAACGAATGATTTTTATTTCCGACTCGGCCATTATTTACAATATTTCTCGGATTTTATTTATATAAGGGATTGTCGAAAATTAACCAATTAATTACTTGATTTCTTGTTTACCAGCGGACTTTTTAACAACTCGTTAATAACTTAATTAAAACAGGACTTACTTACTAAAACAGCGGCATGGTGTACCCAAGTGACGGTAATATTTAAAGCAAAATTGAACATTCCTTGATCGTTACAATTTGTCCGATGCGTCCGTCCGATACAAATAAATGCGCTCTTACCTTAAAAGCACTCTTAAGGAATTTATATAATATGTCTAATTTATTACTATCTATGTTTTGTACACTTTTCCAATTGAATGTAAAATTTTTGATCCCAGAAAAATAAATTGTGATTTCTATCCTGGCTGTAATTTAATAAAATTGGGTGATATTTTTATACAGACATTTATACGTGTCTTTAAATTATATAGTGCCTGAATACTCCGACAACTTCACGCCTAATCTCATTATTATTTTAATTACCTCGCTGTAATGAGTGAGTTTAATTGAGAGTCGTTCAAAGATGTAATTGCGACTAAAGTAGTAATAGCTTCAATGTACTCGAAGTATCCAGGTATCAGACTAAATTGAGCCATGGATACAACAAGTAATATTGTAACTAAATACCGCATCAAAATGTTCAGAATAGGAACACGAAACGACAGTACTTCTTATTCAATGTTACTACACAATAAACGCCAAATTTGTATACCAAGTGGTAATAAATAATATGAATCACAGTTATGAATTTTCCAGCGCATGTTAATTAGACTATTTCCTTAGTATTAGAGACCTGATTCTCGAATCATAGGAACGGAAATATCAAGAGAAAAGTGGGCCGAACAAGTTGGATGAGGTGAAATATTCTTAAAAAAATGTAAATGGCAAATTTTTAAAAATTTATTATTCGCTAAATCTTATTTTTCGTAATATGAGGAAATAATAGAAAATTGAGACCAGTAATATCAAGAGACTAGAATGGTCACAAACTTTCAATCGCTAGTATACATATTATAAAAATTGATTATGGGGTTGTTGCTTTGTCCTATTGCAAAAACCCTTTAGTGAGCTTATCACCGTATCCTGTAGTTACCTACTGAAAGAAAGAATTCAGCACGAATATAAAAATTTAGAATCACGTTTTCACAAAATAATATTTAAAGTTAGTCTCCTCAAAATTTCAAAAAATCAATTTAATGGAATGCAGTGGCGTTTAAGGGTGTTTCTACTTACCCAATTCTTACAATCTGACTTTTCACGTTACCATTAAGATAAAATTACGCCTCCTAGTCAATAAGGTTATGTTACAAATTTCATTATTGCTTACATTCAGCAGGAACCATTTATAAAAAAGCTCATTCGCGAAACAAAATTTTGGATGTTGTAAAAGAATTTTGTAGGAGATAGAAATGTAGATAGCTCTTTAAAATTGTTTGGCAGGTACCATCGGACAAATTCTTCTGTGGATCAATCTTCTTAAAGATTGATAAGGATGGTCTACTTTGTCAATCGCTGCTTTTGTTGTTTTACTTGATCCTGTTTGTCTTTTCAACGGTGCCTAATGTTGGAAATTCGTAATTATCCGAACCGAAAAGTAACCTTTATAATGGTTTTAATGTTCGATATAGCTTGGATGCTCTCTGATTTCTCATGACATCCACTCCACGAGTAAATCGATTTCCAATGTTCATTATTGGACTTATTTTAAATGTATTCTTCCAGAAAAATATGTTTTGTAGCCTGGAAAATCAAAGAAAGCGCGCTAGTTTCAATCTGTTCGTTTTTAATATGTAACAATATGAAAAAACAATTTTATTTATAAGCTTATCGTCAGCTTGTTAAATACAAATGCAATTAACCATTGTGATAATAAATATAGTGTGATTCTTAAACTAATCATGATTCCTTCTGCTGCTAATGTTGACTATAAATAGTTTTACGTTGATGTATTAAAAAAACCGCCATATACTGTTGCAGCATACATAATCTCATATCTCTCCAAGGCCCCTAAGTCACAAACCATTATATCCAATTGAATATTTGAATGATGCTCTACAAAGACTCTTTATTAAATGCAAACTGCCTATTTAGCATTCGCCAAATCAGCTGGGATTAGCTTACGAGAACAGTGCAGTGGAATATTATAGATACTCTAACGAGTCTAACGTTGATATTATATTAGTGTACTATACAATATCTTTACCGTTTATACGTATCTTTAACAAAATTAATAATAATAATAATATAATAATTTTATTAATAACACCAAAAATTCAACATTAAAATGTACAATGGAAAAAAATATTGTTTGTTGCGATAAGAAATAAATAAATTAAATAATTAATTACAATAAAATATTTGAGTAGAAATAATACACTTGAGAGTATACTCTTGAATGTGATAAATGCGTTTTGTATAGTCAAAATTTATATAAACCAATTTAATTACTAAACAAAATTTAGATATCAAAAATTGTTTAAATTATGTTGCATTAAAATAAGTAGCGTTATCATCCACTTAGCCTAGATTTTCCCTTAATTAGTTATATTCTATATATTCCTCTACTAATTTTATCTTATACAAAATTAATTGTAAATATCGTTTATACAAATAATTTTGAATATAGATCCCTACCTTCGGATGGTATCCAACTTCTTATTTCCGTTTTATATTTTCTAATATTATAATACTTATGGTTTTTTTATTGATTTTTGACACGTTATATAGTTTTGGTGCAAGGTAAACAAAAACTTTTTTCCTATAGTTGTAATTTTTTGTATGTCTAAGTTGCTTTTTTTCCTCCCGAGCCAATTATCCCATATCTTATCATGGCTTCGACTAATGGCCTTTTATAAAACTACTAGTGGTCAATTTTTAATATATTTTTTAGTTGCTTAATTTTATTTATGAGTCCTCTTAGTTTATTTACAACCATTGTACTTGGTGATTCCATTTTATACTTTCATCTATAATTATACCTAGGTATTTTATTTTTTCAGCTGCTTTTATTTCTGTTGCTTCGTCGTCTTTAATTTGTATTTTGTTAAAACAAAGTCTGTTTCTAATCTGAGATGTTAAAGGTAAATATAAGTTTTTTTTAATTAATGGTAAGTTTTTTGCTATTAAATATATTTTTAAATTTTTTTAGGTCGACTACTTCTTTTAATAACCGCCAGGATTCAGAGGAGTAGAAAATTGCCGTATCCTCAGCAAAAGAGATTATGGTACCTATTGATTCTATGGTAAGTATGTCATTTAAGTAAATAGTAAACAACATTTCACTTAATACAGTCCCTTGAGGTACTCCATATTCGACAATGCATTGTTCACTAATTACGATCTCAATTCTAACATACTGCTTTCTGCCCTTCAAATAGCTTTTTAATAAGTTTAACATAATACCTCTAAATCCCATATTTTCAAGAATATTTAGTTTATAAGCTGCGAATGTCAGACGGTATCAAATGCTTTTGAGAGATCCAAGAATATGCATAAAGGAGGCTCTGATTGATCTACTGCGTTATAAATAAAAGTGGTAAGTTTTCAATAGCATCATTAGTAGATTTGTTTTCCTGAAACCCAAATTGCATATCTGAAATAAATTTATATTTTTCAAAGTATATACCCATTCTGTTTTTTATCAGTTTCTCTAAAATTTTATTAAAATTAGTTGCAAGGGATATTGGCCTGTAATTTTCTACTAAAGTTTTATCATCACTCTTATAATATATAGGAATTATAATAGCAGTGTTAAAAATTATTCTTGGGATACTTACTGATTTTAATTCCTTAATACAATTTTTTATTTCAGTTTCATCAGCAGGAGTTAGGTAGAGTCCAATTGAGAGTAAATTAAATCCATTAGGTGCATTTAAAAGCTAAACATAATTTTATCGCTGGTAAATTTAAAAAAAGCTAGCTTGCGTTTATTCAGTGTAAAACTGTTGTTATTGGTTGAAATTTAAACATCCACGAAATGTCGTTGTTTTATAATTTATGAGGAAAATGATCGACGTTATTTGACAAAAAGGTCAAAATTAACTAAACAAATTAAATTAGCAGTTGCCGAATGGAATTACAAAGTCCAATGCAGAAATTATTTTATAAAACCTAATACAGACGTACTTCGTTAAAACCACAAGCACAAAGTGACTGACATAATATCATGATAATAGAGTAAATGAAAAATAATACGAATACACGTAAGCTTTATTAAGAAATTAATTATGCAAAGCAAACTATAAATCTAATTTAAGCACACCCTATTTCAATTTTTGGAAAGTAAATTAGCTAAAACGAGAAAGTAGAGCAATTTAACTATGTACCGAGTGTCCGGATGAAAGTGGAAAATTTCTGGGGGAAGCACTTAGAATAGTAGGTGGGAATGATCCCAAAAGTCCATATAATTTGTATCTACAATGCGTCTGCTTAAGATATAATTCAGTTAATTTTATTTTACTTATTTTACTTTATTTTACTCTATTATAATTCCGAGAAGAAATAAATGTTTTACTCGGCGGGGACACCTGTAACCCCAACCGAGCGCGTCCTCAGGTGGCGGATCGAGGAACGCCCTTACTCGGCATGTCGGTGTGCCGACGGGTAGGTGTGAAATAAAATAGCACCCGCGGACCAACAGGATTGCACAGAGGGAAAAATCCTCTTGAACAAAAAAAGTTCCCTAGGCCCAGTGGCGCGGGCCTAGGTGACCTAGCTACCTGGCAGAAGGTCTAAAATGCACCCGGGAACCAGGGGTTAAATGGCCGCCATGGACGGAAAAACGTTTTTGGAGTTTACGGGACAGGGGCACGGATCCCCAGAACCGGTCGAGATAAGGAGTGAGCAAGCGGGCTTCTCTCGACCGTCATCCAGAGACCGCTCAAATAAAGATAATGCAGATTGCGTTGCTGGGTCTGCTCCAGATGAGCTACAGCATACCGTGGAAACCGGCGGCGAAAGCAGCACCGGCCCACGAAGGACTACTGCAATAAAGATTGGTGGGCCATTTAAAAACCCACCAAGAACCGCCCCTAAGGGCAAGAACCCCACCTTTTCGAAGGTGGCTGTGACAAGCCGAGAAGTGGATACTACTCCTAACTTCTGGGTCGTGAAAAAGAAAGATGGGGACTTTTCCAAAGATAGTCCATTTTTAATAGATAGAATTTTATGCAGCACAATTGGCACTGTTAAATCAGTCAAAAAAACTAGAGATGGTCTTTTAATCGAAGCAGCAAATACGAACCAAAGTAGCAAATTACGATCCATGAAACTATTCAATAACTATGAAGTTGATGTTAATCCTCATGCTTCACTCAATTACAGCAAAGGCGTAATATCTTGTAGGGATCTTCTTAACTGTTCAGTAACTGAAATAGAAGAAAATATGAAAGACCAAGGGGTAGTTGGCGTTAGAAGAATCTTAGTTAAACGCGATGGAATTTTACAAGATACACAATCCCTAATACTTACCTTTAATCGCATAACTCTTCCTAAGAAAGTAAAAGCTGGCATCCACGTATTACCCATCCGTTCATACATCCCTGCACCCCTACGGTGCTTCAAGTGCCAGAAATTTGGACATACTTCGACAAGGTGTGATAAACCTCAGGTATGCGTTTGTGGTGAAGAAATTCACGAAGGGAGAAAATGTATAGACCCGATTGTTTGTGTTAATTGTGGAGGTCAGCATTCGGCTAGGTCCCGCAATTGCCCCATTTATAAAGAAGAAGTTGCCATCCAGAAAATCAAAGTTGAAGAAAGACTCACTTTTGCTGAAGCCAGAAGAAAGATAAAAGAAAACACTCCCAAATTACCTATTTCTTATGCACAAGTAACTAAATCTACATCAGCTGTCGATATCAAGCAAATTATGAAAGAAATAATCCCTGAAATAGTTAAAATATGTACTAGTATCTTGCAAGGTAAGACAACTAACTTTGAATCTGAGGATCAACAATCATCAGCTTCAACCTCGCAAGTGGTATCATTACCACTACAGGGGGGAGACATCCTCAACCCCCCTCCAGCAGCACCTGCAACTGAAAAGCTGCATGCTGCCAATCAACCTCGTGAAACCAGAAGTGACAGTTTTCTCTCCGAAAAGAGAAAACGTCACGATGCTCGGAAGTATTCGACAGGTAATGAGGCTTCTGATTCAGAAACGAGTCAGGCCTCTTCTACCAAAACAAAGAAGAAACCTGGGTGGCCGAAAGGCAAACCTAGAAAGTGATATATGCCTGTGATATTTTCGTTAGTTCGTATTAATCTGTGATATTTTTTGTTATTGTTCTTTTTTTTTTCTGTAATTGTTATAATAAATTATTTTCATTAATGCATAAGCTACAAAACATAATACAATGGAATTGTAACGGAATAAAGCACAATTATGTAGACCTCAAGCATATTCTAACAGAATCTACTCCATTCTGTATATGCTTGCAAGAAACCCACTTGAAACCAGGTGAGGAATTTCATCTCAGGGGTTATCGAAGCTGCACTAAAAACGTCCAACCTGAATATCGTGCAAGAGGAGGTGTAGCAATTTACACTAAAGAAAATATACCTATAAGACAAATGCCATTAGTAACTAATCTACAGGCTGTAGCTGTTCAGTTATATTTTCCATTTAAGCTAGTAATATGTAATTTATATTTACCTGACTTTAACTGGGATAAAAATGATCTAGAAAACTTAATTTCACAATTACCGCCACCTTTTTTAGTGTTAGGCGACTTTAATGCACATAATCCATTGTGGGGATCAGACCATCAAGATGCACGCGGACGAATCATTGGCGAAATTTTAAATGAACTTGATTTGGTGCTACTAAACTCAGGAGAGATGACATATTTCAATGGCAGATCTAATGCCTTTTCTGCCATTGACATAGCATTCTCGTCACCACAAATATCGGATCGGCTGCTATGGTCGACAATTAAGGACTGGCTACCATCAGATCATTCTCCCATAACAATAGAGATTTCAGAAGCCCTTATAGTCGCTACTTCAACAAAAAAGTGGAAACTAGAAGCAGCTGATTGGTTGAAGTTTAAAGTTAATCTTCCTCGATTTGAGTATTCCGAGGATGTAAATACATCAGTTATTTCAATCACTTCTGCAATCCTTCAAGCTGCAGAAATTAGTATACCAAAGACTAAAGGTAACTGTCACAAACCTAGAGTACCTTGGTGGAATAATGAGGTGGCAACGGCCATTCGTAATAAAAAACGGGCATTAAATAAATTTAAACGGCACCCCACAGATGCTAATAAGATTGCATTCAAACGAGCTCGAGCGATTGCTCGTCGAACTATTTTAGTAAGCAAGAATCAATCGTGGCAAAAATATGTATCCTCCATAAGCACATCTACGCCAGTTTCTGAGGTATGGCAGAAAGTAAGAGCTATAAGAGGCAAAACATTCCCGCAAGCATCACCAGTATTAGACATTAATGGTCACATAACATCAGACGTTAAAGAAGCAGTAGAAGCAATGGCAGATCATTTCAGAGAAGTAAGTAGCAGTTCCAACTATGATGAAAGCTTTCTGCGCTATAAAATTGCTAGTGAAGTACCATTAGACTTCAGCGAACCTGAAATATCCTTTTATAATGAACCATTTCGAATGGAAGAACTTGACAGCGTTCTGGAAGGAGTAAAAAATTCTGCCCCTGGCGATGACTCCATTCCATATGAAATGATACGGCAGTTACCCACATTATATAAGGAGGCACTTCTGTACATATTTAACAAAATATGGCAAAATGGTACATATCCTGATCAGTGGAAACAGGCAATTATAGTTCCGCTATTAAAAGAGGGAAAAGATCCTAAACTGCCCAGTAGTTATCGACCACTCTCACTTACCTGCTGCCTAGGAAAGCTTCTGGAAAAAATGGTTAGTAACCGGTTGTTATGGTATTTGGAAAAAAATCGTTTACTATCAGAATCACAAATGCGATTTCGAAAGCACCGGTCGACCATAGATAACTTGGTTCACTTAGAAAACGTAATTCAGAACAGCTTTGCGGAAAGGAATCATACAGTAGTAATATTCTTCGACCTGGAAAAGGCCTTTGACATGGTTTGGAGATTTGGTATCCTTAAGACTTTCCATAACTGGGGACTTCGAGGAAATCTACCCTACTTCATTCAAAGTTTTCTAGATAACAGAAGCTTCAAAGTCAGACTAGCTAGTACTACATCAAATCCAAGACTGCTACAAAATGGCATACCTCAAGGTTCAACTTTAAGTGTTATGTTGTTTGCAATTGCCATTAATGACCTACTAGCAAATCTGAATCCATCTGTAGGCAGAATGTTATATGTTGACGACCTAGCTATCTATTACACTGCAGAGAACATGGATGATTTAGAATTCACCCTTCAAACAGCCATTGACACCCTGTGTGACTCAACTAACCGTAATGGATTTCGATTCTCTCCTACGAAAACACACTGTATGCACTTTTGTAGGCTTAGGCGGGATCATCATCATCCAGAACTTACGCTATATGACCAGACCCTAGAGTGCAAACCGCAAACCAAATTTCTGGGAGTTATTTTAGACCAAAAAGTATACTGGGGTCCTCATATTCAATACATTGTAAATACATGTAAAAAACAATTAAACTTACTAAAATGTTTAGCAAATCTTCGATGGGGAGCAGACAGAGAAATGTTACTAAGAATTTATGTTACTCTAACATTATCGAGAATTGATTATGCTTGTATTGTATATGGATCTGCTCGCAAATCCAGACTAAAAGCACTAGACAGTATACATTGCACTGGATTAAGACTTGCTCTTGGTGCTTTTCGTACAAGCCCACTTTCTTCCTTGTGCTGTGAGTCTGGCATCCCTCCTCTAAAATATCGTCGACAGCAATTTCTAGTGTCATATGGAGCAACAATTTGGGCGCAATCAGCTCACCCAAATTACAAAATTATTTTCAATAATGATTCACACCACTCCTATGGATCTAGGCCAACCATAACAAGACCGGTTGGTGTTAGATTGAATGAAACGATGGAAGCATTAGAAGAAACCTTCCCGCTGGTATATGAAATAGGCCAATGCGAAATACCTCCATGGAAATTAATAACTCCCAATATAGTTTTAAAATATGATTTAAATAAAAAAGAAGAGACCAACAATCAACTACTTTCATCGAATTTCTACTCTGCACTAAATTCGTTTGGAGGATATCACAAGCTGTTTACAGATGGCTCTAAGTTAGATCAGGGGGTGGGATGCGCCTTCTTTGATGGAAATCAAACATATAGCTTTACACTACCAAATGCAGCGAGCATATATACAGCCGAACTGTATGCAATATGGCAAGCTTTGCGACATGCAGAGATGAGTCCCTGGAATGATACCCTCATTTGCAGCGATTCTCTTAGTTCCTTGCAAGGACTGTCCGATAGTAACACAACTGACCCTCTAATACAAGACATTCTTGCGTTAATCCATCGGTTAGGGACTCTGGGAAAAAGATTTGCTTTTATTTGGACTCCTAGTCATGTTGGTATTCGAGGAAATGAACTTGCAGACAGTGCGGCAAAAGAGGCAGCATTAGAGAATATAGAGAATCACATTGTAATTCGTCATATGGATACAAAAATTTACCTCAAAAAGAAAATTATTGGTCAGTGGCAAAATGAATGGAATAAGTAATCGCTAAACTAAAAGAAATTAAACCCAAGGTCACCAAATGGAAAACGACACTATTACCTCAAAGAAGGGAACAAATTGTACTTACAAGGTTAAGAATAGGCCATACTAATTTAACAAATATATATTTATTAACAGGGAATCAACAACCAGTATGCCATGCATGTAATACAACCCTAACAGTAAAACATATTATACTGGAATGTCCGGATTATAATCTACATCGAAGACGACTAAAAATTCCAGATCAGCTGCAATCATGCCTAGGTGAATCAATGGATAACCTAAAAAATATAATAAAATTCCTCAAAAACATAAACCTGTTTCTGAAAATATGATATTGATGAACTTACCGAGTCATGATTCTTCATGTATAGTATGAACGACCTAAGAACTAAGAAATGAAACACAGCCTACCACTGGCTAGGTTGATAAACGATGCGGCTAATGACCAAGATGTCGATGCCGCGGGGGAAAAAAAAAAATAAAAAAAAAAAATAAATGTTTTATATTGTAGGAGGATTGGCATTAATTCACGTTTTCTCCAAAAATATAGTTGCGATAAAAACCAATACAATTTTCGATTCCTTTATTATTATTCGAAATCTGTCTGAACTTTTCCAGAACGAATGCAACATTCAAAAGTCAATAGAATGGAAGCGTGTGTAGAGGTTCCAGGTGGACAGTTTAAAAATTTAATTTAATTTAGTTTAGTTTAAATATAGTTTAGTTAAGTAGTAAAATTATGAAAGATAATCGCAGAAATATTTTATTTTTCTTCTAATATTGAAGGGCCATAACACTGCAGGAAAGCACTTCTTGACCCACGTTCATAAAAACTTTTTCTTTAGAATTGTTCAAGGAGTCACTTCATGAAGTTTTGGCATTAGTTACAGAACACCCTTTATAATTATATAATTATTTAAATTTTCACAAATAGAGTGTCATGCGTAATCTGAAAATAAGATAATCCACAATTTTATATATTTCCATTGACGATTTCAACAATATTTGGAGTCAAAATTATTTTTTAAAAATTTTATGTCCAATAGATTTTATTTGTATGTCTAGAAATAAAACATGTATATAGATATATAAAATTGTGTATTTTCTTTTTTGTTATTATAGTCTTAATATGAAATGAAGATTTGGAAACCTAAATATTGAAAAAAGTTTATTTACTTACCAGTTATTTAATACTTTCTGGTCTCATATCTTAGATCTGTAACAAAAAATTTCGGATAACGTGGTTCAACAAATTTTGGAAAGCATGTTATAAAAATATGAGGGCCAATATAAGATAGGGCAAACTCAATGTGTACAACAAGGATGGAATATTCACGTATCCATAAAATGTCCGAAAAGAAGAGAATATTGCAGTTATTTAAATCTGCCAGTACGTATGTGAATACATGTTTTTGTAACAGTAACAAATTGGGTACATCCATAAAAATTCAAAATATTGGACATTACTAAAAATAATCGACAATGTATTCTATTCTGTGTATCATTCCATTTACTTAAATCAGAAGTTTATATAACTGCTCTCCTACACTTTCGGTAATATGTGTTTCTATTACCGTTGTTTATATAAAATTTATTCGTTGTTGTACGTATATTTCTGAGTTTGACATTTGCCATGACTTTTAATTTTTAATCCTCATACGCCACACAGTATAGGGTAATTGCATTGAGGAATAATAAACAAAGTGCTTTGGTATTTTATAATATCTATTCTTCTATATAGAAAAATCAACAATAAATTGATAAAAATTTTGTATGATTTAGATACACAAAAAGAATGGGAAAACATAGATGGCCTCGAAAAATATGAGAATGGACTCCACCACAAAAAGAATGAGAGGATGACCAAGGGGAAACTGAATAAACGACGTAGGCAATTGAATCAAGAAAATTGAACGAAGACATGGTATACGAAAGACAAATCTGAAAACTGGGGACGGAGAGGCGGATAAAACCGTAGAAATCCGTGTATACAGGGTGTTCCAGTTTTTTGTAGCAGGACTTTAACAGTCGATAGACATTTGAAAATTATTCAAAAAAGTTTGTATAAACATAGGTTGAGAAATGTTTAGTTTTCGAGATACAGGGTGTTAAAGTTTGAAAATAAATATGGATTTATACTATTTATATTTCCAGAATGCTAAGAAGTATCGAATCCAAACTTACCAATTCTTTACATACAATTTTGAGGCCTATTTTAGAATAACAAACTACTACTTTACTTAACCATGGGCGTAGATATATGGATTTACTAAGGCTCATTTTTACAAAAAAGTAGTACGCCACTGATAATTTTCCATGTTTCTAGTTTAATTCAATAAAGCAAGAAGAAACAAAAATTTAATGATTCTCGGCACTTTTTGATATGACAAGCCGTTGTTCAGAAAATTTACATTTAATCTTTTGATGCACGCCTCTGGACGAATTTTAGACAAACTTGAAGTCGCTCAGAATTTCACAAAATTTCATGGTCTCTTAAAAAGAAAGAATGAAACATTTAAAATATTTATTGTAAAAGTTTATTATCATGTAAATCAAAATTTTTATAACACAAATGTATTAAAACGCAACGGTCGAACTAAAATAAATTATTAGACACAAACACAAAAGCTAGCAACATGTAAAAGTGTCTTACTTCATTACAAGCATCATTAACGATGTTTCATTCTTTATTTTTAAAAGACTTCGTATCATCAAATTTGGTGAAATTCTGAGCGACTTCAAGTTTGTCTAAAATTCGTCCAGATGCGTGCATCAAAAGATTAAATGTAAATTTTCTGAACAACGGCTTGTCATATCAAAAAGTGTCAAGAGACATAAAATTTTTGTTTTTTCTTGCTTTATTGAATTAAACTAGAAACATGGGAAAATATCATTGGCGTACTACTTTTTTGTAATAAAGAGCCTTAGTAAATCCATATATCTACGCCCATGGTTAAGTAAAGTAGTAGTTTGTTATTCTAAAATAGGCCTCTAAATTGTATGTAAAGAATTGGTAAGTTTGGATTCGATACTTCTTAGCATTCTGGAAATATAAATATAAATCCATATTTATTTTCAAACTTTAACACCCTGTATCTCGAAAACTAAGCATTTCCCAACCTATGTTTATATGAACTTTTTTTAATAATTTTCAAATGTCTATCGACTGTTAAAGTCCTGCTACAAAAAAACTGGAACACCCTGTATACAGTATGTGTCCACGTTTAGAACTTACCACCCCCGTAAAATTTTTATTTATGGACCGATCTGAACCAAATTTTGCCTGAAAAATAGAACACAATAGGGTCTACTTATGACTAAAAAACCATCCGCTCCCTTCAAATACAAAACCACCTGCGATACCAAAATAAATGTAAAAAATCAAGAAATCACATTACGCATTTTTATATCGGAAAATTTTAATAACGAAAGTAGTTCAAATATTGAAAATTGTAAATCCAAAAATATAATTTTAATGGGTTTTTTCGATTTGAAAAGCGTGCTGTGACAATTTTATGAAACATAATTGTCACAGTACGCTTTTCAAAACACAAAAACCCATTAAAATTATATTTTTGGATCTACAATTTTCAATATTTTCATATTTCAATATTTTCTGAATTTGATCTAACTTTGGATTTAAGTTTTTTGGGTAATTCTGAATAACTTTCGTTTTTTTTTTTCGACAAAAAAAGTCTAATATGATTTCTTGATTTTTTCCATTTATTTTGGTATCACAGGTGGCTTTGCATTTGAAGGGGGCGAATGGTTCTTTGGTCATAAGTCAATGTGTTGTATCTTTCATCAGATCGGTCCATAAATAAATATTTTACGGGGTGGTAAGTCCTTAACGTGGACACACTGTATATTTAAGATTTTAATTTCTATGGTAAATGCAAACTATTATTTCACAAAAAGTATAACAGAATAAATGTATGAAAGGAATATATTCTTCCTTTTCTTTCCAGAATATATATCTACTAGATTGCGCTCTTGATACTGAAACTACGGTTAATAGTAGAGGCAATAATTTTAATAATATTTTAATTCTAAGGCTTTCGGTTGTAAAAGATTTTCCAGGTTCTTTTTGATTATTTTAAATTATTGACGTTTCGACATTCTTGTGGTTCTTACTTCATTCATCTTTGCTATGCTTATGCTATTAAAACAATTTCGATAATACAATAATTTTCGCCCTTAATGCATCCTTCTCCATTTCCAATGATATGATCTACAATAATATAAAATTCTCATTTATGTTTCTGCTATGTAAAAGCTTTAAATGTATTTTGTTCCACTAGAAAATGATTTGGATAATTCTTCAATCAGTTTAAGGAACTAAGATTAACTAAGCTCTCTCTCTTCCTCCCTCCCTTTCTTTGGAATTGTATGAAATAAACGACTGCGACAGCAGAAATAGGTCACCATTAAATGAATTATTAATCAAAAATGGCTTGTAATACAAGATTGTATTTCAATCTGTGTTGTAATTTGTCATGGTAACAATTATGGCAAAACTATTTTTTGTTACTTACCACATATATAGGTTAATTATTAAAAATTTTGTGGAGGATAGTTTGTTATTTTGTAAAATCATTATATTACGAAGTTGTTTTAAATAACATTAGAGGTTTTTATTTGCCGAAAATTCCTGAATAATTAATAAAATTAGACAAAAATAGTGGTGTTGAATTAAAACCAACAATTTTTTTCTAGAAAAAAAAATAGTTCTACAGCAGCTCTACTGTTTCACTGACTGTTCTGAGGTAGTTATTGCTCTCAGACAAAAGGTAATAACTTACAGTTACCGAAATAAGTCATTTAAGATTTTTATCAATAAGCAATACAATTATTGAAATTTTATAAAAGCGACGTCAATAAATTCAATTCGATCCCAAAAGTATACAGTCCACTAAAAACATATATGGTTCCACCTATTGGTTCAATTATAAACAAATTAAATCTGTAATGCAATTTAAGATACATACTATAAAAGCGAAAAATAATAGAAAAATTTGTTCGTGATGATAGCAAATAAAATAAATCATCAGCTTTACAGTTTAAAATCGTATAATGTGCTACATTCTTTTCAAACATAACCTATTTGTGTTTGAAATCTATCTCGAAATCTATATATGCAGTAATAATTCATAATGTGAAAAACTTTTGAACCAGAGATATTTGAAAAAAGTCTCTGAGGTTTTTACAATGTTAGTTTTATGATTTTCAAAGCCTTCATCCATGCTGCTTACTAACGCATTTTCAACTTCTTCGAAATTTCGAAGAAATGGGTTCAAGAAACTTAGTTTTTTTAGTCACAAATAACAAGGTATAAATTCCGAAAGAAGTCAACAATAATTTGATGGGTATGGATAAAAAAAAACAATTTAAGATCTAATAGAACACGGAAAGTGATTGCATCTTTTAACTCTACTACTTGGATACTTTAATACCGAATAATTAATTGATTTACGTTTTGATGTATTTAGGTGCAAGTTATTCATTCATCGTCATGGCCATAGTAGTTGTACATTATCATTTTAAAACCTAGCACAGTTTTCTTTCTATACTAGTAATAGGTTTATATAATTTGACATCATCAGCGTTTAGCAAAATCTTAATATTATATATTAGTTGACGTTGAGTCACGATACCTTGAGAAACACCTAATGTCAGTATATTGTCGACATATTATTATATAATCTAGAATACGATACGGTCAGTCAATCAAGTAATAGTTCTATACTCTGTACCACCAACAAAAAGCAGTAGACTCCTCCCCAAAAATGCCCACTAAATTTGAATGGAATTTCTCTATTGGTCGAATTTATAGAACCCGAGATACAAAGCAACCACTAAATTTGACAAAGGCCGACTCTACAATACTGGCGTCACACATTAAAACTTTTATGTATTTTGGCAATAGACCAATCAGCTATGTTATCATTGTCGCGAAACGTATAAACGCTAAACATATTAAAAATCGCGCATAAATGGGGAGCCGGCCTCACTGTAAACCTGTGCTGTCAACTGTCATATTCATTCGTCTATGTGAAATTATTTCAAATTTATATATTTGTTTTTGTGAAGGTACGTATAAGGATTAACCTTATTTGTGTATTAAGTATTAAGGTAAGTAGGTAATGCAAATGATTAATATTGATTAAATGTTAAAACATCGTTTTTTTTTTAAGGTCACATCGAAAACTCAATAGAAGGGGGCCCAATTTCTCCACCGAAAAAACGAATCTCCAGGCATTTTTTGAGGATAAGGAAAACGTGTTGAACATCTTTAAGGCGAAAACGTATGAAAAACGCGAATAAATGGGGCGCCGGCGTGACTGTCAACTGTGTTATTCGTTTTTGTGACATTTCACATTTCATCTGGGAGTTAAAGTAATAAGGTACGTAAATGCAAACGATTAATATTGATTAAATGTTAAAACGGGTTTTCTTAAGGTTGTAGTAGGCTTTAATTTAACGCCGCTGTGGTGCGGGATTTACGTTTAGTACTTAGGCTCCTCAAGGGTAGACAACCAGTCGGGCAGCGGTTGCTCTTTTCTTCCCAGATGTCGCTCAGGTAGAGAACCCGTCAAATTTCATTTCCATAACAAAAAACAGAATGCTAGATCACAACAAAAAAAAGATGAAGTAGAAGTAGACATTTTTAATTGTGTTCCCCTTAGACTTGTAACGGGTTTTCTGTTTAGGCGTCCTCAGGATAATAATATTTCGTAATATAATGTAGTATGAAGTTTATCTGGCGTTAAATAGGTATGTTTATTGTTCTTGCATAATCTGTGGTAATAATGTTAATTTTGTATTTTCGTTAAATAGATGTTCGTTAAAATTTGAGAGGAAGTTAAGGATAAAAGACTGCTGTATTGTTAAATAAATTCATATTTCTCAAGCTAGTGGCCTTCATTTCGAAGCCGTTCAGCGAACACCCCTGAGAGTAGCCCAAATTTGTATATTCCGCTACAAGGTTTATGATGGCTGAAGGAGGTATAATTTCTCCACCCAAAAAAACGATTATCCAGACATTTTTCGGTGGAAGATAAGGAAAAGGTTCTGAAAATTTTTAAGGCCTACGATGGGGAGAATCCGGAGAAACCAAAGATGGAATGCATGGAGTTCACTGCAAAGGCAGCAGGTGTGAGTGTTCCAAGTGTTTCTAATATTCTTCATGAATACAAACAAACACACCAACATCAGCCACCAAAAGTGTACCACCGACAACGGGCAGTTTTGGACAATATTGATGAAGGAACTGAAAGTGCTCTCAAGCGTATAATCCATTCCTTTTTTGAAAGAAATGAACCACCAACTGCAAACAAAATTTTAGCAGCGGTGCATGAAGATGATTATTTGCCTCATCTTAAACGGAGTACTTTGTGACGATTACTTTCGGACTTTTTATTTCTTTGTGTTGTAATGTAATTGTGTTTGGCATTATAGGTTCTCAAAAAGGTCACGTAATAGTGCCCTAAGGGAAGAACATAGAAGTTGTAGTTTTTTGATGAGACTTGGGTGAACGCTGGCCTTACTGTAAGTAAATTATGGTTTTTTTTTCGAAGGAGAAATAGGAACTGCTCGCCGGTTCTGACTGTTCAGTGTAAAAAATAAAAGTGACATCATAATATATTATTTTTCCAATTATATTATATACGTTTATCTTATTATCGTTGTTTTAATATTATTTACAAATTTATGTATATGTAGGGCTTTTAAAGTCTATTTTTTTCTACTGGTTTAAGTACCAAATGTATTGTAATGATGAATAAAGCCATTCTATTATTATATTATATTGATATCATTCATAATTTTCTTATACCAAAGTTTACTGAATACTATTAGTAAACTTTGCTTATACGTAGGAGCTGTAATAGATAGAAAACCTTGTGAAAATTAAGAAGAAGTAGGTAGGTATGTGTTTATTTATTTGGACATGTTAAAACTTATAAGTAGTTAAGTTCTTGCCTTCTAGCAAATGATAGGCTTTTTAAAGATTAAGAATAAAAATAAAACAAGATGTAGATACCTATATTATATAATATATAGTTTGTATAGTTTTTATTGCTTAAACATTCCACGACTATTCGTAAAAAAAACCAAAAGTAATCTTACGATTAATAAATAAATATGTACAGTGGTGGAAACCAAGAAGTAAACGACTCGGTAGATTTGGCTATTGAGTAGTGCATGGGGGTCATTGGGGTTTATCCAGTGGAGTAATCTATGTGAAATTGTTACAGTAAATCACAAACTAATCTTTTTTGCCTGAAATAACCTCATACTTTCTTTTAAATATGTGGAAATAACTCGCGAAAGCACCTAACCTAAAAACTACAAATGTCAACAACAAACCATCAATCAGATCAGCTGGTCTAGACAGACGACCGGAAATCAGAAATAAGTTTCTCTGATAAAGTAACTTGAGTTTGCGCAATGCGGACTAACTTCGTTTAAATTTTCGCGGGAATAAGTATTATTTTTAAAAATCCAAAATTGATAATGTATAATAGAAAATTTAATGGGAATAAACATTATAAAAATACAGTATAGCTGTAGTATAAAATATAACACGTATAATAAACAAATTTTGTTGAAGCTATCTCAACTGTCTTTAATTTCATCGTGTAAAACTGACTATTGCGCACACCGTTCTGCGCAACCATAAAATTAATGGGGCGGAGTCTATTGCTTTTTGATGGTGGTATAGGGTATAGTAGGTAAATTAAAAATAACAACTAGAGGTTTTGCAATTACAATAGTATTCTCAAGAGGACATATTATATTATTTTGTGTAAATAAAGGGCAGAGTAACTTTTAATGACTGAACGCCTCTGTGAATAATTTATTATAAATCAATTTCGCCTTTGTACGGATGGCACGTGTTTGTAATAAAGAAGCGCTATGTATTATTATCGAATAGAAAATTGCACAATAACATAGATAATCTCAATTTACGACTTACAAGTAGAACTGTAAACAAATCTAGAACCAGGGCTTGCGAAGCATTTAAATTTATTTGCAGTTTTAGTCTCGGTTTTAGTCTTTCATGATGTCATTTAATCTGATTGATAAAATTGTGAACAAAAGCAATATGATTGATAGGAGAGCAATATATATTTGAAGCAGAACAATGCTCATACATATTGTATTTGTATTTGAATAGAATACATTTTGAATATGTGAAGAATTTACATCATCTGTTCAAAACGACTGACTAAGGATTATTTAGCAATAGCGGCGTGATTGGAAAGGACAATAAAAAAATGCAAAATATGCCCCAGACGAGGACGTCGTCCACCGGACAAGTGAGCGTTACACTGTTCTTTTATAGAAGTTTAATTCTAGCCACTTTATGTCGGAAAGTACCTTTATCCGTCATATATCGGAACCACCCGTTCCGTCCAAACGTAATTGGGATTAATCAGTCATAAATGTGGAGTACTCTCCACAAATGTCCAACCTGTGGCGGCATGGGATGGCAATAATAATACAGTTTCATAAATAATTCTATGAGAAAAGGAGTACTTTTCGGTACTCGGTTTGCTTTTGGAAAACATACTTTCTATACACAGAATATTCTGCAACATGCAGCACATCAGACATATTTAATTGTAAAGTATACTTACAAATGATACCTAAAAACTGTTTTAGTAATGCGAAATTTTGCAGTTCTGAGTTACGAAATTGCCAATTGCTTGCATACAGTCTTATACATACTGTATACACGTCTGGCCCCTCAGTTGTTTTGCATACAGTCAGTGAATATATTCACTTATACAGTTCAGTAAGTTGCACCAACTCCCCTAGCAATTTCGACTACGTCCCATAATCATGTTAGTCCGAGCTGTCCGAGACGGAGCGTCGACCGTCGACCGGTTTCTTTCAGGGGAAATGTGTGCAACTTACTGAACTGAACTGTATCCGAAACAATTGAGTGGCCAGACGTGTATATAGATTTAATTCATATAATTTGTTTTATTGTGTTTATAATATTTTATAATACATTGGGTATCAGCAGTTTCATCTGTGCAGTCTTTATACGGTAAAGTCAAAATTGTGGAGAAATCTCTAACGCGTATGGCCACGTATTGATTTTTAAATCACCCAATTTATTGCGTAAGTAGGTTCTACTTCGTAGATTATAGATTTACACCCACATCAAATATGCATCGAAACTGTGTAAAGTGCAATATTATTGTGGTTTAACTTTATCTTCACATTCATATTGGCGTTCTATTGTATCTTTAACGTATGCTGTGCAAAAAAGATAATAAAGTGCATATGTACCATTTTAAAATGGGACAATAATCAATTATTATATAATCTACAAAAATTCAGTAACACGCAAAAACCTGTTCTTTTCAGAAAGCAAAAAGGGAAATATTTACTGACGATGTGCTCTTTGTGTGGAGCGAAGTCGAGCGTGATAGTTAAAATTAATTTGATATGAAACATTAAAATTTCGTGGGCGTTGTGTGGACTCAATAACATTTAAATAAAGTGATAAATTGGACGTGAACAGATTTTAGTGTACGTGGTGAATTTTGATGGACGAAGGGCCAAAAGGGAAAGGGCATAAAAGGTATGAGTTAATATGTGTAAAATGTAGATACCATTTATGCTAACATATGCTTTGTGTTAATATGCTTTGAACAGGTATAACTTAGTAGACAATTTTATAATAAATAAATATATGATTTATTTATTGATCATGACAATGAGCGAGTTAGTTTTGGTAACCCAGCAGTCAGAGTAAATTTAGGATGAAAAATTAAAAATAAGAAAATTTCATATAAACACGTACTCTAAAGTCTTTTATTATGGAACTAAAATGTGTCAAAAGGGAAGAAATACTTTGTAGATATTCTGGGCGATTAATTAGAAAATTCTAAAAGTTGAGAGAGAAGAATGGCACTTTCGTTTAACAAGTTTTCTGAATAGATATAATAAAACAGATAGAATAAATTGCTAGTTATTAATCTGTTGAAAACAAATAATGATATTCCAAATACAAATGTCAATTCTTTAAAAACATCTGTATTTTTAGAAAAGTGGCAACGTTGGTTGAATTTGAGAAACGGATGAATAATTGCATTCTAAAGTGGTTTTAATAATTTGTACGTCGAACAGATTTTATATTTTTATGTTCAGAAATAGATAATCAATATAAAAATATCGATTTAGAAATTTTTGTTAATACTGTACTTACTTGTATTATATTGTAATAAAATCCCAAAAAAGAAATTAAAACAAATTGAAAATATTTTAAAAATATGTCTATCTTTTTTATTCTATGTTTCTATATTTATTTCAGTTAGCTCAACTATTATCTAAATGTATCAAAATATTTTGAAATATTAGGACATATAAGACGTAAAAAGTTACCAAGCATTAAAATGTGAAAGCAAAGAAATAAATATATTTAAGATATGGATCAGTAGATGCCGTTGATAACATCCACCCTTATTTCCGACATTTGTAGGTCATTCGCCTGTAGTTTTGTTTGATACTGTAACTATACCGGGTGGCCACGAGACTAGGGTCATGCTTATATCTCTTTCAATTATGAACCGATTTAGACGAAATTTGGTACAAGGATATTAGACCTAATTTCGGATGAACATATATATATATATATATATATATATATATATATATATATATAGATATATAGATATAGTCAAAATGGCCGACTTCCGGTTTCACCGGAAGCGCGTGTACCTTCGATTTTTTAAATGCATCACCCAGTATATTTTATGTTTTTCGGAATCTACAACTCAAATTACATAGAATAGCGTTGCCAAATTTACATTTTTCTCAAGGAATTTTCCTTTTTTTCAAATTTATTTTTTACCGTAGAAGGCCGTGATTGGGAAAAAATCTGTTCCAGTTGATTCTAGTAACTCATATTAATAGTTATTTCATCAATTAAATCATTAACAAATGCCTCATGAAAGAATAAAATTTGCCAAATGTGTTTTTTTAAGAAAAAATCATTTTTTTAAATGGCACTTACTAAGGGCCATAATGTCATTAAATAGCAAATTTAATTACCAATCTAACTGCACCACTTCATCTTTGTCTAAAACTGACGACATTTAAAAAAATTATATTTTCTTAAAAGAACACGTTTGGTGAATTTTATTCTTTCATGAGGCATTTGTTATTGATTTAATTGATGTAATCACTATTAATATGAGTTACTAGAATCAACTGGAACAGATTTTTTCCCAATCACGGCCTTCTACGGAAAAAAATAAATTTGAAAAAAAGAAAAATTCCTTGAGAAAAATGTAAATTTGGCAACGCTATTCTATGTAATTTGAGTTGTAGATTACGAAAAACATAAAATATACTGGGTGATGCATTCAAATAATCGAGGGTACACGCGCTTCCGGTGAAACCAGAAGTCGGCCATTTTGACTATATCTGCATGTCCATCCGAAATTAGGTCTAATATCCTTGTACCAAATTTCGTCTAAATCGGTTCATTATTGAAAGAGATATAAGCATGACCCTAGTCTTGTGGCCACCCGGTATGTAAATAAGACTGAAGGTATTTGACTGATTTAATTTAAGAAAAAACTAATCATAATTTCTAAATGCCATCAAGCACACATAGAGAAGATAAGACTCCATACCTATTTTTGTAATTTAAACTCGTTTTTTCTGTCCTTAACTTGAATAAAGATCTCGCTAATTAGTTGATAATATTGGGGTACGAAGATCGATGGTAAAAATCTGTGATTTGTTTCCGGCTTAGATGGAAGAGGAAACTGACGATGCCCCAAATGTAGTGTCTTGCCTTTCTTACCACACATATGTAAATTAACAAAATCGATGTTAAGCGATCTACTTTGGTGACGTAGACGTTGGTTAAGAAAATATTTTTTTTAATAACGTACATCATATACCGGATATGCAAAGTATATTTAAGCTAAATAAATGTTTTCATCGATGAAATGTCTCGTGAAAATTGAGGGTGCGTGATTTCAATTTAAATATTGCGTTGATTGTTATCCAAACCACTAAGTATGTGGTCACTACATCTGAAGTAGTTACCAGAAAGTACAAAATGCAACACGAATTAACTAATACTTTTAAAATATATCACAGAGAAGAATACCCGTATAATAACATTAAACTGACAAAAATAGACACATTAACGGGGATGCATAGAAATTTCACCTTACTATTCGCTTATACAGGGTATTTCAAGAGAGACAATTTTTTTCAGAACTCTTTTACTATAAAATAAATACCTGATACTGGATCAACCTGTATAATAAGAATAAAAACATAAAAATTGATAATGTGATTTTTAAAAGTTTACACCCTGTATACAAGGTGTTTCCAAATTGACTATTATAAATTTAAGAGCTTGTAAAGAATGTTAAAATAAAACTAAAACCTCTATACAGTTTCGTCGAAAAACGCTTCGTTTTTAAAATACAGAGTGTTATAGTGTCGACTGGCAGATCAGTTATTTAGCTATATATCTCTAAACAGAGTAGGCAGAGGAATCTAAATTTTTGTGAGTGAGTGTTACTTAAGACTACCGATGACTGTATAATATTTTAAATCTGATACCACCATTCAGTGGCGTAGAAAAAGGGGTAGCCTAACACTTTTTTGTTAAAACAAAATTTGCTGTCAGATGTTTTGAAAATATCGTCTCATTTTCAGATTCCCCTATCAAAATGCTATAATAAAGATGCTCTTATTAAATATCTCCAGAGGCGTTCGTTTTCGAGATATTCTCGGTTTTATGTGGCAATACTCATGTGTTTAATAAAAAATTTTTAATGTACTTAGTCAATAAAATAATATCAAAGCAAAGGTAGAATATTTTCATAATGTACAAGATAAATAAAAACTTCCGCACATGTGTAATTTACCATTTTAGTACTTTTTATAAAATATTGCTACTGAACGATTAATCAAAAAAAGGAAATTTTCAATATGAATTTGTTAAGAAGTGCACCTTTGAGATTAAAATGTAATTTCTTGACAGTTAAGCAGGTTTGAGTTGCATTTGTTTTTGTTTTTATCTACCTTGTGATGATTGTCCCTTTTTAATGTTTTTCGCAAATTAAGTAGGTACCACATAAAACCGTGAATATCTCGAAAACGAACGCCTCTGGAGATATTTAATAAGAGCATCTTTATTATAGCATTTTGATTGGGGAATTTGAAAATGAGACGATATTTTCAAAATATCTGACAGCAAATTTTTTATTAACAAAAAAGTGTTAGGGTACCCCTTTTTCTACGCCACTGAATGGTGGTATCAGATTTAAAATATTATACAGCCATCGGTAGTCTTAAGTAACACTCGCTCACAAAAATTTAGATTCCTCTGCCTACTCTGTTTAGAGATATAGCTAAATAACTGATCTGCCAGTCGACAATATAACACCCTGTATTTTAAAAACGAAGCGTTTTTCGACTAAACTGTATGGAGGTTTTAGTTCTATTTTAACGTTCTCTACAAGCTCTTAAATTTATGGTAGTCAATTTAGAAACACCTTGTACAATAATAATAATATATCATATTCGGTAAATTGCAAATATATTACCACCTATTTAGGCCAGTAAAATTAAGTGAAATACACCGTGAATTCGGAACAAATTTGTAACAAGCTGTTTGTTGCGTTATAATGTCGGGGAGGGGGTATTAAATATGTCAACAAAAGTCCCAAAAAATCCGAGTATCGGAACACACTAAAAAATCGTCCGCCATCTTGAAATTCGCGATATTTTTCGTTTAAAGTCAAATAACTTTATTATCTTAGCCGTTATCAAAAATTATGAAAATAGAAAAATTCGAGAAAACTTCAAAATCTATAAATTGACGTTTAGAAATTTGTGATAGCTTAAAAATTAAAAGAGTTACAGCTTAAAAATTATAAGATATCAGTTGGAATTTTGTAATTTTTTTCTATAAGAGTTGATTATTCTGTTCTGGTGCCGAGTGAGTCAGGTTGTATGGTAAAAAATTAATATGTGAATAGAGCATGAAAAAATAGTATTGACGTGTCTCAGGATTTTGCTATATAACCTTAAATTTTTTTTATACAGGGTGTTAAAGTTGAAAATTTTTCGTTGAATTTTTTAAATATCCTTTGATTAAAAACAGTCGTTTCAATAAAATTTGGTTGGTTTATATTTTTCATAGGGCGCTATCAACTGGCGACATTAGTTTTTCAAAACTAATCCAGTGGCGTGCGATTACACTTTTTTTTTCTGATAAGAATGCAGATAACTGTGAGTCACCGGATTTTTTCATAAGTTGAAAACCTAATGCAATAATAATAAAATACTTTAAGGAAACAAAATCTTCATTAACGAAAATTTAAAACAACTGTGACTTAATTACTATTTTTTTAAATAAATTTTCAAAATGAAGACCATTAACCCCAATGCACTTTCGGGCCCGCAAGGAAATTTCATTTTATATATTCCTTATTAGTTTATGCACATTTACCCTTAGTTGACGTGAAAAATGTACTATTCGATCAACTAATACTTGTTAGTTGTTAACTGATTAATTTTTAGAGTGCATTGAGGTTAATGTACTTCATTTTGAAAATTTATTGCAAACAGTAGTAATTAAGTCGCTGTTGTTTTAAAATTTTTGTTATTAAAGATTTTGTTTCCTTAGAGTATTTTATTATTATTACATTAGGTTTTCAACTAAGAAATTGTATGAAAAAATGCAGCGGCGCACAGTTATCGGCATTCTTATCAGAAAAAAATGTGTTAACGCACGCCACTAGATTAATTTTGAAAAACTGTTATCGCCAGTTGATAGCGCCCTATATAAACCAACCTAATTTCATTGATACGACTGTATTTAACCAAAATATATTAAAAAAATTCAAAGATACATTTACAACTTTAACACATTTTATAAAAAAATTAAGGGTTATATAGCAAAACGTCAATACTGTTTTTCATGCTCTATTCACATATTAATTTTTTATCATACAACCTGACTCACCCTGTATTTATATATAATAAAAGGCCACATAAAATAAAAACACATTTTTATTTAAACCACAAAGGTTAATAAAAGTAAAAACAGAAACAAAATATTAAAGAAATTAATACATTAGATGTCAATCTCTGTTTCGTCTTTTAACAAAGACACAGGTGTTGCATTCGTGCAATTTTGACCAATGCAATGAATGCAACTTGTTGTGCATCTTAAATTGTATTTATTGCAGCTGCATAATTTTGAACAGTTTGTTTTGCAGTTGCAAAAAAAAATATTTAATATAAATTCAGGGGCACACTTTTGTAACATTTTTTCTGGTTCTAGACAAATTTTATTTTTAATCCAACCCCAATTTTCAGGATTGACGTTATTTCCTAGCCATTCTTGAACTTGAAAATACACTCGTTTTATATGAAGTTTGGCTGCGTCAGAAGTCGGAGGTAAAACTTCCAATTCAAAATTATTAAATAGATTTTGGAGGGCAACAAGTTGAGTATATATTTAATGTATCTAAATGAGTTCAAATCTTTACTTTTACGACCTCCATACCAATATAAAATAAATTTCTCACCCAACCCTACAAGATGTGATATATTAGTATAGGGATTTTTAAAATCTTCCAAATTTGAAATGTCCTTATCATTTTTTAATATACCTAGTTAGTGCTGTTTTTTTTCCCTTCTTATAGAACGCTGACGTTGTGTCGCAGCCTGAAATTGCATGTAAAAATAAAATATTATTGACCACTGTTTCACCTAATATGAACTGAAGTATAAATTAAAACAATAAAAATTAGTATGCTAATTATAATAAAGAAACATTGTTTTCTAGTGCTAGAGTTTAAATTATCTAATTTAATGCATATAGTACCCAAACTTTAGTCGCCATTATCTCAGTTATTTATTAACCGATTTAAAAAAGACTTTAGACTGTTTTGTAGCTTGTTTAATGTTCTAAAATTTTTGTATGATTAATTTTTTTGATAAAATCAATGTGAGATTAATTATTCAAGTTAAAGGCTAAAAAGTGCCTAATTTCAAGATGGCGGCCTAATTTTTGAGGGGTTCCGCCACCTGGATTTTTTGGGATTTTTTTCCTGTCAAATAGGACATCTTCCCCTACATATTCCCCCTAAAATTAGCTTGTTACAAATTTGTTCCGAATTGAATGCTAATTTTACTGGAGTAATTATTAAATTCTCTGCAACTGGCTCTGGTCACGTACGTAAACAAGAATTTTCTACAATACACCGTAAGCGATAACTTTGTTTCTATATAGTCTTCCTAACTTCGAAAATTTCTGCTAAGAAAGTTCTAAACAGGAAATATCATGGTTGACCGTGAAACTTCTAATGCCTTCAGTGGCTTGGTGAAAAGAATTGTATTTTATTTAATTGCTGCACGTTTGCGTTAATATTTAAGCGTAGGACGTCGCAAGTCGAAACTACACTTAAATATTTTCGCCACTTGTCACGTAGTGAGAGAAGGGTCTTCGTTACTAAGTAATAATGGACTTCTATTATTTAAAAGAAGTAAACCGATGGAAAGTGTCGATGTATATTATATTTGTATATTTTGCTGTAAACTTAATTTCACAGGATGCATAAAACTGTTTTTATTTTCGAATAATTAGTTGTATTACCGTAAATCGTAATGACTTTTTGCCGTATACCCTTAAAAATAAACAATAAGCAGCCTATGAACATGTGTTTCGGAATTATTGTTCCTCGTCGGAACAGGAACTGGAAAGAATAGATCAGGAACAAGAATAGGTCGAAAGTACACAGTACTTAATTTGTGCCTTCGTAGAGTCATTTCCATATTAATATATTATACATAATATTAATTTTTCTTGAATTACAAGAAACCAAGAAACTTTTTCATTTCAAAATTTTATCTAACACATTATTTTCATGATATTGATATTTATTTACTATAATTTTTTGTTAATTGCGTCGGGGACTGAAAATTTTAACACTGAAAAAAGCCATGTCCTGTAGCACTATCAACTGAAATTTATGAAGATCTTACAGTGGGCAAAATCGTCTGATTTAAGATAAATGTGGTACACATTCTGACATGTATTACTGGTTGCGTGCTGGTTCCAATGTTGTAATTTGTGCGGGACAGACAATAAACTGTCCTTGCTTTATTGTCTGCGACCCAAAACAATTGCTTTAGGGTTAACCAATAACTCTCCAGTTGTTTACATTTTTAACCTCTCGTACTGTAACTACACTTAATAATAATAAAAATGTTATTGGTTTTTGAAAATTACAATGCATGATATTAAGAAGCCACACTGATTAATATTAATTATTCAGAGGTCAAAAAATACAAATTATTACACATTTAAAATACGTAAAAACTCTTCTGGAAATAATTATTTGTTTACTCTGTCTCTGTCCTAAATCGAGTAGCTCTCAGAGTAGACGGTAATTTGCTCTTGCTTTTCTATCTCTGTAAATCTAACTAGGTATATTATACTCGTATATAACGAGAGCAAACACCCGTCAATACTTACGCAAGTTTTCGGACGGACCTACGTCTATCTTTATCTGGCGCAACGAAAGTAGCTCTGCCCGTCCTTCTTATCATTGCTTTTATACGCGTCCAGGCGACTCTAATTAGTCTTTCTCTGGTGTAATTCGTGAAATTACACAATTTTAATGTTTATATTATAACCATAGATACTTACTACGCTCACAGAAAAGTTGATTAGATTAGATATTCAAGTTGCTAAGTTCTTCTTTTAGCATCGGTAACCATATTGTACAACAATCTACAGAATAATTTGGTACGCATTTGTCTTCATTTAGTAAAATTATTGCAGATTCTTTAATTTTTCTCTTTTTACTGTCCGGTTCTTTTGTTAAAATTTTTGCTCCATTCCAATTTATTGGATGTCCGTTTTCGAAAGCGTGTTCACAAATTTTTGATTTTTCAATTTCATTTTTTCTAATATAACTTTTGTGTTCGCCCAATCTTACATTGAAGGGTCTGGATGACTCACCAACATAATATTTGTCACATTCACAACACGGAATACTGTAAATACAGTTTTTTGAATTTTGATCACTATTAACCGGTTTTGTTTTTGTAAGTATAGATCTTAAAGTGTTAGTAGTTTGAAATACCGTTCTAACATTAAATCTATCACCGATAGTGCGTAGCTGTTCAGATAATCCCTGTACATAAGGAATCATTGTTAATGTTGTGTATTGCCGTTCGGGTACTTGTTGGCGCTGATTATTAATTCTATTTTCAATATTTGTCAATGTTCTATCAACAAAGACTTCTGGGTACTGATTGTTAATTAGTACATTTTTAATAAACATTTTTTCTGTATTTAATATTTCTTCAGTAGAAGAAATTGTTTTTGCCCTATCATATAAACATTTTATAACATTTTATAACATTTTATAAATAATGTAATAAAAGTCCAATAAAATATTGCATAAAAAATGTAATGAACATTTTGAGCGTTAAGTGCTTTATACCGGTCATCATTAATATTGAAACATTACTCTCGATCCGTAAACTACACTTACGGCTCTCAATATTTAAATAATTAATGATTAAGCATTGAGAGTGACTTTTGATGAATGTCAGTTGCCACTAAAATCCAACAATTGGAGAAATATTTATTTTCGTCATACCTCCCTCGTAAGTGTACTCTAATTCCATTGTTTTGTCAATCATTAGTGACGCATTATGTACCAAATACTGGCCATTAGCATCGGGGTTGTTATAATAACGTACCTAGAGAAATTTAATAAATTTGAGAGAATTTAATTTGGGATATTTTGTTATGTTCTTTTGGAATTTTTTGGAAGTAAATCCAACCAAGCCCTAATTGCTATTATCTTCTAAAACAGATATTATTTTCAAAAATGTTTAAAGCTATATAGTTCAAATCACGAAAGAAGACCGTTACGTCATCATTATAATTCGTAAGAATCAAATCAGTACTGCGTTAGTTATCAACAACGTCCGTCGGAGATATTAACAGTCACATATAATGGACTCCCTTTCCCTGTCTCTCTCGTTTTACTATTTTGTAAACAAAGAACGCTTGAAGCGTACGTTGAATATTAGAAATTAATTTGTGACGTAACGGTCATCTCTCGTGATTTGAAGTATATTATAAAAATATGATTTAATTTATCTTGACAGTAGTTATTATTTGAGTAGAAGCCACGTCCTAAATTTATTTTATTGACGGTTGCCATGGATATTTCAAGCATCGCTACCTTTACTATTATATTTGCTTATCAAATATGAAATCTTTCTCAAACAATAATTATAGTTTTCCACTAGTTTTTCTCAAGTTTTTTTCTAGTTTAATGATTCATGGGTATGAGGAAAAATGTAATATGTACCACGAGTCGTACAGTGCAATTTTTTGGTCTAGAATACTTGCAAACTTTGACCTTACTACCCTACCCTATTTTTCGGAATTATGGAAATCATGTCAAATGTAGAATTTGCAAATAAGCTCTGCAAAGGTTTTATGTCTTTTTAAGATGCTATTTAGAGGATATAGACTCACATTTTGACGTAAATAATAAAATTTACTCTTACTATTTTATTTTATTAAATATTTACGTCTATCGATTTCTGACTTCTCTGGATTTCATTTCTAATCGTTTTTTAGTTTATAGTTAATTTCATAGTTAAATATTATCCTTATTTTATTATTAAATATGTTAACAAGAATTGTTATAGTATTTTCACATTGTATTTGTATAATATAGTCTACTTACTATCTTTAATTTTGGTCTAAAAACTACAGTTTCATTTGGATTGTATAATTTGTAATCTCTCCTATAGATAAATTGTATAAATAAATAAATAAAAATAAATAAATGTGAGAAAAATATTTAAAAGAGATATATCTCAAATTTCGAAAATAAAAGTTAAGCTAAGCTTAACAAAAATGCAACAATGACAAGTGGCGTTATCTTTAACCATTGAGCAAAGAAATAATATAATATAACGAAATTAAGCAGCTTTTGAAATTTTAGCATAGTATTGTTTTGCCAACAGCTTCAGAATTTTTAGCGCTACAGGAAGTTATTTGTAATTTAACTGCATGCTCTAAAAGTTAAAGACAATCCTGAAGTTATTGGCAAAATAATACGATACTAAAATCTAGAAAACTGCTCGATTGCGTATCTTTATATTTATATTATTCCTTTACCGATGCTTTATAACAAGGAATGTTCCATCGAAAATGCTCTACCCTGTATTCTGTTTATAACATTAAATATTATAAATATCGCAGATTAACCATTGTCGTGGGAGAAAAAGGGGCCTCTATACACATAGAGTATTAAAATAAGAATTTCGGTGAACGGCAAAAACCAACTTGTGTTTTCTGTGTTATATTGGATCCTTTTTTCACTATATTGACTTTATCTTATATGGTCTCCTGACCTCACACTTTACGAGGCACCCATGGTCCTGTTCAAACAGATTATAGTTCAAAAGGCAGTTGCGGATATCGAGGTTATGCTATTTTGTTTATGATGGGGAAAGGTCAAAAGGTCCGCTATTGGCAGTAAATATATTATGTATAAGCACTCAAGGAAACGGCTATGACTATTTTATTCTATTTTAAGTGTTATAATGCACTATATTTTATTTTTTGTTCTCACTAAGTCCTTTAAGGTAAATAATGAACTCACAACGTCTAAAATAGAATAAAGTTTGTCCTTTTAAATGAAAATTGATAAGGGCTAGATATAGGTATAACTTGTTGCGCTGCCTTTGATTAAAAAGTTGCTTCTATACGAAGTTAGAAAAAATTTGTGTAAGTTTACGTTTTGGCCATTGAAATCGTTACTATTTTTTATTAATTAATTTATAATTTTACGAGGGAACAGGTCTGTAAGACCACTAGGCCAGTAAAATTAAGTGAAATACACCGTGAATTCGGAACAAATTTGTAACAAGCTGTTTGTTGCGTTAAAATGTCGGGGAGGGGGTATTGAATATGTCAACAAAAGTCCCAAAAAATCCGAGTATCGGAACACACTAAAAAATCGTCCGCCATCTTGAAATTCACGATATTTTTCGTTTAAAGTCAAATAACTTTATTATCTTAGCCGTTATCAAAAATTATGAAAATAGGAAAATTCGAGAAAACCTCAAAATTTATAAAATGACGTTTAGAAATTTGTGATAGCTTAAAAATTAAAAGAGTTACAGCTTAAAGATTATAAGATATCAGTTGGAATTTTGTAATTTTTTTCTATAAGAGTTGATTATTCTGTTATGGTGCCGAGTGAGTCAGGTTGTATGGTAAAAAATTAATATGTGAATAGAGCATGAAAAAATAGTATTGACGTGTCTCAGGATTTTGCTATATAACCTTAAATTTTTTTTATACAGGGTGTTAAAGTTGAAAATTTTTCGTTGAATTTTTTAAATATCCTTTGATTAAAAACAGTCGTTTCAATAAAATTTGGTTGGTTTATATTTTTCATAGGGCGCTATCAACTGGCGATATTAGTTTTTCAAAACTAATCCAGTGGCGTGCGATTACACTTTTTTTTTCTGATAAGAATGCCGATAACTGTGAGCCACTGGATTTTTTCATAAGTTGAAAACCTAATGCAATAATAATAAAATACTCTAAGGAAACAAAATCTTCATTAACGAAAATTTAAAAACAACTGTGACTTAATTACTATTTCTTTAAATAAATTTTCAAAATGAAGACCATTAACCCCAATGCACTTTCGGGCCCGCAAGGAAATTTCTTTTTATATATTCCTTATTAGTTTATGCACATTTACCCTTAGTTGACGTGAAAAATGTACTATTCGGTCAACTAGTACTTGTTGGTTGTTAATTGATTAATTTTTAGAGTGCATTGAGGTTAATATACTTCATTTTGAAAATGTATTGCAAACAGTAGGTAGTAATTAAGTCGCCGTTGTTTTTAAATTTTCGTTATTAAAGATTTTGTTTCCTTAAGAGTATTTTATTATTATTACATTAGGTTTTCAACTAAGAAATTGTATGAAAAAATGCAGCGGCGCACAGTTATCGGCATTCTTATCAGAAAAAAATGTGTTAACGCACGCCACTAGATTAATTTTGAAAAACTGTTATCGCCATTTGATAGCGCGCTATATAAACCAACCTAATTTCATTGATACGACTGTATTTAACCAAAATATATTAAAAAAATTCAACGAAACATTTACAACTTTAACACATTTTATACAAAAATTAAGGGTTATATAGCAAAACGTCAATACTGTTTTTCATGCCCTATTCACATATTAATTTTTTACCATACAACCTGACTCACCCTGTATTTATATATAATAAAAGGCCACATATAATAAAAGGCCACATAAAATAAAAACACATTTTTATTTAAACCACAAAGATTAATAAAAGGAAAAACAGAAACAAAATATTAAAGAAATTAATACATTAGATGTCAATCTCTGTTTCGTCTTTTAACAAAGACACAGGTGTTGCAATCGTGCAATATTGCCCAATGCAATGAATGCAACTGGTTGTGCATCTTAAATTGTATTTATTGCAGCTGCATAATTTTGAACAGTTTGTTTTGCAGTTGCAAAAAAAAAATATTTAATATAAATTCAGGGGCACACTTTTGTGACATTTTTTCTGGTTCTAGACAAATTTTATTTTTAATCCAATCCCAATTTTCAGGATTGACGTTATTTCCTAGCCATTCTTGAACTTGAAAATACACTAGTTTTATATGAAGTTTGGCTGCGTCAGAAGTCGGAGGTAAAACTTCCAATTCAAAATTATTAAATAGATTTTGGCGGGCAACAAGTTGGGTATATATTTAATGTATCTAAATGAGTTCAAATCTTTACTTTTACGACCTCCATACCAAAATAAAATAAATTTCTCACCCAACCCTACAAGATGTGATATATTAGTATAGGGATTTTTAAAATCTTCCAAATTTGAAATTTCCTTATCATTTTTTAATATACCTAGTTAGTGCTGTTTTTTTTCCCCTTCTTATAGAACGCTGACGTTGTGTGGCAGCCTGAAATTTCATGTAATAATAAAATATTTTTGACCACTGTTTCACCTAATATGAACTGAAGTATAAATTAAAATAATAAAAATTAGTATGCCAATTATAATAAAGAAACATTGTTTTCTAGTGCTAGAGTTTAAATTATCTAATTTAATGCATATAGTACATTAGTCGCCATTATCTCAGTTATTTATATACCGATTTAAAAAAACTTTAGACTGTTTTGTAGCTTGTTTAATGTTCTAAAATTTTTGTATGATTCATTTTTTTGATAAAATCAATGTGAGATTAATTATTTAAGTTAAAGGCTAAAAAGTGCCTAATTTCAAGATGGCGGCCTAATTTTTGAGGGGTTCCGCCTCCTGGATTTTTTGGGATTTTTTTCCTGTTAAATAGGACATCTTCCCCTACATATTCCCCCTAAAATTAGCTTGTTACAAATTTGTTCCGAATTGAATGCTAATTTTACTGGAGTACACATGAAAGTCGTCGATTATGGAAAGACTAAATACGGTATCTATTTACTCTAACCTTAAAATCTGAAGGGAAAATATTCCATAGTATTTTTGTAGTTGAGGTTGTAGTAGAAAGGAAAATTGATAAGGTGAAGTCCGTCGGCTATGGATTTTTATTGTATTGAGTTTAATTATTTTACAAATGTTTAAGAGAAAACTTGGGGAGCAGTATCTTTTTGAAAATTTGCTTCTCAAATTTAAACTGTAATTTATTTATTCTTGGTAGTCATAATCACCCGTAAAGTATAATCCATGTTCCAATTATAAGTTATTGTCAGTTAATGAAAATATTTTTTCAATAAAAGAAACCCGTCGACACCCTTAACCCTCTACCCATAAAAAATCAGTCAATGAATCAATCGTCTTAATAATCATCTCGAAAATCCAAAAACCCTTTACTGTCAGAATAGAAAAATGTTTATTTTCTAATAGATTTTGATCGTAGAATGAGTCTCAAAAAAGAAAGTGAACCCCACCTTTAAAGGATTTTTGTTCATATTTTGATGTATTTTATGGAGCACCTTATTTCTTCCCAAAAAAAAATTTAAAGGAACAAACATTGCTATTGCGTTGAAATGTTTATTTTAATATTAAAACGTAGGAACTAGCCTTAAAGAAGGGACAAAGGAAGGAGGACAACAAATATTTGATCTCATATTTTATTATAATTCTAAAATTTTCAGGACACTCTGTATATAAGTTGAAAATGTTTTATGCCGTTTTATCAATTTTAGTTACTAAAGTACGGAACGTACAAATGTAAATCATTTGCATGAAATTTGTTTAGTGTAACAGAATATGTTTCGCAAATGATGCAGTCATTATCGTCCATTAGGTATTTTTCTGATAAGTTCAAGTATCGCAAATGTAGTTTTTTATTCAGGTGTGTGTAGCAGTTGTTATGACGTCCGTTGCCTGAGAGCAAATCGTTGTTATGATAACAAGGCGATGCTCGGATATTTGGTTTCTAGATGCTGTTTAAGGCCAGCGTTCCCATATTATACTTATATCTCATATTATACTACAGCCAGCTCTGGGTAGGAAAAATGAACAGCAATATGTGTTAAAGCATTTAAAAGAAACTGAAAAATAACATTTTCCTCTTTCACTGAAAAATAACATTTTCCTCTTTCAGGAAAAATATGTTCACAACATTTTGACAAACATTCGCCGATACATTTTTTGCTGTTTAATAATTTTAGCAAGAAATAATCGAGGAATATATATTATTATCAAAATTTTAAAAATCACTTTGGATTGAATGAAAAGCTTTCCATGCTGAACGCACCCATAAAGATTTAGATGAAATAATAATGAGAATTACCTCACATACAGTACAACCTCCTGTATCGCTAACTAACGTTGTGAAGGAGGAAGTACACATTAAATTATTTATTATTTAAAGGCTTTTGACAGAATAAATCGTCTGTTATTCGTATCTAATTTACATTACATAGGATTTACTAACAGTGCCACAATCATGGTTGAATATTATTTAAATGCAAAATAATTAGTTAAAATCGATAAAAATATATCAGGCGAAATAGTGGTGGATTGAATTCGTTTCTTTTATAAGTAATTGTAAATCCCAATATTATGTTGATGATGCTTAGATCTACACTTATTTTTTAGTTCCGAGAAGTGTAGAAAATGCATGAATTTTGATAACATAGCTATGATAAATTATTTGGCGATGGTTGGAACCTTGAAGCACGTAATTAACGAATAAATTATGACTAATTTTAATTCTTTAGAAATATTTTGAAAAACCAGATAGACTTATGTATGTGATGTTATTTCTTCATTTATTCGTTACATTTAAATGATACACTAAACAATTATTTAAATAATTATTTATAACATCGATTATTTGATGTGCATTATTTATATATTGCGATTTTTTCTTTTACTAAAGCTACGCTGTCTAGCTATAATCTAAGAGCTTACTGATTCTTTAAAATTATTTCATTGGAAAGATAGAAATGGCCTAAAGTGAGTGAATGTATTCAAATCGTGACTGAGAAATTTCGTGGGATTCCCAATTTTGGCCGCCCGTAAACTTTAAAAGCATTAGATCGGTGATCGGTTACCCTTTTACTCCAATTGCTTGGGGGCAAAAAAGTGCAAATGGGAAAACATTAATGGTGAAGGTTTTATCGTTTTAATCATTTCGGTTATATCCCAGGATAACTATTCTTGGTCTGTCCCCTCTACCGAGGTGAACATAGGCTCCTAGATTAAGAAAATAAATGTGACCTGAAGTGAATTTTTCTTTCGGTTAATATTTCTTGGAAATAACCGAAGGCCAAACCTCGCCTTATTAATAAAGACGTTTTTGTTTATTTAATATTTATTTATCAGCAAAGTAATATTAGAAACTTGTGGAATGTTAAATTCTGCGGAAAATGAGTACCAATATGATATATTTTGTTGTATAACCGTATGAGCCCTTGTCAGAGTCAAAAAATTAATTTGTTTTAAAGAAATATAACGCTGAAATTGGTTATACAATGATTTGTGTTTATTATTTTGCCCTGCTCTGTAAAGTGCGGGGTTGTGAGGGAAAAAGGAAGAGGAGAGAGAGAGAGAGAGAGAGAGAGAGAGAGAGAGAGAGAGAGAGAGAAAGGGAGTGCGACAGAAATCAACTTTTTGGTGGAACCACGTGCGTTACGATATGCCATAATTAAAAACATTATTGTTTGTAGTTTATTTGTGGCGGATAATTAATATTCAATGAACTTGTGTCTGGGAATCACGCCAATTCTAAAAAATAAATAGAAATAAGAAAATGTTCAAAATATGTCAAGATAAAAGTGTAGTATCAAAGGCAAACCTCAACAGTTTGCCCCAGAAAAACACTATATAGTTCCAAATGAATATAAATACAATATTGTTATCTAAAATTCGTATCAGTGGTTTTCTAGTATTTTACACTAGAAAATATAACAAAATGCCATGAATTTTAAAAATTTATTTTACGCAAACGACAGCAGGTAAATGATTTGAATTTTAGCACCGTATTTAGAATTACATTTTCTAGATGCATGTGCATGTGCATGGATTTGGAAAATTTCACGTTCTTCCGATTTTTTTTAAAAATTTTTTCGGCCTATTCAAATATGCATGCACACAGCCCTAGCATAATTCTATATCATTCATAAAAATTGGAAACGATTCCGATGAATAGTAACGAAAATATGAATTTTCAAAAATATGTTGGGTGCTATTATCCCCTTAAGCAAATAAAAACATTACTTGCGTTACATGCATGCGCTGTAACGTATGCATCAAACCTATGACTTTAACTATGACTCAAGAGCAGTTCCTCTCCAACGATCGTAACAAGGGAAGGCTTGTAACTATGACCATTGATTAAGGAATCAATGCTATGACTGAGAAATTGAAAAGCGAGGGCTTTTCAGTTGAGCAAGCAACGGAGGATGCAGATGGCCACCACTGCTATAAGAGCTGCAAAAGATCATGAATTTTTTGTCCTTGTAGGAGAAGACACCAGCATGACCATCACCATCGGCCACACTTTACTTCATGTAACCTGCAAAAGGGAAGACATAATTACAGGCAAGGTAAGAATAAGTTTGTTAAGCTGGCTGAGGTCAGTAAAGTCTTCATGACCAAAAACACCCACCCACAGGTTATTGCAGATGCAGGACAAAAATTATCGGTGACACTCTACAGGGGTCAGGATGATGAAATATTGAACAGCCTAGATTCCATCTGTTTGCTAGAGCCCTTGTGAACTTTAATCTGGTTTCCCTACCTCCAACATGTGAAGCAGCTCACCAACACTGCTTGAGGGTGTATCTACAAGTGCAAATGTGGTTAGGTAATGGCATTAATCCCAAAGATTGGGATTCGTAAACTACGAAGTATTGTCTGGCTCCTACTACCACCAAGAAAGAACATGTTCCCCAGTCACTTTTGGCTACCGTAGTCTGTAAATGCACCAAAAGCTACTAAGTATTGTCTGGCTCCTACTACTACCAAGAAAGAACCTGCTCCACAGTCACTTTTGACTACCGTAGTCTGCAAATTCGCCAAAAGCTGTAAAGCAGGTTGTAGCTGCAGAAAAGCAGGAATTAAATGTGGGGCATTTGTGGAAATTGCAAAGGCCTTTCGTGTACAAATGCTCCTATTGAAGTGGTTGTAATTACAAGAGACGATGACATCAGTGAGCAAATGCTCATGTTGGTTGAAGAAGAAGACCTCTCAACTGAATATGAAGTGACTGAAAGCGGACCAACGATTCCTACAAAACGTGCACGATTGGATGAATAAATAAAATTAAGTGAAGATGTTATTCTTATTATTGACACTTTTCTTTTATCTTATATTGTGTGCCTTAGTTTTTCTTGCATAATAATCTTATTATTGCAACTTTGATAAGAGCTCATACAGGTAGAGTTAGAACGAAATATATCATATTGGTACCGGTACCCATTTTGCGCAGAATTTAATGCTATACAAATTTTTCTAATATGAGGGAATGACGTCAATATGACGTAAATTGACATTTACTATTGGTTGACTTACTGTTACAGAGAGAAAATGACGTCATTCCCTCATGGGAACATATTCCCTAGTTTCAAGAATATCCCCATGATGGATTATTTCTGAAAAATCTTCAAAAACTTCAGGTCACATTTCGTAACCTTGCGACCAAGCTCACCTCGGTGAGTAGAAAAATGTAGAATAGTCATATTGGGCATAACTGCAGTTATTAAAACGATAAAATCTTTACCAGGAGTTATTTCCGAATCACAGTACCCAGCAACTGGCCTATTAGGATAGATAAAACAAGAGTCGAGCATTACTGAAGTAAGAAAAAATTCTGGATGATCAAGTAAACCAACAATGAAAGTAACTGATAAGTGATAATGTGAGAATTATGAAGGAAACGATTATTCTAAATATTTGTTTTGTTCATTTCCTGGGCAATCTGCTGGAAACAGGTTCACTGCAGTCATGTAGGCTTATTGTGTCATTCTCTGGTTCTCTTTATTCTTCCGGTGATTCCTGTGTTGCTAATTAGCCGACACAGTTTTATGAGAAGTATTCGGGTTTGTTTTTATTTCCCCAAAGATGTTTTGTCTTTTGCGATCCTGTGCCTCACATTGACACTGACGTTGAGGAGGATTAGTCAGCGATGAATTTTTCTTGTACATCGGCCAAAAGAATCTACATTTTCCTGGCAAATTTATTTGTAACATCAAGTCAAGGCAATTCTTTTCTGTGAATGGTTTCTGAGTGGTTTAAACAGTGGTGAGAGTCTGGATTATTGCCTTTTATAACGATGAAGCAGAATTTCATCTCAATGGTTGCTTATAGCCAGAATATGAAAATTTGATAAATAGACAATCCTCGCAATACATTAACATTCCTGCATCCCCTTAAGTGGCATCGTGAAGACGATGTTACTTTTATTTCTTTTGTGAATGCAAACTTTGACATATAGCATTCAGAAATTACATAATATTGAGCCAACTCGAAAGGGCTTTTAACAGGATAAAGTAAAAAGACACACTACGTACATCACAATCCGTTTTCTAGGATAATTTTGCAACAGTATCGTTGTTCCATATTTCTTTCTCACTTCATAAACTGGGTTTATGGAAACAATCCACGAAATCTTAAAGATCTTCGAGGAATTGTTATAACATTAAAGGTAGCTGTTATGACTTATTTAGTATTATTCAGCAAACATATTGACATGTGACACACCATGAATTCTCAGTAGACATAATGTAACGAAAGACGCGTTGGAAAATTTTTATGAACTTATCGATTGGGTTATTTTGTTGATTTCTCTATATAACTCGATTTTAACTATCATGTGCCCAATAAAAAAATACTTTTGCGTCTTTAATTTATGATGAGAAAAAAATGCATTTGGAAGACACAACATTCAACAAATTTCTCACTTTTTATAAAATATATTATGAATTAATGAGTGCAGATTTTTTAGGAATGGTAGGTGTAATATCATAAAAAATCAGAGATATTTTGTAAATAACGTGTGTTGTGTTGCTACGTAAAATTTTTAAAGCGAATTTTCTCTGATGATCAATTTTTACATATTTTAGCCAATGAACGTTCTTATTATTAAGACCAAATATTTGAATTCAGCAGAATGAAGAGTCTTATCATAATGGAGGAGGTTGATTTGAAATTACTTGAGGAGAAAAAGGTAAATGGGAACTCGCAGAAATATTTTCCAAATCACCACCATTTAATTTTGAATTTTTTCTGTTGGAAATACCTATAAGAAACTTATAGTGTAAGTTAAATTTATATTTTTCTATGGTTTAAAAAAACAATAATTGTAAATAGAGTTTGTAGAACACAACAAAGATGTATAAATATCTAAAAAAAAAATACTAATCCTACATATTAAGAATTTTTGCGAAACTGGGTACCCTCAACTTTCTATGATAAATATTTCTTTCTCAATTCGATGTGTAATTTAATTTTGTTATCAAGTCTTTTAAATTCATAAATTTAATTCAACTTTAAATAATCATATTTATGCTGTAATTATATGCACTACTAGATTTAGATGTACTTAATATTAGTCTGCTCGAGTTAATTTGTTTAAACCCAAAGCTTTAGAATTTATGCCAAACATCTTAGTGGCTAACTGCCAGGTAAAGTCCATGACGAGAACTACCGGTTGGTGGGTTATCTATTCTATCCGACCAAACAATTGCCTACCCTGGGATTACTGAAATGCTGGAGATGTAAAGAGATATTTATTTATAATGCACAAGCTGAAAAGTGTATAATGCACATTTAAATGGTGAAGTGGGTGAGAAATTCAGACGTAAAATGCATTTACTGACAATGTCTAGCCATTTATTTTATACTTTTATTAGAACGGAAATGTCAATATACCTACAAGGTTGTTTTACAGAGATAAGTTGAAATATGGTATGGAAATAGTATGATAGTGTTTTATTTTTTTTAAATGACATTTTAATATTTAATGAACTGAAATACTGCAGTTGCTTTCGTCTACTTCACCATTTCACATTTATTGTTCATCGATTCTTCAAACAACCTATTATTTTGAAAAGCACTTTAGCTTATTGCACGTATACTACCATGATTTAGCTTAAAAGATTTCGTAAAAATACGTACCATCTGTACGCTACAATAGAAGATTGTAACGCAATATATAAAGATTTTTTTGAGATTATGTAAAAATTCTAACCGCGAATCGGTTTCAGCACCCCAAAATACAGATTGGTAAAGTGGTTAGGGGCTTTTAATTTATTTTTAACCTCAGTTTTGACTGGTTTTTACTTTTTTTGGAGATAATGTCAAAAATCTGAAGTGATGGGTCAATTCTGATATCAGATTCGATTTCAGCGCCCCAATATACCTCTAGTTTGGGTAGTGCAAAACTTTTTTTTTTTTTATAAATATAACAAATGGATATTGTTATTGTTATGCTTGTATAAAACCTAAATAATACGTATTAAGCAAAAAAAGTAGAGTGATTTGTAAATGTCATAGATTATTTCCTCAAGCATCTAATGTACATATAGGAGTATTAATAAGTATACGTTCACTGTATCCATTTATAATGTGAGAAACCCTTATAAAGATAACATAAAATTCATATAATGAATTGTTTTTCATTGACAATGAGCCAAATCGGGACAATGGAAGAAGAACTTTTCAACTTCTCCTTACAAAAAGATTTGGAGTGTCATCGTGCCGCTATTTAAAACGGGGCACAACATAAAGATAAATAAAGGTAGAAAGAAAAACAAGATAACTCACAGCAAATAACTTTTACGAATGAATGAATTGCCTTCAATTTTATCGCTCAAAAATACGTGACATTTCCTTTATTTAAAGTAAAGTATTTACCAATAAAATAGAACCTAATGAAATTTACTTACAATACAGAAGGAGAAATAATGCTTTTGTTTTAACATTGGAAATGTTTTTGTTTTCGTATAGGGGGTTGAAAATCAGTTTCATGATGCTTATTATGAAGCATGACTTATAGAAACAGTGGCGACAACAGAGTGACCAATTTTTGATTGGTTGTCTAAATCGCGTGGTACCGGCAGTCATGTTATTATTAGGAGTCTTCTTGTCGAGAAAATCTCAACGGCTATATCTCGTTGCGATTCTTTGAGTATTTAAAAAGTTATTAGCATTTCAATACCCCATGTCGAAGAGTTTTGTAAATTTTGCGAAATTAAAAAGGCCGATTGCGCGCGCAGAGACCTCCAAATTTTATGCGCGTGCAGGACTTGCCAAAACTTTAAAATTTTTCGTTAACGTCACAAATGTCACTTTTTAGTTAGGATCTGCTGACCTCAAAATCGCAGCTGAACCGCACAATTCACGATGTACTTTCAAGTTGAACTTTCGAGCTTGGATTTATTGCCAGTACGGCGGCCCGGCGGCCTGTTTTCGTTTGGAAATAAGGTTTGAAATTTTCGTGTTTTCGCAAAATTCGCCAAAAAATCCATAGTGCGTCCGATAGAAATTACAGCTTATAGTCGATCCAGCGAAATTTAATGATTTCTTAATATCTAAGGACGGAACCGATTACAGTTTCGGACTCGGGGCGACTTTAGGACCCCGAAACAATTTTCTGTTTCTCGATAGTGCTTTTCCTTCACTTTAACATTTAATTGTATCGAGTATTGTATCCAAGTAAGAAACTGCATGTTTCAAGAGCAAGATTAAACAAATGTTTTTAGTTTCCTAGTAGGGGGTCGAAAATCAGTTTCATGGCAAAATGACGTAACGCGTGAGATTTCAGCGGTTTCAGAACGATAGACGTCAAAATTACACTTTTTCGTTCACTCCTTATTGAGCCTCAAATCAGAGCGTAACCGTGCAATTCACGATGTAGTTCTAAGTTCGACCCTCTACCTTGGATTTCTTATCAGAACAATCTCTCGGAAATTCGTTTGGAAATAGTATTTGAAGTTTTCCTGTTTTTGCAATTTTTTCAATTTTGTCAATGGCTTGCATTTTGACAAATCATAGGGGTGGATTTAGGATCGGGGTTGCTCTGGCAGGTTGCCGATATTTGATTTGTACGTATTACCGAGTGTTAGACTAGGTTTGAGTGCCATTACTTTAACAGGTAGAGGTAGATTAAGCAAAAGTAAACAAAGAAATTTATCGCTGCGTTAGAGAAGTCACGCCCAACAATATCCAAGACAACTTAACATGGAGAAGCACGTCGAACAGCTTATTTCCTTTTATCCCGTCGAAATATGTATAGCCGAAAACCATATGTAACTTAAAATTTTGTCGTTTTTCGCAATTTACAAAGATAGCGGTGATTTGAAGCAAAATAAAATATAAAGGGTGATTCAATTTGGGTTTCCATATGAACTTGTTAAAGAAAACACGGAATTTGTTTCAAATATCAAGTATTTTGTATTCAGTATTTTAGATTGATTCATTACAATTACACATGCCAGATAGTATCGTTTAAATGACCGCCTCTGCTCTTAAGACATGACCTAATCCGTTTATCAAAATTTAAGTTGTATTGCGGCACATTGCAGACTCATTGTCGGCTATTTCGCTTCGAATCTCCTGTTTCAGCTCTGCAATGGTGTTTGATTTGTTCCTGTAGACTCTACTCTTCTAATAACCCCAAAGAAAGAAATCCAAAGGACTAATATGCGCCTCACCACTAAAAATGATTTTGGGCGAAAATTCGTTTCCTCGTTCATGCATCCATTCGGCAAACACACAGAGCTGTAAATGATCTCTAGACTTCAGTTCTTGTGTTATATGCATTTTGTAAGTAAGTAAGTGTAAATTATTGGCCATAGTTCGCTGCGTCGTGGAGTACGTAAGATCCAATTGCTGTGATCGATGGCGAATCGATATGCCGGGTTCTTCTTCACTTTGATTAACAAGCGACTTCTACGAGTACGTTGAAGTAGTTTGACATTAGCTACGGATCCAGTTTGATCGAATTTCAGGACCAAATTTGTAATTATGTGCTGCGAGGTCGATTTTTAAGCACCGAAATATTCACGGATTGTATTTTTTCTTGTTCACTCATTTTCATAATAGGTTTGGATAATTTTAACGCGTTGTTCTGTCATGTATGGCATCATAACTAATATTGTTTATGTTTATGGATTACAAAAGGCAGTTTGACGTTCACAGATAACTTGAGGTTTTGAAAATATTGATCTATATCATCTGGAAGCTCTATTTGAATCACCCTTTATGTTCTAGTTCTCAATGCCTGATCCAATGGTATGTCACACGGTTACAGTACATCCAAAATGTACCGAAATTAATCAAATAAGCAAGAAAATTGCGAAATCTTTGTAACTCTATACTTATTATTTATGTAATTTGAAGGTGGATTTTTATTGCATCCACATTTGTACGACGTATGTTAACTACGTGAAAACCAAATTTAGGTAAAATTCAGTAATCGTAGCCCTCCCTCAAGAAAAGTTTTTGTCAAATGATATAAACGAAATCCGATTAATTTCAATGTTGCCAAAAATTCTTTAAAACAAAGGATTGTTTGTAAAATAAGCTGTAGATGATGTAGATTCACCCATTGTTAAAATAGCAATTGAAATATTAAATAATAGACGAACATTTGTACTTAGTTGATGAGGACGTTGATCTCTTTGTTCTATTAATCGCTTTAACTCCAGAAGAAAAAGATATATTTTTCATAAGGCCAGGAACAGGAAAAATTATATGGAAAATTCTTTCTTCGTCAGAAATCCAGAAATGACAAGAACGTATAAATATAATAGTTACTTACATTACTAGATGCGAAAGGTTAGTTTAAGGCATGAGGTGATTTTTGAATGGTCGAGGCGAAGCCGAGACCTTTCAAAAAACTCCGAATACTTAAAAGGGCTTTCGCATCGTGAAATGTATTATATTTTTTCTACTATATCGAAAAAAATTATGGGATTACTAATTTAAAATTATGAAATGAAATTAATTGACGTTTTTAATAAATTTTATAGTTTAGGAGGCTGCCTGTGAAAATTATTGTTTCCATGGCAACCAAATATTACACATTTTAATTTCTGGTGGTTTCAAACTAAAATAAACAAATACATATGTTTTGTGGCGATATAAATGGGAATATTGCTTGTGCCTTGTTTTACCCCAAGAAATCCAAAGCAAGGTATATGCAAACTTATGAAGCGTTTGTTTTTAAAATGGAGTAGGTAGGTACCTACTACGTTGGGTACTACGTGCCGACAAAAATGTTGGCGTACTTCCTATAAAGACCTTTCTTTATTAATACAAAATTGTTTAGTTGTGTTAATTTGTTTAAATAGAACGAATTAATTTCGTTTAAAATTTGTTTTTCTACTTTTCTGTTCTGGCCGCATAAGTTTTACTTTCGTAGATAGCAACGCTTTAGCAACCAGGTAACTCGAATGTTTACTTTCGTTATCGCGCGTGTTGCTAGAGTTACAAAGTTCATTTATATAGACGGTAGTAGAAAAATACAGTTTTACTGACTCATGCCTTCAGTGGTTATGATACCACGTCTAGAATATTTCAGAAAGAAAAATTAAAAGTGATCAAACTTCTTCAGAAAGAAATGCAGTTGGTTAATGTAGTAAGAACTTTCAATGGCAAGAATTCAACCCCCTCACAAGTAAAACAGGCTGGTGAAACTCTTTTCCTACTTGTATACGGTGCAAAGAAAATCACAAATGTCTCACTCAACTCATACAGATTTAATTAATTCAAAAAATCGCTGCACGAACAAAAATCAAAGTTGGAAATATTGCCACCAACTTCAGAGGCAGTCGCTTAATATTCATTACGAGTATTCTACAAAATTCAGAAATGGCTTGGCAATGAAAAAAATCCACAACAGTGGGGATAGAAGAAAATTAACGGCTCCTTACAACCTGTGACAACACTTTTAGTGCCAACAGCAGAATCAATATTGCAGCTTATCTCCTGCAACCGCAACAGAAAAGCAGGTTGAAGATGCTTAAAAAATTTACGGAAATTGTCAAGGAGTACGATGTCTAAATTCATACATGGATACAATTATTTATTTATATGCTATCGATTCCGATCTTCTTTAGATACAAAGTGTGTTTCATTCAATATATATAAAATTTTAAACAAGTCGATAATCCTCACTTGTACAATTATTATGTACTTTTTCATTTTGCAGAATATACTCACAGATAAAGATGAAGCAAAAAATGAAGGAAACAAACGTGAAATTGGTAAAAAAATTTAATAAAAAAGTCAAAAATTGATATTTCTCTATAAATGAAAATATTCTTATTTTTTGAAAATTTCTCATGGTTGAATTGCCAATTTTTATTATGCATGTGAAAACCTAGTTTATCCCACGATTTTTCAAGTAGGCAGCTCCGACACACCCCTTACGGTTCGGGACTCTTAAGTTTCTTGAAACATAGGTATGTATTTTTAAACGTACCTATATGTCAAGTTTCAACGAATTCACTATGTTCTTGTTCAGTTTGGACACTTTTCCTATACTATTAGCTGCGTTTAATAGTTTGCGATTAATCGATATCGGTATTTGTAATTGTTAGGAATCACTTTTCATCTTCACGAAATTATTTTAAATTATTTTAGTTTTAACATTAAAAATGTTTGTTAGTGAAAAAAATTAATATAATACCATTTTAGTTTTCATTATGAGAATGTTTTTGTTAATAAAATAACTTTTTATTTTAATTACTAAATAAAACTACTGATAATAAGATTTTAATTTTTGAAAATGTTTTGTGTTAATGAAATAACTATTTACTACTTTGCAACAAATTTTCATTTTTATCACATCCGAAATATCACAAGATATGCGTTCTACTTCGTCATTTCCAATGTCTCCTCCGGTTGCATCTTTTGCGAAGGACTGTGAATTTTTTTTTTTTAATAAGTGAAACATGTTTAAATAGTTCAGTGATTAATTACCATGGACTCAGCATAAAATTAAACCACCAACTTCGTAATTTAAGACAATTACCGTATTCGGAGCACCACGTTTAATTTCTGTTTGTAAAGTCTACTGATTCCACTTAATTGAGAGTCTACAATAATGACAAAAAAGTATTCTCACTTTAGGAAAATTTATTGGCACCAATTGCCTCAAACCAGTAACCTGCCTTCACGTCTAACTACCAAAGGTCTATTAGGTAAGTTACTGAATTCAAATAAACAAATTTTGCATGGCGTCAAGTTAACGGTTTTATTAAGTACACTGATCATTTTAAAAGTGGTTCACCTAAAAAATTGATCCAGTTTGATGAGTTCCTTCAACAGTGAGTGTCTTAGCTATGCTGTATGCATAATATTTTGAATTTTGTGCCATAACTCATTTGTCAAAATATGCGAAAATGTAAATGTGAGTTTATTATATATACAAATTATAAATACCAATTTTTTAGGTGAACCACTCAAAAAATGATCAGTATACTTCAAAAGGAGACTAATTTAAACTCTAGAAATGTCGCCGCATTGTCACTTTGTCATGAGGTCCACACACCACACATACATACATGCTTTTAAAACGCGAAAAAAATCAAATGTGCTGGTATATGTGTCACAGAAATGTACTTTTAGCACACCTAGTTACACTAGTGTAAAAAATAAATGGTCTCTCCAGGTTAATCAGTAGGTATTTTGAAATAAATAAATTGTAACATTTTCACCGTGTATAGTTTTATGACGTCCGGGCTATAGCAGAATTGTTTCCTGTACTTTCGGTTGTGTCCAAATATCTCTGGTGGGTTTATTTCATAACGACCATATTTTGCGCTTTGATGCTGTTCGGACGCTTTGTGTCATTTCAAATATAAAAAGGGGACATAGTCATTCGTGATAACGATAAAATGTTTACGTTACATACTAAACGAAAATGATGCTTTCAGATCTGCTGGCATAGGGAAAAGGCTTTAAATTTATATATCATTCTATTACAGGCTTAAATTTAAATTTCAGAGGGAATTTAATGAAGTCTGTTATCCCGCGTGGGCATCATATCATTAAATGTGTGTTGTATACAAACACTTTTTTAATCTAACTTATTTACTTTGTATTAAATTAACAAAAAGCAATTAAATAGGCTTGTTCGTATGAGGAGGCTTAACATCCGTATCTCTGTTTTATTATTTTTGTGTTTTAATTATCTTTCACCTAATGGTTTACTCAAACGTGTTTATTTAAAACAACGTGGTCGTGAGGTTAGCATAGTTGAGTCTCACCTGAAATCCTGCGTTCTGTAAGCCTGGAATTTCTTTTAAAGAAGAATTTATTTCAGTATACATAGGATACTATGTGTGTGTCCGTTGTCACACAATGCGTAACTGTGAGAGATAAGTACATCCCTCTGGTGGTCAGTTGCTACTAACAGTCAAGACATCGAAGATGTCTCGTGACCGATAGCGGCTTGCCAAGCAAGCACCAAGAGCGGCGACCTCTAGCCCTGATGGACTAAAACATGCTTAATAAATAGGATTATAGGAAACAACTACTGGACGAGCAAAGACCCCGACTCCCATTGAATTATACCTATAAATCCAAAATTGGTAGCCAAATTTGTTATTTGTCCTTTCTCCACCAGACACAGACCGGTTTCGAACTCTTTATGTTCTCATCAGTGTGCCACAGGTAGCTGAAAAGACAAATAACAAAGGCAAACCAAACTGGTCTATGGCAGACCCAGCACATAGTAACTGTGAGAGATAAGTACATCCCTCTGGTGGTCAGTTGCTACTAACAGTCAAGACATCGAAGATGTCTCGTGACCGATAGCGGCTTGCCAAGCAAGCACCAAGAGCGGCGACCTCTAGCCCTGATGGACTAAAACATGCTTAATAAATAGGATTATAGGAAACAACTACTGGACGAGCAAAGACCCCGACTCCCATTGAATTATACCTATAAATCCAAAATTGGTAGCCAAATTTGTTATTTGTCCTTTCTCCACCAGACACAGACCGGTTTCGAACTCTTTATGTTCTCATCAGTGTGCCACAGGTAGCTGAAAAGACAAATAACAAAGGCAAACCAAACTGGTCTATGGCAGACCCAGCACATAGTAACTGTGAGAGATAAGTACATCCCTCTGGTGGTCAGTTGCTACTAACAGTCAAGACATCGAAGATGTCTCGTGACCGATAGCGGCTTGCCAAGCAAGCACCAAGAGCGGCGACCTCTAGCCCTGATGGACTAAAACATGCTTAATAAATAGGATTATAGGAAACAACTACTGGACGAGCAAAGACCCCGACTCCCATTGAATTATACCTATAAATCCAAAATTGGTAGCCAAATTTGTTATTTGTCCTTTCTCCACCAGACACAGACCGGTTTCGAACTCTTTATGTTCTAATCAGTGTGCCACAGGTAGCTGAAAAGACAAATGACAAAGGCAAACCAAACTGGTCTATGGCAGACCCAGCACATAGTAACTGTGAGAGATAAGTACATCCCTCTTGTTATTTGTCTTTTCAGCTACCTGTGGCACACTGATGAGAACATAAAGAGTTCGAAACCGGTCTGTGTCTGGTGGAGAAAGGACAAATAACAAATTTGGCTACCAATTTTGGATTTATAGGTATAATTCAATGGGAGTCGGGGTCTTTGCTCGTCCAGTAGTTGTTTCCTATAATCCTATTTATTAAGCATGTTTTAGTCCATCAGGGCTAGAGGTCGCCGCTCTTGGTGCTTGCTTGGCAAGCCGCTATCGGTCACGAGACATCTTCGATGTCTTGACTGTTAGTAGCAACTGACCACCAGAGGGATGTACTTATCTCTCACAGTTACTATGTGCTGGGTCTGCCATAGACCAGTTTGGTTTGCCTTTGTTATTTGTCTTTTCAGCTACCTGTGGCACACTGATGAGAACATAAAGAGTTCGAAACCGGTCTGTGTCTGGTGGAGAAAGGACAAATAACAAATTTGGCTACCAATTTTGGATTTATAGGTATAATTCAATGGGAGTCGGGGTCTTTGCTCGTCCAGTAGTTGTTTCCTATAATCCTATTTATTAAGCATGTTTTAGTCCATCAGGGCTAGAGGTCGCCGCTCTTGGTGCTTGCTTGGCAAGCCGCTATCGGTCACGAGACATCTTCGATGTCTTGACTGTTAGTAGCAACTGACCACCAGAGGGATGTACTTATCTCTCACAGTTACTATGTGCTGGGTCTGCCATAGACCAGTTTGGTTTGCCTTTGTTATTTGTCTTTTCAGCTACCTGTGGCACACTGATGAGAACATAAAGAGTTCGAAACCGGTCTGTGTCTGGTGGAGAAAGGACAAATAACAAATTTGGCTACCAATTTTGGATTTATAGGTATAATTCAATGGGAGTCGGGGTCTTTGCTCGTCCAGTAGTTGTTTCCTATAATCCTATTTATTAAGCATGTTTTAGTCCATCAGGGCTAGAGGTCGCCGCTCTTGGTGCTTGCTTGGCAAGCCGCTATCGGTCACGAGACATCTTCGATGTCTTGACTGTTAGTAGCAACTGACCACCAGAGGGATGTACTTATCTCTCACAGTTACTATGTGCTGGGTCTGCCATAGACCAGTTTGGTTTGCCTTTGTTATTTGTCTTTTCAGCTACCTGTGGCACACTGATGAGAACATAAAGAGTTCGAAACCGGTCTGTGTCTGGTGGAGAAAGGACAAATAACAAATTTGGCTACCAATTTTGGATTTATAGGTATAATTCAATGGGAGTCGGGGTCTTTGCTCGTCCAGTAGTTGTTTCCTATAATCCTATTTATTAAACACAATGCGTAGGTCATCCTGGACAAGGTTTCCTAATGAATATGAGAAAACTTCGGGAGGCGATTATACAAATTAAAATAATGCTAGTAGCTCCTTAAAAAAAAAAATAAAATCTCAATGAGAACAGAGTTACAGCCAAAAGGCTTCACATGTTGTCTATAAAAATGGCATACATTTTTTAAATAGTTCATTTTATGTTTGTGTATCGATCTCGCTCAGCACAACAATTTTTGTGATTTTTTTTTACTTATAAATTATTTTGGATTTTTGATTACAACAAACAATAACATCGCAATTCGGTGTCAATTGTCTTGCCTAAACGTACATTTATCGTTTGTGTCAATTTTGAGTATTTCGAATTTTTAAAATAAATTTTAATACATGAGTGACATTGCGAACGAAGGACGTAAGTTACTTGTGGTGCTGGCAACGATTGAGGATCCTCATATTAGTCACAGAGAGTAAGCCCTTTGCTACGAATAAGTAAATGATCTGCTGGTAGAATTAAAAAAAAGTTAGTAATTATACAATATTTTTCCTCAATTTCTTGGCGGGAAATCTTGAAATTATGTAATTTTCACTCCTATCAAACTCACCTGACTTCAATACCATTGATCACATGAAACATGTTAAAAAGGACCATTTATTAACAATAAAGAACTTGGAAGCAATTAATTAGGCATTCCAATATTACAGCAATAATATAATTATTTTGGATAGATTACGTGAGGCTGTAAGGGAGAAATAACTTATTAAAATGAAAACTGATTTGCAGTTCCAAAAAAATCATAAAGCTTTACTTATTTACTCAATTATTTGTGCTAAATTTATTTAAAGAAATGAGTGAAAATTTTAACACAATAAAGAAACGGGAACGTGTTTTCTCAAAATAACCTTAACTTCCTTAGAGCAGTTTGTTATATGACATTAAGAAAAATGATATTAACAATGTTAGCTACTATTAAAGCACAGGAAAGCTATCTTTCCAATTTTTATATACTATAATCATCGATTTACTGTCCAATATAACTCTCAAATGCCATGATTCTAAAATAATATTCTTGTCACGGTTAGTTTCTTGACAAGATATTTATTAGGAATTATTACGACGTACTACGAACAATAGTAGTGTATATAAATCGCAAGATTAAATGTTCAGGCGTAGTGTGCTATTACACTTACTTCGCTATGATAGATCGCTTTCTGAAATTTGTACTTGGACGAAAATAGTTATCGAGCTTTGCTGGCTGTAATCATTAAAATGGTTATGTTGTTCTTTGGAGAATATATATGAACCAACTTTTTATGTTACATTATTATGACTTTGAACATGTTAATGAGTTTTCTAAGTATAGTTAAATTTTAGTTTGCTGATATTTTAAATAAAATTTATTATAAAACTCATTTAATTACATTTTTTATAAGTGTAAATATACTCATAATAATATAACAAATTAAATAAGTAATTATTTTGTTATGATTTATACATATACTCTTTCAAAAAATGTACCTATGCATTTCACAATATAATATTTATTTTTAAGTTTTTTATTAATTTCATTTTAAATTTTAGTGACGTATGAGGAAATGTATCCTTAAGAAAAATATATGATCCTTTAAAACTCGGGAAACGATGTTTTGATATCAATTTCAGGATACCTTGGTATGCATTGATTTATTAAATTGTTATATTTTGGTAGAGTTTTATGTGGTTAGCTCATTTTTAACAGTTCCATTTAAGAAGGTATGTAGATATGATTTTATCTCCTTAAAATTTGTACCGCTACGTGTGTGTTAAAATAAATTTTTTATGAATAATGTACCTAGTACATTTCTTGAATTTATTGCTATACCTTTTTTTCCTGTACGAGTTTTCGTTTTAAATTTAAGGTATACATATATCCTATACACTAGTACAAAAGAATAGTTATTTAAAACTAACAATGGTTTGGAAATCATATAAATATTAATTTCAAATAATTTCCTGTGTTAAAGTTAGAAGTTGTTTCACATCTAGGTACGCAATCACAGCACTTGTGGCCTTCAGTCGTTTAAAAACCGTTTCTTCTTTTCATGGTCTCGGTGCCAACTCGGTGCGGTTATGCAGCTAGGATTCGTTTTATTGCCCACTATGTTTCATATTAACGGCTCTTTGCAACAATTAATTCCTACACGGTTTTGTTAATGATAATATACAATATGAAAGTTAGTCCTTTTATATATCATGCAGCTGAACTGTTACACCTCCAGCTGGTACAAAACTAACATTATAGAATATAATGTAAACAATGTTGATGACATTTATTTATTAAAATCAGAGTCCAATATATGTATTTTTTTAAGAAATCTAACAAATAGGTCAAATGTTAAATCTATGCTTTATTAATCATTTCCATTCATCTCTCCTGGGGCATAGGTGTTACTGATATAGCCTCACAGGTAATTGATTTTCTATGTAGGATTAAGTGCTACATAGCGACTATTATTTCTATATAAATAGTAAATTCGTCCTAATTTGCATACTGCTCTATATATTTTGTTCTAGTTCTAAAATTTTACTGAAAATCGTCAATCTTCATGAGCGACGTTATCTGTACCTACAACTAGATAGAACATACCAAATTTGTACCTTTGTATTGACGCTCCTGCTCCATAGTTGTCGGACGTTATCACCCTTTCTTCAGTGAACAGCAGAGATATGGAATTCATTGTACAATCATATTTTCCTCGGGTCTTTCCGACGAGACATATGTGTTATAGTAGGTCAGTCCTTCTTGGACTATTTTTGATTATTTCTAGAAATGTTTAATATACTGGGTGGCCATTAAAATATTATGTACGGAGTAAGTCGGATATTATAAAAGATGTATCTCCGAAATTTGGAGCCTATGTAATAAATCACAAAGAAAGAATCGGATGTAATTATGCATACCTATATGACTTATGGTCGAGATGGTAGCGTACCTGCCTCTCGCCCAAAAGTACCGGGTTCGAATCCCGGTCGTGGCAATGGAAAATACGTGAGAGGGATTTTTCCATTATACACGGATATTGGATGTGTGTCCCTTGTCTTTAAATGTCTAGCCCCCCTCCCGCCAAAGGCTCTTCTAGAGCCTTCTGGGATAAAGGGGGTCGTAATTACATGTGGTGTTATTTATTATTATTTATTATAAATTACTATATGTCCGGTCAAACCGGAAGTGATACCAACTTTAATATTTTAAATGGAACATACTGTACATCTTTCGTTTTCTTGTTCGTCATAAAATTCTGATTTCAGTGATATATCAAAATTTTAAATTTATTTAAAAAATGATATCGCAAATCGCAAATGTAAGATAACTGAAACCAGAACTTCAAGAGTCTAGAGAGCCAACGTACGTTTTGCTCCCTGGCTTGCGCAAGCGCATTGGAGTGGTTGTCAGGTAACCTATATTTTGTTTATGATCCATTGGATGTGAATCATATGACCTACATTATCACATAATTCCAGGTAATTCCAGGTAATCAAAAAATATCTGATTTTTTTTTTAAATAACCTCTAGGTAGGTATATACTAGGTAACTAAATATTTGATTAATTAAACTTGATGCTGACGGATAATTTTCAATTTTAAATAATAATATATTGAAGAAAGTAGTAGAAACTTACAATGAAATCAAACTATACAAAAGTGTTTAAATTTTTAATAACGATTTAATTGTTTCAATAAATGATTTTCTCTGAATTTTACTGCGAGAGACAACTTAAAAAAATTACAGGTTTGTAATTATACTGTATATCCTAATTAATCATTACTTGTTTGTTATTGAACATAAATCATATTACTTGTAAATACTGCTGAAATTAGAATAGTATTTCAAGATACATCTACATAAATTTCAAAAAACATCGTTAATATTGGCGCATTCGCCAATTTATACTAGTATTATCAATAAGTATTTATTTATTACTTCATGATTATGACACTCAAAAAACTACATTATTAATCATCTTACATTTCGCATTATAAAATGAGGGAAAATTCTATTGACACATGTTTTTAACATATCTTTGACCAATGTATATTCTTAACGAGTTCTCAAGTAAATAAATCGTTTTATTACTTCGAGCAATTTGCTAATTTATCTGATGCGCGGATATACAGATATGCACATAAAAAACTCAACGTTAAAACGGTTGTATTTGCCAAAATTATTGTCTTTAAATATTTACAAATGATGTAAGTGTAATTTATTTCTTTCTTTTCTACAACTAATTTAATTTTATTATACATAGAGCCACCTACCCAAAATACAGAAGGCGATTCTTTAACGCATTTTAAGAAAAATTTTAACTCAAACGTGTATTTATAAATTCCTCCCTCATAGTGGAGTTACCCGAAATTACTTCTCCAAAAAATCTCAATTTTTCTTTTGATATAAAAAATCTTACTCCTACTTTTAAAAAGTTAAAATTGATATATTAATATTTTTTGTTGCTTCACTATCCAAAACTTACAATTAAAAATTATTGAAACTAATGATGGAAATATGGAACTTTCTCTACTTGTAAAACCATGAAGTTTGGCCGTCAACTGATTTTTTTGGAATTTAATTGTGACCCTAAGGTTTTTGTTTGGGTTTGACACAAAACTGCTATTAATTTGTTTTAGGAATAATACTATTTTCGAGATATTTTATCATTTGATTACTCATGTACCTACTGACATTTCCAAAAGTATCTTTCTTGCCCCAATATTTAGTTTAAATATAATTATTGTAAAGGGTATCGTAAATTCATTTGACACTACAAAAGAATACATAAATTAATAGCTGTAGAAAAAACTTTACACCAAATTCAAAATACCTATGTATTGCGATAATCGGTTTTTATGATATCGAATTTGAAATTAGTTTCTATGAAAATTTGTACTTTCTATGTGATGAATGATGAATGATAAACACTCTAAGATACATATTTATATAGAATTTTTTCCGAACATAAGTTTGCATTTTCGACATGCAATCGCCCAGACTACCCTACAAAATCGCCAAAGCTGTGTTATTGTGTTTTAATAATAATAATAATAATAAAGTTTATTTACGAAATTCTGGGATAACATATAATAATATAATAAAATATACATGTAAATAAACAAAAGCAACCCTAAAAAGGCGAACCTTGTGCTGGATATTGATATATTTAATTTGAGTAATGTCGTAACATATATTTCAACTAAAATCTCACTGTGAGCCGTATTTACGATCACAGCACTTCATTAATATAAGGACGAGACAGGAATTAGAAATTTCCCAATTGCTTAATTTATTTTCAGTAAGTGTGGTAAATCGCATTTAATGCACTATGAAATATTGCACATTATCTACATGGCATGATTCGGCTATGAAAATACATCAATTTTGCAATATTGTTAGCATTGTGAGTTTGTGGGTAATAAATTTTCCAATGAGCAGTAGAGTGGCAGGCCCTTGCCTATACTAGTAAATTGACCACGAAAGTGGGGCTCTTGATGCTCAGTGTTCGCCATGCGAGAGCGATATATTTGTAGTCCGGTAAATTTATTATAAAATGTTCAGCAGTTTCTACCTACCTATATTATAATTATACAGTTTTGCGCTGTATTAGTTTATAGAGGTTTATAGAGCACATTTTAATTTTATATATTAATGTAGGTACTTATATATAAAAAGTAAGAAATATTTTACGAAATCTTAAATATTGGTCTGTAAAAATATTTCAGATCGTGAGTACTTTTATATGTTAATATAATCGTAATTTATCAAAAATGTTTAGTAATAGTTGTTTGATAAAATTTTAAACAACACTGAATTATCACCAATGAGCCAGAAATGTGTTTACGTTTGGTAGAGATACTGGTTTATTTTTACACTATTCCAAATTAGTAATGAGTGGTTCATATCAAACAGCACGTCACTAAATGCACACAAAACTGTAAATACATATGATCATACTCATAAACAATTTGAACATTTTTAAAATTCAAAAAACATTTAAATTTCTAGGGAAATTTCTGGACTCAAACTTAAACTGGTATCATCTAGTGAATTACATAACAAAAAACTAACCAAAAACAGATTTTTCATGAGAGACTTAATAGTTATTTACTTAACCAGTTATTATGAAAAGTCTAATTTTATTTGACAAATTCTAATATTTGCCGGAACAAGCGAGTGAAGCGATACAAATAAACTTATAACTATTATTTTTTTAAAACTATTATCTAACCCCGCTTTAAAATGGAAGAAAATGGTAATTTATTTTGAATATCATTTTGCGGTTCCAAACATGGATTGACATTTGTATAAACAATAGTTATTTGTGTAACTAGTGCAAAAAGTGTATATTTGTTGCACGAGGTATGAAGTTTGCAGATCGACCGAAGTGAAAGCTGCATTCATGATGAGTACAACAAATATACTTTTTGCAGGTGTTACACATAAAATTTATTCTAGGATCGAATTAAATACATTAAAAAAAAAATTATTGAACAGAATATTACATTAACACAAAATATTCAAATATCAAACTGAGAACCAGAGAAATTGTCGCTGTCAAACGCCATCCATAAATCCGTAATTATGAATAAACTTTCGTTACCCTGTAACGAACTTACTTTTTCCACTAGTGCAAAAAGTAAGTTATTTTTTGCACAAATGTAAAACTTTTTGCACTGTAAATTGTACAAAAAGTTTTTGCACGATCATTGAAAGAAAATATTTTATCTTCAAAAATTTTGATCAGCTTATTATTTCATAATATTTCTCATAATCTATGGTCTGATAATCTGGGGTCATGCGTCACAAATTGCTAAATTTTTCAGTTTGCAAAGGAACATCATTAGAGTAACGCACATTAGTTATAGGGACGATGTTAAACATAAATTTATTAAACTAGGAATTCTTACATATTCCAATATATTCCACTGTTTAACATACACTTATAATAACATATATTTATATAAAATAACACGAGGATATTCATAATCACAAGATATCGATCAACGAAACCTTATGATTGATTATATTAGATTCAAATCAACTGATTCTGGTTTTAACTGTTATGGTCCTAGGTTATTATTATTTATTATAATATATTATTAAATTCCATGTTCCGTGAAAGACCTTCAAGGAGTGAGATTATAAACAGCTAATAAAACAATTTTTATTGAAAGTATTCTCTTACAACATAAGCGAATTTTTAAGTTTAAATTTTCAAAATGAAGGTATGTTAAATTTGTAAACATTTGTGTTTAATGTTTTTTCGAATGTTTAAAGATTTTCATCGAGTGTATATAACTATTACGTGGGGATGTTTTCTACCATTTTCAATAATTATAATGATTATTATAATGGTAGATAATAAATTATTTAAGACATATCATAAGACATAACCAAATTAAGCTTCTTTCTGTAATTTGTGTAAAACTTGTTTTTTTTTAAACCAGCATTAAAGTTCCTTTTTATCACTCATGTGGATTACTAAACTCCACATTCATGATAAAATGATGAACTTTAATGCCTTTGATACATAAATAACTATTATTGTTAATATCAATAAACTGATTTGATTTGATGTGAGTTAATTCCTTGTCAGCTTCTATTAATAAATAGACAATAGCAGGTATGTAAAACTGAAGAAAACTTTATTTCATACTTTTTGGAGGTCTTTTTTATATTCTGGAGGCAGTTTAATTATTTCCAACAATTTATTAACCTCTTATATAGTGCATGAAAAAGAAAATCTGTACATTTGTCTTCGTACGAAATGGGAATATGTAGCCATTCCCTCATTCAGTACATTAATTACAAAATTTTATTTATATCTTTGATTGTACTAAATGTTTAATTCTACGATGATTATGGATTTTTATTCCACTGATCAATTTGTTATCATATGTTGAAGGTTACAATGAAACTGATCAACTAATTAATATTGTATAATTTTGTGTAATCGAAAATATGGCGAATGCGCGATGAGAATCAGATAATCCAGTAAGCAGTAAAATGTATGTATCGGTCCTTGTAAAATCCAAAGTAAACGGCTAAAAATTGACAAATTTGGAGGGTATAACTTTGATATATTTATATATATATTTTGACGTCATTTTAGAATTTTTTTTAGTAACACATATAATAAGTAAGTATATCAAAACGATCTGGAGTTTAGGTCATTTTTTTTAAAAGGCAATGGGGATAGTTTTGGTATTTTCTAAAAGGGACTATTTTTCATTCCAAAAATGCGTCATAAATGTGTGAAAATAATGGTTGGAAAACTTAACTATTAAAACCGAGGCTTAAATTTTGAATTAAAATTATTAATCTAACCTAATTAATATATTGAAGAATATAACTAAATTGTAGAAAACCTAATTTAAAATATATCTAGTTGATACTATCTTGATTTTCGTAAATAAAATTTTTTATTTATTTATTTTTATTTATATGTGTGATGTTTTTTAAATTATTATTAAGTGGTAAAATATTATACAAATATAAAAGATTAAATAATGAATATTTTGTGATCCATTATTTCATATTCACAATAAATTGTTCATATTATGTGATGTTATCCATCGAAAATTTCGTCGAAGCCTCCAATCAAATATATTTTGTTTTACATTTTGCTGCATTTCACGTCAAATTTTTTTGTAATTTTTATTTAATAGAATCTTGTGTGGCTACTAAATTTATTATGAAACAAAAATTTCACGGAAAACAAGGTAACGTTTTTGTCATAATTTTTAACAACGTAAAAACACTACTCAATAATTAAGTAGAACAAAAACAAAATATACGTTTTTTATTAAAAAAATATTTCCATAACGTGCTAATAATTTATTGTCAAATTTAGCACAATCTTAATTAATGTCACGATCATTTACAAGTTTAAAAGAAATTAACATACATAAATTTAAAACAAGTTGTATAGTTGTAAATTAATTAATCCTATACATATACCACTGCTTCCATCCATGATATGTAGTGTGAGTTTCGTGATACGTACTATTTATCACAATTTACGACACATTACTTTAGATTGCATATAAATTAGTCCTAATTAATACTCTGTTATTTTAAAAAACACACACTGTCATTATTGTTTCTGTTTAAAGAACTAATGAACCAATATTACTAAAAACAACATGCAAACAACTTGACATACTGCTCAGTGCACGTAAATATTTTCAAATAGGAATATGACTTTTGTTAAAAATGTATAAAAATACAGGTAGCTAGTAAGCTGGAATTCATGGAAATTACTTCCATATTTTCCCTTAGAACTTACTTAAAGACCCAACGTATATATAAAAATACCTTATCTTACTGACTGCGTAATTGACCATCTTGGCCTTTATATACCTGCAGAGATATCTTCTAGTATATTCCAGGTGCTCCTTTAGATTATTTCACAATAATTATCTCTCTTGTTTTCTAATTCGTTTTCGTACAACAATCTATGGGAAGACTGCTGAACCACCACATATTTAGAACTCTGCTTTAAACGGGTATACCACAGACTTCTGTAAAGTCGGTGTGAATTCTCACAATATAAAGAGTTTATAAATTATATTATATATTAATTTAATTACAAGAACACAGCGTTAATATTATGACAAAAATCAATGGAATATCAGAAGATGAGCAAACTATGGCAAATTATTTTAATAACTATTATGTACCTCAACTAGTGGGAAACAAATTTGATAGTAAAACCAGAAACACCTTTTGTTCTTCATTTATTATTCTTACAAGCAACAAACCATATGAAAATTATTAAATACAATTAGAGATCTAAAATAAAACAAAGTCTCTGGTCTTGATACGAAAGAAATAAGAAACCTTGAAAGAGACATCTCAGGAAATAGCTTCCTGTTAGGTTTTCCTATAAATTTTGACCATAACATTCTACTATAACAAGGGAAAGTTACGGTCTACGTGGCCAATGTAATAAACTTGTAAAATCCTATTTTACAAATAGGAAACAATTTGTAAACTTTTTTGGTGAGAGATCTCGTGAACTGAAAATTGACATAGGTGTGCCCCAGGGTAACGTTATTGATTCACTATTATTTTTACTACATCTGAACCATATAGATGGATATATATCTGAATTTTTTTGCATTATTGCTGATATAACGGTTGAAGCAAGTGGTAAGTTCGTCAAAGAACTGACTATAAGACTAAACTCAATTTTAACATAAGTTTATACTTTTTTTAGTGAGCACTGATTAATAGTGAATCAAGAAAGATCCTTTTGCATAAAGGTTCATTTTATAGAATCCAACTATACTTATATATTCTTCCTTAATAAAATTTGAAAAAAAATCAATTCAATAAGTTTCTGAATTGAAACTTTTAGGCATAATTCACTTAGACATGTCACTTGACTGGAAGAGTCATACAGATTCACTTTGTAAAATGTGCTAGTAGCTGCTTTGCAATAAACAGGTTATCTCACATCTGCATTGTCTCTAGTGTAAAATATTTTATTTTTCAAAATTTGAATCTCGATAAAGATATGGAGTGATATTCTGGACTGGTAAATCTGTTGCAAATCGTAAGTGATTTCGTGTTATAAATTATCGGAAATCATACAAACAAACTTTTATACAAGGACGTATTTTAACCGAGATTTTAAAACTCTACCGCGTCTATACAGTAAAGACCGAGGAGATTCGAACATGGGTATTAGTTTGCGCGATTTACTTGTGCCAGTTGTAGGCAAGCGGACGACACAGTGATGGGAATCGTGGATCTCCGCGCTGTAAGCGATGGCTCTCGCGTCTACTGTTTGGATTCTTTTATAAGGCTTAAACACCACAATGAAAAAAATAAGAGATAAGAAAATGGAACAAGAAATAAGCGAAATAATTATTCCAAGTTTTAAATACACAATACTCTGCGCGATAATATAATTAGTGCTTATTCGATTTAAAATTCAACTAACTGTTCAAATTGCCCTTGCTTTTCGGATATCAGTATTTGTTAATTCTATTCCATATTTTTTATTTCTTATTTCTTACCTCTTATTTTTTTCATTGTGTTTAGGCCTATAATAATTTTTATGTTGTAGAATCACATTTTTGTTGCGAAAAAACAAACAATGGAAATATTTTTTGGGATTTTTTTTAAAATACAATAATTATTCCTATCTAGGATGAATTATTGAAGTTAGAAAAATTTCGAAACGTTGGTCCAGAATACGTAAATCAATTTCTTTCAGACATGAGTTGAGTTACTATAACAACGACAGTCTGCTGCTGACTGCTGAGGCCGAGCAGTGAGTGGCCATAGCAGTGCCGCGTCCTTCTCCTAATGTAGAAATTTCGAACTGAGGCGAGTTGTCGGCCACTCGTATACTCGTCCCAATCCCTGTCGTGTTCGAAGCATCCTGGACTTATCTGTATATACTAAAGTTGATGAGTTTGTGAAAAAAGATCTATCCAAATTTACATTCCAAAAAACCATCAACACTTTTGTCATTATGGCGCTGATCTGCAATATGATTCACATAGATTCGAAGTATACAAATCAAACCTGTATTACGAAGGTGCTGTACTTTACAATAAATTGGATGCAAATGTTAAGTCAATACATTAAGCTAAAAAAATTATAACTACTGAGAAAAATCTTTTGTTAAAAAATGGTTTTATTCAGTTCAAACATTTCTACAATACAATAGAAAAAATGGATTGCTTCTTTTTCCATTTTCTTATGCTTTATCATTTAGTGTTTTTTGTTCTTACTTATTGTGTGTGACGTATCCTAATCATTTTAAACGATTGACTGGATAAATATAATTTCGAATTTGTAAATAAAATTCTTAAAGCAAGAATTTCCTGCAAAAAAAATTTGTGACAAAAAATAATAGTAGAAAATCATAGACGATAACATTATAGTTTCATGTCTAGCAAAAGTATTTGAAAATGCTGTTAAAAACTCGTTAACTATATCGATAATTTCAAATTATTATCTATTAAATAATTTGATTTCAGAGAGAACAAATCTACTCAGGATGTTATTTCCTGTTAACATGCATACACAAGGTTCTGATTGAAAGAATACCATAATTCTTTATATTGCTTGATCTATGCAAGCTTTTTGATACTGTTAACCCTAGACAGTTACTCAAAACTTTGGAAAATATGGGAATAAGAGACGTTTCCTATAATTTTCTGGAAAATTATCTAACCCAAAAAACGGTATGTTAAAATGAAAACCAAAATATACGATCTAAGAACAATATTATAAGGTTCCATAAGGTACGGTCCTTGTATTGATATTAAATTTCAATAATCTGGTTGGTTGTGAAGTTGGCAATAAAATATCTACAAAGATATTGTTAGAAAAGATTAAAAAAAGATCAGAAATAGATTTACGTAATATTTTAAATTGGTTTAATCGTAAGATATTGACGATTAATAATTATGCAAAAAACAAATTTTTATCATTTATATTACATACTACATTATAGGTACAATAATTATCTCCATTGATAATAACCAGAATTCCATTCAAATTGTATCTACTGATCATATCGCACACTTGGATAACAATAGACCAACATCTTATATAAAAGAGTAGGTATATAGTTTCCTACCAGAAGAACTAAAAATAAATATAAAAACTAAACTCTCCCGTATTATCAAAAACGAAAATTAAAGAGCTTGATTGAAATATTTATAGAATGGATGTAGATACAATAGTAGGTACTAATAAATAAATAAAGCTTATTATAGTGTATTCGGCAAACTTGTTTATATTCACAAACCGACTAATTAGTTGGGGTTTTCTGTTTATTGGTTAATTAAATCGTTAGATTATTTAGTTGTTTGTTTGTTTGTTTGTTTGGTTGTTTTACTCAGTTATTCAGTAACTACCTTTAATTCGTATAACAGTAACCGACATCCAAGTTTGGACACGTAGGAACTTATTGCTAACTAGACACATCATATTCACGAGTGCGACAGATTGAGTGTGTAACAATTTAAAGAGGGACGCGAGCGCTGGCGTAAGTAAGATCGCGCTGCAAGTCGGTTGCCCATTTATTTCACATGTAAACCCGGCGCTATGCCCGTAGTGTGCTGCCGGTTACTATATATGTAAATGTGTGTGTCACATGGCATTTACGTATGTTAGACATGTTTATAGTTAATATTGTAATACCCCATATCCCACTCGTATGTTTATTAATCTCTTTCCTCAGAAAGAGAACATACAAATTTGGCCTTTAACTGTGGTCGTCTAGTTTTAAATGGTAGGATCCAAAATCAGTTGTGGTTGTAGCTTTTTATTTCGATTATTTCTGTAAAATTTGATATTATTTAATTTCTGCGAAATGTTTTAATTTAATGGATTTATTCACCAGTAGTCTTAAATCTGATATTTGCCACACTATAATCTAATGCAGGAATACTGTCGAAATGGTTTAAACTGGTATATTTAGTATATTAGTGATAAGCTACTATGAAAAATTATACATAATTACACAATACATAACTGTTTTGTTAACCATTAAGAGCAGCTAACAACACTATAGTGTTAACATAGATTACATCTAATAATATTGTAGTAATTCGTATTGAACTGTAACACATTACTCTCTAGGTATACCTAATAACAAGTTTAATGGTTTTTGACAATATTGCTGCAGTATTATCAAAATGGAATGCAAGTGTAAGAGACAAATATAATAATTCTGATTTAATTATTACTTCTCATACACTCTATTAGCATCGGTCAAATCGAAAAACGTAGATCTAATCATAGGAGTTGCTAAGGGTATACAGATGATAAATCTCTGTAGACAGAGTCATGATCCTAGAATGTTATAAAGAAACGAGGCACGTGAAGTTTCAGAAGTTAGCTGGTAGTAATCAAATTCTAAATCCGAAGGTCCATCGTATATTTAAATCATATCTGTGTCATCTCTTTCGAATCCTAAAAGATATTTTGTCAAAAGAACATCTCATTAACTTCTGGCATGCTCAGCTAGACTCTAGAATGATATACAAAATTTCTCTTTGAGATGGTTCTAAATTATCATCGGAGGTATTCATTGCACAGAAAGTTATATCGTGTATATTAAAAAATATGTACTCAAACATACCGGGTGACTCTACGGTAATTTTAACTTCTAGTATAAATAAGTAATATTAATTACATCTTACTTTGATAATTTTTGGCTTGTACACATACACATTTATACATCCTTTTGTGGACTTACTGTATATGCACTAAAGCCAAAAAGTCGCAGAATATTACAGTTAAATAAAGATCTAATAGCAGCTACCCATTTACTCGTATGAAAACATTTGGGCACATAAATCCACATTTGCAGTTAATAAAGATTAAGGGATAACGTTTTACAGAAAACATACGCCCAGCACCTTGCTTGCTTGCTTTTTCATCTGCGTGCCCTATTTTTAAAATAATTGATCCTATATTATATAGGTATATATAGGGGATAGTTGAACAAGTAGGTACAGTGTATTGCATTTTCAAATCCTTGTCTGTTATTTTTAAATTAAAAAGACTGGACTGGATAAGGAGTTCTGTAAATATTTGCTTGCTAGGTGTTCGCATTGTGTTGTATTGGAATTTATTCAATTCTAGTCTGATGCTTAATAATAAAAAAATGCAGTGTTTTGTATTTTTATTATTAAATTACGATTTCTGAAAGTGGTAGTATTTTTGAAATTAGATTTACTTTTATCCCAATAATTAGATAAAATACTTTGATAGTTCTTTCATTTCGTCTCAAAACTTTTATTGATTATCTACGTTTTTGTTTATTCTTCTTTTTCGTTAACAACTTTCAAATCTTTATCTCCCTTTATTGTATTACATTTCAATTAAACTAAACTGGGCCAAACGGAAACAATTTTTGTGCCCCTTTGCTCGTAATTTGAGTAAACACAAGTCCGATAATAATAGACAGTTTAAGAATAATCAATAAAAACAATAGGGTTTTCCTTTTGTTATAAACAGCTAGACGGGATTTTGTGTTGTCCTGAACGCTTATAGAATTCGGCAACTATTTGCATCCTTTATACGTTTTATATATTTAAATTACTGTTCTATGATTTTTAATATCCGCTGGTTACCTAAATAGTCCTTGGCGTAAAGTAATAAAATTGAGGTTCGTGTGCTCCTTGATGAAGGAGTATAGGGAATGATACCATCCGTTTGAGAAAAATATGTAGATTATGAATCGCGATGGTTGCCATCTCATAGCCGCGACCGATTTTTTTTTAGGGGGTCTTGTACAATATAAATAGAAAAATTCGATTTGATTCGATTATTTACTGATTTTTATTTTTTTTTTATGTGTGTACACATAATAATAGTATATTAAAGTATAAGTGGATTTTAAGATTTAAAACACGCGCGATTTTTCGAGCACGACGGCGGCGCAGCGAAATAGAGCAAGTATTTTAAAGACCAGTTATCCACGAATACTTTACGCTATTTTTTTTATTGGTACACTTTGAAATCATAAATAATTACTAAAAAAATGTAAATAAGAACTAATAATGTAAAATACCTTTAGTTGTCATCGAAATGAGAAAAACAAAAATTAATTTGCAATCTGTCATATAAGATTGATTGTTGTCATCACAGTTAAAGTTTTTAAAACATTTGTCAGTAATATTTTATTTGACGTTACAAGGTACTTCTGTCAGATCAATAATAAAAAAGTTGACATTTACACTTCACATTTCTCGGATTATTGAAGTTGCCATGGTAACTTTAAAACACCCGCGTTTTTTGTAGTTGAATTTTGCTAGAAAAAGCACACAATATTTGTATTTATACAAAAGTAAAAAAACTCTTCTAAAATTAAATTAAACAAAATAAACAAATTTTGAATAAAAACAATTAATACATAACACATCTAAAATCTTATGGGGAAAAATAATACAAAACAAACTAGAACAAATTTTCAAATTTCCACCACCAACCTCAACACATTTTTTTGCATGTAACTGTAAATTATTTATACCATCTATCATAAGTTACTTCAGTGGACTCCTCTTCTATGCGTTTCTTTTAATTCTTCTCTGGTTGCAACTTCGGTAGCATACACTTTTTGTTTTAAATAGGAGTTAGATCTGGGAACCTTGCAGGCCAGCACGATGGTACATCTCCTCACAACCTAAGAGAGAGAGGGTGCAGCATTTAAATGATCATTACCCCAATAGGCGAATTAGTCGTAATGGCCCAATTTCCTGGCCTGCAAGGTCCCCAGATTTGACTTCAGTAGACTATTTTTTATAGGGCTATTTAAAGGTAAAAAGTGTATATATGCTACCTATAACCGAAGTTGCAACCAGAGAAGAATTAAGAATGCATAGAAGAGGATGCACTGAACTGAAGAATAATTCACGTATGATCAGAGATGCTATAAAAAAAATTTATGTGCAAGAAAATGTATTGAGGTTGGTGGTGAACGTTTGAAAATTTGTTGTAGTTTGTTTTGTATTATTTTTGTCCATTGGATTTTAGATGTGTTATTGTAATTTGTATTAATTGTATTTATTTAAAACTTTTTATGTGTTTAATTTAATTTTAGATGCGTTATTTTACTCTTGTATAATTATTAATATTGTGTATTTATTCTAACAAAATTCATTTGTGGTTTTTAATCTTTTTTGTTTGTAAATATAAAAAATACTACATAAATTTAACAAAAAGATCCGACCCTAATATTTAATGAATTATAGTATTTTAAGTTAAATTCTAACAATAGGCAGTAAAATAAAATATTTTCACACACTATTAAAGTCGCCCATATACAGGGTGTCCCGAAATAACGTGAAACCCCTTAAGGGTAGATTCCTCATCAAAAAATAAGTATAGTCTTTTATATACAGTAAGCAAAAAGTGATTTTTTGGCAGATTTGATTCATGACATTATGGTAACAGTGACACATGCCTACTTATTCTTTTTTTATCAAACTCCGTTTTCAATTTAACAGAAACGGCTATTATGCAAGGGGTCAGAAAATATTTTTTTATTTGAAATTGATGAGATTCACGATAAATTTTCAAGAGTTGAAAGTAGTAGAATACATGTGGCTTTCTGAAAAAAATTTAATTTGAAAAAAAAATTCATCTGTTTAAAAGTTCTGACTAAAAATTCAATAGGGGTTGTTTATTTAACTTAATTAAAAAGTAAGTAGAAAAAAAAAAATGCATTGAAAAGAAGACCTTCCATAAGTACAAAGTCGTACCCAAATTTCATTCTGCCAACTTTAGTCACTTTCGAGAAAAAAAAATAAAATCACTTTTTGGTGCCCCCCTTTGAGGAGGTCTAGCGGCTCAAGGAGGCCGTTTTCGACCTTACTGTACATAAAAGATTATACTTATTTTTTGACGAGAAATCTACCTTTAAGAGGACATTATTTCGGGACACCCTGTATATTACTTATGTTTTTGTTGCAGGAGGACACGTAAATATTTCTAAAATGGACTTATCGTGAAACGTACCTGTTAATTCTTGAACCATTAAATATGTGCCAAAAAAACTAAATACGTGGTTTATGTACACTATTAGTGTACTTTAAAAGTTACCATTGAAAACTGCCAAAATCCATATAAAGGGTGATGTTTTTAGGTAACTTCCCCTACTAAAAATATTTGCCCTCGGCACTGTTAACTTTTTCTTTTGTTCACTGAATGATATAAACATCCATTAGTGAAACACATCTGCCAGATTTGGTTCAATTCCGTGAAGCCATTAAAAAAATATGGCCGATTGAAATTTTTCCAAAAAATAGAAAACATGCTATATATCAGAAACGAGGGGCATTAGGGGATGAAATAAGGGTCATTCTGAAACCGCCTTTTACTTCTCTACTTCCCACTAGCGTATGATCAGTCACTCAGGAAACACCCTGTATTTATAGCACAATGAAATCTTTTTATTATTATCATATTACCATATTCTGAATTACATCCCAACATGAAACGTCTGATAAAATTGCAGAAAATCAGTATTACATTTTAACTCAGAATATCATCATATGACTGATGGTCGAAATGGTAGCGTATCTGCCTCTCACCCAAAAGTCCCGGGTTCGATTCCCGGTCGTGGCAATGGGAAATACTGTGAGAGGGATTTTTCCATTATACACGGATATTGGATGTGTGTCCCTTGTCTTTAAATTGTAGCCCCTTCCCGCACAAGGCTCCTAGAGCCTTCTGGGATAAAGGGGGTCGTAATTACATGTGGTGTATTTATTTATTTATTTATTTATCATTGGCTGTGTATGGCCATTAACTAGAGTTAGTAGTAATGCATCACAACAAAAATATGACAGATGAAAGTGTTAATTATTTTTTTAAATTTTTTTAACACAAAACCCCCTAAAAAAAAATCCGGTCGCGCCTATGAGGTAGTAACCATCATGATTCGTAATCTATAAATTTTTCTGAAAACAACGGTACCACCCACTATACTCCTTCATCAAAGAACACACGAGATTACTTTACGCCAAGCACTAAAAACTAGCCACTCGCTTTTAATTTTTTTATCGGGTGTCATGAAAGAAATATCATAAGTTATCATTGAATAAGAAAGTTAAATGAATAGTTTGTTTTTTAGTTTATGAAAAAATTTGTTATTAAAGGAATTGTTTTATGGCAAATATAACCTTAACGTACAAACACATTGAGAAACAATAACAATACCTACGTCACAAAAAGTGATGCTTATTTTCTAAGATACAAAATTATGAGAATATCTTTTAGAAAACAGAGGAGCTTTAATTAATTGTAGAGCCCTGAGGATGGATAAATACATAATCGAAACGTAGGTGAATTCAAAATAAAACCTACAACCCAAAAAACAATACTACATAGCTTTGTTTAATATTTTATACTATGAGACATGAGGTGGGAATTCGCTGACAAAAATTACGTTTATTCACAAACAAGTATGTATGAAAACATACTTGCCGAGTTAGAACTTGTTAATATTGCAAAAGGAAAACAATGAACGTATTGGTAAACACCACGCCATTAAATATAACAACGTTGTTTTACAAACTTGTCAGAGAAAATAAATTAATTTAGCTACTCATCCGTCTTCCATGTATTCATTAATAAAATAGGTAACTTTGTTTGAAAACAAGGTTAAATTGTTTCATACGGGTATCCTCTAATGTATCGGAACTAAAACGATTAATATTTTACTGGACTAATATATAACATGTCGATATGCGAAACAGAAACGTAGGAGCACTCACGCACCCCATGCGTTATGCCAGTGTGTGGAGGTTCCTGAAAAATACCGGGAAAATATCTTTATGTCGGAGTTCACACATCTATCAAAATATTGTCGGAAAATAATTTTCATTCTAACAGTTATATGCTTGTCTGCACTATACTATTTTTATAATCATTCTTTAGAAATATTGACAGATCGACATACTTCAGAAATTACATTGTGTAATAAATACGAAAAGACGGTGGAATAGTAAAATTTAAAAAAGCATTTTAGTGAAATATTTTTTGCTAAAAAATGCATCTTCTAGAGACGAGTACGTTTAAAAATGTAGCTCAAACATCAGGTGTGAAACAACTAACACCATACTTTCCCTTAAGGATTAAGAATTAAGATTATTAGTCAGTAATATCGTCAGCATGATCGCACAAAATAATGGGCGATTATTTTGAAATATTTCGATAAATTTTTTAGTGCCTAATACACCGAGTTGTCAACTAAAGACTTAGTTTGCTTGATTTTCAAAACTAACTATATTTCGTCTAAACTTACGGTTAATTTTATTAAATATTGAAATCTCACTGCTCTGTTTCATGACAAGAATGTGAGGATTTTTTCTCAGATATTTTGTATTATTTATTAGTTTTTTCCTTTGGTCGAGGTAGTGTGTTTGTCATTAGGTTAAGTCAGCATGGGTATGCCATCTCGCTCTACAAAAATTTTGTTCTAAAATTAAATGTTTAAATGAAATTCAAATTCCAGACAGGTACCTAAGTATAAAAAATAAGTGAATGGCAAAGTTGGGCAAAGGTGGAAATGGCTGCAGTGAAAACTAAATGAATGGGACGGCAACTTGCTGCAAAAAAGTTTTGTGTTCCAGACACCACCTTACGAAAACGAGTGGCTACAGACAAATTTTTCATAAAAGGTTATCCCGGTGGAAAATATGGCATTTGTAGATGAACGCCTTATAGTCCGTGAGCCAGCAACAGATTTTCCGGACCAATTTCCTCTCAAGCGATAACTCGTGAAATGCTTCAGAGAGTTGTATTATGCAGCATGGTGAACGTCAGCTGCCGCTCCGTGGGTGGGTGGGGCAGCGGCAGCATCTTAATCACGTAAAAAAAAAAATTGTTTTCAATCATTTCCTCCCGACTAAAAATTTGTTAAATGATAGTTAACGCAATTATTCGAAGATAAAAAAAAGTCAGCTGGCCGTACCGTGGTGGATTATACGTCAGCTGGTCACACGAACATGCAAAAAAAATTTTTCGTTCAGCTATGTCCTCTCACTTGTAAATGTGTCAAATGATACTTTACATGCTATTTTGAATAAATAAAAACGTCAGCGGGCTCTATATTGGTGGAAAGGTCGTCAGCTGATGCAGTGAAAGGTGGAGCATGGGAGCCAGGCGTGAGCGCCGATCGCTTACTTAAATACTTCAGCTGACGGGTTTTCCACCAACATACAGCCAGCTGACGTTTTTATTTATTCAAAATTGCATGTAAACTATCATCTGACACATTTTCAAGTGAGATGAAATGACATAACTACAGTTATTCCACATTACGCTCCATGCATGCACAGAATGAAATAATTTTATTGTTATATTTTAATTAAATTAATATTCTTGATAAACTTTCAAATATTGAAACATACGGATATATTACAATAAAATAAATATTCTGAATTAATTTTAACATTGGAAAAATATATCTAATATGAGTGTATGTGTGGATGTATTATATTATATTATATCCAAGGCAGCTGCTCAAAATAAGCGCTGCTTGTACATTCTCCCTATATCTATACCGACAGAATGTAATAAGCCCCACCTTTCAATTTTTCTACAGGTAGAAAGTAGTAGGCCCCCCCTCCTTTATTACATCCAATTGCGAATAACTGTAGTTATGTCATTTCCTCTCACTTGAAAATGTATCAGATGATAGTTTACATGCAATTTTGAAAAAAATTGTGTTTTATTTACCTAGTAGGAGTAGGTATCGAGAAGTGATTATTCTTAGATCTATGATGGAAATCAAGTGTACAAAAATGATTGTTATACAAGTTTTTAACATGAAGGAAAAACAGAGAAGGCAATAAATAAGATAGATCTTTGTATGGATATTGTGTAGAGCAATTCTTACGATGCAGAGTTGTAGGAAAGTTAGAAAAATTTGTAAAGCACACGAGTGATTATTATTAAAATTTTTAACAGTATAACATTAAAATATCACTTTCGTCATCAAGGTATTGAAGATTTTTGCACAGGCATTCAGTAAACAAAATAATTTCTGCAAAAAGATTAGACTTATCTGTTGATGTAGCTGTTGAATCATGGTTTTCTGTAAGTTGCAGAATTTCCTTAACATACCTGTGTTCTGTGACGGTAACTAGTAATTCACTGATAATAACCTACGAACATGTAGAATTATCATTTTTTGTATTGCACCAAAATAATGCACGCCATAAGGATCACCTTCTAAAATTGTAAGTACTAATTTACATGTTTAAATATATTATATCATAAATAATTTCTTGGAGTTTTACCATTAGGAAAAGATCTAGATAAAAAAAGAAGATTTAGTGTAAATATATTAAAGGCGATTCAACTAAATAATAGTTGAAAACTCTTTAGATGCACGAGCAATATCAATATGCTATGGCTGTATTCTAATTAGGTACTTGTAAATTAGTTGAACTAATCTTATCTTCCACGATAGAACAATTCATTTCAGTGAATCGTTACTCGCGTCATGGATAAATAAAATTTCTATCCGGTTATGCAGCGAGTGCAAGCCTGATAATAGGAGAATTAGAACTATCTCTCGAGACATGTCTACTTTAAGCGGTTTCTGTGGACAGCTGCAGAATCCCTAATTTGCCGTAAATAGTTCAGAGGCGAGGCAATGTAAATAAGATATTGCATTTTAAGTTTTCACAACATGTAGACAGGGGTTGAAGCTAATTGAAACATAAATGGTGGTTTTGATGAAGATTCTCCGTAAATATTTACCTAACATTGTGAAATGTTCCCTATCAATTTTCTTATTACCGTGTATTTTACGTATTTATTACAGAAAACATTCAAGCCTTAATATTCTACAATTTTTTGTGACTAATTTCAACAAAAGCGATATCGCTTCGCAGTTGGCAGAGAAGGGAAAACAAAATGCTAATATCTGTTTAAATATTTTAACGAAAGTTGGCAGTTTCCATGGCATATTCAGAGGTTTATTTCATTTTTAACGGTAATGTTTTCAAAACGGTTGGAGGAGCGGGAGATTAAGAATAAGAATAAATGTTTGGTTAATATTTTAGATTTCTGCTTTCCTTTCTAAAATCAAACATATTTTGGCAAATAATTTGAACGTTACTTTAGCCACTATATCACATTGGACAAGTCATAATGTATACAGGGTATAAAAATTGCAACATCGACAATCCACATCATAATGGCACCATTTTTTTATTTTTCAAAAAATATATACAACTAGATTCCTAAGTTATTAAACTGCTGACCGCTAGAACTTAATAATGACTTCAAGGGTGAAACCCGGCAATTATCACTGTGGTGGAAATTAAAAAATTGAGCATTTAAGGGACTTCCGACGATGGAACCAATTAGGAGAAACCCAAATTCAAGAGGTGCAGATGAAAACTTAACTTCGCAAAAAGCTTTTAAATGTTACCAACACCAAAGTAATTAGAAAAATGTTAATGTTACAACAACAAGTTTATCTTACGAGCATTAGAATCAGGTATTGTAAGTAAATCTCATTTACATCTAATTTTTAAAGAGACTGTCCTGTACATATCTACTATTTTTTTCTTTATTATTGTGAAGGTCCTTCATTGTAATCTTGTACATTGTACATTTTTTTACAAATTGATATTTTTGACCTTCACTCAAATCGTTAAACTAATTAAAACTTCATTGTCCTGCAGAAGTTCTCAATGAATACAGCATATTTTCGTCAGAGCATAACCATTTATTCAAGAAAATTTGAGTTTAACAGGCTATTTTGAACAAGGAAATATTCGCTCAACGCATAATGGTGATAACTTCGTGTACAGAATGTAAACGTTGATAAAATTTGTGGATACCGACGTTAAATCTGCAACGGTTCAATGATGTAGAAATAATGAGTTATTTCATTGCAAGTTTCTAAAACATTATTGTACTATTAAGAGCTGAATGTGTGAGTCTTTTAAATTACAATTACTACTAGCAAGACTTCATTATGGTTATATGGACTCTAATATTGGCCAGATAGCATTTACAGTTAAAGTATTAGTAAAACTGACTGACTATAGATTTTTACTTCCTTAGAGTATGTTTTAGATGAGACGCATAAATCCCATAAAATGGCTCGGTCAGTCGATCCTAATAATTTATCTGAATCGGTTAAGACACATAATGTCTCATTCAAAATTTGGCAGGATAAGTTCTTAGTTAATCATTATCCAATTGATAGGGAGTAAAAAATGTAAGACTAAATTTTTAATTCAAAGTGCAAGACAAGAGAGAAAAAGATTTTGAATCGTTTAATATATTCCATTCGCGCATATTAAAATAATCGAAAATATACATAGAATCTACTACCTAACTATTTTGTTTTTCTTTTTTTAGGTATCCCCACGGTGGTCGGATTGATAGTGTAGGAAAGCTTCCTACTGAAAGTATAAAAGACGTTGTCTCTTTTGTGAAAATTAGCAATACTTACTTCAATATTTATAAACAAGGAAGACATTTTTCTTGAAATGAGAGATTTATATGTAACCGAAAACTTGTATGTGACTATTCAAACACAGAAACTAATTACTAATTCAAACTTAGCTCTTGCAAAAGTTCATACATCTTGTCAGCAGACTAAACCTAATGTAGGTCTCGTAATTAACAGCGCTACAAACTTTGCTTGATTCCCCAGTCAGAAATATTTTTCACATGACTATACCGGTAAAGAAACAGATGGTATTTCATTTACACTGGTAAATTATGTCAGAGTGTATCAGTGACACAATATTCTCATTGTTAATATCCGTAAAACTGGAGAAGCGGATAGCTTACAGGATAAAATCAATTACATCAATGTAATTGGCAGCTGCAACGTAGAGTTTTGATGGCAACAAAATACGGATTGATTTTCCTTTAGAGAAACCTTGCTTTGTTTGTAGAATTCATTTTAACTCAAATTCTCTGATATAATATGTTTTATCCGTCACCATTGCAAGAAGGAGCTTTTCGTTGAGAGCGAAAATATATTTCCTTAAAAAAAAATCTTTAGTTCCACTATCTAGGTGCCGAATTAGATTTGTGATGTAAAATACAGACAGGTTCTTGCAAAGGTCTGGTATCTGGTAATATCTAGTTCTTCTGAATAGATATTCTAACCAGATAGATTTGAAATAATGCAGTTACTCAACTCATGCCTTTTGCGGATGCAGATGAGAAAGAGACATAATAAAATATAATAATGAAATCAGGACCCTGTAGAAAATAAATGTGTTCCCCACGATCTACCTTATGAAAACGTTTAAATTAAATTCAAACCTTTTCTACGTACAGTAGGAAGGAGGAGGAAATTCCCTCATTGTGGTGAAGCGGGCAACATTTTTTGAGACACTTAAATAAGAAACAAAATAATCCAGTAGATTATTTTTAAATAAGTTACTTGAGTGACAGACACTAATTAAACAAATTCTCTCGTTTCATCATCACCTATTACAACTTCCTTGCAATAAAGCATTTGATAGAAAATCTACCTAATTGTTTTGTCATCTATTCCAATAGGTAATTACGATTAGCTTTTTATATTTCTCTCTATAGAATTAAAATAACTAAAGTTTACTTATTTTCCATATTTTATCTCACCAGAGCGGACTATAAGTCAAGCGGCTTAACTCTGAAAAGCTTAAATTCAACCTTTCTAGATTTTTTGTTAGTAATCTTCTATATTATCAAAAGAAAAGTAACAAATATACTAATTCCATCCGAAAGGGAAACAAGAAAATTGGGAAAACGTCTGAAGCGAATTAAACGATCTTTCTAAAGACTTCTTTATGATAGATGTAATAAACTATATAGAAACCTCAGAGATATCTGAAATGGCTTCTGTTTCTTTTTAGATTCTATTTTTTTTTAAGAATATTCATAAAACGTTGAATTATTAAGAAGTTTAAAATGAAACCTAATTATCTCTCGAGTTATATAAGATTGCTATAATATTAAATTTTTCCTTTGATGCTCCTGATTTAATATTAGTTAATCCATATTACAAAATTTTTAAAATAAGACAGCTTTTGCAATTTTTATAAAACAGATTTATTAAAAATGAAACTTCTCAATTTTGACCTGTTAGAATTACAATTAGATTATTTCATTCATAATTAATATTTTATTAAGTATCCAAATGCCGCAGGCTTTGAAATATTGTATAATTACATTTAAATTATTAATAAAACTTATTAATATGTAATTGCATTTTGCTTTGTAAAAGAGTCATTGTGACAGTGTAACGGATACTTTTGAAATAATAATTTTACAGATGAAGTAGTGCAGATATTAGTCTTTTTACTTCGTGGTATTTTTTAATACAAATCAAAGGGAATTACAATAAATTTTGATGTAATGTTGTTATTGTATATATTTCTCGCTGATTGAAAAATATGATGTTTGATATACAGATGTCGCAATAATTATTGTAGAATTATACATTATATATTATGATGGATTTACACATTATTGGAATAAGATAGAAATGATACTGCATGCAGACTATGTTTTGATTTCAATTTGATTTATGTATTCGCATGAGTTGATACACCCTTGGACAGGCTAAATGGGGTTTCTTTATTTGCAAAATTCAAAATGGTACTATTCATTTTGTATAGGTCTTATAATGTTTGTATTCTGCACAATTTGCATACCTACTTGCTATATTTAATGATTTCTCTTTTTAACTTTAAGTTTTGCATATTTTGCATGGTGATGTTTTCAGCTCTAATTACCAAATTTAATGATGATTTACTGCTAATTGTAATTGTATATATAATATATAAAATTGTAAAATTGTAAATTGCAAATAAAAAAATTATTAAAGTTATTATTATTGGGTTATCGTTTCTTCATTTCCAAATATTCCTAAAATAGAATAAATATTTACAGATACTTATCGGTACTAAATAGTTTTGTAGGATAATGCTCAAAAAAGTCATATATTATTATATTTTGTAAAAAAAAATTGTAGCTTCGCACTGAGGTCGCAAATTCCGAAAATCTGGCCAAAACCCTCCGCGACGAAATCTTGGCCTATGCGACATAAATAAATCTTTTGACTTCAAGGCAATTGGATACGGCAAAGGTGATTAAGGACGTCACACCAGGCAGTTCTTCAAGAGCATCGAGATACAGACGTTCTTTTCCGGAAAACAAATGTCTGCTGATTTTGCTCTTTCTATATTAGTTGAAAAAAAAAATCTAAAAGTCAATATCAGCAGAGAGCATAACTGCATATGTATTTTTATCCACCATATACAGATATTTTAGATGCTAGAGAAATATGTTAACCTTGTAAATCTAAATATAACTACTATTTCCGAATGTAGCGCAGAAGTAAAACTGCAAGCATTATTAGACCACACTGTTGAACGTTTTATATTGTCAATGCTAACAGATGTTATCAAGAGCCTTTCTTCTGATATAGTCCAATTTGTAAATGCGTATGCGATGGAACTTCAGGTCAAGTAGCTTCAAACAAAAATTCAGCGATGATGGTGAGAGTAAAACAGGTGAGAATATATTTTTCACCTAAATTAATTATTGTGCCCCTGCAACTCATACATGTTGATGAAGAAATCAATTCAAGCACTATTTTTGGTAAAAATCTGAGACCTTCATCCTCTCGTTTTTGCATACCAATTAAAATCGAATTTTTACGCAAAACTGTTGAAGTTGATCGCGTCCAAGAACAAGAAAAACTTTAACAATGATCGATGGCGACGTGTGCAATTTCTTGACGAGTACGTCATCAAGTCAGCGGTGTTATCTTTACAATTGTACTTCAAAAATAATTTAATGATATTAATACAATTTTAGAGCAAAAAATTAATTTCAGATAAGTAGGTAGTTAATATTTTTTTCTCGATAATTTCGCCATGCCATAGAACTTGATATACTGTATGCAGAAAAATGTGTTCTTTCAAATGACATTTTTCAAAGTGGTGGTTGCCTATAAAAGAAATTGACGACGACGTTATAACGTTTTTGAAAATGTTTAAAAAAAAATATTTTTTACATTAAAATAATTGAGTAATGCACCGACGTGTCTGAGAGAATTTTTATCACTTGCCTAGCAACGATTTCAAAAAATGTATTTGAATATTTACGTGCTCACTGTATATTATATCATGTTAATATTTAAACAAACAAAATTAAATGTAAAATAAATAGAATAAATTTTTAATTAATTTAATTTTATCTAATATTTAACTTGAATTTATAAAAACTTTGTTGTGTTTTAATTCTAATTTAAGTTTATTTTCCATATTATACTTTGTTTCCTCGGTCCTATTTCATTATATACAGGTGTCTAATTACATTAATGTGCGTTACAACGTGAAAGGATATATTTTGAACCTTAGGGCCTGTTTAAATGCGTGGTGTTTATAAAGGGACTTGTAATGTAATTATACAATAATAGAATAAACCGTAGACACACTGAAAGTTTTCATTTTCGGTCGATTTCACTTTCCACAGTGGTTAACTAAACCAGTGTGAACATGATAAATACTGTCTAATGCAATATTTTGTCGGCTTATCATTGATTTATCGACAGTAATATCTTTAAGTGTATTGACGATGTCGATGTAGTTATATACATAATATTAATAAAGTAAAAGTTTTATGCAGAAAGTTACTTTAATCCATTAACACTCGACTGGCTTTTCCGATAAATATTGAAAATAAACTTTTACCACTTGAACCAGTTGAACGCGAAGAATATCCATTTTGTTTGAAGCTTAAAAAATCATCAAAAGTTGTTCCGAAATAGGTGGCATCTTAAAATTAAATTAAAGCTAGAAAAACAATAAATATTATAGCATTATATCTTAACTAAAAAATGTGATATTTAAGCAAATATCTAAATAACAACGTAGAAAAATGCATCTCAAGACTACTGTAAAGTATAAAATAGAAATTATATTTAAATTGATACTGTGATGTATTTACACAGTTTTACAGGGGTCTGTAGTATGCCTTCTCATAGTAGATCCCTAAGTGTGATGGTTCAGCAGTCGTCTAAGAGATGGCGCTGGTGGTACGGAAACAAATAAGAAAACAAGAGGGTTGTGGAATATTCGAGAGAAGGGCCTGGATTGTTCTAGAAGGTATATAAAGGCCAAGATGGTTCACTGGATTCAGTTGAATATTGGAAAAGAGAACTGAACACAAGAGGAAAGGAACGCAGTGACAAGAAGTGAATAATAGTGGTTAAAGTAGTTTAAGTGTCTAATTATTGTAATTAATGAATTAATAAATTAGTGGTTTGGTCCTGTTACAATTATTGATTCCACGGTGGGGGTGTTTACTAAGAGGTGTAAGCACGTTACAATATTAAACAAATTTTATATTTATTTTAATTAAATGGCAATTTACGAATGTGTAGACAATACAGGTGTGTCGTGTGTGTGTGTTTGGAAAATATACCTATTGGCTCCTGTCTTCAAAGCCTGAGTATTGAAATTCCTTAATTGTGTCGTTCGAGGTAGTAAAGCCTGAAAAACGGAGATAGATCACCGACAATTTCCCAAAGAGGTTACCAATTTTTTAATAGCCTAATATTTTGCTGAAATAAAAATTTTAAATATCGTTATAGGTATAGATTCCCAAATGTGTAGCTACCAACCACGGCGAATTTGTGTTTTATATAGTAACAGTAGTTGTTAAGGAGACGTTATCTATACAGGAAACCAATCTGCTTTACAGTGGGCTTAGTGATATTAATACCACATTTTTTTTTACTTTTAGTATTCTTGAGTATATTGGTTTTATATAATGAAAATCAAGTTTTATTTTTACAACGAAAAATTTTTAATTTAATTGGATGTTTCGAGGACGATCGCCTTCGTCTTTAGCATTGGTACATTATTTTAAACACTTAACTACAATATTTATTACATAATTAATACAAATTTATCATATTATTTAATTTTCACTCACCTTACTAAAAACTTCTTAACTATATTATCTCTAACATTGTAAATTTATTTATTTAGAGATAATATAGTTAAGAAGTTTTTAGTAAGGTGAGTTAAAATTAAATAATATGATAAATTTGTATTAATTATGTAATAAATATTGTAGTAAAGTGTTTAAAATAATGTACCAATGCTGAAGACGAAGGCGATCGCCCTCGAAACGTCCAATTAAATAAAAAATTTTTTGTTGTAAAAATAAAACTTGATTTTCATTATATAAAACCAATATACTCAAGAATACTAAAAGTAAAATAAAGAGAATGGTTACGAGCAACTATTGAAGAAAAATATTAGTACCACGTGTGCCTCATTTAATCTAATGGATAATTATTAATATTTAGAGAGTTGGATGTTGGACAATTGTTTGGACGTATATTTTGGAGTAATAAGGAAGTTAATAATTATTGTATCCATATGATATTTCATACGTTGATTTCACATCTGAAGGATGCCACCTTGTATATGTTGTCGACTTTTAGGAAATTGATGTCAAAGGTTTAAATAAGTAATCAACCGTTATAACTAAATAGTAAATCCTTTTTCCATTATTGGATTGCTTTGTGATATGCCGATTCGGAATTTGATGGTCACTCTTGAGTGATCAAAGAGATTAGAGATTGTGAATGACAGAATTGTTGAATTTGTAGTAAAACTGCATTTAAAGTAGTAGGACTATTATTAAGCAAATTATTCTTAAATCTGACATAGCATTTCTTGCAATAACCCATCAAATCTGGAGAATTCAAATGTATATTAAAAACATGGATCAAAGAAAATTACATAATTGAAATTGAAATAACCTTTTTTTATAAACAGTGGTCTTTTTGCAGCCTTGGTTGATCGACTGATATTGTTTCCTCTGCAATCACAAAATATATTCATACGGATAAAACGAGGGCACTAATGCATCTGTTATAATATAGTGCAGGGTGTTTATAAGTTACACCCATACTTCATAATTTGCAAGAGGCAATTTAAAGTCAGAGTCATAATAAGGTAGTTGACCCGATTAAAGCCCAGTGTTTTATAAGGCCCACATTCAAAAACTTGTACTCGAAACTGTAACAGAAATCTATTAAGTAGGTTATTAACTCCATAGTGAGTTAACAAACCAATGTGTAAATGGCGATCCCACACAAACCTGCCTAATCTCGGTTATGGCGTAATTCATTCTAATGTGAAGTCAGGAGCCAAGCTTTTAAAACTTTATTTAAAGTAAATCATTAAATCAGCGCTATTTGATATAAAGTTGTCCTAATTTGTGTTCAGCTGTAACGTGTGATTTGCTAGGTAAGTTATCTTTCTTATTATTACTGCAAACTCGAATATTTTTGACTTAGATTTTAATAAACTGCCATTAAAATGCATTAACGGGCCTTAATAAAATCACTTGCCTAAAATAAGGCCCACTGCAGGGTTTTAAAAAAATTTTTTTTTTTGCCATTTGAGTTTATTTTACATTGTTACTATGTATACATTAAATAGACACTATAATATCCTTTTAATATTCCATATTTGTTTTGCTTTTATTAATCTCAATTTGATGTTTTCATTATAAATAATAATGGTGGGCCTTATTCGGGTCAACTACCTTACACTGACGATCAATTGAAGTGACCCAAGAAAAATTTGCATCAACTTCCAACTCATATATCTTTTGATGCAAGAATCGCAAAGCCATAAATCTTTTTAGGTATTATAGATATACGCCTCAAGAATATGTGACACATTTTGCTTGTCCTTGTCTCGTTTATTTTTGGAGATACGGTGGTGAAAGGTTGAGATTGTGCATGGAGTGTCCCAAAACGTTTTCGGATATGACAATATAGTCATTTTGTACCCTCATTCATTGCGTTCATTTTCATTTTTGATTGATTGTGCTAACTCAATTGTTGTTGATTTTATGAGGATTTCTATACAACAGGACATTTTTTGACTTTAAATGCTTACTTTTTTAAATGTTTACAATTAAATCTTACACGTATATAATACACAAATAAAAAATTTTAGCATTAAATGTCAATAACGAGTGGGTCCACCTCTTGCTCCTATAACAGCTTGATACCGTCTGGGCATACTGACAATGCAATTATCTATAATTTGCTGATTCACAAGAGGCTATTCCTCTGAAACCGCAACAGCAAGTTCTTCCAAATTGATAGCTGGTACCATTCGTTTGCGAAGGCGTCTTTCAAGTGCGCCCCAGACATGCTCGATAGGGTTAAGATTCGACGAGCAGGAAGGCCATACCATTCTTGTGATATGTTCTTCGAAAAAATTGTTTACTACTCGAGCACGATGTGGTCTTGCATATATAGAAATTCAGGGTCTGTTTGATTCGCAAAAGGCAATACAATAGGCCGCAAAATTTGATTGAGGTACCTATCCCGCGCATTCATAATTTCATTTGCGATAGATATCAATTCAGTTCTCCCCCTGTCAAAAAGTCAAAAAATATACTGTTGTATAGAAATCCTCATAAAATCAACAATTAAGTTAGCACAATCAATCAAAAATGAAAATGAACGTATTGAATGAGGGTACAAAATGACTATATTGTCATATCCGAAAACGGTTTGGGACACTCCATGCACGACCTCAAACTTTGGCAGAAAAACATAGCTCAACCTTCATTACCGTATCTCCAAAAATAAACGAGACAAGGACAAGCAAAATGTGTCACATATTCTTGAGGCGTATATCTATAATACCCAAAAAGATTTATGGCTCTGCGATTCTTGTATCAAAAGATATATGAGTTGGAAGTTGATGCAAATTTTTCTTGGGTCACTTCAATTGATCGTCAGTGTAGTTACAGCTACTGGCAATAGTTTAGAATTCCCAAGATGCATCCAGCTCTCGATTGGATCTTAAATTTAGTTAATCACGTGCTCATGTAGTTTTTGTATGTATGAAGGTATGCTCGCTTCACATTCTATGTAAAAGCTCCTGTCGCTGAAAGCATAGTTCCAAAGGTTGTTTTCTCTTGGCATCCCGTGTTCTTGTGTATACACCTTACCAAATAATAGATATCGTCTTACCATTATTTATCGTCATAAATAATAAACCTTGTCTTATCAAAAATTTCTGGGCAAATCTACAATGTGGGTCAAAATAAAAAAAAAGTATCTTCATAACTCAATGATTTTGTTTTTTTTTATATAGAAGTGCTCGGTTCTCTTCCGCGTTGCGGATTTTAAATTTTTGACGTTTCGATCGACTTGTCGAAGTTTTCTTGTTATTTCAGAAGAAGACTATGACATAAGTTAATAGCATTATTATTGACTTTACTGAGCTAAATCTTATGATTTGCTTTAGTTTATCTCGAATTTTGTTTAAATTTTAACCTTTGCAAATCTTTGCTTTTAATATTTTCTCTATGGAATAATTCTCAGGATTTAATTTAGACTATTTGGTATCCACATTTCCAAATTAGTATCTCACGTAATAATCAGAAATTTGTTCGATTTCAGGAAGCAAATAGTACGATATACAGAAAAAATTGGTTTATTCCATTTATTTCAATATATTTTTTTCGATCGGTAGACATTCTAACAGTAGGTACCTCTATATCTGAACATCGTGTATATTCTGGTTTTTGAGTATTTGTTGTCAAATAAAATACTTTTTTACTGTTTCAGAGAAAAATTTTGTTGGAACCTTTTTTTTGCTTGAAAGTGCATTAGTTTATAAAAGATTTTTTTACTTCTTCTTGATTCATTTAATTCCTGCTGTTTGTTATTCTAGAATTTATTCAAGCCCCAGATCCTGCGTCTTGCAAGACTCATTTTACTGTATTAATATTTTTATTCTTACACTTCTATTTGTTTCTCTATACCACTTACCTTTTACTCCAATATATTTTTAAACATATGATTTCTTTTCGATCGGTAGATATTTTAAAGGTACCTTTATATCTGAACATCGTGTATATTATGATTTTATCGTGTATATTATGATTTTTGAGTTGTTGTCATTTTTTCTTATAAATATCTTTAAAATTTCTTATTGTTCCCGCACACTAATTTTTTGTAAGCACACTTTACCTTTTTTTAATTCCATAAGGACTTGTATCCTGAAAAGCGTCGTGAACTGAGTACTGGAAACTGTTCCACAAGCAAAGTTTTTTAAGTAAAAATTTTTATTGAAACTTTGTCTTCATACATATTATTGAAAAGTCTAAAATTCAGTTTCATATTTCATTTCTTTTAGTCGAAAATCATAGGCCACTTAGCGACTTTAGAGATAAAAATTGGCAAGCTTCTAAGAACAGAAAGTTGTTCTCAGTTAAGTCCACAATGTTATTTTATTAAATTAACTAATTTATTTATACTCCAACATGTTGCCATTTAGTCATTAAACTATTCCATAATCCAGTAAAGTTTAAATTAGTAACTTGCCACTCAATGTACATTAGTATATAGGTACATAAAACAAATGATCAACCTATGAAAGTACATGAAATATGTCATTGTAGAAAATTTCTGCGTTCAGAATCCAGTACATAACAGAAAAAAAGCCTCCAAACAATATTATCCTATGGAGTAATAACATATAATTTTCGATTCGTGTTAAATCTCATTTTCATCGCGATATGTTCCGTGTCTCTGTTATTACCATATAATTGGGTTTGTTACGGCCCTGCATTGCTATAAATATATAAAGTAGATAAATCAAATTTAAATTGATGACATCAACATATATTTTGATTAAATACAACTGCATATTTGTAGCTTTATCTCATATCATGTATTCATTAGGTGAAATAGTACATACATAAATAACGTGATATAATCATTATTTTTATTATTATACCTAATACACCAATATGATGAATTTTATCACTTTCGGTTTTCTTGATATTTATAATATTATGCAAAACATGTACAGCAATGGTTAAAGAAACCGATATATAATTAAAACGATATTTTTAAATTAATTAAAAGTAATTGTTGAGAGGTATATTTTAGTCTGTTTGATAAACGAAACAGTAATATGGAATTTGGTGAGGAGTTATCTCGGACAAAGTTGTGTAATATTGGTAAAGTAAAGGAGCAGCTAGGATGTAAAATGATTATTCAAAATAAAATATTGACGAAACTGCTAATTTTTTATCAGACCCAATAAAAGATTGTTGAAAAATTGTCTCTCTTGGTTCATCTCTTTCAGTATTAACTAATTTAAGATAATTTGTAAGTTATATGGATTAACCAAGTTTACAGATGTGTAAGAATGATCTGCAAATATAGAAATGTCGAGAGTTCCAGGAGATGTAGAATTTCTGCAATTTTAATATCATCAAATCTGAATTAGACAAGAAATAACTATAAAGAAGAAGTAGTGAATCCATTCGTAATATTTTAAACCATTGTGAACGAATTTAATGGATTAATAATTGCTTAATGTTTAAAGGTTCACTTATTCTTTGTTGCTTATTTCCAACGCGTAAGACTACAAGCTTTTAGCGTAATTTCAAACCGACTACTTCTCGATGGTTATGATCGAAGCACGCCGGAATCACTGCGGTGTTACTAATGCAATTACCTTAATGGTATGCTTAAGACCATAAAATGTTTAAACCGCACAGTTAGTGCACTTGCAATTGCACTGCATGGAAGCTCTTATAGAAATTTGCTCTATAATATATGCGTTAGCTTTCATTTTAGTGTATTTTAGAACGGTATACTAAAATTTAATTACGTAGTTTACTGTTTCTTAATAATATTAAGCAGTAATAATATTACTTAAGGGCATTTTAAAGAAAACTGGATCTTTGTCACTGATTGTGTCAGTAAATGTTACAACTGAATGCGAACAAAATGAATAATTAACATTCGAAACTGTTTTTTTTTAACTAAGTTGGATCACGTGATTCATAACTAAATTACGGTCATTTATTAATAGTTGGAATAGTTCTATTGTCATTATTTTCCACTATGTGTACATCTTACAATTTATAAGCTTTCAAAATGAATCTATATCTTTTTAATTTCAAACTGGGAATAGCTAATTTCAAATAGCTAATAGTCATTTTCAAATAGGGAATAATAATTTTTAAATTAGAAAGAGAAATATAATTTTTAAATAAAAGAGGAAATTTAATATAATATTTAATAAACGATAAAATATTTATAATTTTTCTATTTTTCTAATCTTTTTATCAGTAGCAGATTGTAAAAACTTATAGACAGTAGACTGTGAAGAATTATCGTGGTATAAAAACAATAAAGTTGGTTATCATAATAAATATAAATAAAATAAATACACCACATGTAATTACGACCCCCTTTATCCCAGAAGGCTGAGAATCAATAGTTTGGTCAGTCTATTTGTTAAAGTAAAATCAAGGCAACCCGTAAAGTGAAATGTTAAAGAATAAAGAATACCTAAAACCTATAGTAAGATATATGCTATTTTAAGTTGTTTTCGTCATATGCATATTATACAATATAAGTACTTAATTACAATTTCACAGAAAATCTCAAACCTCAAAACATCTAAATGACGTATAGTTTCACAGGACAAGTCTCAATATAAAATTTAACGTGCACGATAAATCCTATTTATTCTATGGTACACGACACACTCTACAAAAATGTAATAAGAACCAGGTAGGTAGGTACAGGGTGACCATTTATATTTTTACACTTCCCTTAACTTCGTTATTTTTGGAAAAAGAGAAAAAGTGTAAATACGATATCAGAAAAACAATTATTGAGCAACGCTAAAAGAACTTATAATACAAACTTGTGTTTTTTGTATGGTAACACGCTATATGTTATTGCAGCATATGAAAGAGCATGAAAATAGCTTTTCAAAAATATATACCATGGTATTCTATCTTTTGCGGTTTTTTAACTATTTAATTTTTTATACTTACTCAATGTCAAAAACCTTTTTTAAATGACTGTTACTCAAATTAATGAGACTTGAAATTTTTTGTTTATTGTTTTATGAAAGCGGCTCATTAGTTGTCATATAGAATTTGACGGACTGTAATTTAAAAAAGGTTTTTGACATTACAACGTGTCGTTTACTTCTATATTAAGAATTTGGTGTTATTAGAAAATATTAAGGTATTTAAAGAAGTTAAACACGTCACTGCCGGTAGCTCATTAACTCGGTAGATTTTTGGGCAGGATAAGATCTTAGTATTGCTGTTTAGGGTTAAGTTAAGTTGTTGATTTACTAAAATAATAGGGCGCCAAACATTTTATTGATAAGTTTACGGTGAGACTCTAAATGTTAAATTATCTCATCTAAATCCTCGATTTTATTAAGAAAAAAAATAAGAATCAATCAGTAGTAAGAAAAGTAGTGTCTAAGGGCCATTAAAAGTCAAGAAATTAAATTTAAAATTGATTTTATTAGAAACCAATCAAACTGGACATGGTTTTGTTAAAAACCATAAACTGAACATGGTTTTATTAGAAACCATAAAACTGCGACTATATACAAATGTACAAGAACTATACAGTTTCCTTACAAGTATGCAATTAACAACAAATATTTGATTAATATAAAAATTTGTGATATGAAGTTAAATTACCTAAATTCAAAGATAATTTGAAAAGTATACTTTAATACATTATCTAAAATATTTAAAGTGCTTAAAACATAATAAAATTTCACCTTTATACGTAGATTTTATAGCTATAAGAGCCGTCGCATATTACAAGCGGTTTCACCGAATAAGTAATAACATACATATTATAAACACCAATGGTTAAACTGTTCTTGACAAGATATTGTTAGTTAAAACACAATAGATAATATCATATTAACGCATTATTATGATGTAAAAAAAGTAATAAGTGACGCAATTTTATTAAATAGTTAAAATGGAAATTTTAATTCTTAGTATTAGACACACTTAGCTGTCGGCTTCGGTGTAACTTAACATCTCCGGATAAGGCCATTCTGGTAGGCTCAGACTTCTACTTCATAGCATCGCTGCATCACCACCCCAGAAGAAAACTGAACATTCTTGCAGCTACATCAATTAGAAGGTAAATTCAAGTTCATATCGGAACATATGAAATGTAAAAAGAAAGTCCATATGGAAATAGCGAAACCCATGATACGCCGGATAGAAAAGGCAACCAAAATTTCTAGAATGGAAATAGTGTGTTAATGGCGGTATAAAATGGCGGATTTAAGCATCTCGGCGACATCTTGAAAATTATAAAATATTTTCACTTATTTTCCCAACGAAGTCCGGCAGGTATACAATAATGAAACTGGAGCTTCCCCAAAGAATGCGAGGTATATGAGGCGCCTACAATATCATACTAGACACTCACAGACTATAAAAAAAGGAATTTTAAATTACTGACTGTAAAAGAAAAGAATTCTTAATTTCGAAGTAACTCACCAAAACCCAAAACACTAAACACAATAAACTTCCAGAATATCTCATTGAATTGAAATTTCCTACCGCCCAGTAATAAAAATCTGGTATCACTTAATAACGACCGTTCGACTTGGCGACAAAGCAAAAACAAACCTTTCTTAAATCCACTCGTGCTTAATTCGATATCAACCACGCATGACCCAACGCTACCTTTTTTATCACACATATGATAGGTAATGGGAATTGCATACTCTTAAGTGTCTTAATCTAAATTTATATAAATTACATATTTAACTGTGGCGGCCAAATGCATGCTACACCATTGAGTAAGTATAAAAAATTAAATAGTTCAGAATCCGCAAAAGATAAATACAATGTTATACATTTTTGGAAAGCTATTTTCATGCTCTTTCATATTATGCAAGAACATACAGCGTGTTACTATACGAAAAACACAAGTTTGTATAATAAGTTTTTTTAGCGTTGCTCATTAGTTTTTCTGATATTGTGTTTAAAATCTACTCAAAAAATACTAAAACTTTTTTCTTTTTCCAAAAATAACAAATTTAAGGGGGGTGTAAAAATATAAATGATCACCATGATCACATGAGAGTGGGCAGCCGATGTACTTAATATTTTATTGATAATTGTACAAAACCCTGTTTCAATAATCTCATCACCTAGTTTATTTTACAATTTTCCCAAAAGTTTTAATGAAGTGAAGCAAAGTTTTGTTTCCAAACATAAACCTAAAAACTAAATCTAACATACCCGACTTGTTAATGAACAGTTTAAATTACAGTTATAATTAATGTGTTATTAGAAGGGCTATTAGCTTGAAGCTATTTAAATATTGATCTAAAAACTTCATTCTAGCATATTTAAGCTGTGCATATATAAATTTGTGGAAATTAAGATATAGTATGTAGGAGGGCTTTGCTTTACCTCAACTAACATTTTCAACTTTATAGCTATTAGGCAACGTATTTAATGAATCGTTTATCCAAATTGAACTCTACTTTTACTATTTTTGTTTGATATATGTATATTTTCTTTATTTTATCATACATTGTTTTGTTGTCATTCATGTATTGTTTTATGTGTATTATTTTATTTTCCTCTTATAAATAATTGAAATTTGATTAAAATTATCTTTTTTACATTAGCACAATATTTTTACTGAATGCTTTTGTTACGAATTTGCTTATACAGGGTATTATTAAACTATAAAAAACATTTGACTGCATCTTATTTTTGATGTTTTAAATCAAGTACAAGATAAATTAATTGAATATCTGAAAAAAAATCTAGAAAGAATCCGATTCATTATTATATTTGTTTGAGAACCACTTAAAAAACATTGCTAGCTGCCAACAAATTATGTCTAGCTTCGTCATAAATTAATATCATGTTGACAATTTCAGAATTCGAATAAACATGACGACGGCCATGACCTTCGTTGTCATCCATAACACACACCTCGATACATAGGTACACTAAAATGGGGTACAACTGTTTCCAGTGACTAGATATCAAACATTTTATTGTGATTTTATTTAAAGAAATGAAATGATGTAAATAATTAAATTAGAATAAATTCGTCATTAGATGTATTTGACTGTGAGTTTTTGTCTGTTCAATTTTTTTCCTAAAGTTTAGTACACCCTGCATATTTAGTTCCTAAGTATGAAAATAATATTGAACCATATATTTATCTACTTTTTGAATTCTTTAATTTAATTTAGGTATGTAAACGTTAATATATTTTTCCTAGGAAAGAATACCATCGGCTTGGTAATGTTTCATTTGTAATTGCTCATATACTCAGTTGTATTAGGCTCAGTCATTACAGATGGCATGTAGCTTGGGCTTATCCTAAAATTTATCGCGAATGTTAGTTGGCTAAGGGAATAAGTATGTGGCAGGGGTGCCACCATTTCTCACAGGGTGGCGTAATAGGTCCACTTTTGAACCCAGAGTTTTAAATAACATTTAACATCAACTGGACTCATATAACAACTTTTTTGACGTTTACCTCTCTGTGGCATTTCAACACCAATGACAAAAAATTTGATTGTTGAATTAAGTAGGTTACTCGTTTTTCCTTTTTATTCATGTCAGTTTGTGATCGATGTTTTAGTGAACGGCCAGAAGCTATTCTGGAATGTGAATTTGCGATAGATACCTATTATAGTGATTGTGTATAATTTTTAATATGAAATAGTTTCAGTTTTTAGTGAAATTTAAAATGGCGAGCTGTAGCGTGTTTGGAAAATAACGGAGGAAAATAAAGGTAAGAAAAGACCTATTGTTATTAGAAAAAATAATTTTCTGCTTATTATTAATGTTATTATTAATTAAGTTTTTTAGTTATTAATTTTTTTACTGCTACGCTTAAGGAGAATCATTTTTTCTGTGATATTGTTTAGACAGTACATTTTGTTAAGTTTCTTGTTGTGGATACTTGATGTTTTGTATTTTTTTTTGTTTTTATTTATAATATCCACTAAATAAAAGTAACGCGCCAAAAAGCAGTACCTTATGGGTGAAATTTGCTTTACTAAGTATTAAAGTCCCCGTATTTTATTTGAATCGTGAAGTTTGGCAACACACACTGTTCAAGACACGCGCGGTCGCCTCAGTTATTAGTTATTACTTCCATTAGCGCATTTCACAGGCGGGGTACCCAAATTAAAATAAAAAGGGTTTAAATAATATTAATTATTCATAGAACGTTTAAAAAAAAGATATAATTTTGTATTCCTATAGCAGAAAGTTGCACCCCCTATAAATATGACCCACACTTACAATTTAGCATCTCACAAATACAAAAAATTCAGATGTACTACTACCGATAACAAATTTATATTAACCCTATGAATTAACAATATGGCGAATGCGCCAGTCACAACAATTAATTTATTTTGGTCATTAAACGTCACAGACAATGCAGTACCCCATAAAATTTTATGTTCAACTTGGAAACAAAGATGGGTTTATAGTACGAAAAGCGTGAATTAAAAAGAGAAAACAAACGGTGAATGTGTAACGCCCTCACGGAGAGTGACAGCGGTAAAGACCGCAAATTAAAACACATAAAAACTTGGGCAAAAAATGCCGCCAAAGGAATTTAATAGACAATGCTGGGTCATATGCTATGCCAATGAAAGCATCAGTAAATATCGTTTTATGTATGCCGGTTACTCATGTGGTCGACTTTCGACTTGCATACATACGGTAAGTGATACCCTATTAAATTCGTTTGGCAGAGTTTTTTGCCCAAGTCTTTAAGTGTTTCAATTTGAAATAAAATGGAGAGAGAGGCGTGTCTCTAGTGCTCTGGTATCTGTCTTTATTTTATACTCATTACTGATATTCTCTGTTCTTGTTTTCAAGTTGAACATAAAATTTTGTGGGGTACTGTATAATACTTATTGTATACTCTATAAGTAGAATTATGCACAGTGACTCAGTACATTTAGTGATAATAGATATAAGTCCAATATTGGGGAATACTAAAATAATTGAAAGCAGAAAATGAAAATATTATTAGAACACATTTTTCATTTTGAAATATCCTTTTTCCTCTGTAATATTCGGAATTAAATACCTTGTCTCTTAGCTTAATACAGTCCAGTCCTTTTTCTAAAGGTCTATCACTATATATAATACTTCGTAATAACTAAAAAAATATTATTATCATTATTATTAAGTATAATACACCACATGTAATTACATGTGGTAATTACATGTGGTGTGTATTTTATAAAAATTTAGTGCGGCAGGATACTAAAGATTCATGTTAATCAAAAAATAAATAGAAAAGTTCAATTTACTATTTTTTTAAAATGGTGACGTGAATCATCAGATCTATACTTCGAAGGTGTTAATCTCTTAAATTTGTGCTGGTTTATTTAGAATATTTTTATACAAGCAATCATAGTATTCGACATGAATTTTTAGTTGTGTAAATACAAAACTTTTATAGCTTTTCTATTTGTAAGAAGTAGATAAGTAAGTATACACTCTGTTATCTTTTTCTATTATGTCTCCAATTTTATTTGTACACGGCTGCCCTTATGAATACATATTTTGAGCTAGTTATTTGTGCTTAAGAATTATTTGCAGGAAATATTTTTCCTCCCTTTGAGGCAGTACAAATAACAACTCTCAAAGCAATATCTATATGTGGATAAAATGAGTTAGCAGATTCCAATTTAGCTGATAATCACGTTTTTAATAACTTGTAGATCAATGCAAAATATCACATGTAATGACGAGCTTCAATACATGATCTAACGAGATTCGGTGTTCATGTAAATATAAATTTGCTTAATTTATTATTTTACGAAAATGTACCAAACAGAGAAAGAAATTAAGTATGCTATGTAAATAATATTATGTAGGACATTTGGTAATTATGTATATTCATTTCAAACGCGCAATAAGTTTTATTACCTGTTAATTGGCAGTATAAAAGTTATCGAACAAGCTATTGTTTTTAAGTGGTTGTCTGTATTTAATATTGTATCCATGTCTTTTTTTTATTTTATAATAGAAGATTATGGAAATTTTGCAGAAAAATCGACTTTTTTAATATATTCTGTATACTTCATACACTTTAGAGACTTTAATTATAGTAGTAAGTATGCCGAGGATAAATAAGGTAGTTTCTATTATCTTTAATGAAACTTATCCCGACAGAACTCTTTTAACACAATCTACGCTTACTGATCTTATAAGAAATTTAGACATATGGGCAGAGTTAGGAATTGTATAGGTACAATAAAATACTACATTATACAATATATTATTACACATTCGCAAAGTAATTTATTTGATTCTGAAAGGTAAATTTACGAAACACAATTTGTCGTCTACATCATGATTAAAATAGTGCTCGAGTTGTTCTACATTTGTTAAGAAACAATTCGAACTCGCGTACCTCTATATATTTGACGCTTATGCCTTCCCCAAGTTTAATATTTTACTTAGTATTCGACGATGTGGTCGGCTTCTTAGCAACATAACAATTTATGTTATGAGCATTGTGTTGCTATTTATTAGGAAAGTTTTAGGAACAATAATCACATTATTCTGCAAGTCTGCAAGTACAACGGAAACTTTTTGCGCAACAAAAGACTTTAATACATGGTATTAAAATAGCGTAGACATAATTCAAAACCCAACTTTATGGAACTATCAGAAAGATGGTAAACAACACCGCTATCATACATTTTTTAATTAAGTAGTGAGGCACTTTGAAACATTTCAGTAATAAATCGTTATTTAAAAAATGAATAAATAATGCCATAGATAACTTACTAGGTATACTATTTTCAAATATGTAGACAACTAAATGTATCACGATGATGCGATGCAAGAGATGATACGGTATGTTATTATTAATTTTTTACTTTTCAGAACATACAAAATATATTATTCAATGCTTTTTAAGGAAAAATAATAGTGATTTTTTTAATCTATTTATCCAGATCCTCAAATTACATAATTTCTAAAATGCTTACCTTCAATGTGATTTGTTTAGAAAAATTGGAAATCTGGTGAGAGTAATTTTTATTTTTAACAATTTTTCTTAACAGATTTTGATTAAGACTTAAAATGCGCTGTTACTAATAAATGAAAAAGAAATGCAAATTATTTTCAGTTAAGTGTAAATTTATTAAATATTATTTCATCAAAGTCAAGTTCATTCAAATTTCAATTCAATATCAACACTATCACGTGGAACACGCAAACTATTGTTAGGCAATCAAATGCCGAACAATCAGTCTCTCCTCATTGAAAATTAATTGTGACATTTTTGTTTTCGTGGCCATCTGGCATCCGCGTGTTTCATTATTGCTCTATACAAATAAAACTAATGAAGTTTTTATATGATTCGAGAGGCATATCTGTATATTCTAGTATACAAGGTGGTGAATTTTTCGATGGCCACCATTGGTATTTCCGAAACTATAAGATATAGAGGATCGGTTAAATTAGACAAAAGTTGCGCTATTTTATGCTTTACAATTTCCTGCCAAGAAATGCTGGATGTCTTGATTCGTTCGCAGTACCGGTACCGAGATAATCGGGAAAAAGCGATTTTCCACCCCATAAAACCAATATGGCGGCGCGAGCGGCACCCCCTCAAGGTCGAAAACTTGGAATTTTAAATAACTTACCTAATTACCCACTACAAGTTCTCTTTTGTGGGCTATCTTTTCTCTTTATTTATTTACAGTATCATTATTTCAAAAACGTTTTTTAAATAAGTATTTTTTGTTACATTTAAGTATAATACAATATACTTTCTTTTTCTTTTTTAGTATTGTATCTAGGACCTAATTGTTTATTTTTATATAATGTACCACTTATATTATACTACACATATATGTGTATATGTCTGTATACTACGTAAATAAATATTATTATTTAAAAAAAAAAAAAAAAAAAAATTAAATAATCGTGCCAAATATAAATTTTCCTATACCTTTTGCAAGCTGGAGCCATTTCTGATGCCCTATTGATTGGGCTATAAAATTTGACTCACAAAAATTATACGTAACTGTTATTACATATGTATATAAACAAAAGCCGTGTCGGTTACTAGGTTACGGAAATCCCACACAAGTACCTACTATGATATTTTTTAAATTTCAGACTTTGTAATGCTTTTATGTCTATCACTATTTGCTTATAATTATCTACTAACACAAAATGCGAAAAACTAGTATAAACAAATCTCGTAAGAAAAGCAGTTTTACTAAACTCATATAGTTTTGAGTTACTCGCTCGCTGCGCTCGCTCGTACTCAAACACTATATTCGTTTAATAAAACTTTGCTTTTCTAAACTTGGTGTTTAATATACTATTAATGTGTAAGTTGTAGTTTTTAATTATATTGCAAACTTACACCTACTTATTCATTATTTTTATAGAAGGCGTTAACTAATATGTAGATACTGTAACGAAGTGATTTTTTTTTCCAGTCAAGGAATGTTTATTTTTGCTTTAAATATTACCGTCACTTGGGTACACCCTGCCACTGTTTTAGTAAGTAAGTCATGTTCTAATTAAGTTATTAATGAGTTGTTAAAAAGTCCGCTGGTAAACAAGCAGTCAAGTAATTAATTGATTAATTTTCGACAATCCCTCGTATAAGTAGAATCCGAGAATTATTATAAATAATGACCGAGTCGGAAATAAAAATCATTCGTTCCTAAAATTATTAATCCTTGCTCGTTTTGAACCGTTTCTTTTTGCAACATAGTATAGAAATTACAAGCAACTCATTTCCGGTTAGATACGTTTTGAGTCGATGCACTAAGATGCATAATCCGCTGCACCTCTGCAAGTTACGCTGGGATATGCATACGAGTACGTCGTTTAAAGTCGGTGACCACCTCTCTTTTAACACGACAGCTACGTCATAAAGTTTACAAAAAGGGGAAAGACAGTCACTTCACTCAGAGACAACCGAGACGTGTAACTTCATATGAAAATTTGTCCGAAAATAGTAAAATTTACCATCTTTGTCTTAAGCAATGAATATGCTATATGGCTATCTCCTTTCCACATAATGTAAGGTGAATGTAGAGTGCAGCACGGTGGCAAACTGGGCATGCGTTTTGCGCTCAAGAATTTATGTGTGCGCGTGCGTGTTACATGCGTAGAGTTGTTGTGTGGCCATTTTGGTTTTGCAGTTTGCGTTGTTTTTCGTTGATTATTATTATACTAGCAGAAACTATATAGCTCTTTTTTTGCGATATTCTTTATCAGAGGTAGGTAAGGTAATGTTTCTTGAAATTCATTCAGAACACAAAGCGCCTGTAATAACACTCTCAGACTAGATTGTTCTCTAAATGTTTTTTAGTGTTTTTTTATTTACCACAACGTAGTACGTGGTGTCGAATATTTATTTATTTATTTGTTTAGTAGCAAAATGTCATCAAAACGATGTGCACTATGCCTTGTATGTGGATTTGCGGAGTCGGAGGTTGACAAAATGCACTATTTTCCCTCTGTTTTAAAAAAGTAAGTTTTATCTGCAAAAAAGTAAATAATACAACAATATAATAAAAATAATTTACAGGTCAAAAATATGGCAGGAGAATATGGGAATTGTGTGCTGCGGAGATTCTCTTCGAAACCAAAAAATTTGTAGTCGACATTTTACGAAGGATTGCTACGTAGACTGTAACAGTTACAAACTGCGCAGAGATGCTGTACCTACTCTTTATGGTAGTTCATCAGTAGCCAGTTCATCAGGTAGCCAACTTAAAGTAAGCAGTATAGTTGATAAAGTAGATGAAGGTGAAAGTGTAGTTAAAGAGACGTTGATGTTAGACACTGATATAGGTAATTTTTTAAGATATTAACTTTTTTTTGGGTGAATGAATCTGAAAGTAGAACTTGGCAACAACTTTTACTTTCTGAGATGCTACATTTTAAGTTTTTTTGCCTTGTCAATATTGAGAATTTAAAAATAGACATTATTTTTCATACAATATGTCGAGTAGCATATTCCACCACTCGATAAAATAATTTAAACTTGCGCATTTTCTAAATGTACCTGAACATTTTATTCAAGAAATATTGTTTGAAAGTACAATTTAAAAACTAGGTTATACAATAGTTCATTTCTAAATATTCACATCTAATTACAGATTTAAGTGTGGCTTTGGTGCAAGTTCCGGAAGAGGCAGTTCATTCCCGATCTACAAGGCGTTCGGTGTTTAGAGGCGTATCAAATCTTTCCACACATGATACCACTCCTAGGAAAAGACGCTTGATGGATATGGTTTATAAAAAAGAAGACCATATAAGGAAATTAAAGCAATTATGCAAAGGCAAGTCCCATGACATTAAAGCATTGTCAGAGGTCACCGACTCCAAAGTAGTTCGTAGCCTATTTAAAGACATGCCATCAAAAACAATTGACTTTTTAATTTCCCAACTGCGATGTGCCGCACGAAATCCAAAAGGGAGAAGATGGACTATTGATGAAAAAGTTGTGGCATTAGCTTTATTTAAACGCAGTCCCAGGTGTTATAATTTACTCAGAAAAATTGTTGCCATGCCCTCTAGAAGAATCGTACTAGCTCTACTAGAAAAAGTTCCATTTGATGTTGGGATCAATGAACATTTATTTAAACATATTAATAACAGCATAAGTAGCGAGAAAGATAGATGTTGTGTTTTATTGTTTGATGAAATGGACATAATGGAACACATCGCTTATGATATTGCCAAAGACAGAATTATTGGCTATGAAGACATGGGAGGAGATTCCCATAAATATGCCAATCGTGCGTTGGTGTTTATGTGCCAAGGGCTAGCAAGCAATTGGAAGCAGCCCGTAGCATACTATTTTACGAATAATGGATGTAGCTCATTAAATTTAGTGAAATGCTTGAAGGAAGTCCTGCACGCTGCTAAACATATAGCTGGACTTGATGTAGTTGCGACAATTTGTGACATGGGTTCTAGCAATGTTAAAGCCCTTAAAGATCTGCAGTCAACTGTGGAAAAACCATATTTTGAATATGATGGAAAAAAGATTTTTACCATGTTCGACCCTCCGCATTTATTAAAATGCACTGTGTCTCTATTTCGTAAACACTCTGTTCTTCTTCCAGTATCCATAGGAGAACAGGAGCAAATAATGGAAGCAAAGTTCTCCGACATTAAAAAGGCTTATGAGATAGATAAAGAGAACCCTTTAATATTTAGGGCCTTGCAGGGTCGAACATGGTAAAAATCTTTTTTCCATCATATTCAAATTATGGTTTTTCCACAGTTGACTGCAGATCTTTAAGGGCTTTAACATTGCTAGAACCCATGTCACAAATTGTCGCAACTACATCAAGTCCAGCTATATGTTTAGCATCGTGCAGGACTTCCTTCAAGCATTTCACTAAATTTAATGAGCTACATCCATTATTCGTAAAATAGTATGCCACGGGCTGTTTCCAATTGCTTGCTAGCCCTTGGCACATAAAGACCAACGCACGATTGGCACATTTATGGGAATCTTCTCCCATGCCTTCATAGCCAATAATTGTGTCTTTGGCAATATCATAACCGATGTGTTCCATTATGTCCATTTCATCAAACAATAAAACACAACATCTATCTTTCTCGCTACTTATGCTGTTATTAATATGTTTAAATAAATGTTCATTGATCCCAACATCAAATGGAACTTTTTCTAGTAGAGGTAGTATGGTTCTTCTGGAGGGCATGGCAACAATTTTTCTGAGTAAATTATAACACCTGGGACTGCGTTTAAATAAAGCTAATGCCACAACTTTTTCATCAATAGTCCATCTTCTCCATTTTGGATTTCGTGCGGCACATCGCAGTTGGGAAATTAAAAAGTCGATTGTTTTTGATGGCATGTCTTTAAATAGGCTACGAACTACTTTGGAGTCGGTGACCTTTGACAATGCTTTAATGTCATGGGACTTGCCTTTGCATAATTGCTTTAATTTCCTTATATGGTCTTTTTTATAAACCATATCGATCAAGCGCCTTTTCCTAGGAGTGGTATCATGTGTGAAAAGATTTGATACGCCTTGTAGATCAGGAATGAACTGCCTCTTCCGGAACTAAAAAATTACATATATCAGTGTCTAACATCAACGTCTCTTTAACTACACTTTCACTTTCATCTACTTTATCAACTATACTGCTTACTTTAAGTTGGCTAGCTGATGAACGGGCTACTGATGAGCTACCATAAAGTGTAGGTACAGCATCTCTGCGCAGTTTGTAACTGTTACAGTCTACGTAGCAATCCTTCGGTAAATGTCGACTACAAATCCTTTGGTTTCAAAGAGAATCTCCGCAGCACACAATTCCCATATTCTCCTGCCATATTTTTGCCTTTGCATAATTGCTTTAATTTTCTTATATGGTCTTTTTTATAAACCATATCCATCAAGCGCCTTTTCCTAGGAGTGGTATCATGTGTGGAAAGATTCGGTTTGCCTCTAAACACCGAACGCGTTGTAGATCGGTAAACAAGTCCCGGATTTGATTTCCTGTCGTGGCAATGGAAAATACTGTGAGAGGGATTTTTTTATTATACACGGATATTGGATGTGTGTCCCTTGTCTTTAAATGTGTAGCCCCCTCCCGCACAAGGCTCTTCTAGAGCCTTCTGGGATATAGTCGAGTACACTTTAAGTTGACCGGTCCAAAGTCTCAAAAGAAGGGACAGAGAAGCTTTGTCGACATACGGGAACAATAAGTGTATGCTATTGCTTTAACTTTGTGTGAGAGAAAATTAAATCGTACGCGCAATATCAACTCACATACAAGCCAAGTTAAAATATACTCGACTTTAAAGGGGGTTGTAATTACATGTGGTGTATTTATTTATTTATTTATTAAATCTGTAATTAGATGTGAATATTTCTATCTTAATATTATTATTTTTATATTGTATTATATCGTTAAAGCTTGAAATAAGTTTTAACGTTCTCCTTTACTTCTATAACTTGCATATTTTTCTTTGTATTTAACGCCAGCAATATTTGTGCGAGGGGCAATATGTAAGCACATATTTTGTTTATTGTTATTTTGCAATTTCGTACAATAGGGTAAGTCCGGTATAGTTGAACCAGCGGGATAGATGAGCCGGTAAGTGTTTATGCAAAAATGTTTAGCAGATGTCGCTGATAGTCCTAAGTCAATGAAATACAGGTCACAGCGTATCAGTGCAGAGAACGTGGCTTGTAAACAGTGGCGCAATAAATTTTCTGTGACCGATTCAAGTTTGGGATACTTAAAAAATTATCTTTGTGATTTGGTGTGTGTTGCAGAATCGACTTTAGGTAAGCTTGTGCGTAATTATTGTTAATAATATAGAATATATGGTGCATGTAGATTATTCTAACCTAAAACAAGTGCCCTTGCATTACGATAGAGCACGATTAGTCACTGGTCCATCTGACCCACAACTTTGGGATAGACGGACCAAACATTTCAGGGTTAATTGAACCACATGATATTGCCAAATAACATATTTATATGTCGATTAATGTAGTATATTTCCATTTGTTTTATTTACAGAGTCATCCCAAGTATATACAAACGTAAAGGTACATCAGAACGAGGGAAATGGACTGCAGAATCTTTGCATCAGGCAATGGAAGCAGCGACAAAAGGTACAATGGGCGTTAATGAGGCAGCTAGAGAGTTTGGGGTACCACATGCAACGTTGAAACGTAGACTTAGGTCTGGTAATAACAATAAAACTAATCGTCTTGGGCCGAAATCTCTTTTAGGTGATGAAACAGAAAAAAAATTAGTGACTCACATCCTTAAATTACAGAAACATGGATTAGCACCAGACAGAGACAGCGTTAGAAAAATGTCTTATGAACTAGCGGAATATTTTAAAACAAAAAAGAAAGATGAATGGCTTTGCTGCATCATTTGCGAAAATTGGATGCATGAAGGGTGGTACCGGCTACGCCAACATATGCAATAAATGTGAAAAAATAGCCGCAAAAAAAATTGTCGTTTTTTACTTTTCTCTGATGCTATAATGTTATTTGAGTTGCGTTATAGGTAATTTAGAGATTTTTGTTTTTTTGTTTTTATTACCTTAAGTATTAACTATAAATATGTTATGATTATTTTTAACAACGTTTCATAAGCTCTTAGTACGAATTTCCTACTGGTCCATCTGACCCAAAGTCAGTGGTCCATCTAAACCAGAAGAGGTCCATCTCACCCAAGAATTTATATTTTAGTTTTGTTTAATTATTTTTTTTTGAGACAGATGTTTTTTAGTTTTGTTTGTATAAAATGATGCTTTTTTTTATAATAAATACTAGTACATATGTTCAAACGTTTTACTAAAAATTTTGAGAGAGCTACATTGCTTTTTATAAAAGTGGTCCAACTATACCGGACTTACCCTATATTGTTTGTTTTTATTTGAGTTTTATTTCTCCCTATCTGGAAAAATTCGATTTTTTTATTTGAATTAATTTAAGACTCGGGCCTAGAAAATAAATAATTCATCACAGAAAAAAAAAATTAAGATCTATACAATTTATTAACGAATTTTAAATCTTTTCTTACCTACAAACCGACAAACCACTGGAAAAGCCAGCAGAATAAAAAAATTTATAGGGTAAGTATAACATAATATTCATCATAAATTTGATTTGAATGTTTTAATGATTGATTTGGTGCATATTTCACTGTATAAGTGACATATGCAACAAGTCGATCTTTAAAACATTCAATAATAATTAAAAATTATGAAAATTCTAAAACGGGTCAGTTTTAAATTTGGCGCCTTTGCGGCACTTTGCGCCATCTACTCTCACCTTACATTACAAACGCCCAAATTAGTAGTCGGGAGTAAATTTTCTCACGTAGTTGCACGTCTCGGTTGTCTCTGCTTCACTCTCATTCCGTGCTGATTCCGTCCTCATTCACATTCCGAGAAAACCGGCAGCAGTTCAGGTTCATTCCGAAATAGTCCGCATCAGATCCGTTCGACCGCCAGCAATTGACGATCAACCTGCCTACTGTAAAATTTGCCGCACCGCCGCTCCGAGTTAATAGTAATTTCCTTTGAGTATAATATTGGTAAGAATTTAACGCAACCTGCTACATTCTGCAGGTACTGCCGTCAGTCAAGTATAGATATTGAGAGATTTTATTGTCAGTAAATATCACCGTATTTTGCTACCAAAGTAAACTAGAGCTTATTAGTAATACCTCCGTTGGTTTGTTTATTTTGTTAATGTAGGCAAAGACTGCTGAGGTTTGTTCACTTGGGCCACCTTAAATGTTCCCTTGCCTACTAGGTTACCGGAAAACCTACGTGAAATAAATAGTCACTATATGCATTAACAGTGTGTATTTGTTCACTTGGGCCATACGTACTGGGAATTCGCATAGAACTGACTCGCAAAGCTTCTATTATTTAAAATAAGCATTTAACAAATAGCTCGACGTTTGCGGCAGTAGCTTACCGCTTGTTTCAATATTTTATCTCGCCTCAAATATCTATAGCTGACGGACTGCCCGCCGTCTATAGTCCTCGTGGAAAGGTACATTTGCTTGTCGTACGTAGTGAAATATCCATACAACGTCTCTATAAATTCCGCCGCAAAAACACCGCGTAAAGACTTTTGCTTGCCAGCTTGACTGATTTATAATTATTTAAGAGAATAGTTTTATACGTACACGACTGCAGCGTCGTGAAGGGTTGAGAATAAATTACTTTGTTCATCATTTATTCCTGAATAAACACGTTATTTTAAAAAGGCAAACTTCACGAGTTATTATTTCTGTAGTGTTATTTTCTGATTAACCCGTTTGAGCAGTATGACCGAAATCCATTAGATAGGTCTCCAGCTTCGAACTCTGGCTATTCCGTATCATCCACTGTTTTGCTACCCAGGGTTGTTCTCCCAATTAGGAGAACCAAAAAGACAGTGTCGTTCTTCGCACTTAAAAATTGAAGGGCTGGCGCCCGAGATTTCCGTAAGAATAAAAGAGATTACGTAAGTATCTGACCGAAAGCAAAGCGATAGAAAAAAGAACGTTACAATACTTAAGTACTAATATAATAATAGTTCAGCTAGCCTCATAGGTTTGTCAATAACCGACAGAAGGCCTTGTGAAATTATGTTCAGATAATTATTAACATATTCAATTATTTTTGTCTAGTATCATGTTGATATTCTTGATAAATATTTTCGTGTCATACAACTTAATATTTGAATCTAACTGATCGTTAAGAAAATTTTGTAAGTTTGTTAAAGAATATGATACTGTTATAATATGAGTTTTCCCATCAAAATTAATACTGAAATGATTTAGTTTCACTGCATAATATAATACAGATATTTCTAACAATTGTTATAATTGTATAATAAGATATAATACATACCAATTCATCATTTTTGTTACATGCGATTCATACAAACGACATTGTAACAAATTTAGGTGTAGAACGGTTGCTTATAGAGCCAAATCTCCAAGTTTTTGTATTTGTACCTATATTAATGTTTTGTAATTCATTAACTTCAACTAAGTATACGAGCAAGTGTCAAGGTTTTTTCCTACATATCTTATATTGAAATTGAATTATATTGAATTAATTATTCTTCTAATATTTCTGTCTATGTATTGCTGTCATTGTATTCACCTCATCATAACCTCCTAAGGTCTGTTAACATAATAATAATGACTTGTTGAAAATTTGCCGACTGTTCATAATGTTGAAGCCTTCTGGAAAGGAATCTACGAAACGACGAGTCCATTCACAAATGCCACTCCAGCTATAGCACACTTCGATGTTCTCTGTCACAGAGTCTTAGAAGATCAGACGAACTGTGCCCGGCAATCAGTAAGGAAGAAAATCAACAAGTACTTGTGGGAACTAAGAACTTCGCTGCCTGCCAAAAATCGGCAGAGTCTATTTAGGGCACACGAGCCTGGTATAAAAATTGGTTGGCACAACTCTTTAACATTTTTTGACTACCAAATTAATATCGTTCAATAAGTTTTGATTTTGATTATTGACAGTGCTTTATCCTCTGCAACATTGGTAAAGATACTAACTACATTAAATCTGACCGTCAGATGTGCATTATTAATATAATTTTCATTAAGCGTCTCTAGAAAATATTTATCGCTTTTTATGCATTTACGAATCAGTATTTCCAGATAACGGGTTAATAATTCTAAGTAAGAAATTATCCAAATTATGACACTGAATTCACAGATTTAATGATTGGTTTTAAAAAAAATTTGGTTAGCGTATCTTTAGTAAACTGTTAAAATAAGGTTTACTATAATGCCAAATAAGTTTTTTGCGTTCAAAGTCTTGAAACTCATTTTTATATCGACTCAGAATTTTATAAATTGTGTTTGCTATTGATTTAGAGCTTTACTTACTTTACAGTAATACCCATCAGCTATAAGCGTCACAATTTATGAATTATAAATATTTGTATCTAAAATGACTAGTATTGTCTTTAACTCTTGGCAAAAGAAAAATTAAAAAATACCACAATTAACTTTCAAACAATTTTAAACTATGTTGAAAAACCTTTAAACTAACATCACGGTGAAGCTTTTTCTGCACATATTTAAGGTCGGTCTATTTTTCCTTTCAATAAAAGTCACCCATGTATAGAAATAACTCATAGATATTTGTACAAATACTAATTTTAATCAATACCAACTGCATCCTTTTCGAATAATGGTAACGCAAGTAAGCACGCCCCTGAAAGACACAAGAGACAATCATTTAACTCAAGGTAAAATCAAGCAAACGCGCCCCTGAACGACACAAGAGACAATTATTTAACTCAAGGTAAAATTGCAACTGTAAAGATTCTAAAATAAAACTAATAAAAGCTATTATTATTTTCAGATTTGCGGTATAGAGGCAGACACAGACATTCATTTCATTATTTCTTAATTGCAAAGAAGCGCTCATAACTTTTTATGCCTCTTCATATTTTATTGCCTTAATTATTAAAATATTTCAGAAGACACGATTAAACCGCTTGTACACGAATATTTTTATTGGCACTTTAATGCAGATAAAAGGATCTTCAGCATAAAACAGAATTTAATCAGAGGTGACGTTTATAATTTTGCTGAAGTTAATAATGCCATAAAATATTCTATTTAATATACAAAATTTTATTTTCATAACTTCTGAAATATGTGAGTGCCAAGATAAACAGAAAATAAATTGTTATTTTAATTTTACTTGTTTTATAAAACCCTGTTAGGCCGTTATTTCGCAATAACAGTTTCCATGAAGTAAAATATTCAATGTTTGTGACAAGTGAAATTCCGCATATCATGTCTTTTATGCTCCATATATCTCAGTTAGCTCTACGTGCTTATGTTAAGTTTATTTACCTACAAGTAGTTACATTTGAAGTAATTTTACTTGTTGCCAGTTTAAACACAAAAGTATAATTAAAACTTTAAAATGTAGCGGAACCTTTGCTTCAAATATATGAATGCTATAGCCTCAACTTGGCAGATACAAATACAACTGTCTGGTAATAGCAAAAGTTCTGAATTATATGCGTTTAACTTGTTATTGAGCAAACAGTCTTAGAATATCAGGAACATTAATCTATTTTAGCTCAATTTAGTGGATTCAATCTACGCTTTTTATATGTCTGATGTAACACCCTTCCTAGACCGACATCATTCAGTTAGCTGGGGAAATACATGGTGATTTAAAACTAAAACCACAAACTTTCTGTGACGTATTCTTTTCAGAAAAATTTGATGATTTTTCACCAACGAGTCAGTGTTGGCTAGTCTATGCTAGATGTAAAAATTCCATTTCTCAATTTTTAAAAACAAAAAATTATCAATGTGGGAGGGGTTGAACAGAAATTTAATTTGATTTATGATCACCACTGTAGACGTGTTCGCTTTGGAAGAGTTTGTACAAAACTGTGCTTGTTATGAACTATTTGTAGAACTGGACATAAAATTGAGGGGCTAGCGTGAATCTTGCCTCCCCCTTTCGAAATAAACCCCTGTTTATACGTAAGGGTGTGCTTGAAATAAAATTTGGTGTACTAGGGTGTACTGTGTACTTGTGTACTGACGAAATGGACCAGAAAAAGTAACAGGGGACCAGATGGATACAAAGTTGGCAAGTAAAAATACTTTACTTTCTTTTCAAAAATTTAACAAAATACTGGAGAATGTTTGCGATAATAATAGGACTTAGGGATTAGGTAATAAAAGAAAGATAGTTTGCACATAGTTTTTTATGAATTACCAATCCAAAATGGTCAATACACGCGGGAATATTATTGAAAATAAATTGAAGGAAATATGCACAATAATTTAAGTTTTGCGGTAAAAATTTTAATTATTTCAAGCAGGTTTACTAAAAACAGAGTATACAAAAGAGATTCAGCGTAAAAATTTGCATTAACTAGTTGTCATTGCAATAGCGTGAGTAAAGTTAGACATGCATAAAACCTTAATAATCTATTTTACATTAAATGATCATATTTTGTAAAATTAAATAAACTTTGGCGAAATGGGTGTACTACTTACATTTATTTTCAATGGTTTCTGAATTTATTTAAATCATATACATTTGCATATCATTGAATAAAAGTTATTCATTTTGTATAATTTATCATTTTACTTTATAATATTTACAACAATATTTTGCATATACAAAAAGTTTGCAAAACAGTTTTTAAATTATGCTAAATTATTTCTTTAATTTGTTCTTTCACTGGTAGTTTAGTATAATTTATTATTTTACTATATCAATAATTATACAGAAAAAGAAAGTACAGACTTTGTTTGACATCTACCTGAATATTGCTGTTTAGTTTAGTTCGGTTAGATTGCGTGCGCAGACGATACTCGTAACCTATGCATAGGCCTTCACTTGAATAATTCTCGTATTCAAACATGTCTCCTTGTTTTTGCAAACCAAATTTACTTGCAATTTTTTTGCTAAAAACTGCCCTGCAATTTATTTAAATATTTATTGCTCGTAACCTATGCATGCTTTGTTATCACAGTTGAAGTTGCAACGAAAAATTAAATATCGCGTTGTGATGTAGACAGTTCGAGACGAGCTCATGGCGACGAAAGAAGGAAATGTACGAGTAGTGAAACACATGTTTCTATGCAGTGGCCCTTCACGTCGTATATATTTTGAGGTTCCCAATGTAAAAATGCGCACTTTCGTTATCTCTCTATATACAGTGAAACGCGCCCTTATAATTTTTTTAATTTTTCTTCGATTTAAACTAAATTTAATTCAAAGATAGAAGGCATTAGGATCAATTTATGGCCAAAAAATCTACTACTACTAATGCAAAGCCACCTGCGATACCAAAACAAACGGAGAAATTAAAAAAGCATATTACTTAGACATTTTTTTATCGGAAAATTTTTCTAATGAAAGTTGTTTAGAATTGTTCAAATTGTCCAAAATTTAATCAAAATAAAAAAAAAATTGATATTTTGCTTGAAAACATTTTTAAGTCGGAGAATATAATTTTATAATATTAATTATCGTTCGTTTTTAGCTGCAGAGTATTTCCTTAGTGTTTTTTCATAAAAAATAAAATATTACAATCCATGCTGGGTTTAATTTTAATTTTATGGACAATTTTTTTGTTATTAATTTGTGAAAAATTTGTTCCTAAAATTAAAATTAAACTTAGAAATGACTGTAATATTTCATTTCTTATGAAAAAAAAAAAAAGGAAATACTCTACAAGTAAAACCGAATGATAATTGATAATACAAAATTATATTTTCGGATATTTAAATTTTTCCAAACTTAATATCAACATTTTTTTATTTTGATGAAATTTTGGACTTAAGGTTTTTGAATAATTCTGAACAACTTAAAAATGCCTAATATGCTTTCTAGATTTTTTTCCGTTTAATTTGGTACAGCAGGTAGCTTTGCATTAGTAGGAGGCAAATGTTTTTTTTGGTCATAAGTTGAAATGTGCTCTATCTTTGACTGAAATTTGGTTCAAATTCGATAAAAATGAAAAATGTTACAAGGATGTTTCACTCTTAAGTGCGACACACTGTATGTACCTATTATAGGTAAAATTGCATATTTATATGTTTTATACTGTATTTTTATATTTGTATATGCTATAGGGAAGCAGCGACAAACTCGTATATCTCGCGAATAACGAGCTTAACCACCTAGTGTTTTGAGTTCAAAACACGGTAGAAATTAATTTGATTTTTAATTATTTAACGTGGAAATTATGTTTATCTTAAAAAAGCAGATTTCATATGGGTTGCCCCGAATAAGAAGAGAATGAAGCAGGTATAATTTGATTATACCCCTAAATCCTGAGGACACTTCGACTGATAACGACTATTGTCTCTCATGTAATGATTTAAAAAAAGTGTTAACCTACTCCAGTCTTAATTTATACAAACTAATTAATTAATTAATTTCTATTAATCACTGATACTAGCGTATATGCATTTGGCGCAGTGCTTCCACAAGGCTCAAAGATAACGATCTTCCAATAGCTTATGTATCCAGCTCCAACGTTAAGCCCTGCAAAATCACGTTATTCAGCCACAGAAAGAGAATGTTCTGTGTATAGGAATATGTGGCTTATTTATTTATTAGATATTTTTTCTTGGAAACAGTAGTCAAAATTTTCCAGAATTTCTTTTTCAATGTGACTGGCTTCAGGATATTTTAATATTGTCCCATCTTCGGAAACAATAAATATTTAAATAATGATGAAACAATATTAAAATGTTCTCAAACTAGTCACATTAAAAAGGGAACTGGGAGAAATTTAGACTTTTATTTCCAATGTATTTCAATTTACCTAATTTTATACTCACATAGGCACCCTACAGAATTATATATTTTTCACTGGGTTAAAGCACTTGTCAGTCAAGTTCTTGACTTACTGTGCAGAGTATATAAAAATGATTTATGCTATGGGGTAAGCTTATAAAAGTAAACTTCATCGTGGAAGAGCAGCTTGCTATATTCTTATTTAATTCTAGCAAACGGTACGCTATTTTATTTAAAATTTAACATCATGCACATTTTATCTAAGTTACCTAAGTAATTGATTCTTAATTCTACGAATTATCCGAAAGGGATGTTAGGATTTTGTCTTGCATTTAAGTTCCTTTCTTTTAGTCATAGTGTAGAATGCGTTAGTTTACGATTCAAAGGTAGTTTCCGTTGCACCGGAAACAGGATTAATTTGCGATCTTCTAGTAAGGGTTATTGGTTGTTCATTTTGTTTTTCATGAGATGAAACATTTATTTTCTTTTATTCTAGGCTGGCTTGTAATAAACTCTTAACTAAGGTTCCAAATATCTAAATAGACACTATTTTACGAAATGTGAATTCTGCAGTTTAACCTAGATATTGAAAATGGAAACCACTTGTGCGCTTGGTGTTTGAGGTAAATAGTGTGTATAATAACAACTATTATTTTTGTTAAGTACAATACTGGATTTCCATGAGAGTTCGATAAGAGTGTAACTCAAGCTAATTTTATTTAGGGTGCATTCAAGCTAGTGAAGTGTCACCGTTCGGTACGTCTAAGGGTGAAGTTGTGTATTTTCTACGCCTGGAGGTGAAAGATATCATTGTTATGCACATCTGAGACCAAATGAAGTGCTACGTGGAAATTCAAAACGTTGGCTAGACGTCAGCAAATGAGTACTATTGTATGACGTTAGTAGTTGGTAATCTGCCACCTCATAGCTAATGATCAATTCCACGTTTATTTTCTTTAATGTGTGTTTTACCTAATGGCAATTTCCAAATGTTACACCTTGTGTATTAATCTTCTGTAAACCTCAAATGTGCTCACACTTAGAGTATTAAAGCTTGGCTAATTATTGCGTTTGGTAAATATACAATATATCAATTATTAAGTGTATCTGGTTACCGGATAGTGCAAATAATTATGGGATGTTTCTCTTTTTTATTCTTGCACATTTTAGGAATATAATTTGTTACAGAATTGTTAGATTTTATCTTGAAGTGCCGCTTTATGAATGAGAACAAACTATTCGAGGTTATTTCAACCCTTATTCGGACTAAGTAGGCTTTCAGATTTGTTACATCTCGATCACTTACCCTACCCTCTATTTAATTAATTAGTTGTTAATATGAAACAAAAAGAATGTAGAATTAAAACAAAACAGAATGCATTATTTTGGCAACAAATATTTTTTGTATAAAACTGTTTTACATATTAATAATATGTACGACAATTGTTATAATATTACATTCTAATTTGTAATGAAAATATGTGATGATTTTGTAAATGAAATTTGTATATTTGCCTCAGTTAATCTTAATACTAAAATGGCGAATATATTCAAACCTGTATAATAATTAATTTTCGAAGTATACTTATATTAATATTAAATAACTGAATAAATTCCATAGTATTTTAATCAATACGTGACATGATAAGCCTAAATATATGTTAATTACAAATTACAAATTGCGTTTATATGAAATATCACAGTAAATAAAGTGTGCTATTTATATGAAATTAATAACATATTATTTCTATTTACGATTTAATAGAAATAAACGGTTGCCACTACTGCTTGGAGTTGCATATTATAATGTTCATCTGAAGTGAAACATAAATTTAATATAAACCGAATATATTTTATTATAGTTATAATTATTTCCAAAAAATAAAACAAAATCTTAATGGAAGACAACAATGTGTACTTCTGTCCAGCTTTTAAAAAATAGATACACCGATGGAAAATAAAATAATTAGGAATTGTCAATAAAACTCTTACTTGTATTTATTTGTATAGCAAATTGCGAAAACCCCACACTGAGCATCAGATATGTACTTTTTATTTACAACCAAAATTTAAGTTATGCAGTTAATTTCCTCTGGAGTATGACAGATACTACCAAAAGAATAATACCTATTAAAAAGAAATAGTTGATTAGAATAGAAAATATAAAAAATATAAACAAATGATTAGTTTCTTTATTATTTTTCTTTTGCATATAATTTCCAAGTGTATAAAAAGTCTGATAATCTACTTTTCTGTATAGTATTTACAGTTTTGCGAACACATTTTAATAACACCATAACATAATGTATTTGATTTCGAAATCAATCGATACCTAAATTTTATTGGTTATTATCACTAATCAAATAACTAATAAATACCTTAAAACTTTCGATCACTAACTGTGAGCTAGTTAAGCATTGTATATTATTAATTAAAAATTAGTTGTTATTTTGGAACATTATTATCTTAAATTACTACAGTCAAATTAATTTAATCGCTTGAAATTATCAATTAAAAATTCATATAAATATAAAATTAATGGAGAATTTTAAATCCTTAGATGTTACCCCTTTTATCTGAGGTAACTTGAACCCTCCTTCTCGCTCTTTTTTAAATACCGTAGCGCCACGTTCATTAAAACTTCTTCAACAGAGGAAATTGTTTCTGCTATTTGGAGCATTGCCCTCGTGTATTTATAACTGATTTATATTCACGATTGCATAAAACCTCTTTTTAATTTTTTAGTTCAAATTATTACCAAACGTCCCGACAAACTGTTACAAATGTTTATTTAAATAAACAATAAACACGAATAAAGCAATTCCCAATTATACAAAATTCTATAAGCTGTAAAAATTTTACCACTGAATTTCTTTTCCTCAGTACTTATTAGAATTTCGTTTGATATATAGGGTTTGTCTTATATTAACGAGCACTCCATCGAAAATATCTATGAAATTACGAAATTGTTTTCCAAACGCCTAGTATTTTGAAATCCATTCATTTCTCGATATATTATGTTTATTTGACAAAAAAATTCTTAGTTTTAGTCGAAGTATCCGCCGGTGAAATTTTTCGATTTAAATTCGAATCACCACGTATAGGTGTATAGGTACCCTAAAATATTTTTTCTGTAAAATGTCATTAGCAACATGATAAAATAAAAAATAAATGTTGTAAAACTTCGGAAAAAAATATTAGAAAGATTGGTGGTAAAAAAAGCTTAAGCAATATCTAAAAGTAAAATTTATATATGCTATATTTTTGAAATATGACCAGCACTGAATTCCATAATGAAAGTCATCAATATTTAAATCGCATGCAACTGTTCAGAATGACGCGACGCTCACTTTTATGCCTTATCTCGTTTATAGACATGATGACTTTGTTCTGCACCAGTATACAGTATGTGCACGTACATTTTGCAGTTCAAAGTTTGATTTTTGTCAAACAATATATAAAACTTTCATATTTCCTAGTCAGAAAAATAATTGAACATTTTTATACAGAGTGCTCTTATATTTTTAAATCGAACACCTTCAATACTTCTAGAAATGTACGTAGGCTATAAATAGTTCAAAAATAAGTTTTTGTAAAAAATTAACAATGATTACAAAAAACCTAATTAGATAATAAAAAACATTACTTTACGACTTGAAATAATAAATTTAAAATATATATACAATTCCATATTTTTCATTCTTTCTTTCGTGATTAGTATAAGACACCTCCCGAGACACCTCCTGTTTGTAATTAAAAATTAACATTTTATAAGGCATTATATTAAATTCATTTTTACGCTAACTAGAGCAAATTTACAGATAAGGCTATTTAACAAACTTATATTCTTCACAAACTCGGCCTCTTTTTAGTTTCTACGGTCAATGGAATTGAAAATAAATTAAAAAGATCAGAGTGGCCACCCCTCGGAAAGTTTGTTTGATACTAGATTTAGATATAATTAAATTTAGAGACGGACTTAAAAGAAGCTATAAAAGTAACCAAAATAAAAAGCATCCCAAATAAAGAGAATTTACTATAATGCCAGACATTAGCAGATAATGGGCTCAATAGGGTATGAAAAGACGAAACTCAGCGCCGACATGTATTATTCCTTTTATGCAATACCATCAGACCGTGGTAGATTTAAATCTCCTAAACCAACATATAATGAGATCGGAGACAAAAGCCTTTTGACACTGTTTTTCATAGAGTCGCGTTACGAAGGCCCGTAGCTAGCAATTATAGCTATGACGTCAAATGCTGACATGCTACCCACTGAGCTTACACCGTGGGCGAAATAAATCTTTTCTCTCAGAAAATTACATGGAACCGGTTTCTTAACAAGTTGTTATACTTTTGATTAAAATCTGCAAGTAACTAATTACTTCCCGCGGAGGCTTATTTGAGCAGTTAGTTTAAATATTCATTTTTAAATTCATTTGCCATGTTTCAAATGTAATTAACTTAGTTCTACAAGGTAATTGAATGTAAAATAATACAGTTTTTTAGTTGATTTATATTCTTTTAGTAGCATTAACCCTGAGAAAATAGAGTTAGTATTATTTGCCAGAAGGGGAAAATTGAACAGAAGGAAAATAATTATATTTGACCATGCTCTGAATTGAAGGAATGATTTGGAGATCAAGATCTTCTTGATGCTATACACTGTCGTGACAAGATCCATGTTTTCTTATGTAGCTGTAGTCTGATGGCCTAGTGTCGCACAAATGGCATCTACGTTAAAGCACATCCAAAGATTGACGTGCCCCTGTTTCACTGGTGCAATCAAAATAAAGCTTCTTCTAAATTTTATTGTGAAAGAGGCAATGTTGAGAATGGGTCTAAAACTACAATCGGCAGGCTTATGGCATACAAAGGCTATACTGAAGGAGACTATACCATCATTGCAACTCCTAAGATTGTACACTGACCATATCCATCCAATATATAATTTCAAAAAGGACTTTGAGGTAAAGCTGGATGCATCAGCAAGTGATATACCAGTACATCTGGTATATCACTTGCTGATGCGTCCAATTACTGACAATTCTAAGATAATTTGCAGATCAGGGTCTGGTACTTACTCGAAGGATTTTGATCTGAATTTTACAATACGGCTAACCACAGTATTCTAAGCTAAATTAGTGAAAATTATACAAGTGGTGATAGAATCTCATAGGGCAAACGTTACAGTAAAAACAGTACAAAAGAGCAAGGCTGCTTACGCTGAACAATTATTATGGGTTCAATTTGGGCTGAATTTTACAGATTAAGCAAGCCATAAAAAATGTTCTCACGCAACAAAACAACGTCCAACTCTGCTTCGTAAAGGCACTCGATGGTAATCAATGATATGGGGAAACAGACACTTTAGTTTGTAGGAGTTTTAAAGTGCCCTGATTGGTTCAAAATCTACAGTTTCGTTATCAGACTCAGTTTACAATTCACTAATAAGAAGTTTTATGCTTAGCGACTCACTCTCTGATCGACTACGTTAAGTAGACAGTAAGAGCAAAATCAGAAATAATACGGCAAATAAGCTTACTTGTATTATTTTTGGATCTCCGCTTTAGCTCAAAGCTAACAAGTACAATGCTAAGATTTTCTATGACATTTAACCTTCGAGTTCTAAAGACCATTCAGTAAGACAAAAAAAATAATGATCGACCTCGACTTAAACACATCTGATACCTAAATAGTAGTCAAATATATTGTAATGATACTGCAATATTGTTAGTGATGTTTACATTGATTTAAGTAATCGTATTTTGCTCATTTTTTACCGTTTTTTGTGCTATTAATAAATTATTAATATTAATAAAAAATTTATCATTTCCTTTAAGATTATTCCCTTTAAAGTAACAAGTCACCTCTAATTTATTATGATATGGATTATCCTAAAAATTACGAATAGCTTAGTTTTAATTAACTCAACACTTATAAAAAATACAACAAGGTAATTTGCATTTTTTATCCCAGCAAGCTCTCATTCGTAGTCTACTCGCTTTACAGGTTCTCGCTTTTTTAATTATTTTTTATATTTAATTAAAACTTTTAGCAGAAACCAACTTTTGCAGTAAATATCACTAAATGACACTTTCCTAGCTGATTTATTATTTTATTAACATTAATATTTAGTGTTTAAAGTTTCATACGATTAATTAAAATATTATCATATTTCTCATTATTTTTAATGAGTCCATTTTTCATTGTAAAAAACAATCAAACAAAAGTACAGGGTTTGTTATAGGTGTTATTACAAAAATTCATTACAATAATTTTTTGGGAGTACTAGGACGATTATATTAAATTTATTGCGGCAAATAGTAATTTCTTGGTTTTATTAATTAAAACTGAAATATTTGTTCAAAATTTTCATTACATATCCGTGGTATACCTATGAATTATGAAAAAAGTTAGGTTAAATCATTATATTTTGATGAAATTAACATGTATTTTTCCTACCTCTGCTTACCTACAAGTATCCTGTAGAGGTATTTTAAAAATTTATTACTATTAATTTCCAGTATCATATTATTATATATATTTCGTAGTTTATAATGGTCACTTTAATGACGTCTTACGTACCCGACATATTCTTTAATTTAGGAACATAAATTGAAAAAAACAACTTTACTGCAAGTAGACTATGAAGAATGTAATGTTTTTAGCAGTTTTTAAAATGATGAAACAACAATCAAGTAATTTTTTACAGAAATAGTATGGATTATTTAAATTCTAAAGCTACTGCGAATCTGATGATTTGTACGTAGTATGGCTCTATTTCATGTTGAATGTTTTAGTTCTTGTGGTGTGAATGATCTTCATCGTTTTTTTCTTAAGCGAAGCAATTAGCACTTTTAATATTGAAATAACGTCGGTGTAAGTAGAACAAAATATTTATTGATTTTAGGTATTTAGAAGCTGATTTTGCGGGTATCTTGTATATCAGATCTGCAATACGTATTCCAAAGGTAGTCATAATAAGTAATAACTATATAATTATTTACGAATCTCAAATCGTGTACGTACAGGGTGATTCCTATAACGTTCTCACCTATAACGTTTTAGTTTGTCTTTGGAAACAAAATAAAAATATTTAACGCAACTTATAGTATTTCAACAAAAGAACAATTGAAAATCAAATAAAAGTGCGAAAAAACATAGTAATCTTTTTTTAAATGGAGTTCCCTGTATATTTTTATAATTTTGAAAAAGGTTTAAATTCGCCTTCCAAAAATATAACATAACATATATTTACCTTCATATTTAGTTAAATAATAATAATAATAATTATCAGTAGTTATTTTGCTAAATATGAAGGTAAATATATAAAAGAGAATTTAAACTTTTTTCAAAATTATAAAAATATACGTTTTGTTTTTCCCACTTTTATTTGACTTTCATTTTTTTTTTTTGAAATTTTCGAAATCCTTGGAAAAATACTTTAAGTTACGTTAAATATTTTTATTTTATTTCTAAAGACAAGCGAAAAAATTGGGGTGAGAACGTTATAGGAATCACCCTGCACATAGACTTTAAAATAAAATAATTTTTATTATATTTCAAAAATTATTCACCTAAGAACGATTTAATTCGTATCTTTTAATACTAGGGTTAATAAATTATTTGAAATCGATTGATGTGCGACTAAATGAATGAGACAGGGGTTCAGTCTACGCGACCTAAGTCTCTCAATTCTTGGATGACAATTAATTATATTATAATGGATTGTATTGGATGGTTTTAACGTAAATAAAATTGTATGCAAAAGTTAATCTTGGTCAGGTGGTTAGTGCGTTTGCCAACATTTGGATGACCATAAGGAAGATTTCCGTACTTGTAAGTACCGTGGTGGATTGAGGATCACATCCCATATCTCAAAAATTAAAGTTTTGTGGAAGAAACAAGTTTAGTATTTTAGACACAGCTAAGTTGGCTAGTGCGTTTGCAAACCTCTACGATCTAGATTAACGCGAATGTTTCCGAAGAAACAGGAAATAACTGCAATATGACAGACCCACCGAATTTCAAACAAAATATTTTAACATAATATATTTGAGGTACCACCTAATTTAAATTAAATTCAACATTCAAGATATGGTAATTGGTGCTTCGACTATAATTACTATGACTAAGTTTTATATTTGGTAATTCCATAAAACCATTTGTGCGTATGTACTGAGCCCATGGTTGATGTTTCTATGCCCAACATGAGTGGTTCCCTATTATTTTTTTGATGCTTATAGCAGTCAATGATTTTATTTTGCATCCTGCGTTTGTGATATTAATTGTTAACATTATCTGCGTTTGAAGACAGAAATATTATGTCCTCTATGGGAATATAGGAATGAACATTTTTTATACAGGGTTTTATAAAAGTATTGGAAGAGCAGAGTAACTACTAGGTTGTTAGGATTTTTCCCTCGCTATCTGATAGTGACTTTGGATTTAACCTTGTTATTGTACTTAAAGGTAATTTCAAGGTCAGATCTGGTTTCACCTCAGAAATTAAAAAAAGTGGAAAATTTTACTTTCGGATATGGTCTTGAACACTACCAAATTTGATCACTGAAGTTTACATGAAGGTCAAATGTCAAACCACTGATCGACAACTAAGAATGTTATAATAATTTGAAAGAACTTGAATGTGAAATCAAAACCTGTTAAATCGATGAAAACTCAACATTTTTAAGAGAAACCGTGTTTACTCGTGAGGTAGAATTAATGTATTAAAGAAAATTGATTATCTGTTTGACACTGAAAGAATCAAGACAAATAAAAACTTTGAGCACACGCTATATAAATTACGAATAATTTTTTCGGAATTTTCGAAGTCACTGAAGCCGAATTCGACGTCGGATTTTGAAAATCAAGATGGCCGACGAACGTAAAATTTCCTGCTCTTTTCATTTCTGGGGTCAAAAGTATGGGGTCCAATTTAACAAATGAACCTGGCCTCGAAATGATCTTGAAGGTCATTTTTAAAGCCGAATCCAAGGTCATAATCAGATAACCAGGGAAAAATTCTGACCACCTAGTACTTCGAGTTATTCTGCTGTTTCGGTACTTTTATAACATCATATATATTTACCTCTATATGTGTACACTGTTAAGCTGTATTTTACCAAATCGAAGCTATGATGTAACTTTGATTGCTATAAGCCATCAGTAGATGGTTAAGTTTAAAACTTAATGTCCTGTAACTTATAGCATTTATAAAAAATTACTCCAGTCTCTATAACCAGTTTAATTGCAAATTTTAGTAATGAATATAAAATGTCTTTGTCTGCTCTTAACCTCTGAATAAGAAATCGTATAAATAAAACAATTAAAATAAGTACTTCAGTTTGTAAATGAAATTGATGCACATTTACATTTTTGACATGATATTCTTGAATCTTGCCCTGAATATCACACAATAGTTCCGTATCCGGAAAGTTCACCGACTCCAATGCATCCACGGAATGTTCACCGACAACAATTCCCCGACTGGAAAGTTCACCGTGCCGTAATTCGTCGAAAGGATTATTCACCGATTCTACAATTATGATTTTTGATTTGAATTAGAATTAGTTGGCTTAAATGAGTAACTTTTCATACATTAAAAAATTCAAAGGGTCCGGTCGGTCAGAATCGATGAATTAACCTTTCGACGAATTGCGGGGCGGTGAACTTTCTAGTCGGTGAATTGTTGTCGGTGAACTTTCCGTTGATGATTTCTAGACCAAATAGTTTGACATAACACAATTTGTGTTTTACTTTTTTGTACAGGTTGGGTAAATAATTTACATATTTAGTTTTTATAACTATTATTTCAATGTTTTTGGTATTACGTTAAATAAAAAAATGACGAAAGCAAAAATCGTAGTTATTTGAAACTGATCCACATTTTGTTTTACTTTTTAAAAATGCTACTAAATCTATTATGAAGTTTATATCTTGAATTTAAAACCAGGATCTTTAAAATCGGTAAACTGAATTAATGGAAAGTGTAAAAAAATTAAACGCACCAAAGAAAAAACATACGTTTAGATTTTCACTTACATCTTCTTGTGTACTGTTAAATGTTTTTGATGGGCTTAAATGAAGGAAGACCCCATATTAGTTACAGTTATCTATTTAATTCGCTGAAGACAAAGAAACCAAACTGATGAACGTTTTATAATATCGTAAGTATATTTTAGAATTCAACTGGAATAATTTTATTAATAATCTGGTTAGTTCTATTTCTTAAAGTAGGTACCTAGTCTTTTATCATTAATTTAAAACCAGGATCGATAAAATTCGTTAACAAATAGATTTATATTTCAGCAATTAACAAGCACGAATTTTCTAGTTTTTTTTAAAACAATTTTGTTACTCATGTTTGGTATCTTCAAGGCAATTCATTTTGTTTTTTGGGTTTTAAAAGTCGAAGGGACATTTCTGTTAATTGAAAGTGGAAGAATTATTTTTCCATGCATTGGAAAAAAAATACGGTTTTAATATTTTTCTAACTAGCAATATTCACTGATTATGAAGTCAACTAAGTTCATATATTCTAATCACGAGTAAGTCTAAGTTTAAGTCGTCTTCAGATAATAGGTACCTATTTGATTGTCAAACACGCATCGAATTAAGATTTGGTATTAATAGAAAGCATATCGGCAACAACATTTAATTTTCAAATATTAACGAAGTTTTTCATTTAATTGCAAACACTAAAGTATCAGATTATCCCAGACGTTGACTCTTATTTCTGTACAGTACGACAAACTGAATCGGATATCTGTATCATGTCCCTCTTCTTATCAGTCGAGTGCTGGAAAGCTTATAAACTGTTTATTTTGTTCACTAGGATACACATTAAACTGAGTTTCTTTCCTCCCCAATAAACTTCGATATGTTCTATAGACATTATTTAGTATACTTAAAATTTAAACGTATATCCTCTTAATTACTTAAAAGCTATTCGCATGTTTTTAAAAGCACTTAAAATGTGTGTTAATAAACATACAATGTTTCAGTTTTCCGCGTTCCTAACGCCACACAAAAAAGAGTTATTAGGCGTCGATAAACCAGAACGGAAACAATGGAATATCAAAAACAAGTAGATCCATGTTTCAGTTATGAAACTGGTTTTTATTACATATTTTGTGTTTTATGGCTCTTTTGTTTTTGCTCGTGCATATTCAATTATGCGAGTCTTGTTTTCGGAACACCAACTTCTAAATGTGCAGAGTATCTAACAAATGCAAACAATGCCTAGACCGGAAGGAATTTGTCGAAATGTATTCGCAAATATGCTCATATTTTAAGCAAAATAAAATGAATAATAAAAAAGTTACAACTTGCGATACATGTTTGGTTGTTACATCAAATTAAACAACACTAGGAATTTATTGTGGCTGCCTAGAACCATTTTTAACAAGAAAATTTACAGTCAATCAATCTAAACCATTATAAAACGTATTTTCGTTCTGAACTGGGCATTTAAAAAACTCTCGTTTATTAGCGTCCAAAAGTATTTAGATGTTTCAATAAATGCTATTGATCTTGTGTGTTCTTGTAGATAAGTCGAAATTGATGATTGGTGGAACATTTAAAATAATTTTTGTGGTCAATTCATTAACTAATCAAGGAAAACCATATCATCTGTTTCAATTTTTTTAATAAGTTTGTATTAAGAGTAGAGTACATCTTATACCTATTACTGCTAAATTTTTATTAATATTCTATTTATCTAAATGAAAATATACATACTTATAAGGCGTTTCACTTGAAATAAAATTGATGATTTTAATCGGGAATATTATAAAATTCTTAATTTTGACAGATATGGAATGTATTTAAAAACAAAATAAAACAAATGAAAACTCACAGCTGTGAAATTAGATTATTTTAATATTTTTGACTAACACAGTTTTGAGAAAAATGTATAAGTGTCGCGACATTACCAGGGAATACCAAATACATACCTACATTATATTTTTCTTTGCCCTTCATGCTACATGTTAGGAACACGAGTTCTGCATTTGATGACGGCACTTGATCAATCAGCAGCTGCAGTCATAACCATTTATAGACACAAATAATCAGACAGCGCTAATTAACATCCAAGCAAAATGTACTGGAACTGTATCTGTCGAATGCCTTGTTTTCCCAGTGTTGATTAATGACTATGCACTTCATGAAATTACTGATATTGCTGAAGAGTGATTCTTATTACGAGTAAATATGTATGTTGCTATAATTGATAATATAGGCTGATAGGGTGAAAATAGACTAAAATCTTTCATTAATAAAAGGGATCCAAAAGAAAATTGATTTATAGAAATAATATTGCTGGAAATAAACATGACGAAGACAACTTTATTTTAATTTCGCCTCCCAAGTTACCAAAGTGGCTCCCTGAAATAGTAAGATTCTAGGTAAAGGAGGGGAAGCCCTACAATTATTTATGGTGAAATTCGAAAAGCATTTCGAATATTGACATTCCCCTTCTCATTTAAGTCCGAAGCAAATCACAGATAAATATTAATTACGCAGGTACGCTTCATGTATTCACTCGTCCACTAAAGGTTCCTCTAAAGAAATGACTTTTTGGCATTTGAACTAAAATAATGTTCGACTGTGAAAATAAAACACCCTGCATAAAATTGTGAAACATAAGGAAACTTTTAATTAGACCGTAGGGTACGTGTATGAGTTTGAAAAGAAAAGTTCTTAATCTGCAACGTGATAGAAGATACTGATTTTTTTGTCCGAAGCGCAGAAACTTTAAAATTTTCCAAAAATATTAATTTTCTCGGAAAATTGTAGACACAAATTCAAGCTAAAATTTTTTGAGGAATCCAAATGTGCAATAATATGTGTTCAATTTAAAATAACAAAGTTTGGTGATATTTCCGCTATAAGCGGAAGTGGCACAAAGTTGAAAATATTTTCGTTAGATCAGTCATACCCATGGTGTAAATTGTCTTACACCGTGGTCATACCCAAAAACCTATTTATACTAACTTTCAAATTTCTAATCTCGAGAGATTCCGAGAAACGTCTAATACACTCTTTCCGTGTATAACCCTGTATATCTTATATTATTATCCTTTTAGCTCATCAGTTCTATTTAGCCTAAAATACAAACCAATTTAGTTATTATGGATTTCTATGTTATAGTCATATAAGTCCGTATGTTTTACTTTGAACTAAGATTAGATTTTTAATTTACCTTCAGGATATATTTCTTAAATTTGCTTTTAATGATCAGCTATTCAATATAATTGATAATACACAAATTTGAAAAGATCTATTTTTGTTAGAGTAAAGAGAATAATATTAATTTTTGTAAAAGTTAGCAGCATTTGAAATTTTTAATGGCTTGATGCTTGGTTTCAAAAAATTTCAAATGCTGACAACTTTGACAAAACTAATATTTATTTTAAAGCAAAAAATCCTCGTCTTAGATTGCGTCGAAGATTCTGATATTTAATAAAATATATAAAATTTCACGACTTTTCAGGGAGGATGAGGGGTTTTTGCATTTTTTTTTGAGGACGATTAAATCATCTATATTCCTACTTGTGCAAGGAATACTTCATTTATAATTGAATATAAATATAGTCCATTTTATTAACAAAATCCTAAGTTTGTATAAACTGGTCGCCGCTGCTACAATTAGATTTGCTGAGGAGCTAAAGTCATCGCCACGAAAGCTGCAAATATCGATGCGGTGAAAAATTTTTGTGCTAAAAAATATTTTATTTAATTTTTTTTTTTTTTTAATCACTTATTTAACGTCGGCCTATTTCCGCTACCAGGGACTATCACCGACGCCAGGAGACGAGCAACCCCCAACCTGGAAATTTAGCCGAACCTCTTATCTTACTAAGAGTAGGGATTTTTTACTTGCCTAACATTTAATAGACAAGGGACCGACTGCTTTACATCCTCTTCGAAGGATGGTATATATCCTCAATACACCTCTCGCCTACAGTTGTATTGCTTCTGCGATATAGCTGATATACAAGCCGCTAGAAGTAGGGAAACGAGACCGCGTCTTTCCGTGGATAGTCACCATCTAAGTACTAAACGCGGTAGCTGTCGCTTAACTTTTCATATCGCTATGAAGTGAGTCAAGTCAGTCCTCCGCTCGCTGCCCTAATTTTCTTTTGTTTTGTTGTTTATTTATTTCGTATAGCATTTTTCATATATCTTTTTTGGATTATTATCATACCATAACTAAAAAGCTAAAGATGTCGAATTTTCAAGTAGTCCATGAGATTTGCCATTAAAAAGTACCCAGTACATAAATGGGAAACCCCCAAGTCTCTACCTCTATTAGTTGCAGAGACAACCTACAAAAGCATCGAAAATGGGACACTCTGTACAACGTTTTTAAACCGACGAAACGATATATTTATAAAATGTTCTGCTTTGATGAATTTTCTATAAAAAATGTATTAGGTATATTGCCTCGTCACGCCTCATTCATATTAAATTACCTGGTATAATATTAATACCTTTTACGAAACGGTAAGATATGGCACAAATATATTTGATACAGTTGCGTATATTGTTTGTGATGCTATGTGGACGGTTAGATATAAAAAAGTAAAAGGATATGGATGGCAATTCGAGCGGAAGCGTAGATGATGTACATGTTGATCCACACAGAAATCCGCCCCTGTGCTTCAACTGACGCGCACCCCCACACACCCACAGGAGAGTCGATATTGCGGGCACCTCGACCTCGACGTCACGTCTACGGACTTAATGAAAACATGGCCAACTTTAATATAAAGCAGCAGTTTACATGTTACATTACGAAATTGCTGAAGACAAACAGTATTTCTGTAATACCACCGCCATCAATCCTTCTCAATGACATTGTCCTCTTCTGCCCCCACAATTTAAGCAAATTGACTAAGCGAATACAAGGAGATCCGTCTTATAAGAACAGGAAGTATTACAATAGCCTCTGTTGGTCTTATAAATCTCTTTGTTCTGTAGACGGCAACTTTTAGAATTCTAGTTAAATGTGGGTAATTAAAAGTACAGCGCAATTAAATAACTCACGAACAAAAAATTAGAGAGCTAACATAATATTGCAGTCGTTAATTATTTTCCCTGGTGCCTTTTGAGTTTTACAAGGTTAATTATGCCGTAGGATAAACAACGAACGACGGGTAATAATCTAAACTATTTTATATACAGTGTGGACACTTCGTTGAAATTAAATAATATTTCATCAAAACGATCACTTACTTTCATCACAAGAAGAGCATTTAAAAAAAGCCACAAGAGCAATAAAAAATTATAATTTAATTTAATTTAAGTCAGGTGCCTAATTTATTTCGTAAGTAGTACATGGCTTTATTTAGTCACCTAAATCAAACCTAGCATATTCCCGTTTTTGTTTTTAATGTTGTTTCGTGTTAGCTTTCGCAAACCACAAAATCGTGTATTCATATAATGAAACAATCGTAATGTTGCACACTACTTCATTAACGTACAAACTAATTAAATTAACAGCTGTTTAATTAACTATTAGAATAAACACTTTACGATACACTACTCTAGTCTCTATTTTGTATCACAAACTTTACTTACTGAACTTTAAATCAACAAGAAAGCTGCCTTATATATTTATAGCAAGCATTCTCATATATTTACTCTTGAATACTTAGGAACTTACAGAAAACTGTTTCTTTATATTTTCATTTTTTTTTATTAATAATGATAATTTGTTAAGATTTAAGAAAACTCCTTTCAAACTTCTATCATTTAATATGAATATGAATTTAAAGTTGCATGTGATATATTTTGACTTTTATTATATTTTTGCATGTCCTGAACATCAGTATATAAAGAGGTGATGTTTAACTTCATATTATATGATAGAAGTAAGAAAGGAATTTACCTAAACCCAACGAAAATGTCATTACTGTGACAGGCTCGTCATCTACTGATCCACTACGAAGATTCCTGTATGCTACAGTTCCTGATCGCGTGTTATAGTATTGTTATTATTATTGGATTATAAAATTGGCATACACGCATGGTCGGAATCTTATGGGTGATTCTCCTTGATCCAACGTTTGTAATTATTATATAAAACCTGATAGGAAGTCGATATAATTTTATGGTTAATACAATACATATAATAGTAATATACACAATTTCCGTGCGCAAAAATAAAATTGTTTATTAAATTGTGTAAGTCCTAAAGTGCTGTTTCTGAATGCAGTATAATTCATATTCGTGATTTTGTGATTTTTTTTATAGCTTTAATACAATCTCAGCGGTCTGTAGATGCCTCAGGAAAAGTTACGACTAGAAGACGGAACGTTTGCAATAAAACAAACCTAAATCTGCCACCGGTGGTCTCTGTTTGTACGGGCACAATAAAGTGCGGCCATTATTTACAAAAATCAAGATTAATCCTTGATTACAACAGATAGTGCCCTAAGTTAGTGCAATTAAATGGAAGTTGTAATAAATACAAATATATAAAACACCATGTGTTGGTGGCTTGTAAATTAAAATTAATAAAATAATAGAGTTTTTGAGGAACGATAAATATAAATTATTACTAAGACACCACAGGTGTAACTAAAAGCTATACTGTTATGCCAGGTAATCGCACAAAAATATTTTACTTTTAACGTGTATTATTTATTATTAATTGGTGTTTGGAGAACACAGAGCGCCAAGTTTATTAAATAGGTATACCGGATGATATTGTCCAATAATACAGTGTTTGGGCATTCTTAACAAATCTATAATATTTTTAGCTTCGGTCGTTTAGCATTTATATAAATTTCACTGTAAAGTCCGATTTTCGCATCCGACATCCACTAAACTATGACATTAGAAGAGGAAGAAGAGGAGTTCTGTCACTAACCTAGAAAACATTGTTTTGTTGGTTTATGCAGAGATTATGAAGACTCTAGATAGTTACCGTCAATGTATTTACTGGACGCGGCAAAAATGGATGCAGAACTCAAGTAATTTGAAAGCAGGCCACCGAAACTTAGACTGGTGCCGATGACATTCATTCATAATGTGTTACGCACATTATGAACGAACATCATCTGCGCAAATCTAAGTTTCGGTGGCCTGCTTCCAAATTACTTGAGTTCTGCATCCATTTTTGCCGCGTCCAGTAAATACATTGACGGTAACTATCTAGAGTCTTTATAATCTCTGGTTTATGTAAAACAGTGAGATCTTTCATTTTATTTAGTTTGAATCTGATAGTTCTTTTATTTTATTGAAAATACATAGCAATTATTGAAAAATTGAGGTTAAGAAACATCGGAAATAGAAACGAAGATCGAAAAATTTTTTTTTCAATCTCCGTTACCCGCGCGCCTACCGAAACTTTTTGCCCGCGTAATTGAAGTATGTGAAGGACATAATAACTACCTATGTGGAAAAATATCGGTAATAATTCGATTTAAAAAAAATCCCTCCCCCCCAATCCGTCCACCATACCAAGCATTTCCAAAGATCTCATCGATTTACCGGCAGTCAGATGGGAACCTTTCATCATGGATTTTGCACGCCATTTCCCTTACTAGTTTGAACGTCATTAAAATATTGTATTATGCTTATTGTTTTGAATTTATTTAGGCGCGATTATTTTAGAACATCACATTACTTTGGTATATTTCGCCTACGACGTACCGCTGTTAAATACCCGTTTCGTGATAAACAACACAGTGTACTGGTCCAGACGAGGATAGTCACTTAAGGGTAGCTTTAACCCCTGTCTTTTGATTTTAGGGCTTTTTTGGGTACACCAGGTTTTGGAGAACTTACCTTAGTTACTGACTATCTGTTAATTGTGTTTGAATATCTTGTAGTTATTTGAACAAAGCTGTATTTTTAAGTTTAATCCTTTATCTTGAATTTATTTGGGCATTGCCCTATAGGAGTTCGAATATTAACTAGTATATGCCACTTTATATCTACTCTTATTAGGTTATATTATTTAATCAACTGATTTTGAACAATTAATAGTACCCATAAACAAATAGCGTTGGGTTATAGTCGTAAAGTCACCGGTGAATCTGTGTTTAACTTCATGCCTAGCCTGTCCAATAGACATTCTTTTCCGATACGGAGAAAAAGAATGGTTCATTATTATTGGGGGGGGGGGGGGAAGCGATTTGACATTTGAATAGTTTTGAAGTTTAAAATACTTGTGCCAAAAATGATGAATTCGGACTTGCAAAGGTTAGTATTTTAAAGTATAGTTTGATGAATTACAGCACTCGCCTTCGGCTCGCGCTCCAAAATTCATCGGCCATGAGTTATTTAGTATCTAATTTAGTTTTCAGTAGTAATACCACAAGAGATTGAATTTTCGAGATAAGTCTGTCGATTTATATCTAACGAAACTGAGTTGCTTGGAAACATTACGTGTCCGTAGGATGAGTGGTGTTTCAAGCAACTCAGTTGAGTTTAGGAATAAAAGATAGACTTATAAGACAAATTCAATTACGAGTGGTATTTTATTAGACTATTTCACGAGCAAATATTTCGGTTGATAATTTCACTTGGAGTAGCACAGAAGCGACTCATTTTGACGTCTGTATCTATAATTAATTTTTATTAAACTGTCAAACTTTGCTTTGCCATCCGTATCCATGGTTACGGCCATCCGTATCCATGGTTACGTCGTTGAAAACACCACGCTGATAGACCAATAATTAGAATTGAAAGACAGTCGGTGTTTTCGCGATAATACTGTCTTTGGTTTGTGATTAGTCAGTTTATGTGATAATTTTAAGGTGAGTGAAATAGTCTAGATAATTAACTAATTCTGCATCCCTGGAAAATAGGAACTTTTCTATATGCAACGAATAACCTCTGGTTCACCTTGGTAGTGTTTTCAGACTGATTTAATTCGTATTTACTAAATATTGTCTTAATTTTTTAGGAGCGAAACGGAGTTTATTTTACCAGCTTGGATGTTTAGGATTCGCTGTTTGTATATCATCTCACCGGTCATGTGGTTACCTGATGGATATTTCTGGATGTCATGGCTGTCTAGACAAATTTGTTTTGAAACTAGCAAGTATTTGAAAATATCTTACTTACATCTTACAGCTTATAGGTCGCGTTTTTATAAATGAATTTGAGAACTCAAATTGGTTGACCCTAGATTCCAGTTTAGTAGGTATTTTATAAGAGTAAATAAAATTTTACTGGTTGGCTTAGTTCTGTAGCACTGGTGGTTTAAAAAAGCTTATTTATTTTATAGCTAACGCATAAAAACGTATAACTTACTTGAAAACTAGAAAAAGAAATACTCCTATTTTTTTTTCTTCTAGGCAAAGCATGAATCACTTTATTAAGTTTAAAATTACAAATAAATCTGTTAATTTGACCTGCCAGTTTGCTTTTTAAATCCACAGTAATTACTATTCAAATAAGTTTCGCAATTGATAGACACCTGCTTAAAAAAAACCCTGCTTGGGTTTTTCAAGTATGTTTTACCCAAACACATCCACTGGATATTTTTGGGTTACCCACTGGGCAGCCAACTCTGTGGAAAACCATTATCATTTTTAGATTCTTTGTAAAATTTCCATTCTATCAATACTACTTTTATGACTAAATTTACATATTGGTTATTGTTTGTTTGCATTTGTTATTGAAATTTATAATGTGATTTTATTTCCTGTGTATTTCTTTATGATTTTATGAAAATTTCTTGGCGTTTTGCCATTTTATCGAGGAAAATTGTTGATCTCTGTATCGATTGTTGTGCTCTAATATTAAACTAGCATATGTAGACAATATTCTTTGCATTCATTAAGATTGATTTGACGATATTTATTAATATTTTATGATATTTTTAACGTTTATTTGATTAATTTCTACTTTATTTAGGTCCGAAGATAGTATCCATCCCCTGGTTTATGGCTTTGTGTATCCTTTACTTCTCAATACGAGATGGATTCAGGTTTCTTTTAGGCTACTAGCCTTTAAGTAGTTTGTGAGTGTTCTCTTCTGGTTTAGTTTATTTTCTGAGGGAATTTTTATTTTGTAACAGTTTGGATTTAATTTAATATGGGTATTTTATTTGCTCAATGTTAAAATACATTACAGTATATCATTGTGTATTGATCTTACAATAGCCTGAACTGTAAATATTGTAACAAAATTCGAAATTAATAATTTTTTTTTGAATATCGACATTTTTTTAATGTGTACTTACCTCAAAGCATGAATATATCAGAGCGCTGAAATGTTGATTTACTCCCTTGAATCTGAAAACAAAAGTTCCTATTAAGGTTTTATTTAAAAAATAAGGAAAAAAAATTTTAGTATATTATACTAAATAAGTAAATATTTGTGTTTTTTGTGGAAATTTTATTATGCAATTTAAATAAAGTAAAAAGTAAAAAGTAAAGTAAAAATTAGACATACTAATTTAGTATTTTCTTTCTGTTCTAATTTAGTATAATTTCAAATTAATGAGTAAGTAATAAACACAATTAGTATAATAATTATATAAATTACTGATAAGTAAACAAACAAAACTAAATTAAATCAATTTTTGGTAGGTGTTCCATTTCTGTCAGTTACAGCCATACTTAAATTAACTAGGTAACAGAAATCGTTACCTTTCATCTACTCGTAGCGTTACATCATTTTTGTAAGTTGAAATTAAAGCTTGCAACATTTTAACTGTACAGTAATATTAAATAATTTATACTGTTTTATTTTGATGTTGCACGAGTTAGTTGTCATTTATATACCATATGAAAACCGTCATAATTCAAATATTTAGTGTGAAAGACTGAATTTGTAGGGTGTAGTGCATTTGATGTGGCTGGAAACGGTTTTATAATGATGAAGCCGTCATGTGCACATCAAAAAGTAGGTGCTGCTGCTAAGCGCAAATTACTTTTGATATATGAACAGGGTTGGATTGCTAGGTGTACGGATCCTTGCATTTGTCGTGATTAGAAGGAGTAAAACTCGTAATTAATGTTGAGTTCTTGTTACTGACTGTATAATCGTAATAATTTGGTACATTGTTCCGTGAAGACAATGGCCTAGTTATTCTTAAAGGTAGTAGATATATTCCATAAAAAATGAAACTAAATAAATTACACGTCTAGATAAGAAATTAATATGGCCAACAAAAGATATTTCCATTCACTGTTGGATTTTTTGTCAAGAGAATTTAAAAGTAGTGCCTTATATGTTTTTCAGACATTTTCGAAATATTTGAAAAAGTTGTAGGTATAAACGATTTGTTTTAATCGTTTGAGCAGTTGAGTGTACAGACCCAATGGGACCCAAAACGCAGGGTGCCATTTCGTTGAGTGGAATTGATTGCCACCATTTAATTAAAAATCAAATCTCGAATAATTTCTTTGTCTACTTACAATACAGTTGTGTTCGAAACAATACGACTTTAATTCATATATTATCATTTATCAGATGTGGCAGCGTTTCGAGTAACAAAGAGTACAATTTTAAAACATTTTTATGGTATTTTCTTTATTCAATATCAAAGTTATACGTGAAAATTTATAAAAATATATCAAAGGAAGGTGACTTAAATATAACTATACACTTAGTATAAATTCTCCGTATGATAAGATAGTCCGCAGATAGTTTATGGCACAATTTAAATGTATAGAAAGTTTCTACGTGCATCTGGAACTGGATTCCGAAATGCGATTCAAGAACTCCAAGTGTGAAGCGGTCCTTAGGGATTACTTATCATTGACTTAATATAAAAATTTTCTATAATTACAGTGAGGTCAAGTAGTAAGGAACAAATTCAATATCTTCAAAACGTCCAAGTTTTGGAAATATCGCTCGCATAGGTCGATTTTGATTTTAAATTAGGCCTATTTTAGAAATATTTTTTATTCTACAAGATGTCCATTTTCTATGTATTACACCTCATATCTAAAATCAATCGTTTCTGAGTTATTCTTAAAATACCCAAATTTGACAATTTGATAAAACAGACATACGGTGGTTAAAAAATTTGATATGAAAGACCCCAGTTAGTAGGGGTGTTTTGAAATTAGCTCGTGGTCTATTAATTACCATTAAGCTATATTATACAGTTACTCATGGAAAACTCTATCTATACGTACATTTATCTTTTTAATTTATTCATTAACCCAGCACTTTATATTTTGCTTATATCTTAGTTTTTTTATAATACAGTAAATTATCTCTGTGGCTGATAAACAACGTCTTTTTCAAGACGTTTAAAAAATATTTGGTAAGATGTGTCTAATCACCTCTTGTTCATGCAGATGTGACTACACTTAAGAAAATGTACCACCTGAAGACTTTAGACATCTCTAATAAGCATTCTTATGTAGGTGTCTCTGTATGGACAAGGTGTCCCCGTATATTTTGCACCACCACTGGAGCCTTTATTTTTGGAACTAGAAAGAAACTTCTTATACTTACAAAAGTTTTACGATTTTTCCAAAACCATTAGAATAGGCTGTTGGATAAAACAAATATACGGGGACACCTTGTACGTAGGTAGCATTAGACTGTATTAAGCTCATTTTTAATTTCTATTAGTGTGAATCTTTAAATTAATCATTAGTAAAAATCTTGTTATGGAAAGTGATCAACGTAGAGAAACACGATTATTAAAATTAGTTTCATCCTTTCACGTTTAACTAATTATTAAAATAACAAATCCTGCGATAATCGATGTAGTTTAAGCTGCTGAAGGCAGCAGTTGCCACTGCAACGCTATTAAGCATCATAAACATAAGAGTTTTATCATGCCTTTCAGAGAAGCGTCTACTTACAGAAGTTAATATTCGAAAACGCTGGGAGATATAGACAGTAAAGGGAATTAATACTTAAAAGGCATCGATAACAGCATTTAAAGTTCTATATTTGGCCAAGTTGAATAACTTTTTTCCCATTTTTTTTATGTAAAAATGCAGCTACTGCAATTTCGAGGTACTAGGTACTACAATATTGTATTAAATTTCTACGTTAATAAAATATTTAATTTTCGATCACATTACTCTCAGTAAGTAATTACCCAGTATATATTATCAGGAAATATTTCAACGATAGTCAAAATATCAATGTTGCGAAAATATCGAGCAAATCTGGAACACTTTTGACAGGTTCAAAATTAGCAAATATCTTATATTCATATTGAGGAACTTTATTGTGTTCAAAATAAATATAAATACCACAAGATATAAGTGTCAAAATTATCAAGAGTAGATAGACAGGCTGTTGCTATTAGTGCAAAAGAATGACCAATCAGATATTTGGAAATATAAATAATTAGCCTTGTAATAATTTTTGTGTTTTAGTAAACGGATTGGGAAATAATGGCAATTTATTTTTTCTAGTAAAGTACTAATTTTACACACGCTGTGTATTGCGTTAAGCTTTATGCACTAGTGCGTGAAGTGTATTTACTTTACGCACTAGTGTGCGAGCTCGATTCATATGACTTTTGGTGTCAGTTTGTCCTGCTATAAAGTACAGCTGGATGTATATTGGAGCATTCGAGAGAACAACATTTTTGGATTTATTTGTTGTTATTATGCTTGTATAAAGCCTAAATAAAGTCATTTACAAACAATGCAAGTAGAAGACTTATACCGGAACCCGGTCTCCCCCCACCACTTTTTTTTTCTGGTGGGGGGTAATTAGAGTAATTAGAGCATTGTCGGTAATTAGGGTAATTAGAGCATTGTCGGTAATTAGACTGTAATTACAATAGAGGTAATAAGAGTAATGTCTGTAATTAGATTGTAATTACAATATAGAGGTAATTAGACTTGATGTAATTACTATTGTGGTAATTGGGGTGGTGCAATTGTAATTGTAATTAGTGTATGTATCAATAAGTGTTTCAAGTATGTAAGTGTACGATAGTAATTAGTATGGTGGGAGGTAAGTAGGTTGGAGGGGGCGAATGTTTCACTATAAATAAAACGCTTTGGTAGCTCAAAATCACATCCATAGTTGTTCACTCAAGAGTTAACTAGTGAGAGTAGTGCAGTTATCTCAATTTATTTCAAGTGAGCAATATATTTCAAGTGAGCAATATATTATATTATTCTTTGCAATTCTTTCATTGTGTACGTCAATTTTAAATTTTAACTATGGCACTTTCCGAATTCGATTTATTAGCACTTAATGCGATTATAAATGAAAATACAGAGATTTTAGTGCAAAGATCTATTACATCGTTAGTTATAAATAAACCTTATATTATAAAGAAAATGTCATTGGTCAATACGCGATATGGAAAATCAATCGTAGTACATTTATTTGAGGAAAGTGCGATTACAGATTTTAAATCATTTTTACCAAAACGGGTTGTAGAAATTATAAGTGAAGATACTATTAATAAAATTAATTCAAGCGGTGGTAAATACACATTGACATATTTAGGACAACGTCCTCCAATGTATATCGGCGCAAAATCCAGCGCAATAATACAATTTGGTATTTAATTTCTAGTACTTAAGAAACAATATTTGTATTAGTTAGTTATTAGTTTACATTTGCTACTATATAATAAAATGGGGTACATTTAGAAAGAATTTTGGGGGTATTATAAAAATAATTATCTGTTCACTTGTAAATATAGAATTATTGATTTGAACAATATATCAATTTTAAATTGAATAGATATCATATTTTGTGTAAGTATGTGATTAGATTTATTCTCTTTATATCTATTTTTAATTTATTTGTTTAATTCCAGGTTAACTCTAACCAACAAAAAAACATGTGGATGCAATATTCATCTCACGGATGGGTAAAGGCAGAAGACATTAAATCTGCCATTGAAAGATTGTCTTGTAAACTAGATGACATAAGGAGGGATTCACTGCATTCTTTGAATTATGACATAAATGTCTGCTTCGATGCTGAAGAAGTTCGACGTGTTAAAGAAACTTCCAAGGCGTGTAGCATTGGTGTAAATTTATGTGGTAGATATTCTCGTGGCTTCCTAAATTTGGATGAGTTTTGTGAGCATATGGGCGTAGTGGATCTAAAACGCTTTCTATATGACATAGTGGAGTACCTACCTAAGAATATCATTGAAAAATATCAACTCAACCAGTCTGATGAAGAAGATAATGAGGACAATGTAGATAAATAAATACTATAATCTGTTAATTTTGATTGACATATTCATTACACCAAATATTGTATATGTCTGCAGTAAACAATATGGTGCTGTATTTTGTATTATAAGGATAAATAAATGAAATACACATTAAAAGTTTACATTCATTTTATTACATAATTAAAAATACCTTAGCATAATTAAAACAGTTTTCATTGTAATTTTATATTTAAATCTACAATAACATTTTTTGAGAAAATGAACATTTGTAAGTACATCATGATTATTATTGATAAAATGTTCCAGACATCTTGATAGAAATGGTATGCTGCACTACTTAATTGCACAATAATAAATGTTTTCTTTTTTACTTAACATCGAGAAAGCCATTCTGAACCGAGCCATCTAATGCGTTATAACTTAAATATGTATCATGAAGTATAAGTGCATACACTCGAGTTTGTTCCGGAAATTTCGCTTTTCGTGTTTCAAATTCTATCTTTATGTCGACTGTAGATGATTTCACTGCAACAGGTTGGTGTGAACAATCAATGACAAACAAAGGATTCTTCCTGAATTCCCCAAGATCCATCATGGGTTCACTCATATCTTTATCATAGTAACTACGTTGGAAGTTCTCATAAGCATAATATGCTGCAGAATCGAGCTTCTTATCGAAATCTAAATTCCAACGTTCATATGGATATACTTCAGAGTTTAGAAATAGTCGAATATTATTTATGTCTGCGTGTTTGAACTGTGTAACATCCTTTGTTCTATCATTGGCCTGATCAGTGCCTTGAAAGCCAAGAAGGATGAAAAGTGGACTTTCAAGACGGGTGGAGAGTTTAAGAGCCCATATGTCATAGGTAGTATCGCGTAGACAGGGAAGCTCATAAAAATCCCACGCACGGTAGACCATCTTAACTTTGGTATTATTACCACTTTTATTAATTCGATTCAATAATTTTAACTTTTGTCGATCTTCAGGTACAATGTGCCTTATCTTCCACTCAATTTTGCTGATATCCAACTCTGCATCAACCTCACCGATATAGGAGTCTTTAAATGAGCGTGCAATTATCATAATTAATTCTTGCTTCACATTCAGAATGCCTTTGGTATAATCTTCTGCAAAACCCATAAGGAACTTAAGGGGTAGTTTGCCACTGAACACGTGACTGGTGGTATCTAAAATATCTTGTCTCTTTTCAGTGAGACCCCAACCTGTTGTTATTAATGAGCGTGCATGCGTTTGCCCATACGACACCATAGTTTTCATTGTGGTAGTAATACCAGGTCTTCTAACTACTGCTACTTGTTCACCACCCATTTCCAGTCGTATCTCTTCAAAGAGAAATGCTAGTGCATTATTGGATAAATAACAACGCTTTGTGGTGTCGCTAGGAGTAAATTTTCCCTCTATGTATATATAACTTTCTGAAATGTCGAGTATAACATCTTGAAAATTGATGGGAATACGTAATTCATCAGAGTTTCTGTAATATGGGGATCCATATGGTTTATATGTATGCTCATGTAGGCTAACTAGGGAATGATCTAACACAGGTTCATCAAACACCTCAAGTTTGTCACTAGTTGCAGTAGCCACCATTATTATGACCAATTTTTTCGCAGTTTTAATCCAATAGATTTTAAAAAGGCTTGATCCTCAGCTGACAATCTATGTCTTAACTGTTTAAGGTATAGACTTTGAATGAATTGCTTTCCACATCTCCCTTTCTTTTTATCCATACTGTTGTTCGCTACAGTATCATACTGATGGTGATGTACTTGCTGTCGCTGTTTATATCGAAAACCCATTTGGTTGGTGATATCCGACTTTCTTCAATTCTAGCCTTACAATAATTTTCTCACCTCGAAAATCGATCAAATCACCGTTGTCGTCCAGTATGCGTAGTGTGATGTTGTCTATTAACTGACGCCCTTTAGGTCTAACAGGTAAATATATGATATTTTTGGGTTCTCTAGTAAGTTTGTAGCCAGGCTCAACGTCTATGTCAAATTCAAAGAGAGTGTGTGACTCTTCTGCATTCAGATAAGCTCCAGAAATAATATTGCAATCTACGCGTATCATCCTTACTTTCATAATATCAACAGGCTGTGTTGATTCGTAATTTTTATTTGGTTGTAAATATATTGGTCCAAATCCCAACAGACTTCCTATTGAATTTGGTTGTCTAAAATCTACTTCATACTTTGACAAAATCTCGCACTTTAAGGTATTGTTGTTTGCCCTTAAAGTGAATATTTGCGTGTAATCCTTTCCATCAATATTCATAGCTTTCAACATTGCAGCATAGATTTCATCAATTTCATAAGCCCCCAGAGGTATGTGAACAGTAGTGAATGTATCTTTAGCACTAACCCTATATTGGAAGATGTTATTTGTTTCATCCACATTGTATATGGAGTTGTAAGAGTAGAATCCAATTAAACCTAACCCATGACGACTGCTCCTATCCAGTTCAATGGGTGGATCAAAGTTGACACTTAGCTCACTTAAGCGGCTCGTTAGTGTGAACGTGTACGACATGACTGATATAATTAAATTGTGTTACCCAATTTATTGTGGATTACAGCAATAATGGTATAATTTCCTCTTCTTAGAAGTGGATGGTAATATATTTACATTGTTATTGGATGCCACATTTACATCGTTTACCTTACAATAGCAGCAAAACATTTTTCTAGGTGTTGGACCATCATTTACGTCATTGCTTTCATAATCATTAAGGTAATGTTCTGTGCAATATTGATATTTTAATATATCGATATCATTCTGAAGATGTGTAGGTAGCTTATCCCATACTAATGCAATTTCATGTGAAGCAAGCCCAATCATCACTTCTTTGGGCATATCTGCAAGTTGTTGTTTGCTCATCTTCAACAGACTACGCAAACGGGAGAATGCAATTAGTGAGTGACCCATTCGCTTGATACTTTCTCGATCCATTGCTGGGGTTATAGATTTCAGCTCCATGGCGTTTTATATTTGTTTTGTAGAGAGAAACTTTAAACACAAATGTCCACACCACACTGTGTTAAAATTCTGTACACGTTTGTAGTTATAGAATATTTGGTTGGCCCTCCTTGAATCGTTATTGAAATATGTAACTAATTCTATAGGTGGGGGTAAATCACCAAAACTATCAAAGTAATTTACTAAACCACCTCGTTTTTTATATGCCACCCAATGTGTCCCAGGACCATATATACTATCCAAATTGATTATTGAAGATTCATTGTAATGTGGCCCATGTCTTGGTAGTGAGTCGCGCATAAACACACCTCGAAAGTATGCTACCTTCATTTTCTTAGCATAATATTTAAGATCAATGTCGGTAAGAGGTCTCCGAGGTAGGGAGTCTATTAGTTTTTTGAATTCTGTTTCAGATAAAGACCCATTCCCTTTCGATATGGCTTCATAAACATCCCCTTGCCACTTTTCATAGCGATTGCTTCCATACTTCTGTTGTGTCGATTTGCTTCAGCTAATTCTTCTCTACCCTTTTTCACATCATTTACAGCTTTAGCAATACCAGCAGCCGTACCAGCCAAACTACCCAATGCAGATAATCCAGCAAAAATGGGTATTAGAGGTAAAATACCACCAACTTTTGGAATTGGTATAATTCGAGGTGTTTGAATATTGCGTTTTCCACCGGCCTGTTTTATATATCGACGTGCAGCTTTTAGAGCAATTTCAGTCACCTTCTTTTGGTCTTTTACTGTTTTGCCTCCAGCATTTCGCAGTGTGTCACGCACTTTTCGTACTATCCCAGATCCAAACGCTGTATTTTTAACATTCTTCTTACCTTTCTTTGTTTTCTTGATGATTCGTTTCCTTATTGGATTGCGAGATATTGTTGAATTACATCCCATACCAAGACGTTGTTTTCCCTTCATTATAGTTGTGACTAACCAAGCAGCTGCCTTTTCTCCACGTCCTGCGTCTTTAGATTTCACTCGTTTCCACCACGCAGCCTGTTCAAGCTGATAGTCTGCTTTATGGCGGGCTGCTTGATTACTGCTATTTTTGTCGTATGCAATATCGTGTTGCTTACACGCTTTATCGAGCTGATTTATGCCAGAATCACCTCGTGCTAACCTTTTATTTAAATCTGTGCCTGGACCACAAAATTGATAACCTGGCAAATGCAATTCAAAGGGGAGCTTATTAATCAGGGAATTAACTAATCCTCCACCGCGCTTCGTACGTTTTTCACGTGTGTATCGTATCGTAGAAACCATTTAAATAAGAGTTGTAAATCACACATCTACTTATATAACATTTAGCCGCGGTACAATGCACATTGTGAAACAGAAACAAACGCTTTCTATAGATAATTTGGATGAAAAAGTTGGTCGTGGGTTAAGTGCTGATAATCGCCATGGACCACTACTACCTTCAACTGTACGTGCCCTCATAATAGGACCCTCGAATTGTGGGAAAACAAATGTCTTAATATCTTTGATCACGCATCGTTTAGGTTTACGTTTTTTAAATATTTACCTATACTCAAAGTCTATAAATCAACCCAAGTATGAGTATCTACGTAATGTATTAGCGCCGATTGAGGGGTTAGGATTTTATACATTTAGTAATGGTACGCAAATAGTGGAACCATCCGAGGCAAAGCCAGAGTCTGTGTTTATATTTGACGATGTAATATGTGAGAAACAAGATGTTATAAGGGGATATTTCAGTATGGGCCGACATAGAAATGTGGATTGTTTTTATCTTGGCCAGACATACTCTCGAATCCCGAAGCAGCTAATAAGAGACAATAGTAATTTAATTGTTGTCTTTAAACAGGACGACATGAATCTGCATCACATCTTTTCCGATCATGTGTCACCTGATGTAACGTTTACAGTATTTCAAAATATGTGTGCAAAGTGCTGGAATGACAAATATGGATTTCTAGTGATTGATAAGGATAGAGAAGTACAAGGTGGGCGATATAGAAAAGGGTTTGATAGCTTCATATATCCATAATGCATTTTATTAAAAACTTCACTTGAATTACATACGTCGTTAGGATTACTTCGTTTACGTATGCGCTAAGATGAAGGTTACCAAAGATAATAAAAAATATAACAATGTTGCACATCCCAGTAGCGAAATAACACTCAAGCGACAGCTGATTGAGGCAACAGATGCTGTGCGGAAGAAGTTTAACTATATCAAGAACAAAGATATGGAGATGCACGTAACACTTGAAAAGATCTACCAACCGATAACTGAACCTTTAAATGTTATATCTTCAGCAGCAGAGAACAAATCTCATATCCAACAATTACATTCAAAACCATCATCATCAAGGGTGTCCACCCAGAGGGCTGTATCATGGGAGAGTGCTTCTGAAGAAGGATCCGATAAGTATGTAGGGGGTGATGATGTTCCACCTTATATCCCCATTATGGAAACACCACCATCGTCAATAAGAACAACCCCTGTATCCGAAACTTCTCCAGCTAGTAAACTAGAAAAAAGACATGAGGTTGTAAAAAGACATATACAAAATTTAAAATCTGGTGATTCCAAGTATGATAGTTTATATGGAGTGCGTGTAGATCCCAAGACAGGCAAACTGCTGATGGGCAATGCCGAAATACGTTTTTCCCATGGAAATATTACGCTATGGTATGGCAATAAGAAACTTGGCGTGTATCTAGGTAGTCCTAAATTGTACGATCTAATATTTCTAAAACGCCCAACAATTTTAGATGATAATAGAGAGGGTGTTCTCGATGATGAATGGAGTAAGATATATGGAGAAATACTAAGAAAAACAAAAGCACCTTACAAAAAATTCGATGTAGCGAATGGCTATAACACTACTAAGCGTGGAAAATTTCACAAAATTATCAAACCATTAACATCTTCTACAATTGCGACACGATCGTCAACAAGTGGTCACGGCTTAAAACGTGTACCTACCCACAAATTGTACAGAAATAAAGATAAAGAATATATTTTTTGGAATAAACCCAGCGAACTCGTGGATCGTCTACGTCTACTATGGAGTTCAAAAATAGCGGGAAATAACAACCACGACAATGAAATAATAGAAATAATATCAGAACTTAGGGAAGAAAAAATAGTGTATTAAAGATGAAATAAAACATAGTATCATTATACTTAATAAGTATTATATAGTCTGAAATTTTATAAACTGGATCAGATGCAACCAGAAATGTCTACTGTAAACACTATCGACAAATTTGGACGCAGCAAAAGAATTAGTGCGAGTAAGTTAATAGCCCATCGTGGATTACCTGGCGTGGGTTTTAAACTTACCAGAGATAATCACTATGATATTGAAAATAAGCGTTTAAAAAATCTAGGGGAACCTGTCGATGATCAAGATGGTGCAACATGTAATTACGTTAACAAGCGTCTACAAACAAATGATGAAAATGCTGCCAAAGCTATTTTTGATACAACCGATGTAATTATTGGGGAAATGAAAAAATATGTTGATGTGGGACTTATAAGAAGTGGAGAAGAAAATCGCGCTATTTTCAATAAACAAAATAATGAGATGATGCAGAAAATGAAAATAGAAATGAGGAAATATGTTGATAAAGCAATTTCTGAAGTTAAACGTTCGGCCATAAACAATCACAATACTTTAATCACTAGAATCTCTAAATTAGAGCATATTGCCACCGAACTCCAACCAAAGAAGGTGCAATCCGGAGGCCTAACATTTCCACCAGAACTAATGTCTGAAATTGATATATAGCTGAAGACAATTTTATAATGGAGGTTAGCAGCGAAAAATTACAAGTTGTTAACGAGTTACATAGAAATGCTCGACGAAATTTTCGTAGAAGGCGAACCATAATTAAGGGGTTTGGTGATTTGTGGCAAGCAGACCTAGCTGAAATGCAGCCATACGCTGATAAAAATAGAGGGTATCGTTATATTCTTGTAGTGATTGACTGCTATTCCAAGTACGTATGGACCAAACCTATTAAAAATAAAGCAGCTGTAGAAGTTACCAAGGCTATGCAGACTATTATTCAAGAAGCAAATTATTCACCGAGAAATTTACAGACCGATAATGGTACTGAATTCTATAACAGAAAGTTCTCCGCATTAATGAAGCGGCACGAAATTAATCATTATTCTACGTATAGCACAAAAAAAGCAGCAATTGTTGAGCGAGTAATCCGCACATTAAAAAATTGGTTGTATAAAGAATTCTCAGCTATGGGTAAATATAAATGGCTCGATATCCTACCAAACGTTACAAAAAGTTACAATGACAAAGTCCATCGTACAATTGGCAGAAAGCCCATTGATGTCAAACCAACTACACATTTAAACGTATATAATTATATTAAGATTGCTCTGAAACCGAAATTTCATCTCGGTGATATAGTTCGTATTAGCAAGTATAAAGGTGTATTTGATAAAGGGTTTACACCGAACTTTTCAACAGAACTTTTTAAAATTACCAAAATAAACATAACAAATCCCACAACTTACCTGATAGAAGACTTGTTTGGACACCCAATCAAGGGATGTTTTTATGAAATGGAGCTACTAAAAGCAAAATACCCCGATGTGTATCTAGTTGAAAATGTATTAAAGAAGAAAGGAAATAAAGTGCTGGTAAAGTGGCTGGGGCTATCTATAGAACACAATTCGTGGGTTGATATAGCTTCTATTGTTTAAAATTGTCATTAACTAGAAAAATATATTAATGTATCATTATATAGTTATGTCGATTGAAATATTTTAATATGTGTCACAAATGAATAATAAAATGAATATACTTTATTAATATTTATTTAATTTATTTCCTTCATTTTAAATTGTAAAAAAATTAAAAATAATCATTTTTTTTTTTTTTTTGTATAATTTTAAAAGTTTCCTACAAAATAATATGTTATTACAATACTAAAAATATATTTACAGTTTATGGTTATAATATATATTACATACACACATACATATATACAAATAATATAATTTATTTATAATTAAGACACCAACAGTCCCTATTATGGTGAGTCCAACTACTATAAAACACACCAATGCGATCACACAAGATGAGTGCCCCTGACATACATTTTATGCAAATGTTGTTCCAACAATTGTCCTCGTACTTACTACAGTACACGCATCGTTGTCTTAATTGTGGTTGGTCTGCTTTGCAAGCTTCACATACGTCTCGATATATACCAAAATTCGTTCTTTTGAGTATGGTAAGACAATTGCGACATTGTGTTTCATTTGGACAATTGTCTCGAAATTCTTTTTTCTGCACTGGGTTCTGAATTACACACTTTTTGCACAGTCCAGTGCATGGGTTGATAATTTGCTTCCTCCATGCAGTATAGCAATTATGGCAAATTCTTGAATTATTGTAACTATACGGTTGTACTGCTATTATTGGTTTTAATTTCCACTCTCTTGGTAGGACCATTGTATGCACTTCTGTTTTAAGACACGATTGTGTTACGTAAGAAGTTTGAATGCGTTCCTCTTGTGGTCACTCTTGGTTTAAATAGCTAATAGTAAACTTGACGCCATAGGAAGGGCGTCACCGTCACGAATTATAGAATATAAAACGGAGGAGGTTTAACATCAAATCAGTTGAGTTCCAACATTTAAAGATGGCTTATAGACGATTCCTCACTGAACTGGCAGAAAATGATATGGGTGCAATGGTGTTACACCGAGATGGTGTAAATCAAGAGCTTCAGGACTTGAATCAATATGCTGTCCACCGGGAGGATCCCATCATCGTGGAAAATATCAATGTCGACCAAGAGGGTGCCGACTGGGGAGATGGCAACCTGGTTCCCGTCAGTGTAGATGAAGGTCTTGGGGATGATGTGGAAGACGAAGCGGGAGAGTTAGCCTTCTCCGGAAAAATATTAAACAATTATGATGATCGGCGGAGACTATATTGCACGTCAGCGTCTTTTGTCATAATCAGAACCAGGCCGGATGCAACCAAACACTTCCTGTGTGGGCTATGTTATATATCCTATACACGGATAGTGTCCGGACGTCACCAGCATGTAAATATTCACAAAACGACGACGTTGGATGGTGCAATGATAACGAAATGTAAATGTTGCAGCACAAACTTGGTGCAATTGCATCGAATTGAAGTATGTCATACATGTAATAATGTAAATAAAACAATTGCGTGAACGATACAACGTGTTTTACTAAATTAGATATTTATGGTAGTTATTTATAGTATGAGTATAAAATAGTACTGTTCTATATACAAATGTCAAGAAATTATTATGATATTAAGTGTTCACATGTTTTGGAGGGGGTAAATGTATAAAATGAAGTTCTTTGCTGCTGTTGCTCAGTTTGTATTGAGATGGAGACCGAACAACCTGTACAAGATAGTACCATCTCCTCAACTACTGGTGACTCCACAGTGATGGCTCCAACATGCTCTATAGACAGTGAGGTCATACAACATGCCAGTAGCCCAAGTGACTGGTGGTCGATGGAGACGGTGTCCAATTCTCGTGCTTCTTCACCGTCGGCTTGGTCAATAGAGACGGTTCCTAATTCTAGGCCATCATCTCCAACGGATTCAACTGTGTCCAACCTCACAGATGACCAAGTATTGGAACCAGAAGAAGATGATTCGTTATAATTAGTATTTATTAATGTAAATTTATATTTCATTTTATTTTTAAGTTTAATTGTATATATTTTTTAATTAATAAAAATATTTGTGCCACCCTGTATATTACAAGTTGTGAAAATTAGTAAATCATATAAATATTAAAACAAATGAACATATGAATGATTTTATTAAAAAGTATTTTGGAAAAAAATGGTTATCTTTTATTTATTATTATTTAAATTAAATTAAAATATCTCAAGATATAAACTGATTCAAAATAATACAGTTCTAAATGTATAAAGCCGATAGCTTGGGTTGATTTTATAGCCTAAGGCCCTAAGGCGCTGCGACCCTGCCTGGTCAATACGGATCGATGAGCAGGTAGTTTTTTGTTGAAATTATGAAATAGACCTAACTCTTTTGGGGCGTTCGATTAGCCGAGCGGGCGAATACGCGTCGATCTTGAGGCCACTCAGAAGACCACGAGTTCGAATCTCGGACGCTCCCCGGAGAAAGGAGGTGGTGGATCTCCGGTTTTTTTTTTTAAATTTGACCTTTGACCTTTCCTAATTAACCATTAATTTTGATTTTCATGTGTTTTAAATTCGATTTTTTTAATTTTTTTTTTTTTTTTTTTTTTATATTGTTATTAACCTACCTAACCTAAATACTTTTTTTTTGATATGAGGGTAATTTTTGAGTTAGACAAGTTTGTAATTTTATTAAAGTTTTTATTAATTTGTATTATTAAGAAAAATGTTTTAAACTCTTTATTTATTTAAATTAATTAACCTTTACATTATGTGTTTATTTACAATTACATAATCTAATTATTCATGTCAAACAAGTACTCATAATATGCACAATTAATTAATTACATGTGGTGTATTTATTTTATTAACTAATTAATTTTTTTAACATTTTTTATTCACTTTTTAAAATTTGTTTTAAACTTTTTTATATTTATTTTTTATGTACAATTACTTACTACTAATAAAAGACAAGTTTGTAATTTTATTAAAGTTTTTATTATTAAGAAAAATGTTTTAAACTCTTTATTTATTTAAATTAATTAACCTTTACATTATGTGTTTATTTACAATTACATAATCTAATTATTCATGTCAAACATGTACTCATAATATGCACAATTAATTAATTACATGTGGTGTATTTATTTTATTAACTAATTAATTTTTTTAACATTTTTTATTCACTTTTTAAAATTTGTTTTAAACTTTTTTATATTTATTTTTTATGTACAATTACTTACTACTAATAAAAGACAAGTTTGTAATTTTATTAAAGTTTTTATTATTAAGAAAAATGTTTTAAACTCTTTATTTATTTAAATTAATTAACCTTTACATTATGTGTTTATTTACAATTACATAATCTAATTATTCATGTCAAACATGTACTCATAATATGCACAATTAATTAATTACATGTGGTGTATTTATTTTATTAACTAATTAATTTTTTTAACATATTTTATTTAAAATTTTTTTATTTACTCTTTAAAATTTGTTTTAAACTTTTTTTATATTTATTTTTTATGTACAATTACTTACTACTAATAAACTAACTACAAATATTTACAATGACTTAACCTAACTTTTTTTTCTTCTTTACAATTACTTAACCTAATTATTCATTTATACGCTAATTTAATATATACAAATACTTATACTAATCAATATTTTTTTTTTTTTTTACATTTATACGTATAAAAAAATTTATATATATTTTTTTTTATATTTTTTTTTCACTTTTTTTTTATGTACAATACTTATTATTAATAAACTAACTACATATATTTACAATGACTTAACCTAACTTAATAACTAGAAAAAAACTGCATAACAAAGCCTCTCCACCATGTGTGTTGTACAAGCCTTACCGCCCGACTCTACTTAGACCCGATTCAATTGCTCTCAACGCCCTTTCGGCTTTCTCCAAAGCGACGCGGCGCCCAGGTATTTCGGCTAACTCATGGTTAGCCTGGCGAATGGCTTCAGCTAATCTTGCGTTAACCTCAATTTCACGGTCCGCATCACCTTGGGTTGCTGCCACTTTCTCCTGATATTCTGTCTTAGCCGCAGAATAGAAATTTAAGAATTTGTTTAAAATATTTCTATTCTCAGGCTGAGACAGAAATACATCCGGCTCTGAATCTGAAGAATCCTGAGCCGGCTCTAGAATAGGTAGTGGTGGTGATAGCGCCACCTGTGGAACGGACTCAACTTCTGAGGGATGTTGAATCGGTTCTGCAAGTGGCTGCGACACCACCAGAGGAAGTGTTGGAACCACCACATTAGAACAACTCGGTTGTTCTAATGTGCTGCTACCACTTAAAGGCGTCGGTAATATTGCATTAGAGCAACTAGGTTGTTCTAACGGAATATTATCAGGTAAAGAAACCGAAACAGACCTTTTTGCTGGTGCCTTTTTACCTCTCTTGCCCTTAACAATTTTGAAAACCTGTTCAACAGGTGTTGGTGGTGTTGCGGGCGTAAGAGGGGTAAGAGGCGTTGGCATAGCGGTCTGTAAATCGATTATATTTTGGATTGCATTGTCCTCCTCAGTCTTCGGCCCCCAATTTAATTATTTCAACAGTTACTGGGGTCGGATTCCGAGAAGGACGACGCAATCCTTGTTTCGGTTTCTTTACAGCCTTTCTCTGTCTACTTCCTAGCGAAGCCGATGATGACGATTTTATCTTTGAATTATGATTTTGTCGATCTTTGGTTTTTTCACAAAATCGTCATCAGAGTCGTCGCTATCTACAAGCGACACCGTGGGTAGGTGTTGAGAGCCAGAGAAATTATTATTATGATGTCGTCCACCCTGACCACCTGAGCCGGAATGTAAAGATTTACTTTTAAGTATTTGATTTCTCAAAAGTAACACCTCACCTTCCGCTTCAAGGTTATCTTGAATTTGCTGTACTGCATTTTGGTCGACGATGGCATCGAAATTAATTCCGGCGCCATCCTCGGGCAAATGCAATACAGGATATTCCGTGTCAGGGTGGTCAATCGCGTGCGTCCGTTGGTAGCCAAAATACGCCTGTTGAAGCTGTACTTCACCATTATTAGAGGCTTGCGAGATGGCCTCATATATATTGTTTTCCGCCGGGATTACAACATCTTGCAAAATATTTATTCTGCTGGTAGATGGCCCCGGCGGTGTTGCAACGTTCGCCGAACCCTCACCCACGCTGGTTGCGGCATTATTTGCATGTTGCTGTTGCACTACAGTACCAGCTTCTGTGGGTGCTTCAACAATATTGCTGACAATAGGGTCCGGCACAAAATTTTGCAAATAGGCCATCAAATTTAAACCTACTAATGCAGGTGATGTACCCTCCAACGGGCGTTTGCGACTACCACCGGCCGCATTCTTCTTTAGGTGTCTTACCATTTTCACAAAACGAACACAAAAACGATTGAACACAAAAAAACAATTACAAAAATGCGAAAACGGAGCACTTTTTGTGGCACTTGTACACACGACGAAAGTTGAAGGTGAAAAGAATTTTTGTAGCATCTCAAAGAAGCTCTAGACCACTCTCGCCCCTCCACATCTGTCACTACTAGAGAGGTTGGGGTGGTCAACTTCTTTCTCATTGGTCGATATAATATCACGCCACCAATGCTCGCTTTCTATTGGTTGAAGGAAACCCACGCCACTACGTAACGGAGAGCATTATACGATTGTGGCGCCAAGCCACGTCGTGCCAACTGATGTAATTACATCCATGACTATGAAATGACGCCAACATTGTTGCCACGTAACCCAAGCCAAATACCACACGATACAAACTTAGTAGAGTCGACGCCAGCATTGTTGTCACATAACCTAAATTAATCTGTACATCATTGAAACTAAACACAAATTTAACAAAGAAGGTGTGCTTATCCTTGCAGCCATATTACAATACCCAGCCACATAATAAAGCGATGCATTATTTTAAATTGTCATTTTGTGGTAATAATTAACAACAATTCAAATTCAAATTGAAATTTATTAACCAATTATTATTACATTTTAGTTACATAATTAATTTTAACCTAAAATTGTACAATTGTCAAAAAAGTCTTACATACATACAATATTTGATAAGTATACAGTTAAACTAAGAATTTAATTTATAATGTATTTGTTGAAATCAGTATGAGTTCTCCTATATATATATATTTTATTAAACACATTTTCCAAAAAGAATAATAATATTCGTAAAGTACACAACTTAACTTAGTTTTAGACCCTTGCATTGAAAAAATAATGTTTCAATAAGTTTTTCAGTGAAGTATTTTTATTCTTGACTTAACTCAGATATGGCTGCGAGTAATTTATCCAACTTTTCGTTTTTTACAGAACAATTTTCAACTTCATTTATGGCTGACATTAACCAGCGTATGTTTTGTTCAGGTTCGTCCTGAAAGAATTGTACATCAGAATGCCCCCACGGTAATGTCTTAGTTGTATTGGGAATAACGAATCGCTTATCGTCATACTGGCTCAAAGCCACTTTGTTCTTTACTTCGGTATATATATCATGCAAATAGCTTCTAAACGTATTCATCTTTCTAAATATCAAACCTCCTCGTTCAACGATTTGCTTATAGTCGTCTATTGATAACTCTTTTTGAATGACGGATCTTTTTACACCTTTAGCTTTTTTTAATTCATTTGCCACAGATTGTACACAATATGCCTTCGCGCCTGTTCCGTAAAAACTAATTATTGGGTCCGCGGGGAATTCGTCTTTAAAATTACCTAAAATTGACACACCCTTAGGTACATTAAATATATTTCCCACTTGATAGTTTGAAGTATCGAACTTGTCGGGATTGTCTATTATAAAATCGTAGAAGTTATCTGTAAAAATTTTAATAATTAATGAATCAGTGTCTGTATATAATAAAGCCGCGTTCTCACCAAACTGACTTTTAATTATGTTATAGAAAAAATTGTATAGTACCGTCTTGGATAATTCCAATATACAAAATCCTACATAGATTGGTTTATTGTAAAGTACCTTTTGTCTACCCATATGAATAGCCACGAAATCCTCGGTAAATATTGAACATGTTTTAAAGTTTGGGCGAGATATTAGTGCATTTGCACCTTTACTACGCCTGATACTCTCCCAGTGAGTAACCAGCTTTATGTCGGATCTGTTATCAATATTTTCCATTGTTTTACCGTATATGGAATTATTCATTAATTTGTATTGGTCTCTTTCAAATTTATTTGTTGCGTTATTTCGTAAAAGAGTATTAAGGTTAATGTAATTTTGCAGCCAAGCCGATTGATTGAATTTAAGAATTCTATGTGTTTTTAAAACCACTAAACCATTATTAACAGCCTGCTTTAAATTTAAATAATGTACGATATATTTGTTTTTGTCGTTTAAATTTGGTATTAACTTCGCTAATTTTGATTTTGATTTGGGTGGAACAATATTTTCGACTAAAAATGGGAGGTCCGAGTGCAAATCGTGCAAATGTTGTGGATAATGTATATCTACCTCTAAAACATATCCGTGGGGGTCATCCTCCAAAATACTCATAATATCTAATTCGTCAATTTCCGCTTTGGACAGCCATTGAAATCCCCCCGTTGGTAAACATTGACTCATTGAATATCCGTACAAATTCGTTGCATCGAGGTAAGTTATGAATGATGATGGCTCGTTGGGATCGTAATTGGGTAGAAATTTATTATTTGCAATATGCTTTCTTTCTGAGCACTGACTTAAGCCGCCCCGTATCCCTTTTTTAAAAAAATGAATCATATCGATTTCAGTTAATAATTGTAACTTCACCCCTGTTAATTTTAACATAGCATCCCACGATAAACCTGGAGCTGTATAGTATTGAGCTGGATCCAGTTTGTATTTATCCAAACAAATTTCACGAAAGTTTTCAAATATATCGCATAAAAGAAGCACATCTGATTTTAAATAAAGATCTGAATAATCCCCCAAGTTTTTACATTCAAATAAATTCCACACATCATTAGCACGTTGATAATCCGCAATCGATATGTGTTCATTGTTTAAATTATCAAAAAATTCCTCTTTGGCTGGTAATTCCAATTTATTTAATTTTTCTAAACTGTCCAAAAAACTATATGGAAACACACCCTTCTGTCTCATTAAATTGAATTTGGCATTATCGTTATAGAAACTTCGTGTTACCACCAACTGGTTATCATCTAAACTCACACCCAAATTTTGTAATGATGCAGACAAGAACTTGAAACTATCGATAAATCGTAGTTGTAAAAATTTTTTCTTTGTTTCACCCTTCTTATTTACATAATCGTGCATATAAATGTGTTTCGTAAAGGATATATATTTTTCTTTGTTTTGTGCTATTACATCAACCTTGTCTCGGTGTTTACAGAGCTCTTTCACGAATAGGTGACTATCGTAATTACTTAACCCGTGGAATATAATAGGTGTAAATTTGGGTAATTTATAATTTAAATTGCAGATGGAATGTGCAGCACCAAAACGCACTTTACCCGTTAAGTGACAATGGTCTCTTACTTTTACATCCTCTCTTTCGAAAGGCTTATTACATATACCGCATGTGGTTGCATTTTGGTAGTCTTGGCTTTCTTGCGGTGTAAGAGGAGCCATTGGGACTATGTTTTTCATATGTTGATTATATATATTCCTTAAATCAGCCTCTATACGTGATACAAATACTTCGGCCGCATCAGCACCTCGGTACAGCTCAAACTTAGATAGAGAATTGTCAAAAGAACATTTTATGAAATATGCGAATGAGTAAGGGTCATGTTTAAAAGTTTTATTTGTGAAAGAACGTTCGGGGTTTGGTTCGCAAGTATTGATAGGTTTTAAAGTCGATTCAAAATCAGCATATACTACAAATGGCACTTGCATTTGTCTTTCGAAATTCTCAAATTTTAATATATTTTCTGCAACTTCCTTTCCGAATTTATCTACCCGTATTTTTGTTGTTGGCGTTGTGGTGTAAATGTGATTACAATCGTTTCTCTGATGTTGAAATAGTTGACGTTCATTATTAAAATATAATAAGCAACCGTCACAAAAATGTTTTTTATGATCGCTACCGGAAATTTGGGTGGAAACTAACCTAGATATATCTTTTATCCAACAGTAGTGACTGTTGGCACAATCTTTATTGCAATGGTGATTATCATCATCACACTCGCTAGAGATCAATAATAAATTTATGTGTGTATACAGTTTTCTCCCCGAGTAACGCAAAGGTCCTACAACTTCATACTTTACTCTATTATTTTCAAATATCTGTTCTAACCCAAATACGTTAATTGAAATGTTGTTCATTTCCTCAAACTTTGAAATATCTCGTAATTTTACTGGAGAACTCATACCTGTTACATTTAATACTGTTGAAAAATGCGGATATGACGCTGTGTCCGATGTATGACCATTTGCAGGGTATAATGCTGAAGTCACAGCCCAAAAAAAACAACTTTGATCCTGGTTTTCTACATTTATCACAGCTCCCTTATTTGAAATATATTTTGGTAATTTAATGCAGGATGAACCTCCCATAGGACTATACTTGTTGACATTGATTTCAAGAAATGTAATTCGTTCAAGAGCCCACCCTAAAAAATGAATAGTCGTTAATTATTATTCCCATATTTTGATAAATATTAACTTACCCGAATCACGTTCTTGAAACTCCGTACTTTGCATAATCATAGAATCCACAAAGCTGTCCAAGATATTCCTCAGATCCATGGATTCATCCAAAATTCTGTTACTGGTATTAAATGATTTCATCTCTACCAGATCCTGTGTAGGTAATATGTATCTTGCGAACGTTTCCATATTCACTTTAATGGCTTTATGTATTTTTAAAACTTCTTCCAATAGATTTAAAATTTTGGGTCTGATCTCGTTGAAGAACATTGTGTAGTCTATATGATTATTTTCACTGTGCACACGATACGTCACAATCCTGTTCCTGAAGGCACTTTGGACAATTTCCACACCATTCGTCATAGGAACACATGACCTTGTTCTATGTTGTAACGTTCTTTTATGTGACTTCATCTGAGACGTTGTTAGAGTCACATTACAGCAATTACATGTTTGCATGTTTGTTGATGTTGAAGGAAATGTGTCCGCTCTAAACTGCTTTGCTGGTGGAGATCCATCATGGCTTGGTTGTATACATGATTGCCTTTGATGACGTCGCAAATTGTCACCACGTGTAAAATTTTTACCACAATCAGTACACACATACATTTTCACTTTTTACTACTCTAGAACACTAGGCTACACAATGATCGCATGTTAACTCCTCTCCCGCTTTTATAGAGATATGATAGAACTCGCCCCACCATCTGCGTATGAGAATGAAATGTGACAGTTAATTGCCTCCCACAACCATAATTACCTCCAACCATACTAATTACTATCATACACTTACATACTTGAAATACTTAATGATACATATACTAATTACAATTACAATTGCATCACTCCAATTACCACCATAGTAGTTACATCAAGTCTAATTACCGACAATACTATAATTACCTCTATATTGTAATTACAATCTAATTACAGACATTACTCTTATTACCTCTATTGTAATTACAGTCTAATTACCGACAGTACTCTAATTACCTCCATTGTAATTACAGTCTAATTACCGACAATGCTCTAATTACCCTAATTACCGACAATGCTCTAATTACCCTAATTACCGACAATGCTCTAATTACTCTAATTACCCCCCACCAGAAAAAAAAGTGGTGGGGGGAGACCGGGTTCCGGTATAAGTCTTCTACTAATGCATATCACGCAAAGAAAGAAAATTGTAAAAAAAATTGGCTTTAAGAAAGTGTCATAATAGTTATGAAGCTGAGATGATTATACCGCCTGGATTATCTGACGTGGTGGAGAAATAAAATTTTGACGTCTGAAAATCAAATTAGGATCGATTTGTTATGAGTTAGAGATTTTTTCGGATGCCTCATTAACCGGATGGGAAGCTTTCTGTAACAACACGAAAGCTCATGGTTTTTGGAATATAAATGAAAAAAAAATTACATACAAGTGAGCTGGGTCGCGTTTTTGCTTTAAAATATTTTGCTAGTGAGTTGCAAAATTGCAACATTTTATGTAGAATTGACAATACTACAGCAATTTCATATATAAATCGTATGGGCGACATTCAGTTCAAAAACCTGAACAATATTTCTAAAAGAATTTGGCAATGGTGCAAAACTCGTTATCTTGGATTTTCGCATCATACATAAAATCGTCAGAAAATACAGATGCAGATGAAGTATCTCGAATTTTGAGACCAGACAGAATGGGAAATCGATAATTATTTTTTTAAATAAATCAGCTTAAACTTCCCAATACTCGAGATCGACTGTTCGCAATAAGGAATAATAAAAAGTGTGTGAAATTTTTTTCTTGGATGAAGGATCCAGATGCATTCGCAGTGGATGCTTTCACACAGAGATGGAATGAATTTTTCTTTTCTTTCTTTCTTTCTTAATGTTTTTCCATCTTTTCCATTAATTTTGAGAGTACTGCAAAAAATTATCCTAAACAAAGCGGAAGGAGTTGTCGTAGTTCCCTTCTGGACTGATCAACCTTGGTACCCCATATTTACATCTCTGCTAGTTCGAAAACCTTTATATTTTGAAGCGAATAGTAATCTATTGATTTCTCCTGATAGATTGCCGCACAATTTATGAAAGAATATTTCCCTGGTGGTAAGTCACTTATCGCCAAGCGTTCCGTAATAAAAATATCCCCGAAACCTCAAAAGATATTATGATATCTTCTTTGAGACCTTACCATAGTGCCCTTAAAACTTTGGTGGCTCTTCTGTAAATCTAATTCTACAGATGTGTTCTTAAAATCCATTCCAGTTATACTAACGTTTCTTACTGAAAAATTTAAGAAAGACGCTTCTTATGGAACTTTAAATTCTGTTCGTTCAGCAATTGATTACATCTACTGAACTAGGACAGGATCCTGAAATTAAAGTTATTTTAGAGGCGTTTCAAAACTAAAACCCAGCGTACCAAAATGTAAATATACATGGGATCCAGCTATTGTATTAAAATATTTTAACATCATTAGAGAAAAACGAAAACCTCAACCTAGAACAATTTACCAGAAAATTTGCAACCCTTATGACCTTAACAAGAGCACATCGCGTCCAAACTCTTGTGTTAATAAACATTAATAATATTAAGATAACTGAAGAGATAATAGAAATCAAAATTATTCTCGTTGAAATAAAATCATTAGGGTTAAATAAATATCAGCCCCTATTAAAAGTTCCTTTCTTTAAAGAGAATACGAAGATTTCTGCTGCGACAACATTGATATATTATTTGCATAAAACAAAGGAATATCGAGGCACTACGGATAAACCAATTATTTTTGATTTTCAAAAAACCCTACAAGGTGGCTTCAAAACAATCGGTTAGTAGGTGGATTGAAACAACATTAAAATATAGCGGTGTAAATACCGACACCTTTTCTGCGCATAGTACACGCCATGCATCTACCTCGGCAGCTGCTAGAAAAGGTATACAGTTAGTTGTTACTTGTCAACTATTATGGATGCAACCGGATGGACTGAAAGGTCCTCAACATTTAGAATTTTTTATAATAAGCCGTTAAATAGTCGAACTGATTTTGTTTATTAGATTGGTAGAGATACAGTAAAATTATTATTGTCCAGTTTTCTGGCTTAAAGATATGGAATTAGTTCATTTGCATTATTTCAAGGCATTATTTGTTACTTTATAAAACCGTTTTAAAAATAAAGATTATTGCACTCAGCTTTAAACATCTACTTTGTGATCATGGAGACGAGAAGAGAAATACAATCATAAAATCAAAGGGACTTACCATAAGTGAAGTTCGATTGTAATTGTATTAATCGTCTCGTCGAAATAGATCGCACCTTCCCAACCATATTCTTGTGTTTCATTATGCCCTTTTAATTGCAACAAGAAGTTCACTTTAAAACAATGACAGCTAAAACGGACGACCTAATAATAGAGAAGAATTTGTTTTAAACGTGTGTGGTGAGAGGGTTTACTACTTTGTGATCTACTTTGACGAGACGATTCATACAATTACAATCGAACTTCATTTATGGTAAGTTCGTCTGATTTTATAATAATATGTCTTATATCGGGTGGAATCCTAACCAGATTTCTGTAAATAAAATTTTATTTTACATTAGTTTACCACCGAATAAAAGTTGTATGATAAAAATTTTTATACCGAGTCCTTTACACAATACGATATAGCACTTCATGTCTGTCATAGAAATGTTCTATTATAACATTTCTTATATCCCACTTAACTGAAAATGACTTACACTACAATATTCTCTATTTAAACTATACTTTAAAAAGTTCGAATAATGTTGCCTTACAATTTATTACAAAGAACATAAATCCTTGTCCGGTTTAACAGGAAATAAACTACACGTGTTTTATTTTTACAATTTTTGTAGTTTTGTAAAACCAAATGATATTGTATATTTACCTACTCATAAAGTAGAAAGCACTTTAAAATATGAAATCTACTTTAACCGGAAACGGATTGAATGAGTTTACAACTAAAGTTGAAATAAATTTAAGTTGGCATTATGTCAAATATACTTTTATTTTACGTCATTACAGAAATTTGGAACTTGAATCTTATAAAAACTCATGGTGAGTCATAATTTTAAGCAGATTAAATCTTTGGTGAAAGCAGTTATATAAATATTTTGTAAAACTCTAGAAAAGGTAAAAATTAAAGTACAAGTAGATTAGTTTCTGTTAAGCCGAATAAAGTTTTGTTACTTTATGCTTTTATAATGAATTATTAAACAACAGGTTGTTCAGATTCTTTATATATCGAAACTGACGCATTTCAAGTTCATTTTCAGTAAATCGGATATTGGATATGCTGCTGTACCTAATACATAGTTATATATGAAACAAAATATACATATATATTTAATTTTATAAATTAGATGCTTTTAATCATATTACTGAGTTTCTTTCTTTTCTTATTTCGGATTTGCTATCACAGTTCTGTACATTTCCCAGACAACCTAAAACATATCTGAATTTAAAAAAAAACCTTTACGCCTGTGACTTACGTCAAAGGAACAGTTATAGGTTGAATTTTTTTACATAGCGAAAGACTATTTTGAATATGCTCAGGTAGTAGATTGAATAGGCGAGAACTTGAATGTATACCTAGGTAATTTTTTGTAAAATTCGTGTTCATGTTTGTAACCCCAGACTGAATAAATCTAATTTGCCTTATGGGCTTCTGGGTTTCAAAGTTTATTTTACCTGTCGGATGCTCAGATTTTTCCGGTGGGTCGTGAGTCAGAATATGGTGTTTAATAAATTAACAAACTTATTATTAAATTTGGTTAAAACCCTGATTTGTTAACAAAAGAACTTGAGGAGTGCACTTTAAGTTTCTAGCTTAGTAAGATTTAAAACTGCAAGTTATAAGAGATTAAAAGTTAAGGAATTATTTATCAAGTAAAATTAAGATAAATTAAGATAATTTTTGGGCGCCAGCTACTAAAAAAATTAGTAACAATTTGTATATCAGATTTTCACAACAAGAGAAATAAAACGATTCAGCTCAAATAAATAGTATATTAATAAATAGAATAAATATTAACAATAACAAATTACTCTTAACAATGATAAAAAATATATATTTACCTGAAGGGCAAAACAATGGAAATAAATGCCTGAAGGGCTATCACAATAAAAAATGAATGAAAGAAAATATTTTATCAACTGCAAGGCTTACATTTACAAGAACAATTACTGGCAATTATTTGTTACGCTGGAACCGAAGACCTGATGATGGAAATATGTTCTACCACAGACTTACAGACCTTAATTTCCAAGGATTTCCACGATGATCTATTCCCTTGCCAAGATGGCCTATGCTGGTGTATACTGATCTTCTGGGTCTAGCTAGACTTCACCTGCACCTGGGAAAGATGTAACCAATCCTGGATAAGATAATAGGATAATCTGGATTTCAGTCTGATGTGGTCTGGTAAAGTTGAATCTGTCGAATCCTCTTCTTGGTCTCGTTCAATAAAACATAAATATACCAGTGTCAAAAATGTACAAGTAAAGTTGGAAATATGCAAGTTAGCTTACGGCTGATAAAATTAGAAAAAAACTTACTGAAGGCAAGTTTCTTCTAGAAAAGTTGACTAAACAATTTAGCAAAGATATGAATTATAATAAATCAATTATTATAATTACAAAGATATGAATTTATTATTTTATTTTAAAAATAACTTAAGATATAAATTATAATAAACTAATTATTATAATTTCGAAACTATGAAATTTTAGAAATTACTCTAGATATAACTAGACAAGATTAAAGCAATAAAAATAATTCCTCTGAATAAGAAATTATGTTAGGAAGAAATTTGTTATATTATTTAAATTTAATAACAGTAATTAAATAGACAAATCACAATAAGACACTCAGAAAATTAAGTTTTAATATTGCTAAAACGCAATCTTTTCACAAATAGAAAATGTGTGAATCACAAAATAATACAATAAGTAAGAAAGTAAAAAGTTAGGTATTCTGATTTTTATAACTGATTTAATTAGATTACTAATTAAAGTTAATTTCTACTATTTACTGTAGAACGATAAGAAACAATTGGAGTAAGAAATGGTAAGGAATGCTTTAATTATTCAATTAAATTACGATAATTAGATAATAACTATGAATTTTAATTAATTCAAATCGTATTAAGATATAGCAGGGAATAATTTAAATATTAAATTAAATTACGAAAAATTACAATAATCAAATTGTGAGATAAGATAAAAACCAATATTTTCCGTTAAGCGAAAACTATTAATTTCGAAGAGTTTTTTACCACCTTCCGCAAACGAAAGAGATCTGTGTAAGTGCATATATTTTATGAATAACTCGATAAAGATAATAACGATAATTGCAAATTTTAATTGCAAAAGATAATAAGGAACGGTAATAACATAAGTTAACTTGCAAGACGACACCACGTGTAGATATTTGCATGAAATCAATCACGCGTGGAGAGCACTAAATTTGGCTAAAATGCCGGCGTCAAACACACCCAATTGATAAATTCGATTTAAATCGATATTTACCACATTTGACTGTAATAAATAACCAACATGCTAAATATTTACTAGGCTACGTATTGCAAATAATACTTTATAACGATAAGGTACAGAAAAATTCTACATCCGAGAAAAATAATTAGATATTCATAAAATTACGACTTACCAGTACGGAAGATAGGAAAAAGCTGGTGGAGGAGGAATGCTGTAGGATAGAGAACGTTTCAGTGCCGTCGACGCGCGCATAACATAGCTACATTTAATTGTCTCCGGTAGAAACCAGTTGTAACCGTAATTTACCAAATTATCGTTACACACCCCATTCGCTTCGGGTAGAAAATTTGTTAACTCTAGGAGTTACAAATTTTCGTTATCGTAATTACCCCAAATAAAGGATTAAAAAATAAAAAATAAGACATAAGACAAGATAGACAGGAAGGAAAGATACTGGGTTCTATTGGAGAAGTGATTAATCCCCTCGAACACATCCAAGTCAGTCGACATGTGGCATGATCACAGATGAAATGGGATCAAACCAAAGGACATTTTGTGCAGTTCTAGATGCAAGAAAAGCCTCGTTAATGTACCCTTACTCGGAAGTCCATGAAGAAAAACAAGAAAGATGCAAGAAGCAAATAACACTCGCCCAAAAGAATCACGAAAAGAAGAGAGAGAGATAGAGAAAAAACCAGAAAGAAGTTAAGGAGAGGACACTAAGTCAGTCTCCAGAGACGTGGTTTGCCGCCTCAGTACTGTATAGTAGTTACCATTACTGAAATTGGAAGCGTAGCTCCAAGAAAAGAAAAGGCGACGAGGTTGCTCCTGATTATAACACAGTGGCTAATTTCCCTGTCCAGCAATGAAACAGACTTGTATAAACAGCAGATCATTGAGAATCATTATGCTAGCAAGGCTCACCAGACTAGATGTCAGAAACTCTTGAAAAGCAGACACATCCTGTCCATTTACTATTAAAAGTAGCCAAACAGTGACGAAACCACTCCCATCACAATCAAGCCTCTCTGCACGATAAGTGGCCGTTTAGAGGGCTTTTACCTCACGCAGGTTAATCCACGGTGGTAGTATTCGTTACCCCTTACCACAGGGCACTAAAATGAAATACTATCAAGTAGTATTCATAAGGAAAGGTATAATAAGATAAGATATAGTGAGTGAGATTTTAATCGACTTGATCGGTTTCGGTGTCTGGATCGGAATCATCATCTGAGTCCAACTCGACATAATTTTCCTTAAGATCTTTAACATGCCACTTACCAAGATTATTTCCTTCAAGATCCGAAAGTTCATACACTAATTTAGAGATAACTCTTTTTACTTTACACTGTATATATTTCGGCGCTAACTTGGCGGAATAATCATTGGCAGCATTAGACAAGGTATAATTTCTTTTCCAGACTCGGTCACCGGGATAAAATCTCAAAGGTCGCTTACGTAAATTATAGTGCTTGACATTACGTTCATATGCATGACGCAGCCTTTTACGTATGTCCACATATAATTTAGGTAACTCTTGTATGTCATCAATTAATTGGTTTTTCTCTCCAATAGAAAGTATATTATCCGCGTTTTCAATAATTTTCCCATAATAATCCCCTGTTAAAGGAATATTCCTTGCAAAATTTAGAAAAGCAGGTGGATAACCCGTAATGTCGTGTTTCGCTAACCTAATGGCTTGTGCCACTTGATAAATTGACATGTCCCAAGTTTTATGATTTTCATTTACATAGGATCGAATCGCGGTTACAATAACTCTATTAACCCGTTCTGTATGGTTTATTTGGGGATGGTATTTTGCATTATACCACACCTTTTGAACTTTATACTTATCGATAAATTGTTTAAACTCGCGACTAGTGAATTGTGTGCCATTATCGCAAGCGAAAATTTGTGGTACACCATAAATAAGGAAAACGTCATTTTCGAGAAATTTAATAATTGCTGTTGAGGTAGCCTTAAATAAAGGACGGACTAAGACAAACTTAGTAAACCAATCGACTACTACGAGAACATACTGATTACCGTTTTTTGATCTAGGGTAAGGTCCAAGTAAATCCGCTGAAATTAACTGAAAAGGGAAGTTAATATTCCGATAAGCACCCATTAAACCGGCACGTGGTAAATTTGAACTTTTGTTTGCTGCACAAATAGGACATTTACGCACATATTTATACACTTCTTTACGGATATTTGGCCAGTAATAAAGTTCCATAATTCTAAAGAGAGTTTTAGAAACACCAAAGTGTCCAGCAGTAGCATCGTCATGAAACATATAAAAAATTTCCGAACGGTTTTTCGTAGGTACGACAATCTTCCAATCAGTTACGTTACTGACCAAACTATGATTATTAAAAATATGCTTATACAAAATATTATTTTCTACTCGATATGAAGGATATTTCTCCGGATTTTCTTGTATTTTAGTTAACATGGTATTGTACCATTTATCGGGAATTAATTTATTCAAATCTAAGACAGCTGTTTCGGTAATAGAACGAGAAAGTGCATCCGCTACAATATTATGTTTACCTTTACGGTGAATAATATTAAAGTTAAATTGAGATAATCTAATCGCCCAACGAGCTAAGCGACCCGTCGGATTAGAAATATTAGTTAACCATAACAACGACGCGTGATCCGTTTCAACCGTAAATCTAGAGCCTTGTACGTAACTACGAAATTTTTCTATACTATATATTACGGCAAGTAATTCCTTTTCCGTTACTGAATATTTACGTTCACATTTGTTTAAGGTCCTGCTTGCATAAGCAATAGGATGATCAATTCCGTCACTCTCCTGATAGAGCACAGAACCAACGCCTGTATTTGACGCGTCACATTGAATAAAAAAAGGTTTAGTAAAGTCAGGACTAGCTAAAACAGGGGCAGAGGTTAAACGACGTTTTATTTCCTCAAAAGCTTGATTAGCTTCCGGTGTCCATGTTATAGGCTGACCCTTTTTACGTCCGTGTAAAAGGTCTGAGATAGGTGAACAAATAGTGGAGAAATCTTTAATGAACCGGCGGTACCAACTAACAAGACCGATAAGACGTTTTATTTCGGTGGTATTTTTCGGAACGGAGTAATTTAAAATGGCGGTAACCTTTTCTGGGTCCGTTCTTAAACCTTGCTGATCGACAACAAAACCTAAGAAGGATAAAGAGGGACGACAGAATTGACATTTTTTTAGATTTACGGTAAGATTAGCCTCTTTTAATTTTGCGAAAACTTGATTCAAGATATCTAAGTGAGTCGAAAAGTCGGGGGTAGCTATAATAATATCATCCAAATAACAAAAGCAAAAAGGTTCAAGTGAAGGTCCAATGACTTGGTCCATTAACCTAGCCATAGTTTTTGGTGCATTACTTAGACCAAAAGGCATAGTGCGAAATTCAAACAATCCTTTGCCGTAAACAGCAAAGGCAGTCTTTGGTCGTGACGCGGGATCTAAAGGAATTTGGAAAAACGCATTTTTCAAATCAATGGAAGTAAGGAACTTTGCATCACGAAGTTTATTTAAAATACTATCAATTAACGGCATAGGATATGAGTCATCCACAGTTACGGAATTGACTTTTCTCCCGTCGAAACATATGCGATATTCTCCCGAACGTTTTTCTACTAACCACAAAGGACTAGACCACGGAGATCGAGAAGGTTGAATTACACCCATTTCAAGCATTTTGTCAAGTTCGGTATTTAAGTGCTGTTGCATAACCGGCGATAAAGGATATTGTCTCTGTCTGATAGGCTTGGCATCCCCAGTATCAATCGTGTGAGATATCAAGTGGGTAAGTCCCAGACGATCAGAAGGAGCAATTTCGGAAAACATATTAACAACCTTATCTAAGGACTTTTTATTATCTGAAGATAAATCATGTACCGTTTGAATTGTATTAACCGTACAAAGAGAAATAGGTAAATTATAGGTAAGATCCTTGAAATCTACATTTATCTGAAATTCTTTTAGAAAATCTACTCCTAAAATTAAAGTGTGAGTCATTGACGGAATGACTAAAATTTTCATTACTTTCGAAACATCATTTAAACATACCGGAACCGAAATATAGCCTAACATATTTTGTGACGTACCATCAGCAGTGGTTACATTAAAATAATTTTCATACTGTATAGGTATCTTTAATTTCTGTAGCAAATAATATCCCGAAGAACCCAATACAGAAGCAGAGCTACCGCTGTCTACTAACGCTAAAATGTTAACACCGGAAATTTGAACATTACAATAGGGACGATTATCATTAGGTTTCTTTACACAAATAGGATTCATAGTAGGAAGGGATTGATAAAAGTGTTTCACCGTAGAAAGCCACTTTTGCCAATCAGACACTGATTGTTTTATTTCTTTCCTTTTTTTGATATTTTGAGTTTTTGGTTTGTAACTGGACGATTTTCGGAAGTGGAGGCTGAGGCAACGACATCCAGTGACACGTCCCCGCTCAATTCGTTTTTTGGACTGCATTTTGTACACCGAAACTTTGTAGTATTTTTCAACCCGCACCCAAAACAAAATAGTTTTCGTGGGTTCCGACACGTATTGTAGGAATGCCCTACTTTATCACAATTCCAGCATTTAAGATGCGATACTGCAGAAAAATTTACTTGATTACTAGAATTACTTCTCGAATTTTTATCACTAGGAAATGAATTTTTATTGAAAAATGAATGGTTATTTTTGAATTGAGTATTTGAACTCGAAGCTATACAACTTAAGTCAGGTTCTAATAACCCTCCTTTAGGCTGTGGTGGTGTTCTATAACGGTTTGACCAAGTACGAGATTCCTCTAATTTTTTACATAAATCCGACAATTCAGATACAGTGGTGGGTTGTGCTAATGCTAACCTCGAAATATAATAAGGTAATAAATTCCGTCTGATTTTATTCACGATAACAGCTTCGCTTGGTTTAATCGGTAGACGATTGAATAACCCTTCCATTGACGCAATGAAAATAGCAACACGTTCATTAGGACCTTGCGTCCTATTATTAATTTCTTGTAATAACTCGTCCTCATAACAATAAGGTAAAAAATCCTGCTTTAATTTTGCTACTAACTCATCCCAATTACTAACTTTCTTATGATTATTTGTAAACCAAATCCAAGCAGATCCAGTAAACAAATCACATGCTGACAAAAATAACTCGCTTTTAGAGATTTTTCGCGCTTGACGTAAAAGTTCGATTTTTTCTAGAAAAGCCGTAAGAGATTCGTTTTCGGTTGATCCGCTAAAAGTGACATTCCATTCATATGGAGGTATAGATTGTACATTAAACGTATGCGAAACAGGTGGAGTCGGTTCAATAGGAGTGGAAGTAGTCGGCAAGTCTTTAAAAGCAAAATCACCCTCCAATTCTAAAATTAGAATTTGCAATTCGCCCTTTTTGACTTCTTCTTCCTCATTATTCGCGATCAAGCGTTGCATTCTACCCGATAAATGAGTTAAACGTGACGAAATTCGTTTCTTAAGTGAAGAATCCCCGCTAGTTTGATAACTATCAATTACATTCGTTAAATCGGTAATCGTAGCGTGTATTTCTTTAAAATCATCTAGGAATTTATACGGATGTACTGTTGACCCTTGTACAAAACTTCTATTCGCGCTTTCTTGACTTAATAATCCCCGTAAAATTTTCCGTTTTTTATCCGTATCCCCAACCGGATCGACATTACGTACTTTTAATTCATAAGTAAGTTCGGCAACCTTTAAGTGATTTGGTTCCATAATGTTATAGTTTCTAAATAAGATAGAATACGAGAAATGAAAGATAAGTTACGTTAACAAGTTACAAAACTCAAGATCAAGATTACAATCAATCGTAATCGGTATATCACGTATAGAGAAAAGTTAAAATAGAAATGCGAAAATAATCCAATAAATTTCAATAACTCATAGGTAACGCTAACAAATAACCACCCAGTATATTACGAATAATTTTCAATCACTTGTAATTCAAATAAATTAATCAGATAATAAGAAATTCAGATAAAAATCCACAAGTTAAATTATAAATAGTGTACAGAATAAGAACTCGTATTTATTCTCGCGACAAAAAAATTAAATCACCATATGCACAAAGTTCCAATAATGTAAAGTTAAATTCGGTAGGTAAATAAATCTCTTATTCCAACACTATTAAGTTTTCATAAATACTTTAAACCTTACTTGTAAAAAATAGGGAAATAAAGAAATCGGTAAACAAGTTTTTATGTTTACAACGGCCGCAAATATCTTCACAATTTTAATTCAAAATACTTGCAAAAATAAGATAATAACGAATAAAATAAGATATACCACTTTAATAATGTCAATATCAAATAGTTGTAAAAATCAGTTTTAGAAATATGTACTTATGTTTAAAGTACGAAACATATACTTTCTTAGTTAGAATATTTTATACTTAGAAAATTTAGGTAATGGTTCCAGGTCTTATTGTTTGTTTGACTTTGGCTTATTTCTCCCTGAGAAAATCTGATTTCAATATAACTATAGTGCAGTTTAAATTCATAAAATATCAGGCCTCACACGTTGGACGACAATTTTTGTAACCCCAGACTGAATAAATCTAATTTGCCTTATGGGCTTCTGGGTTTCAAAGTTTATTTTACCTGTCGGCTGCTCAGATTTTTCCGGTGGGTCGTGAGTCAGAATATGGTGTTTAATAAATTAACAAACTTATTATTAAATTTGGTTAAAACCCTGATTTGTTAACAAAAGAACTTGAGGAGTGCACTTTAAGTTTCTAGCTTAGTAAGATTTAAAACTGCAAGTTATAAGAGATTAAAAGTTAAGGAATTATTTATCAAGTAAAATTAAGATAAATTAAGATAATTTTTGGGCGCCAGCTACTAAAAAAATTAGTAACAATTTGTATATCAGATTTTCACAACAAGAGAAATAAAACGATTCAGCTCAAATAAATAGTATATTAATAAATAGAATAAATATTAACAATAACAAATTACTCTTAACAATGATAAAAAATATATATTTACCTGAAGGGCAAAACAATGGAAATAAATGCCTGAAGGGCTATCACAATAAAAAATGAATGAAAGAAAATATTTTATCAACTGCAAGGCTTACATTTACAAGAACAATTACTGGCAATTATTTGTTACGCTGGAACCGAAGACCTGATGATGGAAATATGTTCTACCACAGACTTACAGACCTTAATTTCCAAGGATTTCCACGATGATCTATTCCCTTGCCAAGATGGCCTATGCTGGTGTATACTGATCTTCTGGGTCTAGCTAGACTTCACCTGCACCTGGGAAAGATGTAACCAATCCTGGATAAGATAATAGGATAATCTGGATTTCAGTCTGATGTGGTCTGGTAAAGTTGAATCTGTCGAATCCTCTTCTTGGTCTCGTTCAATAAAACATAAATATACCAGTGTCAAAAATGTACAAGTAAAGTTGGAAATATGCAAGTTAGCTTACGGCTGATAAAATTAGAAAAAAACTTACTGAAGGCAAGTTTCTTCTAGAAAAGTTGACTAAACAATTTAGCAAAGATATGAATTATAATAAATCAATTATTATAATTACAAAGATATGAATTTATTATTTTATTTTAAAAATAACTTAAGATATAAATTATAATAAACTAATTATTATAATTTCGAAACTATGAAATTTTAGAAATTACTCTAGATATAACTAGACAAGATTAAAGCAATAAAAATAATTCCTCTGAATAAGAAATTATGTTAGGAAGAAATTTGTTATATTATTTAAATTTAATAACAGTAATTAAATAGACAAATCACAATAAGACACTCAGAAAATTAAGTTTTAATATTGCTAAAACGCAATCTTTTCGCAAATAGAAAATGTGTGAATCACAAAATAATACAATAAGTAAGAAAGTAAAAAGTTAGGTATTCTGATTTTTATAACTGATTTAATTAGATTACTAATTAAAGTTAATTTCTACTATTTACTGTAGAACGATAAGAAACAATTGGAGTAAGAAATGGTAAGGAATGCTTTAATTATTCAATTAAATTACGATAATTAGATAATAACTATGAATTTTAATTAATTCAAATCGTATTAAGATATAGCAGGGAATAATTTAAATATTAAATTAAATTACGAAAAATTACAATAATCAAATTGTGAGATAAGATAAAAACCAATATTTTCCGTTAAGCGAAAACTATTAATTTCGAAGAGTTTTTTACCACCTTCCGCAAACGAAAGAGATCTGTGTAAGTGCATATATTTTATGAATAACTCGATAAAGATAATAACGATAATTGCAAATTTTAATTGCAAAAGATAATAAGGAACGGTAATAACATAAGTTAACTTGCAAGACGACACCACGTGTAGATATTTGCATGAAATCAATCACGCGTGGAGAGCACTAAATTTGGCTAAAATGCCGGCGTCAAACACACCCAATTGATAAATTCGATTTAAATCGATATTTACCACATTTGACTGTAATAAATAACCAACATGCTAAATATTTACTAGGCTACGTATTGCAAATAATACTTTATAACGATAAGGTACAGAAAAATTCTACATCCGAGAAAAATAATTAGATATTCATAAAATTACGACTTACCAGTACGGAAGATAGGAAAAAGCTGGTGGAGGAGGAATGCTGTAGGATAGAGAACGTTTCAGTGCCGTCGACGCGCGCATAACATAGCTACATTTAATTGTCTCCGGTAGAAACCAGTTGTAACCGTAATTTACCAAATTATCGTTACATGTTTAGCTAAAGCAATATTGTCTTTTCCTCGAGTGTTGTGCGAGTGGACAGTGGACATCACTGTTGGTAATAAAATTGTTTATTAACATAAATGAGGGTTAATAATTTCATAAGATGTACTCTTGGCATTAACTTTACTGTCATAATATATGCGTTCGTTTTTCACTCTTTGTACCAGATGATATAAAACAGATTACAATTGACTTTACAATTCCATACAAATAACGGAATAGTAAACTGGATTAGGTTATTTCGATGTATTATTAAGTTGACTACAAGAGGATTACTGATACATTTGTAATGGCCTTAGTTGAATCCTCCTTCACAAATTGAGTTATAAATCCATAGCCCGTTATATATAAATAATTTTTATTATACCAGGTGGAGGTTTCGATAATTACATGTTCTGGATATTATTATTTTTATATTAGAATTGTGTAATAATCTGAGTGATAAATGCGTGCGTACTAGGTGAATAGTAGATAAATTGTTAAGTAAGTTAAGGTCATGTATATTATGTATCTCCTACAATCTGTCCGCGGCACCTCAGTGTATAATCTTGCCTAATATAAAATGTCACTAATTTTAAAACAAAATTCGTTTATTTTGTATATCTATATGATGCAGTTGAACAATTCGAGAAAATAATTGAAACCTAAGTGGCCCGAAGTAGTTTTTCACTAACACCAAAACACTACACGCGAATTACGTTTCGCCAATGAAGTTGGCATCATCTGGAGATTATTAAAACTCGAGTTTTAATCATCATTAGTGAATAACTACTTCAGGGTTAGTGTCACACCAAAGGTTCCACCACTCTTCTTTAGAAATCTAAATGGTCGCTAGTAGAAACTTAAGTGGTTTTAACAGCGATATTGGTTTTCAAAGATTACATCTTAGCTCCAATATCTCGAAAACGGTTGGGATTTTCTTATACAATTAACTTTTATACAAAATTAAAGCACTTCCTGTCGAGGTCCTTGCCATCAAAATATTTATTTTTAACACAGCGTCATCTATACCGTAACGTGTTAAAAAACGACTTCCATTTCTATCTATCATCATTTATACATTCTAGCAGTTGGAATTTATAGAATTTAAATATCTTTGTTATTCTTCAAAATACTTAACCTGAGTATTTATTGTATGGGGGGAGTATGAGTATGTATGGCCACAAATTTTTTCTAAGTAAAATAAGTATGCTTATTTCCACCCTAATGGTCATATTAAAATTAAAATTCAATAAAAAATTAATTAGTAATACAGGATAAAGCAACGGTTTTCATTTAAATAATTAGGAACGTTGTGAGTACATCGCGGTAAAACAGGGGACGGATGGAACAGTATTACCAGCCGACATCTCTTGAAATTGCGTGCGATCTTAGAAGTAAAATGTAATCTGTAATATTTATTGAATTAAATAAAAATTTTAAAAAATTATTTTAAAAAGAAAAGTTTCTCTTTTCTAATTTATATATTACTTAGCGGTTACCTTTGATATATGTTACTAAAAAGTTGATGAAAAAAAGCCGTTTGAATTTAGACATTATGAATTTACTCATCTCAAGCAAAATGTCTCGAAAAAAATTCTTCGTATGATATTACTTCAATTATAAAATGGGAATAAACCTCGGAATAAACAAACATCTTATATATTTAAAAGCATAAAATGAGACGGTTTTTAATTTTACGCAAATTATAAACTGTAAAATACTACAAAATATTCAAAAGTTAACATTAAAACACACGCACAGTCATGATTGAAATATAGTTCTCTATTTTCTAATTTTATAAATCTACATTTTTAGTCTTTCGGCATAAAATAAACTGGTTATGAATTGAAGAAAAATTTTCCGACGTCCTTCGTTTATCTGCCTAATCCCTGCTGTCTGTGGAGCTGTAAGTGCCTAGTGTGTGTATCTTTACTACAAATAGAAAATAAAAACAGTGAAAATTCTTTACAATTCGAAACCACTGAGGGAGATCAAGAGGGAACAGAAATCGTCGATGACGGTGAAAAATATAATGATTAATAATGTTTAACATTGTATTATATTAATTATTCTCATTCTCATTCGAAACTTTCGGCAAAATATATTATTTCCAAAGGTGTTTACAAGTAATGCCGTTTTGCCCATATTGCCCTATTATTACCACGTATTCCTGCAAATTATTTAATTACACTCACAAAACACTAGTTTTGGTTAAATAATTATACGAGGTTTAATGAATTATATTCCTCGAAAAATGTTGTACTACTAGAAAACCTAATGATGAAAGTTTAATAGATTTAAATACACGCAATTGAACCGAAGACCAATAAAAATAATCAGTCAAATCACTATATCAAATAATAACTCAACCTAATCTAACCTAAATCGTATTCATAAATTTACATTTCTTACAAATTAAAATTTTTAAAAATAATATGCCAAAAAATTATCAATTGTTTTAGAAAGATATAAGTAACATTTCACAAAGAAATTTAAAGGCTATTGATGACCTTTTTTGGGCAGCCCGATTTTAATCGATTTTGTTTAAACCGCAAAACCTCCTTATATTAAATACCGCTAACCATACTTACCACCTACATAAAACGTAGGCGTTATAAAAGTCGAATAAAATGAAATAATGCATAGTAACACCAAAATGGAATTTTACCACTTAAATGATTTATGTGGTTCCAATTTAATTCGCCAAGAAAAAACAACGAGAGTGCTCACATTGATATTTCTTTAACGACAAACTTGGGAAAAACAATCGAATTGTTTTCAATTTCTCGGATGATATTTGATAAAAATGTTTTTAAACATTTAATTCTGCATTAAATATTTCATAAACCATCAATGATTGGATGGTAATCAGTTACAATTATTGATGAATTATACGGGTGACCACGAAATGAGCCTCGCTCGCCCTTATATCTTCTTTGTTTTACAGGATATAAATTTCAAATTTGGACACGTCAAATAACGGTTAAATATGCATTATTTCAACCATTTTATCACTTTCTGTCGCTTCCGGTTTCATCGGAAATGACACTAACTTTTGTTTTTTAAATGAAACACCCTGTATATTTTTACATTTTTGGATTCAGGAGGTCATTTTGACTACAGTTAAGGCATATTGAGATAAAAATATTATTGACAGACATTTTTATGACCAAATTTAATTTTTGATCTAGGCGGCCGTGACTCCAAAAAAATGTTTTGTTTTGCTTTAATAATTAATCAAAAAATACAATTATGATATTATGTCGTATGACATTTGTGTTATAAGATCTTACATTTCGGAAATCGTTTTTCCTGAATAACTCATTTCTTTTAAATGGCACCATGGTGACTCGCAATGTTATTTTAATAAGACATTTCATTACCGATAATTTATTGGTACCAAACACTTCATTATTTGTTCATATTCTAATACATAAAAATTACATTCAACATTGTGCCATTTAAAAAAAATTAGTTATTCTGGAAAAACGATTTCCGAAATGTTTAAGATCTTATAACACAAATGTCATTATCATACGACATAATATCATAATTGTATTTTTTGATTAATTATTGAAGCAAAACAAAACATTTTTTGGGGTCACGGCCGCCTAGATCAAAAATTAAATTTGCTCATAAAAATGTATGTCAATAATATTTTTATCTCAATATTCCTTAACTGCATTCAAAATAACCTCCTGAATCCAAAAATGTAAAAACATACAGGGTGTTCCATTTAAAAAACGAAAGTTAGTGTAATTTCCGGTGAAACCGGAAGCGACGGAAAGTGATAAAACCGTTAAAATAATGCATATTTAACCGTTATTTGATGTGCCCAAATTTGAAATTAATATCTTGGAAAACAAAGAAGATATAAGGGCGAACGTCATTTCGTGGTCACCCGGTATAGGTATGAAACTTATGAAAAGTCGGGGAAATTTTATTCGTACTTAAACAGTAAGCAAGGGAAATTATTGTCAGATGAATTTCGCTGAATTTTGCCTAATTTTCAATTATTAATAATTAAATGTAATAATTTATTTATTAGATATACTTTATTTTGTAAAGCAATGGATTTTGTCTAGACAGCTGAATTACAAGCAATATTATGTATAAGAATTGATCTTTGTGATACTCCAAACTTTGCCATCTTAGTTCCGTTAATACGTACTACTTGTTTTTCCTCATAACTGACTTTTTAATTTGATTACCATTTAATACAGGTTTAAATTGAGTTTATTTCATTTATTTTCTTCATACAGGGTGTCCCAGCCTCGCGTCGGCCAAATGTCCTGGCTCTCCTATTAGAGATATCGAAAAATTTCAAAAACGAGATGATAGAGGACACAATGGTGCATAGTATAAAAATATTTTGAAATATACAGGGTGATCGATTTAGGCGTGATGTCATAAACTTATGTTTTTTAAATGGAACACTAGGTATATTATTACATATTTGAATTCTCCTTTTAAAGACGACTCAATCGATATGCCACTTGATGGGTCTGCGATGGGTCGGTACCATGACATGGGTGAGTTTGTACCAAAAACGTGCCAACTTTGTGAGCTCACTGTGGCGTAGCGGAAAAGCATTTTGAGATCTAGTTTGTGCCAAAAATTGTCAAAAATCCTGTAGTTTACGCTGCTGTTATCAGATCTAACGAAATCGGTTATTTTATACCGGGTGAGTCAGAAAACGCCAAATCTACTTTTTCCCATTTTTTTCAAATGGAACACCCTGTATATTATGATACCAAAGGAGAGCCCTTTGAAAGAGCTTTCCATTGATAGTGGCACAATTCGAGGTTTATTAAAAAATTACACTCAATTTTCAATTGTTTTGTGAATTTTAGCTGAAATCGGCTCTTTTCAGTAAGAAAATTTTGAAAATAATTCTTATACTCGGAGAAAAAAACCGTACTTCAGTACAGAAAAGTACTTAAGTATAAAATAGTCAACGCCTGATAAATTTAATTTTTTTTCTGAAATGTGTGTATAAATTCATGTCATGGCAAGTATTTTCTAGCCCGAAGTAATTTTGTCGCGAAACGATTTACTATGTTAGAACGAAGGTGCTTAATAAAACGTACCTTTTCGTAGTATTTTTCTTTCAGCTTTTAGATAGTGTTCTTCATTTTTCTAAAATAAGACCAAAAAATACTTTTATTTCCAATTCAATGAAAGATAATAAAATTGTTGTTAAGTTTGGGAAGCTGTTGTTTGGGAAGCTGTTGTTCCACGTACTATCATCGAAAGAATAAATAAAAAATTGTAGAGAAATTCATATTGCTTCCAACTTTCAATTTATTGAAATAAATTTAAAAAAATCATGTAGGTACCTGTCATAAAAATACCAGTCTTGTCGATAGTTTACTTTATTGTTGTAAAATTTCAGCGAAAATTTACAAAACAATTGAAAATTGAGTGTAATTTTTTAATAAACCTCGAATTCTGCCACTTTGCCATCAAATATCTTGGCACCCATGACAGATAGACCCTTAAACCTTTGTATCAGTGGAAAGCTCTTTCAAAGAGCTCTCCTTTGGTGTCATAATATACAGGGTGTTCCATTTGAAAAAAATGGGAAAATGTAGATTTGGCGTTTCCTGACTCACCCGGTATAAAATGACCGATTTCGTTAGATCTGATAACAGCAGCGTAAACTACAGGGTTTTTGACAGTTTTTGGCACAAACTAGATCTCAAAATGCTTTTCCGCTACGCCACAGTGAGCTCACAAAGTTGGCACGTTTTTGGTACAAAATCACCCATATCATGGTACCGACCCATCGCAGACCCATCAAGTGGCATATCGATTGAGTCGTCTTTAAAAGGAGAATTCAAATATGTAATAATATACCTAGTGTTCCATTTAAAAAAACATAAGTTTATGACATCACGCCTAAATCGATCACCCTGTATATTTCAAACTATTTTTATACTATGCACCATTGTGTCCTCTATTATCTCGTTTTTGAAATTTTTTTATATCTCTTATAGGAGAGCCAGGACATTTGGCCGACGCGAGGCTGGGACACCCTGTATATCTTTTTACTATGTATTTTATCAATAAATTGTTTACACACATTTTTATAAAATTCGAAAATTCCACACATATTCCGGCTGAACCAATTAATTATTCCCTGGTTTAGTGAGTTATGTTATGAAATTACATTTTGTGACTTCAAAGTAAGTAAGCTAATATATTCTTTTTATATACAAACATATAATGCAAGAAAACGTGAAATCATTCCTATTGAATAGTCTCTAAAGCCTACCTAATGTAAAACATGTAGATATTCTGAAAGGGAAAAAACTATAAAACGTTGAAATGCAGCCCTTTTGTAAACTCCTGATGTATTATACCTTTTCCTGTGACGTGTTGTTAGATGTGCATTGATTCTACCTAGAATATATCCAGTTTCCTGAGAATTCAGTTCTTGCCTTAAGAAAGGTGAACTTTGTTTGAAACGATGTTAAGGCAAAGGCACTTTCTTTTAGGAAGTAAAATGATTGGTAGAAAATGTACATGTTTATTCGTCGTAGGTATTTGTTAGTTTTTAAATAAGGCGAAATACTTTTTTTATTTACTACAATGTTATAGATATCAACTGAAATGAAAACTGATAATTTTTTATATCCTCGCTTTATACTCTGAATCAATCACCAATTTACGATTTTAATTAGAGCCATATATCTTGCGATTATTAGATTAGATTATTAGAAAGAAAATGTCTTGATATACATATAATACATGTTTGTGTTTTCTTATTTTCCCATAATAGAAAATTCTTATTCTAAACATGACAACCTCAAAATTTTTTAAAATCTATTTAGTTTGTTCAAACAAATAAAAACAAAATAAAATTATAAATAGGTATTATTTATTATAAATTAAAAAAATCAAATTAATTTGAAAGTGGTAAATAGTATGTGTTTACTTATTAACATGTTCTATCCGTTGACAAAAAACAAAAGACAAAAGACAAAAGACAAAAGACAAAAGACAAAAGACAAAAGACAAAAGACAAAAGACAAAAGACAAAAGACAAAAGACAAAAGACAAAAGACAAAAGACAAAAGACAAAAGACAAAAGACAAAAGACAAAAGACAAAAGACAAAAGACAAAAGACAAAAGACAAAAGACAAAAGACAAAAGACAAAAGACAAAAGACAAAAGACAAAAGACAAAAGACAAAAGACAAAAGACAAAAGACAAAAGACAAAAGACAAAAGACAAAAGACAAAAGACAAAAGACAAAAGACAAAAGACAAAAGACAAAAGACAAAAGACAAAAGACAAAAGACAAAAGACAAAAGACAAAAGACAAAAGACAAAAGACAAAAGACAAAAGACAAAAGACAAAAGACAAAAGACAAAAGACAAAAGACAAAAGACAAAAGACAAAAGACAAAAGACAAAAGACAAAAGACAAAAGACAAAAGACAAAAGACAAAAGACAAAAGACAAAAGACAAAAGACAAAAGACAAAAGACAAAAGACAAAAGACAAAAGACAAAAGACAAAAGACAAAAGACAAAAGACAAAAGACAAAAGACAAAAGACACAAGACACAAGACAAAAGACAAAAGACAAAAGACAAAAGACAAAAGACATATTTTATTTCCGTTTTGACTTGTTACAGTTGTTACAAGTATTGGATGTGTCTAAAATACAATGTAAAACAAAATAAAAAATAAAAAACCCTAAATTTCACAGTCATAAAGGTAGTTAAAAAATATATAAACAGTCACAAAGTATAGATGACAAATATAGGTGAAAAAAATATAGATCACACGTATATCAAATATAGAAAGAAGCCAAAGAAGGACGCCTCTATGTCCTTCTATATATTATGTAACTTTTAAAATTTGCCCCATATCCGAATTCAAGGTCACTTGTTAAAAGAAATCTTGAATTTTTAAGAAGACACGTTTGCTATTTGCCATTTAGAATTCGTCTTCTAAATATAATACCGATTAAATTTGATCTACAGAATTTTTTCCTTTCTTCTTAATTTGATTTTCTATAGAAACAACTTTGTTAATTAATTTAATAAATATTAAAGCTAAAGCGGTATTTAACAATTTTAACAGTTATAGTAGCTCTTGCACTGGTTGTTTGTAGTCTCACTTGTGAGCTCACATGAAATTGCCATTTGATTGTCTATGTTCTTGCTATATTTGATGGTTGTCGTGATTTCTCTTTATTATTAATTTTATATTGACGTCTTCTCTTAATTTTGGAGTTATGGCGAATGCGCTGATGTTAGAAGAGTTGTTTTTATTTTAGTTCATTCTAATTAGAAATGTTCGAATATTTGAAAATTTCAATCAAATAATTTTTACAATTTAAATAATTCTTCGTATTCAGTAGAATTCTGAAACTTGATTTCCGTTATTATCAATTTTGTATTGACCACTCTACTCTGTCTTATTTTAAAATTCGGTACATTTAAGAACTTGTGTTCTGGTCGAATTTTAAACTCTCTTGAAACTCCAAGTACCTAATGTATGTATAATTTTTTTCGTTCGTGCAAAAAGTATTAACTTTTTGCACTATTTACAGTGAAAAAAGTTTTACTTTGGCACAGTGCAAAAAGTAAGTTTGTTACTAGGCAGCGAAAGTTTATTCATAGTTATTTATTGATGGGATGACGTTTGACAGTGACAATTTTATTTCTCTAGTTGTCAGTTTGGCATTTGAATATTTTGTGTTAATGTAATATTCTGTTCTATAATAGTTATTTTTATACCAAGGCTGTGAAATTCTTTTTAGCGTACCGAGAGAAGAATTATCGCCGAGGCCGCTTGCGGCCGAGGCAAGATAATCTCGAGGGCGCTAAAAAATTTCGCGGCCATGGTATAAACACTATTTTTTGTGCAGCCATAATTTAAAGTTAGAATTATGGTGAAAATTACACCACCGTTTATGATATATTTAGAGGTGAATTTAATGTTACAGCGTTTCTATGGAAATGGTATATTTTGTACGTATACAAAACATTTTGATAGTAAAATGAATTAGTTGCTTAGGCTTCAGGAGTAAATATCAGTAATAATGAAAACTGTACAATTAGTGTTAATATTTATCCTAAATAATTAATAATTCTGTTTAATAAAAAATAAAACTTTTCGTTGTCATATTTTAGAAATGCCAAATTTTGAAATGACTTAAACGTCACTTATATAAGTTACTTTTGGTTTGGCGGCCGTTACTAAGGGTAACGGCCGCGAAATTGAATTTCGCGGACTGTTTTACGAATGCGAAATACTCACTTCGCGGACGGCTGCACAAAAAATTTTTAAAGTAATTAGATATTTAATTCGATTGTAGAAAAAATGGTGTGCGCAACACTTGCAAAAAGTGTATTTGGTGCACTCAGCATGATTGCAGCTCTCGTTTCGCTCGTGCTGCAAACTTCATGCCTGATGCAACAAACATACAGTTTTTGCACTCGTTATACAAATAACTATTGTGCACAAATAACTTTTGTGTAACTAGTGCAAAAAGTGTATATTTGTTACATACATTTTTTTACGATTGATACATAAACATTTGTATGCCTATCTTTTTTGGTTAGGTTGAAATGATGAAATATTTTATTTATTTTTAATAAATTCCAAAGGCACACGAAAAATAATTGATTTATTACATGGAACTGAAAAACCAAATACCTATGTATATGTATAGATTTATTGTAGGAAGATTTAATAAAGAAATATAGAATATTCCATCGTTTTAACATAACCAAAAAATAATAGGACTACAAATGTTTATTGTTTATATCTGAAATCGGAAAAAAAGCTTTTTTTTAAGCTCATTATCAATCGTGGGCGCCATTAGAAAAAGCAAGTTTATGTTGTATTTCGGCCATCATATTAGCTATTCAACCGACTCTAGATATAGTTCTAAAAATAAAAAAGTTACCCCCATGCAAGGAGATAAATAATAGTATTGTTTACGATATTCTCTAGCTCCATAGGATTGCTGGATATCTATACTGTGACTTCACCAACAACAGGCCTTATTTTATCGATTTCCGCATTTGCCTATAAGACGCGCATTGTATTAGAGTTTGATGTTTACTAAGATATTTCGTTTTGTGTGTTTTTATAATAATTTGTGCTTATTGCACAAGTAAAATTGCTTCAGTAACAATTTCATCGAGTAATACCGTCTGAACATCATCAACGATATACGGTTCTAGAGTTAGGTAACCCTAGAAACCCTTCACAATAATTTATGTATCTATTTAAAATTATTTTGTTTCGATTAATCATTGTCATGTGAATTATTTAGAGAGTAGCGAATTTTACACAAATAAGAATAAAAATAAGTAGGGATTGAAGAATATTTTTAGAATGCAATACCAATAAAGATGATTTTCTTCTTCGTATCTACAGCTAAAAATGATGAAAAATGAACGTGACTTACTGTATATTTTTATTCTATTTTTTATAAATTGAGAGAACTAAAACTTACGTAAAATGGGCCGTTTCAACCAATAAAAAGGCAACCACTAATTGAGTTTATTCATTTATTCGCAAACAGCTCTGGATCATTCTAGCAGACAGTACTTGTCTTCTGCAAACAGAGACAAACCGTACTTAGGTTCAATTTGAAAAGTTTCGTTATTGACTTGCGAACTAAACTATAGGTGGGTATGCAGATTCATGCATGCTAATATTTAAAATGTGGTCGCTACGTGCCCAATCAAGGCTTATTTGGTGTTCAGTCGAGTTTAGTGTGGTTTCATCACAGGTGAAATTGATTACTTGAAAACTTCAACAAGTGGGTCTAAGCACACTCTGTAAGGACGCTTCAAGTTGATCAAACACAAACCAATTATAAACAGAGCCGGGGAAACAATTTGAATAATAAAAAAGTTTGTTTATGTCGTCTACGAAGTTCTTATTAAAACTTTTGTTGTTCCTTCCAAATAGCTTTTATTTTCAATTTGTGTTCGGTTATCTTGTGTTTAAGTTCGAAAGTAGTGTGAGTTTTGCTCTTGATACCCATCTTTCCTTTATAAGAATTTATTGAAATGCATTAATTCGCGTATCCTAACGTAAAAGGGCCGAAAATCACAGTTGATAAATATTTAATACGCATAGGAATAATTTCTTAATAACATTAATAAAATAAAGCATCTTTCATTTGATTACTTTCTGCTTTGTAAAATTTAATTTCAAGGATCGCTTAACATAATTTTTCTTTATTTTTTAACCTCTCGAAAAATAGAACAATAAATTACTAAAAATTCCAGTAAATTTGGAGATATCATCGCGGCTCAACTGATTGTGTATTTGAGACTTTTTGAGAGTGATTGCGATTTGAATGAAAATATCTTCTCTGTACGGTAATATTAAAAGCGCCCTCCAAATTCTGGCACAAAAATAAATTATCTACTAGCTTATTTGGAAGTTTGTAGGCCGCCAATACCATCTCCTCCTCTTCTTCTTCTTGCAACAATAAAATTAACACCAATTGATTTGAGGTTCATTCTCAAGAATAAATTCTTGGTCATTCTTTCAATTCACGCAATATGCAAACACGCAGATTTACGGACGAAAAGGAACTACGAACTACCCATTTCTAGCAAACTATTTCGGATCGAAATCGCCATCCTCCACATCAAATAGACTGTCGGTTCTCCACGACGGATTGCTCGAGGAAACCAAACCTTTAGAAAGTAAAAAGGACTATTTGCTAATGTAGCGCACTATGGTAGGTGGTTGGTTGTATAACGAGAGTTGTGCGGTTAATCGGGATATTACTGACTTCCAAGTAGTTGGAAGTTGAAAATAAAAAGATAAAACACAAAACCCAGCCCAAACAAGACATACCGAAACACCTTAAAAAAGTACAGCATTCCTACTTTACATCAAAGGTATCACAGGCAGAATCTGAAAAATTCTTAAATCTAATGACATAAAACTATCTTTATAATACAACAGACTATTTCCAACAAAATCAAAAATTCAAAAGACCAAGTCCTCAACGACTCCCGAGGTGTTTACGAAATACCTTGCTCTGACTGCTTCCAAACTTACATTGAATTAAACAAACCAACAGACTCAGCACCGACCCCAGAACAGGTCATAACATAGACTTCGATAATACAAAAACAATAGCACCTGTTTACTCCCCGTAAACAAGAATAATATAATTCGCGAAGCAGTTGAAATCGAGAAAACAAAAGGGACGGTCATCGACTTCCAACTACTGTTTAATATTTTAGTGATAAATAAATGGCGTTGGTAGTGAATAATGGAATAAGGATCGCAATATATTCTCATATAAATCGATAAAAGTTAACAAAATTGTAAATTCGTCTTTACGTTATGCACGTGCCGAATAAACCGCAGGAAGATTATACCAAGAGGTCTAGTTAGGACGAGCTAGGTCAGCAGGCATTACAAAGAATGTCCTTAGGATATCTGAACCGAATCATCAAAATGGAATGGTATAGACTCCTAAAGCATTACAGTTGGGTTTGGGCTACTGTACCATTTGGTTTATTCGCGATCATTGAGAAAAAGAACAACCTAGTCAGGATATCCTTTCAGACATTCACCGTAACGTCATCGATCCATTTGTAACCGAAAACAAAGACCAAATGCCGAAACATGGCATATCCATTTCGGTTCGATGGGAAAAATTCTTCTATCACGTATACCCTAGGGATTAGTTCCTATAGTGACTAGCCCTTAGAAGTGATATTCGTCTAAAAGATTTTACTATCTCAGTCCAAGGTAAGCTTTTGGTCAGACTACCAAACTACCAGATTGTCAATAATTGCTGCAGTATTCTTCAACTTTTTACTGTATTTGTAAATCAATGAATCTAGTTGTTTATGCTTTGTTAAGTCTGTAATATCTATCCTTTATCAGTTAAACTAATCCTTTTGAGTTAATTAGTTCACAAATATTGTATCCCGATGGTAATCGTATCTACTACTACCGATAAATTTACAATTTTGTTTATACAAGTGCCACAATTTCTGTTAGTCGTTTATTTAATATCTACAACTCATTCAAATTCTACTGGAAGTGTCTCTATGTCGTCACCAATTTTATTTATGCATTTCCACCGTACATATCGATTGTTAATGAATTAATTGCATTATTACTTTTACAAAGGGAGTGCTGTAAATAAATGTATAGTGACTGTATATAATATTCCTAACTTCTGCTTTATTTAATTTAAATATTGGCATGTTCGGATCTATAGAGAGAGTTAAGACTTCATTTCTAAGACTAGCTTTTATTGGATTAACACCAAATAGAACAAATTGCGGGAACTAACCATTTATTTATATCTATTGTAATCAACAATTTAGAAATATTGCCATGCTTAAAATATTTCTGAATTACGAAATCATTATTTTTTTCTATTTAAGTCAAAGAACTTCGTGTGTACCTTCAAAAATATTGTAATGGTGCCTACTTATTACGGTGCTTTCTTTCTATATACTTACGTAATATTTTTATACGGAAAACTCGGGCGCCAGTCCTTTAATTAAGTGCAAAGAACTACACTTTTTGGCTCTCCTATTGGGAGAACAACCCTGAATAGCGAAACAGCTGAGATACGGAATGTCTGGGGTCGGAAGCTGGGGGTCTATCTAATGGACTTCGACCATACTGCTCAAACGGGTTAATCAGAAATAAATGACAGAAATAATAACTCGTGAATTTTACCTCTTTAAAACAAAGTATTTATTCAGCAATATTAAGGGACAAATTAATTAACTCTACTACCTCCACGACTGTACAGTCGAGTATGTATAAAACTGCTTAAAACGATTAAAAACAAGTCAAGCTGGCAATCAAGAATCTTTACGCGATTTTATTACGGAATTCGGGATAAGTTTGATTAATAAATTACTGCGTACGACAAGCAAACTGACCTTTCCACTAGGATGTATTATGCACGGCGGGCAATCGGTTAGCTATAGATATTGTAGTCTATACGGAATGTTTAAACATACGGCGAACTACTGCCACAAACGTAGAGCTATTTGTTAATGATTAGGTTGATTAACATAAGTTTTCCGAGTCAACTCTATGCAGATCAACTTTATGGATGGCCCAAGTGAACAGATCTAACCAGTTGATGCATATAATGACTATTTGGCTTAACGTAGGTTTTCCGGTAATATGCATTGAGGCATTTGAGATGGCCCAAGTGAACAGATCTCAGCAGCCGATGCATATATTAGAAAACAAAAGACCAACGGAGGTATAACTAATTAGCTCTAGTTTGATTTAGTAGTATGTTACAATTATACTTATTGAATATCTATACTTAACTGAAGGCAGTACCTACAAATTGCAGCGGATTACGGCGAGTTCTTACCAATATTATATTCAAATAAATTTACTATTAAAACTCGGAGCGGAGGTACGGAAATGTTGACGGCTTCGGATTGATCTGGAACTGCTGGCGGTAGATCGGATCTGATGTTGTGAACTATTTCGGAGTGAACCTGGACTGCTGCCGACTTTCTCGGAATGACACGGAGTGAACGCTGCTCTCCCTTTTGTTACCTTTATGACGTATCTAGGTGGCGTGATAGAGGGGCGGTCACCGACTTGAAACGAAGGATTCGGATGCACAACCCGGCGTTATTTGCAGAGGTCAAGCGGATTATGCAATTAGGAGCATCAATTCGGAACGTTAATAACCGGAAATGAGTTACTTGCAATTTCTAGACTATGTTGCAAAAAGAAACGGATTAAAACGAGCAAGGATTAACATTTTTAGTAACGAATGATTTTTATTTCCGACTCGGCCATTATTTATAATAATTCACGGATTTTATTTATACGGGGGATTGTCGAAAATTAATCAATTAATTATTTGACTGCTTGTTTACCAGCGGACTTTTTAACAACTCATTACTAACTTAACTAAAACAGGACTTACTTACTAAAACAGCGGCAGGGTGTACCCAAGTGACGGTAATATTTAAAGCAAAAATGAACATTCCTTGATTGGAAAAATCACTTCGTTACAATATTCAATATAACTTTAGTTGTTTCTTGCTCACTGACTTCAACTTTAACACTTCTACTGCATTTTTAAATTTTTCTTTGATAAAGAAAGCTTAATTTATTATCTCAGACTTCTCTTTAAATCTTCTCTTTCTTTTAAAACTTTCCCTTATTCTTCTTTTAATTCTTGATGTTTTCATTTTTAATATTCCATAGTATTTTTTATTGGAACCATACAAACATATTCTGACTGTTTTTCTAACTATCTTAACCTCGTTACCCATTCAGATTAAGTTTTTGCCTTGTAATCAGTTCTACCCTTATTTAACTCAAATTCAATATTGTTCTCCGCAACTAATTTAAAACAATCTATCAATATTCTAGATCTTCCCTGAAGAAATCATAGTGTACGAAAAAATAAACAATGGCCCATTGGACTATTACACCAATATGTATATTAAAGTTGAATTTTTAGTAAAAAAGTTTTATTCCTATTATACTACAGTAATCCCTCTGAGTTTCAATTTTGGAATGCCAAATACCGAGAACCCAGTAATTTTCAAATTGACAACCGCGGAAAACTATCCGTTAAACATGAGCGTAAACGAAACTGTGCTAATATCATAATATAATGAAGGAATAATAAGCTATATCGTTTTTATACATAATTATATTGATATATATTTTAAAATAATTTGCTGCTGATGACAAAACACTGCCTGCAGAGGGCAATTTTATTATATTAGCAAATAAATTAATGTTGGTTATCATTATTGCTATAAAAACATGAGAACGAATTTGTCAAATTTAATGATCCCGATTATCATAATTAGTTTGTAATTTATAAACAGCGTTAACCCAAATACTATTTATGGATTCATATGCATATTTTGATTAACGGGGATTTAGTGGGTATAATTAAAATATAATGACTTTGATATAGATGACATACAGAACTAATTATATTTTCATGAAACAAAAAGGAAATGTGTTATAGGTTGCGGTTTTTTATGCGGGTGGTAGTGACAAATTACGCAACCTAATGGTTGATATTGATATTTGCCATCTACGAGACGAGCACCAGCAAACAGTTATTATTTTATAGTATAAAATAATACGAAAGTCAGATAAACATAGACTTCGCAAGGAGGAGGGGATGCACCAATTTGTTTTAGTAAAGCGTATAGTTACTTTAAATATTCCAGAAAAAAATTAAGCAAAGGCATTTGACAACAAATTTATTTAGCCTTCTGATTGAAATTCCACAAAAAAGTTTTCTCCAAGCTATGATTTTAGTCTTGTATTTGACATTTTCCTTCAATCTTCGTATTAGAAAATTGCTATTATTGATTTGATCAATCTTGGGAAAACAAAACTTTGTTCTATATGGATCCTGCAAGATGTAGACTTTTGAGCGTTGCAAATTCTTTATTAATAGAAAAAATTGGATCAAAATTCACTCAAATAATAATTTTAACTAAGATGAAACTCACGGATAAAATATTTAATGCATTTCACATTGAATGTAAGGAAGTTATCAGAAAATGATTTTTTAGTTAGTATTTTTTTAATAATCTTAGATATGTAGTATTCATCGAATAATTCTCTACTAATTTCACACATTGGCACACATTGGTGAGTATCTAATCAGTCTACAACATTATGCATTAGCAGTTACCGAAGCACGATCTCTTTCTTACAAATACAGGACGTTGGGACATTAATGTTACACTAAATTTTGATTTTCCAATACAATTCATCCAATATAGTTATCAAAGAAGGCAATTTATTTCCAGTATTTCAAAAATTGCAAACTATCTACATTTGCTGTACGTTTGCGATTGCAATGAATTCCAGTTTTGTATAAATTCTGATACATGCCACAGTAACTGAAACTCTAATATAGGTCGTATGTCGGCCATTTAAATAGGTACAGTTCGTAATAATCATAAAAGCTCTACGGAAATGACTCTTAACTGTTTAAAACAATAAAATTACGTTCGGTAAGTAAGTAAGTAAAGATAATGTCGCTTTTATCGTATTCGAATGTGCCACAACACCGTTTTAATGTTTCAACTACTAACCAGCCTTTTAAATACATGTTCGTGTTTTTCTTGCTTTGAAAATTAATTGAAAATAACTTTTTCAATTTAAATTTCAATTATTACCTCCATTAACTAGTTTAATATCCTTTTTCAGCTCCCTTGCAATTGCATTCATATGTTTTCCTTTTGCAAAATGTGACTCGCTTTATCTGAATATTGATGATGTAGTAAATCAATTTTATTTCGATTGCTTTATTTGAGATTAAGGTATTGAACATTGTTTAGTGCAAAGAGAAACCGAATAAAGTAATCGGGCATTGCCGACTACGAATTTTGAAATGCAACGACATTTTCCGAACTCGTTTGGGTGAAGATTTCGAATTATTTATAATGCCAAGGGACTACCATCCTTGATCTTACAAGTCGATGAGGGTCCTGTTGTATTCAAGAGCGTGTTAGTTTGTATTTAATTATAAAAAATTTAGAACATTGTGTGTCTGAGATAGGACGAATCAAATTATTTGTCATTCCAAGGGGTATTAACTTACCTCATTTCTCTTGCGAATCGATGAGAGTAATAAAAATAAAGTTAATTTGGATTTATTTACAAAAAATCAGGACAGCCTAAGGGTGGAGCTAGCGAATTATTTGTAATTTCAAGGAATGCTAACTGCTATCCTTGACCTTGCTAGACGATGCAGTAATAAAGAGTATGTTAATTTGAATTTATTTACTAAAATCAAAGAACATTGTGTACCTGCGAGAGTGAGGATATCGAAATATTAGTATTTACATGGGTGTTAATTAGCCTTATTGATCTTGCCAGTTAAAAGCTTTGTGTATCCGTGGGAGGAAATGCCAAATTATTTGCAGGACCGTGCCTACCTGGAGGTGCAAGTGGTGCAAGAAACCAGGGCGCCAATATCCTAAGGCAGGGACGCGGAATAAATTTTGATTTAATTGGAACCTCGCCACATACATTTAAAGTGGGGTACAACAATGGAAATACCGAATCGGAACGATAAAAGAAATAGCACTGCAACAGCTGACATGCGTCTCAATACTGAAATTAGGTTAGCAGGTTATAAGCACAACAGCTGTGTTATTAGTCTGTGTACCTTTTACGTACGTTACATCAGTTGTCAAAAGGTGTCGCTACACTGCGCTATGTTCCTCGGTCATTGCTAGATGTATTTGACTATGAATTATTTCCTGTTAAATTTTTTTCGTTAACTTTAGTAACTCACAATTTTTTTCAGGAAGTGTCGAATGAAATATTTTAAAATTAGCCCAAATGAATAGTAGGTTAGCAACTAGATTTCATTTGCGTCGTGAATATTTTCCGACTTGGTCAAAAATAAATCGAGTAAAAATAAGGAAAGAAAATTAACTTTATCATATCTCATCGTGTTTTCACCCTCACCGCCAAAGAACAAAAATATGTCAATTATTACGGTATTAGTCTTACTCTTATACTGATGACGTCATCGTCATAGCGTCAGCATACAAAAATGTGGTTTCAAAAAATTAACTCGATATGTTTGATACCTGTTAGTAGGTACTTACTTTATTAATTTTCCTATTAGAAATAAAGAATTTATTCATATGTAGAGCTCATGATAGTTTTTTAGTTCTTAATTATTTCAAATATTTATGACGCTTTTAATCTTTTCATATAATGAGGAAAACCAAGCAAGGGTAATTTGTCTTTGATATAATTAGAGTCTATCGCTTGTAATACATTCAACATTGTGGAATTAGTAACTATAGGTATAATTTGCCTAACTACCATTTCAAACTTAATCTCACGAATTTAATTTAGATACCGATATTTCATCCAAATTAATGGAAATTGGGACAATATTAAATAGGACTAAGTTCCTATAATCCAATCCGCTGACAATATTTTATTATTTTGTGAAAATAAACGAATAAGTGGATCATATAAAAGAACTTCAATATAATAATTCTAGACTTTGGGTAGGAGAAATGTTTACAATTATTGTGTTGGTCCATTTCTACAATTTTTCATGATCTCTGTCGGATTTGAGACACTTTTAAAGTATAATTAATTATTCAAGCGTCATTTTGCTGCCACCTTAATTTGTTAGGGACATTAATCGGTTGCCTATTTTGAGGAATCCTTCGACCCATTATGCCTCATGAATGTTGTATAATCGGCTAATCGTATATTAAAAGAGTAGCCTTAATTCGTCGTGATTAAGAACTATGTAGATATTAATATTATAATTTTGATAAGCAGTTAAATTACCAAAAATGCTTAAACAACACCAGGCAAGATAAATTATTATAGTAACACTAGAATTATCCATTTTTGTTTCATACTTTTAATTTAAAGAATTATAAAATATGAATATAATATATAATGTGTTATATAATATAAAATATTATGTATACGAAAACTATTAAATAGCTTACTTATTTTTTTAGGAATATTAAAAATATATTTTTAGTTTCTTCTCAGGATACTAGAGATATTAACTTATTATGGAATTGGAAGACAAAAATATTTTAAATATTAGCAAGAAAATGGAAGACATAAATAATAAATGACTTATTTTACTCCAATTATCTCTCGATACAGTTGACGACTTCATTAGCGCTTGTTATGTTACGCTCAGTTTGATCCTTAGTTCCTTATTATTTGTTCCCAAATTGAGAAGAGTAACAACCATATCAAATGCTGTCTCTCAAAGTAGTCATTAAATTTTAATGACCCTACACATTCTGTTACTTATAATGCGTACTTTGGAAAATATAACATTCCAGTAATCACCCAAAAGCAAATTTATTTTTGGTATTTGTGTTATGTATGGTAAGAAATATGTAATAACTGTCAGAAATATTCCAGCTGTGTATGTCCACAAGTACACAAAGAACAGAAGTTCAGAAAAGTAAATAACAATGTATTTCAACAAATTAAGGTTATATTTTTAATGCCTTATTTATTATTAACCTTATATTAATATTTAGTGTAGCTATGCGACATTCTACCAACACACACGACATATAACAATTACTGCGACATTGTCATCTACCGCAACTGAGATGCGCATTCGAGGGTTTGCAGTATGTTCTGTAACAACTTGTGATTTAGTCCACTATAATTTGTATTTCTCTAAAGATGATATAGATAATTTTAACTGTGTTAGTTTACTTTTAAATAACGTTATTAAGAAAGTTTTGTTTGTGGTAAATCGTGTAGAGAAAACCTGACAAGTCCGATGATCAGGAGTTCCAGACATTTTCTACCAAGCATGTTCTTGCAATGTCTTAATTTGATGCACAGATCCTCGGATTCTTGGTCATATAATAAACTAAAAAAAATTTATATATTTATTAACCATCTTTAGAGAAATTTGTGTATAAAATTATAATATAACTAATATTATTTACATTTTATAACTGCTTACGGAGGAATCTTTAAAACAATTTTGAGTTGTTTTAAAGATCTTTAACACAACTCAGACCTAAAGATCTTTAAAACAACTCTAAAATTAACCTCAATGATAGAAAATCTAAAATAATTTTTATTTAATTCTGCGACAAAGAATCCTAGGAATTCACACATCAAAGATCAAAAACAACAACGGTCAAAAAAAATTATTATAATATGCAATCTATATCATTCTGGGATGTTGACTTATTCTGTTAGAACCAGATGTTACCAACGTTTCCTTATTCATTCCGATAAATTAATGTTTTAAATTAATTCGTCACTAAAAGTTGATTGCCATTTGTTGATTTATTGGTCTGGATGACATCAGTAAATTTTCGAAAACTGCATGCATTAAAGATTGCACTTGGTTAGAGGTAACAGTTTTTACTTAAAGAATTGAGTACATAGCCATGTTTAAACTAACACAAATAATTACATGTTCGTTACAATTATCTGGAATTTGGAATGTTAACAAAGCAAAGTACTGACCATGATAACAAACAATCTTAATTTAATTAGGATCAGCTCAAGTTACACTCATAATACGGTGCATGGGTAAGTTCTTAATTACTATGCGCTCTGAATTGGTGCTTAATACAAAGCTGCTTTCCGGGATTTAATACTATGTAACATTAACGTAAAGTTCATGCAGTCGCCGTAAGAACTTAAGGTTCTAACGTGCTGAGAATTTAAAATATCAAATAAGAAAAAGACGATTTCCGCGTTAATGTATTTGTTCATGAACATGAAACTACACGCGGTTGATACGATGTATGAGGAAATTTCTTTTGCAGGACAATTTCTATGAAAATGATGGTTACAAAATTACATGTGGTTACTTAATTTGTAAAACCTAAAATGTACTAACTAACAATGAGTACTCAGAAGTCTTTGTGATACAACATTGATAAAAATATTGAAAATAGAGTTAATAATCAGCGTCAACAAATACCCGAACGTCAATACATAATATTAGCGTGATAAATTTATATGTTACAACGGTATTTCAAACTACCAACACTTTAAAAACTGTATTTACAGTATTTCGTGTTGTGAATGTGACAAATATTATGTTGGTGAGTCATCCAGACCCTTCAACGTAAGATTGGGCGAACACAAAAGTTAGGTAGAAAAAATGAAATTGAAAAATCAAGAATTTGTGAACACGCTTTCGAAAACTGACATCGAATAAATTGGAATGGGGCAAAAAATTTTAACAAAAGAACAGGACAGTAAAAAGAGAAAAATTAAAGAATCTGCACTAATTTTACTAAATGAAGACAAATGCGTATCAACTATAAGTTGTATAAAATGTGGTCACCGATGCTGAAAGAAGAACTTACGTGATTATCTAATTCTAATCTGATCAATTTTTCTGTGAACACAGTGGTATCTATGGTTATGATATAATAATTAAAATTGCATAATTTTACGAATTCCACAAACCAAAAATATGCTAAGCATTGAAAAAGGAAACAGATTAAGTTCCCAAAACGTCTGCGAAACATCATTGTTTTTATTTTAGTTTATATATTTTATGTCAAAAAAAAACCTTTAACTGTTGCTTTGACATAAAGGTTATTTTTGAAAAAAGCCAGAAATTTTTTAGATTGTCTGGGAAATGTTCAGAAGTGTGGTAGTAAATCCCAAATAAGAAAAGAAAGAAAACTGAACGATGCCACAAGTTATTTTAGACAATATTTATCTAATATATTATATAAACTTTAATAAAACATTAATTTACTTAATTTTGCTTTCAGAAATTCTCCAAAAGCTGCTTCAATATACTATAAACTACTAGTTTAGAATTACTGAACGGTATAATCAGATAATCTATTATAATTTTAGTTCCCTCTGCTGCATTATGACCATTATGCAATTTGTTGCTGATTATCTGCAATGTGTAAACAAACTTGTCGCATCACAGTCTATCACTACCATAATAGTTAATTTGAATATTGGTTCGTGATTAGCCAGTAAACGAAGTAATAAACGTCGCCTTTCTTTTCTTTTGGGAATAGATATAACTAAGTAATTACATGCTTTGAGGTTCAGATTTCATCAATTCAATTAGAATAAGTTTAATTAATCTCAACAAAAAATGCATTCGCTTTTTTTTGTTTTCAAGCTACCGTGTTTACAATAAACTATAGACAGATGATTGGATATTTTGAAATTCGTTAGTCTCTTGATTACAATATTACATACGAAAGTAATATATGGCAAATTTTCTGACAATGTGTTAGAAGCAGGGAAGCGATCAGCAACATTTTAAAGCAATAGTTCATACTCAACGTTATTTCTATAAAATATTATGCACTTTTCCAGTGAATTCGTCTGTAAACCTACAATTTATTAGAAATAAATGCAAAAGCAATCCCAAAAGAGTACTTGATTCTCATTCTACATCCAGCAAGCAGAATGTTTTTTAACCAGGTTAAATATGGCACCAAAAAGTAAACCCGGATTAAAATAAATGCGATTTTAATGAATAAATAGATCTAAACTGAGATTTAATCTTGGAAAAGGGACGGATAACTTTCAGCAACCCGCCTTGTAAATAAATTTCCATATTCCATTTCTGCATGTCGGCGTAAATTAGATTGCTGTGCAGTGTAGAACAGATAAAAACATGTGACGTGGTTATTTGGTCGTCGTCGTATCGCGACCTATTCTGTTGCGAGCATAACAAAGTGGATTGGACAGTGTGTCAATATCGTTTTGTTATGTTCAAAATTAATCAGTAAATTTAATTGGTACGGAAGTTTTCATTGCGCTGATAATTTCAAATACTGCTTGCAAAAGTTGTTTCACTGTTATTTTTCTCACGTATTATTGAGTAGAGAGTGGCGACTGGTGTGGATATTCTCTTTTATTAATTTTGTTGTTTGTACCTCTGTTTCTCTTACTAATATTTTAGTATCAGATTGCTAAAACTTTTCTATGTGAGCTCTTAGGAAGAATATTAGTATTTTTATTTCGACACACGGAGAGGTTGTTAGAAACTTCTTGCGTAATAATAATATTATTTCTATATTTTATATATTTATTTTATGAAATATATTGACTATATCGTAATATTATAAAATCAGTATTTCGATTTGGGCATAATATTTGTATTTTGGTAGAAAAATATATATACAAACACGAGGACATTAATTTTTTAAGTTACGTTTAAGTGTTGTTGGATATTGACACTTATTTTGTCGTACAACAAAATTATAATTTCCACTTTAACTAATGCTTTACTCGAGTGTGTTTATTTTTCTATAATGTATTTTTCATACGTTATAAACAAGAAAAAGCTGGTAGTTTATACTCATGATTTATAAAATACGTCTATTTTGATGAAAATATTCTGTTGTTGATGTTGGCTATTTTTAAATAGATGTAATTTGTATTTCATTAATACCTTCAAAAAATATTTTTCTATAAAAATATCAATACCTGTTAGTGATAAAAAATAGCTGTATAAAACAAACTTGATGGAGTATAATTGTAATAGTCTAAAAATATATGCATTTGTGCTTATTTAGAGGCAAGTAACTTTTTGTATTTTCTAGCACAGCTGTGCTTCTAGGTAACTCTGAAGTTGCTGGTAACCAGACATAATGCTGCAAATAGCCTCTGTTGGGATTAAGATCTTTATGATTCTTATCAATTTCTTCTTGTTATTATTTGAAGTAACTGACTCGGTTAGAAAGATTTTCGACGAATACGGTTGATGATATATTGTTTCTCGTGAACTGGATTAGATCCCCAGCTCCAAAACTGAGAATACCGGCGGGCAATGAATGTGTGTCTGTGTTTTTCAAATACTCAAAATTTTAAATATTTGTTCAACAAGAAAATAAAAAATATTCGCATTTTGGAATCGAATGGATCAAAATTATTAGCATCCCTGGCGTTAGGTGTTTTTTTTTTTCTTTGAGATTATTCTAATTAAGTTCATAATAACAGAAGCATTTATATTTATTAGTGCTAAGCTTCAAATAAAACAACGTTGCGTGCTCGAGCAACATTTTGGTTTAAATATCACTATCGGATATAGACCCTTGCATTTATTTTCATGTTATGATTGCATGTTCCTTAATTTTAAGTATATCACCTTGGTATTGCCAGTAATATCATGAGGCTACAGTGAAATTAGTAAACTCTTAATCAGTGGGAATAAATTCATGATAAAGCTTTACACAGTCATAAATATTATGGTCTATTTTTATATTATAATAGCCTAATATACAAAATTAAATCGACTGGAGGTTATCCCAGTACAAGAACATATAAGTTGCAACGACAGTATATGTGTTTGTTTAGTGTGTAAATGCTTGGAATATGTTGAAAATACAGCAAAATAAAAAAAATTTCCTATTTATTTGGTACCTCTTCGGGACTTTAGTAACGAAGAAATTATTAATGGAACCAGAAAATATACGGTTATTGCAAAAATGTTTGAATTTTTTATGTATTCTTTTATTGATGCTACATATAATTTTCAGCCTAAATAATTTACAAAAGTCTATAAATCATTGACACTAAGTTAGAACTAAATAATGAATCTATTTAATCAGGTAGGTTCAATATTCAAGTATTTTTAAAAACGGGTTTTAAGAAAACATGTTTGTCTGTTTCAGAGGACAAGAGGCGGTAACGGAATTTTTCAACAGTTTTTCGGGAAAAAGGCATTTCTAATTTCCAAAAGAAAGTGACGACTCAAAACTATCTGAAAGTAGTTTTTAAAATACTTAGAAACCAATTATTTTCTAATTCAAGAGGAAAACTGATTGACAACACTTAAATAACTTTGATTTATTTTATTTAAGTAAGTTTTAAAAACATAATCTAAAGGAAAATGTATGATTACGTATATACTCTTTTTCGATTAGGACCCCTGTATATTATTTGATTAGAAAAATATTTTTTTCATATACTTACCTTTATAAAATATCGAATCACATCAAAAGCTAACGACTTATTTATAATACTAATCGAAAGAACACAGTATACAAGGACATAGTGAAGGAAATAGAGTAGAATTGCTATTCTGAAAATTATTCATTTTCATATACCAGAGGGTTCAAATTTATAAAAGGTTACAACAAATTAAAACATTTACTCAACGATTATTATTGAAATGAGAAGTTTAAGTTCCACATTTCTGTATGTTTTTCGAATTCTTAGAAGAATTTTCAATTATTGAGCAGTTTATATAAAATATCGTATCATACCACGTGCCTTGACAACTATATTATTCATGCAAATTTGATCACATATGATGGATGAATTCAGACGATGGTTGCCTCAATTTGTCTATAAAGTCTGATGGATGAGGTGATTAAAATATGTTAAATGCATAGAATATACGCCCTTCGTCAAGGTTGCAGGTAAACATTGAAATTAAAGCTGATATAAACTACAATATGCAATGTCAGTGCCATTTATTGATAAATAATATTAGCTACAAGTTTTTAGAGCAGCCAATTCATAAGATTATTTTGCCAAAGACCAGACGTTGAACACAGTGGCGTACTTAGTTTTCACGTAAAAAAATCGCTAATATGATTTCTCGAATTTTCGCACCAAAAAAATTGCAAAGTAGGCCTTGATTTTTGTGATAGAGATCTATCAATTTGCCACAAAATGCAGTTTTCCATGAGCAATAATCTAAAAGAAAGTTAATCAAAATCGGACCAAAAATAGCCCGGTTTCAAATGGGTCACACTGTATATACAGGGTGTTCCAGTTTTTTGTAGCAGGACTTTAACAGCCGATAGACATTTGAAAATTATTAAAAAAAGTTCATATAAACATAGGTTGAGAAATGCTTAGTTTTCGAGATAGGGTGTTAAAGTTTGAAAATAAATATGGATTTATATTTATATTTCCAGAATGCTAAGAAGTATCGAATCCAAACTTACCAATTCTTTACATACAATTTAGAGGCCTATATTAGAATAACAAACTACCACTTTATTTAACCATGGACGTAGATAGATGGATTTACTAAGGCTCTTTTTTACAAAAATGTAGTACGCCACTTGGAACTTCCAAGTGCTAAAAAAAAGTTCAGTAGTAAGGTTTGTCATGTCTTATATATTTTGGTAAACAATATTTCAAAATTTTTTTATAGGTATGTACATTTTTTTAAATCCAATAATATTTGTCATTGAATTCATTGTTTTACTATTTTGATGTGTATATAACAAGTCATATGATAAATGGAATAATAGTTACATGTTACGTGTAAGTATGTATAATACATTTCCAAACAGAACAGAACGCAATGTACTTGAATTTGATTTAATTAATGCTTTACTTAACTAGAAACAATGTCGTTACCGTCAGAAGGGTCATGAACAAAATCATATAGATTTAGTTCCTTTAACGTATAGTTATCCCTAGGGAGCGAAGTTGCATTGTGCAATGTAAATTCAAAGTAACCGTTTGTATAATCCAAGTTAATAAAGCCAATAGGCCGTATTTATGAAAAAGAGGATTTGCTTTTACTTGCAGAAATCGAAGCATTTACTTCATATTCTATTCATAACAAAAAAAAAGAAAAAGATTTGGATTTAGAGCAAAAGGTGTTGCTCCAAAGGAAAAAGTTTCACTATTTTCGAATTTATATACAGTAGCATTTGTTTTAAAACTGAAGGGTTTGCTTTAGAAAATATGCATCTAGTCCAGAGAAGCTTCTCTAGCAAATATGTATTTTACTTCTCAGTCAGTCAGTCAGTCACATGCATTTGTAGGGGCGAAGGTGTTAAGTTGTGGAGTGCCCGCGTGATTTTATTGAATTCGTATTTTTATGTGGTACACGAAAAGTGTACAAAGAAAGACGTACTGCACTTGAGTGCGACTTTCGAATCCCCTATCGGTTTGACGAAATAAACGTGCAGTGGTTAGCCGACTACTTCATTGACGAGAATCTGGAAACCAGGGGAGGTGCACTTTCGCCAGTACAAAAAATGGAAGTGTTTTTACGGTACATGGCAGATCTGGGCTTCCACAGCGGTATCGGTGAGGGTGAGGAACTGGGATGTACACAGCCTACAGTCTCCAGAATCGTCGGTACCACTCTTGGTCTCATTGTGGACAAGGCGGATGAGTGGATCAAGTTCCTATCTACCGAAAATGAAGTTATGGAGGCCAGAGTGAAATGGGCAGCGAAGAAAAATTTCCCGACTGCAATAGGAGCTGTCGACTGCACGAATGTTGAAATTGAAGAGCCGCGTCTATTTGGGGATGAATATGTAAATCGGAAAAATTATGCTAGTATTAATGTTCAAGCCATATTATGTGATCAAAATTACGTTTTCATGAATATCGATGCACGGTGGCCCGGCTCCGTACATGACAGTCGAATTTGGAAAAATTCTACTTATGAAATCATGCGACATAACTAACTCGCGCATGTCTACCTTTTCCTTTTTTTGCGAAGATTTGCTTGCGAAGAAAAGGAAAAGATTATAAATACGAAGTGAAGCAAAACCTTCCTCCTACCTTCTCCTTGTGAGCTCTTCCTTTTACTTTTACCTTTGACTTTGAAGGAAATACTTATGTTTTATAAATACGGCCTAATGCTTCAATCATTTTGAGTCAATCAAATTGTTCCCATAAAATAGGGTATATTCTAGTGAATTTATACAGTTTATTAGAAAATAATCGAAAATAATATACAATGAATTTAAATATTGAGATTAAAATATTTTCAACACAACCTATATTGCCTCAGTAAAAATAAGTAACAGAATATTCGTTGATTATATCAACGGATATTGAAATGTTGGCCATACTCTATAACTTCCAAACATTTACAGATCACAAAACTAAATAATATTTGTTTCTTAATCTCATTTTATAGAAACTGTATCCTTGCATACAGTATCCGCCTGAACATTTGAATCCTAATGTATATATGGTTGACTCATATTGAATCGACTTTTGATGAATTGATATTTGAAACTTTAAAGATGACTACAAAGGCTTGGTAAATTCGATGTTTTTAATTTCAAGGTGCATTTTGTTATTTGACAGGTATTTATTCCATAAACCCTGATTCTTGAAAATAAAAATTTAATTATCTAGCTATAAACGTTAATAAGAATAATACGTAAATAAAAGAATCTCTCATATTTACCGTGTTGCATACTAAACTATTATATTCTTGAATAAAAAGCTTTAAATATTTCTAATGCTTTGAGTGGATACTCATTTCCACTTAAGGGTCCTCTTCGCCGCGAAATAAGTGTTAATAACACTGTAATAGAAATTTCGATTTTGTAAATTAAATATATAACTTATAATATTTTTTTTACATATAATTAATGAAAACATAATTTCGTATTCCGCAAAAAAACCGTTGTCTTAATTTTGTTATTTAAAAAGTAGAAAATCCGCCAGAAACTCACTATAATTAACGAAAAATAATAAATAATACTACGGCCTAATTTGCATTTAAATGAAAACATCTTTTTTTAGCGCAATTTTATCATCCTTACTACATAAAACTATGAAAAACCAAATTAATATCGTTCAAGCGCTTTTTTTTTATCCGTATACTTTTGTACCCTTGCCAACGAGAATTTTATTGTTGATAGCTGGTGCCACCTTGCGGACGCAGTGGAGCAAGTAAAAATTTAGTACACTTTAGTATAATAGAATTTATCCTATTTCTTCGTGCAAGTTACTGACGCGTTGTTAGGTCACTTGTAATTTGCGTGTGCAATTTATTACTTCGTGTATTGTTTCTTACTAATTTTGACTTTCAAAAATCGTTAATGTAACACTTATTAGGTGTGTTGTTGTGTTTGTGTTAGTGGATTGTTTTTATAAATATCTTAGCTTTGAACAGTGGGTTATACCGTTTTTTTACAAGCTTTTATTTAACTTGAAATGTTTGTATGTTTGTTTGTTTAGGTCAAATCTTGCAACTGAATTTTAAAATAGTTATCCCCAACCGATTGAGCTGAAATTTTGCATACACGTTTAGTTTGGATGACAATGCATTTTTAGCTAAGTGACGTCACACTAAATTCAATATGGCGGACTAGTTATTTTGTATGCATCCCCATAATATGGGTATCAATTAAAAGGGTTTTCTGAGAAGAATACGAAAAATAAAATGACATCACACTAAATTCAATATTGGCGGATGCCCCAAGATGGCGGACAAAATTTTAAGAATAAGAACTAAAAATTTTAAACGACATTTTCTAATTTTTTAATATTTATATTTATGCAGAAGACTTGAATAAAATAATTAGTTTATTTATTTACTCAACATGGTAGCCTTGTCCAAAATTTGTGTGGTACTCAATTTAGAATAATTACTGAAAAACACAAATAACTAAACATTAGACCCTGGTGACAAGGAAGAAAATATATAAGGTAATAAAATATTTAAACGTTTATATCATGAATAGAGTGGTAGTATTTAGATTCATGCTTGAAGTTCATGTGAAAAGAGTCTTGTGTAACAAATTCCGTGTAACAAAACGATATAAAAGATGCTGCAGTCTTATTCAGTTGTAAAATATAAGTTTTCTTACTTTCATTAGTTTTCAACTAGCAAAAGCTTTTAAACTTCCTCTTACCTTATTCATGCACGATATTAAAAATAAATTAAATTTCGGTTGTTCAAATATGGAAGATTGCCACTAGTGCAAGAATATAGCCCAATAATTATTTATTAAACAGAAGCAGTTGCTTTATTAGACTGTTTGATTTTTTTTCATTATCTTATTGAACTGAATCTTAATGTAGTCTAATTATATTTTTAGTCGACATTCTATTCATAAATTTGTTGTTTTTTATTTTCTAACTTTTCCTTTTGCGTTATATTATAAATTTTGTTTATGGTAGGATTTTAATAATATCTATGCACTTTATTTAATGATTGATACATTTGAGAATAATTAATGTATTTTTATAAGAAACAGACTCAAATAAGCTTTCGTCGCGAATTTTTTGTTAAAACACCAAAGCATTCCAATAAAGCAAACAATAATAAATATTTATGTAAACCATTTTGATAATAAAGAACATGTTTGTTCAAAATTTAGTGGAGATAGACATACAGGGAACAAGTGTAGAGACAAAAGTCGTAGATTTTGATGTCAAATATCTTTTGCTGAAAAAATATAAAACAAAATAGCATAGTAAAGTAGAGAAAGAGAGACAACTTGTGCTTTTTTAAATGGAACACCCTGTATATTTTTGCATATTTCGAAACGGTGGTAAATACTACTGTGGTTTCCTTAATATAATGTTTATCTTAATATTCAGCATTTGAAAATTCATATACCATTAACATTTATTTTTACAACACAACTGCTTTGATAGCAGAATATATTTTTTCTAGAAATAAAAATGTAAGAAAAATTTATTGCTTCCATATTATGTACGTAAAATTAAAAGTTGTGCGAAACTTGCCGTTGATTTCAGTACAGTTTTTAATTAAAAAAATATATAAGAAAACTCAATCTAACTCTACAAACTTTGTAATTTGATCATTACTTGAGCTCGCAATTTAGGAACTTGCCTCTAGTTTAATACGTTATTTGAAAGTACTGTCGATTATATCATTTATATGCCATTACATGATTTATTAACAGATGCACCAGTTGGTATAACGGCAATTATTTCTCTAATAAAATTACACCAAATCAAATCAGTTGTTAAAACCAGTAAAGTGATAGGTAGTGTATTATTTTATTTATCTCTGCCAGAAGGTTACTATTTTACTAACATGAGTAGGTATATTTTTATGTTCTATAACCACGAATCGTCTTTACGGATATTGGATATACATATAATTTTTATCTAGAATTGCATTTATAGTCGTTTACTTATACTTTCAAATATTTTTGAAAGATAAAATAAATATTTTTTATTGTTAACATTAAGTTCTTATATATTTCTTACCATGTGGTAATATTTTCTTTAATAAAAAAAAATGATAATACTTTTTTGCCTACGTGTCATGGAACTTTGGTATTCTTAAATTTTGATAAATTGTTTCAGCCCAAGCATATTGTTTAAAAAATAAATAATAAAGACGCATATATGAAAATCATTTCACCGTTCACCAAGATGTCAGAAGGAAATGTTATGTTACTTCATTATTTATTATTAATATATTTTATTGCTACCTACCAATTTATTTATTTATGTATGTATCTATTGCTATATTGTATTTTTATGTATAATTGTATTGGATATTGGAAAATAAATAAATAGTATTATTAATATTACTACACACCATCATCAATAGCAGCGGGATGCAATAATGATACCATAACTACTGGGAAGTAATAGGCATTCTTACGAGCTTCCGATTTCAAGATGCGTGAAGAAATTTCATTTTCTGTGCAGAGAGTAAATTAAATTACCTATTATTTACATAGGTATGTACCTACATTAAAATTATATTTATTTATTTTTTGAGATTATAATTTGTGTCACAAGGTAGACTGTTAAATAAACTACAAGTGCACACTGAATTTGTGTGCACTTGTAGTTTATAACAGTCTACAAAGGCGTATTTAAAGTTCTTTAATACATACTCTACGTGAGTACCCATTTAATATATGATTTGATTTGTACCAAGTAGAAACTCTTTCGCAAATAAAGAATTTAAGAAGTAACATGACTTGCTCAACTAAATCGATTTATACTTGTCATTTTTGCTTTGCAGAATTTTATTATAATCTCGTTCTGAAGTTTTAGGTCAAGTCCATATTGAGTGCATATCTTTTATTGACTGAACTTACCACGAAATGAGACTACGTGACTTTATTTCTGTGAAATTTTGTTTGAAATTTGAAATTGATTTTGTAAAATGTTGTTTGTATCTGTGATTGCCTTCCGAATACATCCCTGAAACAAGATTAACTGTAGATTGTCCTTTCGTGTATCGAAATTCAGAAATACTGGTAAGAAATAGTAGTAAGGCATAATTTGAAATAATTCTTCATTTTTACTTCCTTAGGTTTACTACTTAGTGAAATTAAATAAAGTAAGTACCTATTGTAATCATAAAATTTGTTTTGTTTAATGTCCGTCGATACTCCTAAATAAATTTCAATAAAATTATATGAATCGTAGCTTACTTTAAGCTACATTTAATATTGAGTTATTTTTATTGATAGATAAGAGAAGTGTCCCAGATAGTAAAAATATTTAGAAAAATAAAAATTTTTGAACCTAGGCTAGTCCGAAAATAAAATCCTTCACAAAGAATCATTGTTTGGCTGCACGTTATTCCGCAAAATCCATTCCATCATACGTTCGCGATCATATTCGTACAAGTGCTGGTGCAATTGGTATTTAAGAGAATTACAGATTTGTTTGGTGATTGATTTCTAATTCAATCGTATATTGCCTAAAGAAACAACTCTACTCGAGCAAAAACATTAATTTCTGTTTCTTCTGCAATGACAAAATTTTTCTCGGGCTCATTGTTGGTCTTCCTTTAGAATTTATTTTCAAGACGATTAAAATATTTTCTCGCAGGACATTGTCTATCAGGATATCGTTCATTATAAACGTCGCTAGCCGCAACTGCATTTTTTCTGTATTCCACATAAATGAAGAACATGTTCACTTTTTCACCTCTTTTATACAAGGTGTTTCACTTTTCATGAGTACACCCTCGTATCTCAGGAATTAAAAAACTGATTCATTTCAAATTTAGGTGGGAAATATATACTCAAAATGTGATTGTTTTGACGTAATAAACTTTGATATTGCTCATTGGCGTGCGACCCTGTGGGGGAATTTTTTTTATAGAAATTTGGTTTTAGATTCGTATTCAGCATCATCAAAAACCTCCTTATCGTTATTATAGTTGTCATTTATTAATACGAGTATGACACATTTCAACGGGATAACAGTTTTTGAGTTTTTAAAATATTTTATTTAAAAAAATTCAAGTTCGTATCTCGGAAAGTCTTAAAATATTTTTTTTCAAATTTGATATAAGGGGGTTTTTGATGATGCTGAATACGAATCTAAAATCAAAATTTGTATAAAAAAAATCACTAATACTTTTTTTTTGAAAACTCGACCTCAATTTTTCCCACACGTGCGTGCGACTGCCAATGAGCAATATCAAAGTTGATCACGTCAAAACAATCACATTTTGAGTAGGTATATACTTCCCTCCTAAATTTGAAATTAATCCGTTTTGTAATTCCTGAGATGCGAGGGTGTACTCAAAAAGTGAAACACCCTGTAAATTTGCGGAATTTTGAGCAAAATTAACAAGAATTTTAAACGATTTTTAAAACACCAGCAAACCAACAAATGTTCGAAATGCTAAATATTTCATTGTATGTAAAACCACCTTAATTACAATAATATTGTATTTTCTTATTTTCTATTAGCTGTAATTTTGTTTACATGTATGTGTAAATCAACTTTACAGGGTATATATTTATCGCACGTTTTAATAAGGCATTCCCTATTACTAATAAATGGTACCACAGTACCAATATGGCTCCATTTGAAAAAATTGTGTTTTGTTTCAAAACCCATTTTGTTGAACTTTATTTGCTCATGAATCATATAATATAGTATTTTCGACAAAATTTCGATTTTTCAAGCATTATAGACGGGCCAATCAGAATAAATCAGAACAGTCATGGCACACTGAAATGTAAAACTAAGAATTAAATTAAAATAAATAATTTTTAAATGTCACTTATGTAGCATCATTGTGTTCAGAAAATGATGCAGAATGCAGAAGTTCAATAATATATTGGATGCTCCACTCTAAAATCAAAGTTAGTGTCACTTTCGGTAAAACCGGAAGTGGAAAACATTTTTTATATGGCAAAAAGTGACGTTTATTAAGTATATAGAATATTACCAAATTGTAATCATTTATCTTCAAAGCTAACGGAAAACAGATCCTGATCCATGATCCTGTTACACCCGGTATATAAGCCTGCAGTTTCATTATTTTAGGACTGACATATAGGAATCAAGCGCCTAGACATACACGTGTCTTCACTGTAGCTATCCAGACCTTACTGCTAGTAGGGGAAAGCAGTATTTCCACACTTCAAAACAGGAACTGACGCTTGAGGTAAATCAGCACAAACCGTCACAATGATGTAAGTGTAGTCTAACGTAGAAAATAGCACTGCCACTGTTAGCAAAACTGATCATATCTCCTATTCCTAAATTTATTGCAGTTTTTTATTTACATAAGTATTAAAAAAATGTAATGATTTTGTCGAATTTCGTTTTAATGCAATTTCTGAAAAGTAAGTTTCACACTTTTGGTAATTGATATTTTGAAAAGAGACGTCTTCCCTCGGAATGGTTTGAGGTTATATTTAATACTTTAGCTGGTTTGGGTTTTTTTTAATTTTTATTAGCTCAAGTTCATATTAGTGCATATCTTTTATTGACTGAACTTACCACGAAATGAGACTAGGTGACTTTATTTCTGTGAAATGTTGTTTGAAATTTGAAATTGAAATTGAAAACATTTAAACTTCTCGATATTAAAATAAATTTAAATTAATTCATTTAATCCCTATAGTCTCAGTTCATTTAATGCTGATATTGAGATTAAATTATTTTTAGTGAGGATTTTGGAAAAAAAAATACTTTTTCCCACGTGAGTTAAAGCATTGAAGAAAACCCCAAACATTTCAAGGAGCACATCATTTTTGAAATGCCAATCATCAAAACTGTCAAAAACTGCTTTCCCGGAAATTTTATTATTTATCTAATTATTCGTAAAATTAAATGTAATAACAACTATACATTTCTGTATTGACTGTGCTGACATTCATTATGGTTTAATCTATTTTATTACCATAATACGTTTCATTTCAACCACGACTGCAATAATTGTCAATAGCTAAGTAACTAATGAACATTAAAATGATCTATTTGATATTATTGGTAATGGTATTTGTATTTCATGATAAATAATGTGTTTAGCTTTGAAATGGTTTACTTTAATATAGATTTTTCTGATATCATTCCTAGTGAGACATACACAGCAATTATTAACAAGCTTAAAATATTCCTAACAACGTTGATTGACCCAAATAAAAATAAAATAAAATCATTTATAAATTTTGCCCATATATATGTGAGCGTTTGTTTATATTTCATGAACGATGTCATGGTTTTAGTTTATTTTATAGAACATAAATTATAGTTAAGTGTTATACTGAGAAGGGATGTATTCTTAAGACACTTGAGAGTCAGCTAAGCGAGGGGCGACTCGACATTCTTATTCTGACATTGGTAACGAATAGTTGTATTTTATTCAATATACGGAGTGTTCCGAAGCCAATTGTTCGTTTTATTTTAATTACAAATTTGGCCTTTCGGCTTATTTGCTAACATCAGAAGTGGGATAGACTCATTAAAAGTACCACGAGTGACAGACACGTTGTGATTGTTATAGTGTGTAAAAAAAAAAAAAATAAACATGGAAGAATTTGCCAAAATTTTCGTGGACTCTTTGAAATCATTGAAAGAAATAAAGGACCAGTCAGTGAAGACTGCGACCACCAGTGCAGTGAATATTCCGGAATTTAATCCAAAATTAGACGATGATGGTGCGGCGAAATGGTGTAGTGAATTAGAAAATTTAGCGACTACTTTCAATTGGGCTGACCATGAGTTGTTGATGAGAGATACCACCGGCCTTGTGGGAGAAGCAAAGGAATGGTTTTTAACATGGAAACCGGATGGAAAAACTTGGGAAAATTTCAAGAATGAAATTTCCAGCTTGTACCCAGCGAAACGAAATTTAAGTAAGAAACTCCGCAGAGCCAGTTTGTTTACCAGCGATAAAGCTGATTCTTATTGTGAGTATGCCAGAAAAAAAATTAGTTTACTTAGAGCATTAAGTTTTGCTTTGTCCGAAAATCAATTGTTGGAATTAGTCATTGGAGACATCACTGATATTGATGTCAAAACCGCTGCATTTAACAGTAACTTTTGTTAGTTAGTGATTTGTTAGTCTTGCTAGGCAATTATAGAATGATGCCAAGGGGCATAAAAAGAAATTACCCCTTTGATCATAAAACTAGTGTAAAAATTTGTTATAATTGCAATCAACCGGGACATGTTAGTCGTAATTGTACAATGTACAAAGAAAGAAAAGATGGATGAATTTAAAAATGAATGAATTTAAAAATGGTCCCTCTGGTAGTTCTAATAAAATTGTATGCACCTTTTGTAAAAAACTTGGTCATAAAGTCAGTAACTGCTTCGCAAAAAAATCGCGAAAGAGCCTCTATCTCTAGAATCAATTATTTTTGTGTTAATTTGGACGCCTACTTTTGTACTAAATTTAAAATTCAAGACCAGATAGTGAACTGTTTGTTGGATACTGGAGCAGAATGTAGTTTGCTTACGAAAAAAAATTGCTAATTATTTAAATTGTCATTTTGAGCCTGCACTAATTACTTTGAAAGGTCTGGGAAACAGCACAATATTTGCAAACACAAAGACCACTTTAAAAATTGAACGAGACGGTACGGCATTTGAAATTTGTTTTTATATAGTTGACGATTCTGCTATAGTTTTTGATGCTATTTTGGGGAGGGATTTATTTTTACATAAAGGATTGGAAATTCATACTCATCAATATGGCTCCCGAATTTATTTAAATGAAAGAACAAATTGTTCCCCAATTAACAATGTAATTATTGAACCCGTCACTGCGAAAACTTATTTAAGTATGTTTGGTATTACTAAAAGATTTGTTAGTGATAGAGACACAAATTTTACTGATCAATCAATCAATCTGTAAAGAAAATGTTGTCCGAATTAGGAATTGACCACCATTTAATAGCAAAAAGTGCACCCCGAGGTAACGGACAAGTCGAACGATATGTCGCGACCGTTTTAAATATGCTTAGAGCGGATATAAGTGACAGATCAGAATGGCCGAACGATATTGTTAAATTACAAACTACTCTCAACAAGACAATACAAAAAACTACGGGATTCTCACCTGTGTACTTACTGACATAAGTTTGTGGTAGTATACCCGACATAAAAACTTTTATACCGGCTCAATTCCAATGACAGAAATTGCGCAAAATTTAGAAAAAAAACCGAAATCTGGCATACGAACGTATGAAAAAGCAAGCAGATTATGCTAAAAACCTTTTCGACAAAACCAGGCGCTCAAATAAAATGATAAACGTAGGGGATTTCGTATTCCATCCTTCAGGAAATAGTCACTTTGCAAAACTGGATGACAGATACGATGGTCCATTTGAAGTACTCCAAATCCTTCCGCATGATAGATTCGAACTGAAACACTTGGCTACCAATAAAAAGAGGACAGTTGCTACGGACATGATTCGAGTCTGGCCAGGTGAACTTGCTGGAGATTTTTAACATACGGTGAGTAAAGTATGCTCCAGGCAGTGTGAGCGTTTGCAGGAAGAATTTGTAAAAAGATTTTTGTTTTGAATTTGTAAGAGTATTTGAGAAATAATTTGATCAATAATTTAATTGATATAACAGTGTATGAGAGACGTTTTATTTGTTTTTGGTTGAAAGCGTAACGCTTTGCCTGTTGTTGATTGAACTGTTGGAATGCGGGACGCTTCGCAGTTGAGGTAAAAAGTTTGAACTGTTGGAATGCGGGACGCTTCGCAGTTGAGGTAAAAAGTTGACCTGTTGGAATGCGGGACGCTTCGCAGTCGAGTTGATAAGTATTGCACTGTTGGAATGCGGGATGCTTCGCAGTGGGTAAAAGTTTGAACTGTTGGAATGCGGGACGCTTCGCAGTTGAGGTAAAAAGTTGTACTGTTGGAATGCGGGACGCTTCGCAGTCGAGTTGATAAGTATTGCACTGTTGGAATGCGGGACGCTTCGCAGTGGGTACGTTTTGTGAGACAGATTTATATTGAAAATGTGTTTGATGATTGATAATGATGATTGATGATGCCAATAAAATAATCTAGTAGTAGTGTTGATTTGAACTGTTGAAAGCGACACGCTTTGCAGTGATTGATTTGAGATGTTGGAAGCGTCACGCTTCACATTTTATTTGTTGATCGGAAGCAAAACGCTTTCCGTTAAGTACGTTACAACCTAAGCTACCGTATGATCGTTTTACAGGTTCACAACCCCGCCCATGGAGTCTGGAGGTTGCCGACCCACAACATTGCCCATGGTCCCAGGGGAAAGGGATAATTCGAGAACGAATTATAGGTCAGAATTGGCCGTGTGAGCGTTGGTTTATATTTCATGAACGATGTCATGGTTTTAGTTTATTTTATAGAACATAAATTATAGTTAAGTGTTATACTGAGAAGGGATGTATTCTTAAGACACTTGAGAGTCAGCTAAGCGAGGGGCGACTCGACATTCTTATTCTGACATTGGTAACGAATAGTTGTATTTTATTCAATATACGGAGTGTTCTGAAGCCAATTGTTCGTTTTATTTTATTTACAAATTTGGCCTTTCGGCTTATTTGCTAACATATACATACAATGTACATTTTCAAATAATTCAGTTTTTTAAATGGAAATTAGGTATTTGCTTATAATATGTCCCGAAATACAGGTCAATCTCTTAAGGGTATATTGTAGAAGCAAAATTATGGAATTTGAGTCATATACGCCTGTATTCCAATGTGTACCGTTTTTAACATACAGGGCGTTAAATATCACTGGTCATAATTTTTTAAATGTCTTCGGAACAGTTTGAGTAATCTTTTCCAATTTTAGTACACTATGATATGAAGTTAAACTACATAGTCTAGTTAACAAGTTCATATTGGTGAAAAATAGTGATAAAGCTCCTAAAAATATGAGCGATAGCTCATTGGATTCGGAATGACGTCTAGAAAAATGTATTCGAAGGAATAATTAGCACGCAAAAAATTACAAAAGTTATTAACAAATTAAGTTGCAAAAAAAAGGCATTTCGTTTTTTGTTAATAACTCCGAAACTATTCATATTTAAGAAATTTAAAAAAAAGCTCCTTAAAGAGGAGGAAATTTCCAATGAAAAAGTCCCAACTCCCGGAGTTCTATCTCCATTATTTATAATTTTAATTTAATGTTGAAAATAGGGCTCCGCGCGGCCGCTACGGCATGCGCGCGCCGCCTCAAAAGTGAGTACGCCACAGAAAATAATTTTTTTATAGTATTAAATATTAATTAAAAAATTTGAATTAATTATGGTGTATTTTGAACGCTTAAAAGAAAAAATTCCCGTTGGAAAAAAGTTTTAAAATTCATTTTTCAACAAGTTAGGCTATTGTTAATTAACAAAATTTTTTCGGATCTTCGTCTTCATTGTAAGTAATAAAAAATGTTTAAATAATTGCTCTATAAATTTTTCGTTTCTTGGAGCCCTTATTATATATATACTCAATAGGATCAAGTTATTAAAGTTTTTAAAAATTGTTTATTTTGTTTATTTTGTCAGTTATCCTTTAACCCACACCAATTTTTTATTGAGAGGCCTATGACCATCCTATGTTTTTTACGAAGAAAGTGTAATTGCTTTGTGATATTTACATCTCCAATTTTCCGATATCTTTAGCGGTTTAAGGGCAATTTGACAAAATATAGATGCACCGTATGTATTATTAATAATTTGTAATTCATTTCATTCATTTTGATTTACTGTATACGTTATGCTCAATTAATTATTTAACGATCTACGATAATTTATGGTCTTGAGTCAAATTTGAGGTTTTGAAATTAACGAGATAATAGCAAAGTAATTTATTTAAAAGAATTAAAAGAAGAAAATTTAAACATCCGTGTACCAATGTCAACTAAATCAGCACTGAAGATGCAATTGAAATTATTTATATTATAGTGTATTAAAATTGCAAAAGATTAAAAACTGTCCCGAAGATATTAAAAAAAATATTATTCTAACCAGTAATATTTAATATGTCAAAAACGGTGCACTTTGGGATATAGGTATGTATGGCTCAAATGTCATAATTTTGTTTCTAGAATACACCCTTAAGAGATTGACCTGTATTTTCAGGACACCCTGTATAGGTAATTGTATTATGTTAAAGTAAAATCACCAAGCTTTTTAGAGATTAATTGAACCAATGTAATCTGGGTGCAATACATTTCTTAGTCAATCGATTTATTGCAAATTTGCAAATAATTTTGTTTTTTAATAATCATTGCTTTACTTATAGTAGTATATTTTAGCCGCTGGAAAAAACTGTTTGAGCAACTTGGAGCATTACCATTTCAAGTGAAATTTAGTCAAAGAGATGGAAATCTACAGCCTAAAGTGCAGAGAGAACGTCTTGATGAGATGCAGCTACAAGCCACATGCAGTAACCACTAACGAATAGCTAGACTTTATTAATCAGCGATGATTATCAAGTAAGAGTTTCCGGCACGGCACGTTTTTATTTTAAATTCAGTATTTTATATTCAAAATCTCGTACTCAAGTTTCTATACTTAGAATCGACATTATTATGTTGTCTAAATTAATTTTTTTCGTGCTATTCCAAATATTTTACAACCTGATTATAATGTTTTATTTTTTCAGATATCACATACCCTTACAAAACCACCTTCATTTAAATTCTTACTCAGCAAAGTTATCCGAAGAATTTGCTAAATTCCATCACCAATGGTAACTTTATCAAAAACTACTTAACTGGAGTAACAATAATGCCAGAGCCTGAAATCAAATTGATCCCATAAAAATTGTTGACAATTTCGGTTTTAGGATTCAATTGTACTTAAATACATATACATTTCTTTTTCTCATCCAAATATATTTCAAATTAGACTTTCCTATATTTTATCGCACTCGTGTAGAAAATTTTATTCTAACCCATTTTTTCTTTCCATGAAATCGTAACATCAACTGTGATATGTAGGGAAGAGTTAAATTGTTAAAACGTGCCTCTGAATACTTGCATACGTAATATACTGTCAGCCACATCAGCACTTTTTCAATTCTATTATTTAGGTTTTATATTTGTTTTTATTAGGACTGGGTTCTACCCAAACGGCATTTACGAAATTCATTTAGCTCGTAGGAGAAATATAAAATTACCAGAGACAAATAACGACTTGGATACATATAACTTACAAAAAAATACCCCAAGGCAATTTTTATTATATATATTAAGCCAAAGTCGCTGAATGAGAAAAACTAATTTAAGACGAGCTGGTTTTTGGTTTAACGTTTTATATCAACTGCCCTGTGAAGTTAACGAGTGTATAAGATTACATGGTGCGCCATTTATTTATTATTTTTTCATGTTGGTGAAATGCTTCAAGAAATTTCGATTTTATATGATACATTTTGTTACCACAAATATTTGATTATCACGACAATATAACGAGAGCTAACTGTCGTTCAAAATCACAAGAACATAAACAGAGTGTGGATTACTCGAGTAATATCAATAAATCAATAAATGCAATTGAAATGTTTATATATACGAACTTTTCCTTCACTCCATAAATGGATAAGATTCCTACTTTCAAGAGTGCAGGGTTGTATATAGATTATACCATTTGAACAGTTTATATCTCGAAAATCATTCATCGATGATTTCATAGATAATTTTGATTACGGAATGCAACTTTGATAGTTATGATGATAACGTGCGACAAAATTGTTTTTTTCTGATGCAGCGATCTTTTCCTTAAAAAGACTGTGAAATTGCAGTTGGTTCACTGATACATTTGTCATCTCAATGCAGCCAATTGTTATAAAATTACGTTATTTCAGAGTGCGCAGAATGTTGTCTTAATTTTTACTGATTTTGATTTCAAGATGATGATACTCTACTCCATGGTATTGTGTCATTTACATAAGAGATTACAAGAAGGAGATAGTACTAGACAGATGGGTAGGAAGGAAATTCACTGTGTGGTTATTTAAATGTCTAAGCACAATTCACATTTTTCTTTGTTACATCCCAAGAATGTAAAGCTATTGCTATTTCTGCATTTTTGGGGATGATTAGCTTATGGTGTAGCAGTGAGTGTTTCTAACAATAATTAAATATTTTACTTGAAAAAATAAATTAACATCCAATTTCGTCTTAATTCTTGATAAATTTTCTTCTTAACGCTACTGCTAGATACTCCTCATCTCTTTTTGTCTCTGACAGATTCTGAATAATTTATAAGAATAACGAAAAAGTCATAATAAATAAATTAATTTCGTTTTACTGAGACGTCTCATAAAATTTACTGCCAGTATATATTTATCGATGTGAATTTATTATTTTCTGATATTACGTGAGCACCAAATATTTTATTTATGCGTACACTTTCATATTAAACCTTGGATAAATTTCTTTCGTGATCTACAAAGCATTTGGATACTACATTTCTATTTATATTATACATAATATATTATTTATAAGGACTTTCTCTAACACGCAACTTTGTTTAGATACTGCTAAAAATGACGAATGTACCGACTGGGTTTGGAAATTTAATGCCGACCTTGACAAAATGGCTGACTGGGGTTGCTACTTGTTACATGAAATAGACAAATTAAACTAAAACATGATATTGCAAATTACGTTCGCAGGAAGTCCATGTGCCGTGACTTGAAAAGTTATCGCTCTATTATAGAGAAAAGTAGCAGTTTTACGAAACTAACTAGCGGATAGTATAATTATTTAGTTAATAATACCAGTTTTAAATACCAAACAGTAACGAAGTAAGGATATAAATATCAGAATAATAAAATTATCTACCAATATACAGGGTGAATTATTAAGTGGGAGTCGGATTTATAGGGGTTGACACCTTTCAACTATAGGAATATGAAACTACATTTTATTAACATGCTATAAAAAATTAATATTGTTTAAACTTAAACCCATTTTATTTTAATTTGGGTATCGCGCCAGTGGAATGCGTTAATGAAAGTAATGAGTAATAATTGAGGCAACCGTGCGTGTCTTGAACAGTGTGTTGTTGCCAAACTTGGTGATTTTTTTTTTTGAAAACTTATAACTAGGCCATTTTACAACTTTCAAAAAAAAATCGGATTCATACTCCTGACGACTAGTACTTATTAACTCATAAGTATAAAGCCAGATTAATACATGAGATGATTAAAATTTAAAAAAATAAAAATGCATTAAATGACCGCACCGAAATAAACCAACAAATTTATAATAATATAATAATAAAATTTAAAAAATTTTGAGATTTTTGGTTTAATATGTAATATTAAAATTGTTTTTTAAATCAATTTGTATAACAAATTATTTAAAAATACCATAACATTGAATTTAATTAAATAGTGCTACGTATCTTCAAATACTTAGTTGAATTAAATATCAAAAATAGAAAACTTTTTAAATTACATGCCTTCAGATATTTTTACACCTCTATCTATTAAAAAAAAAACAAAATGGTCGGACAGTCATAAAAGAAGCATATCATTTTTAATTAATATGTATAAAATTAAACAGTTTAAATTTTTGAAAATGTATTATAAACATTACAAATGAAAATTCCTGTTGTTCAACTCAAAGAAAATGTTTAAAAAAAATTTTACGTAGATATCAATGAAAACTTAATAAAGTGAGTTAAAATTAAACAATATATGTATAATTATATAATCCTATGAATTGTTGAATTTATTATATTGATAGAAGTTTATTTTTTCCAAAAACCAATACTGCTCACGAAAAATTGAAAAATAGCATTAACTCATAAACATATGACCCCTGTTTAAAGATTCGCCCTGTATACTGCGTGGCTTTATTATGTACATTACCCGGTATGCGAAGTGAATAATAGTTATTTATACACCAAGGGTCGTAAGTGCACAAAAGTTTATGTTAATAGATGTGAAAACTTAAATTTGAGCGCACGAGCAGCTAAGCAATAAATATTAATAATTAATGAAATTATTAGAAAAGTTGTTGAGAATTTTTATACCTATTCGTTTAGTTTATGGCCAAGAAATTCTATTTGAAACATATTGTATTTTCCTAATTATTGTAAATAATAATAAACAAATAATCATAAAATTTTTTTAGTAGTTATTTAACGTATAACGTTGTATTAGAAAAGAATAATCGAAATTCTCCAAATATACGATTTACCTAATTAAGAAAAAAAATGAGATATGAATAATTATCTTTAAAACTTGGTGCGTAATAAAAGAAAAATATATGTTGGGGGGTCCCATTTTAAGTGGGGAAGGGCAAGCAAAATGATATTTATTGTAAATAATTTTCATTGTAAATTATTTGGAACAATTTTCGTAAATAAGCATATTAACGTCAAAAACGAATTTATTCGTTAACTGTGCAATGAAATGGAATCCTGGATGAAATACGTTCATGAGTATGCGTAGAAATGGGCAAAAATAGCATTTAAGCTATACTACACTTAACTTGTGAGTATGTATTGTTTGTAGTTTATTTGTGGCGGATAATTAATATTCATTAAACTTGTTTCTGGGAATCACGCCAAATTCTAAAAAATAAATAGAAATAAGAAAATGTCCAAAATATGTCAAGATAAAAGTGTAGTATCAAAGGCAAACCTCAACAGTTTGCCCCAGAAAACCACTGTATATAGTTCCAAATGAATATAAATACAATATTGTTATCTAAAATTCGTATCAGGTTTGCCTTTGATACTACACTTTTATCTTGACATATTTTGGACATTTTCTTATTTCTATTTATTTTTTAGAATTTGGCGTGATTCCCAGAAACAAGTTTAATGAATATTGTGAGTATGTATGTGTATGTACCAAGCAAATATCAGTAGATTAGTTAATTCATACGTAAATATCGAGAAGCTTAAACATCCACTTGACAGACACGGTTAAATTTGTCCCATTTCTTGTAGAATATACTGGACTATGTTTAATCGATTAAAGTCAACAAGATCTGTTTATCCTATTCTGTGCCGAGTGATCTAACTTGGTCTGTAGGTGAATGAATTAGTTGCATTAATTATTATATGGAAAAACAAGTGTGTATAGAGCATTCTTGTTTTTTCAGAGTGAAAGTCATTGATGTTAAGAAGAAATATCCCAGACAGCACCGGATATCCAAAATATGTACTTTTTAGGTCCATTTATTGTCCCGGATATCCATGTGTATGTAATGGATATCCAGTGGACATTTTTTAATGGATATCCACTGGAGGTCATGCTGGGACCTCCCTTACTTTAGTTTATTTAGCACTAAATGAAATCTTTTAATGCGTCTTAGTATAAAGTTCCGGTGGAATTTTATTTTTCTTTATACGGGCTTCAATTAGTTTAATTTTATGGAACCTCGGACCAGATTTAAATATCCATAGGATATATGTCAAAGTAAAACCAGTGGATATTCATACTTTAACTGTTTATGGATATCCATTTCTGGAAAGTCTTGGGATATCCGATATTGTAAATTGTAATTAATATGGATATACCTAATTATGCATTTTTTATCCGCTCTGGTCGTCCTTGGATATTTTCTAAATATTTGTAAAAGAGGGATATTTAATGACAACAAATTAAATGGTCAGTATTTTCATTTTACGGATATTTAATTGACAATAACACCTCAAATATCATCATATGCGGTTAAATTATTGTAGAAAAAAATGATTCTGTCGTTAAAACTACCGAAGTGCATTTTTATAGAATGAAGAATTTAATACAGTATAGCGAGGCAGTAATAAATAATTATCCATATTTGCGTGAAAGGCCGGATTGTAAAGTTTAAGTTAGTTGTCAATGAACTTATTTTTGCTTTACTCGCAACTTGTCAGTGGTGTGATGGCCTAGGGGAAACGAGCTCGGCTGGCAAGCAGAATGTTCCGGGTTCAAATCCCACATGATCTTGTTTTTTTTTTATCAAATGCATCAGGCATGACATGAGGTCTATTAATTGCGAGTTAGAAGCCGGAGGCAAGTTAGATATGTGTTATTCCCCTGATAAAGGAATTTATGTGCAGTGGATATCTGTAAGGCTTTAGAATGGACAATGTGTGGACATCTAAAGTTGTGACAAAAGGATATCCATAAGATATCCCATGTGGTCCATATGTTGTTCATAAGGATATTCTCTCTATGTCCTTCATGTCCAATATGGATATCCATCAAACGTACAGAGGATGTACCTGTGCTGTCTGGGATAGGACCCTAAAGTTGGTAGAGAACCAGACAATACACAATACTTCATCTGTCACAACGTAAAGTAAATGATTAGAATAAAAACTTGTCAACCACAAACACAGTTAAACTAACTGACCATAATATAATGGTAACCTATATGAGAGAATCCTAGGATATATCTGATGCTAAAGCTTTTCTATATCTCTCAATTATCTCGTTTCATTTATATGTAACTAAGTACCTATCTTTGGTGGAAGCGTGGTAACGATTCCTTAATATCCTGCTGAGTCAAGATAGTGCAATAGTTGCATGTTAATGACCCTCTTCATTGTCTTAGTAAGTATAAAGTGCACCGCAATGAGACGATAGTTATTTGAATTATTCTTTCCGGGGATTTGTTTGTCATGAACAACCTTGTAGTTTACTAGCTTTCAACTTTTTGAAAAAACAGCTTAGAGCGCGGTATCAAAGCACTATTTTTAGTACTGGGATGTCTAAGGAAGTGAATTCAGCAACCTTTGAACTCTTGAAAATGAAAATGAAATTTTGATTTCCACACTAAAATCTTTAGCAGAAGAATCAGTCCACAGCCATTAAATATTTATACATGATTTAGAGCTTTTTGTTTTCTGATATAACCTGAAACAGACGTGATAAGCAAATATAAATTATGGAGGAGCAGAAATAAGAATTTTTAATTCGTTTCGAAATATAGTGACAAAATAGGAACAAAGAACTATTTTTTCACATTTGATTAGTTATATATTAATTATTTTTGTAGCTATAATGAAGTGAAAAATAAAAGAAATCTTAATGTCATTAGGTGATCAAAATAACCCCACTCCTACTCCTACACCCATTTTCTTGATTGTTAAGAAAGTATATAAAAATAATAATAGAATGCTTTTTTAAAGAATAATCCGGATACAGTAATAGAAAAACAAGTGATTACCAAATAGAAGAGACGGAAACTTAATTAATTTTTTTAAATGGAAATCAGAAATATATTTCCACATTTGATTATTACGTCTTATTTTGACTGTAAATCTATAAATAAATATGCTCTTGATATAGTATCTTCAGTGAATAATCCGATAATTAATTGTTTTCTAATATAAAATACGCCATTTAACTGATATCAGAAAATATTTACTAGGCGGCTATATTAGTAAAACAAAGAGTGTTAGTTTGCCAGATTGAATATTATAATATTAAATATTATCATGAAACTGTAAATAGATTAGTTATTATTGTCCATTAGATAATTTATTAAAACTGATATCTGTTAAAATAAGAGAATTAAATGAAAATAAAAATTCTGTAGCAGCCATAGAAATGTAATAAATTTTAAAAAATGTATTGCTAGTTAAATAAAAACAAAAAATTACAAAATTAATTATCCACATCGTTTTCTTAAGTTTGCCATCCATTATGTTTGCCATACCAGCATTGTTATTATTCACACTTCGTATTTCTGTTCTAGCCATTTCGTTTACTTTTTCCTTCATTCTTTATGAACCATATTTTTAAATGACCCCAGAAAAACGTGTCCAATGGAGTTAGGAACAGTCACGCAATTGTTCCTCGTTTTCCTATCTATTCTGGATATGTTGCATTTAAATATTAGTAATATTAATAATATTTTTGCTTGCTGTTAAAATAATATCGAATTGAAGTTGCATTTCTCTTAATAAATTAATTATATCATTTCTTAACATATTTAAATGCTTTTGTAAAAGTAGACCCTACAATTTTTCATTTACTATTTCACATCAAACATGCATTTTATTCTTTGGAGGTCTCTTAAAAAATTGAGGATTTTCGGAAAATCAAAAATGTGAATGTGTTAGTTACATTGAAGATAACAGATGTGTTGAAAGATGCCTCACCGACCGGTCTAAAATATTTTATTAAATATATTATTATCAATGTCCCAAAACTAATGGGCCGAAAAACAACTGGAAATACTAGACATCAAAATAGATCATTTGAGTCGAATATGCCTTAGCAAAAAATGTTACTCATTAGAGAGTTACAGGGTGTTTAAGGAGATTTTTTTTATATCTCTTTTGCTCAAAATTAGTGTCCCTCTCACAATTTTGAGGCAAAATGGTATAAATATTGCAGGTAAAACAAAAACTCGTGAATTTATTCAACCTGGAATGTGTGAGTAGCCTCTATAGAAGGGATCTTAAAACTATTATCAAATTATTTTTTCCCATCATCAAAAACCTAATTCTGTCAGTTTTGAATTTAATGTGTTCAACCGCTTTCAAATTATTGGTATTTCTCAAAAAAACAATCACCCTAAACACCTGTATCTCTATAACGAGTAACATTTTATTAAAGCATATTCGGCTCAAATGGTCTATTTTGATGTCTAGTATCTTCAGTTGCTTTTTGGCTAATTAGTTTTGGGACATTCTGAATAGAAAACAACTATTTAACATTCAGAAACCTACAATCCTTAAATTAATTTTTTTAAGGTTCTCTGTATGGTTCCATAAGAAAGACATAAACTTGAAAATAAAGTACCACTCTTGAAAATAAAGTAGAATATTGATTTACAATATCATATTTTTTTTTAAATACATATAATAATAATAAATATATATATATATATATGGGTATTGTTGGTCAACAAAGTAACGTTTAAAAGTAACACTTATTTGCAAACTACAAAATTATCATTTGTGTAAAACTGTTAGAACATAAGAAGAGTTATTTTGCTATCTCAGCCACCTAAAAAATAATTTTTAATATTTGTTAGGTTAGAAACAATCGAATATCGAAATATACTATATCAAAAATTTACATATTTGAAAACACAGTAAGTCATATTTCCGTTAAAAAAATAAATTCTTCCTCCAAATAAAGTTTATTCGATGTTCAATTATTTTTCTGTTAATGTACCTCGATTTTTTTTTAAATCACATTAAAGAATATTGTATCACGTTTACAAATAGTCAAGAAAATGGGAATGGGGAGCATCATCCTGCACTTATTTTCCATGCATTACATCGAAATTAGAAAATTTTGAAAATTTTCCTTATAAATATTTATGTACGATTTAAATATCGATTATTGAGACCAAAACTATGTATATGACATTTACAAAATGTGCCATTTGTGAAAATTTGCTATATTATTGGTTATCCTCGTGTTTTATTGACTACACCTATATATTTTGAAGAAAAAATACAACAATTTTACGCCATCTGGTAACACTCAATGAACAAAACATTTTTTCTCATACGTAAATTGCCAGCTGCATTATTACAAGTATGTTTCTGCAAAAGTGTTTTTCATAAGGCTTTTGAAATTCCACTTTATATACTTACTTACCTTGGCACGATATATATTCCACCATTTCAAGAAGGCTTCCATTCAAATATGTTTTAATATTAGTAGCCAGACCGTGAGGCAGCTTTAGTATTCAACCATAAACGTAAAAATAAATTCTCGCATGGCTTTCATATCGTATTTTAGACATGTAAGTAGATAATATATATTTGACAAATAGGCAAATCAGGACTCTAAAATTCAGAAATATTTCTTCTAGAGGATCTCATTTTAAGTTGAAATGAACCAGAATCGAACATTTTTCAGCATTTTCGCAATGATTTCTATGAGACAGTGACATTATTTGTCCTACCCTAGAAATATTTTAACTGTCCGATTGTGTACTTGCCAAATTCATTTTCTTTGACATGATTAACTTTTTTAATAAATAGAATTATAGGAAACAACTACTGGACGGGCAAAGGCCCCGACTCCCATTGAATTATACCTATAAATCCAAAATTGGTAGCCAAATTTGTTATTTGTCTTTTCTCCACCAGACACAGACCGGTTTCGAACTCTTTATGTTCTCATCAGTGTGCCACAGGTAGCTGAAAAGACAAATAACAAAGGCAAACCAAACTGGTCTATGGCAGACCCAGCACATAGTAACTGTGAGAGATAAGTACATCCCTCTGGTGGTCAGTTGCTACTTTTCTTAAAAAATATGTAAATATGTAAATATAATAATCAGATTTTAATTTAATAATTTAATTTTAATAATTGTAAAATTAAATTAAAATTTGTTATTTACTAATAAGTTACTGGATATAAATAAAAATTACAGTAATAAAAAGAACGTTCAAATCCATTTATGAGTGTTTGATTTCATGTTCGGCTATCATTTGTATTTAATTTATTATACAAATTATTTTACTCTAGGAGTGACATTTTGTGACCATTGAAATAAATATTAACCTATATATGTTGTCTGTTGTGTAGTGTGTAGAACAATTCCTTAATAACAAAAAAAAAAATGCAGTAATACAGCTTTTAGAAGCAATATTCATTCATTCATGTAATAACTTCTTGATTTGCTGATTTCTAAAGACTCTGTAAACGGAAGGTAATCCAGAATGGACAATTATATTTTACATGAAGTTCTAAATCAAATAAGAGGCATTTAAACACTTATTATTAAACATCGTGCAGTTGCTTTAAGAATCATCTGATTGGTCATTAGCAACTTATCTAAATTAAGCTTTGATTCCTTTGGATACAAGCTCCTAGCCGAAGCACGGCCAGATCATCTCATTGATCGCATCACAAGAATAATTTTCCCCACTCCGTAAAATTTGTTAAAAATGCATTACAGTTTAATTTACTACATACCACCATATAATAAAATGGTAGATTTCAGACAGCTGTTCGGTAACTTGAGGGGTTATTTAAATATTTATACATATTATATTGTCTCCAAACAGTAAAAGCAGTATAGCTACTGAAACGTTACCTTGTATTTAGTAAAGTCTACGCACACACTAGATCCATTTAACAAATGCTTGAAAATAGTTATGTCAAGAAATTAATCTAATGGTATTTTGTCTCGAAAGATAACATTCCACGTCCTGTCTGAGACGTTAGTAATGTGCTGCAGTTCAAGTTAACTAGTACAAGACTTCGGAACTGAAGGATGTATTAACAGCTTACCAGGATGTTAAAAGATGCTTAGAATAAGAAACTCCATGACATAGTAATGGTTACGCTGTTAACTCTGATAAACTGTTTATACTACTTGTTTTCTATAATATATACGACATTTACTACCAAATGACCCATTCATTTTAAATTACGTATATTCAAGCAGGGTTTATAGAAGAGGAGAAAATGTGTCAATATACCGTATATTGACACCTACTACCACTAGTACGTATATTATATACGTACTAATGAAAAATAGGTGAAGTGTCATCTTCCAGGATTAAGTTAACTGTAGAACTGTAGAAAATGAGAGATTAGATGGTCAAATAATTTGCAAAATATTTGAAGAAACACATTTTGAATGGTGTATTCTCAGTTTGGTTTTCTCGTAAAACATATATTTGTGAAGCCTTACTTGTAAGTCGTAGGTGTGCTTTTTTTGGCAGTATTACTAGAGCAGGCAAATAATTACAATACAAAAAATATCCAAATACCTTTTTCCAGGAAAAACTTAAGGAGTCACTTCATGATTATGATACTTGTACAATTAAAATTATAAAGAACATTTCAATTAATATAATTAAAGTTCTTATAGATTTCATCTACGGAAGGCGAGCATCATTATTTTACATTGTGTTATGAACTGGGAATATATTACAGAAAATGTATATCTAGGAAGTTAATAGAGTTTTGTGAAGTTTCCATTTATATTCGTATTCTAAGAAATATTTGCATATTGCGGTAAATCACGTGCCGTTACATCTGTTCTAAAAAACGCAAAGGATCTTTCACCAACTTGAAATATAGTTTTATAGGTGAACATTTTTGAGATTGTTGGAAATTTATAACTGAATAATAACCTAACGTTAAAGACGTCTTTTCGTTTCGTTTTAATACAAAAATTGTAAAAAATAATTTCGTGAAGGTGTATTATTTTATATTTGTAATGTAAATTTTGCACAATTACAAATAATTATTTATATCATAATCTTACATACTTCCTGTTATTATGGACCTTATAAGTTTAAAAGGAGTCAATTATGTAATTGTATTGTAATAAATAATTTTAACTACCGCATGAATAGAATATGCTTATTTTGTATCAGAAAATTATATTTATTCGTAGGTTATATTCTAGTGAATTTTATGGGATAACAGAAGGTTGCTGGTTTTTTTTTTTAATTTTACTTAGAAAATGTTCGTATCTAACAATTTAGCTTTTGTGTAAATTATCGAGTTGAGAACATTTGCTTAGAGACAAAATTGTGCTAAAAAACTACCCGCAGTTTGTGTGATGAGATTCATATCTGGAAACGTATAGGATTATATCCCAGATGGACGCAGTAAATGCTTATTTGACTCTTGTGTCACAATCGTGATTGTAAATCTGAAAATTTGTATTACTACGACGTTAAAAATAATTTTGTAAAAATACCATTGAATTAATTTATAAACAATGATAACCATTGTTGTTGTGATATATCTCATTTTGTTTTTTACTACGTGTGCTTAAAAGCTAGACGTGGTTTAATCGCTGTTAAAGTTTAGCAAAAGCTAGCCTGGGTTTATTCAGTGTAATGCTCTTGTATTGGATGAAATTTTAAATTTTACAAAATATCAATAATATTATAAGTGGAAATAATCAATAATGGCCCTTAACTTAAAATAGAGAAATCACTAATAACCAATTCAGAACTTCTAAACTTTTCTCCATACTTTCCGTGAAACTTTACCTGATAGTTCAAAGTTCAAAGATACAATGTTATAACCCTCTCTACCCATACTACTCATGTTACAAGTTAATAGTTCACTTGTGTCCTCTAAATGAAATATTCATCGTTTGTGAAGTGATCTTCTTTTTCTTGCTGGATTTAATGTGAAATTTCGTGTCATCGCCTTGTGTGTCTTTTATATCTTATAAAAATATACCCCAACGTGATTTGACATAATACATGCATAACATATATAACTACTGACATAAAAAAGTACTTTCCAAATGTACTTTTCGCATCTTCTCAACTTTCAGTCAGATGCAAATTTGCAGGCCAATTAAAAGAAATTAAAACACCTAAATTAGTAAGAACGAAAATATTGGTTCAAGAAAATATTCATTTCCTAACTTCTAATTAGAACATAAAGTTACAGAACTAACATTATAGCATTAAATAGGGTGGCTTATACCAACATGCAGAAAATCAGTCCGTCAGTCTCCAGTCCCCACCAAAAGAAGTTAAAAAATAAATAAATAAATAAAAAACGTGAGCTGGAATTTACTTTTATTTTTAGAAATGTGCCGTCTATGAACTCTAACGAATCTGACATAACCAGGTGCAATTGAATCACTAACCTCTTCTTTATCAGACTAGGAACTGACAGTAAATCTGGCGGGATTTTAAGTGACTTGGTTTTAGTCGCATTAGTACATTTTTCCAAACTTAAAAGTAATAAACAGTCAAAGAAGATTGAAAACCGTCGCTGTGACATAAATGGCCGAAAAGCATCTGGGCCCAAACATGGCTATTTCTTGAATAAAAAATACCGTCTCTAATAATACGGGTACTTATTGAAGGATCAATCCAGTGATTTATTTTGATTGAGTAAGAAGCACCTACTGGTAAAATTTGATAAAATGGATACCAGTAATATTCATGTTTAGAAAATTCAAGGATTTCTTCTGATTCCTCTGTAAACTCAATATGTTTGTCAATTAACTGAGACTAAAATAACACTGCAATACTCAAGTCTAGATACGAGCTTCGAAGGATACGAGATGTAGTTTTGAATGAGATATGTTCAAGGAGCAATCCTTGAGGAACTTTAGGTGTAGCTACATAATTATTGGACAATATCCGTTGTTTTTTTTTTGTGGTGTTTGATCGTATACAGCTAACCATAATTTAGTTTAAATTATAGAAAACGAGAGGGATCTAATAGGGTCACACTCTTCTCATCCTACAGTCTATCAATACATTTTAAAATAGACAATACAAGAAAGATCACGGTTAATAGAGAAAAAACAAAGAAAAAGACAAGGTGAACAAAGCTAATTTAAGTTAAAATTTTATTTTAGTTTCATTCAAAAATGCAATTAGATATGTGTACTATTATTGTGTACCTACATTTTTCTAGAATCGGTCGGTAGTAAATAAGCTCTACTGATTATGTCCAAAAAAATATGAGACACAAAGTTGCGTCTTTCGATATCACGGCGCACTAATCATCAGTATCTATCACGGTCACCTAGACTTAATACCATAAAATGGCTGTTAACTGTCATTGTAAAAACAATTGCATTTTGCGATACATGGTTGAAAAGAGAATTTAAGGAAGAATCAGATAGGTAAAAGAAACATTCAGGGTACTATTTAAAATAATAAAGTTTGGGTCAATTTCGCTTAAATCAGAAAATGTTTGATTTCAGAAAAAGGGCAATTATGCAATACACAACTATCCTACAATTCGAAATTTTAACTTCTTAAATAGTTATCATGTATTCAATAAAAGGTTTCCAAGTCAATTTACATCAAGTTGCAGTCTTTTACTAACTTATTCTTTACTTTATTGATGGATGACATAATATTGGCTTTCCTAATGCAACTGATATTTAACATTAAAATTATTCAGTTAATCAAAGCTTCAAAGCGAAATTAAGTATAACTTTCTTATTTTTACAAGTTACGTTTGGACTGTGGAACAATTAATAAAACACGCAGTATAGAAAGCATTATGTGGTCTCTATAAAGGTCCCTAAGCATTTCGTACTTTAATAATAAGAGATTAAATAATAAAGTTTATCCTAAACCTTCTATAAAAGGAAGATTTTAACCCCAAAGGATTATTGGAACATTTATTGCTTGCGGCCTGAGACATTTCGTGGATGGTTTAGACGAAATTGTGTTTCTTTTTATTATTAAATTTCAATCAAGTCAGGAATCGGCCCCCATAATATACGCCCTTCGTGTAATAACAGTATAGGTTATATGTTGCATTAAAGTAAGGAACAATAGTCCGCTGTTATTCGGAAGCATTTGAGGGCAGCTATGTTATTGCGTATAGCATTTTATTGCAATTAATTTCATAAAAAACTTCATAAAATTTTTGATTAGTTATCTCTTTTTTATGGAACCAAATAATTTCATTTTGAATGCCCTTTGTCTCTTTGGTATTTAAAAGTACCTAGGGTAGAGTAGGGTAAACAGTGCCACATGGTAAATCGCATCAGTGTCATTTAAGAAATTGAGTTAACCGAATAAAATGAGGTGGAGGTGGAGATATTGTAGATCCCACAGCCTACGACTCATCGTTTGCAATCTTTGAACTACTCCAATAAAAACCTACTTTGCCCAAAAGATAGGAAAGTAGATGAGAATAAATCCTGAAAACACCATCTTTCCGTACAACATGGTCTCATTGATGTATGAAGCATCTTAGTACTTTTGCAATTGATATTTAAAGAGCAGTTCTATGGCCAGTCAATCGCAATGATTAATGTGTCTGATTTTGTCGCTGCATATTCTTAGCTACCTAATTACATAAAAAGAGACGACACCAGTACCAGAAGTAATCGTAAAACCATATTTTGTTAATGGATTTCAGAATAAAACATGCGGAAATAACGTATCTGTGAAAGATATCGTCCCACTAGTCAGTATTGCGATGGAGGGAAGGTAAGAAAGCCGTTCTAACTAATACTCCATACAGAAAAGAACTAGAAAGGAAAATGGAGACCATGCTAACATCGCGTGGTAAACCAGTTAAACGGGATTGGTCAAAACTTCGCTGTAAAAATCATTCCGAAATTGTAACTAAGAAGCCTAAAATTAATGCCCAATGGTTTAACATCTCGCCAATCATTTCAGGTAATTTTAATTGAAATTGATATTCACTCCAAAGATTGGCTCTGTTTAATTTGTGAAAAAATCTCTGTTGATAAATAAAAGAATTATTACTATCACCAAGAAACCTATATTAATATTTAGCCGACCTTACTCTATAAACAAAATATTTAAGGTTACATCATGTAATTATATCGCCATTGATAAAAAAAATTCAGTCCAGGTTTGTATGCAGGTCCTAATTATTAAAGCAATATTTCAAATTAGGACCTATTTGTATTTCGTAAAGAAATAGCAATCGTTGTAGAGATAAATTAGTTCTGCATGGGACACAAAATTTCCTTACCACTGATAAAATTAATAATATGCGTGTGCTAGGAGAGATTATCGAAAAAAATTATACATACAAATATCGAATAGCGTGACGGTTAATTTGGTTTTGATTCATTTTTGCTACATGTCCCAAAAAATTTACTATTCTTCCTTTTAGAAGGAAAAATGCGTCAACTCTTTTTGAAGTAGCAGCTTGGCTTCGTTCATAAATTGATAATATGCGCGTTATGTAGTTGGATGGCTTGCCAGATCAAATATGAACTCTTTCGATGGCAACTGGTTACCTACTCTTAGGTTGTGTAAATTTAGGAAGGTTCTGGCCTTCTTGAATTTCATTCGTCCACGAGGTTGCCTCTTAGAAGAAGCGAAATAAGATGGCCGCTTAAGTTCTAATCTAACGAGATTGTGGTAAAACCTTAATCTATTTGCTTGAATTGCTTGTCCACTTTTGTTGTGGGATATACAGGGATTTACCTAGTCGTGTTCGAATTGTTTTGTTGACATTTTTGTGGTGAAAAGAACACGATTCTCGAAAGTTTTCGGATATTAAACCGTCTTGTAAGTACGACATTTTTTTATAATAGGTTTTCCTTATTTTGTTCTTTTTAAGGATTTAAAGACCTAACGCGCCCAATAATACGTCCAGCTTTGGTGAGATAAATAAAATAAATAAATACACCACATGTAATTACGACCCCCTTTATCCCAGAAGGCGCCAGAAGAGCCTTGTGCGGGAGGGGGCTACACATTTAAAGACAAGGGACACACATCCAATATCCGTGTATAATGGAAAAATCCCTCTCACAGTATTTTCCATTGCCACGACCGGGAATCGAACCCGGGACTTTTGGGTGAGAGGCAGGTACGCGACCATCTCGACCATCAGTCATATAGATAGATTGGACTCAGCTGATAAGCCACCTTCCAGCTACGTAAGTGACTAAATATATAATGTTTATTAGACCCTTTGGAAAAAAACTTCGAAAAACTACCTGAGAAATCGAGATTAAAAATATATTCTGTTTCAGGGTTTTTTTAATTTTATGTTGGATATTCCAGTACTTCTTCTCGTTTTGTGCTGATTTATGTACTCTTATACGTTATACGCTTTGCTACGCTGGTACTGCAGATGTAACCTCGACCTGGTGATCCCTGTAGGTTCAACTGTGGACGTCTTGTGCTGGTATTTTCACCTGTTGCCCTATGTTTATAAAAGCCATGTACAGGAGCCCGATTTTTCCCTGGAATTTCTTTATCAAGCAGACCACCGTTGGATAAACGCTAGGACAAGCTGTATGTACTATTATTTCAGTTAATAAATTTTAAGAATTAATTAATGTTTCTCGCTTCACGAGATTTTCCTGGCTGTCAAACCATATTTGCTATAGTATTAATTTAAGTAAAGATTTAAACCAACGTCAAGTTGTAACGCTCTCTTTGCAGAGACCATTATTCATATATATTTTAAATCAAACCTTGTTCTAGTCTTAGGAAAGGGTTAATTTCTTTATTATAGATTATTAGTTTATGTGCGTCAAACGTGATATCATGCTCAGTAACTGCGCTTGTTCTTAAATTTATTTTTTTTCTAACTGTTTACTGTTTGGAGAACGTAATAAACTTTTGTGCCTTTTTATTATATTTTACATGGTGTTTTCTTTTAACTTTGGGGTTACCATGTGCGATACAACTAATCGGTTAAATATTTGGTTTATCAACTAGTTAATTTGTTTCTAAAATAGTTAAACGTTTGGACACCCTCTCATATTATCTGGGGAGCCTGTCAGCGAGACTTGTTAACAGCTGATGGCGCCCTTTTCTTATATAGATGCGGTAGTGTAATTTGAACCTACCCCACTCGCCGACTGAGACTGACCTAGAACTCGGCAAACCTTTTGTGACGTGTCTTAAGCTGTTCAAACGTTATAGTAACTTTTCCTTATTTTGATTTTGTTTTTGTTTAACTGAAGAAAACTACCACGATACCGTCACACGATTAACCTCGATGTTACAATTTATCAAATGTTACAAATATATGTAGATTACTCCAATCTCACGATTGGGACGTTTCACATCTGGGTAACATATTTTTTCGGTTGAATGGACAAATATAAATTTTGTAAAAAATGTTGAAGAGTAGTCAAGCCAAAATTATTATATATAAAGATCACACGAAATAAAAAATAATCTACCTCCATCCTTTGTCAGATATTAAAATGTTCAATGTAAAGTTAAGTGCATCTCGTAGTAGATATTGAAAGTTGCAGATATAGTAATTTTATTGTTATTTCTGTTCCTTTTCTTTTTTAGGATTTATTGCCACATTTCTTGAGATTTAAAGCTGGTTAATTTGAATATTTTTTAGATAAATCAACTTTTTTTTTATAGGAATCTCAAGAAATGTGGAAATAAACTACAAAAAAGAAAAGGAAGAGAAATAATTTATGAAATGCCACAATTAACATTTAAACAATAGTAATAACTGTTGTTTAAAAATTCATTGGTGTTTTTAACACTCATTAGGTACACATAAAACAATTTTTAAAAGTGGTGCAGATTTTCACGTAACAGTAATTATTATCAAAAAACAAATCAACTGACATTTTAAATTAAATTTCAAATTATTAATCATTTTCACGCTGACATTTTAGCATTTGTCGAATTTTTTTCTGTAATGAAAGATTACTATATTAAATTACAGAGCATTTTTTAAATTTCTCAAAAACTTAAAACAATATCAATAGATTTTACAAAACTGTCGGTGCTTTTAGATTTAACAATTCGTTGTCTATAAATCAACTTTTTTAAGCGTGCGACGATACATTGAAGGCCCTAAATTCCAATGTTACGCTTAAAACTGGTAGGGTAGATTCCGTAACACTGGGGGAAGATAAAAGTCTTTAAGTCTTACAATCCCCTTTATTGTGCAATTAGGAGTTTTTGCCATGCTTTTCCTATTACCCACTTTCGCACTCTGAAACAAATCTGCTGCACTTTTTGTTGTTTTTTACGAGGTTTATCTGTTACCGTGGTTTACAGTCGCATCACGTTTTTTACTCAGCCGGAATAATGAATATGAAAATGAAGGAAAGTGTTTTTTAAATGTTTGAACTAAACAGAAATATTTAACATAAGTAAAACTTTATTATAAACAAATTTTTTTTTATAAATAAATCTGTATTATCTCTTCACTAATTTGTTAAAGCTCATATCAGAAATCAAGGAAATTTTTTTTTTTTAAGTATCATTTATAGTGGAGACTTCGCAAATCACTTATTGGGGATGATTTATAATGAAAAATCTGGCGTAAATAAAACTTGCACCCACTTCGATACATTCCAAATGCTTATACTGTCATAAATGGATCAAGGTGTAATGCAAAAAATCCTAGAAAATATAATCATTTATATAGGTTTATAACCTTTAAAGAATAACTAGGTATATCACATCAAGGTTAAATCCAAATCCAAAAGTTTAGTTTTGGCTTTAACATTTAAACTCCTTCAAACTCGACTACAGATGCCGTTAGCACACCCATTGTAACGAACAGTGGATCATGTTGTTTTTAGCATGAATTTCTAAATATTAGAATTTGACCTACATGATAGGCTCTTTTGTTTCAACTTCCAGGTCACTGCAATCTTCTGCTCTCGCTGTCTGAATTTACTGTACCTTAATTCCTCTAACCAAATGATATAATTCTGTGATTGGTCGGGCTCTGCTATTTTCCAGTTGTTTGTTTTTAGTCTAGATCGCTATTATGTTTTTTCATTTTGTGTAGGTGTATTCTTAAACTTAAAAGTAAGAGCTCAGTTATTGTTCCTTAGTGAAATCTGTTCCTTGTGAGTAGTTCCTTCATTCGTTTAAAGTATGGGAGTATTATTTAGTTAGCGTCTTCCCATGTTGATTAAAAAAGGTGTTAGCAGTCTAGCAAGTTTTCATTGACTAGTATCCAAAGTGATTTGACAAAATTTACAGAGTTTCGAATCTTTTGTGTCGTTTCCAGACCAAATTGGATATTACTTTATTAGTCGAATGTATCATTGTCTGACTGTCGAACACTGTTCACATAAACTTTTCTTAAGTTTTACATTCAGGTATAATGAAAATCTGTAATGTTCAGTAGAGATCTTTTACAGTATTCACTATCATGATCTTGTTCCATGACTCAGATCAAATAAGCTCTGCAGCCTACATGTCTCCTTTATGGCCTATCTCACATCTTTCTAGAACTAAAACTTAAACGAGAGAAGATTTAATAGAAGCTCCATGACCACTGTAGGCATTTTTATGGTACCTTTAAACCAGTTTTTGAATCTTGCTTAAATTATTAGGTGTAATTGTATAAGCAGCAGCATATGTGATGTGGGACCTTAAAACCTAGTTAATGCAGTATCCCAGATTAGAGCTACTAAGTTTTGCCGTAAGCTCATCTGTATGTTGCTAGTATTTTTTTGCATAATCTTAGATGTTGATTCTAGATCAACTTTGCAGATGATAAATCTAAGACTTCACTTCTGCCAATATCTGAAGCAATAGTAGGTATACTACTTGGGCACGTTGTAGACACCACCGCTAGTCTGTCACATTTTCTCTATCGAATTCAATTGAAATAGTAGCTTAGGTCTTCGAGTTGCACCCAATCTTTGGAATATATATAATTTTTCTACTAGTGGCTTTACTTTCTACTGACATATTATTCCATCAGCCCTCAGAGATTTATATGTTTCCAATGAGTTTAGTTTTCATGTGGACTGATTTATATCTATATTGATTACAGTTGAGTTTTTTTTTGGAAACAACTACTTCGCTTAATTAACAACTAAGTTCGCCATTTGCCTCGTGTACACGCAAATTTTGTTGATGTTTCTCTTCTGTCATAAATTTCTCTTGTAGATGTTTATGACCGAGTGCTTAATAAATAATGTTTATTTATTTATTCCAAATAAGAGTATGATTAAAGAATCGATCGATCGAGAAAGGTTCAACCAATAGAATTCATAAAATTTTAAGAAATCATACTTCGATTTGATTAATATATTTATTTATTTATTTATTTATTTTGCTAATATGAAAATACCATTTTGTTCAATTTTAGTAATATTTAATATAGAAATCCCACATTAAGGCCTTGGATGTACAAATAATGACACGTGCCACACAGAGGTAAATTTAAAATAAAATACATAACAGAAAATTCGCCATGTTTTTCCTAAGGGACAGACATATGACATCTGAATAAGATACATTTACGCACTAAAATATGAACTTTTGATATAACATTTGTCTCAGTGGAATTTGACACATCTCAGAATATTTATATTATATATTTGCCGTTTTACGAAATTAAATTAAATGGCTGGCTTATCATAAGAAATTTAAGAGGATTTTTTTAAGTAGTCGCACCTTCACATATTAACATTTTGACTTTGACCGCAGTATTTAGTAATTTTTAATAGCTTAAAAGTAATCAATTATGATTTTTATTATACGTCTATCTGTTTCAAGTGCTGCGACGGTTTATCAATTTACTTTTGTTTTATTGTATTGAAAATACTTGTGGTCGCATCTTTGGAATTTTAAACTGGGAATTTCCTGGAAACAAATAGATTTCTCGTCAGAGTACGAGTGTGAAAAGAAGAGAAAGCGTTTTTTTTTCTACCACAATTATTATTTTTCTTTGATGAATCATTGAAAATTACCGTTTCCAATGATGTATTATTTCAGAGGTATTGTTTTTAAAAATTGTATGAATTTTTAATTATATTTACACAAATGAGAATTCGTTTGATTATTTATCGTCAAAATTTATAAGAAATATTTATAACGTTATCAAACAAGTACTACAATTTTTTTTACCGTAAATATGCAATACATTTACACATTAACTAGTTTTGATTGATTTTATAGTAGATAAAGATGTTTGGATCGTTTCCGTTAGCTTATTGCCCAAAATAGTCCTCTTTTTATTTTTGCCATTGTCCTCTATAGAATGTAGGCAATAGAGTAATTTCAGTAATTTTAGAAAACAGTTTCTTCTAAATTATAAAAATCAAGATTAGAAGTTGACATTGCGATTCTGTAAAAGTAAGTATAATTAGATAAGACGATGTGGCCTTGATCTGAGCAAATCACCTCAAACTTGAAAAACAAATATTATAAAAATCGTCTTCGTAAACTTTTGGGTATTATGTGAAAACTTCTAAACCAGCCCACCGTATCCAAGTTTTAGAAGACCTATAAATAATAAAGGCTTTTCGCTTTGTACCAAGCATAAATGACACTTCTTGTGTATAAATCCCACCGACTTTCTAACAGATGACGCGTAAGTATCTTTATGTATGATAAATTTCAACTTGGATATGTAAGGGAAATAATTTTTCCGTGCCAAACTTATACTTACAAAAGTGTCAACCAGTACTTTGTTTCAATAATTGTATTAAGGCGAGACAATACTGCCAGTAAGGATATACAAGCAGTCACCCTTTATACAAGACGATTTAATTTATCGTCTCTACAGGATGAAATTAGAAAAACGGGAGGAATTAAGAAAGTATTAATATGTATACATAAGTACTTTCAAATATGGATAAGGTTCATAATTGAGGGTAAAACGATTTGGCCTTCGTATTTTGAAGTAATTTCAATTTCGTTGCAGCTTTCATCTTTTATAATTATTTTGTTAATGCCCAAAAATATCTGTAATAAATTTTAATAATTGATCTCATTTTCTCTTAGATCCTTAAAATAAGTTAATTTCTTGTTAAAACTGGTGTACATTTTTTCCTCTTAATTCTCCCAGAAGAAATCTTAAATTTAAGTCTAGAGTGGTCCATATACTGCACTTTGTAAAAATTCCGTATTATTGTGGTAAATTTTTATTTTCCACTTTTATTCTCATTTATTTTTTACCACTGTCTGATCACTCTGAATGTGACTGAAAGTAATCGTATTGGATATATTTTCACGTGGGAATATTTTTTGTGGGTACATTATTTGCCTAAAAGTACTTTTATGGCTATACGCAATTTCTGTAATATGGAAGGTAGGTATGTAGGTAGGTAGGCGAGCTATTTAAATTTTCACTAAACGTGATATAACGTTTATAATGAGACTCAAGGGATTCACATTGAGCGTTTCCTTTTATTTACTTGTTTTACTTTATGCGGTTTGTGAATGAGTTTTGCCTCAATTTAGAAACAAACAAAATGAAACGTTAACGTTTAGATATGATTATTAAGCACTGAACTTACCCCATAATCTTGCAGATATGTTTAATGTTTTTATTAAATCATTTATACTCTATTTCTCTAGCTGTATGTAAGTATTCACTATCCAAGGATTTAATTCTTTTAAGCGCTTTATTTCTCTGTCTCTATGCATCCATTCACTATCCGAGGATTTCAACAGTATCTTTGTAGAAGTAGAAATAAAAACACAAAGCTGTACTCTAACTAATTAGTGACATGAATTTAAATTAATATCTACATCTAGGATTAAGAGATATATTTCTTGCAAGTAAGCAATGAGAAATTCATTAAAAGTGGATAACCCTTGTATAAAGGAGCTAATTGATATCAGAACTATTTTATAATATATAACTTAAAAAATATAACAAATTGTGTGATTGTTTGGTCAATAGATATGCTCGAATATTGGATGTACATCGATGTATATAAATGTGGAAGTCATCACTTACTTCGATTCGTTAATATCATTGGAATAGTCAATTATACTAACGTTAAAGTACCCTAAGGAATGCAGGGCCGGTTCTTCTGCGAAATACTAAATATGCAATCCTAACGAAAAATTAGGATTAAACCAAGCTAGTTTGATTTACTACTTTTTTTGTATTCAAATTAACCGCTCTATAATGTCTTTATTAATTTTAATTCCAATTTCTTTACATGATGTAACCTTTTGGGTATACTTCAGATAAATAAATAGTAGTGTAATACCAATGGTCACATCTTTGAAAAGACAAAACATTTTCAATACCTTCGTAGCAATTCAGTTATATAGAAATATTGAGGAATTAGTAATAAATAATACCAGTTAATTCCTGTTTATAATAATTTGTTACATTGATAGATCATGACTTATAGTTACCATTGGCATTCACATGCAGTCTAATATAATGCATATTTATGATTTATTAATAGGACATACAGCACCCTATTGTGTTTATCTGAATTATATCGAAATTGTTCTGTAAAAGATTTAAAATGAAACGTAAAATGATACAGAGGGGTGCGTCCATAACATTTGCCTTCAAATTTTATAACAAAAGATAGCAACTTTTGTTTCCTAAAAGAGTCAAAATTCTGTATAGTAAGTGGTAATATATGTGACTAATACAAACCCACGCTCTAAAAAATTTTAAGTAATTTATACATTACCATTTTTTTCTCAATAATTTTTAGAGCGTAAATTACTTAGCGGAGATTTGTTCGTGAATTTATATTAAAAATCTATAATTTATCAGTTATTTAAGTTCAAGATTTACTTGCAGCACATAATTTTCTGGTTCGTTGAAGCTACAAAACGTAACAAAAGGTAAGGGGTTCAACGAGAACGCAAACAATAGATAACACCTGGCCTTTCAAAATCAATAAAGTATCAGGCATTAAAGTATCACGTATCAAGGAAAAATTTACGTTTAAAGGAAAATATCTTGTCTAGTACGACAATCCATGAATATTATTATGTACTAAAATTATTTTCAATTTATTTATACATTTTCAATTTCGTTAGATTTTGAGATTATTATTTATAAATGACTTTATTTAGGCTTTACACAAGCATAATAACAAAAACCTATCCAATTTGATATACTCACATTGATGTTTCATCTCTAAACATACAATTATTAAGTTTATTGAGTCTTCTTTAATGCATGATAAAAATTTGATTAAAAATTACAAAATTCAAAACTTCTAAAAATAAAATATTGATTTTTTTTTTTATTATTTTTTTTTTAACTTACCAGAATTTGACGTGATTTTGATCTCCCTAAAGAGCCAGATAATGGCGAAAGAACATGTACATCTTCTTGGGGACATCGTTCTTAGTTGGTATCCATAATGAATTAATTTTGTGGTAAATTTTTATCATGCATTAAAGAAGACTCAATAAACTTAATTGTATGTTTAGAGATGAAACATCAATGTGAGTATATCAAATTGGATAGGTTTTTGTTATTATGCTTGTGTAAAGCCTAAATAAAGTCATTTATAAACAATGCATATCAAGCAAAGAAAGAGAATTGTAAAAAAAAAATGATTATTATTGAAACATAATATATACAGTTTCTCTTATATCTTGTCTATTTCTTAACGTTTTGTTATTTTAAATTTATGAACAGTTTTATATGATAATGAGATACAATTTTTACTCATATTGTAACGTATTTGCTATTTGCTAAGTCGTCAAGCCGTAAGTTCGTGAATTGAAAAGTGCGGCAACACCATTAACTTAAAGGCTATTTATAGTATTCATAATCAATAATAAATATGAATATCTTACAGTGTCACCTATACTATATCCAGTTCATTCTTCGATCTTCACTTGTTTCCTTTTCGTTTTCAAATTCAGGTTCAAGTGAATCGAGCTGTATGAAAACTAGTACTAACTTTTCATAAGTGTCGCCTTATATGGTGTGGAATCTTTAACTGGAATAAATTATGTAACTATAGTATTTCTAATAAAAAATTCTAAAATACTTTTTTTATTGATTTTTCAACTGGCTACATTCTGAGTTTATCTTCACGCGGAGAGGTGTAATCATGCCTAACTTTTTTTTCAAATGTAAGGGTATGTCAAACCGTTGAAAGCTCATTTCAAAAGGAATACGATGCATTTTTATGTGTTTGGGGATGTTTCAAGATTAAGGTTTTTTTTAACAAAACTGACAACATTGCATGAGAAACTGCAACAGTATATCAGGCATGATATCATACAAATCAAATTTATATTAAACAAAGTTTAACTTAAAATTTGTATTATTAGCGTAATCCCGTGGAATGTTTAGACTATAAGAAACGCATTGTATTTCTCTCGAATTGAGATTTCAAGCGATGTGTCACTTACATTTGAAAATAAAAGTTAGGAGTAGTCGCACCCCTCCGGACGAAGATAAATTAAATCTTTACCTATGTGTGTACTGTGTGTTTACCTCTGTGTGTAACCAGTGAAAAAGTAAAATAACGTGTTTTAGGATTTTTTACAGAAATGCTGTATGTATATCCAAGTTACACAATTTGCTTAACAACACAGGATTTTCACGATATATTTGTTCAAAAAGTATATTATAGTTTTATAGGGAATATGACTTAAGAGGGCTCCGAAGGCATACTAATAAGGATTGCAAATAACTCTGAAATTATTTATAAGGTATTTCGAAATTTGGTTTTCAATATATTATTTTTAAAAACTGTCAGCATTCAGTATGATGAGAGAAGGGAACACAACAAATAAAACATTAAAATGATGAAAATTATCGAACTGAAAAATTTATACTCAAAATAATTGTATTCATTGACATTAATACAATTTTGAGTATAAATTTTTCAAGATAAAGGTAGAATTTGTATTTGACGAGATTTGGGTCTCCCTGAAGAGCCAGATAATGGCGAAAGAACATGTACATCTTCTTGGGGATATCGTTTTTGGTTGGTGACCATAATGAATGAATTTTGTGGTGAGTTAAAAAAATATTTTCAATAATTTATTTTTAGACGTTTTGAATTTTGTAATTTTTAATCCAATTTTTATCATGCATTAAAGAAGATTCAATAAACTTAATAATTGTATGTTTAGAGATGAAACATCAATGTGATTATATCAAATTGGATAGGTTTTTGTTATTATGCTTGTATAAAGCCTAAATAAAGTCATTTATAAACTTAATGCATATCAAGCAAAGAAAGATAATTGTAAAAAAAAAGAATTTCTCTTGTCTTGCATACCGAGTCAACTCATCTAGGTAGTGTTAGCAAATTATATTGATGAAAATTACAAACATTAATGGTCTCCCTCGTATCCGTTTGCAAGAAATTTTGATTGTGTCGATCTAGAGATGAAGAAAATCAAGGTGAATCGAATAGTGAAATCACAGTTCGATATCACGTTTCGTTGAGACGTTAGAGCCTCTTAAATGCTACATATTATTAATTTTAAGCTAATTTTACTAATTTCAACTTTATTATTTTATATAAATTAAGCATATTGTCTCATACAATTCAGTTTTCTGGAAACTATGGACTAAAGAGTTTTTTCCAGACATCCATAAAAATTTAATACTTGCAATTATTCATGTTTACGACATAGATAAAGGTTTACAGTTTTCTATTCTAATCCAGCTCATAAAGAAAATGAAACCAGTCATAATTCATATCGTCTGTCTAAATCGTTGAATATTTAAATAACATAAGAAAAGACTTGTAAGTTCAGATAATGCAGTATTATTTCTAAGCGATATGTATGCCTTGCAAGAATTTAAATTAAAAGTTTATAAAGCATAACTTTGAAAATTTAAATAAAAATGAAATTATTTACGGATTAACTCCGCTGCATGTTCACGTTTTACAGTATATTGTTTCAAAAGTTATAAAATATTAATGTTCACAGCGATTTTGTCGTGTAAACTTTAGTAAACTTTAGCATACTCTAACGTCTTTAAACTATGAATAACTTAATAATAAATTGAACTTATATTGTTAAAACATTAATAAATATATGTTTGTAATTTATTGCAGAACTTCTCCCAAAAATGTTTTTAAGATATCTACAAAAATTACAAAAATAGTCCTAACAATAATTTTCGTTTAGCCCTCGAATGACTGTAAAAATCATTCAAAATGAAATTTGCTGTTAATTTATCTTTATTACATCACTGAGCTTTCGAATCATCTTATTAAATTCAAGCAAGAACAGGTTTTCTAAAAATCTTTGGAGGCATAGAATACATTTTGCATAGAAATCTACCGCAAAGTATTGCTAAGCTATTAAAAAGTGTATCTTACTACTCCAACAACCTGCAATTCCAATATGTAATAATAATGTTATTTAAAGACATGCGTCGTAAGAGCATAGTTTACGTGAATTTACTTATAGAGTTTTATACATTCCACACTCCACTTATAAATATATTCCACCTTCACCGTGACATCCGGTATACGAAAGATGATATGGGCATGCCTGCAGAATTTTAGTGTCCTTGTTGACGGAACAACGCGTTATTGCTGTTCTGAAACTTCAAGAAACAGTTTTATGAAATCAATAAAAATATAACTGCATTGCCTCTCATCTACATCTAGCGTCTAGTCTGCCAGTAGAAACATAAAGCTTTTATTTGGGGTATCCTAAGTACCACTGGAAGATGTACAAGATGTCGGGATTGGCCTTGTGGAAGATACAAATGACGTCGTTATGGAATGTGTAGAGGCCATCCGACCGGAGCCAATTACGCTTATAAATGTGCTCAGCGTTTCATAAAATGACACTTCTGGATATTTGTCATTCCCAATGGAGGCCGTGGTCTCATATTCATCGGTCGACATATGTAAGGGCACTATATGGAAACAAGTTCGAAATGATGACTCACTCTGCTATAAGTAGACAATATATCATATTTTTCCCAATATAGTAACTCTGCTTCAACAGTTATCCAACACACACCACACTCGGGATGGCCAAAAATGAAAAATATTGTGTCGCATATGTTATTTTTAATATAAATCGAAACTGCTGAGGTGATAGAAATAAATCAGGGAAGATTTATAGTACCAAGACTAAATAATATATAAATGTGCAATAGAATTCATAAAATGAATGAATTAACGCTGGACCTTGTGAACAACAATTTGATAATATTTATTTAGATGTAGCTCATTACCTTTTAAAGTATACAACATTTAATCCGTAAATTATTCCCTTATGATGAAGTATGTCAGTTTAGTTTCAGAAGTACGGTTAAGGAACTTTGTTGTTATTATTTTTGTTAAATATAAATCGATTGATATTTTTCTTGAAACATAAAATCGAAAACTAAATATAGAATACTATTCTAAAGCTAATAATTATTAGATTGATTAATTCACAAGTCAACATGGTTTTGATAACATTAACCAGAATGCTACTTTTGTAATTTCATTGGTTATTAAAATATCTATTTATAAAAATGTCCTACCATGTCCCATCTTCGAGTGCCTGTTTGCAGCTCAAAAGTTAATTACTACCAGTTTTGCTTACACTCTTTTTCTGTAATTTCAGTATGTCTGTGTCTTGTGTACAGTCAAGTTATTTTGTGGTTTTGTGCGAGTAAAAAGTGTGAAGTGACAAGTTCTGCACCATCAAAATAGAGAAGTATTAAAAAAAGCAAAGGTACCTACAAAATTAAATATCCAAATTTGCCCTCTGCCTTAAGGCCAATCCCTCATAATCAGGAATTACGGGTACCGACTCCACCTTTAAATGTGGACAATGTTATTTCCGATTGTGATTCTTCAGGATCTGATCAATTGCTTCCTGGAACTTCTGGTGATTCTACATTTGTACCAATTACCAGTATTGATTCTCGCTAAATAACTAAATAACGAATTGTTCAAACCAAAAAGCTGAACTTCTTGCTTCTGGGCTTCAAGAATAGAACCTATTAGACAAAAACACAAGTATTCCAGTTTATCAAAAATAGAATAAAATAAAAACACTTTTAAATTTTTATAAAATGGAAGGATTGGTATGGCGTCTGTAATGATATTGATGGTTTAATGAACGAACATATACCTTCAGAGTGACGGCATTTTTATGGATTCGTCTAAACGCAATTTAAAGTCCATCAACTCCATTAGCTCATTAAGCAACAATGAAAAAAAACTAAGGCGACTTGGTTACTATTCTAAATAATGTTAAATACAGACCATACAACTGGGACATTTGTGGAGATTTAAAGGTGATTTACCACATATTGTTGTCTTCTATTCCTATGGGACAGTCGGGCAACACAGGAGCACTTTATTAAAACAGATTGACCCCATAGAACTTCTATTGAGCCAGGTGCTTCAAGCATAAGACATGACCCCCCTGGTTAATCCACAAAACGTCCTACTTACTGCCTCTTCTTATTAAATTAGGACTTATGAAAAATTTGGTTGAAGCTATTGACAAAGACGATGATGGTTTCAAAAGTACCTATCTAAAAGAAGTATACCTTCAATTAAGCGATATAGCACTAAAAAACGGCATCTTATTGGACTTTGGACCTTCAAACGATCCACTTTTTGAGGATAAAGCGAATGAGCAACAACTAGGGTCTTGGAATGGTTTAGTAAATATAGTACAAGGATTTTTGGGCAACAAGAAAGATGATAACTACAGAACTCTCGTAAATGTACTTCTAAAAGCCTACCAGTCATTGGGACGTCGCATGTCATACATTTTTGATTTCGCATGTCTATTAAATTCATGTAATTTTTATTTACTTGTAACAAAATCTCTGTACGATACGTGGTACAGCTTTTTACATATTATATGACTTTAAATTTAGGGCTATATAATGCTTTAGGTACAGTTAACTCATTTCTTTAATGTTACTAAAAATAATTGTCTAAAGTTGACGAATATAGTAGGTATTGTGACACCCCATACCCCCCTCGTATGTTTATTAATCTTTTTCCAGAGAAAAAGAAACATACACCTTTGGCCTTTTTATGTGATTGTCTAGTTTTAAAGTGGTAGGATCCAAAATACGTTGTGTTTGCAGCTTTTACTTAGATTCTTTTTATAAAGTTTGATATTATTTAACTACTGTGAACTATTTTAATTCACTAGATTTATGCACTGGTAAACTTACATCTGATATTTAAGTTTACGTTACTAGACCTTCTTAAAGAAAACGATTAGTGAAAGAATACGCTCGAACTGGTTAAACTTGTTTATTTTATGTTAAGACAACTGTCACAATTAATGAATGTAATGGCCTGGGCAGACGTGCAAGGGCAAAACTTTGCTACCTGCAAGGAGAAACTTCCCCTGGTATTCCGCTGTGTGCCCAGTGTCCACCAAACGATTGATAGGTAATACAAGTCTCGCTTTATAATTACCGAGCCGTTGTCGCCGACAGTCTCAATATGAAATCGCTATGATACATAAAATACGTTGAACAATGTGCTTACGACAAAACCTTGTCGTAGCGAGGTAACTGCCCCTTTATTTGTTTCTTTTATAAGTTTCTTTTTTTGTTCGATGTGTGCGTAAACAGAACCCTGAAGTACGCTAAGACAACTGTCTTATAATCGTAGAATGAGATATTTGTATGTAAAACACAGCGACACATAATGAAAATGTACAGTTACTATGGCCATAAATACATTACGGTATGCCACCAAATTATCACCAAAGGACGCTCGTAGTTACCTCAAAGGGTCGGTCGGTAATAATCCAGATGGCATATTTTAAGAGCGTGCTTGAAGATTGTAAACCTATCATTTTTCTCAGCGGTACCGAGCAAACAAAGGAGTATCCAAGGGATAAATAATATACTATTCTAAATGACGTTAATAATCGTTGCCATCGGCCCAGGCAGTTATAAAATTCCTTAAAACTGGGTTACTCGGTTATAGTCCGAATACAAAAGATATTTACAATTTGTTATGCAAAGCAATTCATAAAATCTAGTACCACAGGGACGCGCGTTCTGCCCCGATTTATAAAGTCGTAATTTGTTATTTCTAGTTCGGAAAGTTAAATATTTGGTAACGAGTTATACTTGACATTCTCACCTAGTCTTGGGACGACGGTGTGATTCGACAGACTCTCTCCCCCGGTTTCCCTACTCGGGTCGTTGTCAGGACCCATGTAGCTGGACGCAAAGACGTCCACCTCTCCGCCACTTCGTAGTAACATACAATAAGCGTGTATGTGTGTCGGAGAAATGTATTTTCCGCGGTTACGTAGACGTTGAACCGTATCGAGGGGAGTGTGACAGGCGTCGGTTAACGACAGCAGCTCGTCACACTGGAGTTTTAAATCCGTCTCCTCGATAGGTGTTTACGAAGGGTTGTGACAGGCGTCGGTTCACGACAGCAGCTCGCCACGATGGAGTCAGAGGACAGTCTCCACGATTGGGGTTTTGGGTCCGGTATTTATACGATTTTGTCCTGTGACGTATTACATATCCTACATGCAAAAACAAAGATGCTAGGCGAACACTCCGAGCGCGTCCCGGTCCCAGATGTCGTATCCGGTACTGAATTATGGACCTTCGTCTAAGCGTTACGTAGTGACTATTTTCCTGAGACGACCGATCATAATCTGACCTGAGCCGGCATTCCTAAACTGTGCAAGAGATGGTCAACTTTTAACCCATTTCGACTCAACTTATTTAAAATATCACGTATTAGAGTTTAACAAAATCTCATAACTTGTACTGATAATTAACTAAAATAAGATAAATTTAGGAAATTTACGCGTAATGGTAGCCCAGGGCTGGGGTGTCTCAGTATGTACCTAAAGTATCGTAAAATTAAAAAATATAGTTTAGTTAGTCACACTGGAAGTTATTTTATTTTTGTGTCAATCAACATCCATTGCAGTTAATTTCTTTATCAATTAGACTTAAGTTAGATTTGACCTAATGCTGAGGTCATACCTAGTACCTAATACGTAAACTATTATCTGAATTTTGACTGTGCATTGAAACGAAATGTAAATATTTTAGTTCATAGTGCATATACTAAAATATATATTTGATATAAATTCCATATTGAGTTAACAACTATTTTTGTGAAATGACAGTGAGTGAGGAAATAGCTTTATGAATGTGCATAGCTACAAGAATAACGTTTTAAATTGTCGGAATATATTGTTAGTGGTGTACGAGATTATGTAAGGAATTTATTGGCATTTTTGTGTTCGCATTTTTCCGCATAAACTACTCATCTGGGGTTCTAGAATAAATGTTGCTTTAATAGTATGAAATATTTTGTAAATTTATAATACATATAAATGATTTAGGTTAGGTACGAGTTCAAGTAATAATGTTTCAACTAGTTATGGTAATTGCAAAAGATATTTATAAAATACTGCATCGCGGAATAAAGGAATTATTTACATTTTCATTTCGCTCATTGAAAGTTTGCACTCCTATTACTCAGTAATGTATAGAGATATTGAACCAAATTTATTTTAACAGTACAGTATATTTTAGTTTAAATTACAAAATCTTTATCATCATCATCATTTATTTATTTATTTAATGCAAATTAAAACCCCACTAACATCATTTTGTTCATTTTTTTCAATTAAATGTATCATATTTTTCTTCAATAAATAATACTATCTTCACGTTTTTTGCATCAGAGATATAAGTAATATTATTAGTACTGATATTAGGATGTGCAAATATTAGGTTGGGTTGTTATCAAAGAAAACACAGGAATCGATTTAATAAAGTACAGAGTTAACTTTCTTTGTTTAACTACTCCATGAATTTCGATTCTTTATTTGAAATTGTTGACGAAACTGTTAAGACTTGAAGTATTTAGAATAGAAAAATGAACTACAATAACAAAGCTATCGACACCAGTGTTACAAAATTATTATTCCTCATTAGCACATTGCAGCTTAAGGACTAAAATCGGTAATGGGATACAACTATTTGTGCCGCCTGTTTTCGTAAAGACACTTCTTTTACTTGTTTATTCCTGACTTCATTTCTTAGCATCTGCCCATGCAGTGACGATATTTAATGCCACTAGAATATTTAGGTGCGTCATAATTTCCGTTATACGTTTCTGTATATAACGTTTAATAGGAGTTTGGGTGAAAAATCTCATTTATTCATCCTATGTAAAATCTTTCGAGGTTCTATTTAATTTTGTGAGTGGATTATAGGCTGTTGCTGTTGATTAAAAACTGCCCTTCTCGATTTCAGTCTTCCAGTATTATTAATTAACACAGGCATGGATTATCCCCTTCCTTTTGCTTTTCAATGCTTCAGGGTAGAGTGACGTGTTTCTCGATAATTTAAATCACGATATTAGTATATTTGCGCAAAACACCTACACAACAAACGTTTTCTGATGCGCGGTTTCAAAATGCGTCTCTCGTTATTGTCGTCGTTTCATGAACAATTACTAAAATTCTCACTCACGCTTTTTGCGGATTTACCCATGTTGTGAATTTAATACCGGTAAGAGTAGAGATATTATTGCTTTTTATTTCACTGATGTCATCCAGATTCGAATAGAAGCCATATAAATAATTTAGTAATAATGCGCCTATATGCTTGTGTTAAACGCCAATGTCAAAATGGTCTTAAGTGTACATAAGTCGGGTATTATAAGGGCCCCTTAGAATTGTTTAGCATTAAGAGCCTTTCGAAAGGATTGAAGTATCTACTCGACCCACCATGTTGCAGGATGCTTTATAAAAATTTGCTCAATGTTATATTCATGCGTTCCGTCAGTACTCACATTACCATTGATTTTTGCTTATAAAGAAATTGAAAACACATTGATGAGTTAGTGTGAGCTTTCACATTTATATGTATAGAAAGTGTCAAATGAAAAATGAAAACGAAAATCATGTTAGTTGTTTCATTTTGGATAGGAAAGCCTGAAGTCAGAAAGAAGCAAGTATTGTCATGAAATGCAAATGCAACGAGAGAACTTTCTTGTCTCTAAACCTCCTAATATATTTTAACCTATATCAAATGTTTCCTCAGATAACTGACCAATGGCAAGTGAAATTGAATATACAGGGATCGGCATACCAACGTTACCATTTTTAATTGTAAATATATTTTGAACAAAACGTAATTTTTAATTCTTATCATAAGTTGATCTACACATCTTTGGATTTTATGACTTAAAGATACAATCTTTCAAATTGCCACCATTTTCTGCAATGCAACCTCAAATGCATTTCTCACTCACATCGTTCAATATTCTCTGCATTTCTGACAGATCTTCTGCGACCCATTCCTTTTTTGTTGCGAACAGACTCTTGATCTTGCCATTTCCTGATACATCTGCGAATGGTCAGTCGAAATGGTGCATCCCCTTTGCCTCTGTCTCCAAATTCCGCACGAAACGCACGTTGTAATGCAGTTATTGGCTGCAAATTTTCAAATTTCTCGACAACAAAAATTATTGTTTGCAAAAGCCAGCCATCTATTTTTTAACTGTGGCTACTGACATATCAAATTAAAAGGTATGTAGATCAATATCTGCTTTTTACTTGATATGTGAATAAGAAACTAGTTTGATATTAATTTAACATCGATATCCGTGAGAGCGTCACTTCAAAAATGATTTTTTTTTAATCTATTAGAAGTGTTATATCCACTAGTTCAAAACCATGTTTATATTTATTTGTCAAAATCTAGACATATTTTTCTTTATAAATTTATTTTGAATTTGACTTGTTGAACGTTAAACGTCTTCTTTATATAATTATTTTTGGTCTACCAAGTGGTTAATGGTAATAGGTATGTAATTAAAATGTAAAACACATTTAAAGCAATAACGATTCCAGCAATGAAATTTCGATAAACCATAATCATATTTATCTTCAAAATTGGGTAATTTTCTTATCACTCATATCTTTAGATTTCGTACCATAATTAATGTAACACGTTTATATCGAAGTTGTTTCATTACTGGTATTATACACATTGCCATCAATTATATACAGTGTGTCTCACTTTTCACCACTACACCCCAATATCTAGGCCATTTGTTGATCGATTTAGATCAAATTTGGTATACTTCTTTTCTTTCAGATTGTGTTTAAAAAGTTATTAATAAAAAAAAATTTCAAACTTAAATACGCCCACTATGATCAAAAGAAATTGGCAAAAATTAGGAATTTTCATTAGCGATTGAGATAGGGTTTGTTTTAACAGATTCTTGTTCAGCATGACCTAAAACGCCTGTATACCAAATTTCGTTAAAAAATATTCATTCCTTCACAAAAAAGTAATAAAAATCTAAGATTTCAATAATAATCACCCTACTATTCCAGTTATTTATTGTCGGATATTTACATAACTTGGTAGTCGGGTGATATAATGACGCTAATTAAGCATTAAGACACTTTTTTTTTAAAATATCAAATAACTCAACTTTTATTATTTTTTATTATTGAAATCTTAGATTTTTATTACTTTTTTTTAACAAAAAAGAATGGATATTTTTTAACGAAATTTGGTCGATCAAATGGCCTAGATATTGGGGTGTAGTGGTGAAAAGTGAGACACACTGTATAGTAAACAACATATAACAAAAGAACCAAAGATTCCTTAAAAAACACAAAAATGAGACGAGAAAATAAAATTGAAGAGCGTGTTATATTACCTGAATTCTTAGTAGAACTGTTAAACATAGGAATAGAATAAAAAAAAAAAAATCGGTTCTCAAAAATCTGAAACCTTTTGTTTATACTCGTATAAACTATAGGTAGGACTGCCATCATAATCTAAATTAATCACGTTAAACAGGAATTTTTTAATAATATATTTTTTTAATAATTTGTATTATGGATTCTACTACCTTTGTTAATAATTCTTTTACCTCAGCATGGACTTCTAAAAGGTATGACATTATGAATATATTATTATGGTACCGTAGCTACGAAATGTATCTGGGTGTATTTTCGTAAAATATTATATTTTTCAACACTAATACCTAAACCTAAGTAAAGCTAATGTTTCCAGATGAGAAAGAGTTTTTAACGTCACTAAATATTCTATTTTCACTGAACACATCACCTGCGAAATGAAATTCTTCATAAAATTTACTGTAGTTTGCCACGACTCGTTATTAAGAAAAATTTCATCAATTCAGTTGCTTTGGATTCAGTTTTCTCTTTTAAGTTTGAGGCAAATAAATCGAGAACTGTTATTAATTCTTCTTTTTATAATGGTAAAACAGCTTTCTAATTTTAACTTATTTACTTACATTCATTTAACACCAACAGTTTTTGGCATTTTGGGTTATTTCCACTTTCGTAAACAATCGCCATTTGTAATAGACTAACTTGGTTTTAAAGTATATAGATCTGTTTAAGGGACAGGTAAAAACTTATAAATAACTGAGTTAAAAGTGTACTAACTCGTCTATATTTAGGGAAAATAGGAGATTATTGATAATTTGTTAGTTATATTGGACGACATTGAAAGAACCGTTAAAATTTTGTTAGAAAAATAAAGAACCAAAATTTATCTACAGTTACAAATTTTAGAAAATTTATATCTGTCACAGACACATATTTATAAATTATCATTATCACTATTACTATCACTAACAAAAAAAATAGTTGTAACTTAACACCTTTTTTCGCAGTAATAAAATTCAGTAATTGTTTTATATAATTTTTTCACTGTCCTTTATTTAGTGCAATTGAGACGCGCTTTATCATGTTTGTACAAGTTGTAACCTTTTTCAAATCGGACTTTATACATAGTACTTATTATCAAAACAAAATATTTTTGCATTTTGGTTACAGGTATTAATGTAGTTGAACATACCATAAGAAGCTTCCAGAGTCCTAGTGTCACACACTGAATAGTGAATATGTATAAATTATTATGTGGGTCATTATTTATATATGAAATTCTTTAGTTTTTTTGAAGCCACTTCCATTTAAATTCATAAATAATATATGCAGTACGTCAACTGAACTCTCAGGCCCGTTAGAAAAATAATATAAGCGATAGCTGAGAACTAGGATAAAATGAGATAGAATAGATCGCCTGCATACTTAACACATATTTCTCCATAATATTATAAGAGCACAACCGACTGACTACAATGAGCTACCTGTGACCATCCATCTCGCTTGCTCACTTATTACACATGGTGTAATAATTCCAAAAAGCAAACGCTAATAAAAAATTCATTATGATGGTTTTATTGAAAAATTAATTAACTAAAGGTTTTCCAATAAATTCTTAAGCAGAATAATGAAATGGAAATGGAATGTACACAGAGACTTAATTTAACTTTTATCTGTGCACGTGGAGTAAATTTTTCACCCTAATGATATTATTATTGGTCGAAGTCCATATTTCATGAAATTAAGTTTATTTATTGATAAATAAAAAAATAAAAAAAAACCAGGATGTTTTATTTTTGATGTCTTTTATGTTAAACGATTTCATTAGACATGAAATATAATATCGGTTAGATAGCTGGCTCACCTTTTCTGGTAGATATAGGCTTTTTTACCAAGTTTTCCACCACATTATTGCACAATTATTGTATGTGATTTTTGGGATAACCTATCGAATATTATCGTTGGCAAAAGTTTACCGTTAATGATTAGGTAATTAGTTTTGCGCAAAACTGGAGAGAATACTTAGTCCTTATATTATTGAAAGCAATTATAACAATATATGGAAGTAGATCCCTTTCTCGCCCTAGACAGCAACAAACGATCAGGAGTACATGCCATGTATCGATACTTGATAACGCATTCGGTTCCTGTATTTTCAGTGGTTGGAAATAGTTATTTATGCAATAAGTGTGGAAAGCGATATTTTATTGAACAAGTAGGTAGATTTCAATAAAATGAGTATCCACATGTTGTGCAAACTATTTTCCCACGACCTCAAAAATATAAATATAATATAATAATATAATCTTATTTTTATTTTATTTGTTGTTTCTTACTAAGAATTTTCTTACTAAGCTAATTTATTAAAAGTACCTTAAAAGCCCATATTTTGATTAACTTACACTTTTTTAAATTTACAAGTTATACAACACTCGAATTATTTCGATTAAGTCAAAAGTCAAATTAATCTTACTTTAAGTTTTAAATATTTTTTCATAACCTTAAACAATTTCATAATATTTTTTAACCAATTTCAGAATTCTTCTAGAACGTTTAAAATTCGACTTTTTACAGAGCTTCAAGCACCAATTGAAAAGTACTTGAAAACTGAAAATTGATAATGTCAATCATTTTCGTATCGCTTAATATTTTAAATAACTCTCAATAAAATTATTAGTGATTGGAACTAAGTTACGTGCTTTGTGCTAAAAATAATTATCCAATTTAATCAAGTACTTGCTAGCTCAAATGTAATTGAAGAAATAACTCATAGCCCAGTCGCTATGTACAAATTAGCACACAAAAGGTCGGCTATTGAATTTTTTTTTACTTATATATATTGAGGCCATTAGTGGAAAACTAATTCTCCCAATTCGAAAGACCTCGGCCGAAATTTCTGTAGTCCAAAAGCCATGAAATTTTTGGACTTCCTTTGTTTTTTTTTTTCAAAATTTTGTTCTCTATAAGATTGATAATAACTACCATAGCTCAAGAACCAACCAATGGCGAGATATTTGACAAAGCCAAAAAATTTCCAAAAATTTCGTTTTTGGGCCACGGAAAGATTGGCTGAGGTTTTTCGAATAAAAAAATTTTATTTTTCTCACTACTGGCCTCAATATAAACAAGTCGAAAAAATAAAATCCAATACCCAACCTTTTGTGCGGGAAGGCCTTTTATTTGACCCAGCTATTGAGCTATTATGCATTTCTCTTAAAATTTAAAACGCCCTAATGCACTTTTAAAATAGCAACGGCAAGTTTTTTAATAACAGATTAATAATAACTATTCTACTAACTATTCATGCGCTATTAAATTGCAGGGATTAAAGTGAATAGCTTACAATCCAGCACACATATACATGGAAAATTATGGTAAATTTATCTTTTGCTGTCTCACTAGAATTAAAGATAAGACATGAAATTATAGCACTAAAATTAAAACGAAAAGCTCATAAGAAATATGATACGAATTTACAAACTTAATTACAGGAGTTTTAGACAACTAAAATATTTAATCTAAAATACGGATATTATTAAATTAATATTCGTTTTTTAGTACGTACTACCTAAATGAAATAAGAGTGTAATATTGTTTTCACTTAGATATAGCGAGAGCTATTATTATGCAGCTATTTTCCAAACCATATCTTTAGATACTTCCAAAGCAGATATTAAGGGCTACTAAATAATTGACCATTTTGTGGCTTGGCAGCTCAGTTACCCATAGATATTTCATTTTCTCTCTAATGGTTCTTTTTATGTTGAAATTGATGGGAAGCTTTCTGTACCACCTTAGATGTTCCATAAGGACCTGTCTTATCACCAACTTTACTTTTCTTCACATTAATGCCTTACTTTCTGCAACATCTCACTCATCTTATTTCTGCTGATGACAGTACTCTTCACGCAAATTCCTCCTCTCAGAGACCAGTGAGTGCAGCTGAATTCTATACTCCAAGTGTTGATTAATTATAATTTGGGTGAAATAGTGAGGTTTGAGTAAAATTGTGGACAATATTTCAGTCCAGTAAGTTTTCCAAAAAATCTAATAAAATGGGACAAACAGCATTGTCGACCAAATAAATAGATGTCCCTCTCTATATCTATGTTTGAATTTACTATCTTGGCAATGACAATTACAATCTAAAGTCAAGCTTTATGTATGGTCAATGGTATAGCTCTATTACAAGTTCAACGTCCACTTTGAAATCGCCGTCATATATCTCAGATCTTTATCGGTATTTTCATGTGGATTATTATCAGTTGCGTCGATAATACCACATGTTGTAGTACTAGACAAAATGCAGCAAATCATCTTTTTACATTTACGCTACATAACTGTAGCACATCATCCTTTTACACTTATGCTACGGACATCGCTTCATCAGTTATCTTTTTTGCCTCTAACAGTAAAATTGTGGAATTTCTTACCCAACCGTCCCCCAAGTCCGATTTTCCTTAAATCTTCAAAGTTAAAGTAAATATAGATATGGTATACAAACTTTAATTACGGATCTGCCTTTCCTAAAGGCATTTACGGGCCTGCCTTTCTTGAAGTGCCGTTCTACCATTCCATAAAGAAAAATAAATTAAATTTTCGATACGGTTTTTTTTATAAAAATAATGTGGTGACAAAATGTTTTTGCTCTTTTGATATGAATTTTTGAATAAATTTATAAAGTTTATACAAACATGGTTTAAGAAACTTCTTTTGAATTCAGCTAGCTTGAATTCTATTAAAATCTCTATGGCGATTCCTTAATCACAATATATTATATAATATTATTATTGTACATATACATATACAGGGTTACTGACACAATCCGAGATTTAATCCTAAGATTTTATGCGAAATTAGAAGACATTCAAGCAGATATTTTTTATTTTTTTGTCATGTATTTCGAAGATACAGACGCTGTGCTACTTCATTTCTCAAATGATGACAGTAGTTGTGTAAGGTGTCACTGAAAAGGTTTGTTTTATCTATGATTTGAAGAGCTTGCGTAAGAATAATTTTGTGTAAAGAGTTGAAATTATGAACAATCTAGTTTTATTGGAAGTAATGAATAACGCCACCGATAAATCCATAGAAAATGTAAAAGTATGTAGAAATTATGATTTATCAGATGAAACGTTAAAACTTCTTAGCAATAGTGAAATGATGTGCGAATGCTTGGAACGCATTTTGTCAGCCAATCCCGAGGTAAATATAACTCAGTTCATATATTCTCTGTTTAATCTCCTCCAGATTACTGGGTCTATATATATACTATATATATAGATATACTCTATATATATACGACTTTCAGATGAACCACAAGAAAAATTAAGAAGCTGTTAAATTTAGGGATCTTGCTAGTCATTCAATAGCTCCCCATTTTCCAATCCTACAACCAGAGTAAAGTATTTAGGTACTCATGACTATAATGCAGAAGTGTTTACGGATCAAGGAAAGGAAAAGTACTTTTGCAAGACAAGAAAATACCTAAATGTTACCAATTTACAAAAATACCAAAACTTAACTAACTCGACTGAAATCAAATATAGAAAACTTAGCGCCACCCAGTAATAGAATTTGTAAACTGAACTGAACTGAATCTATAAATGTTCGAAAACATTCTAACCGTTATTTAGAATTGTGTTAAACAATAATTGATTTGCATTTTAGGCTGAATAAGAAGCTAAAAGAACAAAAATATCAAGTAATTGTTTTTCGATTGCAATAATTCTCTGGCAGGCGTCACCATACTACCACTTTCCATCACCATACCCACACGAAATAATAATTCAATCGGTACAATACTACTAACTGTAGTTGCTTTTCTAGTCTTGGCTGGAATAAAATAATTAATGTTTTAAGGTTTACAATAACTGAGTAGAATATGTTGGTATTGGATTCGTATACAAATAAAACTGCGGGTATGCGAGTGCACTCGCCAAGTGTTATAAGTACCTGCTTCGCTGGACAATTTACTACATTTGAAAGGATCATTTCTCCTTCGAAAATGAACATGGTGCTGCTGTGAATGTAAATAATGACAAATATTGCCCCATGATTGACAGTATCGAAGAGTTTAGTGATTAATTGACCTTTACGTTCGCCAGAATTAATTTCCTCGTTGCTGAAGCAAGGTGTGTCTAAACAAAATAGACCGACAATCAGAATATATCAAATTAAAAACAACAATCAACTGGAAATTAGGGTGTTGAAATAAACTTGCTAAGAAATACTATAGAAATTCATTTGATAGAACTAGATTTGTTTTGTGAAACAGGAAACATGAAACACTTGACCAATTTAATTGTTTAAAAATATCTTTAAAATAAATTAACTAAATACATTGTAGTTTTAACAAACTTATTGAGTTTCAGGCTACCGATACAATTAAGAATAAACAATTAAAAAAACATATTAACGGTTAAAATAAAACAATGTATTATATTTTAATAATTCTATGTTTGCTAAAGTAGAGTTAAAATTTTGAAATAAACATCGTTCTGTGAAAAACAACTATTTATTTGTAAAATTATAATGAAATTTTAATTAAATGTTCTTTATTTATACCCAATATTTAGTGTGCAATTATAAATGTAATTTATTTCTAAATTATAGTCACTCAATATTTACTGATTCAGTCGACCTATCAAATTTCCTTGTAACGAAATATAGTCATAATATTTTCATGAATTTTAATACCGTAAACAAAAATAAGAAAAATGAGAAATGTGACGTAAAAACATTTCATTCATATCAGAAGTAAGGAAATTTCTGGACTAAAGAAGTTGGAAAAAATCGTCGGAACAAGTCATTTTGACTTTGACTGTATGGCGTCAGTGGATGTAATTTGACAAATAAATCAAAGTATGTGTTTTTCGTTAAAAAATTAAAATTTTTATGGTATTTTGAGGGACATTTTAGAAAAATAAGTCATAGTTTATAACTATAGAGACTATAACCGCCACGAAATTTAGCTCCGAGAAAAAACTTGTATATGGACATGGTATATGTCTGGTATAAGAACTCGATGAGCACACCGAATATTTTGATATAACACGTTTATTTTTAGTTAATTTAATGATATTAATGATAATGCGATAATTCTGTCACGTTAACTGAATAACCTGTCAAAATCAGTTACCTACCTTCGTTTCAAAGAGAATACGGCACTAGCTTTCGATAGAAGCATACCAACGAGGTACCTATGTACATAAATGGAGACAATGTCTACAATTACATTAATATGAAGATATAAAATTTATAAAGTAAAGTCCTCGGATTTCTGTTTCACCTCTTTCTATCTTATCAATTTTAAATAGTAATTCGGGTTTTATTATTTACGATTACTAACTCTTCCACTGAGCTCAATATACAGTGTGTCCCAAATTGTTACAAAATAAGAAAGTGTCTGGTTTAAGCGAGTTGGAAGACTTTCAATAATGGCTGAAACCGGTTCATGAGAGATATTCGTATTGTGTCAGATACATAATAGTTTCTAATTAAAATTAAATTGTTAATTTCCAGATTGTTGCCCTTAGTGATTTTATTTTGTGCACTGCGTTTGTGATGTTAATTGATAATCAACAGTATGCCCGTGCTAGCTGATCAAAAGCATTAACCGATACTTAAAGGGATAGTGTAGTAAAGACTTGTTTGACTACCTAAATAATAATATTATACAAGAAATTCAAATAGAGTAGAAATGGTGGATTGAATATAAAATTACATAAGTACTATAAAATATTTAATGTTGATATAAAATAAAATACCATATGAAGCAAAATAATGTTGACCATTACGGCTCTGACATTTTTCGAACCAGAAATGAAGGTTGTTGATTACGTCAACATATTTCTTTTGTTAGCAATAACCACCAATACCCTTTTTGGAAGACTGGTATCATTTACTATCTCGAATCTGTGGTTTAAAACTAAAAGCTAATTAATAATATGTTGACAGTTTCATAAAATTTTAATATTCAAAATGTTAACGCATATAAGCTAGTTATTATGATATTATGAAAAAATATTGCAATATTATTAGATACAAATAATTGCAGAAACTGTCAATAAATTTTGTTCTGGATATACTAAAAACTTCTTGTGATATATTACATGAAGGAAAAAATTACATTTGTAACATTTCGTGCTCAGCGTACTCCTTTAATAATAAAAATGTAATAAAATGGATAGAAGCAATATGAGAACCATCAATATTAATATATTTAGTTATTATTTTCTCCACTTCTCGTACAATGCCTTCCATTATTATTTAATTAGGATAGAGCGGTTTTAATAGAACACTAATGCTATATTTATGTTTACGAGTCGTGTTATTTCGCCCTGGAAGTGGTATTTTATTAAAGCAATATTAAAGGATACAATCACAAGAAAAAGTAGGACTAAAGGATAAACTCGACGGGGTACTGTTTCTGATAATTGTATACTTAAATATGTAGGATAATTTCAGAATTGACTGCATTTATATTAATCTATACTTAATTAATAGAAAAAGAAAAGTATTAATTTATTTATTCACGACCACTATATTTAGGAAGGTTTAATACGTCTGTTTTCCGTAGATTAAAGGCCCTATAATACACTAGTGAATTAGAATTCATAATACCACGCTTCTATTTTTTGCTCAAAATCAAAAGATTCCTAGTTAAAATAAACTTATCAAATCTGACGTTTTTCAAAATCAGAATTTTTAACCTGCTCTCATACGGCTTTCACTGTGGTGGTCGTGGATAAAACGTTGAATTACATTCGGGGATTAACAGCCTTCAATCCAATCGAAAAAATGTAACTCTCGGCTGCGCCTCGAGTGCACATTTTTTCTCGTAGATTAAAGGTTTGTTAATCCCCTTATATAATTAATTAACTAGTAGCTATTAGCAATTTTATAATAAAATTTAAAAAATTTCTTTGTAATTACATATACAGGGTAGAGTATTTTATACTTCGAGGCTAAAAATTAAGGAACATACAGGGTTATTCACGGAAAGCGGGTATTAGACGTTTCAAGGGATCTGCCGGGTTTATAAATTCGAAAATTGGTAGGAAGAGGTTTTTGGGTATGGCGGATCTAACGAAAATATTTTCAACTTTGTGTCACTTCCGCTTATACCGGAAGTATCACCTAACTTTGTTATTTTAAATGGAACACCCTGTATATTACTGCATATTTGGATTCCTCATAAAATTTCAGCTTGGGTTTGTGTACCATAATGTACCCTTTAATCTAGTATTTTCCGAGATAATTAATATTTCTGAAAAATAATGACGCTTTCTACTCTTCGGAAAAAAATCAATATCTTCTATCATGTTGCAGATTACGACATTTTCTTTTCAAACTCATACAAGTACCCTACTGTCTAACTAAGAGTGTCCTTATATTTTCAAAATTTTATACAGGGTGCTTTATTTTTACAGTCGAACATTATCTTGCTTCAAACAACAAAAAGTCATTTTTTTAAATGGAACCCCATGTATATTTTTACACAATCTAATAGATTATCGATTTCTGCATCGATTGATATTACCATTCCCTATACCTATCTCTCACGGTTTTCTCAGTTTGGACGAATATTTTTAAAATGTACATACAATGTACATTTGTAACTGGCTTGGGTATTGTCTTTACAGCTTTAACTTTGCCAAATTTTAGAAAATTAGACCTGATTCTTCGGAATTTATTGTTCGTCATTGCTGGTAATTGTCGGTATTTTTCATTGAAGTCTCTGCACGTTCTACTAATTATTTCGTTTTTATTTCCATAAATAGAAAACAAATCTAATATTACACCATTTGAATAAACGTTTGCCATTATTTTCTATCTACTAATAATTCGTGTAAGTGACGCTACACACACAATAACACAATGATAAAAACAAAACATTTTGACATTTTCAGCCTACTAGATGACATTATGAAACAGTGCTGATTTTGTATGTACATTTTAAAAATATTCGTCCAAAATGAGAAAACCGTGAGAGATAGGTATAGGGAATGGTAATATCAATCGATGCAGAAATCGATAATCTATTAGATTGTGTAAAAAAATACAGGGGGTTCCATTTAAAAAAAATGACTTTTTGTTGTTTGAAGCAAGATAATGTTCGACTGTAAAAATAAAACACCCTGTATAAAATTTTGAAAATATAAGGACACTCTTAGTTAGACAGTAGGGTACTTGTATGAGTTTGAAAAGAAAATGTCGTAATCTGCAACATGATAGAAGATATTGATTTTTTTCCGAAGAGTAGAAACCGTCATTATTTTTCAAAAATATTAATTATCTCGGAAAATACTAGATTAAAGGGTACATTATGGTACACAAACCCAAGCTGAAATTTTATGAGGAATCCAAATATGCAATAATATACAGGGTGTTCCATTTAAAATAACAAAGTTAGGTGATACTTCCGGTATAAGCGGAAGTGACACAAAGTTGAAAATATTTTCGTTAGATCCGCCATACCCAAAAACCTCTTCCTACCAATTTTCGAATTTATAAACCCGGCAGATCCCTTGAAACGTCTAATACCCGCTTTCCGTGAATAACCCTGTATACCGAGTCACATTCTTGTTCAAAAACGCAAAAATAAATTTTTGGTAAAGGAGTTTCGTATCCACAAATATATTAATACAGTTGTTTAGTCGGATTGGATAAAAAATTGGAAGAAAACCTCAAATTCTCATTTAGTCACTAAACTAAACTACACTAAATGAGAATTTGAGATTTTCTTCCAATTTTTTATCCAATCCGACTAAACAACTGTAGTAAAAATAAATTTCTACCGGAAAAGTTTTTTTCTGAGACCTCAAAATTTGCGCACGTGATAGAAATTTTTAAATTTGCAGCAAGTAATGGGTTAAATGAAGAAGTTAAAATTTAATAGTAGGCCTAAGTGACAAGACAAAAATAGTGACAATTATAGATTTTTAAAATTAATTTTAGCTGGTATTTTGAAAATGCAATACCTACTCTTAAAGAGTATTTTGCAGATATTATTTTTGTGTACGGTTTGTGTAACAGTAACGCACTAGCAGCATGTCGTGAATTGAGATTCCCGAACATACGACAACCGTTTGGCCCAGTGTTGCCTGACACTTTTCGAAGATTGCGAGATTTGGCAGTGATCCTCACCAAAGAGCAAGTGATAGATTGTGTGCTTCAAGATCCTAGTACTAGGCGGATTGGTGCCCGTCTGAATGTGTCAAAAAGTTTTGTTGGAGAACGTTAAACCCAGAACTTTTGTACCCATATCATAAACAAAAGTACATAATTTGCAACAAGGCGATCATGTTTAAGAACTCGCACTTCTTGAACAAATTGAAAATTTCATTAGAGAGACGCTTTGGTCAGATGAAGTTATTTTTACTTGGGATGGTATACCTAGACATATCCCACAATGAACGCGTATGGTCTTCAGAATATCCACGCGCTTTTCGAAGAGGAGCAATGAATAGAAACATATTTTCTGTGAATGTTTGGGGTGGAATCTTTAACGGACAGCTACTTCAAGTTCTTCCTAATCGTTTGTATGCTGAGGCGTATTTAAATTTATTACAAAACGAACACACTGAGCTGATGGAAGATTTTCTTTCTTATTCTTATTGGTCTAGTAGGTCGCATGTGGTATCTGCATGATAGAGCACCGGCGTATATTGGGCGACGATGTTGTAATATGGTTAAATGAAAATTTTAATTGAAGGTAAATTGGTCGGTGTGGTTCAGTGCTATGGCCAGCAAGATCACCTGACTTATATCCTCTACATTTTTATCTATTTGTAGCAATTGGTGTATGACGTGAAAAATGATGACCACGAACAATTTTCGCAGAAAATAATGACTGCAGTGGAATACATTCAAAATAAAACAGAATTTTCTATTACTGGATGATTCGCTCATTTCGCGCTGCCATACTTGCTTGTATCCACGCTCAGGGTGGTCTTTTTGAGCAGTTGGTTTAAATTATTAATTTTTTTCAATATTTCCAAGAAAATGAAATTGTTAACTATTTTCTCTTCATTGTTTCTGTTGTTATTAACACGTTTACCTATTTCTAAATAAATTTTCTTTGTATAATAAATTATATTATTATTTTTGTTTTGTTATACATTCCTTTATTTTTTGCTTGAGTAAGAAAAATGCATTCGGTAACAATACCCTCCCGGCAAGAATATATTATGACTCTGTGTATGTTCCTCGCCTTTAGTTATGAAACACCCTGTATAGTGATTTTTTTTCTTAACCGTTGTCATCATTTAATTTGATACGTAGATTCCTAGGATTTTCGGCCATGAAATTAAACAACGAAACTAGTTCTTTATTTGCATACGGTTTGGTTTGTTCAATCGTCAGAGAAATGGAGAAATTTGTATATTAAATTAAATAGAAGTAATGTTATTTATATTTTATATCTGCATATGTAGAGATCTTTAAAGGAAAGAATAAAAATATTTTTACAAAAGAATTGCTGTCGTATACTCATTAAATGGGAAATGACGTCTTAGCTACGCCGGACAACACTGTTCCGAAATGATTGCCCTTCTTTAGAACAGCTATAACTTGAAGCAAGTAATATGAAAATATATCAAAAAGACATTACTGTAAGCAATAGTCGAATATTCCTTAGTTATTTTGTTCGTCTCCTTTTACTTTCACATTTTTATTCCATAAGGCATGTGATAATGAATTAAAGCAATGTTTTTTAATATCAGAGGCGACTAAGAAATTCTGCATTCCTAAAGAAGATCAGAAGATACTAATGAATACACCACTTTGTTCAAAGTTAAGTGCTATTAGTTCATCTACTCACGCTTTAGCAAGATATCTAGTGAATATTTCAAGTAATTTATTGAATAAACACAGAGCATCATACCAAAAATTCATATCATTTCAGTTAACAGTTAACAGCATAGAGGAGAGGTACATAATATTCTAGTAAGTTTTGATGTAACATCACTGTTTACAATTGGAGAAGCAACTGAAATAGTCTACAAAAGTCTGCAATACGAAAGACATGATTCAGACAACCTAGTTAATCTGATTGAACGTCGACTTATTATAACTTCAATAGGAATCTATCCTAACAATCGATGAACAGCAACGGGTTCGCATTTGTTATCAGCACCTACAATTTTGGAAGCATTGGATATTTTCGATATTTTGGAAAACAATGTTCTACATGACTGACAACATGATGCCAAGTCACAATCGTTATGAGATATTCCCAAACGATACACCAACTTAAATTCTGTTCACTTCAATGTCGCAAAAGTAAAACATAAAATTTATATTCCTTTCTCCGTTTGGTTTTGAAAAAAAACTTAAAAACAGGTCAGGTAATATCAAATTTGTCACTTTTTCGTACTATTGTCAAAATTCACTTGCTACATTAGATAGAGTTATGACAATAATAATTGTTTTTAATCAGAGATTCCATTATGCATACCATACCTACCTACAAGTTGATGGCCATTTTAGAATTACGATATCAGGTTTTACCTACATATTTTTAATTTTTTTGAAAAATCTAAGAATGTTACAAAACTGATCTCTAAAAGTACCTACTTTTGTGAATAAGAAAAATTGGCTACATTTCCAATAAACAACAATTTTGAAAACAGTTGTTCTCGAGTTTTTTCGAAAACCAAACTGAAAGTTGCAAATTATTATGCGTGGTTTTCGTGACCCGTTGAATATATTTACAATAAGAAACAATCAAATGTCATTCAATGTTCTCATAAATTTAAGAAACAATTGATCGATATATCAGATCAAGAGTAACAATTTTTTTTCTACTACTAGTTTGTTTGCAAATACTGTATAAAAATATGCTTACGACGCCCAGGTGAGATCTTTTCAGAATTTACCTTTTAAGCTCAAAAAAAACTGTGCCATTTAAATATCATTTAGTGCTTTTCACAAATTTATTTCCTATTAGAACATACATAAAGGTCTCTGCTAAATACACGGGCAACTAAGTTAGTAGTATAGTGTATATAAACTTACTTATAGGTATGTATTCGACAGTCGTTAAAACTTTACAATAACAGTTTAGGACAGGAGAGAAAAAGTAAACGTTTCATACCTTACGATTTGTACACGTACATAAAATTCTGTTTATTATTTTAACACCACAAAATCTATTTTATATATCTACTTTGCTTCCAATATTTAAAACATGTTTTACATACTTTTGGAATCAAATAAGGAAACCTAAGAATAAGCTACTCGGTTCAAAGGTGTTGTCTGACTTTTTTTTGAATAACTAATCCTAGTTTTACAATAGCTTCACGTTTGTAACAATTATAACATTCATTATAAAAAATAAAAATTACTTTTACACTAATTTATTAAACTAAAAAATATACATCAGGTTGTTGTTAATGGTCTAGGAATATTATTTGATACATGTGATCCCCTTGATATAAACTTTGAAGTTAAAGGATAATAACTGACACCTATAATTAATCCATGATATGGTTGTGCATGTGGTCTCTAAAATGACTCCAGCTAGAGTCTCCTCCCTCTTTTGATGTGCCCAGCAGCCGTGTATCTGAAATACCTTTTAGTATTTTTGTCAGCTTAGGTGTACACATTGTATTTAATGAGATCGTTGCCTTTTTGTTTTTTTTTCCTGCGAAACCTTATAGGAATTCTTTTAAAAATGACACATCGTTAAAAAATTATGAATTGACGTTTTTAATTTTAAAAGAGATTTTTGTTACTACAAGTCTGACGACATTTATAAAGAATATGAAATTGAAATATACTGATTTGAAAAAACCTCAACACGTAGTACCACCTTAACCAACATCTTAATACAGTTGGGATGTTATGGTGTTCCGGGTTGGTAATTTCCCTAAATGAAAATCCGGCCCCCTTCAAACCAATAATAATCCAACCACGTTCAAAGTCACTTAACTGTCGATAATTTTAAAGTCGAACTCTAGGCATTGTTTACAAATGACTTTATTATATTTATAGGCATTTTCGGTAATGTTTATAGCAGAAATGTCAATGCAGAATTGTCAATGCAGAATTGTCACAAATTAATTCAATTTTCCAAAGAAGCCTTTGAAGACTTTCTTTTATTTTTTTTTGATACATAGAAGTGTATTTTCTGTAAAAATTTTAAATAAATTGCTTATACTAGGTGTTGCGGTTATTTTCAGTATATATCATTACTTCTGCATGCTCTGTGAGTATATTCTATACTTATTTTGTTCCGAGTGTACGGCTTCTCGACAATAAAACCTCCAAGCCACAGTTGCAATTAAATATATCATGTAATTGCACAGCGTGGGTGTAGACATTAAATCGGATGTTATTATACTCTTCACAGAAGAGTAATATTCCATTTGGCTGCGGGTTTATAAAATTGTAAATATCGACCGTAACATTTTCACATTAATATGTTCATTATTCAATTCTGAAAGTTTTCCATCTGTCCATCCGTTTGTCACATTTCTTGGTAGGATAACTAGAACAGAAAGTACAACCGAATTGAAATTCAGACTGTAAGTAATTATTTTGGATAAATCATATAAATAAATACATTAAGAAATATTGTAATGAAAATTTCACACCTCACTTTTCTAACCAATCAGAAACTCATGTTTTGTTTGGTTACCATAGCAACCCAAAATATTTCCGGAAATATTCATCCTCCTACATACCCTGGACGATATTAATAAGTGGAAATATTTCTGTCAAAATATTGACACTAGAAACTTGATCTTGCTTAAAAAATGGAAATAAGGAATTTTTTGTTTACTTTCCGTGCAAATCATAATTAAACAAATAAAACATCTTTTGTCCTGTTTTTCTTTCTAAATTTCTTTATTATTAATTACATATTTTAGGTGTTTTTGAAAATCTATTAAAAATTCTTCTTTTTTCAGTGGCGAGTAGGAAAGTACGACATTCGTATTAACTAAATGTCTATGCTTAAGTATGTTGTACATAAATATAATATTTTGAAACAATTTTGTTAAACTTAACTTTACAAATCCGAGAAAACTTGGTTGACACAAGTAGTAAATTCTTCTGTATTGTACTAAACAGATTTTTCTCTGGACTTTCTATATTGCACTCCAAGCTGCATTCATCAATGAGGTACGACAAATATTTTAAATTTGAGTGATACATTTTCAGATCACAGGGTTGCTCGCAATGTGTACATAAAGTATATTTCTGAGCTTTCTCCATATTGTTTCGATTTAATAAGGTTTTTTTTAATGTAACTAATATTGACACAAAAACTCTGCCACAAATTACATTTACAAGTTATGACACTGCACAGTTGGTGAATGTATAATAGGTGAACTGTCAACAAACGGCAATAATTGCTATTACAATTTTTCCAAAGCCATCTAAGCTATAATTTTGTTATAGGTATGTATTTAGAACTGGCAAAAATACAACACTTACAAATTAATAAAAAATAACGTTCCACCTATTTTAGTGAACATAACTTAGGTTATAACTATAAAAAAGATTTATTTTAAACAATTTTTGTTAGTTTTATAAAACTAAAATCGATGGAACATTATTTTTTTATAGTTTTATTTAGATACCTTACACCTACAGCGAGACCTACAGTTATAAAACTTTAAGATAAATAATGTAAAATAAAACAACGATCCACCTATTTTAGTACACATAACTTAATTTAAAGCTTTAAAATAAATTTGTTTTAAACAATTTTTAGTAATTTTATTAAACTAAAATGGGTGGAACATTGTCATTTTCACAATTTTATTTAGATACTTTGTACCTACAGTTATAACACTTGTAGATATATAATGTAAAAAAACAACGTTCCACCTATTTCAATGAACATAACTTAGGTTATAACTGTAAAAAAGATTTATTTTAAATAATTTTTGTTAGTTTTATTAAACTAAAATCGATGAATCATTGTTTTTTTTAAGTTTTATTTAGATAACCTACACCAACTAGTGTCGGTTATCTAAATAAAACTTAAAAAAAACAATGTTTCATCGATTTTAGTTTAATAAAACTAACAAAAATTATGTAAAATAAATCTTTTTTACAGTTATAACCTAAGTTATGTTCCCTAAAATAGGTGGAACGTTGTTTTTTTACATTATAGGTATATCTTCAAGTGTTATAATTGCAGGTACAAAGTATCTAAATAAAATTGTGAAAATGGACAATGTTCCACCCATTTTAGTTTAATAAAATTACTAAAAATTTTTTAAAACAAATTTATTTTAAAGCTTTAAATTAAGTTATGTTTACTAAAATAGGTGGATCGCGCTGTAACAGTTATAACACTTTAAGATAAATAATGTAGAAAAAATAACGATTTAACATAACATAACCAATAAACATTCATGGCCAACTAACCTTTCCTTTGTCATGTCTCTAAAATAATCTTATTGTCAAATAAACATTGATTACTTTTAAAATTCTTTAGGTGTGAAATTTTCTTACTAAATCTCCCACGTGATTGAATTAGAATAACAGGAAATTTTTCTCGTGCACAAATTTTTTAAGAAAATTTGTGCACTCGAAAAATTTCCGGTAATAATTCAAGCACTTGGGAGATTACAAGTGAAAATAATTTTCTAAAAGTGATTTGACTCGGACCATGTCGAGGACCATGTAGAACTATTTTTATTGCGAAGGGAATCCATATGTGAGTAATATGATAAGTAAAGGGAAGGTGTAAAATAAAAGTCTTGAATCTCACAACTCCTTTTGTAACGAAGTGATTTTTCCACTCAAGGAATGTTCATTTTTACTTTAAACATTACCGTCACTTGGGTACACCCTGCCGCTGTTTTAGTAAGTAAGTTCTGTTCTAGTTAAGTTATTAATGAATTGTTAAAAAGTCCGCTGGTAAACAAGCAGTCAAGTAATTAATTGATTAATTTTCGACATTCCCTCGTATAAGTAAAATCCGAGAATTATTATAAATAATGAGCGAGTCGGAAATAAAAATCATTCGTTACTAAAATTGTTACTCCTTGTCCGTTTTCATCCGTTTCTTTTTGCAACGTGGTATAGAAATTGCAACTAACTCATTTCCGGTTATATACGTTTTGAATTGATGCGTCTAAATGCATAAGCCGCTGCACCTCTGCAAGTTATGCTGGGTTGTGCATCCATGTGTCTGTCGTTTAAAGTCGGTGACCACCTCTCTTTTAACCCGACAGATACGTCATAAAGTTTACAAAAAGGGGAAGAACAGTCACTTCATCCTCATTCCGTCCTCATTCTCATTCCGAGAAAACCGGCAGCAGTTCAGGTTCATTCCGAAATAGTCCGCATCAGATCCGTTCGACCGCCCGCAATTGACGATCAAACTAAACCCGTAAATCTTTCCGTACCGCCGCTCCAAGTTTTGATAGTAAATTCCTTTGAATAAAATATTGGTAAAAATTCAACGCAACCTGCTACATTCTGCAGGTACTGCCTTCAGTTAAGTATAGATATTGAGAGATTTTATTGTCCGTCAGTATCGCCGTATTTTGCTACCAAAGTAAACTAGAGCTCATTAGTAATACCTCCGTTGGTCTTTTATTTTGTTAATATATGCAAAGACTGCTGAGATCTGTTCACTTGGGCCATCTTAAAAGTCCCCTTGCATAATAGGTTACCGGAAAACCTACGTGAAATAAATAGTCATTATATGCATCAACTGTGTGTATCTGTTCACTTGGGCCATACGTACAGGGGATCCGCATAGAACTGACTCGCAAAACTTACATTATTCAACATAATTATTTAACAAATAGCTCTACGTTTGCGGCAGTAGTTTACCGCATGTTTCAATATTTTGTCTAGCCTCAAATATCTATAGCTAACGGACTGCCCCCCGTTTATAATATTTCATAGTGGAAAGGTACGTTTGCTTGTCGTACACAGTAAAATATTAATTCAACGTCTCCGAAAATTCCGCCGCAAAATCGTGTAGAGACTTTTGATTGCCAGCTTGACTTAATTTTTCTTGTAATTATTTTGAAATAGTTTTATATATACGCGACTATACAGTCGTGGAGGGTTTAGAATAAATTATTCTGTTTCCAATTACTACTGAATAAATACGTTATTTTAAAGTGGTAAAATTCACGAGTTATTATTTCTGTCATTTTATTTCTGATTAACCCGTTTGAGCAGTATGATCGAATTCCATTAGATAGATCTCCAGCTCCGACCCCTGGCAATTCCGTATCACCAGCTGTCTCGCTACTCAGGGTTGTTCTCCCAATTAGGAGAGCCAAAAAGACAGTGTAGTTCTTCGCACTTAAAAATTGAAGGACTGGCGCCCGAGAATTCCGTAGAAATAAAAATATTACGTAAGTATAGTGACTAAAATCACCGTAACAAATAGGCGACATCGCACTTTTTAACAAGGTACCGGTTTCGGAACCTTTATTTAAGTTCCATCTTCAGGCTTCGGAGTGATTATTTAAAAAAACCTCTTTTAAATAATCACTCCGAAGTCTGAAGATGGAACTTAAATAAAGGTTCTGAAACCGGTAGCTTGTTAAAAAGGAGTTGTGAGATTCAAGACTTATTTTACACCTTCCCTTTACTTAGAACTATTTTTACTTAAATAATCAGGGTTACTTCCTTAAAGGAACTAATTAAAAAAGAAAGATTTGCAAAAGCTATCACGAGTATCCTATATCATGGGCAATAATTATATAAAGGTAAATGGGCTACCTGCGAGGTATGTAAATATTGTCACCACTAGTAATCATCTGTTAAACAATTAACAGAATAAAAGACTCTTGATAAGTAGATGAGCAACTTATATTTTGGAAGCTCCGTCAAATAATTGTGAAATATTTATTTGTCTTTCGGACTTCAATAATTGTTATAAAACTTGTTTGTGTCTTGGTGAGTGGCTAATGGACGACGTCCTTAAGGCCAAAAAAAAATCGTTTGTTAAATTATTTGATTACATTAAACTTAACATAAAACATTATACTTTTTGTATTTGTTCTTATATATGCATTTATTAGTTTCGTTTTTTATAGTGTACCTGATAATGAAGAGTTTCAGCTCGAAACCAGTCGTATGCCATTAAATCAATAATTTGTTATTTAAGATACATAATATGTAGAGATTGATTAAAATCTAATTCCTTAAACTTTTCTCTCAAAAACGCACGCTGAATTAATAGTAATCAACTCTTGAAATACTGATTATTCATTGTATCTAATATGGACATTATTAAAATGTAGAAAAAGAGAAATCATTGTGTTAGACTCAATTTATCTTAATTTATCCAGCAACATGTTATGGCTATTGCCGTTTACTGAAAGACGATCATATAGGTATGTTTTAATAACGGTCTTATTTGTAGTAGAAAGTAAAACTGAAGACCGAAATATGTAATATTTATTATTCATGCAACACTTCTTTCTACATAATATGAAATTTGTGTCAAATTGGTAGGATACAGCCAAATATTATATTGCCAAATTATCATACTATGATATTAAATTCCATCAATACAGAATACTTCGTCATCAATCTTGTCATCAAATATTTAGGGCCGGAGTGAATATACACGTCATTCAATTCTTTCTCATCCATGATATCCCCGTGGTGCAGCACTTATGTCCTTTACCAAACGGTTATTGATGATATAAAAGTCAACAACTCACACGACTCTGTTGTCGATAATCTATATGGATATGAAATGGATGATTTTAAATGTGTATTTTAGTTAATAATTTAGCAAATTAGTGTTTATATTTAATTTATCTCTTTTAGACATGTGTCGATTAATTTTTATTGGTGAAAAGTTTGTAATATTACAACAAAGTGAACAAACTAAATTGAAAATAAATATTTAAAACAAATAAAATATATGCTAGGGTTACTGACACATTACAGTATTTATTCATTTATTCTATTTAATTTAATACATTTTTGATTGCTTGTCATAGGACCGTGACTTTTAATCGTGTTTGAATTCCGCTCAAAATAAACCCACCAGTCTAGTAGTAATATCTGATTATCTAAAAAACTTTTGCAGCAATTATTCTTGAATTGTTTATGAGGCAAATTAAAATTCTGATTTTGTCGGTGCAAATTCACAAGCCAGGTTCGGATATATTGGTGTAATTTAAAAATATATATTTCGTTTGTCTGGATGAAATTATTTAATAATGCTGTGTGAAATACAAATTTAGTGTTATCGAATAAGCAAAAAAACTGCTCACATTACTCACATGTTATTGTGTATCCTGATATTCCTCAAATTGCTGAAAATATTTGTAAAAATGTAAAATATTTCATGTGCGTGTAATTTTAACAAAATATTGAATATCAATAGGCATTTTCGAATTATTCATAGCTTTTAAGTTACATTTTATCAAGTCAACTAACTATTTCACGACCATTATCATGCATATATCTATGAAAACGTGAAAGCTTTCACTGTGTTGTAAAATATTTCCCCAATTTTAGTATAGGCCGCAAAACTTTTGTTATAATTGTCATCTATCGGTTTGTACAAATTTATTTTCTATACGATTACTTCTAATTCAATGAAACATCTTAAATAATCTACACATAAAAACGTTAAAAATTGCCCCATTTATGTTTCAATTTCAAAAAGAGACGAAAATGCATGAAAGTTTTAAGGAAATTGCTTGTTAATAATAAAAATAACAATTTGTCTTAAAATTCATACTTTTTAGATATTCAAATGTTTTTTCCAATAAGCCACATATGTAAATTTTATTTCAAGGCAAATTGGTTCATACCACTATAATGTCCTTATAATTTTTTTCGTAAGAGCAAGGGTTTTTTCACAATATGTGATTGCTTTTTAATTTTAATTTAGGAAAACCACTTTTTAATAATAAAAAAATTTTTTTTGAAATAAATATTTTTCGTAATCCTTTACCAATTAGTAGCAATTAGTATTTTTTTCTGGTTTTGATTTTTAAGATATCTGCAACATAGAGAGACGATTTTTACATTTACTCGTAAATAATATTGATTTTGTGAACATATAGAAACAATAGATAATACGTGTATACAAAAACGATAGAACTGGACTTCCTCCAAGCACATTGAGCAGCCTCTATGACGCGTTAGTTAACAATGGATTTTCCATCGTCTCTGTCATTATTTTGTCGACCTAACTTCGGACAGGACAGTAGGGTGCCTTGTTTCGAGACATTTCCTCCAACGAAGTATGCCAAAGCAGCTGCAAACTCGTATCATTTTCTATCGCCTGCTTTGTGTCTTGAACGTTTATACTTAATCACAATTTCTGTAAAATGTAATTTGAAGTTTGAAAATAAGTTAATTTTCTCAAAATAATTTTGTTTTACTTCCCATGTTTTCTGTACAGGGTATTTCAGTTTTAAAGTCCAGGTTAGATTTTTTTTTTGGTAAGACCCAGCTTAAGAGTTCCAGAAATATTTTAATATATTTGGAATATGATATAGATTTTCAAAATTTTGGAAAATCAATGTGTTTCATTTTAAAAAGATGTTAACGATAACTTTTTTATTTATTTTTGGGATTAGTCACGCTAGATCGGTCGTCTGTAATCTAAATGAAAATGGTTCATTTTATATTTGAACTTTGTAGTCATTTACAAATTGTAAACATGATATTTTAATGACTGACAATTAAGTTTACTGCAGAAGTTTAGAAAAGCACGCGCGTTAATATACTATTATACTAAAAAACAGATACTTCATGTAATTATCCAGAACCAGCATCAAGTAAAGTGTTCACATTCACAGTGTTTGAGAAATCAATGTTGTCTTAATGCCACATAATAGTTTTCAATTTCTTTATCTTAAAATTAAACTTACAATAATTTAATTTCCTAATTATAATTTCTCAAGATACTTCAGTTAAAATTGTGATAAATTGCACCTGCGTACTTGCAAAATAAAATGTAGCTTCCTTATAGCTTTGCAGTTAGGAGAATTGATGACGCCACTCATGGCTCTGCGATTTGTTATTGGCTCTTCATTTGGGATAATTTAAACCTTCATTGCCTCACCCTGGGGGGTTGTTGAAGAGGTCTCTGACAGTAATACATTATTCTGCGTAGTTTGTGAGTGCACATAGAGAATCCTTAAAAAGGAATTTCAAGTTACATTGTAAAACGAGTTTGTGTTTATTTTCCACTGATATTACATATATAAATAAATATTTGGTGTAAAAAAAATTAGTGGCTATTTGAAAAAAAATCGTATTTTATAAAAAATATATTATATTTTATTCTCATATAATTTTGACAATATATTTCAAACTAAGAAGATTTCTGCACCGCCTCAAACTTTATCGATCATTATTTCACAACTGTAAACTTGTCAGATCCATCTATACAGGGTAATTTTGTTTGTTAGTTGGTAATTTCAGATATCGTATCTCATTAAAATATAATGGTGAGATGGCTGTATAAATTTTCTAAGGCACCGTTTCTCCTATACTGACTTTATTCAAACATTGTTTTAATACCCAGTGAAAACAAGTTCAGACGTTCATTATACCTTCCGTGGTGACTATTTTCTGGAAATTACTCGATATGTTGATCCATTGGATCTTGTAACATTACCTGGTTTGAAAGATATTCAATTAATTTTTCCTTAACAAATGTAATAAGAAAAATTCACGCTATCAAATATCAATGGAAATATCTACCTATTTCAATCCTCTAGAACATTTCCCGTTGATGCCAAATTGATTATAGGATAATTTTTCTTCTAAAATCATTAACTTTTCATTTATATTTTGTTTTTCTCAAAAGCAATAAAGTTCCTCAACTAGTTAACACCTACCGATTTTGATCTGATTTTCCGATATCGTCCTTAAAAGAAACGTGACGGATAAAAGGACGGACGGACGGATGGGCAAGCAGACAGAGAGACAGATACGGGCGGATTAATATTTTGAAAGTTGCTTAATAAATTGCTAACACAAAGATGTACAGATATTTGCTCTACGGCCGATATTTACAATTTTATGAATCTACCAGCAGCAAGTGTAATATACCCTTGCGAGGAATATAATTTCAAGAAACTTAAACAAACTCAATGCATTCACTGTGCTTTCATTTAAACTTTACGACAACAAAGTGGAATAAGTTTAGGTAAATAAAATCTAGTGGCCTCTTTGAAGTTTAAATAAACGCACAAGTCTTAACAATTGAATCCTACTACTAGTGTGTACCACTGTTTGTCCTATTTCTGCGGCTTGCAACGTCAATATCAAATTGAAGACAATAAGACACAGGACACCATGATTTCGTTTCACTTAGAGATTTCTTATTTCTAAAATATAAGACTACAGAGAAGTATCGGGAAGCCCTCTCAAGCCATTAAGACCTACATCCGCATCATGCGATTTAACACGGTGTGTTATAAGGGCGTAGTTACTGGGCTTTTGAAAGGGTCTATTAACTAAATTTAACTCGTAGGCATTAAATGCTTACTGCGTGGAATAAGGAAAAGAAGAAAAATTGGTTTCAAGTAAGTTTCTTAAAAAACTTATTTCAACTAATACCTATAACATAGGTGACAACTGGATCAAGGAATGTTTACGAAGGAGCAGGTGTACCAGGTGTATATGCGCGGTTTTAGTTATTACTTATATTGTAATAATAACAATTAACAAACTTTTTGTACGAAAGGTAAATTTATATTAAAATGATGAGACAAATATTAAGTTGTAAAAAGTTTCTTCACGAACTTAACAGGCTTATTTTTCAAATCGATACCACATATTTACTGTTGTGGGAATTGCAGCACAACCTGAGCTGGAAAGCAAATTCATCTTTAGTCAAATTCTAAATTCTTATATACCATAATATTATTAATAATTTATTTTCAATGCCCATCTGTATTTTTTTATTGAAGTGTAACAAAATTGCGTATTTAAAAATTTGACTTACATACATGTGTATGCTAGTCTGTAGGCACCTTTAGTATTTCTATTGCAACTTTTTGTAACAAGAAGAAAAGTGTTTAAAGTAAAATTAACACTCTGTGCTGAAATATAAAAAGCAGCCAGGCGAACCTATATAGTCCAAAATACATACAACTTCTTAGCACTCAACTAAAACCATGTTTATTCTACTTTATTGATCCACTCTGAAAATTTGAAGATCTAGATCACTATCATTATTATTCTGATGAATGTACACTCACATAAGTCTGTAGTATGCCCTCTCACAGCAGATTCAACCGTCCTAGAGTTGACCCGAATGGTACGGAAACGAATTAGGAAACTAGGGAATTGTGAAATGATCTAGAAGAGCTTCTGGATTAGGCTAGAAGGTATATCTGCAGGTATATAAGGGCCACTGAGGGAAGTGAAACATTGGAAAGCGAACTGAACATAGCAGATAAAGAACAGCGGTTAAAAGTAGTACCTATCTTGTTTAAGTGAATAATTATTGTAAGTAGTTAGCGAGTTAATAAATCAGTCGTTTACTGTTAGTGTTGTTGCAATTATTGAATTCATGTTTGGATGTTTACACCCAACATTATTATTAAGCATAGTTTCCAAAATATCATTTTGGGTGAAATACGTCGATTTAGTTATCGAGAGAGAATTTGAAATACACCACGTTCTATTCACTAAAACTGGCGGGGAAGATAAACAAATGCCTGTTATCGATGCGTGACCCACAATATTTTACCTACGATGCACAGGTCTTCTACTTGACACGCGACAAAAAGTCTTCTGTATGTATCATGTGTATTAAAACATTTTATGTTCCACCCCATAGCGTATTGTCATCCAATCTGTGGAATTTCAAATTGCATCCCATACCTTCAGATATACAATTAAAAAAAATCCTCTACCGTTTTACGAAATAAAAAGTTGAATCGGGTGCCATTTGAAATTTTTAAATGGAGGAGAGGATGTAAAGCATAATGTTTTCTTATAAATGTACTTTTACTTTTCTCTCAATAACTAAATGAACGTGTAGTCGAGTAAACTTTAACTTGGCGTGTGGATGAGTTGATATTATGCATATTATTTAATTTTCTCTTGCACACAAAGTTAAAGCAATGACCCAAAAACATTGTTCACGTATGTTTATACGTAAACAATAGTTTTGGGCCATTATTTTAATTTTGTGTGCAAGAGAAAATACAATAATACGCACAATACCAACTCATCCACACGCCAAGTTAAAGTTTACTCGAGTATATTTTTACTCAAGATTATATTTCCTTTAGATCGTGAGATAATTAGGGTGACTATGTAGTTTTTAAATAAACGCGCTATATACGGGTGTTTCGGGATGAAAAGGAACTATTTTAGGGACGTATTCTCGAGGCCAAAATAAGAAATAAGTTCGTATAAATAAGAGTCCAAAATGCTTCCTTTAGGATGCGCCGTTAAAATAGATTCATTTCCTCCCAAAACACCCTATATATGGGGAAGTATTTTAATGAAAACAATCCAAACTCAACGGAATTCTATATTTTTAGTCTTACTGGATCTAAAAACTATTCGTCAAAAAACGTATGTTGGTCTGTCGGTTGACCTATACACAGAGAACGTAAGAATCTTTTGAAATATTTCGAAATATTTTGAAAATATTAGATACTTATGTATATCATTTAGCTAACTTAATTATAAGTAAGTTCTTAATTAAGCAATATTGTCAAGAAATAGGTGAAATAAAATTCAACAAAATCATTTAAAAAATTATGGTTCTAAAATATATGCCTTAATTACTCGAGAACGGAACGCTTCGAAATATTTTGATGGTAGATGTTCAGATTAGCCAAGTTCAGTATTAATCGAAATTGATAATGACAATAATAAATAAACTGACAATAATTGTTAAGGTGGCAGGAACAATGAAAATTTATCAAAAAATATATGTGAAAATCGGTAACAAACAACAAACTCATATTTTTTTTAGTAAAATGAGCCATATCGAAAAAAAATCATTATTTGTTTGTTACGCTAAGACTTTCATAAGGGAGTCTAAAATATTCATCTCATCTTAAGGAAACTTGGATACATCACCTTCTAATCGAATGTACTCGGTTTGTCTGTCGGTATATTAATTAATCGGTCTGTCATCGAAAAACAAGCACCAAAAAAAGGTCATAGAAAATCCGACTTTCTCAAGAGTTTTTTTTTGAAAATCATGCGCGTAACACGGGAACCTTGAAAAACACTTTTCAATTTAGATAAGTTAAGGGAAGTTTTTAACTACAGGAGATGCCTATTGCTGGAAGTGATTGTTTTTAAGGACATGACATGTTTGGTTTTCGAAAAAGTAGAATAGTCCACGAGTGGCATATCCGACTTCAAAACTGAAAACTTTATTTATATCTGCTAGTAATATGCTATTTTGCTTTTAGAACAAACAATATAAATTATTGAAGAAAGGAAAAAAGTTCAATTTTGCACTGAAATAAATAAAAAAAAATAGCGAACCACTTGGCTGACTCTATACAGCGCTGTGTCAATACTTAAATATTTAATAAGAAGAATAATAAGATATCTAAATCCAAATTTGTTTTACTCCAGAATTATGTCGTTATTTCAAATGTCAAGTTAGTTAAATAGGCACATGAACTCTTGGTTGTCGACAAATTTTTTTCGAAATAAAACTATCACCATTATTTAATAAATATTATAGTAAATGATTGAATTGATTTTAATCGGATTAAAATGGTAAAATTAGCGTCCAAACATCTCCTCAAGTACTATTTGAAAAGCCAATTGTTTTACTGTAAAAAACTGAAAAAAATCCAAATGCTGTATTATTTGGGGCTGTCTAAATAAGGTGGTGTGTTTTTTTAATTTTGATATTATTTTGTCTTAACTTGTTATTTAATAGAACTATGGAAATAACTGCAAATTTTTCAGAAGATAGAGAAGAAATATTGTCGGCCATATTGAATACATAGATAATATTTATTTATCGAAATATAAACTACTGTTTATATACTGTATGAGAAAACGGGAGAATAATTACTTTAAAAAATATTATTTTATTGGAAAATCTTCATCACATAATTCAATTTAATATATTTTTGTTTTGCCTAAATGATTCATGTCTGTATTAGCATTTCATCAAAAAACTTTGTTGAATTTAAGTTTTAGGGCTAGAACAATATTTTGCATAATAATACCGTATTAAAAATGGCAATGGAGTATCTATAAAACTCCTCAAATCCATTAGACAAAGTTTTTTCCAAACGTTACAAATTAAAATAAAAAACAAGAACTCTGCCTTTGACAAAACTATGAAATATCTTCTAGTGTAGTATCAAATTTTCATACAAATTTTTATAGTTAAGTAAAATAGTGCCATAAAATTTTTTACAGGAAGGTTTTCCATTTTTGGCTTAAGAGGGTTTATTGTAGTCTTTTAGAATGTTAGAAAACAAATGTTTTTTTAAGCAAAGAAATTAAAAAGCCAATAAAAAAAAACTTAAATAATTGTTACTTTAGATACTAGGTAAGTAAATGTTTGTCTTTCAACCATGGTTTCAACTTCAACGTAAGGAACGATTTGTCTTCAAATATTAATAATATTAATAATGAGAAACAATAACAAGAAAAAATTGAAGAGACAAAATAATTTTAAATTATAAAGAACTAGATTTACACATAATAATATTATGACTGTTACAGTGCAACATACCCCAATCAGTTATTTGAGAACAATAACACGGAACTTACATTAGAATACATTTTCCGTACTACTACGCCTCTGACTTCCTCCCTTTATACATCCTACCGTTCCCGCAAATCCCGCAAATCTGCCTGTCACTATACTCTTTACACAGACTTCATTGACAGCCGTCATGGTATTATCCACACATGACAACTTTTGCGGTCTGCCTGCGGTATTATATAGTATTAAGGGATTACTAGAATTAACTCACTATTTGTACAGAGAATGTAATGTGCCGGGATTAGTTTGGTCTTTAAAACTGAACAATGCGTAATTAAATGAATAGGCAGGTCATTTATTTTATCCTCTAGTATAGCAGAACTGATACGGCCATAATATGCATCTTTAAAAATATATCTGGGCATATGCAACCATCAAAATAGTTCGTTATATAATGATTTGTTCTTGTAATTGTTTCACACATAAATTTATTTCAATCAATTTTGAAACCAGTACTACATGTAAAGAGGATTAGGAGAAAAATAATGTTTCCTACTACAGTCCATTCACTTTTTAAAAAAATAGTGGAGGCTGTGATTTCTCATAATGGTTCACTCTATATAATGATTGACAACATTAAATATTTTAAGGTTATGTATACTGACAGACATATTTCGGCAAGAAAGCGTTGCCATTTTCTTTAAATTTCTATTAGCAACAGTCTGACCCTATATGTTCTATGTCTGTAACTATACAATTTTTAGATTTTTTATTGGTTCTGTAATTGTGGAATAGTCTGGCATAAAGTTTATTAAATTAAAATTATTAAAATAATATATGTTTATTGACATTATAGAGACTAATAAATATACAACGTAGTAATTAATTATAGCAATAAAATAGATAATTATTAAGAGTGGACCATTTATTACAAAATAAGTGTGTATACATAGATACTTATATCCATATTAGAAACATATTGGAGGTAAATTAAATTAAATGCATATTTCTTTCAATTATTATAAGAAAACAAAACAATAATCAGAGAAGTACTTAAAAATTAATTTTCTTTTCTTTTATCTCTGTCATCTTTATTGCTTCTATATAGAACCATCTTTCTTCTCATCATACGAATGCTAATCACTCGAATTGGAGATTCAGGCTCTAGTGAACAGTGGGATCGGGGTTCTCCGACGCTGATGGTTTGTCTTATCCATAAATGCATAAATCAACATTCTTACAGAGAGAGTTGGTACATCCCACTATGTATAAAATATATGTGGCGCAGTCGACTTCACATCTATTCTGTCTAATTTTTGTCGCATTCGGGATATCTTGGTTATATTTGTATAAAATGCAAATATGATATGACTATAATAAATAATAACGGTCGAGAAGCTAACGCACTCCTAAGGTCCCGGGTTCGATTTCCTGTCATATTGGATGTGTGATCCTTTACCTTTAAACTTGTACCCTCTCCTGCACAGCGTTAGTTCAGGGATACATGCAGGGGTTATAATATATGTATTTTGTGGTGTTATTATAAGATACGAATTAAGTAAATTTTCGACCATATTTAAACAAGGCGCATTCTTTCAACACTGATCACGCGTTTTGATCTCAGAAACGCAAGTCTTTTGGCACTTATTTTCCCAACTGTTTGTTCACGTAACCGAAAAATGAACGCATGTTTTCGATGATCCTTACAAACAAGAATCAAGATTGTTACTAAAGAATGCACCAAAAAATGAAAAATGATATGATTCTTTTAAATTGGATCCGATATATAAATCCCCTTTCACCATTTAACTATCAGAGTCTGATTCTTCTTCTTCGTTTGAATCCGAGTCAGATTCTGCTAGTGAAATAATAAAAGGAGGCATATCTTCAAAAGATGTTTGTCCCATTTCCCGTACCCATTCCTCCCTCACCAGATTTTCACAATGCACACAAAAATTTTTCCATGTCTGAGCAGTACATTGACGCAAGGACTCAAGCCATAAATCTTCAGTCTGCTTCATAGAAGAAGACTGGAGATTTATGTGTTTGTTATAATAGTCCTTCGTTACGTGCCATGCCATTTCAATTGGGTTGAACTGACAATGGTATGGTGGTAAACGAAGGACTTCATGTCCTTGCTGTCTCAATAGTTCGTCAACTACGTAAGTCTTGTTACAGTCACGCCGAAAGGGTTTTATTACCTCCCAAAGTTGCTTTTTATTTAAATTTTGATAGTCTTTTTGAGTTCTGTCAGTCAACCATTTTTGCATTTCACATTTCTTAGAAGCAAATGTTGTTGGCTTATCCAATAGCATGGAATGGTAAGGAGCATTATCCATCACCACCACACATTTACATTTAAGCTGTGCCAATGCAGGAATTAGTTGGTCTTTTATCCATTTTTGAAAAAGGTCTCCGGTCATAGTTTTGTGATAGTCTCTGTCATTGTTTTTAGAATTTAAAAGGAAATCACACCCTCCCAACCACCCAAGTTCACACCCCGCATGCAAAATTGTATAACGTCTCCCCTCATTTTTAACTTTAGACGGACTAAATTTTAAATCTGTTTCGTGTACCCAGCGACGAATTGGAGACCCGTTCTGATAAATCCAAGTTTCGTCCAGTTACACGAACATGTAATTTTCACTAGAATTTTGAAATTGAAGAAATTTACGACAAAATATGATTTTTTAAGTTTTGATGTGTTTCTGTTCACACATAATTTTCCTATCCTAGCCCTATTGATTTTAAAATTTTATATAATGTAGTTCTCCCTCCCCTATAATCTATTAAATTTCGCGCAGCTTCTAACAAATTATCCAAAGTAAAAAATTGATTTCTTTCATTATATCCACTGATAATTTCGACCAGATCCCTTTTAAAAAAATAATTCCATTTTTCAGTTTTTTTCCTAATAGACACCGCCGCCCCCTGCATGGCCCCTGTCTTATCCCGCATATAACGGATCTTCCTACCTAAAAATTAAAATAACATTCCAAACAAAATGATTTATTAAAAATAGATTCATTGTACTTACACTGAAAATGTCCACCAGTTTATTTACAATAGCATCATTGTTCAAGTCTGGCCTGTCGTGTCTATAATGCTTATAACATTTCAAAATGCTAAGTTTTTTGTCTGCCGAAACTATTTTGGGCATTATTATTTAAATAATTTCACTAATAACTTTGACAAAATATAATTTAATATTCGTCATGTGTCATCCATGTCACAAATGTCACAATCACATTAGAAATAATTATAGAAATGAGTGCATTCGATTATTGAAATAATTACTGTAAAAATTACAAGATTTCTCAAAATGACCCAAAATTATGTGTGAAAAGAATACACCTAATAAAATTTTACAACGCTGCAATTTAAATTTGACACACAGCAATTGAAATTCGACATAGAGCTGACAAAATACCTAACCTTAAAATATTTTATGTTGTCAATCTATTATATAGAGTGAAATGTCACGAAAAATCAAAGCCACCCTTTATTTTTTTAAATGTGAATGGACTGTACCTTCCGGACAGCCTTGGCTTTGGATTTGGGGGTTGTCTACTTTCTGTGGTGTGTTTATGTTGATTATTGTTTATGTTTACATCTGAATAGCATCAATGCCATAAAAAAAATACAGAGATGTGGAAAAATATTATTGTTCAAAGTCAGAAATTAATGAAACATGTGGGGTAACTACTGGAGAGCGATACCTACTGATCTTTTAGTCTTTTCCCTGGTGCTAATAGATGCACAATAACGTGTAAAGCACCAACTAGTGCAAGGCTATGATACGTGTTCTAGAGATAAATCTGAGTCACATGCTGATTTCAAATGCCTTCAAGTGTCCCCATACTTCTAACTTCTTTGTAATTTATGGGCGAACTTGATTAAACGTTGACTCTTGCACAGGGATCCCGCCAGTCAGGTGCCTCGCAAGTTACTACACAATTTTCTGTCACAAAAAGAACGTAATAAACAATGTACTACAAGCGAAACAGCAGTTCTCCTGATTTATAACTTATATCATGTAGGTAATGTACAAGTTTGTAACCACAATTTTAAAAGTAATAAAATTTTACGTGTTAATGGGGAGTTTTAAGTTCTAACTACGGAATTCGTCGTAAAATCGAGTTGAATTAAATACTCAGATTATATAGATTTGAGCAATGGCAATTATGTTCTCGTTATCTTAATTGCTGACTCAAAATAAGATTAATTTATTTTCAGAATTACTAAGTCAAACATAGGTTTAATAGATAAAAAAATAAATAGGATCATTCATATTGTATACTTACACTTGGGAGTGTTTGCAGTCCATATCAATTTTTCATTAGTTAGGTCAACTTATATGTCAACGATTTTTTTTTATTGTGATGAACTAGTTACAATAGTTTAAAAAACACACGTTTTTTGTTCTTGTGGCGTCTATAGTTAATTTGAATTATTGGTCTCGTCTCTGCCAAATTTGTGTTGGCATTCTCTTGTTAATTCAGTTGACAGTAGATGATATTTGCACAACACACAACACATTCTTTTAAACTAATCAATTACTAAATATTAATAAGTTGTATCAATTTCAAAAGTCCCGCCAGTTTTTAGCGAATGACGTCAAAAACGGACGGTCTTGCTATTGGTTAAACTCCTAACAAATTCATTTGTACGCGTGACGTCACAATATTAACCTAAAAAATATGCATTTTTACGATTTTCTAATATTATATCGCTTTTATCAAAATTTCCGCTTGGTTTTAAGTTTTAATTGCCTTGATCTAATAAAATAAGATTATTTTTGTAGGTTGAAAATCCAACCTATAATGAACCGTCTATTTTTAATAATCTACAGTATTAATAGTTTATACATCTTCTGTCTGCGAGAGTTACTAAATGTCATAATGATTCCATGTTAAAACTACAAAAATTGAAATTAAAATTGAAAATAAATTTACAAGAACAAAAAATTTAAGGTTATGAGAGTCATATGATTGACATTAAATGAAAAACACTAGTAAAAAGAAAAAATACGTCAGAACTATTTTAAAAAACACTATAGTTTGGTATTATTTTCAAAATTTCGAGGAGGAGCCCTTTGGCGACTATCAATAATGTTTGAATTTGTTTCTATTTCACGTTTTTTTTTGCCATAATATTCATAATCTTGAATAGTAAAAAAATATGAGTGCACTTACTGGTCATTTTATTTTTCAAAATACTCAAGTTTGATGAAAGCACTCTATTGAAGAATTAATTATTGGATACATTATACAAGTAAAAGCCAAGTAAAGTAATCGAATTTAAATACAATTGTTACCGAGTTGAATTTTCATTCAGAATCAGTTGCATAGTATTGTTCTTTAGTTGTTTAAATAATAATAATAATAATAATAATAATAATAATAATAATAATTTATTGCCCAAGCTACATAAATGTTTGAGGTTGTCAATAATAGTGTATAATATAGATAAGTATAAAATAGATTGGATTTGTAGTATACATATACAAGTAAAAACAGAAACGTATTACCACAAGTACCTAGCTTATCACAAACAACATAAAACATAAAATTATCACATAATAGAATTTAAAGACATAATTTAAAAGGAAACCAAAAAATCATGATCTAAAAGTCATATTCTAAAAATTCAGCAACACTATAAAAAAGGTTTTCAGTTAAAATTTTCTTAAGAGATGACTTGAATGCATTAATTCGTTTATCTTTCGAATCATGTGGCAGTTTGTTATATAATTTTATAGCCAAATAATTAATGGGTTGCTGAGTCATACATAACCGGTGATAGGGAACAATAAGAGCATCTTTGTTTCTTGTATTATAATTATGTAATATAGAGTTAGTAGGAAGAGACCTATTTTCTTTAATATACACTAAGCACTGATATATGAATACACCAGGTAGTGTCATAATATTAAAATGCTTAAATAATGGTTTGCAATGCTCCCTATTGCCCACAGAAGCCAATATTCTTAGGATTCTCTTTTGAGTTTTAAAGATTCTCTCAAATTCTGTTGAATCTCCCCAAATTAAGATGCCATAGCTGATCTGACTGTAAAAGATGCTGTAATAAAAAGTGATAGCTGTTTCGAGGGTAGTTAATTCAATTAGTTTCCTTATTTGGTAAACTACCTTATTAAATTTTTTGGATAGGTATTCGATATGACTGTGCCAATTTAGTTTAGAGTCTATGTACACACCTAACAGTTTTACAGAAGAAGTTCCTAATTTTGTAGAAAATATTATTGTTTGGGTTTTTTCAGAGTTGTTTTTCAGTTTGTTAGGTTCAAACCAACTAATAGCATCTTTCACAGATGCGGCACTCTTAATTTTAACCTCATCTACACTTGATCCTGAAGTAACGAAGGTAGCGTAAATATCTGTATCTACTCTTATTAGGTTATATATTAATTAACCAACTGGTTTTGCACAATTAATAGTATCCATAAACAGACAGCGTTGAGTTATAGTAATTAAAAAGTCACCGGTGAGTTTTTGTTTACACCAATCTCCTTTAACTTCATGCCTAGCCTGTCCAATAGAAATTATTTTCCGATACGGTGAAATAGAATGGTCCATTATTATTAAGGGGAGGAATTTGACATTTAAATAGTTTTGACGTTGATGAATTCGGACTTGCAAATGTTAGTATTTATTGTTATAATCGTAGATAAAGTATAGTATTCAACTCGTGATAATGTTAATAACTCACTTGAGGAATTACACCATCCACCTGGCGACTCGTGGCGCAACATTCATCGGCGTGAGTTATTTAGTATCACTTGTCAAATAATACCTATACAATTAAATTAGCGTATATAATTTTTACAAAAAAAAAATCGAATACTTCAAATAATGCTGTTTTTCAAATATAATCTTTTAATAGTTTTTATTTTTCTTAGAACTACATTTACCAAAGTTTCCACCTTACCGATATATTTTTTAAAGGACAACCAATATTTTTAATGAAACTTTCTGCAGATTTGGAATCGTACTTGGTGGCAAACCATTGCTATTAAGTCTTCTATGATATTTGATTTAAGTCGTAGAACTTACTTTCTAAGTAATTCCGCAGGAATAAAGCAATTGGGTCAGGCTTAGTAAATTTGCGAAACGCTCTGTAAACTGTCGTGCAAAATACAAGAATCATCTGAAATATTCATCATTATATCTAGCTGATATCTTTGGTATGATGAATTTAAAGTGTCATCATAATTCAGGGGTTGGCAAAAGTAGCGCCTTTTCTACTTTGAACAAACAAATATGTTTTTATTATTTAAAACTGTTCATTTTGTTTTAAACATGTTTGAATTGTTGTATAAAAAGTATATTTTAAACAAAAGAAAACCTTTTTCTTGAACAATTTTATGTAGTTGTACAGACGCAATGCTTTATTTACACCATAATAATATCCGTACGATTGTGTAGCTGAACGACAGTGGGGTGAATGAAGAGACAATAGAAATGTTTGAGACTTTCATAAGAGGGATTATATATTGAAATATTTATCGGATCTTGATGGAGCCTATCGTTGGACAGTGGATTGATTGAATCCATGACCACATTTGATTTTCGAAAACATTGAATATCACGAATCGCTTCTCCGATTTCAAATCTGAAAAGTTTTGTTAATGTTCAAAAATGTCTATTAGAAACATACTATTTTAATTTCATAACGGGCGTCTGATGGGAATGGCCTGACTGAAGGCCTGATCAATTCTAAAAAAAAATGTTCATAATCTCCATGATCGAGGAAATAACCGAGAATATTATTATTTAACAATTTATTGGCACATCACTATTTTTTACTCGTAAAAATTATTTGAGAATGGTAAATATTGATATTCATTATTATTCATATTTTGATTTTTGATGTATTATTTAAGAGTAAAATAAATAAACGTAAACCTAGCACATCAAAATTAATATTGTTTTTTATACTTACAGGTTAGCAGGTACCTAATATAATTATATTTTTCTAGAAATCATGTTTTAAACGTATAGAAAAAGACATGTTTAACACAAATGTGTTTAAAACAGATCGATATGTTTTAAAACCCTGATATAATTAGTACATTAGTATATAAAGTGCAGATTTTGCCTTTAGGCATATATTTTTGCAAAAATATTAGACTGACTATGATTAAGAAATTACTATTTTGCCACCCATAAATAAAATACCAAAGTCGATTAAAAATCTGTTTTAAACTTTAATGAAAGCTAACAATTTTCCAATTTTTCGATGATTATTAATTGTTACTTTTACCTTAATAAGAAATAAAGTATTAGGTTTGTCAAGCCATTGAGTAAAAATAATAAAGAGGCGCAACTGTCAAGGTTTCGAGATTTTAGTGTTGTATTTTTTCACCAATAGCTTCATGATTGTCCTCAATTTTAAGGGCTATACAGCCACATTACAAATACCTTCCCGTAGCACTAAAAATTGATGACAATCATGAAGCTATTGGCAAAGAAATACAATACTAAAATCTCGAAACCTTGACAGTTGCAACTCTTTATTATTTTTTACTCAATGGTCAAGCATAATGCAAACAAAGTTTCTATGACAACGTATCGGATATTTTTGTTAAGAATATCATTAAAGTGGCCATGTCATGTGAGTCAAAGCACGAAATATAATTGTAAACAACGTTGTTGACGATTAAATTTAATTTAGGACAGTCCGTTCTTTTGACACATAACGGCCTGCCCATAAAACAGTGGGTACTTATAAATTTTTTCAGTAAAAGATTTAGTCCAAAATATTTAATAGTCGTGGATAAAATAGGGTAATAGTATTGTACTCGCATATAATGGCCATTATTCACTCGGGTGATTTACGACACTCGCTTTCAGGTCGTGCCGTAAACTTTCACTCTCGTGAATAAAACAGGCCATTATATGTTTGTGGAATAAACTACTATTCTTTATTGACTAAAGTCTTTATTAAAATTCGTACATACTTACTTTATATAAAAAAACAATACAAAATCTTAAAAAGTGGTTTAATTTGACGTTTTTTAACTTATTTTATAAATGTCCTTTAAGAATTTTATACAATTTATGCTTTTGATATTTATGAGGCATTTCAGTAATTTTTTCTCTTTCTTTTCTTTTTTGGGCTTTATTGCCACATTTCTGGAAATTCCAATCCAGAAAACTGATTTATCTAAAAAATATTCAAATTAACCAGTTAAACTATAGCGTCTTGGGGTTTATGGACAATTTATTTGGCATTTTCGTGATGCGTAATTTCTTGGATTTTTTCGGTAATATAAATAAAAATCCTCACGATGGTTCACAAGTTAATTGATATCAACGGTCAAGAAAAAACATTATATTTAAACGTTTTCCGTAATTACTACTAATTATTTAGAATAGACACTAAGGATGGCTGATTTATAATATTACTGACTCACATCGAGAGCATTCTTATACCTACAAATTGAATTTATTATTGATGAAATCTAATTTAATAAATTAGATTGATTATCTGTAGACAGAATATATATTTTTATATAAACGTTGGCCAGTCCATACTAATATTGGATTTATATCGTTCCAACAGTTAATAACATTTTTACAGAATTTCTAAAGCAGACTTCAACCATGAAACATTAATTTGTGTTCTATAAATATACTTGAAAATTTTTACGTTAAATTAAATGTAATTGTATTTTTCTTATTTAACTTTTGATATGTCTCATAAATTAATTAATTAAATAAACTATTCTATACTATTGTGATTTTGATAAACTATTGTGATTTTGATAAATTTACACCCACTTTACAGAAGTCTGCTTCTCACAGCAGGTTCCTAATAGGTGGTTATTCAGCAATAGTCCCAGAGATGGCCTCCATGGTACAGAAACAAATTAAGAGACTAGAGAAAAGAAACAGTGACTAGTGGCTAAAACTAGTAATTAGTATTATAGCTAAAGTGACTGACTATAGTAAGTAATTAGTGAGTTAATAATAAATCAGTAGTTTAGTGTTAGTCTTGCTGCAATTAATTATTGAATTCACGCTGAGGGTATTTACTAAGTGTCGTAAACTCGTAGCACTATTGATAAAACATACTGGATGACTACGAGACCACATCCTTCAGAAATAAAAAAAGTGGTAAACTATGGTATAATAATATTGTGTGTATCACTGTGTCAGCAAAATTTAGGCCAAAATAGACATCGTGTTCAACTAGTCATATTTCATATTTCATGGGTCATGTGTCAATACAAACAAATCATTGTATCCAAATGAATGAGTTCGAGTTGCAACATATTCCTCTGTTGTAACTTAGTTCATACTGACACAATTAGACATAGCGTATCGACACTACCTATACGAAGTATACTCGTACTTAAAAATCTAAAGATTGTACACCCATTTTGTGGAAATAGGGGACACTCATGTTTTCATATGAATTCGTTTCTAGCACATATTTTCTCTTTGCCGACAACGTTGAGTGGTCAACACTTTAGAATCCTGTGTATAAGTGTCATGTGTGCCACCAGTAGCTTTGTCGTTTCAGTTACATGTCTGAGTGAGTGATGTTTTAAAATTATAAATCTTCAAACATTAAAGCAGTTGCACGTTGACTCTTCGTTATATTATAAAATATAATCAGCAAAGCAATAGGACGGTGATTATTTGGATCCGTTTTTTCCTCTTATTTGAGTATTGGTTTCACATTAAAAACAATCTAGTTAAACTAGAAAAATCGACGGATCAAATGATAGCCTTCAAATATGAATAAAATTATGAGGCTCATATGACCGAAGGCAATCATGAATCCATCATAAGGAAGTGTATTTGTTTATTTTCAAATATATGTGACTTAAGCTCATGGACCCAAAGTTTTACTAAATAAAATATCTCAGGGAAGTGCTGTAGGTAATGTTGCTGTCACTAAGGTGTTCTCAGTTTATGTCAGATTATTTTATGTCCAATTTAATTAATAAATATTTAGAACACTAATGTAATAATTATAATTAGCTAACAAAGCAATTTTATGGACAGTTTGTTATATCTCCAATAGTCTTCAGATGTGCTTGATATGTCTACCGTAGTAAATTTATTATGGCTGTAGGCTGCGATTTTAGAAATATTATTTTGCCACTTTTATTGCACTAGAGGTAAGAAACATTGTTATCTACAATTAAACAATATAATTGTACTTCATAAAAAATGTAGAGTCGCAATTCCTCTTGCATTCCCAAACGCGTTTCGGCTCATTAGAACTTTTTCTGCGGTTTCTCGCGAGGGAACAATTACTACTCATGAAACAATAATTATATTAAATTAAAATTTAATAATAATGCTTTTACCGTATAATAAATTCAGTAAATGATTTGTAGCTATGCTATAGTTAAAAAATAAATTCATTATCAATTTAATCATCATTTTCACTTGTTTAATAACCCAATCTTACAAAGACCAAAATGAATTTCCTCGTTTTCATTACACTTTAGACACAGAATATCAGAAAAAATATTAAATGATTATCCTGGATCCACATATATCAATCAATTTTTTAACTTTCAAGGAAACCTATAAGTTTTCTAGGAGTTATGCTTTCTACTTCGCGAGGTGTTGGGAACACCTGTTCCAAGTATCGCAGCCTTTACTAGGGTTAATTAGTACTCACTTTCCCTTTCTATTTTCGTGCGTCTGTGCAGAAGCGATATGGGTCTTCCCTTTGCCAATTTTTTAGAAACCGTATCTCAATCAGCAGAGTTCTATGAGTAAGCTTGTTTTTATTTACTAGTTGCTTTAGTGGTTGTATTTTCTTAGACTTAAAGATAAATAAATTTAACTTAAAGATTGCGAGGTTGTTTGAGAGAATTTTCCTACTCGTGCGTTCTCTTTAGGCATTCTTGACTGAAGTATCTATGGCATGAATTTCTATGAAGAAAGATGGTAGAAACATGGTTTAAAGGTCGCATAAGTACCTACTGCTACTTTTTCCTTGCTTCATCTTTCATCACTTCAAATATCCGCATATATCGCAGCTGGATTTGGTCACTGAGGAAACTTGAATTTAAATTAGTACATTTTATTGACCAGACAGATCACCTGGTTTAAATTCTTAATTAGAGTGTAATCTTTGGACGCTAAGAGTTGCATCCTTCATTACGTGAATAAATAAAGTAAGCAGATCACGCAAGGCTGTCATTTATGCTATTGGACAGGTATCATTGCTCTTGTAATTCCAAAACTCGCTAATTGTTGTACTTTTAACAACGTGTTTAACTTGTTTTGTGCTGTTTTATATTTTACCATCATATCAGTGATGCATGTTGGCAATCCATCCATCCAAAATTAATTATGACCAGTAAATCATTTTTGGTTTTACGCCCAAGGTTATTACTCCAGAATCCATGGCATGTCCAAAGAGCTGCTTTGACCTATTTATAATATTGCCAGATATGAATTCCAGATAAATTTTTATCTTGAATTACACCTCAGTCGATAAGCAAATCTGCATATCTTCATAGTTGATATTATTAATGAAAGCTTTCTTCGTATGAATGACTGTTTTATTTGGATTAACCTCGGGATTAACGTTTAAACTTACTGCAAAACACCATCTTCTGATGACGTTAAGAGGAACTTGCATTAAGTAGGGATAGCATATTTCAATACTAACTAAAACAATTCTATTGATTTTGTGTCAAGGAAAACCGATATTTAAAGTATCTATTGACATATTGTGTTGTATGGTAATACCGGATTATATGAACATTATTATTATTATTATTATTATTATTATTGCGCAATGAAATCATGATGTTATGAACTGATGGAGTGCATAAATAAAGGACCTCGGACAAACAGGGTTCACAACAAGATGGTTGAAATCCCAAAAATTCAAAATAGCTAAATGCTTCTTTTTTCATTTTCTCTGATAAAGATAGAGATAGAGATAGAGATAGAGATAGAGATAGAGATAGAGATAGAGATAGAGATATAGAGATATAGAGATATAGAGATATAGAGATATAGAGATATAGAGATATAGAGATATAGAGATATAGAGATATAGAGATATAGAGATATAGAGATATAGAGATATAGAGATATAGAGATATAGAGATATAGAGATATAGAGATATAGAGATATAGAGATATAGAGATATAGAGATATAGAGATATAGAGATATAGAGATATAGAGATATAGAGATATAGAGATATAGAGATATAGAGATATAGAGATATAGAGATATAGAGATATAGAGATATAGAGATATAGAGATATAGAGATATAGAGATATAGAGATATAGAGATATAGAGATATAGAGATATAGAGATATAGAGATATAGAGATATAGAGATATAGAGATATAGAGATATAGAGATATAGAGATATAGAGATATAGAGATATAGAGATATAGAGATATAGAGATATAGAGATATAGAGATATAGAGATATAGAGATATAGAGATATAGAGATATAGAGATATAGAGATATAGCGATATAGCGATATAGCGATATAGCGATATAGAGATATAGAGATATAGAGATATAGAGATATAGAGATATAGAGATATAGCGATATAGCGATATAGCGATATAGCGATATAGCGATATAGCGATATAGCGATATAGAGATATAGAGATATAGAGATATAGAGATATAGAGATATAGAGATAGAGAGATAGAGAGACAGAGAGATAGAGAGATAGAGAGATAGAGAGATAGAGAGATAGAGAGATAGAGAGATAGAGAGATAGAGATATAGAGATATAGAGATATAGAGATATAGAGATATAGAGATATAGAGATATAGAGCTTTAGAGGTAGAGATGTAGAGATGTAGAGATGTAGAGATGTAGAGATGTAGAGATGTAGAGATGTAGAGATGTAGAGATGTAGAGATGTAGAGATGTAGAGATGTAGAGATGTAGAGATGTAGAGATGTAGAGATGTAGAGATGTAGAGATGTAGAGATGTAGAGATGTAGAGATGTAGAGATGTAGAGATGTAGAGATGTAGAGATGTAGAGATGTAGAGATGTAGAGATGTAGAGATGTAGAGATAGAGAGATAGAGAGATAGAGAGATAGAGATAGAGATATTTTATTTCCGTTTAAACTTGTTACAAGTATTGGATGTGTCAAAAAATATAAAGTGATGAAAATAAACAATAAAAATAAAAAACCCTAAATTTCACAGTCATAAGGTAGTTAAGAAATATATAAACAGTCACAAAGTATAATGACAAATATAGTTGAATAAAAATATAGATCACACGTATCATATATATTGACAACAACTGCAGAGAAAACACAAGACAATACAGATTAAAACTATTTGTCAAAAATCCTTACAATCCAGATATTCTAGAACACAATAAAAACTATAGTTCAACAAGAGTTTGCTAACTTTAATTTTGAAAAGTTGAATATTATGATGTTATGTAAGAAACAGAGGAATTAGACAAAAAATAACTGCATAAGGAATTCAAGAGCTTTATTGCACGTGGTAGAATGTGTCTCGCGTGGCAAACGATAGCTATGGATATTCAGAGCAAAGTGGCGATTTACTATGATCTGTCTAGATAAATAACCTGACATGCCATAATATAGTAAGTCCATACTCCACAAATGCCTTAATATGTAAAACTACTGCTTGGTACTCTCCATATCTCTCGATTAACTTGTTCTATGTATCTGTAATATATGCGTTTATCAATATACCTGCTTATTCGAGTAAAATATTATATATTATATAAATTAACCAATATTATGTTTTATGAAAACTTGTCTTTTAAATAAAATTTTCTTACTGAGCATAAATAAATAATTAAATAAGGCTACTTTTCGATATTATTGAACAAATTAATACTCAGTTAAACACTTGATTCTTATATTTTAATATACCTATGTATAATAATAAATTAGAAACTAAGAATTCGAAACAAATTTAAATTGAAAGTTAAAAAGTCTGAAAGGTAAGTACATCATGAGTTAAAAAACACGATAAAACTTTAATTTTCTTAAGAAGTTGTGAGCATTTTTTTTCTTATCGGAAAGTTTTTAAAATGGTTTAATAAATAAACAGCTATTAACTTTTTATCTCTGTTTTATTATGAGCATAGTTTAGCGAATGAATGTAGTTTTTTAATATACCCATTACAAAAAGTTCTACTTGGAAAATTGAAAAAGCTTTAAAAGCTTAGAGGAGTTTGCATTTTGCTACATAACCTAACGAGTTTTCTTTTCTTCTTAATGCCCGATAGCGATTGCAAGTTTTCATGAAAAGGGAAAACCATTCTATGCAAAATTCTGAGAGTGAGTTATATCTACTGGAGCACTTACTGATTTTGTGTTAATACTAAGGGTTTTATTTTAATATAAATTCTTTATAATACAAGAAAATGTATTACATAATATATTTCTACTATTATTGGTTGTTATTATGTCAAATAATAGCCTCTACCATTTTTCAGGATGTTATCACAGTAGTATAGAGTATTTATAGGTATAATATAGCCGAACACGATATATGTATATTCAGCGGGTAGTTCATACAGGCCCGTATTGAATAAATTAAATTAACAGAATTTATTTACAATTACAAAATAAAATATTTGCTTTTATTTCATTTCATTTACATTTAAAATAAAATTAAAATTTTCAGTCAGTTTTACTATCAGCAACGTTACCTAAATCTATTAAAAAAATCTGTATAGTTATTGATTAGAATGTGTGAATCTTCAAATTTGTTAACGTAAACATAATAATTTTAAGTTTAAGAATCTCATACTTTCTGAGAAATGGTTGGAAAAGTATTATATTTTAGATTAAAACATTTAAGTAGCACAAGTTACTATAGTTTTGTAATCTTCATAAAAATAAATGTCTTTGTAATCTTCATGAAAATAAATGTCATGATTCTGCATATCCTCAATTGTCACTTTCGCGAGCAAGCCCATTATTTATTTGTGTGCTATGCATTTTTCGGATCCATATCCATTTTTCTCGGTTACATTAGAGAGTAGAATCAAACCAACGTCTTCATGGGATATCATGCACATCAAAACATGTTTCATCGAATAGGAAATTGACCAATTGGTCAATTTCCTATTCTATATTGTTGTATTTTTGCCATATATTCCATTCACCCTTCCTGAAGATGTTTAGAAATTTAAATCTTATGTCTTTACAAAGTTGTTATCTGTAGTGAAATATGAATTGATTAGAAATTATCGAAAATTCAACGCATGAAAACTTGTTTCCATTTTGCCAAATCACATCAAAATTAAAAAATGCAGTTTTTTAAAGGCAACACACTTTTAATGCTGAATTTTCGAATTATTTTTAATGCACGAAATATATATTTGGACTATTTCCAGAACAAAACATAGAACACGAAATATTAATTCAGCTGAAGTTTTAGTTGATTGGTACAAATTCTCAAAATCTTATAGTCGCATTTAATTTCAGTTTTACCTTTACGTTGCATAATATTCTTCGATCTAACTTCGACGAACTACCAGTATCATTTCTTTCTTTTCTCAATTAAATAGGATTGTTTAATAGGTAGAGTTCATATGGAAATTTTTAATAAAATATTTGTACCTTATTCCATATTTTGATTAAAATCGTTTTATACTTTGGTACACCCTATATTTTTTTGCAACACAAAAAAACTTTTTGAGTTTTTCTATCGAACAACACCAAAAATTTACCTATAGGTTTTTCAGAGGCAAAGTTATTAGACTTCAAAATGTGTCACTACATTATGGACCACCCTCACCCTTTATTATCGTAAAATTATGCGATGTGTGCTGTAGTTTTGTTAAGTTAGATACACCATTGAGTTACTTCATCATCGTATATTTATTGAGGATGCAGCATATATTGATTGTAGGGAATTAAGTTTCTAAAAAATTACTTCTCCAATCACTTTGAATGGTTGCAAGGGTGTTTAAATAAATTTGTGAGGGTTCTTTGATAGTTATTCTGATTTCCTAACTATTTAGATAACGACTAAGATGAGACCATGCCCTTTGGGTATCGAATACTATTCATTGTGCAGAAACTATTTACGAATAATTAATCGCAGGATCCATTAACAATATTTGACGTCATAGAAGAAAACGTACATCTTAATTTTTGCCCTATTTCCAATATACCATTTCAATAAAAATTATTAAAATTATTCCCGAGAATGCATTTTGAAGTCGAAGAATTAAAAAAATCAATACCTATCTACTTCATCTGAAACTTTGAGAGCAGCAGAGCTGGAGTTTCAATCTAAATATCAATTAAATCAAAATATTAACAGATTAATCAGAAACAGCATTTTTGTTGATATCTTGCTATTATCTAGTTAGTGTACATTATTATGGTCTCATTTTTAATAATTTAATAAATACATACAAATATCGACATCTATATATTGCAATTTCTGATTTGATATAAATATGTTTGATGTAATTTTTATAGATTCCGGCAAAAAGAAAATACAAAAGATTATTCACCCCATTTCACAAGGAATAAAAAGGTACACCATTCTTTGATCTAATCACAAAATGATTGCTGGAGAATATAAAGAGAAATAGCGAAATATTTTTCGTTGTAAATAATGAATGGACCAATTTCCTTAGAATTGAGAATTGATAGAAACGAGTAAAAAATTCGTTCTACCATATTTTGTTCCAGTAAGTCAATGAAATATTAATATTGATGAGATAACCCTGAGCATATTGTTTGATTATTATATTAACAATAGTTTCAAGATATACTGTATTTTTATTGAAATATTGTAAAGTAAGTAAATAGTTTTCCATTCGGTGGTTTCAAGTGTTCCAAATTCTTAATGAAAGACCGAATGGTTACATCAGAAATTTAAGTATTTTTAATTTGTGGCTGCATTAAATTACAATATTAAATTTTTTCTCAGAGCTTTGGTGATTTCAGTTCAAATATGCAAAACGTGCCAACAAATTTAACAAATCTGAATAACAAAAGGTATCTCAATCATTAATTTTAATAAGTCAGATAAAGTTTTCTCTTCTATAAATATTTAAACCTGTAGTAATAAAATATCTTCTGCTTTTTTCGAAGAGAAATCTAAGAACCATTGGCGACTCATGTATTATTTAATACAAATTACTAAAAAAGTTGTAAACTGAAGAACAGAAGTTGTCAACGTCATAGGTAAAGGTCTCTATTGCAATAATTATAGAACACGATACAATTCTTACTAGAAGCAAGTTGCATAGACATTATCAAAAAAGCTGGGAGGATTTATTTACAATAGTTACAAGGAGAAGATGCGTTTGGGTAAGGGTTAGAGCGCATGGGAAGTTGCGCGCCAGAAAACATACAATAAGTAGTATCTACTCGATTCGATGATTCGATCTCCAAATTACTCATCTTTTTAACCTGCCGATGAGCACTTACTAACAAATAATTTAGAAACTAATATTGAGACTTCCCCCTAACTTCCAAACAACAAGTTTAATATTTAATATGAACCATTCAGAAGAAGCACTTTGGTTTGAAGGAAACTACATATAGTCTACATCTTCCACGATTTTCCATATCAAAAAAGCTCGGAAGCAGCTCCATACTACGACGGATATTACATGCTTTTAGTTAACCGGCCAAAATAGGTCCAAGCCTGCCGAAGTACCAGCGTTACGATAAACTTTGGTCTTTACGATTCATATTCACTAAATATAAAAGATTTCCTTGGCAAAGCAAAATGTTTTTATAATCGAGAATGTGTGGCATATGAGGAAGACTTGAACGTTCCCCGTAACTCGTCATGAAATTGGATCAATTTCGGCGTAAGATCGATGTGATAAACGTGTCCTAGCAAGGACTACGGAATTATAAAATATATACCCACGTAACTAAAACAATTTTCTTTTGGTTGATTTTTATTTAACTTTCTCCAAAGTTTCTTTGTTTCAGTTAAATAATTATTAGTTTTATTTACTTAAGTCAGTTTTAGATTATCTTTGCGTTTATTTTGTGATTATGATGGAGTTTATAATAAATTTGAGCAAAGCAAATCTAAAAATCCATCTTGCGTAAGTATTTGACTATCAATGAACGTGGATCTACTAAATAAAACAAGCAGTCCTCTTATTGTATGTCTGCTTTAGTTAAATTTAATTTGTTTTTACCATATCTGTTAATTATAAACCAAACTTATACGTATTTACTTATTTATTAATTCAATATGGTGACCAGATGCTGTATCGCTAAAATAAATTTTTTAATTATTCAGAAAATCACATCTATCTGAGAGCATAACTCCTAAGTTTTTGGAAAATAATTGAAACCGTTCAAAAGTTCCTACGGAGTAACAGACTTATGTGTCTTACTGTATAGAGCCCCAAGGCAAACATGCATTCTGCGATGCTTTAAAACAAAATAGCATGTGATATTATTGTGCCATATTACGAGTTTGACAGTACCTACCTAACTTATTTTTACTCAGCTGTCCTAAATCCGTCTGGCTCTTGTGAAGATGTATAGTGTTATTTAATTTGTTATAATTTCCTATCGTTAATAGTGCCTGTGTATTATATAGTTGTTTCTTTAGCTATAGATGTGAGCGTTTGTTTATATTTCATGAACAGTCATGGTTTTAGTTTATTTTATAGAACATAAATTATAGTTAAGTGTTATACTGAGAAGGGATGTATTCTTAAGACACTTGAGAGTCAGCTAAGCTAGGGGCGACAAGACATTCTTATTCTAACATTGGTAACGAATAGTTGTATTTTATTCAATATACGGAGTGTTCTGAAGCCAATTGTTTGTTTTATTTTATTTACAAATTTGGCCTTTCGGCTTATTTGCTAACATCAGAAGTGGGATAGACTCATTAAAAGTACCACGAGTGACTGACACGTTGTGATTGTTATTGTGATAGTGTGTGAAAAAAAAAATAAACATGGTAGAATTTGCCAAAATTTTGGTGGACTCTTTGAAATATTGAAAGAAATAAAGGCCAGTCAGTGAAGACTGCGACCACCAGTGCAGTGAATATTCCAGTGTTTAATCCAAAATTAGACGATGATGGTGCCGAGAAATGGTGCAGTGAATTAGAAAATTTAGCGACTACTTTCAATTGGGCTGACCATGAGTTGTTGATGAGAGGTACCACCGGCCTTGTGGGAGAAGCAAAGGAATGGTTTTTAACATGGAAACCGGATGTAAAAACTTGGGAAAATTTCAAGACTGAAATTTCCGGCTTGTACCCAGCGAAACGAAATTTAAGTGAAAAACTCCGCAGAGCCAGTTTGTTCACCAGTGATAAAGCTGATTCCTATTGCGCTCAAATAAAACGATAAACGTAGGGGATTTCGTATTCCATCCTTCAGGAAATAGTCACCTTGCAAAACTGGATGACAGATACGATGGTCCATTTGAAGTACTCCAAATCCCTCCGCATGATAGATTCGAACTGAAAAACTTGGCTACCAATAAAAAGAGGACAGTTGCTAAGGACATGATTCGAGTCTGGCCAGGTGAACTTGCTGGAGATTTTTAACATACGATGAGTAAAGTATGCTCCAGGCAGTGTGGGCGTTTGCGGGAAGAATTTGTAAAAATATTTTGTTTTGAAATCTTAAGAGTATTTGAGAAATAATTTGATCAATAATTTAATTGATATAACAGTGTATGAGAGACGTTTTATTTGTTTTTGTTTGAAAGCGTAACGCTTTGCCTGTTGTTGATTGAACTGTTGGAATGCGGAACGCTTCGCAGTTGGGGTGAAAGGTTGAACTGTTGGAATGCGGAACGCTTCGCAGTTGGGGTGAAAGGTTGAACTGTTGGAATGCGGAACACTTCGCAGTTGAGGTAAAATGTTGAACTGTTGGAATGCGGGACGCTTCGCAGTTGAGGTAAAAAGTTGAACTGTTGGAATGCGGGACGCTTCGCAGTTGAGGTAAAAAGTTGAACTGTTGGAATGCGGGACGCTTCGCAGTTGAGGTAAAAAGTTGAACTGTTGGAATGCGGGACGCTTCGCAGTGGGTACGTTTTGTGAGACAGATTTATATTGAAAATGTGTTTGATAATTGATAATGATGATTGATGAAGTCAATAAAATAATCTAGTAGTAGTGTTGATTTGAACTGTTGAAAGCGACACGCTTTGTAGTGATTGATTTGAGATGTTGGAAGCGTCACGCTTCAGATTATATTTGTTGATCGGAAGCAAAATGCTTTCCGTTAAGTAGGTACGTTACAACCTAAGCTGCCTTATGATCGTTTTACAGGTCCACACCCGCCCATGGAGTCTGAAGGTTGCCGACCCACAACATTGCCCATGGTCCCAGGTGAAAGGGATAATTCGAGAACGAATTATAGGTCAGAATTGGCCGTGTGAGCGTTTGTTTATATTTCATGAACGAAGTCATGGTTTTAGTTTATTTTATAGAACATAAATTATAGTTAAGTGTTATACTGACAAGGGATGTATTCTTAAGACACTTGAGAGTCAGCTAAGCTAGGGGCGACAAGTAATTCTTATTCTAACATTGGCAACGAATAGTTGTATTTTATTCAATATACGGAGTGTTCTGAAGCCAATTGTTCGTTTTATTTTATTTACAAATTTGGCCTTTCGGCTTATTTGCTAACATAGATAATAATATGAGAAAGTGTTAAGCGACAAAACTTGTAGATTTTGGTGTCAAATATCTTTTGCCTAAAAAGTATAAAACAAAATAGCATCGGAAAATAGAGAAAGAGATACAACTTATGCCTTTTTAGATGGAATACCCTGTATAATTTTATATACACTCAGTTCCATAAAAAGTGACGCACTCGATTTTTCGGGTAATTTTAAAGTTCTTTAGTTCTTCAACCGGTGGACCGATTTGAAATTTTTTTTTCTCAGTTTATAGCAAAATTCATTCTCTATGAGCCGGATTAGAAGCAATGGTGAGTTCTTCCATATTTCATGGAAATTAATGGAGAATTATAAACCTAAGTTTTTTCACAGGTTTTCCAAACACCCTGTGGATTATTCTCACATTCATGGAAAAATCATTCATTCCGCATTCGATGAACCATTTTTTAATAAACATTTTGTTTTTTTGTTCACTGTTTTATCGCTGGTATTTTCCGAGATATAACGTTTTTACGTGAACCCTGCTTTTTCGTGTATTGAGAAATGATGCACATGATGAGTGGTCATAATCACTGCAGAATTGTATAGCATATAAACCAATAGAAATTGTCAAGGTTTTTAAATACACTCAGTCCCAAAAAAAGTGACGCATTTGATTTTTGACCTAACTTTTTTTCTTTTTTTTTTAAACCAGTGGACCGATTTTGAAATTTTTTTTATTTATTGGCATGTAATTCCTTTGTCTTTCAAAAAATAAAGAGGTGGAAATTTATTTCATTGTAGGATCACATTGCTTTTGAAAAAGCAATTGCCGTTGCTATAGCAATTAATTTGTTGTATGCCTCCATACTTTGTTGTTGTGTCATTAATTTAGTGTCATTAAAGAAGTTTTAGAGACTAAAATTACACAAAATGCCTTAAATAAATCCTGAACAAGTTTATAATTTTGTGTTTAATAAAAATGTTTTTTAAAATTCGTATCAGTTTATAAAACTCGGTAAATTCAGAAAGTTGGTAATACGCAAGGTTTCAGCAAAAAAGCTGTAATTCGGACAATTTTAGAGATAAATCAATGAATAAAAAAACCAAATGTTTATTAAAAAATGGTTCATCGAATGCAGAATGAATAATTTTTCCATGAATGCGAGAATAATCCACAGGGTGTTTTGAAAACCTGTGAAAGAACTTGAGTTTAAAATTGTCCATTAATTTCCATGAAATATGGAAGAACTCACCATTGATTCCAATCCGGCTCATAGAGAATGAAACTGAGAAAAAAAATGTTCAAATCGGTCCACCGGTTTAAGAACTACAGAACTTTAAAATTACCCGAAAAATCGAGTGCGTCACTTTTTATGGAACTGAGTGTATTTTGAGAGACCATTTTCAGCTGATTCTAAAAATATATGTTGAGATTTGCTCTGGCTGTTTTAAAAACAGAATGCCTCATTGTGTAAAACATTTCATGTAGAAAATAGGTTGCCATGCAAAAATGTGACAAAATATTTCAGACAGTTTCTGACAGTTTACCACCAGATTGTTATGCAAAACCCCGAATACTTCAAAATGGGTTATTTAGATGTAGAACATATAATTTTAGTTGTCTTTCATCAATTTTGAGACCTACCTATAGAATTTATTTATAGAAATATCAGAAAAATATAGTAAAAACAAAAGTTGTAGACTGCAATATATTTTGGTAATAAGAAATAAAACAAAGGACCGTCAGAAAATATACTGTCAGTAATTATCAGAAATATTTTGTAATTTTTTTTTTCTGGCAACCTATGTTTCATACAGTACTGTTTTGTATAATATTTCCAGAACGGATAGAGCAAATGGTAACTTATTGGAATCACAGAAAAAATATGCAAAAATGTACAGTGTTCCATTTAAAAAAAACAAAAGTTGTATCTTTTCTTTACTTTCTGACGCCATTTTGCTTTACTTTTTTTCACCAACACACTTCACAATAAAATTCACAATTTTTATTTTCCCTCGTTTTCTAAAATGTCTAAAAATAAAAGCTGTAGATAGGTGTCAAAATATGTATATGGAACTACCTTCTACATAAAATTTTTGTTAATTCCACCAGATTTTGAATTTTCAGAAATTCATGGAAAAAATTAAATTTTGTTTAATTTTAAACGGGAATATTGTTATAATATGATTTATGTCCACATTTAGTTGGCTGTTCATTTAAAATAGGAAAGTTGGTGCCACTTCCGGTTAGACCGGAAGTAATGTTTTATGCACAATTGTGCCAGATTTTGGCTTAAGTGATACGAGATCCAAATTGTGAGTCCATCTTTGGTAATTCTTCATATTTAGGAAATTTTAGATTTTTGTAGTTTTCTTTTGTGGATACGTTATTAAGACAGTTACCTATATAAGTTGGTTTTGACTAATGTAATGATGCACAAATGAATAGTAATCCTAGAAGCTAACAGGAAGGTTGAGTGAATAGGGGTGCTGAGTGGAGAAAGATCAGCAAAATGAGGCTGAAATTACGACTATTTTTGGTTAATGTCAAGATGTGTCGGTTAAAAAGTCAGTGATCGAAAATAAAATGCGTGCAAGGGAAATGAAAGGGAATAATAACATTGTAAAAGTCATTTTAGGACAAGGGAAATTAAGAGGAATGACATAAATCAATCAAATATGATAATGCAGTTTATGTATATAAAGTTAGGACTGTTTGATTTGCAAATGGAGTCCTAGGTAGTATGTAATTAATGGTATTTATCGTTGCTTCCATTGCATTTAATAGTGTAGTTGTGTTCCTGACGTTACGTGAAGTATATGAGTATTTTGCTTTGGTCTCTAGGCAACACTTTCTTGGCCGCCCGGTATATAGAATAATAAACACCAGCTCAAAATACTTTGTGCCTTTCCACAAAATAAGCGCATTATGATTTAGGTACACATTGAAGTACTGTCAAATGTTAACATTTTGTATTACCCGTATTGACTAACAAATGTCATATCCTTTTGGGCTAACTAGAGACGAGGATTCTATAAAGTGGTTAACTAATCTAGCTTGTGAATAGGCATACCTAGCGAAGTTGGTGGACGCTCCTCTTACAGCGGGTTTCACTTCTGCTGCCTTTTAAAAAATCGATAGATTTATCTGGTGTAAGTAGTGTGGGTGTTTATATGTGTAAAGTTAAGTAAATAACCGGTAAAAGTTTAGTAGGTAGCAAACGCCTTATTGCCAGTCTGCTACTTTACCTTTTGCCATTAAACGCACTTGTATTAAACACCTGTAATATTGTTTAAAAAGGTAGGTAATATAAACAAGAGTGTTAATGTTTAAGGCAAATAAATTTACCGGCTTGTTTAATATTGCTGTGTCAGGTATATTAAATTGATTCACGTTTCGCTAGGCCATGGATATATATTCAAATTTAAAAGCACTGCTAACTCAGTTATATAAATAATTACTATAATTACGAATATTAATTGACCCATTAATTATCTCAAATATATTTCATTTTAGCACGTTATTTGATATGTTTTTATTTACGTCTGATTTATGCGGAGTTTATGAATAACTAAATATATAATTCCAAATTTAATTGCTGCATGTCGTACAGGTTGCTAGTTGAGTCTGGTGTAAAATATCATTAAGGTTTCCGTCTTGAGGAACTTCGAACGTGCAATTTTGCAAAATTGTACTACTTCGTATGTATCTATTATGATTTGCCAGATAGATTATTATTTATGTGTTTTAACAAACTGATTTCTAGTAAAATCGCTCTGTATTTAATCGTATATACACTAAGATTAAATTAAAATAAACCATGTAGATTTTAGGGTCGCTCAAGTTTGCCCCTCTCAGCTTTCCCATGAATAATCAGATCCAATAAATATGCAGCATAATTCTGTATAGGTACATTTCTATTATTTTTGTGCTATATGAATTGTTCAATTTTGCACTTCCTACTTCAAATTTTATACACATTTACTTTAGTGTCTACGACGTCCCAAAAAAATTATTCTGGACCCCTCACTAACGAAATTCCTATAATTTTTGTGCTATTTTAATTGCTTCATTTTCCACAATTTTGTATACGCTCAAGTTTTTCGCATACTCAACGTAGTGCCCATAGCTGTTTCGGTTTCTCTGGAAAAATATGTATTAGACATCGATCCTTTGCAGATATTGATAGAAACCAAACAATTAAAGGAAAGGTATTTCTAGAACTAAGCTACTATTAAAAACTAAGCCTCAGAAAGGTTTCATTAATTCAGACAGTAATTAAAAAAATAATAATAATTAAACTATAGAAATGCATGTAAGCTTGAAATTTAAAAGAAGCAATTAAATAAAATAATAGAAATACATTATACAGGGTGATTCAGGTTAAAATAATGTTAGATTGTGGTATAAATTTATGTCCAAAAACGCTTCGTTTGGGCGATAGAGGGCGTTGAAGTTCCATTTCATTTCTCATTTTTCCACCATAACTTTTGAACCAACGATTCGATCAAAGTCAAATTTGGTATAGAAACACTGCTTATGACCTTACATAAGCTTCTTAAGTTTTAACCCCTCATCCCTCTTGGAAGTGTATTTTTGTGTGTTACCCCTTCTTACTTTTCGCAAAACTTTTACAAAAAATCACAAAATTTAATAATATATTTAATAAAATTCGTGACAATGTAAATTAATTTAATAACAAATACTTTTAAATAATACAACGAAATTACAATAATTGCTCAAAGTGTAATCCTCCAGCCTCAATACACTTTTGACATCGGCGAATTAGACCATTAACTGCAGCTGTTATTTGAACCGGATTATTTTTTATTTCATCAGAAGAATTCCTTATCCTTTGAATCAATTCCTCACGTGTATTTACTGCTGTATTATAGACAATTCCTTTTAGATGGCCCCAAAGAAAATAATCCAACGGATTCAGAATTGGCGAGCGAGGTGGTCAAGCCACTGGCCCCTCGTCGGGAATCCTCATATATGGGTGATTGTTGGGGAGACGTCCAATCCATCGGTGATGATAATTTTCATTCATCCACTGCACTATTTGCCTTCCGTAATGCGCAGGAGCACCCTTCCAACTTTATCCAGCTTTCTTCGCGTAAATCTACCGGAACATTGTCAAGCACCTCGTGAAGAGAGTTCTCCAGAAACTCACGAAATAAATTTGCATTTAATCGACGAGGTAAAATATGCGGCCCGCAGAGATTATTACTGAAAATACCTATCCACACATTTACACTAAACTCGTGCTGAAATGAAGATTGTCTGATACAGTGAGGATTGACTTCACTCCAAACATGGAGATTATGATAATTTACAACACCTGCTCTTGTAAAATTGGATTCGTCTGTCCATAAAATCTTAGTAAAAAATTGTGGATTTAATTCTGTTGAATCTAAAATCCATCGGCAAAAGTGTAGACGTTTTTCAGCATATCCAGGCTCGAACAGGTACTTTTGATTGAGATAAATGGAGTTGCCGGGCTGCCCAGCGTGTGCTTAAAGATCTGTTGACATCAAAGTTGAGTTGAAGAATTCGGTGATTATTCCTTTGTTGTGCATAATGATTTTGGTCATTGTGATGGCGTAACCCATTTTCAGAAAAGCGCCGTTGTACATCAACAAAAAGTTGTGCATTTGGAGTTTTTCTATTGGGAAAGCGCGTTCGGTACTCTACAACTGCTGCCTTGGAATTACCGTCACAGAAACCATAAACATAATGTATATCGGCGTATTCACCATTTGTAAAAATTCTTGGCATTTTTTTAAAGATTAAAAACACTTTTAAATGAGACTAATAACAATTTTGACAAACGTCAGTTTACGTAAGACGCTGTGAGTTTTGTCCTCCATGGCTTGCTGTAACGCTAAATAAAATTTACGCGGCTTACACTAATACATTGTCACGAATTTTTATTAAATATCTCAAAAACAAAGCAAAATATCGAAAAAACATAAGATACGAAAAAGTTACAAAATAGCCAATGAATATGCCGGCGTAGTTATTTTGTGATTTTTTTTTTTTTACCAATTGCCCGTGACGCTTTAGTAATTTAACTATATGCGGTTACAGTAATCCACCAAAACGGGAAACGCGAGTTTTACGGAACATTTCGATTATATAAAATAAAATAAAAATTATTGAAAAATTCAAAGGAGCTCGTAGCTAACTGAAGTCAATGATAACTAGCAAGGCTGCTTAACTTTATCGTCCGATAACTACATGATACAAAATTATTTAGCTTTTCTTGAAAATTAGTATTTCAATATGTATGTATGTTGTATATCTATAAGTGGTTGTAATGAGATAATGAAATGCAGCACAAGCTACTATTTAAATAATTGCTCTTCCTAATAAATAAATAAAATCGTCTTTATTAGAGTAAAGGAATACAAATTTATTTAATACCTTACGTTAAGAAATAAATAAATAAGTTGTTTTTATCTACCCAGTATAATCAAATTGATTAGTTTACTAGTTTACCAGGTACGTATATGGAAAATTTTCAATTCTATTTATTTCAGCGGTAAGTGGTAAGTTTTAAAGGATTAATGCGTAGGCTACTGACAGATCCGGTAGGCTACGTTTGATGTGGGTCCACGCAAAAGGCATTTATGCCCTGCCGACACGGAATGTGCCCTAAATTAAAAATAAATCCTTCACTCCGGGCTTATTACTATCAACTAACTATTCTTTGTGTACTTATTTAACAATTATTTAAAATTAACCGGTAGGCACCTCAATTTTTCATTAAAAGCGGTGTAACGCCTCTTCCCTTCGATGTACAGATACTTACATAACCTTTCTTTTTTATACGGAAAACTCGGGCGCCAGTTCTTTCCCTTTTTGAAGTGTAAAGAACAACACTTTTGCTTCCTGGCGGTGTCCAGGAAAACCCTAGATAGCTAACAGTGAAGAAACGGTTTTTTGCCAGAGGGTCTTGAGATGACTATTATGTCCGGACGACTTAAATAATTTCTCAAACGGGTTAATTAGAAATTTAACAGAAATGATAACTCGGAATTTCTGAAAGGTATTATAACAGATTTATTCAATATACAATTCGGACGTTTAATACAAAGATTTATGACGAAACAGAATAATATAGAATAAAATGCAGTAAAGACTCAATTGACTACACAGTCGGCTATATACAAAAATGTGACAACTAATTTTCAGGGAAGTACAATGAGATTTCGGACAACGCGGGCTCGCAGTGCGAGAGAATCTAAATATAAACACGCTATTGAATGGATCGGCCGGCGTTGACGGAAAGCAAGTGATAGACACCCAAATTAACGGAGTGCGGTGAACAAGGCACAGAGATTCTTTGACTTTTATTTCAGATTTGAAAACTACTTATTACACGCGGGTTTCTACGGCCTCAAATACAGAGTTTTGTTAAACAGGAAGTATATTTCCTTACCGAAAAATAAAGATTTAAACCATACACTGGGGCCATAAGACTACCAGACTGATTATCGAATTATTTTGCCAGTGTATGATAAATCCACGTTTTGAAAATACACTCGTTGGTGGCTGTACCCAACTACCAGACTGATTATCGGAAGGTACAACCGACGAATGTGTGATATAACATTAAATACAATTCAACGGAAACTTTAAACCGAACTCTGATTTGATTAAATAGATTTACAATGCGGCGATATTTACTCAATACAAACTGCAGTGAATCTCGGTGATTATTCAAGCTACGGAGCAGCGGTTGAATTACTAGTGTTCTTACCAAGATGGCTTACGGAAAAAAAATTGAAAAGAACGTTTCTGGTCGGACTTTGCTTTCGGATGCGGAAGGTATCGATAATTCGATTGATGTCGATTTGACCGTTCCCGGTGAATTTATTATCTTTTTTCTCTGACGTATGCGGTCGGCGCGCTCATACAATATGTAGAACTCGGACAGGTGGCTTGAATGTAGAACTCGGTTTACTAAGTCCGCGCGGGTTACGCAATTTATCTTATTCAACCGGGCTAACGGAAATCGGAAATGCATTGCTGATAATTTTTAAACTATATTCCAAAAAGAACCGGCTTGAAACGGACACGGATTAATATTTTAGCAAGTTTTCGTAACTAATGATTTTTACTTCCGGCTTGAACATTATTTTTGAACAATTAACGGATTTTAGCTATACAGGAGACTATCGAAAATTAATCAATTAATTTACCAGCTGATTTTACAATAAATTGATACCTTAATTATAACTTAAATGATAACAGAGTTACAGGGTGTACCCAAGTGACGGAGATAGTGAAAGAGACCGATCGATGTACTTATTGGTGTACATCTGTCTGCTCCTTGCTGATGAAGTTTAATATACAGAAACCAGTCTGCGGAAGGTATTTGTAATCTTCAAGCTTGGAATATTCTTTAAATTATAAATAAATCTGTCAATGTTGGCTTATACTCTTGCGCATGAGTATTGAATCTGGAACTGGAACAATATCGCGTAAAGTTGAAATCTGCTAATATGTCTTTTTGATTATTTTCAATATAATAAACGCCCCAACTCTCTGAGTCGGGGAAAGGTTCCTAAAACCTCACGTAAATGGATAATTTTTTAGTTTTTCGATATACTTTCATTACTATTGACTTTTTACCACCAGAAAATCTTAAAATTTTGTATTAGATAAGAGAGACACAATTTATTATAGAATCCAAATCGCATCTAGAACATCGACACTTCTCTCTGCCATTTGAGATCGAAGAAAATCACAAACAGATTTTTAATCGAACCACAGATTTTCACAATCAAGTAGATATGTGTTATCCACTTGGCTGCCGTGATCCCTAAATGATAAATATATGTAAAATACCCTAAATCATAAATAAATATTTTAAGTAAAAAACTAGAATTCATCTTCGATATTAACTTCGAGGTTTTGAAAACTATGCTCATGAGTTTTCTAAATATTGGCCGTATAAATCAGATCAATTTTGGTTCGATTTTCTGCAGCTACAGAATTTTCTACATTCATTTTTGTAATAGACTCCATTAGTTGTGACGTCACGACCCCCACTTCTACTGGCATACAACCTTACGGCCGAAACTGTAATACGGGAATCTGACCCGTATTGCGTTGTCCATAAGGACTATAATATATAGTACTAAAACATTGTTGAGAATTTTATAGTATTTCTGTATGTTGAAAGACTATTTAAGGACTTCCAATACCTATTTCACATTTAAGAAATATGTTAAAATATTCACGTATGATTTATAAAAACTTCATTTTAGTTTTATAAATTAATATGTAAATCGGCGGACGCTTCCTCCAATAGGAATAAAGAATGCAAAAATTCAAATTATGAGTTTGCAGCGCTAACTTCAAACATTTAATAATTCATGTTCGTTCATTTTGACAATGAACTTGACGTTTAACTTAAGTTTTCTCTCAGTTTCAAATCTATTCTACTATTTTTCCAATAAACTCGTTTTTGTGCTTAATTTCAAATGTGGGTTTGTGCTTTGCACCTGAGTGTGATCTGATCAATAAAACTGGATGTAAAATGTTTAGTTTACCAAAGGATTCCAAATTAAAATAAAAGAGGTAAATGTGTACCTATGTTAGTTTGATTATCGTTTCTTAAATATGGGGATATGTAAATTGTAAAGACAAAATAATGCTTAAATACCTACCTGTGCTTTCTTTAATATTCTATATTTTTTTAAATAGGTTTAATTGATTTTTATTGTATTATTGACACCAAGATAAGAGGTTATAAAGTATGCGTCAGCGATACTGACACTAACGACAGCTGTAACAACTCAGAAGTATAATGAACTTAGCAGCAGTGTAAACTTTTATTTTAATAATTGATTTATTATATTAATAATAAAGTTTTCGTAATACTTTATACTTCTGTATATTTTCCAATATCTTGTCCATGATAAATGGTAACTGAAAGTTCTTATATATTTCTTACACAGGAGAAATAAAATAAAACTCCAGGCCATGTTTCTATACCAGAAAATGTCGCCTTTATGCACATATGCATTAAGGGTCAATTTCCAGTGAGATTGAACGCAACCCGTCTGTCATGATAGTAGTACGTACGGTTGCATAATTATGTGACACTAATGCGGTCCATTGCAAAATAAATTGCAATAAATTCCGGAGCTGTGAAATTGGGTGTTGTTATGGGTTGAATGACTTTTCTCTGCTCCTGCTAGCTCCAAGTACTTGGCAATAATGTAGGATTACCTATTCATTCTAGTATATGCAAGCTATCGGTAACCTGCAGCATCCGGTATAGGGGAGAATAAACATGTTGACTCAAAATTTTTGTTCAGTCTGCCTTTCTGTAGTGCTAGTAAACATGGAGAAATGCAATTCATTTGGAGTTTTACTTGATTTGTTTGGCCCATAAAGAGCTAGAAACATAGTTTTACTGCTCTGTCATTATTCTCTCTATTGGATCTTCAAAATAAATGCTTTATTTCGCAAGGCATTGTACATCTGTGATACTTGAGTTGAATAAAACTTCTTGTCCAATGTCCTTGTTTGTATATTACTGATGTGGTGTCACATAATGGTATGCGGCACTAATTCGTATTTTTGCAATAATTTATATTCAATCCACATAACATTTTCACTTAAATAAACATAATATACTAATTATTGATGCAAGGATGTGAATTATCCTTCTTGTTTATTAGTTATAGAGGCTTACTATTGGGTCGTAAATCAGAAAGCTATTATTAACAGAACTTTGGATAATAATTATTTGCTTGATTTCAGGTGAATTTAGGATTTAAGTATTAATAATTCGACTTCGTGCGTTTACAAACCGTAATATACAAAATAAAGTTCTCTTGTTACATAAATTCGAAAAAGTAATTAAACTAAGTTGGTAGGTAATGAGCCACTGGAACTAGATAATGACGTAATAAAGTGACATCGCGTGGGATCCTTACTGTTACTCACTTCGCATATAACACAGACCTCTAAGGGTATCCTTTTTTTGAGGAGAAGGGTCATTTCCTACATAATTCGATGCCTTGAATCCAGATTTGGCCACAATTGGCTATTACGTCAGAATTTTGAGATAAAAATGAACATTTTATCACTTTTAGGTCCTCGTAAACCAGAAGTGATAGAGATATTTGGTAAACGAATTTGAATTCTACATCAAAATGCCTACAGGAATTGATCATGAAACCTAGGAAACGATCTGGGCCCATAACCTAAATATGTGGTCACGGAACTTACGCACTCGACAAACTAGCCCTCAAAAAAAATTCAGGATCTCCAAATTTGTAGGTAAGCGAATTGCTGACATTGGGAATTGCGAGAATAAAAGTTCTTAAATACCATCTGTTCTTTTTGGCTGGCCTTCCCGATGATCTTAAGAACTGCATAATAATATATGTCATCTTCTTAGATCTCTTTAATTTTTCCACATCTTCATTGATATGTTCTATTATTGATTGGCGCGTGTGCTGAAGATATTTTAATATTGTCAAAAAAAGCTTACGATGCCTGTGTAACGGACCTTCGGATGAATTCTGGCCATACTTGATTAAATAATATGTAAACCATGTATTGAAACAAAAAGTCTTTATAACTCGTGAACAATCAAAGATATCGAAAAAATAAATCGCAAATCATCACCAGCCGCCACTGACAGCTCTACGTATAAAAAGTCCTTATGACGTAAAATAAAGAACTTTATAGTCTTTTCTGTAGTAGGGACGTCATGGGTATTTTAATTTTTTTTATAATTTGAGCGAACATCTGAAGTTGTTTGGTTTAAAAATGTTTATTTTAAATACAAAGATTAAAGCAATTTTTATCTCTTTTAGTTGAGGTCATAGGTTAAATAAGCGTTTCATGAAAATACAAAAAGCAACTTAAATATTTTTTAGCTTTTTTGCTTTGAATTATTTTATTTAATTCCACATTTTATAACGTTATTTATTTATTTATACAATAAATTGTATCTACAGGAGAGACCCAAATGATACTTATGAGAAGTATTTGTTTTAACACATGCTTTCCAAAGTGTTTTTGGAAGTTTTGCAATGAGGTTTTAGCTCTCGCGAATTTGATGGTATGGAGTATCAAATAAATCACCTAAACATTTAGAATTCAACCAAATTTTCGTTCTAGGGGTAAGAAATGGCATTTAAAGCTCCATATTTAATTTTAATGACTAGCATCGCAGCTGCCTTGAAATGCATTAGAATAAGCGATAAAACAAAAACTGCTCATATCCACTTTTTCCAAAATGTATAATAGAGGTTATCGAGATGATTCATTTTTGATACCCAAATTAATCCCTCGATGTCTAAAATTCTGATTCAACAAAATCATCGTACTAGGGGTGAAAACCAACACTAAGGGTTTGATATCTTATCTAAATTTAAAGTATAGCACCACATTCTAGAGCCTTCTGGGATAAAGGGGGTCGTAATTACATGTGATGTATTTATTTATTTATTTATTTATTATTATTATATTCTGTGGTTCAATTCACGTTTCCATTATAAAATAACAACTTCCTGTGATCATTTTCGGTTCTCCAAAGCATACGCCGTTAGGTATCAAATCAATCGCCTCTCTTAAATAATAATTCAACACAAATTTCGTTCTCTAAAATAACATAACTACAGATATGGTGTTGACGAAATGACACATGGAACAAATTGTTTTGTACGATTTTAGAATTTAGGACATATGTTAATCAGGATAATGATGGCTTTTTGTTACTTATTAATTCTAAAAAGCATTTTAGAAAATCATAAACTAATCTTTTCTAATTTATTGTGACTTAAATTTGCCCATAGGATTTGGATAATATTAGTAAATTTAAGGGAATCACCGTAACTTCCTCCTGTATGCTATTGTCATGGATAGTGAATAGTTAGTTCGTGGTTGGCTTACATTTGAATATTGCATGATATATTAAAATACATTGCCATAGTAGAAAAAGGAGGAAAATCGATTCATTGCGGTTGTATAGAACCCTGACTCCGTGGTCTCTGGCCACATTGCTCTACAGAACAGTGCGGACTGTTCCGGTGGATTAACAGACAAATGCAAATTCCACCAGAAGCTACTTTAAGTCTTTACTAATTAATTGTTTCTAGTAAGCAATTACATTAGAGAATTATGTATTCCTCTTTATTAACATTTTATCAGTAAAAGTGATTGACTGTGATCGTATACAATGTGTGCCAAATGAATAGGGCAGCGTGTAGCATGATTATCTGAATGTCAAAATAATATATTAATTGGACTTATAAGACTCATAATGTTTTAAAAATTATTAATGACCGAAGATTTTGTTTTTTGTTTCTTGAACTGCACATAAAAAGTTTTTAGGCTGTTGAACTTTTTGATGAAAGGAGTCGCTATTGTTCTTGCAAATGTACAGCTAAATAAAACTTGGTTACCGTTTTAATGTTTAAAACCAGAAAATTCAAGCAGCTTCTATTTCTAGGTTAACATTTATACAACGAAATATCAATTGAGATCATTTTCTGAGCTGCTCTATAGATTGCAATTAACATTTTTTACATCATACTGCATTAAGCCGTATGAGGATGGATTAGTTTGTATTGGAGAATTATTAATCAATTCTGACGTTATTTCCACTTCTAAACTATCGTTACTACTAACCAGTAATTAAGGTTTTTTCGTATTTATGAATATAATTATTAAGTTGCATTAAAAAACTTTAAAAGTGCGTCACAAATAATGTAGAACATGAAAGACACAGTACCTTACCTTTTATTCGAAATATGAAACTGTAATATTATTGTGAAACTCACATAAATTATAATATTAAAATGCCGCTACTATAAAACCGAGATTTTCATGCATCTCAATTTCATCTAAGTGAAAATATATCATTCACTGCGCATTTAAAGTACCTAAAATAAATTTAAATTTAGGTCACTAAGAAAGACATCTTTACGAAATGATTTTTTATTCAGGTGCGGCGATAAAACTTATAAAATTAAAATCGGTCGTCAACAGTCCGGAAATTAAGATATTATGCATGCTCGAGCTTTAGCAGTATTATAATTAAATATGTTTTTTAATAATGCGATGGGGAGATATTTTGTATTTTTATAAGTATAATGTACTCGTATACATTTTAAAATTTCTGGTTTTTAATTAATTATGTGAGGCAATTGGTAAAACAAGGATTATTTTGTTCCTCTTTTATTGGATGCACCATGATTATTCCCAAGTCTGACAAAGTTCTACTTCACCTTACTGATCGAAAAATTGTATCATAATAGTCTTTTCAATTACATGTAAAACAAGTGGTTGCAAAAATTTTACAGTTTTGTCAGAAACCATTACAAACATTTTTCATAAAATATTCTATAACTGCTGATTTAAACAATTCCCTCATTTTCAAAATTTTAAAAATTGTATACTCTATTTATATAATTTGTACGCTGCACATGCTGCACATGCACAGACATGTCGAAAGTATTAAAAACCATTATTCAATTATTCTGTTAAATTTGAATGATATATACATTATAATTTTATCGCAATTATTTGACATAGTTGGGATGAAATCAACGTGACCGTCAACATCGTTTATTGACACAGAAATGATGGATCTTGTTAATAAATAATTACTTGGAATGATCTTATTACTTAAATTTAGGAGTTCATGACCAATTTACAATATCCTTTAATCCATCAAACGCCGTAGCTATTTGAATGAATCCTTTAATTCTATTCAGCATTTTCAAATTTCATGCCTTAGAGAATATTGGCCTGGATTGTACGTTGCCGATATCGTTACCGTAGAGACCTATGAATATTCTTTCACAAAATAGCAATTTAAATTTAATTGCGTACTCTTTTTATTCAATGGTCTGGAAAATACATTAATTTCAGAACAATTAATAAATTCATAAAATTTAATCGATACAAACGGCTTTTTTTATCTGGAAAGGCAAAATAAACCTTTATTGTTCGGAATACGTTTATACTTTAATTTCTTTTAATTATTACTTTCCCTTTCTGAATTTTAAATATTTTTCAGAAATATAATTAGATATTATATTTATTTGATATTAATTATTTTCAACTAGTACTTTCATAATAATTTCTTATGCGATATCTTAAATCCTTCAGGAAAACCTGGGCTGTAGCAAATGAACGACCAGACAAAATTATTGGTCCTTGACCAATAAATAGGATTTTAGTGGTGCCTTGAATGTACCCTGTCGAATGAAAAATATATTCAGCTGAATCCCAATCTATGACGTTTGCAGAAACCAATCTCAATGGGTTATACTGTGGGGTTAAGTAGCTGATGGAAGTAGATCCCATCAAGTCCTGTATAACCTATTAATTTGAAGGTGGATCCAGTACACAAAAAAATGAAATCTTGTATCTGTATTCAATTGGTTAGGAATAAATTTTTAGAATCGTTTAACGATTATTGGGTGATACGTTACATATTATATAATGTAATGCGCTAAATCTAGCAATATAATTGTGTTAATGACAACGATTTAAAGTGGCTGTTCGTGAAAATTAGGTTAGCTATGCCTTAATATTCGAACATGGTTCTAGCCGTATTTTTTTACGTAAAATAAATCAAAAGTTGCAAATATAGGTAAAATATTTTTAATCATATTTTCTTTAAAATTTGGAAGAAATATGGATTCGCATATTTTATTTTAAATTGATTTTGGATATAAAATCTGAATCTGTCAATTAATTTCTTCCTGATTGTTTGGTAATATTTTACAAATATTTTTAATAAAACTTTTTTCGAAAATTCTAATATCAATGTTTCTCCGTAAATCTCTCTCATTTAAATTTGATAGTCATACCTTAAGATATAATAAGTCCCATGTTCTAAAATGGCAAAACTCAATTTCAGCAGCCACCGCTGATGATTTGTTTGAATCTAAATTTCTAAATTGAATTATTCATTTTATAATCATTTTCCGTTTCCGTATCCGTAAGCATTTTATTTGACAATTTAATCTTGTAAAGAAAAAAAATAAATCAAAAACTTGTTAACTCAGTTACGAGTAATGATTTATTTAGTTTTGTTATCAGAAGGCCAAATAAAGTTAAATTGAAACTAAGTTTCACGCAACATTGTCACTAGTAAATTGTGAACAACATTAAACTTAATTAACTTTACGGAACTTCCAGGGAAACTTTTGAAAAGTAGAAATCAATGGCGTTGTAAATTGTTAATCTAGAAGTATTTTGAGGTACTTAACACCGTAATTTATATTTGTGATATTTACTTAATTATTTTAATGGTTAATTATTCGAAACCGATAAATGGTGGCATCTAAATACAAAACTGATGCCTGTTAATCTGATGCAATACAGTAAATAAGAATTAACAATTCTTTATTACCCAGTTCTATTGTACTAACTAGACCTGCTAAATTCGGAGCACGACTTCGCTAATAAAATTGGAATATACACTGACGACCAAAATTAACGCACCACCCAAAATTTACCATGATTTAGAATTTAATTTTTTTCTAAACCGTTTGTCTGGTTTTAATATGTTTTTCTTTGTTTCGTATGTTAACTCTTCTGGAATGTATAGCCGTGCCGATTTTAAATAAAAATTATTTTTTATACGGCGTAAAAATAACGCTATGTTTTTTTTTCAATAATTCAAAATGTCCTGTGGGAATGGTCAGCAGCAAAATTAAACTCCAGTTCAGACCCAATTGTAGCTTCATCTTTTCTTAACAGTTACTTTTTTGCTGCACTTCTTTATCTTTGCTGCTATTAAAGGCGATATACCTAATGGGTAAAAAAATTAAAAATTCTTGTTTTTTGGATGCCATTTTTTTATTTAACCGATTCGAATATACTTGGCGTCTTTAGATAGGCAATTTAGTAGGCTACAAAACCTATAGGTCAAAATGATAGACACGAAAAAAGGAAAATGAACGCCTTTAAAAATTTGTTTTTCTATCCTCGTTCTTTATTAAGATCTGATTGAGCTAAATCTAAATAAATTGGTTACGAAAATATGACCAATAAAAAAATGTCTATTTTGACGCTTTTTATTCCAGTCCCCTTAGTATGGTAAGAAATTACATATCTAAAAAGATATATTCGATATTTAGCTATCACTGTGCATTTCTTACACTTTTACCAACAACAGACAATTGTTTCGACCTGTTAGGTCTCATCAGTGTTGTACAGGTTTGGTACGGGTATATCAGAGATATCCCAAGTGAAAACAATTCTAGCGTAGTAAATATCGAATGTATCTCAGTTTGGATCCGATGAATATCGGACACTTGTAACTTGCGCCATCTAAAAGATGAGTAAGGAAGTCATATATTCCAGCATTTTTACGATGAGAGCACTGTTACATGCAAACTCTCCAACTGCATAGCAGAAAAAAGCTTAGGTATATGCAACCCGTTACACATAGCTACAAGTCGTTGCCTAACCATATAGGTATTTCTTGAGGATTACATTGCCCCAGCCAAACAAATTTGGCAAAAGTATATATCTAAAAAGATATATTCGATATTTAGCTATCACTGTGCATTTCTTACACTTTTACCAACAACAGACAATTGTTTCGACCTGTTAGGTCTCAAAATTTGTTTGGCTGGGGCAATGTAATCCTCAAGAAATACCTATATGGTTAGGCAACGACTTGTAGCTATGCGTAACGGGTTGCATATACCTAAGCTTTTTCCTGCTATGCAGTTGGAGAGTTTGCATGTAACAGTGCTCTCATCGTAAAAATGCTGGAATATATGATTTCCTTACTCATCTTTTAGATGGCGCAAGTTACAAGTGTCCGATATTCATCGGATCCAAACTGAGATACATTCGATATTTACTACGCTAGAATTGTCTTCACTTGGGATATCTCTGATATACCCGTACCAAACCTGTACAACACTGATGAGACCTAACAGGTCGAAACAATTGTCTGTTGTTGGTAAAAGTGTAAGAAATGCACAGTGATAGCTAAATATCGAATATATCTTTTTAGATATATACTTTTGCCAAATTTGTTTGGCTGGGGCAATGTAATCCACAAGAAATACCTATATGTAAGAAATTACGAGAATAGACAAATTTTCAGCTGGTCGTAATGTTATAATTATTGAACCTATTTAGGTTTCCACAGTTATCCTCTATAATTTTAAACGTAAGCTTTCAAATAACGTTTACTAGCATTTTTTAAATGGTCATATCTTCGTAACCAATAAAGAACCGATTTGGCTCAATTAGATTTTAATAAAGGATGAAACTAGAAAAACTAATTTTTAAAGGTGTCTGCCATTTTGATTTCTTCATGTCTGCCTAAATTAGGTTTTGTAGCCTACTTTATTGCCTATCTAATGACGCCAAGTTTATTCGAATCGGTTAAGTAAAAAAATGGCATCCAAGAAACAAAAATTATTTTTCCCCACTCGATATATCTCCTGTAATTTGAAAGATAAGAAAGTGTACCAAAAAAGTAAATGTTAAGAAAAGATGAAGTTACAATTGGGTCTGAACTGGAGTTTAATTTTGCTGCTGACGATTCCCACACGGTGTTTTGAATTTCTGAAAAAAAAAACATAGCGTTATGGCTACGCCCTATAGTTAAAGAAAAAATAAATTTTACTTAAAATCGGAACTGCTATACATTCCAAAACAGTTAACCTACAAAACAAAACAAAGAACATTAAAATCAGACAAACGGTTTAGAAAGAAATCAAATTCAAAATCATGGTAAATTTTTTGGGTAGTGCGTTAACTTTGGTGGTCAGTGTATTTAAAAAAATCCTTCATGCATCACTTAATATCAAAGAAAAAGTCTTGCTAATGCCATAGCTGCCATAGTGTGAAATTTGTTATCTATTAAGATAATGAATACCGGCTTAGAAACTTGTTATTATTTTTTTTAAACATAAACATAAAACACACCACAGAAATTAGACAACCCCCAAATCCAAAGCCAAAAGCTGTCCGGAAGGGGGCTACACATTTGAAAAAACGCAGACAAACATCCATACCCACCGACATTGCCATTTGCCGGTGCCCGGTCTCGAACCGGGACTCGATAGGCAGTGTAGCCAGAGCCATGTCTGTCACTCACGCTTTAGCCCACTGCGCCACCGAGTCGGTGGGTTGGGTATTTGCTATTGTTGTTACGCTGTTACTATGGTAGGATAATTTCCATAAACACACACCACAGAAATTAGGCGTTGGTTTTATATTAGCAACAACAGCAGGGCTATGTTCATAAAACGAGAGTGACGGTGTGAGAGTGTCGTCCGAGTACACTCTTGCCGTTCCTAAACTTCGTGTGACTGTAATTCGGTAAGAATAAACTTTGTTTTTGAACGACTTTGGCATCACTCAGCGCGTCCCCATGTTCCCGCAGTCTTGAGTGCGGTAGAAAATCACTCGTCATGCGCATTACGGTTTTGATTTGTTTTGTTTACATATGATTTTGTCTGTCGACATTATTTCTTTTGTATTTGTGTCAGGCACGTCTAAATATTTAAATATCTACAAACTACAAATCCTACACAGTGGAATCCATTTCGCCACGTATCCTCATTTGGATTTACTACCAGCAAATGAATCATTTGCTGGTAGTAAATCCCATTTCCACAAAACTCCCTTTGATGCAGCAATAGTGTAACGTTGGCTGCTTTTCCAGATACTTACGTAATCTTTTATACGGAAATCTCGGGCGCCAGTACTTTAACTTTTGAGTGCAAAGGACAGCACTTTTTGGCTTTCCTATTTGGGAAAGCAATCCGGGGTAGCTAACAGATGGAGATACAGATAAATGCCAGCGGGTCGTAAGTTGGAGGTCTGTCTAACGGACTTCAACCCCTACTCAAACGGATTAATCAGAAATTTTTGGACAGAAATAATTACTCGTGAATTTTACCTTTTTAAAATAACAGATTTATTCAAGGAAAATAATGAACAAATTAATTTACTCTAAACGTCCACGACTGTACAGTCGAGTGTGTATAAAATTATTTCAAAAAAATGATAAAAATAAGTCGAGCTGGCAAGCAAGAATCTTTACGTGTTTTTAGCGTCGAATTTTTCGGATACGTAGGATTAATGAATTTTTATGTACGACAAGCAAACGGACCTTTCCACTAGGATGAATTATGCATGGCGGGCAATCGATTAGATATAGATATTCTAGGTTATACAGAATTTTGAAATACACGGCAACCTACGGCCACAAACGTCGAGCAATTTGTTAATGCTTATGTTATTACGTAAGTTTCACGAGCCAGTTCTATGCAGATCCCCCGTTTGGAAGGCCCTAGCGAGCAATTCCTCCCAGTTGATGCATATAACGGCTATTAGATTTATCGTAGGTTTTTCGGTAACCTATTATGCAGTGGGGCGTTTGGGGTGGCCCTAGCGAACAAACCTCAGCGGCTGCTGCATATATTAACAAACAAAAGACCAACGGAGGTATTACTAATTAGCTCTAGTTTGATTGGGTAGTATAATACAACAATACGTGCGGACACAAAACCCTTTGAATATCTATACTTAACTGAAAGCAGTACCTGCAAAATGCAGTGGACTACGATGTATTCTTACCAAAATGATTTTCAAATAACGTTCTGACGGGATTTACTATTCAATTCGGAGCGGCGGCGCGAAACTGTAGACGGCTTTGGTTCGATCTGGCACTTCTGAAGGTGAATCGGATCTGATGTCGCGGACTATTTCGGAATGAACCTGAACTGCTGCCGGTTTTCTCGGAATGAGAATGAGGACGGAATCAGAATCAGCACGGAATGAGAATTCAGCACGGAATGAGAATCAGCACGGAATGTGAGAATGGAGTGACTGTTCTTCCCCTTTTTGTAAACTTTTTGACGTATCTGTCGTGTTAAAAGAGAGGTGGTCACCGACTTTAAACGACGGACTCGGATGCATATCCCAGCGTAACTTGCAGAGGTGCAGCGGATTCTGCAACTTGGTGCATCAATTCAAAACGTATTTAACCGGAAATGAGTTACTTGTAATTTCTAAACTATGTTGCAAAAAGAAACGGATTAAAACGAGCAAGGATTAACATTTTTAGTAACGAATGATTTTTATTTCCGACTCGGCCTTTATTTCTAATAATTCTCGGATTTTACTTATACGAGGGATTGTCGAAAATTAATCAATTAATTACTTGATTGCTTGTTTACCAGCGGGCTTTTTAACAACTCATTAATAACTTAGCTAGTACAGGACTTACTTACTAAAAACAGCGGCAGGGGTACAGGGTTATTCATTATAAATTACCCACCCCTTATCAGCGTTATTATTGCCTATGGAAAAAAAAGTTTTAAATAAAAGTTGTGTGGTTATGACTGAATTTTGTTAAAATGCCATCAAAAGTACAGTGGCATGCAGATTTCAGGGGATACAAAAAAATAATACATTTTTTTAAATAGGATACCCTGTATATTATTACATTTTTGGAATGATCCTTTTTTCCTGATTTCAAAAATATACCATATGTTACCCTACCATATACCGATTTTGAGTTATTAAACGTCGAATATCTTAGTTAAACTAGTTATAAATATGGAAAAGTTAACATTATTAATGTGAGCTATGAAAATGACACTGTAAACCATTTTGATAATTTCATTAAAGAAATGTCATTTATCAAACATAACAGTTGTCATTTTCATAGCTCACTTTAACAATATTAACTTTTCCATATTTACAGTAGATAACTAGTTTAACTAAGATATGCGACATTTAATAACTCAAAAACGGTATATGGTGGGGGTAACATATGGTATATTTTTGAAATCAGGAAAAAAGGATCATTCCAAAAATGTAATAATATACAGGGTATCCCATTTAAAAAAATGTTTTATTTTTTTGTATCCCCTGAAATCTGCACGCCACTGTACTTTTGATGGCATTTTAACAAAATTCAGTCATAACCACACAACTTTTATTTAAAACTTTTTTTTCTATAGGCAATAATAACGCTGATAAGGGGTGGGTAATTTATAATGAATAACCCTGTACACCAAGTGACGGTAATATTTAAAGCAAAAATGCACATTCCTTGACTGGAAAAAAATCACTTCGTTACAATAGAAAATGCAATAATTGTTCTTTTTCGAACATTTTAAATCCATCTTTTATAAACATATTTAATAGGTCAATGCACAGGACACACAGGGTCAACGTTTATGTTTAAAAATCCATCTTCTTAACCTCATAAAACATCATCAGCTGATAGATACCAACATAACATCACATTAAATCGTTCAAAAATCCTTGATAGAGTGATGCTCACGTGACATTACCTACACTCTACCCTCACTCTCCTTTTCTGAACGAGCTCCAGTGGTTATATGTAAAGTTAAAAGTTTAGAAATTTACAAAATCGATACTAGATTAATTATTGTGTTTCCCACAACTCGAACCATTATTATTGTTTTATTTTTAAAAGTAGTATTTTTTTCATCTATAGGCTAGATAACCACAAAAAAATAACTTTCCAGAGTGATTGATCTGGACCGAAACATTTATGTAGTATAAACAGTAGGTATATTTAAATTGATATGCCACGCAAATACAAAATCAAATACTACTAACCCTTTGATACACTATGTGAAATTAAGTTTTCGTGCATAGAGTCATCGTTTCAGACGAGAGTTCAATTGGTAGTGAAGACCTGACAAACCTACACTTAATCTGGAGCGTTGTACGTTGCAGTTTTATCCACTTTACATTGATAAAGGCTTGTGATGTGATGGCATTTGGAGGACATCTGTTCTTCCATTCATCAATGCATCACGAAGTAATATGCACTTCTCTTTCTTTTGATCTTTTATTGGTTAACAGTTTCGTTATATGCACGGGAATTAAAATTCGCGCAGTGACTTTTAAAAATTAAGGTTACAGTTTGTACAGATATCGATATTTTACAAATATTTTAATAATTTGATTTTTGATAATTATTGTGTGTTGAAATGTGAAACTACTTAAATTATGCACCGTTATTATATTTCCAATTAATTGAGAGATAGGACAAGATAGTAATGAATTTTATATAGATAACGTTCTTATGAATAAAATAAGAACTTACCTTAGGCCACTGTTTTAAATAGTGATTATTTTTTTAGAAACGTCCATTGAAAATATTACAAATATTTGCTTACCTGAAACAAAGAGAAAATATATTTAAACATGGTGACTACAAAATAGGGTAAGGAGAAGAAAACACATAATAGAAATAATGACAAAACGATAATAACGTTTACAGTAATTGTTAGTAAGTAGATAACTGAGGACTAACTAAAAATTTATAAAAAGAAATTACGCAACCTATTAAAACGACGTTATAAAATTTCCGTACGTAAATATCAATATTTGTAATTGGAAATCGACGTATTACTTTATAACAGCTGACAATGTTCTCTCTGGGGCCCTTATATAATGTCATATACAGACTTTAACAAGGTTTTAAAAGTAGAACAATAATATTTTTTGCATATGCCTACGATGTATATAACTAAAACTTTTTAACATAGGAAAGTCGAATCAGGTATAAAACAAGTTATATCAAACTTTTCATGAGCATGGAAAAAGTTTAAGAGCTAAAATATGCTTTCCTTCTGATATTGAGTTATATCAATTGTAAACGGCGCTTTTTGCGCGTTTAACATTTTATTGGTACAAGTCAAATATCGACGTTTTTTATCTTCACTCTTTTAGTTTTCGATTAATCCAAATAAATATTGAAATTGTAATATAAATATTTACGAATTTTGTATTAAATAGTTAGTTAGTAGTATAAATCTTACAGGATCGGAACGTCAATAAGTAGGTAAATATTTAAATATTAACCTAAATCTACACGTTTTGCCAACCAAGTTGGCATCATTCCAAGACGATTAAAACTTGTTAATGTTTTGGTGTTTGTGGACATCTAGTCACTGTTGCGGTGGCATCAAAAGTTTCTGCCTTTTCCATTATTTTGCCAAATAAAAAATACAATATCAAATACCTCACATTAATACCAAATACAATAAAATTAAATAAATCGTGTGAAGTAAAATACGGATAGTGAACAGTAAATTAATGATTAAATATACAATACCTAGATTTAATCTTATTAAGTACAACACTAGTGGTGAGCAGTGCATGCTAAATACACACCACAACAACTGGAATTTAGACAAGACTAAAAGTAAATATAACTGACGAAAATTAAGTAACATTTTCATTAGGTTTTAGAAAATTTATAAAATATATTCGAGTTAATTAGTTAATAGCAATACTTTCTTCTGCTGATCATTTTCGAAAATATGCAATTTGCAATAATTTTATGAACGGGAAAATTTTACGTATACCTGTATTTAACATGAAAAATTTCTTGTATTACTGACCATTTGGTAGATAATGACACTCACTGAGGTTTCAGAACAAACAGACCTTTTCATTTGTATTTACCCTCGTATTTACCTATCTTCGTACTTTCGTAAATAAGAAAGTTCTTCTTCCGCAGTGCATCAAGAATACATTGCAAATGTTCCTTTGTTGAATATCAAATTTAGAAATAAAATTACTTACTATGTTTTACGGTAATTGAAATTGATATAAAAGCAAAATAAGTCAGGAAATTAGTGTATAATATTGCAACATGGGACTGTATTTATTTGTTACAAAAGCCATAGCAATGTATACCATTAATCACATAAAACGTCAAAGTCGATGAATATAAAAAAGTAACGATAAATTGCTTCGTAATTTAAATTAGGTATATGTCACAGACTATCAATTCTAATTTCCGAAGCGGGAAGTTGTAGGAAATATGAGAAAGACAAATCGATTGATTTTGATATTCTAAACATCTCTGATTTAGTCGCCAGTTTGTCTATTGTCCTAAAATTTAGTAGCTTGTTTAGCATTGAGTTTTAAACAAAACACAATTATTGATAATCAGGAAAATTTAAAAAAAAATTAATTCAGAAGATCTTATAACGCCACTTCTTGATTAAAACTTCACTCACATGGATGTCCTATAAGATATCCATGTCAACTCAATTAGGGGAGGGGAGTACTTTTTATAGTACAGAGAAAATAACAGCCTGGAAACACTTTTGGGTTCTTTTTGCTCTCCTACTGTGATGCTAAGTATTTAAATCACCAAAATTATTATTTTCGTTTTATTTCTGTTTGTCGCTTGCCATTTCGTATTATTGTTATACATGTACGATCTTTGCATGTACTAATAATGGTTTACGTTTAACCTGCACTAATATAAAATACACATTTATATGAAATTATGGATCGTCAACAGATACTATTTAATTTACTAAAAAAAATTGCAGCTTTTTCGAGGATGAAAACTGGTACTATTTATTTAGTTGAAGTTGAAGTACAACTTTCCTTGAAACTTCTATCAAATAGAAATGTTAAGCACCGTTAGCAAACACCAAACATCTCAAAGAGACATTTATTCGCAGCAAAAAGTTTGCGTTGATGAAATTGATGACAGCATTGCAGTATAAACACAGATGGCAAAAATGGTTAGTTTCACAAAACGCGCACACTATTTAGTTGCATTCACATGTTTTTTTATCAACTTCTGTACTAACAAAGTGAAACTTACCTTATTTTATATATTATTCCGACTGGGTAAATTTTCATATTAATTCTTTATTTGTATCCCTTAAATGTACGCGATACTTTTCTTTCTGACTAAAATCACGTAAAACTAAAATCTATTTACAAAACAGACAGTTTATTTAGATAAATGCATGTAATCGATGCTTGATAGCCAGTGCTAGTTACCTATGACACACATGCCTTTTACCACCACCAATTCAAACATAAATATTTTTCGCTTATGGCACCGGAACGCTGGATGTGGTCTTCAGCTCACCACCATCTATTGTTACGAGAACTCCTTACACTCCTGGGGCTCTGCTTCAGGATATAATTACAATAATTTCTATTTCTAATCTTCCTTTTTATCCAGCTTTCGCCCCTGTCATCCCATCACGACAACCTATTCTCACCTACTCTCTTATTACAATCCTTATTCTATAAAATACAACAAACATGCGCCAAAATGTCACTCCGAGCAGGTCTCGAGATTTTTGTATTACATTTTTTTGCCATTGGCTTCAGGAATGTTATCAATTTTTTGTGTTACGGGATAGTATTAGTAATTTGGTTGCATAGTCCTAAAAATAGACGATCTTGAGGCTATTGGCAAATAAACAATACTCAAATGATGAGGACACTGTTAAATTCTTTGCTTCCTCTCCGAGAATATACTATCGAAAACTTGGTTAGTAACGTTAATTTTAATAACTCAATCGTATTTTTGTAACTTAGATTTTATAGCACATAAATTAGTAATAATTGATATTTTATTTTTGGTGTATACAAATATTTATATTTATGCTATTTATAATAATCTTGACTTCTACATTTTTTTTTTATTTTGTTGTTTATTTTTATACTACTATTACTTTGTTTGTGCTAATAATGCGCTTTATATATATTGTACAGTAGTTTTGTAAATTAGGATTTCCTATTTGAATAAATCTATCTATATATCTATAAATTGTAAATTCGTCAACTTTGGACGTTTTTTGAATACAGCAAATAATTAAGTGTAAATCTTTCTAAAGTTATCCAACAGCTTCTACCCACAACACCTTTAATAACAGCTGACTTATATTCGTTTAATTAAGTTTTAGGTTGGAGAGTCACACAAATTTAAATAATGTTTATTCCGGTTTGCATAAAAGTTTGACTAGAGAAATTATATGCGAATAATTAAAACTAGATTTAATCAAACTATTCCAATTTAAGCAAACATTATGCTGGTAGAAGGAAGAGGTCTTTCAAGAAATTTGGAATAAGTTTATTCAGAGTGACAGTTGTGGAGAGTTTAAATCAGATGAAAGTCTCACATAGAAAATGAATTAAACTAAACTTCGTAACTTCTGCAGTGTGTTTGCTTGTCCCATTTAAATTAAGACATTAAACAAAGTAATGCATAATATGAAAGAGATTTATATTAAATTTTATAGTTAATTAGTAATTTAAACTCAATGTCTAATGTCTGCAACATATGTCTTGAAGGAGTCAGAGTAAATTCTGGAATTATTATATGGAAATACCTTCTCAAACAGACCGTAAAACACTCTTAAACGCACAACCACCCTAATGGGAAAATTATAACTTTAATCATAACTCTGAATTACTTCTACACATGGGGAAACTCTACAAAAGACTGGTTTAATTTTATTTACAATGCAGTGGTATTTTACCAAGCGGTGTAACCTAAAAGCTTGTTAATATTTAATTTATGGAGGAAGTTTTAGTTATTTGTGTAAAAATGTGGGCAATTACTAGTTTTTATTTAAATTGCACATAGTTTTAATTTAATATGAAATTATTACCTTGTATTCATTTGACTCACAACATCCGTAAATGCTGTAAAAATAACGAGCAACGACAATATTTGCAATTCAATTAGTTCAGAAGTAGAGCAAATCGGAAAACAAAAATGCAGTTATGGACATGGATGTTTTAAAATTACTGTTCAGTTCCAGTGCAGCATCGTAATGAAAGGACAGCAAAAATTAACCCACTGACAAAAATATTGTGTGCAGTATCTATTAGCTTTGCCTCTCATGTGCCATATTTTGAGTTTAATTTGATTTACTGATCACCCAATAACTCATACTCTCAGAAACTTTACGGTGAAATAAATACTCTATACAAGAGTACATAATAATATAGATAAAACGAAGATTTATTAAAGTGAATAAAATTAATTTCAACTGTTAAATTTTTTATTTGAAATTATCTTTTGTTAAATTAACGCATGTTGTCTTATTGTATTAACTGGTCTTATTAAGGAACATAAGGATTATGTAGATTATCGTATTCAAAACAACAGGCAAACTGACAACAAAATCAAAGATGCGTAGAATGTAAATGTAAATCAACCTCTCTTAGTCTTACTTTCGTACATTTTCCGCTCAGGAAATTAGAATTTGATTTATGACAATCTGTAGAGCTCAAATTACAGACTTAACTTTGTCGTTTTATTTTATTTCGACTTAGTGTAGGATTTTGATGTAGGAATAATACAAGACGGCTGTTGTGGACAATTAGCGTAATGTTTTGGAACTGATAACGTTTTTATTTAAGCTGATATATCAAAAGCTGTTGAACTAATTTTAATAATGGATTAATAACGCCATATAAATGTAGCTTTTGTTCTAATATTTACTCGTCAATGTATCAATAATTGGCTCTAATAAATGCAGAAAAAAAATAACTTATGATGATTAAATGACTGCTCGTTTATATTTATGTATCTGTATTGGACTATATTACACCCACCATTGTTTACATATTGTAAATAACGCTTTATTGAAATTTTCATAGTAGGGTTACCAATCAACAAGAAAATTGATGATTTGCATCTAAATATTCGTAGTCTAAAAAGTTAATGTTGCGATTTAATGTACAATTTATTCTACTGAAATCCATGGATTATTCAGAAGTTATGTTTCTACGAAATTTGCTTAATAACATGAGTTAATGATAATGAAATTAGTTTCCTACAAATTAACTGATTATGTTTGTAGAAACGAATGTAAAGGTGATGGAGTGGCAATTAATATATTGGAGCTTTTAGATTATAAAGATGAAGAAATCAAATATGTCAAAAAAACGAGAAATTATTTGAATAATCAAATATTGATCTGTTGTATTGATAATTTCAAAACTAATATATCATGTATACACAGGTCTCCGGTCTCTTGACTTATTATTTTAAAATCTTTTTCAGAAAACTTTGTAACATTTGATGGACATATTTTCGTTTGTTTTGATTTTAATGTAAACTTTTTGTGTGCCTCAAAGGATCCTAATGATATAACAAATTTATTTCTATCTTATGGTTTAAAAAAATGTTTTAATGATTGTACCCGAATACAGGGTCCTTCAAAAAACTGGACTGACAATATTTTCAAACTTAGAGGTAAGCTTACTAAATCCAGAAATTATTTTAACAAACTTGTCATACCATTTTAAGCAATTAGTTTCTTTTGATTAGAATGAACAATATAATAGCAAAAAAGCTGTATCAAAAAGATATTTTAAATTTGACGAAAACATTGCGCAATTCAAACTACATTTGCAGAATTTAATTTTAACGAAAGAAATTTTTTCATAGAAAAATTTAAACAAATATGGCCTATCATTTCCATAACAACTACAATAAAAAAAATATCAGTATCTAGAATATGAAACAAATGGGTAATTCGCGAAATGATAAACCAAGGGCACCTACCTCTATAAGGAATCAAAATTAAATAATAATGGTTTACTAAAATTATACAGAAAATTAAAAAGACACCATACCATTCTTATTATAAAAAAGTATAAGGATTCGATATATCTACGTATATTTTTCAAACTAACGTAGGATATCTTGGATAATTATTCAGTAAAAATAAAAACATGACATCTCACAATTTACTATAGTCTGAATAATAAAATTATTAATGATATACATCATGCGTCCTCTGAATTTAAAGAAGATTTTATAGATTTTATGAAATAGCTCACCCCAAGCTCCTATATAAAACAAATTTAATTAATTTGAAAGAAAATAAAGTCTCAATATGCTTAAATCCTTTACACAAATAGTGACAAAAAATATTATTTACTCAGTAACAAACAAATGATTCGTCAGGTTATAATGACATTCCGTTTTCGTTGTTAAGGCATGCTATAGATTATTTAGTTGAACCAATCACATACTTGATGAACAAATGCTTTCATGATGGTAAATTCCCGGATGGACTGAAATTATCAGTTATCGTTGCCATCTATAAAAATGGCGATATACGCAGCATAACTCATTATATAGACCAATGCTGCTGCTATCGATCTTTTGTAAAATATTTGAAAAATCTATTTTTGTAACTTTATACTTATAAGGTTCAGTGAAAAAGAAAAAAGAATTGTATTTTATTTGCTGATTTATCTTTGGTTTGGCTCCTGTGGCTTTTTATGGTGTTTCGTCTCCATTTTTTTCTGTTTTTGTCTCGAGGAAACACAAAAACTTCTGGATTGACTAGTGATCTATGTAACGACTTAATGCTGTTCTCGGGGAGTTGTGTATTTATTTGATTTCACATTCATTGTTTTCTATCGACGGTTGTAATTTATCACCATTTACGAATAGGCGCCATTTTTTTAATTAAAGCAGAAATATTTTTCTGTCTAGCAGATTTCAGTTTATTAATTTTTTTTCACATGTTCACTTTGTGTATAGTCCTGAGAAAGAAAAATTCCAATTCCTCTTCAATGTCTTGCTTTAGTTTGTATATCAATGTTTAAATCATACGTTAGGGCTTCTACCATAACTGGGCGGGTATACTGTTTACTAATTATTTACCAATTTTGTATGAATTCCTGACATCTATTTTATTATACCACTACACTTAATTTCTCGTTAATTAATGTTTAGTCATTGTCCTCTCCTGAAAGGCCATAATATAATAATATATGACAATAATACATATTTTTTTTCTATTCTAACACTTCGGCGTTACTTTCAAGTTTAATATTTTCCTCAAGTAGATCTTGGTTTGTTTGTATATATTTGTATTTTCAGCTTTAATATGAGTTTTGATATTCAAATTGCTCAGCAATATATCTGATATGATTCAGTTTTTAATAAAGTAGAAATGTCATCATTAGAATTCCTGTCATTATTCGTGTATATTTTATTTGTACGATCCAAGTTATTCTACATACAACCACCACAGCTGCGATAGATTTACTGAATTAAGATTTAATAATTGTTCTTTGTTTCGTATATACATCTTATACTACACAAATTTTACGCAGTAGATTTAAACACAGTTTTATAAGATATATGAGAATGCGCCATAAATGCATTGCTAATGTAAATAAAAGAATCTACAAATTAAACCCATGTGACTCAAAATAGAGAGAATAAGAAACAACATATACAAATAGAAGAAAATCTGCGTTAGTGTTTTAAAACATACGGAGTATATCTTATTGAATTCATATACCGATATTCAAATGGTGAAAAACATAATGTTCGTATCATATGGTACTAATTAACGTACTTATATGAGAAAAATGATTTTATAAATACAAAATAATTGTGTCCTAAAGATATTAACAAATTGTCAATTTACAAGAACAAGGAATGTATCATCACCTTTAGTTGATTTAATGATAACTACAAATACAAATATGAACCATCTAGTGGAAATACCAAGAATATATACGCAGATCGCAAAATAATAGATACCATATTGCCACCAGAAAACAAGGAGAAGGAAAATGTACTTAGAAGGAATTTGTATAAAGAAAATATGGAGAAAATAGGAGAAAACTGATGGTTTAAGGGGATTATAAATCAATGGATGTAAAGTTATTATAAAAAAATATAAATTCCAGTATTTATTATACTAAAATAATGATTTCTAGATACAAGGTACTAATTGCAAATTAAAAAGCTCCTCAAATATGCTTGTTATTGTTTTTTCAACCTAGAAATATAAAAGCTCCCATTCACTTCTTTACTTCTTGTGTAAAAAATCCCACACGCTTTTCTCCCCTAATAACAATCTATCATTTTTTTACAGTGAAGCGTCTTATATCCACTCTATAATATTAACTTATTTCGGCACTAAGTGTAACTGAAGGCTTAGGTTATTTCGTTAGGTATATATCTTCATATAGTACTTCAGCAATAAAAAACTAATTTATATATTAAGTAATTTGTAACTGTCTAATATAAAATTTAAGAAAGTGAAATCCGACCTCAAGCTCGGGTATATTTGCAATATAACGGCTCAAAAAACGAGCACAACAAGGATCCCATTCTCTATTTTGCCTTATAAAATATTCACCGATGTTCCCGTTCTTCGTTGAAAATTAAATACTCGTATCTACTGAAGTATATACAAAGGCTTTCGAATATTATTAACTGGTCTGAGTTTAGCAAAACATCAAACAAGGGTGACTTTTAGCTTTAGTAGTAGTAAGCCACAAAACATCTACCCTATATTTGGATAGGGTTTCCGGTATACCGCTAGGTATCGAATATATTCCTTTCATTCCACTCATTTATATACAAATTATTATTGCAAAAAAGGTATTTCAACCAGGGGTCTTATTAAAGTTCTAAAAGTTTATATGCAAATAGATTTGTAAAAGTTGTGTTATCTTCCATAGTTCGTAAAAAATATTTCAGTCGCAATATTTTGTTTCAGTTTTTTTTGTTAATTTAGGTGGACATTTAAATACCAAGTGTACAAATTGAGCAGGCGGTGATTGTGAACCCATAGGTATGTACTAGGCAAATAATTTATATTTCTACTCTTGTCGTAAGTCTTACATAATACGTACATAATTAAAATTGAGCGCCGGAGAGTGAGTATACATATATTAAAGCGAGTTTTAAATAGATAGAACTTAATCTGTTTCCTTTTTCAATCCTAATAATCTTTGGTTTGCGTAATTCGTGAAATCACCAAAGATTATTAGCATTGAGAAAGGAAACAGATTAAGTTTCCAAAACGTCTGCGAAACATCATTGTTTTTATTTTAGATTATTTATATTTTATGTCAAAAAACCAATCTTTAACTGAAAATTACAGGCGTAAAGATTGTTTTTAACAAATCCTGATATTTTTTAGGTTGTCTGGGAAATGTTCAGAAATGTGGTAGTAAATCCCAAATAAGAACAGAAAGAAAATTGTTGAAGTTTCGATATCGTTATCTTTTCTTCATTTCAGAAAAATCAAAAATGTTTAACGCGAAGGAGAATTCTAAACCTCTTCTACAAATCATCAACTCCACAAAAGCTTCAGAACCAAAGCTGACAGAATTGTTTTCATCATGGTACGTCTGATGGTACTTAAGATTTAATTAGTACCTGCCATTTTTCAGGATTATTTTGATACAGTTAAATCTGTTTTTTCGTCTGTAAAGAGTCTTATATTTTTTATGGCATAAGCATTTCATTTTTTGATCTACTCTGCAAGTTATACTACCAGTTTGACAAAACGAATCCACACGCTGAGTCAGCAAGTACAAAAAGTCTTCATACTGAAAAATTATAATAATAATAAATAAATAAATGTTTATTTCATCCTCCTCGTGTAACAAGTTTAACTGAATAATATTACAAGGAGCTTGCACCTGATTTATCAGGGAAATCGTATTGTGCATAAATAATAACAAAATATGAAATTACATTCTGGCAAGTATTCACTTATACTACTATATTACCTAAATTTACTCTTAATTTGTCTGTAATATAATGCTAGATACTAATAAACAGGATATTTAAATTGAATTTAAAAAAAAAACATTATCGTTAAAATATTTGCGTAGAATTTTGCAAAAAAGGGAATAGTTATTTATATTTTTTATATTTTCTGGTATTAAATTAAAGATTGTTGAACAGGTAGAGCTAATAAATTCTGAAAAGATGTTTTTAGAGCTTTAGGAATTTTAAGATTACCACGATGAATGTGCCGCCGAGTGTTATGAATGTGGCTTACATATTGTCTTAATGATGGTCTTTTGTACATATATTTCGTAATATTATATACATACAGTAAACGAACATCAAATACGTTACTTTCAGCAAACAGTAATTCAGTGGAATACATACTTTTTTGATAACAGAGAGGGTGAACATGGGTATTATAAGTTCCGCCTCAAATTATCATTCCACAGTTAATACTGATTCGACTATGGCCTTATAAGTTAACTTTAATAAGCTTAATGGTAAAATGTCTCGTAGTCTGTACAAAGTGTATATAAATTTTCGTAGTTTGCTAGCTAAATAATCTATGTGGTTAGACCAGTTTAAGGTACCGTTAATCATTAACCCTAAATATTTAATCTCAGTAGTACTGTCTATTTTGTTTTCACAACTGCAATTTACCACATCATAATGTGAATGAAATGTTATATGTATAATCAATATTGGATTGGCTGCTTTGGTTGCCTGAAAAATTATGTCGGAAAACTCTTCCTGAAATTCTTTCAAGCAGGCCAGTATTGAATACATTTTTCGGCTAATTCGAAAAGAAGATTCTACAATAAACTTCGCTGTTGCAATAACACCATTTTAAATATTTATTTTATTCATTTAATTTATAGCTATTTATGAATCAAGTCCATAATGCAAGGCTTTATTGAACAAGTCCGGTTTATGGCCAAGCGAGCGTAGCGAGTAAAGCCATAAAAAGGGCAAGTTCAATAAAGCCTTCTTATGGACGAGTTGCAAACAAAGCTTTATGTCCTACTGCTAAATTTAGCTTATTGACGAAAAAAATTGGCATGTCATTTTTATGACTGTAGTACAAATTTATTTGAATACGTCAAAATCTGACATCGGCTCATTATTGAAAATAATTCATTCAATAAATTTATGTTGACATTGAAAGTTTTACATATTAATTTGAAAACGTCACAATCTGACATAACAGTAAAATAAAGTAACTTTATTTTACTAGTACAATAAAGAGGTACTTTTTAGCCGCAAAACTATATCACAAACAGTTCTTTACAACGTGGTCGGACATAAAAGATTTTTCAATATTAATAAGCTGTGCCATAATTTAAATTATGATCATAATCAGCTTTTCTGATTAAATTTATTTTTATGTTTTGAAAAAATTTAATAATAGAGAAAATTCCACACATATATTTTCCAGCCAATCAGAGGCTTTAATTTTGTATCGCTACCATTGGCAACGGGAAGATTTCCGGAAAATTTGTTCGTCCTGTGTACCCTAGATGCGATTACCCTGGAAATTTTTCTACCAAATTATTGAAATATGATCAAATTTGACATTTGCTTTTTAAACGCTATTTCCGAACAAAAAACCGCCACCGGATCGCCGTTCTGACAAGAAATCCAAGGTAAAGGGTCGAACTTGCAACTATCGCGAATCGCACACGGTGATTTTGACGTCTACGATAAAATTCGCCGGTTCGAATTTTCTAACCTCCTTTATATTTCATTTAATTTACGTGTGAAATTTTCTTACCGAATCCCCTACGTGCTTAAAATTTTTGTCGTGCACAATTTTTTTAGGAAAATTTGTGTACTCGAAAAATTTCCAATAATAATTCAAGCACTAGGGAGATTACTAGTGAAAATTTCACACCAACAAACCAACCAACCAACCAACAAAATAAGCGCATTTCTTAATGTTGCCATGACAACCTATGTGTTTCTTCGGAAACTTTCTGCTGCTGGGGTACATCGGAAGGTATTACAGTGGAAATCTTTTGAGAGTTGCATATAAAAACACAAAAACTCCAAAGGTTATTTCCGAATGAAAAACCGCCGCCGGACCACCGTTCTGGCAAGAAATCCAAGGTAGAGGGTCCACCTTGGAACTATATTGCGAATCGCATAGTTTCGCTGCGATTTTCGAAGCAGGGGAGCCCCGAGCCAACGAAAAGTTGCGATTTTGACGTCTACCGTAAAATTGGGAGTTTCTAATTTTTTAACCTAATCTGTCATTTATTTATTTTTTTATTTGATTTATGTGTGAATTTTTTTACTGAATACCACACGTACTTAAATTATTAATAGAAATTTTTTTTTTGGTCACGAATATTTTAAGAAAATTATCTCTCGTCGATAATTTTCAAAACATTCGTGACCTCGAAAACATTTCCGGAAATAATTTAAGCACTAGTGGACTCTTAAGCCTTGAATGTAACATACAGTATTTTCTGTGCAAAATGTAAATGTATAGAAGAAAGGTTTTACAATATATTTACACTGTCCTATTCGCACAGATTAAATTTTTTATACGAATGGCCTACTTTACGATATCATTAGTTGACCAAAAACAAGTTAAAGGTGACAAACATGGATTTGATGAATATGCCATTACGAGCCCTATTAGGACGTTTAAAAAAGTCAATTCCCCTCCCAAACAAGTTGATATCACCAGACTTTAAATTAAATTGTTCATTGTTTATAAATGACTTTATTTAGGCTTTATACAAGCATTATAATAACAAACATATCCAATTTGATATATTGATGTACAGGGTTATCCAACGAAAAGGCCCACCCTTATATTTTCTTTATTTTTCGAGTTAGGAAAAAATGTTTCAAATAAAAGTTGTAGTGAATCAAATGATTGAAAACACCTGCAAAGAATATTCCGTAAAAGCGGGACAAACCTAACTTACATTTTTTTAAATGGAACACCCTATATTTTTTTACATTTTTCAAATCTGTGTTTTTTGTGATTTCAAATATATATACATATATATATGTTGTATCTTACCTTTTACTGTTTTTTTATTTATTGCAAATTTCGTGAACAATATTATTTATACCAGCAGCATCTGCAATCTGCATGGTTATCAATCAGGGTAGCCATGAATGAAAAACAATTAATATAATAACGAATTACTACTCAATAAAACCTTTGTGATTAAATAAATTATATTTTTTTGTGAGCTCGATTATACTTAAATATATAATATTAACATGTTTGCCTAACTTATGTTTCAATATAGGTAATACTCTCATTTATGCAATTTGTTTTTTTTTCCAAATTGTTAGCTTTCCAATTTGTCGACCAAAATTATATTCATTCGCGTTATTAATGCCAATATAAATAATTAGTTCTCCTCAATTGCTAGTACAAATAAATTTCCTGTTCAACAAAATATAGTTTAACATGAGGAGTAATATATTTAGATCATCTGTGATTTGAACTAATTTATTTATCATTATTCGAAATATAGTTAAGTATCTGCAGGCTGAACACTTTAATTGCATGTACCTGCATGCATTAGAATGGTGTATAGAAAAAGAATCACTCAGCACAACTCTATAATTTAAGTATGAAATGTAGCTCATGGTCTACTAAATAATTGTAGCAAATTTGAATTTGACATTGTTCCTTGTTCGATACTAAAATAAGAAAAAACACAAAAATAAAGAATACACTCTATCTTATTAACGGTTCATATTTGGGTGATTTTTAATCTGGAAATTTCCCGAATTTTATCACTTCTCAAAGTTATAGATACATGTTCGCCACATATGTAGCCCTGCTGCAGATTGTCTTTCCATAAATAAAACCTTTTCTGTATGGACCATGCCCCACATTAGTTCATTCATTGTATCATCTAAAATCTTTATTTTAGAAAATGAAATAAAGGTGCAACTGTTTTAAAAACAACCTTCTGCGTCCATTTGCCCCAGCTGAAATTTGAACTCAGGAGTGACATAGAGTTCCCAGCGATGATTCTCTCACAACCATGATCTGTTTCACTATTCTACCATCTCGACATTTTTTGTGGTTGTAGAAGAAACGCATTCATGGTGCCCAAGTAAATATATTCTGCTAAAATAAACATTTTGTAGGCTACTCAATGGGAATGATATTTGTATAGAAATTCTTGGTAAGTGTCAGAATATGATGATGGAGGCAGAAACAGCATTTGTGAGGTGAGGTGGCAACATAAACGAAACATAAGCAGCCAATAGAAACATAGATCAAAGTGTATTTTGCTTTGAAGTCTGCCATAAGGTTTGGAATAAACTAACAAGCAGTTAGGAATGTAACAGTTATAATGGATAAGGCATAAAATATCTATGGTTTCTTAAATACACTTGAATTTATCTTAGTCATTAGTATTATTTTACTATACCTACTACTGTTTCGATTGTTGATCCAGTCATTTACTTAATCTGTACTAATTTTAAACGGCCACACTGTAACCAATCGGTAGAAAACGTGATTTTGGGAAAAAAATTCTATGATCATGGGTACTGTTTAAAATGATATCTGTTCCAATGAAAATGGTGACAGAATCATAATTCCAGTCACCAGTGGCGTGCAGACTAGTGCACTAGTGCACAGCTTTTTAGCTCGTGCTCCTGCGCCAATCCATTTTCATCAAATTTTCCAATATACAGTGCGGTCACAATGAAAAGAATAAATTCAATATAATCTGACCAACGTGGTTTTGCCAAAAACACTCAGACACGTTGATTTTCAATTTTGATTTGGCATATTTTGAGTTATACAGCAAGTCAATGTGAGTTCCGGTTTTTTCGGAAATGACGTCAACTTTTTTATTTTAAATGTAACACCCTATATTTTTGTACAATTTGTATACATGACAAAAAACGTTTGCAAAGATGTAGTAAATACGTTTTTGTGTGTCATGGAAATTTGTTCTCTCAAAATCATGTTTCCTGTCAGTCGGTTTCAAACGTGGACACACTCGCAGAAGTCCTTTCTGTACCAAATATCAAAAAGATATACGCGATCCTGCATTAAGAAATACAAAATTGACATTATTGTCGATGATGGAAAAAGTTCGATTAGCCCACTGGTATAAAGCAGTATCTAAAAATGAAGAATTTCCAAACATGCTTCTATTGATTTCTACTTGTAATTTATTTTATCGGTTTCAGGATATTAATCCTTTGTTTACATATGCAAAAGTAGGCTGGTAAACAAGTCATAACTAAAGTTGTACAGTTATATTTAAAACTTGTACGGTAATATTACAAATACAGATCTGTCAATAACTGTCAACAGATGAAATAATAAATAATGAAACTATAGGGCTATTTATTTATACAAACAGACAGAAAACTCCAAACAATAATAATTAAGTACTGAAATCCAACTGAAATGTATTTTTAGGCAATCCAAGGTCCATTTTTATGTAGCCGTTGTGACATTAAAAATGTAAACATTTATGTAATATGAAAAAAGGTAACAAATAAAAACAAACAAAATATATCTGTAACCATGGCGACAAATCAACCCATACAGACTTGACCAACTAATGAAATGAAAACGTTATTAATAAGAGAATATCAAAAGGTAATATCTATTAATAATGTCTTTATTTTCTGAAACCGATAAACTATTGAACATATCACGGATGTTATGAATCATAACAGCCTAGATGTCTTAAAATCCTCGCTCTACGAGCTCGGATTTCAAACCGACATCTGCGGCAGTTATGATAGTCATAACATTCCTAGATATGTTAATAGCTATTACAGTCTTAATACTTAATGTGTTATTTTGTATATAGATATAGTTTCCATAAATAGTATACCAACTTAACAGTTTATGGAGAAATAATCGAATAAAATTGATTAAATTTTATATATCAGGTTGATTGGGATGTGAATTAAAGTGGATTGTAATTAATGATCCTCTCTAAATTATAGGGATATATAAGGAACCTAAGTTTATGTTGTTGTGTTTTTTAATTTAAGTGCTCAAAATTGCTACAATAATAAATAAGGATACAGCAATGAATTAATAATATCTGGATCGACCATTTTGCCATGTATTTCAAAGCAAAATGTAAAAAGTGTTAATTATATCAATTATTTAAAGAACTTTCTGTAATACTATTGCTATATAGATCCAGTTTATAGACTCATATTTTGTTAAACAGTGGTAGAAAGTAAAGAAAAAACACAAACTTATTTGCGGAGTGATATGAAATTTATTTTCAAAAAAGTTACAGTCCTTATCAAAACATAAATAAATAATATATTAAACCTATTTTTACGATCAATGAATTAAAAAATATATTTAATTATGCACTACGTATTCAAGAGAGAAAAGTTGTGTCTATTAGGAATGAGGTAATAATATTCATCGTAATACATAATTCCATCAATTAACTCTAGCTCATAAAACGAGAAATTAGTGAATAGGAAAATCAAGGAAATAAAGCCTAATTACTGTAATTTGCCTAAAATATTGTGTTAGGAAAGCCCCAAATCTGTATACTATTGTTCTTGTTAAATATACTTCTTTAATTGACTGATGTATTTGTTCCAAAAGTTGGTAAATTAGGAACTGGCACTTTTGTTTAATTGACATTTATGTAAACAAACAGCAATTCATCAGAAGTCTTGAATTTGGAATTAACACCACACAAATTATAGTAATTAACTATATTTCTCCTACTTCATAGGATATTTAATGAAACGTTTTGGAACCCTGGAAAAGTTAGTAAGTGTGCCGACTTTTGATACAGACCGTTGAACTGCAAGAATACGCCCTTTGGATAGTTGGGGAAAGTTAGAGACCCTCTATTTAATACAATAATGGCTATATAAATTTACTTTTGTATAGGCGCATTAAGCAACGGTAAAACAAATTAATACATCAATCAAAAATCTAACTTTTAGTTAAGCAACTTTCAGTTAAATGTTTTCCACAAGTTAAGCTCAATTTTGTTTTTAATTGCCTCCATTAGATAGCGAATAATTTTCCTTCGTTAATTTAATTTCGATTAAAGCAATATATTTCGAGGTTCCAATCGATATGTTGGTTTTGAATTTGTGTTTGAGTAATTCACATTAAACTATAATAATAATAATAATAATTAACAAAACGTGGTTTTATTTGTCGATAAGTCATAGGGGGGTGGGGCAGCAATAATTCGTACTAAGTTTATTATTTCTTGTCAGTCACTTTCATGGTACAAAAGTTAGGGGACGTAAGTTGAAAAATGATTCGTATGTCAAAAACTGTTAGATAGATAGTAGATATAAATATACACTATTGGTAACGTTTAATCTTGGAAGCCGATATAAATGCATCAGACGGAGATAACTTAAAGCATTTACAAGTTAAACAGACAACGCGCTATCCCCTAACTCCCACCTTCCATTCTTTACAACACGCGGTCGAAGGGGACGACGGAATCGGGCGAATGTGTCGAGCGGCCGCGGTGTCGCGGCACAGGTCACCTGTGGGCCCTGTGGCACGGCTAGGTCGGCTGAAACGATGTCGTCGAGCGCGCTACACGCACGTCCCCTCTTTAGTAGAAGTGTAGGAATGGTTAGGCATCTCTTGTTAACTGAAGGCTTTGCCTCTATGTACCTTCTCTCTTAGTTGCATTACAGATTTCGCACTTCAAAGTCGAAGCTTGCCAACAGTGTATACTCTGAAGGGGAATTTTAAATTCATTTTTACTATTATATTTACAAACTTATGAATTTATTTTTTATAAAAAAGAACGTCACTTCCGTGTAAACCGGTAGTGATATTTAAAATTGATAAGTATTTTTTATTAACCTTTAACAGCCAATTTAAAAAAAAAATACAAAATTCGCCATTTTCAATTTTTTATAAAATTGGTTTTTCGGCCACAATTTTTTTTTGATGCTCAACTATTTGTTGCTTAGCAGTATTGGATTCCTCGGTAAATACTACGTCAGACCGGTTTTTGAACCAAAAGTTCATTTTAAACACATAGAGCTTAAAGCGTTAACTGGGACACCTTGTACAGATTATACATACATGTTTAATCAGTTTAAATTGGCCGAGAACTGTATCCATTATTTTAACGAAATTTGGAATTGAATTCTACCCAACTTTTTACATTTTAAAATTATTTTTGAAAATTTTGTAGAATTTTATACAAGTGTAAAAAAAATTTGATTTGTTTTAATGTTTGCAATTCTAAAGACATTACGATAAATTGTAGCATTTTTGTAATTTTTCTGTATTATGAAATATGTACAGGGTGATCCATAACTCTCTTTTTATCGTAAATAATTCGGTTGCTGTTAATATATTTGATTGTTTTCAAATGTACGTATTTGTAGAAAGTCCTGCAGAATCCGAATATGTATTCAGAAAAACAATTGAATGCCAATTTAAAATAATAATAATAAAAATACGATTTTCTTAAAAAATTTCACCCTGTATATTATTGCATAAAATGATCTGGTAACATATTATAGACATACACATGATACTCATTGATGTGTCCAACTTCCGGTTTGGCCGGAAGTGCTTACAATTTATAGCAATTTTTTATTAACCCCGTATATTTTAATTATTTCATAATACTATCAATTACGAATCCAATGATATATAAAACATCATAGTTTCACCATTTTATAAGCGAAATAATTCACAAAATCCAAATTTTAGGATACATAATGCAATATAGACTAGGTTTATTTTTTCAAATTCGAATCTTTAGAAGCAAATCATATTACTTTTTGCCAACCTACGTTTTTGGGGTAATTCGACCCTGCTGATTCCGAAAATTCCGGTTGTCATCTCGAAATAAGGGTTGAACTACCCCAAAACCACCCCTAAAGGTACATTTTTTCAGTTTATCGAGAATATCCCCGTAAAAAGTGAATTGAGAGAAAAAAGTCAGGATGGCTGAAATGTAGCTTATAAAATTTTCTTTAAGATGGTGTATATAAAGTGATAACCCCACTAGCCCATTGGCGTACAATGGGGGTCTAAAATGAGATAATTTAAAAAAATTAGCGAAATAGTTAACCATAGTTGTTCAGAAGGTTATTACTTCACGTTACGTGCGAAATATATTCAGATTTTCATCACCTGTAATGTTACGAATGTCATGGGCGTAGAAAAGGGGTACTCGTCTCGGCTTGATTTTCAGGGAAGACTTCCGAAATTACTCCTAGAAGCAAATCATATCAGTTTTTGACAACCTATGGTTTAGGGGTAATTCTTTAAAATTATGTATATAAAGTGATAATTTCACTAGCCCATTGGCGTGCAATGAGGGTCTAAAATGAGATAATTTATAAAAAAATCAGCGAAACAGTTATCCATAGTTGTTCAGAAGGTTATTATTTCACATTACGTGCGAAATATAAATATATTCAGTTTTTCATTACCTTTAATGTTGCTAATATCATGGGCGTAGAAAAGAGGTAGTCGCTCTTATTGATTTTCAGTAAACCCTTCTTAAATACCCCTAGAAGCAAATCATATCAGTCTTTGACAACCTATGGATTAAGGGTAATTCGACCTAACCCATTTCAAAAATTTCGGTTAAGAGTTCAAGATGGCGATAAAAAAGTACTCTAAATTGAAAAAAGAAATAAAGAGTTTTTAAATGTGAAATGTTAAAAAAAAATTGTAAGTAATTGGATTGAGAATCATCAGAATCATCAGTTTCATCTGCATCCGGATATTCGTGTAGCTGATTTAGCTCTACATTCAAGTAACTAGGCGAACATAAGCACATGCTGGTTTCAAACCAGATTTGCGACATTTGCATAATCTGTTCGAACAGAGACTAGTTTTGCATGAGCACGTGACTATTTCTATACGAGCGCTGGTTACCGGTGGGAAGGTGGTGAGAACTGGCTTTAACCCTTAAAAATAACGTTAAAATGTACAAATAAATACGATACCAATATCGAGTCTCCAACCATTATCCGTCGGAGATATGGATACTTCGGGAAAGTGGGCACTTTCCCAAATAAACACTTGATAACGTGCTCTTCTTCTGTGGAGATGTGAAGCATCAGATGTAGGTGGCATTTGCTCAGGTTGCTTCAGCTTTTCAAATGGAGTACATCTTGCAGGGTCCGCTTATTCAGCATCAATGTTATACAGTTTCAGTACAAGCATTTCAGCTGAATCTATCGCTGATGTCAGCGGAATTTTATCTAAGTCACTGAGCAGTTCTGTATGTCTGATGTAGATGTTCCAAGCTCGGTTTCTTGTCACGCATGCAAAGAATGATGTTAAATCACATCCGGTAAGCGCATGAAATGCCAGCAAATTGGATTTCAGAAGTGCTGCAAGTTTTTGACAAATGCTATGAATTAGAATGTACTTCTTCGAATGTGATGTACCAGCTATCATACGTAACTCATCGTAATTAATCTTCTCAAAATGATAAATTAATTAAAGCAGAACATCAGTATCCTTGCACATAACAAATGATTTTTCAGCTGAACTGTTGACAGCGTGGAGAATCAGACGGGTATCAGCTTCTACATGAGAAGCTTCTAGTTTAGTAAATAACATAGACTGGTTATTAGATGCTACTTTTCTTTCACTTTTAAAACCTCCTGCAGTGATAACCCCAAATTGGTAAAAATTGTGAGCTTATAATTATTGTGAGCTATAAGCTCACAAGGAAGAAGTGCAAGGTCTGCCTTATTTTTCCAAACAGCTAGAAAATTAGCCCAACCCGACCCGATTTGCTGCACTTGTTGACTTTTGCGTAAGAGCTCCTCTACTATAGTTAACTATTTTGTTGATTTTTTAAAATAATAAATAAATAACACATCATAAATTAGACAACCTCCAAATTCAAAGTCAGAGCTGTTCGGGAGGGGGTTACATTTAGAAAAACTCAGACACACAACCAACCCATTCGGAATTGCCAGTGCCGAAGCTAGGATTCGAACCCGGTTGTGCGGTTGCCACACGCGCTTTAACCAACTGTGCCACCGTGCCAGGACCTCATTTTAAACCCACCTTACACGCCAATGACTTAGTGGAATTATAACTTTATATACATAACAATTTTAAACAGTTACCCCTAAACCATAGATTGACAAAAACTGATATTCTAGGAGTTTCAGAAGTCTTTCCTGAAGATTATACAGTCGTCAGAGGAGCCGACGTTTTTTATGTACTCTATAGAGATGTAGCCAACTTTAACAAACTAGTTAAAATAAGTATGTATTAGTTTATGTCTTTCTTTTGCATTATTTTTAAGGTTTATATTGTATGTCTTATGTTTATATTTATATGTATTATTTGTATATTTTTTCCCTCACAGACAGTACACACCGTACTATAGTGAGTATTATGTTTATTATGCCTACCTATCTTTAAATATCTTGTAATTCCCTTGTATGCAAATAAACGTTATTATTATTATTATTAAAATCAAGCCGAGACGAGTACCCCTTTTCTACACCCATGCCATTCGTAATATTACAGGTGTTGATAATCTGAATATATTTCGCACATAATGTGAAGTAATAAACCTTCTGATTAATTATAATTAACTATTTCGCTGATTTTTTATAAATTATCTCATTTTAAACCCCCATTGCACGCCAATGGGCCAGTGGGGTTATCGCTTTATATACATCATCTTAAAGAAAATTTTATAAGCTACATTTTAGCTCTCTTGACTTTTTTCTCTCAAGTCACTACTTACGGAGATACTCTCAATAAACTGAAAAAATGTACCTTTAGGGGTGGTTTTGGGGTAGTTCAACCCTTATTTCGAGATGACAACCGGAATTTTCGGAATCAGCAGGGTCGAATTACCCCAAAAACGTAGGTTGGCAAAAAGTAATACGATTTGCTTCTAACAGTGATTTCCGAAGGCTTTTTAGAGAATTAGTTCTAGTCTAATATATTAAAATACACAGATTTTAAATTATTCTAGTAGGCGTTATGCTTGAAAAAATTGCCTATCCGATTGTAGCTGTCATTACTATATTATTGATATTGTTTGTGCGTTTTCTGTAATCAAAATAAAATAAAAAAAATTAATAAATAATAAATAAAAATAACAGATGAAATTAACAATTTAAACGATAATCCAACAATTTTTAGAAACTTACGAAACAATTTAAAGAAACGATTAAACTGTTGTGTTGAACAGGAAGGGCATTTAATTGAACATTTATTGTAAGCGAAGTTTTATAATGTTTGTTTTTGTTACTTTAATTCATTTGTTTATAATTATTTTTGTTTATTAAATTAAGTTTATTAAGTAAAACTGTTTTTTGAAAATCTCGCTTATAAAATGGCGAAACTATGATGTTTTATATATCATTAGATACGTAATCGATAGTATTATCTGAAATAATTAAAATATACGGGGTTAATAAAAAATTGCTATAAATTGTAAGCACTTCCGGCCAAACCGGAAGTTGGACACATCAATGAGTATCATGTGTATGTCTATAATATGTTACCAGATCATTTTATGCAATAATATACAGGGTGAAATTTTTTAAGAAAATCGTATTTTTATTATTATTATTTTAAATTGGCATTCAATTGTTTTTCTGAATACATATTCGGATTCTGCAGGACTTTCTACATATACGTACATTTGAAAACAATCAAATATATTAACAGCAACCGAATTATTTACGATGAAAAGAGAGTTACGAATCACCCTGTACATACATATATCTAATATTTTATTCAGTATGTGTACTTTTAGGATTTACTAATTAAATTGATATTTAAAATAAATTAAAAATTTCATAATATATTTATCAAGAAGTTAGTGACTATACATAAACAAAGGATTTGACGTTCGTGACGAGTCTTAATTTAAGTTGGTATCTCTTTAATTAATAAATATTATCAGTATGTGATGAATTTTTTACTTATTTTACAATTTTATTTTTTAATACCATTAAAGTTATCTAGTAAAAAGAATATTCTTCAATTACTTCGAAAAGGTTACAATATACAGGGTGTATAATTTAAAAATATTCACTTTTTGCTACATCCTGTATTTATAATATTCCAAAAAATCAAAAACAAAAAAATATACGCACGCAAATAATAGATAGATATTAGAAAAAAATGCATTTTTATTTTTCTTAGAATTCATCAAAAATCAAGACCAGTAGTTAGTAACTAACTCTGTACGTTCATATTTCGTGATGTTGCTATCGTAGAAAATTTATCACATTAAAAAATAATTATACACGCTGACAGCAATCCTATGCGATGGCAGTAAATAACGGCATATTAATAAACAAAACATTTAAAGCGGTTTCAACTTTGAATGTAAACCCTTACAAACATGCGATGGTGATTATTTGGTTCATTACCACACGTTAGTATCGTCTACTGTAACTGTTGTCTACTGTTGGTTTCTTCAGTTGACTTTAACCGCTTTATATTTTTCTGAAATATTGGGATTGATTTTAATATGAATACAGTATTAACTTGTTTCTTTCTGAGGCAAAATTTACAAATACACAATTTTAAATTTGCGTAATAAAAATACCTATACAGGATTAAGTGTTATTTACACACATCAACTAATATCACCGTGGTGCTAATATCTTCCTTAGGAACGCAAAGTTAATTTAATTTTTTTCAGTTTCAGCTGCTGGTTCTCAAGAACTAAAATTCGCTATCTTTGTCAACTAAATCGCCGAGAGGAGAAAATTTGCAGAAAAAAATTGATTCACTAGAACAATAAATATGTATTTCCCGATTTTTGAAGTTTGAACAAAATTTTATTGATGGAAACAAGTAACGGCGACAGAATGATTTTGTTCCATTTCACGACCGCTGATTTGCAATAATATTTTTTAATACTCTACCATTATTGGTTTTAACTCCACAGATTATCATATCCATGAACATGGTATAAATTACACTGTCATGTAATTTCACTGACAGTAGATAATGTAATCATATCTTCTGGTTTCATTGAAACAGCTGTAAAGGGAACAAATTAAAAAGGTAATTATTTATAATATGTTGAAAATTTTATCCATTCGGTAAATTTTGGTAGTACACGTATAGAAAAACACAAAAATAGTTACGAAAACATTTTTTAAAACGTACCTATGTAAATGGTTACCGAAGAACTGGAATTTGGGTTTCAACAAACTGAAAAGTGTAAAATAAAACGTTTTCTTTGCTTTATATATTTCGTGTCTCTATCCATATGAAAACTCACAAAAATTTTAAAAATATATTTTTTTGAGTAACATAAAATCATTACCAATGATTATTAAACGTTGGAAAGGTTTATGAAAATGATCAAAATCAACAATAAAGTAATAAGGACATCGTTCTAAAAATCGGAAATTGCCACCGTTAAAAGATATACACCCAATTTTATATTTTAAACAAACTGTCATTTTCCAGAAACAGCATACTACAATAATTATGTGCTTTTCTATTAAATCACTATATTAAAGTCAGTAATTACTACTTTTAAAAAGTGACTGCTATATTATGTGTGATTATAATTAGTACAAGAAATTATTTTATTCTTATTGCTCGGATTCTGGACACTCATGACATCAAGAATATCATTTTGTTTTAAAAAAATAGATGTCATGTTTGGGGAGACTTCCTATTTGTAATCTCCAAATAAATTCATTTATTTACATTAGGGGTCGATTTTGCACTTAACACGCGCTAGTCAAGTTAAAGGAATAACACTTTCAAAGCCACTTGGCGTATTCTATAAATATCAAAAAATTCCAACATACTCTTTATAAATATATTTATTTACTCCCGACTAGACGAGTTACCCAACCAACATATTTTAGTCGTAACCACCTTGCCACGATTTTATTGGAAATTCATTGGGAATAAGAATATATCTCGCTGAACTAGTGTGAACTGCTATAAATTTTTCCATATAATCTTTATACTTTTTAGACAATTTTGATGCAGAGAAAAATCCTGATTTAATACACTCTTCTCTAACGACATAATAATGACTAATTATTACAAACATTATTTTTCAAATGATCAATATACTACTTTATTTTCTTTTAGCATTCATAATTAGTTTGAGTGTAAAGGTCAATATTAATTTTAAATGAAATTAGAACCGAATCGAGTCCGACAAAATCATAAAAGCGCCTGCGTTACTATTGCGAATAACATGCGAACTTCGTGCATAGCTGTTAGTTTAGTAGCCAAAAGAAAGATATGTGGAAACAATTTACATTTTTTTCTCCTCATAGCATGCATAACTGACTTCGCTTGAAGATTTATGACATTTTCCTGTATAGCTCAGTCATTAGATTAAAAAAATTCTTTAGAGGTGAAAAGAACTCACGAATATTTTTTGCCTGAACCATTCATTATGGCATAAATATAAACTTTTTTAAATTTCAGAGAATATGTGTAAAAATCAGTTTTTTTTTATTAGCGATACATCTGATCAGTAGCTAGAGGTTCATTGATAGACAAAACCATTTAAAATTAAAAAAAGATCCTTGATTTTCAAGATTAGTGAAAATGCACTTGATCCTCTTTAAATCGATTAAAAAGAAACATTGCTTACCATAAATCTGTAAAAGTTGCATTTATTACGTTGATATAATGTTTAATAAATAATTCAGTTGATATACTTCAAATATCTTTCATATTTTCCGAGATATTTAACTTCAAACACATACTAAAAAATTATTTTATGCATGTTAAATTTCCAGCAGTTTAATTATAGTTTCCCTGCTTTCTTATTATCAATGTCATAACATCAAAAACATAACGGTGTTATTTCCACCAAAAATTAAGGTAATTTTTTGCAAGGCATATCGTTGCTTCCAGTCAATAGCATACAATATCACAATAAACCCCAAAATAAGGGAGATACAATCTGTTCGGTCACGAAGGTACCATAAATTATGGTGTCACACGTGTCTTACGTTTCCATCGTATCGTGAGTTGAAGTCGAAATAATTTTTATATAAATATGTTGAAATATAAACATAAAAAAATCTATTCTATCAAAATAAGTACAGCGTGTCCCTGAGTGGAACCGGCAATAATTACAAATACTTTTTATTTAAAAAAATATATATTCAACTATGCTAATATGTGATAGTTTTATTGAGAAATTATTGTACGAGGTAGTCACAAAATGAATAGGTCATAAATCACATCAAGTCTTTCTCTATGCGAAATAAAACTAATGCGAATTGTGGAATCTTCTAAAACTATATTATTCTAGAAGATATAACTGTAGGTATATAAAGGCCAAGATGGTCCACTATAGGCAGTTGAATATAGGAAAGTGAATTGACCACAGGAGAAAAGGAACAGTGACTACTACAGAGACAATTAGTGAATAATAAGCAAAAATAATTTTAAATAAATTGACTTACATAAGTTATCCATGGAAATACCAACGAATCATGTTGTTTCTATAAATGTCACCTTATTAGAAGTGTCAGATTAGAATTGTGAACAAGTATTGTTGTGAATTTTCAAGTTTCTTACTATATAAGATAATTAAATAATCATGTTTACACACGAAGAAAAGGTAGGTATGTTATTCATTTACGGTGAGTCGAGAAAGAATGCAAAGGTAGCTCTTCGCATATATCGTGAGAGATATCCTGAGCGTCAAGTGCCAATTACAAAATTTTTGCAAGATTAGAATATAACTTATGGCAAAACACTAATGTATTTTCATCACAAACTCTTTTTCTAATGGATATTACTTTTTTTATAGAGAAGGCATTAGTGTTTTGCCTTAAGTTATATTCTAATCTTGCAAAAATTGTAATCTGGCACTTGAGCTCAGGAATTAATAACATATATCTACCCGAGTATCTACCTTTTCTTCGTGTGTAAACATGATTATTCAATTATGTTCTATTGTAAGAAACTTGAAAATTCACAACATACTTTTTCACAGTTCTAATCTGATACTATAGAAACAACACGATTCGTTGTTATTTCCATGGATAACTTGTGTATTGTAAGCCATTTTATTTAAAATGATTTTTGCTTATAACTTTTTAAATGATTGTTGCTTATAACTTTTTAACGAAAAGAGATAGAAGAAAAAATTGTTTTGATGGTATATACAAAAATGAGAGCATTTTGAATATAGAAAAAAATAGGTATGTTCGTGGAGAAAATAATTTTGATGACGTCACAGTTCGTATTTACGTAATTCTTAACAATAATATTTTTTCTGCTAAATATAGCTTACATCAACCCATTTGAGATACTTTTTACCAAATTGTCTTTTCTCTTCACGTTTTCACATAACAGGCCTCAGGCGTCGAGTTTAAAACACCCTGTACGTTTAACCAAGCCAATTCCATATGAAACAATACAAATTTGTCATTTGAAAAATAAAATAATAATAACAGTGGTGTATTATTATACCATTAAATAATAATAGTAATTTTGTTAGTTCCCATGAGCGACATTAGTTGAATATGACATATTTGATCACCATATGATTTTATTTAAATAAAAGTAATGACGTGATAACAGTAATTCGAACATGTACATACACGTATATAAAATTTGCGTGAAATGTTGTGGATTCGATCTTCTACTTAAAAAAAAGGAGAGAAAAAATTTTTGAAATGCCACAATTATTAACATGTAAACAATAAAAATATATACTTGTGAAAAATGCGTATTTAAATCACAGTATCGCATCCTGTATTTAATTTGCATTCACCATTCTTAATAGCAAGATATACTAAAATCTTTACACCGACAGTGATCAATCCACAACGTTAAATAAATCATGCCTTGTGTACAGGGTGTCCCAAAGTTGACGTCTCGGGACTATATCTAGAGAATGGAAAAAGTTAAGACAAAATCGTTTACGTGGTTTAATTTGGGGTGCACTAAGGTACATTTTACGCTAAAATTTTTTTTTTTTTCGAAATCTGGAAAATGGCGAAACTGACGTCATCAAAAGTGCTATTTTTTCTGAACATTTTCTATTAAAAAAGTTTTTTCGTATCTTTTATATTTAAAAATATACAGGGTAAAATAGTTTGGAAATACCCTTAATTGCGTAAGAGTTAGCCATGATGTAATCGAGTGGCCTATGGAAAACAATGAACTAGGGCTGTTGACATAAGTTTGTTTAGTGAATATATTGTTTGTGTCAAATAGTTTACGGGTGTGAATTAATTTAAATAGCGCCGAAATGTTTACAAACAATGAGAAAGTAGACATGATTTTAATCTAAGGTGAAGCTCAAAAAAAAACGATTTAGAATTTTGTTACTGTTTTAAAATATTTTCTTTTTATTAAAATATACTGTTACAATGCTTTGATAAAACGTATAAATAGCTTTTTTCATTGTTTTCCATAGGCCATTCGATTACATCATGGCTAACTCGTATGCAATTGATGGTATTTTCCAAATTATTTTACCCTGTATATTTTTAAATATAAAAGATACGAAAAAGCTTTTTTAATAGAAAATGTTCAGAAAAAATAGCACTTTCCAGGTAGCATAAAAAAGTGTATGTTCCTGGGAAAAAATTTCTGATGACGTCAGTTTCGCCATTTTCCAGATTTCGAAAAAAAGAAATTTATAGCGTAAAATGTACCTTAGTACATCCCAAATTAAACCACGTATACGATTTTGTGTTAACTTTTTTCATTCTCTAGATATAGTCCCGAGACATCAACTTTGGGACACCCTGTACATCCAAGGAATTAAGGCATTATAAAAAATTATAATCATGATCTCTCATAATTTTATAAGCACATTGGAACCAATGTCATTTAAACAATGAAGAAAGAAAGAAGACTTATTTTAAGTGAACTAACTGGTGCACAATTGAAGTGCATATTGGGAAAATATGGGCAATTATTTTTCTTCCTTTTCTTTTTTGGAATCTATTCTATTACCACATTTCTTGAGATTCCTATTCAAAAAAAATTTGATTTATCTAAAAAATATTCAAATTAACCAGTTTAAAACTAGGAAATAACCTCTACGCCTTTGACGTAATGTCAGTGAATTTTGCTAACGAGCACAAGAAACCTCATCAAGGTTAATCATCTAATTCCAAAAATATTGAGGTTTAAATATTGCCCATATTTTTTCAATATCCACTTTAGTTGTGCACCAGTTTATTTGTTTATCATTTTCAATTGTCATTAACATAGTAAATTTCATAAATTGGAATAAATAATCCTATATGTACTTCTATAAAATAAAAACAAAGAAGTTGGAAATTGTTTAAAGAACGTTGATAATATAGAATGTAAGTTTTTAGCCCATCTATATCAAATTCACTTTTATGCTTTTACAAGAATATTCCTTATATATTTTCACAATATGAAAACAAAAGTATGAAATTATTTAAGGAACGTTAATAATATGGCTGTACCAACAAACCATTTACTATATCAACATCCTTAAAAGGATAACTTTAAATTTCATACAGTCGACGGATTTACAATTTTAAACATAATAAACTTCACTAATCCTAGTGGATGCATGTAAATGCAAAGCTCCTGAAGTTGTGCCATTCATACAGTACTTCTCATATCATACGCATAATTAATATGATTGTCTAAAAATATTTTCCCCGTTACTCGGAAATGTGCAGTTGTAACTGTGCTTTCAAAAATATCAAACTCTGTTGAGTTTCAAGACATTCACCGTTCTTTTTTGGGGGGTTCTTAAAAACTTTATGAAACTCAGCCAGAAGACATCGGCGATGATCTCACAGCTACAATAGCTCAAGAATGTAGACAGAAATCTCGGGAAACATTTCGAAAAGCCCGGCAAGAATTCGAAAATAGCTGTATTATTGTTTAGCAAACAATGGAGATCACTTTGAACATTTAATTAAATAAATTTCTGTCTGCTTATTTTTAATCATTACATAATTAATGTTTGCCTGTATAGGCCTGCAGAAATAGAAAAAACGGTGTAACTAATTCGTTTCAGATAGCCGTAGGTAAAAACAGGTGTATTTAGTTATAAGGAATATACCTCTGCGATTCCTCCCAAATCAAATAAACAGAACATTGTTTATAAGTCACTTTTATGTGAAAAAATCATGAAATTTGGAGTTTTTTAAAAATGGCAGTAAGACTGCAGTAGATTAATTTTTTTGAATATTTCTAATTCCAAACCGGTTAATTTAAGCCCCGGTTGATTTCATTTCATTGATTATTTATTTAAATAATTGCCGAAAACCATCAAATTGATTTAATTTCATTGATTATTTATTTAAATAATTGCCGAAAACCATCGAAATTTTCGAAAATTTCAAGCATTTTTTACTCTGAAAGGAAAAATGCTAGACTCTTGAAACTTTGGTGGAATATGTGTCTCATTACCCTCAACTTACAAAAAAAATTTCGTTTTAAAATGTTTATTAGTTTTCGAGAAATTCTATTTGTTTATTAAAAACGTCCCAAATGTTTAATGAAAAATTGACCTATTAACATTATCAAAAATAATTCAACCACAGCTCATTTTTTTCGTCAAGACGTAAATTTCACGAATCTGTTATGGGCGTATTAATTTTCAATAATTTTGACCGTCAAAATGGCGTTAACAACATTGCTACTTTTCGGAGCAGCGTTTTTTGCAAGTAACTTTACAACAAATGAACGTATCTGCACAAATCTTTCATATTTGAGTTGCTGGTATTTTTCTACAAATTTATAAATAAAAATTGGCCGGAAAATAACGGAGATATGACGAATTTTTCTCGCTACCCCCAATTTGTAAATTTTGATAAAAAATTCACCTGTCCTTTGAGCCAAACAAATTGAAGACGCTCTAAAATCACTTATTAAAAATTATATTTTGACCTCAAAAAGGGCCCGTTTTCAATAGGACTTGATGAATTCACAAAATTCAAGATCTTATTAACAACCAGTTTCAATTTTGGCCAAAAATATTAATAAATAAACGTTTGGCGCATTAAACAATTTAAAAAATTATCTCGGCCCCTACATGTCCCAGAGCAACAATTTTTTTTTGTAAATTTGTAGAAAAATACCAGCAACTCAAATATGAAAGATTTGTGCAGATACGTTCATTTGTTGTAAAGTTATTTGCAAAAAACGCTGCTCCGAAAAGTAGCAATGTTGTTAACGCCATTTTGACGGTCAAAATTATTGAAAATCGATACGCCCATAACAGATTCGTGAAATTGACGTCTTGACGAAAAAAATGAGCTGTGGTTGAATTATTTTTGATAACGTTAATAGGTCAATTTTTCATTAAACATTTGGGACGTTTTTAATAAACAAATAGAATTTCTCGAAAACTAATAAACATTTTAAAACGAAATTTTTTTTGTAAGTTGGGGGTAATGAGACACATATTCCACCAAAGTTTCAAGAGTCTAGCATTTTTCCTTTCAGAGTAAAAAATGCTTGAAATTTTCGAAAATTTCGATGGTTTTCGGCAATTATTTAAATAAATAATCAATGAAATGAAATCAACCGGGGCTTAAATTAACCGGTTTTGAATTACCTAGTAAACAGTAACATTAAAAAAAATTAATCTACTGCAGTCTTACTGCAATTTTTAAAAAACTCCAAATTTCATGATTTTTTCACATAAAAGTGACTTATAAACTATGTTCTGTTTATTTGATTTGGGAGGAATCGCAGAGGTATATTCCTTATAACTAAATACACCTGTTTTTACCTACGGCTATCTGAAACGAATTAGTTACAGATTCTCGTTCACATCGTCTAATTCTACAGGCCTATTATCCTTTATCTCAAAACTCGTTCAAATAATTTCATTTCTTTTTGGTATGCGAATAGAACTTTTTGTCTTTTCTTAAACTGATTTAATGATAACTATATTTAGGTAATAAACAATCAAATATAATATATTTTCTCACAAAGGTGTCAGTTGTTATATATCTAGATAAAGTGTTTAACCATCCTTTTAAAGTTCTTTGATAATGATAACATTAGATGTTTATGTTTACTATAGGTAGGTATCTCTCTTTACCTAACACAAAATCCTAGGATCTTCAGGGGGTTACTTCGGTAACTTGAGAGACGGTTGAGAAAGCATTTTAAGAAAAATTTTTTTTTAAACATATGCAATACTTGCTCTTTTTAAAATGGGAGTAAAGACAAAATAATTATACTTTAAACATTTAGAAAAATCCGTTTTTGAAATGACATGAGATGCGTTTTCTAGCAATCAAATAATTTCATGTTTTTTAGCATTTCGTGACTGACTGTTTAGTTGTGAGTTTATTTGAGATGTGAATAATTAAATTTATATTGCTGTGGTTAAGCCGTTTATATCATATTAAGGATTTAAAATATGTAGCTTCTAATTATATTTCAATTCACATTTCCGTAATATAAACTCATAAATGTAGTCTAGCACATACTTTAATTAATTCCATCAGTGAATGCTATAGGTTCAAAAAGTTAATACTGGAAAACACTTTATACGCCTTTCATTAAATTCCCCGGGTTACTGTTGCTGAAGTGGAAAAAGTACTGACACATACAATTTTAATTACTACCAGGATTTAGGTAAAACAAAAACAAAGTGTAAAAATAGCAGTTTCCTAACGTAATATAGAAATTATGTAATAATTATGTTGCAGATGAGTTTAGAAATAATAAGTTATTAGTGAAAAACCAAAAACTTTTTACAATTTTCGTTAGAATAATATCTATCTATTATAGGCGGAGAAAAAATTAAGAATGTTATCAAGAATTAATTTCCCAAAATGGTAATCCAACTCAAAATTGTTGATTTAAATCAATCATATTTAAAAGCATTTTATTTTTGGTCGGGTAGGAATAAACGAGTACCACTCAAAAATTCAAAAATGGTTCCTTAAAAATAAAATAGTACACAAGTTCTTTCCGCTATTATCTTTATATTTTGTCTGTATTGCTTTAAATAATATTGATTAGATTTAGTTCATAAATATCCGTAAATGTTAACTTGTCGTATACTAATAACATGAATTATTTTGTACTGCTGATGCTGATACAAACAATAGTATGCTACTTCAGAGACAGATAAGTGGTGTTGCTTATTAATTAATTTCTTGTCTATGAGTGTAGTGTGTCTCTTTCACTACGAAAAACCATCCTTTGAACCCCACGTCATTTTTGATTCAATGCTGCATTTTAACAACCGTATTGAATATATATTATTCAGGCTACTGGTAAAAGTCGGAGGTCTGTAATTTAGAAATTCGAATAGCTTCGATGACATTGTTGAATTTGCTCTATAAAGCATTTGTCATCTAAGCTCGAATGTACCACCTCGCTGACTGGAATCCTAGCCATTAAATATTGTAATAATATTTTAATGTAAGCAATGCTTTTAAATTTGTTCCATTAAAATTGATAAAGATACTGTTATTGGATTTCAACATAATCTTTTTTTCTAAGGTTATATAACAACTTTATTCAGTGCTGTTATAAACTATAATATATAAACTTGACTGACCAAATACTCTAAATGCCTCCATGACCCTACATTAATTGAATACATTTTTTCTTCATAACTTCTTACCTCAATATCCAATATTCTTAAGTTTTCGTCTTTATTTGGTTTATGAGAACTATACAGTGCGATCGTAAAGTATGCAATAAATTCCTTGTCTCAGAATATAAAAATATTTCGAAAAAATTTCTATTTTTAAGCACACATCTTCTGCTTCACTTGTCGTTTCGGACATGACGTCGTCAGCATTTTCTTTAAATAGAACACCCTATATATTTTTTCATTTTAAGACTTTCCAGAAGAAGCGCGTTTAAAAATAGTTTAAAAAAGTTGACCTGTTCGAGGATGTTTTGAAAATCATTTGATATTCTGTAATAATGAATTTATTCTATACTGCCCGGTTATACTGTGCGTCTATGCCTATTACCTATTGATAGTCAGCTTTTAACGTATTTCATTTAACCATCATATATTTTTCCTAGAGATTTTGCTACAAATTTTAATGCCTTCACTACATTTCCTGTGTATCATTTTAACAACTTTTTGGGTATGTCTTCAATAATAATCATCTCAACAAACATTTTTTTTTGGTCCATTATTTCAATATGGGACAACGGTACTCTTGTATCTAAACAAACATGTTTGTTGAAATATATTATCTTCGTATTATATAAAAACTATTTGCGTAATTATGAGGAGATAGTAGTTATAGTTTCGTTTTGCTTAAACCATAGTAAAATAATCTTTGCTTAAACAAATAACCCTGACTTATTTATTCAAATCTTTTATAAACGTTGTACCTCACAAAGCAGACCCTTTGTGAAGCAGAACGGCTATATGCACTATTCAGTTGTAAATAAAGTGAAAAAGTGAAGACTAAAAAATTAAGATCAACGGGACGACCGCGTTAGGCTATTAATCTCTTCCAGGCTTTTAGGGTGCAAAGCTTTGGACGCGTTAATTAATCTTCATTACACTTTCTATGTTGAAAAAAGTTTATTACTTACAATAACAACAAGTAACGGCCTCCGAAAGTTGTATGTACAGTAATTGCACGGTTTAGTAAAGATTAATAATTTTATTTAATTATGAAATTTAATAACCAGCGTGGGACTAATGAATTGTTCAAAAGCTAACCACAAAGTGTAAGAACATGACCTGAGATGGGCAAATTAAATTAAAAAGTAACTGAATACTTAAAAATACTAAATATAATTAATAAAGGATAAAATATTACTTTCCTCGTTATACTTATTTAATTGTTTGGACTGGATAAAGGTGTGATATCAAGACAGAGATTATATATAAACTACTTAGAAAACATTACATATAATCTTCAGTGTGTGATTGGTTAATTTTCTGATTAAGAAATTAATAATAGAAATAACAAAATATTGTGAATAATTATTCTTATTTCTTGTGAAAAAAAAAATGAACTGCCTCTGCATCTAATCCGTTCTGCAAATTAATTGACGTTAATTTTAATTACTCCCAAACTTGTAATTTTAACATTCCTGCTATTCTAGGTTCAGGTACACTTTCTAATGTTTAAAGATTTTCTCAATCACAAATAAATAAATCTGATTATGAATAAATAAAGATATACCGTTATGTAAATAGAGCTGAGCTAAAGGGAAATTCAATCAATGCGATTCAATTATCACAACTAAGTGATATTAATTATTCCTGCCATTGTCGATTTAATAATTGAAATATATTCAAAAGTGGTCAACACACTACAACGTGGTTTGTTTATTAGTTGAACACACACGCCATAAGCTATGGAATGGTTTGTGCTGTATGTACCTACCAGTTTATTTCGAATAATAATACATAGTGAGCAAAATAATTAATCAAATTTGCAACTTATTACAATACACGTTACGAACAAATAGTTTAGCAACAAGTCTAAATTAATATTAGATCATTTTTAAGGATTGTGTCAAGTAAAGTAGAATTAGTTCGAGCGAACTGACGTTTTTCCACATTTTGGCTCTATAATGTTCAAGGATCTATTTTTTTTCAAATTTCTGCTTAGTGTTCCATTCTTGGTCCGCTGCTCTTTACAATTTATACAGGTAATATTGTCAATAACTTGAATTATCGCAAAATGGCGCTATTATTGACAATGACTTGAGATTTGAGGACCATATTAATAAGGTGCTTCATAAAGGTTATTTTTAGTTTTATCCCTTCTTAGTTATTCAAATTCTTTGTATGGTTTTTGATACACGTAAAATACGAAAACTGAAATATTCATTAACAATTTTGATATAGATACGTAGAAATCAAAATCACACAAATTACATGAAGTAAAATGGTTTATTAATCAAAATAGAAGAATTGATCATACTGTGTGTTTATTTTAAACGTTAATATTGAAGAAATTTAGAACAGACGTACATAATCTGAATGTTAGATTTAAGGATATTTTAACTCCTCCAATACATCATTGGTAGTTGTTTATAAGGCTATTTAGTTACCAAATTTGCAAATTTTACAATGGCATTGATAATAGACTTAAAAGCATAAGCAGTTTTTAAAATAAATAAAAATCTTTCATACTTGAACGTCAAGTTTCCAATTTCAAGCTCCCAATATTTAACCTAAATATATGTATCTTTATGTAGGCCAGTCAGTATGTCATTTGAGATAGGAAACCATGCGACGTCGGCAATATTTTCAGGGACTGTGGAGGGGCTATTGGTAAGTGTATTGGTGAGTTATCTTGGCTGTACATTACTGTACATGTCTAGCGCGTCTTCTTCCCACTATCTAGAAAGATCTGGGATGTTTTCATAACTTTCGCCGCTGCAATCTTATAATAGATGATCGAGCCCTTCAACTTCACATTTCGGCATCCGCAACCCTGCTCACAATTTCCTTTGCATTTGCATGCAATTAGTTCCGGAAGTGCATCTGATGCAGTTTTCCACGTTTGCACGTGGCGGTATTTACGAAAATTGTGTTGTTTTGAAGCGTATCTCTTCCACCGACTTCCGATGGAGCAAATCAACCCAGCATGATCCTGAAAAATGGGGCTGGAGTAGAATGCGGAATGAACTTGAAGCGGTTACTATCAAAGGGAAAGTTGAACTAGATGCATTTCTGAAACCAATTGCATGCAAATATAAAGGAAATTGTGAGCAAGCTTGCGATGCCGAAAACCGGGGTTGAAGTGCTCGATCATCTTTCAAAATTACAATTTCAAATTACAAAATTACAATTTTGAAAGATGATCGAGCACTTCAACCCCGGTTTTCGGCATCGCAAGCCTGCTCACAATTTCCTTTACATTTGCATGCAATTGGTTTCAGAAATGCATCTAGTTCAACTTTCCCTTTGATGGTAACCGCTTCAAGTTCATTCCGCATTCTACTCCAACCCCATTTTTCAGGATCATGCTGGGTTGATTTGCTCCATCGGAAGTCGGTGGAAGAGATACGCTTCAAAACAACACAGTTTTCGTAAATCCCGCCACACGAAAATTGCGAAAATACCGTAGATCTTGCTAGATGGTGTGAAGAAGACGCGATGGACATGTAGGTACATACTATAATGCCAAAATACGACGATAAACAAAACCTTGGAACAACAATCAGAAAACACCGAAAACGAAGAAATTTCTACGGGAACCGAATCAACCAAAAGAAGGAGAACAAAAAGTTGCAGAAAGCATCAGGAATAATGTGACGTATCAGCAAACCGTGGATTAGGTCTCCTGGGGGAAATCATGTAAAAAAACGCACCAAAGAGTCTACCTCCCGGATGGTGTGGAAATGAATTTGCCATGTGTACGTCGAAATATCGACTTTTCCGGCCCGCTTTAGGCTGTAGAGCGAGACAAAAAATAAAAATACCACTTTGTAGGTTTTTCTTCTAGAGTTACAACTGTGGTACCCCGTATTTTTCTCGAAAATGTGGCTGGTTACGAAAAGGAAATAGAAAAGGATAAAAAAACTATTTCGGAGCAAAATTAAAACTTTGCCATTAAATAATAAAAAAACCATTCATCGTATGAAAAAAGTGCACATGGACAAAGCTGTAGTACTTTTGAAAACCATTAAAATACTTGTTTTAATTTTGTTCTAGCTTGAACGGTTGCCGAGATATTCGAATAAAACCGCCGGTGCGAATTTTCCAATATGGCGGCGAACTCCATATAAGCCGATCTTCATGGCAACTCACCAATACACCTATCACTAGCGTCCTTCCAAAAGCCCTGAAAATATCGTCGACGTCGCATGACTTCCTACCTCAACATAGGGATTTTGGACATTAATATGACAGATGGTCGAGATGGTAGCGTACCTGCCTCTCACCCAAAAGGCCCGGGTTCGATTCCTGGTCGTGATAATGGAAAATACTGTGAGAGTGATTTTTCTATTATACACGGATATTGGATGTGTGTCCCTTGTCTTTAAACGTATTTATATTTATTTATTTATACTGACTGGAGTGTAAGTATCGACTACGTCATCTCGGTTGAATTCACTCTTCAAAATCAATTACAGTAATTACTGGCTCTCTTTCGTAAGCAATATAGATAAACTGATCTTAAGGCCATGAATGAAATCAAGCAAGCAGATTTAAAAGGTTAAGAGTAATTAAGGTCATAATTATTATTTGTATAACAAATGGACCAAATGGTTGCGACACATTCAACTTTTCCTTTTGTGTCCAACCAACAATTTTTTTCCGTGTATTTCATGAAATAAAATAAAAATGTTTATTATTATTTTTATAATGTATGTTATGTTAACAAGTTATAAATAAAATAATAAAATAGTATTAAATGAGTGCTGTTATATTCCCTCATTATATTAGAAATCATCGTATTCCACCTCACTTTTACAAAACCTCATGCTATCCGCTTCATAATATAGTATTCCAGTGATTAATTTATTCTTCAGAAGATATCTTTATGCCAGGGCCGTGAATCGGACTCGAGATACCGTGATCATATTCGATTTACGTTAAGTGGAAATAAAAACAAAGACTAGGTACTAATTTCATATAATATATACGTTATCTATAGCTGAAATTCCAAACATACTTATGAACTGTTAATCAAACATCCGAGCTTAGTTCAATAAAATTTTATTAACTGCTTACTATGCACTTGCCGTATTCGAAATATCATATGGTTTGATAAATTGGCATCGCGCATGTAAATGAGAAGACCCTTTCGATTTCCCAAGAAGGAATATAAATTTTAGTAATATGAACTGCGAATATTACGACAAACCAACATTTGTTTATTGATTACATGAATACCACCTTTATTTATAAGATAGATAAATACCAGTTAAAATATTTCTGTTGATTTTCACTAAATTTAACTAAATTTAACTACGAGTTTATAACGACATAAAGAGCTCTTTTTTCATTGTTTTCATTTTTAGATATTTGCTGTAAGTGAGTAATCAATGTGAAGTTTGTTAAAAAAAGTGCGACGGAGACAATAAATTTCCAAACAATATTATCTTTACCTTTACCTTTATCTTTAATACCACATTTTATTCAACTGAGTTTTTAGTACATTCAATTATCTAGCTCAACAGAATCTACAACATTCGCAAGAGCTAAATTTGTGGGTCGTCGTAAATCATGGTCGAGTTTTGATGGGATTTTGCAAAAATCTGACCATGGCTTGCTATGATTTTTTTTCGACGCCATTTTTTCAAAAATCATATTAGCGATTTTTTTATTCAAAATCTGACAACGTAGGGTTATTCGGCACCCTTCAAAACGTAATCTCCCATATATTTTTTTTTAATTATTACTGTCAATAATTCTACTGTGAAGCAACGAAAATTGCGGTTTATGTTATTTCTTGCCTGAAGAATGCACGTATAGATAACAAAGACGTTAGTAAATACATTTTTCCTATGAAGTTCCTCTTGTGATCTACTTTATTTAGCTCCAAAGCCTCCTAGATGCCCGGAGTAAAGCATTTCTTCTTGTATTTTGTAATTTTCGTTGCTTCACATTAGAGTTATTGACAGTGATAATTTCAAGAAAACGGGGGAGAGTACGTTCTGAAGGATGCCGAATAACGCTACGTTGTCAGATTTTGAATAAAAAGATCGCTAATATAATTTTTGAAAAAATGGCGTCGGAAAAAAATCATAGCAAGCCATGGCTTTGTAATCTGGACACCGTAATATGTTTTTCACGTACATCTAGGACGGTCCTATATGAAAAAAAATATCACCAAAATCGCGCTGCTGAGGCAGATTTTTCAGGGGTGTTCCGGATCAAATTGTAACACACTGTATATATGAATTATCTTACCGTCGTCATATTATGAATCAAAACTGCACAAAATGATCCAAACATCAATAATTCAAATTAATCAACGTGGAAGAGAATCCAGAAATTCTCCTATATATTATTAACTTTTTTTAATCAAAATACTTTTAGTATCAACACTGCTTTTATTTGTATCCGTTGAAACCTCACAATCAAACGTTTAATCTAACTTTTAATGATACAACCGAATGTTTATTGACAAGGGGCAACTTCCTATAAGATCTGCATGGAATGTTATTTGAAGTCAGGTTGTTAGATTGTATGTGATGAACATTTGAGTAAGCAAGTAATTTGATTATACAGGTTGTCCCGAAATTAACTAGAAATATTTTACCATCAGTTTCTACGCCCATAAGTAGTTAAAAAAAGTCTATATTATAAACATGGGTCCAGAAATGGTTCCTAAGGAAGCTAGAGCCTTTTAAAGGAGAGCTTCTGATGTTGATTTTTTGTAAATGTTTTGGAAACTTTTCAATTTCAAATTTTTATTACCTGTCTAATAATAGTCGGATTACCTGTCAATAATAGTCTACTAGGTATGTGAAAATGTAAATAAAGTATGAATTTAAAAACCAACTAATGGTGTGGAATATATTATATATACTTAACTCGAAAACCATGTATTCTATCGAAGTTAGACATTAAGTTCCATTCTTAGGCAGAAAACTTCAAATTTTCATTTTCTGTAGTTAAATTGTGAAAAATTTAACAGGCAAAAAAATTGGTGCTTTAAACGCCCCTAGCTCCCTCCGAATACTTCGTCCTTTTATAATAGTGCGGCAGTTTAGCTAAGATATTTCAACGTTTTGTGCACTTTTTGATAAAAGCACCAAATTTGGCACAGAGGTAGACCGATGTAATACGAACAATTTTGGATGTGGAGCCATCGGCCAACTACCCCCTGGCGGCCGTGGCGGCCATTTTCCAAAATGGCTGCCAGTGGACACCCGGAAGACAACAGAAGTTAGATAAAATTTGCTGCTGAAGGTTTTAGTGAATGTTTATTGAATGTTTTGAATGAGAGATAGTTTGTAAGTTATATACAGGGTGGGTCAATAGTGCGTATTTCTTCTGTATCTCCTGTCTCGTTAGATATAGACGCATGGTTCAAAATTTTAATTAATTTGTGAGAAAAAGTACATTTTTTAAAATTATTATCAATTTATACAGGGCGATCCGTTAAAGTGGTAGATAAAAGAATATATATTTTTTAAATAGAATGACCCAATTTTTTTTATTATGTTTGAATACCACTATGATGGCCTATTCAGCGGTAAAATATTTTTAAAATTTCTTGGATGGTTAATGAAATAAAAAATATTTTTGTGGAAAACTGTCGTTATCTTCATTTGTAGTCCTTTTTCTACGATTGACTTTTTTATAAGAAATGCCATCTGTTTCTTCAAATCTGTTTTTAAACTTTTGGAAGATGCTTCTTGTGGATGGGTTCTGTGAGAATACTTTTTAGCGTAAGTTCTGGAGGCAACAAAATTGAAAATAACTGAAATTAAATGTCTTTGTTTCTATGAAATAATTTCAAAGGTACATTGACTTTTCTGAATAAAACATACCTATTTACACATAAACAACAACATCTAGAAAATTATTCATTTTAGGTATGGGACATATCATATCAAAGTTGCAGAAATAAAAATTACACAATTTTTACAAAAATATATAGGGTGTTCCATTTGAAAAATTTGAGTTTTGGTAGTTTGAATATTTATTTAGCAGTGCGCTTATGAACACTTGTATGAAAAAAATATTTTCTACATCAGCTAATAGTTAAAGTATGGCATACACTACTACGTACCATGTCAAAGAAAAAAAATTACTCTCCAAAAATAAGTCCAAAATCAATTTTCAAAATGATACCTGCAAACGGCAGTGTTCAATAAAAATATTATTTAATTCATTAACCATCAAACAAATTTTAAAAATATTTTACCGTTGAATAGGCCATCATTGGTATTCAAATATAATAAAAATTGGGTCATTCCATTTAAAAAATATATATTCTTTCATCTACCACTTTAACGGATCGCCCTGTATAATTGATAATAATTTAAAAAATGTACTTTTTCTCACAATTTAATTAAAATTTTGAACCATGCCTCTATCTCTAACGAAACAGGATATACAGATTTCTTCTGTATCTCCGCACGCACGCACATTGACCCACCCTGTATATAACTTACAAACTATCTCTTTCAAAACATTCAATAAACATTCACTAAAACCTTCAGCAGCAAATTTTATCTAACTGCTGTTGTCTTTCGGGTGTCCACTGGCAGCCATCTTGAAAAATGGCCGCCGCGGCCGCCAGGGGGCAGTTGGCAGATGGCTCCACATCCAAAATTGTTCATATTACATCGGTCTACCTCTGTGCCAAATTTGGTGCTTTTATCAAAAAGTGCACAATAGGTTAGCTAATCCGCTGTACTATAAAAAATTGGCAAACGTAGAAAATTTCATTGCTTTCTCACAAAAAATTTCCAAAATATTTACAAAAAACCAGCATCAGAGCCTCTCCTTTAAAGGACTCTAGCCCCCTTAGGAGCCATTTCTAGACACATGTTTATATAAACTTTTTTTACTATTTTTGGACGTAGAAACTGATGACGAAATCTTTCTAGTTAATTTTGGGACACCCTATATGTATACGGAAGTAAAAATCTCGAGACCAATCAACCAAGTGGGATATGAGTAGGATATATTTCTGAAACTTATAATTGGAGATGGAGATGATACCAACACCTTCTACTTCTACTACAGTGGTCATCCAAATATCCCAACTTCACATTGGTATACTGACTGACTGCCAATTTGGCAGAAAAGTCATTTCTACACTCAGTAGAAATTAAATCATGGAAGGTTTCCTGCGCCTCTTTACAAAGTTGGTATATACGTGAAAATCCATATTGTTCTTGCGGCGTGATTGGCGACGTTAATCATATAATTTTCAATTGACCTCTTACCATTGAGTAAACAAATAATATAAAGAGGCGCAACTGTCAAGGGGCAGAGATTTTACTGTTGTATTTTTTTGCCAATAACTACAGAATTATCTATAATATTTAGGGCTATGCAACCGAATTACAAATACCTTCCCGTAGCACTAAAAATTGATAACAATCCTGAAGCTATTGGCAAAAAAATACAATTCTAAAATCTCGGCCCCTTGACGGTTGCAATTTTTTATATTATTTATTTACTCAATGCCTCTTACTAATTTTAATTCAAAAATATTAATAAATTACCTCCGAAACAATAATTGTACATCTCACATATGGCTACAATACTAAATATGTCAAAACCGGATATTATGAAGAAACTTTCCGATTTTTTTTCTAATTTCAATATAGATCTATATACCTATGTGATTACACTTAAATTTCTCTGTTATTATTTACCTACTGTCATTTTAATCCTCTTATAACCGCGGTCCAACCTGTATGTTTATCGAAATGCCCTGACAGACCCCTGGGCGAGAAGCGTGTCCTCCCTCCTCGTACCTCCTAAATAGATATTAGTTCTCTATCTTAAATTTTATTTATTAATATTATGTTCGTGACCAAAACACACTGTAGGTATGTAAGGCCAAAAAACCAGAGAAAAAAATGAATCATTTAATCATGGCATCTAATAGTGTATGCCAAAAGCATTAAATATCTGAAACTAAACACAGAACTGTATTTTCTCCGAGACGCTATAACAAATTGGTGAAATAGTGTTTTTATTGCGTGGCAATAAATAATTGTTAATACTTGTTACTGATTTATGTCGAAGATAAGTCACCGCCGTATACATGACCCAGCTTTAAAAATGTCTGCTTAAGACATAAATAAATCCCATCCTGAACTACGAGGAATATTCCGTTGAAATACTAGAGTATGTGTAGCTGAGATAAAGGAGTAAAAGGAACTAGAATGCCAGATGTTGGTGGATAATTACGGTCGCTGCATTACCGACAGAACACGGACATGTGATTCTCCACCCCATTAGTTCAACACTTTCATGAGACTCAAAGACTTCAACACGTGATGGGCTTCCATGAAACTATTCGGATGAGCGATTTTAATGTTTGCAAAATAATAGTCTCCTTTAGCATGAACTGAAAACTGCATTAGTCTAACGTATAATAAAAACGAATGCTGCCATATTGAAATAAAATTTAATTTTTATTGTGTTTTTACTGGAGCAGTGGAATACATTAATATGCTCCAGATATTTCCTCGGAAATATTTCGTTTCAATGGCTTACACTCCGATTCTAAATAATAGATCCGTGTAGTTTGGCATTTCCGCCAATGTCTTCTCGATATCGCAACTAAACTTTAGTTAAATTTGTGAATTTCTGTAAGGTCGAAACATGTCCTAAATCGTTATGAAGTTCATTGTAAGATTTTAGTTAGTAAAATTTTTAAATATTTTTCCAGGTTCTCTAATTATTACTAAAACCAGAAACTGATTACGGAATTATTTTTTTAACTCACCACAAAATTCATTCATTATGGTCACCGATTAAAAAACGATGTCCCCAAGAAAATGTACATGTTCTTTCGCCTTTATTTTGGCTCATCAGGGAGACGATCTACGTTAAATTCAAAGAATGTATCTATATCTTGAAACTTATATTTAAAATTGTATTTATTGACATTAATAAAATATTTTGTAACCATAACAAATAAATTTTTTCATTCCTATAATTAATATGCCTCCAATATCTTCACGTCCCTTTGCAATCTACTCTACTCTCTTTTTTGAGACTCATTGCTTATAAACATACAAACAAAATACAAGTTTCATCTATTTAAGATGATGCTGGTTCAAGAGTTACTTGAAGATGATTTTGATTGTCGTACCCAATTTTGCGAATATTTTAGTGAGCGACTTCTACTGAACCCAAATCTTCTCTACAATACGTGTTTTTCAGACGCATGTACATTTATGTTAAATGGTGAAGTGAATAGACACAATGGGCTCATTTCGTGATATTTGCTTTTTAATTTATTTTAGCATTTTCCGTAAGTATTTCATCCTCTAAGTATATAGCGAAAAAATTAGATCGCTAGCGTTAATATTAACCCTAATATTTGATTTCAAATTCGTAACATATTTGAAACGGCTATGACGTCACACCACCCGACTCCACTGGTTCTATGAGTTTTGCGGATATATGGTATTTAGATTTCGCTGTACCAAGGACGAAGCACTTAAAAGATGAACGAAATTACCACTTCCGCCGTGTGTGTAGTAACTGCCACCGGTATGAAACTATAGGAAACAAGCTAGCGGCCGACCGCTGCGAGTATTGTGACGTCACAGCGCTCTATTTCATTATTTATTTTGAGGGAGAAGCAGTTGAAAAAAAAATTAATATTTTGCACATTTATTAATTACAAGGTGTACTTTCGGAATATGAATTTAAAAAAAATTCCGAAATGAGCCCATTGTCGCTATTGGAGTGATACTAATCCTCATTTAATCAGGGAATTTATTCATACTCACTTACTCACACCCCCCAAAAATTGATTGTTTGGGCCGGAATTTTGAGAAACCAACTTGTTGAACCGTTTTTTATTCAAGGAAATCTCGATGGGGACAGCTATTTACAATTATTGGAAGACACGATAATAGAAATTTGAAAAATGAAGTAACTAGTGGCAATTTTTGGATAACGATTTCCCAGGGCATTGACTTGGTAGAAGAGGTCCCGTCGAATGACCACCTAGATTACCTGATCTATCCTCTTTGGACTTTTCCTGTGGGGCCATTTGATACCGCGGGTGTACGCCACGCATCCTGAAATACTAGAGGTGTTGCGTCAGAGAATTGATTAATAACGACTGATGTCTTTAGTAATATTCGAACAGAACTTGGACACACCAAAAAGGTAATGTGGTTGTGTAGTAGATAAAAAGCTTATTATTGGTGGGCATTTCTTTAGAAATTAGTACGGGAATGTCGGTTTGTCAACTTTTCGTTTTTAGTCACTAAGTCTGTCACATTTCAACCGATTCCCAAAAATGATACACCGTGTATTCGCAATTGAAAGTACTTTAAAATGATGTATTTAGAAGTAGGATAGTTCCATTTGAAATTTTAAAGTTGGGGTTGCTAGGGGTTAGGAGGATGAACATATCAAGCTCGCTTGACTGTCAAGAATGCTCCCCCCAAGAACAGAAATCGACTGGTTTCAGCGAATTCTAATTTTTTTTTCGGTTTTGTAATTATATGGGAGGGTCAAGTTGTCCTTGAAAGACACTATACAGGGTGGAACAAAAGTATCAAATAATGGCTTTAACTTTGTTATTTGCAAAGTTACAAAAAAAATGTTCAATATGAAAGTTGTTTGGTTCTTTACCGTACATGTTTTGAGGTTTTTAGTTTGTTAATATCTTCTTCTGGTTTGTTCCTATGGCAACCAACTTTTTCTTTTTAAATGGTATCTACCCATAATTTTTTTTGTTAATTTGAAACAAGCCTATTTTTCTCTATTCAGTCACAAAATTTTGCAATTTTTCGGAAAAAATAAGAGAAAAAAAACATTTATTACGACTTACTTACGACAAAAGAAAAAGTTGGTTGCCGTAGAAACAAACCAGAAGAAGATATCAACAAACTAAAAAACTCAAAACATGCATGGTAAAGAACCAAACAACTTTTATATTGAACATTTTTTTGTAACTTTGCAAATAACAAAGTTAAAGCCATTATTTGACACTTTTGTTCCACCCTGTATATATTTTTTTAATTCAGTAAGGTTGAAATATAATTCCGTTAAAATATTAACATTAATTATTCACGTTCATAATACAATTTGGTTGGATAATGAAATAAAAAGGAATACCAAATTATTCCTTCTTACCTTTTACAGATAAAAACCCTGTACCTAAAATCGTTATATGTATTACGTTAATTAAATCAAGAAGGTATATTCCCCTAATTTGGCATTTGCCTTCGCTTGACTTGTTCAGAATCTAAACAATAAACATCCAGTAATTACCCAACAATGTAGACGGGACAATACATTCATGTTTGTGTAAGCAAAGCTCGCCTTGATTTTTTTTTCGATACAACCGTTATTCGTTGTAAAATTTAATTTCGTAAAAGCTTGTTTGAGTTAGCAAAAGCTCTCCGCCTGTCATCATAATGTTGTCCATTTTCAAACACCAAGAGGCAGACCGCCAGAGTAACTCACAAACTTAGAAAACTTTGTTAATTAATGGTATTTCCAAGGGAGATTAAGGTCGTGATGTTTTATGCGTAGTTTAATAAAAAATGAGTAGTTATTTTTTCACTGCCTCTCTCTCATTCTACATGATTCGTTTTCATGCTTTTCGCTTAGATTTTTTATACATTTTTAAAAAAACGATTATTAGATTCTGCAATATTTACGTGTAATAAAGTATTGAATTTGATACGTAGAGGGGAATTTCAAATGTCACACGCATAAAAAATTTATCGGTTTTGCATCGTTCTCCTCTTTTTACTGATTGCTTTTAAATTATAAGTTCGACATTAATTAATATAATTTTGTTTCAATGATTGGGTTTGCGAATCAGGTTAACATAATTTTCGATTGACTAATGAACTAGGTACTAGATAACATTTTATAGGGCAAATTTACTGTCGCTATTGGAATTTTATACCTATCCAGTTAGAGTGGATAAGAGGGTAAACTTTTTTGTTTATCATTTTACGCGGAAAACTTAGTGTTCACAAAAAAATGTTGCTTTTGTTAAAAATATGATTGCCATTGAGTAAGTTAACATATCATGTACAGGGTGTTCAGGAAATTACAAAATCTGAAAATTATGTTACGTTCAATAATTTTAACGATATGAAAAACTGTTAATAAGAAAAGTCGTTTAGAATAATTAAAATTTATATTAAATTCCAATTTGTAGATAGATCTGCCTAATTCGACTTTTTACAATAAATATTAATAATGAAGTAAAAAACAATGTTGTACAATGTACAGGGTGAGTCAACGGTGCGAAAAAGTCCAATACTTCCTTTATTGTCGATAATACAAACATAAGTTTTAAAAGGAAGTTGTAAGAGACCGAAATGGCTACATTTTAAAATTAATTTGAAATATACTTAGTAATTTGTGAAAGCGAGGCGCTATAGATGTAATTTTTTTTAAATTGAACACCTTATAATACTGTTTAAATGTTAATTGTGACATTTCATAAATTATTTCTCCTCCTTTTCTTTTTTGGGATTTATTACCACATTTCTTGAGATTCCTATCCAAAAAAAGTTGATTTATCTAAAAAATATTCAAATTATTTTTTAGATAAATCAACTTTTTTGGATAGAAATCTCAAGAAATGTGGTAATAAATCCCAAAAAAGGAAAGGAAGAGAAGCCTTATATACTTTTGAAAATTTCATTTTTTTCTTAATTTTCCTAAATATCTAGAGAACTATAGGTTTTAGACTCATATAGAAATATCGAGAATTAATAATAATAATAATAATAACAATCTTTATTTATATACATCAGTGGTGACTTACATTTTAACATAATATAATTTATAGATGTTATATAGATATTTCAATCAGTAGAATTCAAATTTTTAAAAATATATAGGGTATTCCATTTAAAAAAATTGACACCTATAGCGCCCCGCTTTCATGAATCACCCCGTATATTTGGAACTAATTTTAAAATGTAGCCATTTTGGTCTCCTACAGCTTCTATATAAAATTTTTGTTTTTGTTATCGATAATAAAGGAAGTGTTGGGCTTTATCGCATCGTTGACTCACCTTGATATTTTTGGAAAATTTTAAGGAAGTCGAATTAGACAGATTTATCCACAAATTGCAATTCTTACAAAAATTTTAAGTCTAAATAACTTTTCTGTTATTTCACAAGTAGGCATTTATCGTTTTTTAAATTATACTTATCATTATACATATAATATTATTTTATGAATGAATAAGTATGAATAATAGCCTCGCAAAAAGAATATGGCAGTTTTACCCCACAGCCCCTGTTTGGACCCGCCCGTGATAATTTTTCGTCGTTAACTTTTTAACGATTTTACATTGTAAGACATGAAAAGTTTAGTACATGTGCAAAATTTCATTTACGTATCTTTAAACGTTTCAAAATTATTAAAAGAGAACCTTATTCACATTTTTGATAACTTTTTGTTTACATAATAAACATTATTATTTTGTTTCGGTTGCCCGATGTTGGACAGTCTCTCCGTGGCCTCCGACATATCAAGAAAGAACGCCAGCGTGTTAACTACAGCCGCTCCCCACATCCCACAGGGTTAGTAGTAAGATTTCAGACTAAGCAGACGGAGGGGATCCTAGGATGACCGCTTTCTGCATTTAACCAGCCAACCACTCTGCCGATTTTTAGCAGGCGGGCATAGTCTTCAATGCGGAGAGCAGATTGGGCTTCATGTATTTGTATATTTTAAATAATGATACTCAAACAATGAAAATGATAAAATGATATTTTTTGTAAAATCGAATTTAGCAATTTCATAGATAATTTCACTTGATTTTAAGTAAAAATAATTCCACATGTAGAGTAGATATCTACTAAAAACTGTTAAAATATGTGATATGTTCATATTATAACAACTAAAAATACCAAAATAACCAGATACACATTTTACAATTAATTGGTAATCTCTTTTGTACGCGAATATCCTTTGTTATCATATTAAATATATCATACATTTACACTAATTGACAATTCAACAAATGAATACATTATATCAAATTTCAAAGTGATATTTCATGACAAACAATGCATTTTCATAACACGTTAGTGGAAAACAAATGTTAATTGGATTATGATTAATAATTAAATTTTTAAACCTGATAATATTATAAAAACTTATAATTATTAATACAGAAAATTAAATTTAATCAGGCAAATGAAATATAGAAAAGGAAAATAAAAATGATAATGAAGCAGACTATATGTAGTGTACATATATCAGAAATAAACAAAACTGTAAATGAAATCTTTATATCCGAAGAGTTTGATTTTTCACCGCCTCGGATTTAATTTAAATGATTAAAACACTACACTACACATTTTGATATTTCCCTTCATCAAAATTTAAAACCAATTTAGTTCTCTCCATACATGTAAAGAACCACCACTTTTATCTTTTACGTAGTTGAGCGTGCTAAATGTTGTAAAAGTTTCGCAATAGACGCTGATGGTTGTGGTGTCAAATTTACAAACCTATATAGATTGATTTATTTTTAAAGATGCTTCACCTTTAGTGCTGAATGAATATTTATTGGAGCAAAACAATTTACTTTATAATAAACTAAAATTTATATTAGTGTGAATAGTGTACCTACCTATTTGTAACTAAATTAATCGTCAAATAGAATTGCATGATTTCTGTTTATGCAATGTGAGAGGAGTAATTTGGTGTGAAATTTCTTGTTTCGCGAGTAACATGATAATATTAAATCGCAGTAATTATACCAAACATTTAAAGTAGAGAATTATATAAATTAGCTGTTCATTAACATGATTGTAATTAACAAATATCGTACAACTAGGTAAACCATTATTTGAAAATAAAGTTGAGTGGTTCAAGGTACTGATACCTTCAAGCATTAAGAGTCCCCACTTAAATCGTATTTTTTCGAATATCTCGTTTAAAACTTATCCGATTTGAATGCAATTTTTATTCATCAGATTAATCTAAAATATGAATAAAATTTCGGAATTTTATTTTTTTCTTCGAAAAAAAATATTTTTCTTCATGCATTTTATATACCTACATATTTTCTGGCTAAATTTACTAACATTCCGACATTATTCATTGCTTCTAACTTTTAAATTCATTTTCTCCAACTCTTGGTATGAGCTGTAAATTAATTTATTTGAAAAACAAAAAATGCATGTCTATGTCCTAAAAGTGCTGTCCGCTCGCACGAATTTGCAGTCGCATTAGTTTCGGTTTGACTGCATCATATCAAACTGACCTGTGCGCTGTGCGGTGTGTGGTAGAATCGAGACTTGCATCTGATAGACCCTTAATAATATGATTGGTTATTTCACTTTAAAAGGAGTTCATCTTTATAGTGCGCGATTGTAAAATATCGTAATAATTTTTATTAGAAAATTAAAAAATAATCTACTTCTTACATCAATTCTTTTAAATGTGCTACCGTTAGCAAACTGCAACAAATCATAAAGGAAATTACAAAGTGGAGAGAAGAACTAGAGAATTTGTAAAAAAAAATACGTTATAAATATAAAGTGCGTGGTTAGACGTGTTTCTCGATAGTGAAATTTTTTTTATTTTACAAGTAATCTTATTTTTACATTATTTTAAATGACCTACAAATCATATTACCTTACGTATTCTGAAAAAATCTTTACACCGTAGAAATTAGGTTATTATTATTTACTTTTCGTTAAAAAATACAAATGTTAGGTTAAGACAGAACCTAAATTTAACAAATGTTTTTGGTTGAAGTGTTGTGGGGCACAATCGGACGGGGCAATATAGGACATGCCCCTGTGGTGATTTATATTTAAAATACATTATTATTGTTACAGACTTCTTAGAAAACTTTTATTAAAATGAGGATATTATAAGAGAAAAACAGCAAGACATGAGTGGGATGCAGATCAAATGCGTAAGGCAATAGAGGCAGCAAATAGAGGAGAAATGGGGTTAAAAAAGTAGAAGAAAATTCGAAAATCTACGTTAGGGGCTGTACTGGCCTAAGGGAAAAAGATTTATATGCATTTAAATGCAACAAATGCATTTTTTTCTAAAATATTTGTTTGTCCGGTTCTACCCCTATGGTAGGGGCACAACCGGATTAGGTAGTGTTGTCAAAAAGAGACAATTTTTTAATTTGGACAGAAATTTATTTTGTTACCCTATGATTTTTAAAGAAGAATTTATTTTTTTAAATGAATGTTTTGAATTCTTTATGTATTTCTTCCCTTCTTTTCAAATATAAATAAATTTTTAGTAAATAATAGTTATTTATGCACCAAGTGCACCGAGGGACGACTGTTGTCCGATGTGCGTTATGATCTAATAACGCCCGTGGTGCTTACAAGATTTTATTTTTCACCAAAAATATATTTTTTATAATGAAGAACTAGTTATCCTCTTATTGTATTTTTACTATTTTTTCTAGTAGTCTATGACAATTGACAGTTGTTGTCGTTGATATTTTGGTGTTTGTTGATTATAGTTGTCATTGTTTCTTTTATATTTGGTAATCTAGTTTATTGTTGCTTTGCGTTGTATGACTAGGCAGGGATAATACGTTTTACAAAAGAAAAGTAAAAAAAATATGGATTTACCAGAAAATATCCGAGAAAATGCAGCCACAGAAAATTTATTGCCGGTTAAATCCAGAGCATTGTACGACAAGGATTGTGAAATATTTATTCAATGAAAATTGAAGTATAACACTTGCTTCTCATACAACAGGGCGTTATAGGCCATATTGCCCTAGGGTATAATGAGTGTGTTTATGGTAATCGTATCCAAGGTAAAATAAACAAATAATATACAAGTGAGAAATAAATATTATTATTACTTCCTTTCGCAACAAGGCGAATAAAAAACAAATAACTTTTAAAGAAAAGTTTGATACCATCATCTCAGGTGGAAGAAATGAAAATAAATAAAAAAATAATCCAAACCACGATTTTGTTTCCACCCGCGAATATATATGGCCTTTAATTTTGCAGAACAGGTTAGTCGGTTCTGAACGGTTAAACAGTTTTCTTAAGCGACATCCGGAGTTTAGTGTCAGTAAATATGTTTCTTTGGCCAGTTGTCAAGGAATGAATGGATTAGAAAGTAGAGTCGTATTTGAAGCTTCTACAAAGAACTTTGAACTAAATTAATTCAATGGATGAACTTTGAACTAAATTAATTGAATGGATAAACTTGGACATATATTTAACATGAACGGGGTTAGTTTATAATTGTAAAACAAACCTCACTATATCATGCCACAGAACAGTTCCAAAAATGTTGCGACAGTGATATCATGTGAGAAATATATTCCATCAGCATGAATTTTCAATGGAGAAAACAAAACTCTTAATTTGAAAATGGAATATAAGCTTGTTTTTAAAATGGTTAAAGACAATTTTTACTTTATAAAAAATTAAATTCGATAGGCCTTAATGCTTATTTACATACACTTTAATTTTGTTGAAATGTTAAAATTTGTCGAAGAACAGGAAATCATACTGTTATGTCTTAGTCACTATACATTTTACAACCTCTTGATAGAAGCTTGAAATCTATCTAGCTATTTAACATATTCTATTCATTAAGGTAAATTTAACCCAAAAAAAAAAAGGAAATTGCAACTTATTGCCAGATCCTGTTCAAAATCAGCTACCGTGGATAACGCAGTTATATATTTTAGGGGAATGGGTATTTACCTATTTATTCCATATTATGATTTTTTGGGTAATGATGAAAACAATGCTGCTCAAACGGTTAAAATAAATAATAAAATGCGAGGAATCCGAAGATTCCGAAATGGAACTACCTAGTAGTGATCAAACGAAAGAAAGAGGCAATCCAGTTGTAATCATTTTATCGTCCTTTCGAAAGAAGCAAAGTAGTCGAGAAGCAAATAACCAAAGGATGAAAGCAGCGATAAAGAATAGAAATATGAAGAAAACCAAATATGTACAAAAATTTGATTAAGGATCATCAGATGAGAATTTGACATGATAGTGGTGAAGAAAAAAATAATGAAAGATTAGATTGCAGGAATTACGGCTAGTGTCTTGATGAGTGACCTATTGTTATGTGATAGACACTTTTAAAGTGTAAAAGTAATTTATTTTTTCTTTCTTTTTTTATGTCTATATCCTACCCATTTTCATCAATTTCTTAAAATTACCACTGTGTATTATTTTAGTGTCCTGATGATGAAATAAATAAAATTTCGAAACTTTCACTTCCTTCAAAACAGTTGTTTGATTATTAGCTTCAACCCCCACCTAAATCTTAAAAAAGTCATTATTTTACATACCTACAATTTTTATTAGAAGTTGTAATGCAAAATTTTTGAAAATATATTAATTTAACAGCATCGCATTGCAAACATATTTAATGAAAAACATGTTATGAGGAAAATTATTTAAATATAGACTCGGAACATTTTCAAATATACAGTCATTGTCACGTAGAATACGACGAAAGCAACAATTTTTCTATTATAATTATTAGATTCAGAGTGTCTGCGCAAAATGCATGTGTCATAGTATAAAGTATCTGCCGATAAAATACCAATCTACAAAAAATTTATTTTTATGGACTTCCATTTTCCTCTTGCACTGTAAATAGGAATATTTTATATCTTTGCCAATGACATGAATACGTACGAGCATACATCAATCTTGCACATTTGTAACACTTTAGTTTTTTCATAATATTTTTTCTGGAACGCCGATAAAAAGCAGAGACTAAAGTGTACTACAGTTAGTCAAAAAGCATGCAGTTTACATATCTGATGCTATGAATTTAAAATATTATAAGCTAGAGTGTTTGTAAATGTCAAATAAAGATATTCAGGAAACAGCTATTTGTGACAGTCATATTTCCCCCTGCGTATTTCATTCTTTATATGTGGAGTGTGTTAAGTTGTGTCGGAGTTAAACATGCGGCTTTTACAGAAAGATATTAAGGATTATTTCCGAAATTATTATTGAAAGAACTTTGTGTCGCTGAATTGATGATTTCACAAAATAAATTTGTGGCATCAATTGATTTCTAATTAAGAAAACCGCGTATGAGAGCCATTTTAATCATAGATAAGCGCAGCTAAAGTAGCTTCTGCTGATGCAGTTTTGCTTTAATTATGACTTCAGCTACTGAAATCATCTGCCTCAGATTGTAAACGATTCGATCAGCTCTCTCTAACTGTAGTTTAATTCATTTCTCGATTTGCCCGTCTCAAGTTAGTTTTTCCATAAACGAAATTCTTATAAACTCTTTACTTGAACTTACATGTCACCCTCTAAATATCTACCCATTTGAAGTCATTAATGAGCATGAGGTTTCGAGTAAATGAGATTATTGATCTGAAATAAAATCTGTGGAGTGAATTTATTTGCAAAATAGTTTCTGTGGTTTATAGGTCTGGAATCATTAGCAATATTACTAAGGCCTCCTCTTAATAATAAGGAGGGTCAATTTGATGGTTAAAAGATATCAAGTAATATCACACAATAACAAATTTCAAATTCTGTCTCAAAAATGTTCAAATCTTAATTTGCAAATGCGCTCTTTATTTATTCAGTTAAAACAAATCTTATTTTTCAAATGAGTATACTTGTCTTTTCATGACATTTACAATTTTTGGGGATTGTGTGGTCACAGGGAGAAGGTTTCTTGATGCTGTTATTTTCGGTTACAGCATTTTAATATGATTGCCAATGACTTCCTAGATGTTCAACTCAAACAAATTATATAACGTAATAGCGTTGATTGGAATATTATGTAATAGGAAATTAAACGACAAAAATTAATTTTCACCAATCTTCTTATATTCGTCACTTCGACAAAAATCTGAAATATAAAAAATAATGCTTTATCAATTTTAACAAAAATATTTCCATAACGGTATCAGAATTTTTTAATTATCTCTTAATATCGATATATATATTTTTTTTATAAAACCGTATAATTTTTAGTTTGGAGAACTACGATTCATATTTTTGTTTGGAACTATCGCTATCTGAGGAGATATAGCGCTATGAATAAGACGGGTCATTTTTGCAAAAAAAAGAATTTGTTTAGGTCATTATTTGCTAAGTAGAAATCTGCAGCTTATCAATTTAAATAATATATGTTAAAAAAATCCAAGTCTACTAGAGAAATGTAAATTATTTATGGAAGTTGGATAGGATTTTTGTTTACATTATTATACATTTTTTACAGAGACCTGGAACTGAGTGTTTCCGCTACTTTAGCATAACAGCCTCTTATGCATTTTTAATGGAGAAGGATGCCTGACATTATTCTACGACAACCATTTTTGTTTTATCTCCATCGTTATTTTAATCCACACGGCACTTAATTCTACTCAACAGTTAGGTAACAAAATAATGTTTTTCTATGATTGTTCTAATAATAGTTTAGTGCAGGCGATTATATTTAAATTTTGACCTACATACAATGTATATAGGTTAATATTAATAAATAAAACCTCTGCTGATTTTATATTTATAAACTAATATTAATAGAAAATTTGTCGGTTTAATGTTAATAAAAAATAAAATGATGATTTTTTAAACGATAATTTACGTTAATAGATAAGTTACTTAGTTTTATTCGAACTTACATAATATTTCATCTGGTATAGTTGATGACATAGTTTTAAGTTTTTCGACTTAAGTAACTTTTTCTCTCTGCATCAAGAAACATTTGATGACCAAGCCTTGCAAAATCAATGTTCATACAACCATTAAGATTTTCTTACAATTAAAATTAAAAAATTACATACTTTGTATAATTAGTACCTACCTACCTGCTTGAAAATATACTCTGACATTTCTGATGTCTGATATGTCTAGTGTTTGAATAATGAGCCATTAGTATTAAAATAAATAATAAAACAATTATTTTAAAACTAAATATAATATATAATACAAAACTAGTAGGTACCTACCATATTATATGTGAATTATGCGGTGTGATTTTTCCCTAATATTTAAATTTTTAGAGGTTTAATTTTAGATCAAAACATGTCAAGAGTTACTAAAATAAATTGTTTTTCTGTTTGTTGACCAAGAGTTACTTTAAGATCCATATATTATTCTTTAACTAAATAATAGACGTCTAAAAACAACCATTTTAGTAAACGCTGAAAAATGGCCAGTTTATTAGTTGGCAGATTTGCTACGTTAAATCATGACAAAACATCTCTATAAATGGCTTAATATCTGGCTTATAATTAAGATATATGACTTCGATAATTATCACTGTCAAAATGGATTCATATCATTGTTTATTACACTTTGCACTTTAGTAGAGACTGTAGTAAGAAAACAGATAATATATCAACTGGCATAGTCTCTTGACTATCAGTTTGTTATGATGAAGTTGCATCTGGAATTGTTGTTGAGTCAGAAAAACAAACTTAATATATTTTATTATTGTGTTTTAGTATAAAACTTTAGTTTATCTTAATATATCTTTCTAAAAATTAGTTTCACAGTATAAATTATTAAAATTTTGCTTTTTAGTCGTGACTTTTTCTTCTTGCTAAATAAGACACAATTATTTTATCAAAACTTGAATATTGTCCTTTTAAATAATTTTTTTAAGAAACTACAATGCTGTTTCACATCAGATTGTTTAAGTAATCACCATTTCTGGACAATGCCAACTTTGTTATAGCTATTTTAGTATACCGTGTGTTATTTTTCTCTTTGTAGAAACTTTCTTATAGTTAAACGATTGTCACACTCTTTAAGAGCAAATTCAAGGTAAAACATATCACACAACCGGAAAAATTATTCAAAATAACTTACTGCTGTTATCAGTTGCTCCATATTTGAGATGAGCCACATTCCCCGTGAACCTTGTTAGAATTCATATTTTAATTAATTGTCCAATTTATCTTAAATTAAATCCTCTACAAATAACTTAACGTAAATGCCCGACCATTCGTTTTCTCCAATTTTATTTCATCGAGTTACCTAAAACTTGTAGTTTATTTTCCGTTTGGTCGATTCATATTTAATGTAATTTTGAGGTTTCTCTTTCCGTCTGAAATGCCGAGAAATTTAGAAGGATGTCCTTAAATTTAGATCCATTAATTATTTCATCAACTGAAATTGCTTATAGCTACTTAATTATTGTCCTATGTCAAACCAGATTTGATAATTTACATTTGATAACTTATTTATAAAGTATATCAAGTCAGGCCATGTAGTACTAGTATCCATACTTATGATCAAAATAGACGACGAAAAAGAGAGTATAGAAAAGTTAGTGTAAGTTATTTAGAAAAATTGCTCAGATCCATCTGATATTCCTCTTGACGATTCAAATTTTTTGGACATTCTACGTTTACTATTATAGTTTCATTTAAGACAGAAGAAGTGAGTGCAAAAGTATTCCTTTGTTAAGGAGATTAAGTCCTTTCCCAAATGATTGCGAGCAATGATTTCCAACAATGTTTGCGTTCTGAGTAACAAGTTCATTTGATTTTCTTGTGGACAGTTACTAATTGTTTTTTGTTTACTCTTAATGAATTTATCGTTAATTGCTAAGAACTTGTTTATATTAAAATCTCGTGAGGAACTTTTGTATTGCAAATTGTACAACTTTGGGCGTGGAATTGTCAATGTCTATCAAGAACAATACTGAATATAATTTTGGTGTAATACTGATACACATTTAACAAATACATTGAGTTTTACTTATGGGAAGTATGGTAGAGATATATGTAATTGTAAACAAATTATTATTGTTTACGCTATGTGACACTTCAAATGTTTTTGTCTAATTTTTCCAGATGACAGAACGCCAGCATTACTGCTATGAGAAAAATTCGAAATATTTTATATTTGTATACGTTTTATTCTCCCTCAATTACCATTTTTCCTGCAGCTTTAAATTGTGATTTTTGCATTTCCTGTTTCATTTTTATCAATAAATAGTATATGGCAATAAAATATGTATATTTATGTAGATTTTTTGCGGGTCTGGAGGGCATAAAAAACTTAGCATAAATTGCCTTTAAAAACAATAAATGTTCCGCTCAACGAGCGACCATAACCGTTATTCGTTTTGCTGAATTTGCCATGTTAATAATTCAGATCCACTTACAGGGATGAATAATTACAGACCGTAGTTGACACTAAAAATGGTCAGAAATTCAAACAAGCGAGTCCAGCCAAAATATTTAAATTAGTTGTATGTATAACTCGAGCATATTTCATTGCTATGAAACAATACGTTTGTATAACGCTATTACTCGTTCCAGTCAACTTTTCATCTGTATATTCAATGCGCAAATGAAATTTACACTGAAATTGCACATTAGGGAATAGGTATTATTCAAGCATATATTAAAATTATTCGGCGGCAATTAAAGCTAACTTCAAAAGAGTAATAAAATTTGATATAAAATATCATACTTTCCTGTTAAACAGATTTTTGCAAATTGAAAATGTATCTTATTACGTGATAACAGTTATATAAATGCTAATTAACGCAATTTGTAAATCATACCGATTATTAATAAGTTAATTAAAATTGATCGTGTTCATTAGTATTTGGCTTTAATCGCAATCACCAATGGTTAGTCTTAGTCACTAGTGTTTGGCCTTAGATGTCAGTATTTGGTCTTAGTCGCCAGTGTTTGATCCTATACCGGGTGTCAACTGAATCATTAGACAAGCCATAGTTTCCAGAGTTTTCAAGATAGAAGTCTTAAACTTGGCATGGGTAATATATTATACTAAAATTTTTCATTATTTGACACATTTCCATCACTTCCGGTTTCCGCGGAAATGACCCCAACTTTGAAATTTTAAATGAACCACCCTGTATATTTCTACGATTTCGGATTCCTGAGACAATTTTAAGTACGACTGCATAGTTTTAGAAAAAATTTGCGAATTCTTAATTTTTTTAGGGCTATTTTTATTTTTGCATCTAGAGTGCAGTGAATGCACTCAAATTATTCAAATGTACGAAAACAATAAGAGAAAAATGTAAAAGTGAGATTTTTCGAATTGCGGTTTAGTAGCTACGACGAACCAAAATTTCGGAAATCACTAATTTGTAATTATGTCAACTTTTTCAAATGGCAACGTCTTATAGACACCCAGTAATTAAATACTAATATCCACAACAAATCCATTGATACTTTCAAATCGAAAATCGATTTGATATCAACCCAAGTACACAAGTTCTTTGGTGGATAATAATTAAAATATCGAGAAAATACGCTTATCAAATATACCGTGGAAATTAAATAAAACTAGATCAAAAGATTCAGTTTGTCAACAAAATAACGCAAAAATCTCACGTTTACATATTTCTCTTATTGTTTTCGTCAATTTGAATGATTTGAGAGCATTCACTGCACTGTAGATGCAAAAATAAAAATAACCCTAAAAAATCAAGTAGTCGCAATTTTTTTTTAAAACTATGCAGTCGTACTTAAAATCGTGTCAGGAATCCAAAATTGTAAAAATATATAGGGTGGTCCATTTAAAATTTCAAAGTTGGGATCATTTCAGGGGAAACCGGAAGCGATGGAAATGTGTCAAATAATGAAAAATGTGCCGATTTTAGTATATATTACCCATGTCAAGATTAAGACTATCTATCTCTATCTATCTATCTTGAAAACTCTGGAAACTATGGCTTGTCTAATGATTTCGTTGACACCCGGTATAGTTATACGTATAATAATACAGTGCCTTTATTTCAAAACTTGCCATCCAAAACAACTCATCATCGGACGTAGACATGATTTTGAGCAAAACAAATCGATTTAATTTTCAAGGGGGAACTTCAAAACCACTGTTGATAGAATTTTATGCTCCACCCCTTCACCCCCAGCCACTCCAACTTTATAATTTGGGTTGGGCACAGTTGTATGAAACTGCAAAGAAAAGGTTTTTTTATTGGTTCAACACAAGTTTTCTTTCATTAAAGTAATTATGAGCTGACTTCAAGTTTGACTCAAGCACCATGTCTTCAGGAGTGTTTTTACCACCATTGTCACACCATTTGCATAAGAGTTTAAAAAATTCACAAGATTTTTTGTATGTCATTTACGTACAGTATAAACAATAGTAGTGGCCACAGGACAGCTCTGGCCAATGTTAATAATCAAATCTGCGGATTTTTTTAACCAAAATAGTCTATAATACTGTTTTCTATTCAACAAATAAGATTTTAACAGTTTATTACATTGACCACGCAGACAATAACATTTAATTTTGCTTAGTAGAATATCATAATCTATGTGATCAAATGCTTTTGACAGACTTTATTTACAGGGTCCAATTATTTATATACAAAATCCAAAATGCTTGCTAATGCTGAAATAGTAGACCCTAAAACCCCGTTGGTTGGACGATTGCACGTGATATCAAGAAAATCTAAAATTATTTTTGCCAGCAGTTTTGCAGCAATTTGAGAAAAAACTGATAACAAGAATATGGGGCGATAATTACTCATTTCTTCTACTTTATTTCATGTTGCTTTTGACAACTTCAGCAAATTTGAAAAATATCCACCAGTAAAACATGAGTTTATAATATGAGTTAATGGTTTGACAATCAAAATTTAATTTTTATAGAAAATTCATCGAAGCCAGTAGTATTTTAATTTTTCAGATTAGTATTTATTGTGTTCGTAATTTCAGCTTCGGTGACAGGTTCAAGATAAATAGTGTTATCTACGATGTCATTAAGAATGTTAATATTATTTTGGGGCTGATTAACTGAAGATACAAGGAACCTTAGTAAATTAACAAAATAGGAATTGAAAGAGTTTGAAGCAATTTGTTTATCAGAAGTTTCAACGTGGTTAATTAACATCAACAGGGGAGGGGGTTCTATGTGGCTACTAAAATTTTTCAAAGTATTATTTATAATTTTCCAGGCTGTTTTGGATTTATTTTGCGAGTTTGAAATTAATCTATTGAAATATAATTATATATATTATATACTGACAGACAGATATTTTACAAAAACAATTGAAAACTTAGCCTGGGATAGGCCATGGATTATATTTCAACTTACAATGATTATAGTATAGATATGCTAATGCCAAGGCTTGCCAATCTCCTCGTCTCGATTCTTGTAGGAAGTAGAAAATCATAGAGGATTTTTTTCCTACCATTATTTTTTGTATACGTAGTGGTTTTAGATGTGAATAATTACTCCCTAAAAGAAAACAATTTATAACAGCGAAGTATAGAATTATCCCAGTAACGAACAAAATTATCCATCTAGTGGTCAGTTGTTGCTACTAGCTGTCGAGACATAGAATGTTACTGTGACAGATAGCGACTTTACTAAAGTACCAATTACCTATGGCACACTGACGAGAACACAAAAAGTTCGAAACCGGTCTGTGTCTGGTGTAGAAAGGACGAATAATAATCTTGTCTACCCATTTCGATTTACTCCTATTTATTATTAATAGTTTAGTCCACCAGGGCTAGAGGTCGACTGCTCTTTGGTACTTTAGTAAAGTCGCTATCTGTCACAGAAACATTGTATGTCTCGACAGCTAGTAGCAACAACTGACCACTAGATGGATAATTTTGTTCTATACTGGGATAATTTTATACTTCGCTGTTATTAATTGCTTGTCTGTCATAGACACTAGTATGGTTTGCCCTTATTATTCGTCTTTTCAATTACCTATGGCACACTGACGATAACACAAAAAGTTCGAAACCGGTCTGTTTCTGGTGTAAAAAGACGCATAATAAACTTGGCTACCCATTTGGATTTACTTCTATTTATTAGAAAACAATTTACTTTATACTGCATTTCTAACAGTGTATACAAATGGGGCAACATATATTGTTTTAAAATTCATTTTAGCTTTATGCTGGTTGAAAATGCAAATAGTTGCTTGTGTATTTTACAAGAAGAAATAAAAACGAAAATAGTCATATATCTTTTAAATAACAACTAGTTTCATATACATTGGAAACATTTTGTTATTTTAAACACCTGCGAAATTTTAATTTTAGTTTATGTACACGATTGACCTTTTACAAAGCCGATTTTATGAACAAAAAACGTTAGTATTATCGATTTTCAATATTTCATAGATACATGAAGCAATCTGAAGACCTGAAAACTTTGTTATAAAAAATTTCAATCATTTTTCTGCTGAGTAAGTACTCCATCGCCAATATTATTAATCAAGGTGTGTAAACATAAATCAATCCAAAATTTATTGAATAAAATGCCAGCGGATAGATGTTGACAAATTGAGGAAATTAATGATGACTGCGAGGATGGATTATAGATGACTACATAATGTATGTGTAGACATCCTAGCAAATTGCATAAAATTCCTACTCACTTGAACTGTGTGGCATCTGTTTTAATGATCTAAATAAATAAGCTGAATGATTCACTTCACAAGTGGCTTTAAAAGACGCCAAAGTTATATACAAAAATGTGTACGTTGACATTACGCTTTATTATTAGTAATAAGTTACCTACAGAAAAAACTGGATGTTTAAATGTGTATACAGTAAATCAAAATGAATCAAATTAATTACAAATTATTAATAATACATACACTCCAGCTACATTTTGTAAAATTATCCTTAAACCGCTAAAGATATCGGAAAATTAAAGGAGTAAAAATATATCAAAAAGCACATGTACAGGGTGATTGGTTATAAATGCCACCCCTCCTTAACTCCTTTATTTTTGAATTTAGAAAAAAGTCTCAAAAAAAAGTTGTACAAGTTGATCTGAGGTTTGTAAGGATGCTACACAAATTTATACAGGGTGTTCGAAGAAAGCGTGACCGACCAAAGTTATGTTTTTTTCGAGGTTTTTTTATTGGAACACCCTGTATATTATTGGATTTTCGAAATCTACGACTTATTGCTCTTCTAACAATATAAATATGTTGTATATAAATAAGCCATAAGTTGGCATACTCACGCTGAGTTTCGTGCATGTTGTATCTGCTCTTTACATAAATTTCATAAATTTTTCGTTCCTTTTCGTCAGACAAGCCCATTTTAAACTTAATATGGCACACATTGCACTGACAACAAATGATGCACAATCGTTGTTATTTTTTCATGGCTAACTTAATTTTACTTATGACTCATTTATAGCAATATATCTTGGAAAGGATTGGATTCAGTATACAACATATTTATATCGCCGGAAATTTAGAAAATCCAATATATAGGGTATTCCAATAAAAAAACATAACTTTGGTGGGCCACGCTTTTTTCAAATACCCTGTATAAATTTGTGTAGCACCCCTAAATACTTCAGATCAGCTTGTACAACTTTTATTTGAAACTTTTTTTTTCTAAATTCAAAAATAAAGAAGTTAAGAAGGGGTGGCATTTATAACCAATCACCCTGTACATACTTTCTTCATAGAATACATAGGATGGTCACTGGAGTCTTGAAAAAAAATTGGGGTGGATTAAAAGATAACTGACCCGGAAAATTTAAACATCCAGTGTATCAATGTAAACCAAATCAGTGCTGAAGATGTACTTTAACTGTATATTATAGTGTATTAAAATTGGAAGAGATTACTCAAACTGTCCCGAAGGTATTTAAGAAATTATGATCCTCATCAGTGACATTTAACGCCCTTTATGTCAAAAATGATGCACTTTGGGATGTAGGTAAATGCCATAATTTTGCTTCTACAATACACCCTGAAGAGATTGACCTGTACTTGTTCGTGTAAGAAATGTACCTTTCAGTTGTTCATTTATAAACATTTGCAGAAATTATTTCACTTTATGACGACGAGAGCTATGTATACCTAATACAAAACAAAATCCGTTGCACCTCATCACGCACAAGAGCTGTATTTTGTTATTCAGCGTCTTACAGCTGCTGCAAGACATCTTTTTTCCTTCATCAACTGATGACCGTCATCAGTTGCTGATGACGTGCAACGGATTTTATTTTGTATCAAGTATAGTTAATATGCCATTCTTCTAGGGGATGTAAAGGAGTCAGTTCTTTGTCTATTAAATGTTAGGTAAATAAAAATCCCTACTCTTGAACGAAAAAGAGGCAAAAATTCCTGGTTGGGGGTAGTTTCCGGCGTCGGCGATTTGCCCTAATAGCGGAAATAGGCCGATGTTAAATACATATTATACATATTACAAAAAATGGCATAACACCATAAGTAAACCTTTGTATTATCAAAAGTAAATGAAATACCACAAAAAGTAAATAATTGGAAAGGTGCAAACTCAGTCAGTTTCAACAAAAGATGGTGGAAAGAAACTGTCGGTTGGCATACTCCCCAAATGATTAGTGATTTAGAAATACTTAAATTAAAGCTACTCAAGGATACTGCAGAATATCGTATAGAAAAAATCTCGCTAAGGATAAAATAATTCATAATATTTCTGATATATTTTTATAACAATCGGTGATTGAAAATAAAACCTCAATATCTACTTCAATAAAAACGTGTTTAAATAATGAATGTTTTTATGACATTTTTATCTGTGCCATCATCCTCGTCTGCTAATATATAACCAAGTTAGCATCAGCAAACATACTTAAAATTCAAATAAAAATGCACGTAGACTGTTACGTATTCGGTGTTCAGTGGAAACTACTTTAGAAACAAAGCTGAATGTAAACAACCTTATTTCCAGCTCCCTTAGTAATAATAATTTGCAAAAAATTAATTATTACAATGTCGTATAGAATTATGTAAATCTAATTCAAGTTGTATAAGGGGATTTGAAACATATTTCAGTGGCTAATTAATTTTGGCTCATTAAATAATTTAATTAAAGGCGCAAAAATAAATTAACGCAGGGTATCTTGACATTAAAAGAATAACATGGCAAGTAAAATTAAAATTAAGTCTAGCGCTCAGGATGAAATTATGATTTTACAGTTTGGTTTGTTTGAACATAATTTTAATTGGTTTTTTGAATTTTAATTGCTTATTAGTAATTGGTCGCTATAATTTTATTTTGAATCAATTACTTTATTGGAATTTGAGATGCGCTACTATTTACTTGAAACATAAAACTCTCAAAATAATTGAATAAGAGACAAACGTTAAAAAGCCATCATTTTAATTGGTTCCTAATATAAAATCCAATCTTCTTGACGTAGTGAGCTATCCCACGAGATATAGAGCTCTACCTCGTGTGTGAAGCTTTAACATTAGCATATTCGTTCAGCTAAAGTCTAGACCATGTATGTCTGTGTCTGTTCTGGTAGAACTAAATGATAATCCAATTTCTTAAATATTACATTAAAAACCAACTTCGATTAGTTAAATGCTGTAATGATAGGAGAGCCTTCGACCAAAATTTCGAGTTATCACGACAAGGGTAATTAAGAATATTTAGCTCGAGGCAACAGAAACAATGTTATATTGTAAGAAACTTGAAAATTCACAACATACTTTTTCACATTTCTAATCTGACACTTCTAATAAGGTGACATCTATAGAAACAACATTACATTACATTACATTACATGTTCTCCAATAATTCCTTCCCAAACGTTTATAGACCGTCTGTGTTGGTTATCATCTTGCATAAAAAAGTGAGGATTTTCCGAAGTATAATAATGGAAATTGTGTCCATTAACAAATCCATTTTCATGAAAAGTTGCCTCATCAGTGAATAAAACATTATTGAAGAAGTTGACATCATCTTGCATTTTACCTCTGGCCCAATTATAAAATTGTAGGCACTTTTGAAAATCGTCATCTGATAATTCCTGGTGCATTTTAATATGATGCATGCAACTTATTCGTTTTTAAAATTCGACCCAGGGTCCGTCTACTTATTCCTACTAATGAGCTCACTCCTCTTTGACTAACATGGGGGTTCTCAATCGTTGCCAGCACCACAGAAAACGCATTTTCTTCGTTCACACCACGTTTTATTCTTTAACTTTTTTTATATTCGACATTTCCAGTTTCCAGAAATCTATCGAGAAGGTTTTGAAAGCTCCTGACATCAGGAATCCTTCTTTGAGAATACCGTTGGTGATAAATTCTATTGGCAAGTAAACACTTTCTGTCTGACTCGCTCAAAACAAGTCATGTCAGTTCCGATTTATTAAAATTCAGATTGTAAAATTCCAAATATTTTAAATTCAATACAAATTGTAACTAACGACCGATAAGTGTGATAAATGCTCCGTTGTACACGACAATTTATGCCAAACTGAGGTTTTATTGCTTGTCGAATAACGAAAACAGCAAAAAAATGTACAAAAAAACATTACAGGAAAGGACCTATTAAATACTATTTACTCATTTCAATGGATTGGAAGAAATGGTCCCACTAAATGGCCTTATCCTATTATAAGTTTTTTTAATGAATTATTTGAGGGAACCTATTTTTTTAAGTTTATTCTTGAATTTGACACTTATTTATTTATAAAACGAAATTGGTTGCAATTAGCCATACGGAAGTACTTACAAGAAATGTTCGTTTTTCATTTCTACATCACATCGTTGAAAAATATACATTTAAAAAGTTTTTTTTTTTTTTTTTTTTTTTTTTTTTAATCGTCTTATTTATATTAACGTCCTGGCGAAGTTTAGCTTAGAGCTATTCTGACACTTAACCAGGACACACCACATACACCCATTCCCTCCGACATTGCCATCTGCCGGAGCTGGGACTCGAACCCAGGAGAGATAGGCAGTAACTAGCCGCCTTGTGCCACTCAAGGGCGATCTAGCCCGCTGCACTATCCTCGGTAATGTAATGAGATACGGTCACCCATCCATTCCCCGCCTTCGACCACCGCTGCTTTACTCCGTTGATCGAAGACCGGCAATTGTACGCATGACCCCATCTCACTATTATTCGAAAAACTATTTTTGGCCACCCTGTACAGTTTTAGGAAATGAAAATGATTCAAAAACATTAATTAGATGTCTCGTAACTGGTATTCACATAAGTTTTTCTTAAAACCCATAATTGTGACTGTGGTGATTTTTTTAATATCCATCTGCAAATTGCATTATTTTAACAAAAAAATGCATTACATCCAAGTGGTTGGGAGATATTCAATGCTAATATAGGAATGAATAGAGCCTAGAAAGAGGCTTCAAAAAATGTTCTGATATACATAGCATTCCATTAAAAAAAAGGCACTTGGTCATGTAATTTCGTCTTGGCTCGCCCTGTATGGAAAATAATTTCCAGTTATAGACTTTTTTCTCTAATTTACTCGAAAAAATTTCTAGCTATCGTAGATATCGAGGTCCGACGCACTATTGCCCCACCCTGTATATAGCAAAATTGCTAATAAGGATTATTATTATATATAAGATAAAATTTAATATTTCGGTATGAATTTTGTCAGCAAAATAATACCAGAATGCATATTATTTATTCTCAAATCACTTCAAAATTATTGCACAAGTCCTAGTATTGTGTGAAGAATTAATGAGTTTGTGGTATCCTGATGCGTGCTTATTTAACGTTATTCACTTTAACTACAGGAAAATTATTTTCTCTAGTAATGACTATGCTTACAAATTTGATGGTGCATAAAACAACATCGCAAAGGTAGATTTTCTATAAATACTTTGCGTGTACCTAGTGGTACCTCGATTATATACTACAGAATGTGTTGGGTGGACTAATAGCTCAGGACATTTAATTTTATGATTACTATAATCACTCACTGTGTCAACAGGGACCTTCTATAATCAAACCGACGGTTATTAATTATGATGCTTTCAACGTGTAGGAGGCTGTGAAGTATCATAATTACCAACATTTTTCAAATAATTTAGCAAATTCATTTATCAGGAACAATAGGTTCCAATTGTAATGTCCAGCCTAGACGGTCTCTTAAATTTATTAAAGTTATAATAGATACCAATAATGACATTATGTTACAGTAATTTACTTATTTATATAAGGTCTTGAGAAATCGATGCGCATTTGAGGGGTAGTTGTCTACTTCTAGATTATATGCAGCATACAAGCTTGTAAAGTCGGGCTCACCAATGTTTGCGGCTGACTTATTACTTAAAGAAGATATTACAGACATGCACGCTGTAATACTAAATATCTTCTTTGCACCTTTAGTGCAGTTGATCAGACTGTACTAAATGTGCATATGAGATATTTAGCATTACAGCGTGCATGTCCGTAATATCTTTTGTAAGTAATAAGTCAGCCGCAAACATTGGTGAGCCCGACTTTATATGGTATAAGCAATAATATTTACTTATACAATCCAATTTTCCAAAGATTTTTTGTAACAAAATCATTCCTAGAATAAAAAAGTGTTGCTTTCGTGTTTATTTATTTATTCATTTTTTAACTAAAACCCAGATGTTATTCATGTTAACTTTTAATAAAATTTGACATGAAGTTGAGAGGTAACATAAAATTAAACTGACATTTATGTAAATACATATTTTAAAACTCCTATAAAGCAATATCTAAGGAAAGCTCAAGCAAAATTAAAATAAAAAAATGGAGAATAGAAATTTTATATAAATCTTGTTTTTACAATAGAAATTAATATGAAAATAACAGGTGTAGATTGTTCATAGTCAAAGTAAAAAAATCAAATTGGACAGCAAAATATAATAATGAACGCAGAAAAGAAATTTTGCAGAATCGTTTTAAAGACACTTTCCTATGAAAAATCAGTGTTGAGCATTTGGCAGATATGTGCAAATTATATGTATTTCTGGAAAACTTATATATGGTTTACGTAATAGAAAAATTTTATCATATTTTTATAAATACACCACATGTAATTACGAACCCCTTTATCCCAGAAGGCTCTAGAAGAGCCTTGTGCGGGAGGGGTCTACACATTTAAAGACAAGGGACACACATCCAATATCCGTGTATAATGAAAAAATCCCTCTCACAATATTTTCCATTGCCACGACCGGAAATCGAACCAGGGACTTTTGGGTGAGAGGCAGGTACGCTACCATCTCGACCATCCAGTCATAATATAGTTTATAATGACAATGATTTATTTTTCTTTGTAGCATAATTCCGTTATATGTTTAAATAATCATTTCTTGCACAACTAGAACAGCGCAGATAATTTTTTATAGAACTTATTTATTTCAGAGCTATTTTATATCTGTTTCGACTTTCGTTATTTTTACTCTACTCTTTGTATGCAAATGTTATCTTCCCTTTGATGAAAAACTGGAAATTGGTGCTCAGAGAAATGTCTTACCCTGAATAAATTTCCCTTGTAATACATTTTCTCTTTATTCTGGAAATAAGTTTACTGAAAGTGTATTTAATTAATTTTGTCTAGGGTAAAACATCTAACATGTCTATGGCAATACAAGGATCGCCAATGACATGGCAAGAAGAAAGCGGTATTATTTTCAATAAAAATATTGAAAATAGATTTTCTTTTAAGTTTCCAATTTTTTTGTATTGGCAAGAGATAGAAAAATTTATATGTATCTTTAGTAAAAATAAGTCGTTAATCATTATTGTAATATGTTTTTAAATATAACTTAATTTTTTGCTTCCTTAATCCTTAAGCAAGAAAAATGTTTTATTGGCATCCGCCAGGAATTTAGTTTATTGTTCTCCACAAGTATGACTAAAACATATATCTATGAGATGATCTAAAATACTTGTTAACAAAAATTCGGAGTAGTCTGCGTCGAAAATATCTTTTTCTAAAATCTCTCAAGAATGTCTACTTTCCCGGCGCAATTTCAGACTCCAAAATAGCCTATTCTCCATCAGGAAACCGTCTTGGAAAGTATAAATTTCCCGCGTGGTTTTCAATCTAAATTAATTAATTTATAATAATACTGATTGCGATTTCAGATAAAATAGTACCTATGTGAACTTCATAGTAAAAGTATATTCCGGGACTCCGTGTTGACGGTCATCCGTGAATGTTAGACTTTTCCTACTAGGTACACAATGTACTATTTCTATCGGTACAGATTTTAAACCATTTTGACCATTTACTCTCTCTTATAACGCAAGAATGATTTGCTGGAAGAAACACATTTTCAGATACTCTTGCAATACTTACTCTTAATCTGCTGGTTCTTTTAAGATGCATGTAGTCCAACATACTATTACGTGTTTACACCTCTTAGTAAATAACTCCAAGCGTGGAATCAATAATTGCAACAAATTTTACACTAAACCACTACTATTGTGACGTACTTCGGTTTGTAGGCAAAATGGCCGAAGTGTCACTATGGCACTCGAGGCGGCGGCGGTGCTTTACTCGGGCGCCAGTTTCCGTTTATAGTGCAGAAACACCACTACTCAGGCAGCTACAGTGAAGAAACGGAATATTCCAGTGGGTCGTTGGGAAAATTAGACTTCGTTGCGGATTAAAAGGCACAGTTTGATATCACAATTTGATTTAATCAAGATATGTCAACAAGGAATAAACTTAGTCAATACGGGTATTACTATAAAAGCTCTAATCTAATTACATACTATGTTTTAGCAGGGCTTAAAAGCTATTTTATACAACTACAGCAAAGCACAAACTACAGCAAAACACAAAATACAACGGTGCGAATATCAAGCAAGGCGAGCAGGCGGTTAACTAAACGGTTACAGACTAACAGCAAAGCGGTGTAAGGATACCAGGATTAGCAGAAGTAAATACCAAAAGCATACAATTATTAAAACAGGATATGTGCAGTGTACAGACTTGGCTTATTGCGCAGCATTAACTAACAGTCGAGTTATGGAATTTAACAGGATACTCCTCGCGGGTCTGGGTCTCGAGTACTAAAAAATAAGTTATGATTAGTACGGTAATAGGTCATATGCTTATACTGGATATAGTCGAGTGGTAGACATCTTTAGCTAGAAAGAAAGTTAGGATTTAGTGATAAGTTACGCCACATACGTATACGTTATATCTGATGTTCGTACTCTTATATATAGCGTAGACCGGCAGCTGACTTATTCAAAGCTGGAATAATAAAGTAAAAAATGATTACAGGAAGCTCCTTCGGACGGCAGTAGCGGACTGAAAATAAAGTATGGTTAGTACAGTAAGCTTCGCTACGAAGGTATACGTTATATCTGATGTTCGTACTCTCATATATAGCGTAGACCGGCAGCTGACTTATTAAAAGCTGGAATAAAGTAAAAAATGATTACAGGAAGCTCCTTCGGACGGCAGTAGCGGACTGAAAATAAAGTAGGGTTAGTACAGTAAGCTTCGCTACGTACGTATACGTTATATCCGAGGTTCGTACTCTCGTATCTAACATATACCGGCAGCTGACTTCCTCAAAGCTGAAATACAATAATGATTACAGGAAGCTCCTTCGGATGGCAGCAGCGGACTGAAAGTAAAGTATGATTACTACAGTAAGCTTCGCTACGTACGTATACGTTATATCCGAGGTTCGTACTCTCGTATCTAACATATACCGGCAGCTGACTTACTCAAAGCTGGAATACAATAATGATTACAGGAAGCTCCTTCGGATGGCAGTAACGGGCTGAAAGCAAAGTATGATTAATACAGTAAGCTTTGCTACGTACGTATACGTTATATCCGAAGTTCGTACTCTCGTATCTAACATATACCGGCAGCTGACTTACTTAAAGCTGGAATAAAAACTAATTACAGGAAGCTCCTTCTTGGACGGTAGTAACGGGCTGGAAGCAAAGTATGATTAATACAGTAAGCTTTGCTACGTACGTATACGTTATATCCGAGGTTCGTACTCTCGTATCTAACATATACCAGCAGCTGGCTTACTCAAAGCTGGAATAAGAAATGGTTACTGGAAGCTCCTTCGGACGGCAGCAGCGGACTGAAAGCAAGGTATGATTAATACAGTAAGTTTCGCTACGTACGTATACGTTATATCCGAGTTTCGTATTCTCGTATCTAACATATACCGGCAGCTGACTTACTCAGAGCTGGAATAGAAACAGAGAGATTACTGGAACGGATGAGAAACTGCGACAGACTAAAGGAAGACAGGAATTAATACTTTACAATAGCCAAGTCCTTACTTACAATCTCCACCTGTTTACCTTACTTACTTTTGCTTCCTTGGGCACGTCTTAACGGGAACAGCGGTGGACAACTACTGACTCTCTTGATCTAGGCAATCGGTATATCAATATCTTTCTGAAATGTTCAGAGTAGTAGGGATGACGCCAAATGAGCAGCGCAGTGAATAAAATACGTCACGGCTGGACTTTGTCGAAATTCGGGCCCAAATGTTACTTACTTTCTGATGAGTACGTCTGCTCTCTGGCGCGGCTACCTCAGGACTAACTGTCGTTCTCCGTGGCTCGGAATATCTATCCTTGATGCGTGGTGGGGTAGCGCTACGTCACAGTGTGATGCCGCTGACGTCTTGGCGCTGGGATTGACGTAGTACAGCGTCGTAATAGCTAGCGTGCTCGCGTCGTCCCAACTACACACGTTGGCTCGGGCAGGCAGACTGGCCTGACGGTAGACTGTGGGCTCGCCACTGGCTCGGCGTGGATACACTTCACTTGCTAGGTATTGCCGGGGGCAGATGTCGGCGCGGAATATTATTATTTGTGGTTTATTAATTCACGGATTTATTTATCATTTAATAATAACAGGACAGTTTATATTATAAATCAAAATAATTAACTGGTTACAGGTGATAATAATATAAAAATGCGGAAAACAATAACTTAATTCTATACGGGGTGTATCGAATAATATTATTTTAAACAGGAACTAGTAACGAAAAATCACTTCGTTACACTATATTAACTTACTAATTAATTACAATTAAGTCACTTAACTAGAACACTGATTACTACTTTAACCACCAGTATTCACTTTTTCACTATATTAGTTACTGTTCCTTTATTCTTCTCAATTCACTCTCCAATATTCAATTGACTGCACTGAACCATCCTGGCTCTTATATAAGAGAATAAGAGAATAAGAATAAGTTTATTTACAAAAAAGTAAGAAATATACAAATTATATGAATAATGAAAATAAAGTAAATTACTAATTATGTAAAATAAACTCGGTAAGCCCACTAGGGTTTTATATACCCGTATGTGAGAGACATGTGTGGCATATACAAAACTATTAAATCAAGATAAGAAATAGATAACTAACAAAAGAAAAAATAAATATAACAAGGAATATAACACAATCTGAAAAGTATCTGCATTTTAAAAAATTAAAAAAACTTGAATTTGTAATTAAGTAAACAAAACAAAATCTTTCAGCTAATCAAATATAGATATAAAAATAAAAATCAAAATAAGCATAAAAATAAACATGGACGTAATCATGAGGTTCTTACCATTATGCAAAGCAAGATGGATAAAAATGGAAAGTCGCCACAAAAGAAAAAAAACTGTACGTGAGCTAAACTTTTCAAAATTATCATCCCGCAGTAAACATACTTTGTAATACATGCCCTAATATATGCATATAATCTATCTATAATATAAGTTTCAGTTATGTATTTATTATGATATTAATCTCTTTTTACTACACTCTTGTGTTTCTCCTCCATTATTCCATAAATGTAAATAGAGTGGACATGCAACCACACTATTTTTTATTTATTTATTTTTTATATTATATTATAGGTATTCTTTGCATCAACTAGTGAATGAATTTTCAGTCTTGGTGTATTAGTAATCCATTTTTTAATATCATATTTAAATTTATTAGTGGAATTATTAGATTTTATTTCAGCCGGTAATAGATTAAATATTTTTGGGCCGATATAAGCATGAGATCTTTGCCCTATTGTTTTGTTTGCCATAGATAAGGTAACTGAATGTTGTTTATACCGTGTATTGTGCTTATGTGTTATAGGTAAACTAATATTTTTCTGTTTGTACTGGTTTAGCAGCAATATTTGACAGAATAATTGTCTAATATCCAATAGTTGACTTTCTTCATACAGTTGGTTAGTGGAATAGCGATAACATTTACCATACATTATTTTAATGATCCATTTTTGCATGACTTCGATTTTTTTTAAGTAAATATTATTCAAGCCACCCCATGCAATAATCCCGTATGATATATGCGATTGTACTAAGGCATAGTATAAAATTTTGAGCTGTGGTATATTACAAAACTCTTTACATAATTTAAATTTTGCAATCAATCCTCTAAGTTTATTTACCAAGTTCTTAGCGTGAATGTCCCATTTCAAATGACAATCTATAGTTAAACCCAAATACTTAATATATTTTTTAGAACTGATTTCAAATTTAGCGCTGCTAGAATGAATTAACAATTTGGAAAAATCTGGAAGATTTGACGAATAACTAGTGAAAGGAAGAAAACACGTTTTTTGTGCATTTATAGTAAGTAACTTTGTACTGAAGAAGTTTACAATTATTGGAAAGTCTTTTTGAACTTTATTTTGGAGAGAAGTCCAAGTAGCATCTTCGTACAAATTACAGTATCGTCAGCATAACTGATTATATCACCATCACAAGGTAAGTTGAACAGATCGTTAATGTAAATAGTGAATAATATTGGACCGAGTATTGTTCCTTGGGGTACTCCACATGTTACGTTCCTGTACTCGCTTAAGCAATCGTCAATGTTAACACATTGCTGTCTATTATTTAGATAGCTTTCCATCAGTTTGTTGGATGTTCCTCTAAATCCAATATTTTCAAGAGTATCTAACAGTTCTTTATGACTTACGGTGTCAAATGCTTTAGCTAGATCAACAAATATGCCAAGCGTAGGAATGTTTTTATCTAAAGCATTATATATTTTTGACGTTAATAATGCTATAGCATCTTGTGTTGATCTAGCTTCCCTAAACCCAAATTGTTTTTCTGATATTATGCCATATTTTTCTAAGTAGCTTGTCATTCTAATTTTTAGTACCTGCTCAAATACTTTTGACAGGGTTGACAAAATAGAAATTGGTCTATAATTCTCAAGTAATAACTTGTCTCCTGACTTATATATGGGCGATATTACAGCGACTTTAAGCGACTTTGGAAAAACGCCATGTTGAATGCAAGCGTTTATAAGATGACATAGAGGAGCTACAACATTATCTACTACTTTTTTTAAAGTTTCAGCTGATAAATTATCTAGTCCTGTTTTTTTCCTTGTTTTTAGATTATTAATGATCCGTTTAACTTCATTCTCATCAGTTTCGTTAAGGACAATAGAATTAACTACTCTCTTATGATTATGCTGTTCGTTGGGTTTTTTAATCTTTTTTGCTAACGTTTGACCTATGTTTGTGAAGAAGTCTACAAAACTGTTTGTTATTTCTGGTGTGTTAGATGTTACTTCACCAGTTTCCTTTTTAATGCTTTTTATAGAAACCTTTTTATTCCTATCACTACCTATATCTTTAATGCAGTTCCACAATATTTTTGGATTATCTTTATTATTTTGTATCTGATCTTTGTAATAGTTATTTTTAGTTATTTTTATTAAATTGGTTAGTCTGTTTCTATATTGTCTGTATTCATTTAGTATATGTATGTCTTCCGGATTTCGCTCTACGCTTTTGTATAATTTATATTTTATTTGAGTGGATTTTATCAGCGCATTGGTCATCCAACTTTTCCTCTTAATAAATTTTTTTTGAATTTTCTTTGTAGTCGTGCAGCTATTTACATATTTAATTAATTTCTTTACAAACAATTCAGTGGCCTCTTCTACTTCATTACAAGAATATACATCTACCCAGGATTCCTTAGATAAATTTAAATTAAGAATTTTATAATTAATATATTTTTTGTAACATTTATCATTGGATCTAATAAAGTTATTTTCTATTTCAGGTAGTGTAATTTGGAGAATTGTTGGATAATGGTCTGTAATAGTTATTTTTAAAACTGCTGGAAGAAAATTTGCATAAGGTAATTTAGTTTTGACAAAAATATGATCAAGACAAGATGCAGAAATGTCTTGTACTCTGGTATATGAGTTTATAGTTGGTAAGTATCCAAATTCACTTAATATATTAAGATATTCCTGAGAGTTTTCACTCTCTCCTAGAATATCAATATTAATATCTCCGATTATTAGATTAATATTACTTTTTTGTTTGTAGGTTTCTAGAAAATGTTGTAAGCTGATGTTAAACTGCAAAGGGCACAAAGACGGTGGCCTATATATTGCTAATAATTCCACACTCGTTTTTTTCAATATTCAAAAATAATTGTATAATTTTTATTTGTTGTAATGAAATTATATTATAAGTAAAGTTAATATTATTTTTCACATAAATTATAACACCATCATTTTTATTGATATCTCCATTATTATATATGCTTGTGTATCCCGGTATATTATATAAATTTATATCATAGATTTTAAAGGTTTCCGTTAAAATAATGCAATCAAGACTATTTCCAAATTCATTCAAGTTGATAATAAGTTCATCGAAATTTTTTGACAAACTTCTGATATTATTATGAAGTATATTAAATTTTGTTGCCTTGTTCTGTTTTAGAATATCATTACATTCTTTAGTACTATGAAATTCACGTGTTTCAAAGGCGTGTGTTTCAAAATCTCTTATGTATTTGTCCATTATATATTATACAATAATGAAGAGTAAAAATAGAATGCAAGTAAAAAAAAAAGTAAATACTTTCTTATGCTATGAATGAGCTTAGATTAAATTATTTACACTGAGATATAGAGGTTGAACGAGTAATAATTTGCTTATTTATATTTTTTTCAGTTTTTGCACTGGTTTTTTCACTAGGTTTCGTTTTCTTTTGTTCTTGTAGTTCTCCTTCGTCTAATTCGAACTGTTCCAATAAACGTCTTTGTCTACTAATAGGGTCAGGTGTAGCGGGCGCACTATCAGGTTTATTAATTTTATTTGGAATAGCGGTTTGTTTATAGTTTCCTTCTTCTAGATCATGAGCTGTGTATGTTTCATTTCCGATAATGATTTTGCCATTTTTTATGTAGGCTTGGATACCTCTAGATTTAGCCTCCTTGAGATGCTTAGTCAATATTTTATTAATTGCGCGGTCTTCAAAACACTGATCGTTATTAATAGCAATGTTTGTTCCCTTTAGTTTTTTTACGTTTTTTTGTACTGCCAGTTTCGTATTGTATGAATTAAACTCCACGATTACTGGTTGTTTGCTTCTGTCTTTTGGGCCTACTCTGTATACATCAGCTATATCTGGATTAGAGATTTCAACTTCTAGTATTTCCCTAAATACTTTTATAATACTATCGCGCAAGTTGACTTCCGTGCTGCTTATTCCAAATATAACCAAGTTGTTCTTTCGAATTTTTCTCTGCAGTTGAATTACGTTATTTTTCAGATATTTGTTTTGTTCTTCTAATTTAAAGATTTTTTCTTCATAAGAATTAACTACAGAGTGGATTTCTTGTTTCAGATCTTCTACTTGTTGCTTAAACTCCGTTCTTAACTCTGCCGTTTTATCATTAAATGTGGCTGCTAGTTTTATAAATAAGCCATCCATATAATTTTTTTGAGCGTCACTGAAGTCGTTCATAATGTTTTAGCGAATTTCTCAAAGTATATAGTGTCGATGTTGTAGATATTCTCGTGTACGGGAATCTTTAGATAGGCCAGAACTTTTTTATATTACTCGTCGTGATAAGAACTGATAAAATAGTCTATCACAATTAATAATAACCTACGAATACTGATATTATTATTATACTATCTTGTTCTGTTCGTTTATTTCTATTGTAAACATTAATTAATGTACTGTTAATCCCCTGGTGTGAATTTGAAATATTTTTAATCTTAATATTCCACTAAAATCTTAGAATTTTATGAGTACCTTGTTTAAAGAGATCTGCTAACTTAAAGTACACCACACACATATACTTCAAGAGATACGCTCCCGAATGTTCCTGGTTCCTTCCATGTTCTTTCTAGTTCATTTTATAAATTTATTCATTCTCACACCTCTGGTGCCATCTATTGGACCACTACTGAACCCCCGATTAATTTATTAAAGGTGAAAAACAGTTTTTTGCAAACATTTCTGAATCCATTAGCTTCATGACAGAAAAATATATTGTCAAAATCATAGCTTACAAAATTTAGTTAATTTCTGCGAAATAAAAATTTTTGTCTCTTTCTTTTTCTCTTTCAGGTTTCATATGATAAATCTCTCTATCAGCGCAACAAAAGAATTAGTAGGTAAAAATCAACATCCTTAGCACAACTACGCTAAATTTTGTATACGACTCCTCGAGTGTAGTTTCAATAATGAGAATATCAGCATCGTCTTGCGATTATTTTACGTTGATATTAACAGCTTTAAACTATCTGCACAACATGGAAATAATTTAATATTTATTATTTTTATTACAAAGAAATTCTTATTTAACTACTGGAACTTTCACTGATGCATCAAATTTCGAAGACTGACGAAGCTGTTCACCAGCATCTTTTGTATTTTGAGAATTATGTAACCACAATATGTATTAAAGTTGGATTAAAATGTAGCTTCGTAGTCCCATTAACACGATGTAAAAGAAAACGATATATTATGTAATTCGATTACTTGAGGTTCAAAATAATAGTACAAGGATGATATTTTTGTGTTCTGCATTCCTACATCATCAAAGGGAGCCACTGGAAATGGCGCTAATTCATATGTAGGTATTCTTGGAATTATTGGTCTTCAAATTTTCTTGTTATGCTAATTTCCTGATATAATAATAATGGATCTATTGCCATTTTCTCATTATGCACTTTCGCAGCCATTTTCTCATTATGCACTTTCGCAAAACTAGACGCTGTTACAAGTGGAACAACTCTATTTGCAAGTTTCACTTCAATTCCATGAAATTTCTAACAACCCATGATGATTAAACTAAAGGTTGGCGCGCGATTGCTCTTCAGTAGAGCCTTTTTGACGTAGATTCTCCATCTATGACCGACCATGTTCTAAAGTATTAAGACAGCGGCTTTCTCTCCTTTGTATATGTTGATGAGTATACATCAATAGTTTTAAATATCTTTAGTTGTATTTATCGTATAATATGCATAATAATTGTCTCCAATAATCTTGGGGCTGATAATCGTACTAGTTCATATAAATTAAAAAATAAATGGATGATACCTACATCCCTTTAAAAGGGAGTGATAAATATAAATGTTTCTGCAATATCTTCCGAACGTTTTCGAGTACCAAATTGATATTTTAAACTTAGATATATGCCACCAATTACATAGTTTGACTCAAACCTTCTCTTTTACTTAAGGGGTAATTTTATGAAGTGGCCATCAGTACTTTAGTTTAGTTTAGTTTCTTTAGAAAACAATTTTTCAGGTTATTAAACATAAAAAGATACTCTTGGTACGTTTCGATAAACCGCAATATTTATCATGAAGTTAATAGATAGTTTCGAAGATATTTGCAAAAACCTGTTTTTAAGTTTTTTAGGAAATTAATTGGTAAAACTTGTAAAGCAGTAAAAAGTAACCCAGCTCGTATTTTAGATATTAGATCAGTTTTAAAGCTAACACAATGAAATGGACTCTGAATCCTGTTATGGGTCTTTCTGAAATGTTATTTTTATCACACCAGTATTATACGGTAATATGCGTTAAACAGAAAGAGCTTACGTTATATTGGGAAATCTCTTTAATCGATTAGGTATAATCTTTTAACTAGTGGTATGTGTCATTTTCAGTTTAACGTGAAATTTATTGAGCACTTTACAAAAATTAATCTTGTTGTATTATATTTAGGTTTAAGTGCAAATTACCCAGCAGCTCTTGTTTTGATTATTTGTTAATTATTCGAAATTTAGGTCATTAGTAACACTCCCACCGACTCGTTTTGTCGATTACATTAATGGCGCCTTCACTTGTTCAAATGGAGCTCCTACATCCCCGGGGTCCTTATCGAGCACGCCATTCACAGGGGACTCAAGCACTTTCTGAATTTTAAATAATTTTAAATAATAGCTTAATTGACACAGATCCTTATTAGATTGGAAATGAAACTTGGTGAATTGAATATTTTGTAATTTAGAGTTCGTTAATATAAGGAAATGTAATGGTCTAAATTCAATTTGAATTAAAAATGGAATACTTAGCAGTAAGTTTTTATTTTGATTTATATAAGGGTATAATGTATTTGTATCAAGAGAAGGCAATAAAAAAAAGACTGCAAATAGTAAAAGGAATATTCTCGTGAACTTTTGTGTTACCAGGAAATATTAAAACTATTCATTTTCTAATCAAATGTTCCCTGATCCCTGATAAATAATTTATAATATTAGCAATATACTTTTGGCAACTGCAATGAAATATTTTGTAACCGTAAATGCCCTTAGGAAATTATCGAGGAAATTATAGCCCAAAATTATAATATCATAATTTATTGTGAATATTTGACATAAATCATATATTACTGAGAACTTAACACACTGCATGTCATAATATGCGATAATTAAATAATGAAATCTTCATAATGAAATATAATACATAATATGGTCATTTATGCATTATATCTATTATTTTCATTCATATCCTAACAACGTCAGTACTCAATGGCATGCATTTCATAAATTATAATGTTAGTTCCGTTATATTTAATAACAACCAATGTCTATTATTTATTTTTTAGAAACAATAAATGTAAAAATGTTGACACAATTTATTATTTAAAATTTACACTGTAATCGACATATTTCGTTTCAATGCTATGTTCTATCACTGGTACACGAAGATGCCAAAGCGTATTATTGAAATAAAAACTCTGCTAATAATTTATAATAAACCTCTTTGAGTAATAAAGTAAAGTAATAATAAATAATCATTGCAATTATTGCACTGAGTAATGCGTATATTTTAAGGTCGACTGAAACTTTATATTTGACACAGCACATGAAATATTTTGAAGAACAATATAAAAAACCAATATTATCGTGTTTCTGGCCTCAGCAATGCTTTATACAAATGAATTGCTTTCACAATAAACTAATTAGAATTGGGGTGTGTAGTGTGGCAAATTAATAGCTGTCGACTTACTTACGTGACAGAAAACAAATCGTAATCATTGACAATGTTAAATCAGATCCGCAGAGAATGTTATTGTGGGCGTTCCCCAGGATGCTTTGATTTTCATGGTATTTATGAATAATTATGAGTGGTAGATATAATTTGTGTTTTCACTTCATCCTAATTTGCAGTTGTAAATTATGTTAATTTCGTATAATTTTGGTGTATTGTAAGCGAGATTGTAAGCATTAAAGATATAAAATATAATGGTAATGAAATTTTTCGTAAAGGTTTCTTTATTAATATGAACATAAATTTGCCAAAAGTACCTACTAATAAGAGTAGCACAAGCTGTGGTGTCAATATAGAAAATAATTATATTAAAATCCTCTTATAATTAATTAATCATGCATTAGTATACTATTTTTAGATTCAAAAGATGCGCTAAGTTTCTAAGTTGGAATAAAGCAATAGTAAAAATATTTAATAATTGTAGTAAAGTTCATACCATCTGCATTATAACTAACATCAACCAATAATTATATAGGCTTGGCGGTGAATATAACTCTATAGATATGTTATAATGAATTAATATAATTCTAAGACGAAATGGTATAACTCACAATTTTATCTGTACAATAAAAGAATAAAATTAAACAACGTTATAGGTCCCTTTATTCCTAAACAAACCTTGTACGAGAGGTGACTAACTACAGAATTAGAGACAACAGGCATGTACTCTAAGAGCCAACAGTATCAAACTCAAAATTCCAATTTAAATTAAAAAAATTCATTAATAATTTTAAAACGCGACCTAAATACACTAGTTTAGTCTTAATTTGGGTTCCCTTGATCAAAATGTTTGCCTCTCTACCAAACAGTTATACATATATTTAGCATGTGTTTAGTAATTTTTTTTTGTAACGTTACAAATCGTTAATAAAGTAAGTATCATTAACTAGTACTACCAAAATGATAATTTGGAAAAAAAATCCACATTATTATTATCAGTTATAATTTAAAAAAGAGCACTTCACATGTAAGACAATTTGTTGATTATATCTCAAATGTCTCATCTAAATAAATTCATCTTACATGGAGACAAATGGGATTCACAAAGGGGAAATGTTACAAATTTGAGGGCTGGTAGATAACGATAGGAAGGCTGAACGACGAGATATATTTCTCTTATAAAGACATGTCGTACATCCATATAAAATTTCCTAGTGAACTAAATGTATCTTGTTTTTCGTTCCCTTACTATATATGTTTTTTATGTTAGAATCTTGTTATATTCTGTTAAATAAAAAGACCCTCATAATATTCATATATTTTTACATAAATTGTGTTGTTATTCGTTTTTTTCGTGATGTATTATGAATTCAATCATTTAATACTTATTTATTTTTTCAAGTAAAACTCACAAGGGATATTATTCTCATTGTTGAATAATATATTGGGCTATAGAATGGCAGTTTTTAATAAAAATTTTTTTTTTTTTTTATAAAAAAAAATTATTAAAATGCCTGTTATGAAGTTTGTGATGTTGATAGTAAAGATGATGTAGGGGTAACTAATGTATACCTTGAGCCTGTTTGTTTATAGAAATTAAAGCACGTGTTTTTTGTAAAAGAATTTCCGGCCATGCAAAACATTGATTTGTATATCATCAGTAGTTGTAACTCGAAGTTTGAAATTATTTAGATTTATGTTTATTTCTGAGACTTCTCTATTTCATCTTGGCCAGTAACTACTTGTGGATGATAATATTTCGCCTTCGTCAAATTTTATCCTCTAGTCAGTCGCCTTTGACTATTCGATGACTGCAGATTTAATGATATTTCCATTTTTTTGCGTGACTGATGTGTTGTTTTAACCTAGTACATGGATTTTAGTCTCTTTGATGTAAACCTGTTCATACAAACAAGCAATGCTATAGAGTTCTTGTGAATTCAGTTCTTCTCGTTGATTGTATTTGGGACATTTTCTTTTCGCATTGTGAATAATTTGTTTTTAAATTCTTCTAATTTTGTCTGTGCATATTTCTACTTTTGTACTGTCTACCTTCAGTTTTCTGATGGTATTGTTTATATCCCTGAATTTATACCAATTTTTCTGTAGAGACCTGTTTAGAGTTTGGTTTCTGAAGTTGTTGAATCTTACATATTTGTCTTGCGCTGATGACGAAAACCTGTTTCTTTTCTGCATAAGACTGCGCATTTCAATACTTGTCCAAAGTCGTATGTATTTTCTGTACATCTTGTATCCAAACGTCCCGTTGTTTTTCTTGTATATGATTTCGTCCAAGCATGGGATCGTACACATTGAAACCAATATTTAGCTAAGATGTAGTAGAAGTCCATAGCTAAAAATTCAAAATAATCAACGCAAAAGAGGATCTGGAAACTAAATAACATTAGCACCGGTTTAAATATTTAAACTTCCTGGTGTTCTATTTGATAAATAATAATAGTATTTTCAGCGAGGAAACGTATCAAAATTTTGATAATGTTAATACGTGGAAATAAAGATGAACATCATCTCTCCAGATGCACTCATATTTTATTTAAATGGGGTTGCTAATGGTATTAGACATAATTATCATCTCTGTTCTCAACTGAATCAACATTACATAATTAGAACACATACTTCTAAAAGGTGTGGGTTGTCAGAATTCATGATCAGGCTTCGGGATAATACTTTAGCGAAAGAACCCTTAGAGATAAATTATAGCTTACGTTCCTAACTTTTGTTTGGAACCACCATATTTTGCAATGAAATATATCAAGATATTCCTTACGTAACGCTGTGGTTCCAGCAAAATGCGGCTCGTCCATGTTTTAGCGGTGATGTTTGAAAGTATTTGGATGTAACTTTTTCAATTGATATATTGGAGTAAGAGATTTTACTAAGTGGCCACAAGATCTCCAGACCCGGCGCCAATAGACAACTTTATTTGGAAGACGTAAAATAATTTACCAAATAATACCCAATAATATTGAGACTAGCAGTTAAAAAAAATAAAGGAGTATGTAAACTTGTACTCCGAATACCTCATTATTATATTAGTCCAAATAAAATTTTATAAATCAGTGACGGTTAATTGTTTTGTTATAAGATTATAAATAACAATAAGTTTTCTTATTAGTAACAGATTTTGCTGAAACTTTCCTTTCATCTAAAAGAAGCCAAAGATTAGACGTTCCATTGATTTATAGTCACAACTAATCATTCTTTGGTTTTGAAAATAGTTACTAGTAGCTTCAATTAAAGTATAACTACTAATTAAAAAATTATGGAATATTTGAGGAATATCCGAGATTTCTCTTTTAATTTAACCGAATGTTCATATTTGTAAAAATATATTAGTTACGGAAACCATGATCATTCAACAAAACAACTTTGGCATATTTTGATTAAGAAAATAAATCCATCTTTTTCATCTAAAAATTTCAGATAAACACAATACTAGATTATTGGAAAATTGTCTAGTTTAAAAAATAGACAATTTAATAAAGATAGTTACAGACGAAAATTATTTATAAATAAGTTATTAGATTTAGGACTACGATTTCATTAAATATTAACAGGATATGTTTTATCTATATTTGAATAAACCAGAACCTTCTCATTTAAATTTCTGTTGATCTTAACACTCCAATAAATATTTCAAATATTCCCTTATTTATACATACTGAATATTTCAATAGCCTTTCAGCGCACTCCTTATGCCGAGAAAATCAGTCACTTTATATTCAGGGGCTATCGAAGTTTTTAAGTACTCTTTAACTTTTTCAAGAACTTATTACTATTCAAGCCATAATTACAGTCGTATATTACAACTTTTCGCCACTAAAACTACAGAGCATGCTTTTATTTGCTTATTCTACCTTTTTGTCTAAGGTAATAAAAACTAAATAGAAATAAGTGGGAAACATGTTCAAATTTGTTTCGTATCGAAATGAAACTAAAATCGATTGGCACCGATCTGAGCAATACTAGTGAGTTAGTACTGAGTTGTTTTTTTTATTTTACTGAATACAGGGTTTCCGATTTGTCAAATTTTCACTGTAGTGAGAGGATCAAATAAAACCGATTATATTGCAAGGCGTATTTCTTTATTATTAACCAGTTTATATGGTTAAAACAATTACTAAAAATAATAGTAACAATAATGTAGTAATAGGCATTTTTAATACCTATTGTTTGGTGATTATACCGGATACGGGGTGCATTAAGTATAAGTACCCTTACTTTAACAGGTGACACGTTGGTCTAAAAGGAACAAAACAGTTCTATACAGAATGTGTCGAAAATTGAACGGTTTTCAAAAAAAAAAATATATAACTATGATTTTTAAAAGCTAATTACATGGAAAATAATAGAAAACAAGTTAAGAAAATTTAAGAGAAGGTGCAGGTCGAATAGAAAGAGAAAATTATTGTAACCCGAATTTTTTGTACGGTGGAGGGTTTTGTGAAATAATTTAGTATAATTTATAATAAATTTTTAAAGGGCCTCTTTAAACATGATATATAAAAGGTAACGACGAAAAATATAACAATATATATATTTTTTATTAATAATACTTCTGTGCGGAGACCAAATTGACAATCACAAAAAGAAGTTCCTCTTGTTTATTTGGAGAATTCATTTTATCATCCGCTTGACCTTAAAACTTCGTATATACCACTTCAAGTATATAAGCTAGAAAGTTATTTTTTCTTTCTCTATTGAATTAATTTTATCTGCTTGACCTCAAGAATAGATAACGAAAAGAAAATTACGTTATATTACATTCTTTGTGTTCATCTACAAGAGAAAATAAATATAAACCCTTACTATATACTTTGATATTCATGTAATATTAGCGGCAAGCGTTTCAACATGAAAAAAGAGCCAAAATGTATTTGGGTCAAGGTGGAATAATGCGCTGAAAAAGATGAAATATAGTGTATAATATACGAGTAGAGCAATATTTTTACTCACCATTTACGTGTGCACTGATGGGCAAAAAGTACTTCTACTCTACTTATTTCTAAATCTAAATTACTTCTAAATAGAAGCTGAAAAAGACCCTAAAACAATAGCATTTTGGTTTAATAAAGTGAGTTTGACAATTAATTTTGAAAATACCAAATACAAATATTTAGCTACAATAAAGGTAAAATCAAAAGATCAAACGAACTTACCTTAAGTGAAGTTCGATCTTGATTATATGTAGCACCTTGCGTAAAGATCATTATGTAGTAACCCTCGTTCGGTGTTAGAACGCGCCACACAATTTAAAGCTATAACAATAAAATCTCTTACCGGTCACCATTACTATGACTACCCTAATCGGTCCTAACGTCATTTCTTTAAAGCTAATTGTCGCAACTTTATTTGGGATAATTGCCAGTATATTATTATATTGCAATATCATTGGGAGTGGTGGGACTGATCTTTACGCAAGGTGCTACATATAATCAAGATCGAACTTCACTTAAGGTAAGTTCGTTTGATCTTTTGATTATATTTGCACCTTGCCTTCAGATCATTATGTAGATGTTTAGAGATTGCGACAATTCTGGGAGGTAATATAACAGATATATTTATGTAGGAACGAAACGTTCCGATCAGTTAAGTTAGGTTTAGTGTTTTCATTGTTAAAGGTTGCCACCTGATGTACTCTACTATGTCGGTTGGTAACGCAGAGCGGCAAGAGTTTGTTTTTTAAAAAGACGAAAAACGACGAAAAAGCCAAACAGACGCTAAGACGTTAAGACGCAGCAATTTTGTACCATTTTGAGTTCAATCATTTTGTTTAGTGTTTAGTATAAACTCTGTAACCTTTGTTTCATAGAATCATATAGATAACAATATTCTATACAACACAACCACATCTTAACTAGGTCCCATAAAAGTAACAGTGCTAGAATACAATTATTACAATTTAATAAATAATAACAACTTTGGCAATTTCAGTGTTTTGACACAGAGGGATTATAAAAGGTAGCAAAACAACTTGATTACCTTGGCCAATCAGCCGTGCTTCTGATAACATCTCAGCTAACTCCTTTTCGAGCTGCAGCTAAAATCGAGGCATACCGTGCATTTTAAATAAATCCGATTTAATCCCACTTTCTCCCAAATTGATTCGAATTCATTGCAGGATAAAATGGTTTCTTAGTAGTCACAGACAATTATAGATTCTGATTTTTGCTGTTAATTGTCCTGCTTAAATAACAATCGAGAGCAGTTGCTACACAAATCTAGGCAAAATCTGTACAGGCTGTAATTTATTATTACCCGATGTCTTTATGCGATTCGATATTCTGTTTTCAACACCATTGGTTGTCTTATATTAATATTTCAATGTTAATTAAAACTAAGAGTTTGTACCCCATAATCGGTTACTAACATAGCATAGCTAGGTTCTTAGTTAACTGTTCCATTCTTTCATTTGGAAACATGGAACCTAAATAAATAAAATCAATTGATGGATCCCACGCGGCAAATACATCGGCCTAGGCTCCTTTCAGGTTTTATAGGCCCTTGGAAAATCGCATGAGTGGAAGATTTCCTAAACCTGGTGAAACTAGTGACAATGATGATCGTGCATTCTTTAGACTCATAAGACACTAGATGAATATGTAGAGATGTTAAGAATGATAATGTTATTGAAACCGAAATCTCCAACGCACGTTCAAAATCGCCTTCACAAAAGAACTTTTAAGACTAAATTTATATTGTTTCCAAATTAATGAAAACTAAGAGCACGGTAATTGCAGCACCAGGCACAGTCAGGTATTTCATAGCCTTACTGACAGTTTTCCTGCCACCAGGAAAAGACTGCACCACAATAAATGCGGGTTTCTGCCCAGAGAAAATAACCTCTCATTGGGATAATATATTAAGGATTCGCCTAATGATTTATAATTCGAAAACCAAGGCTGAGAGATTCAGTTGAAAACAACCAATACATGATTTTCCGTAAAACCTTCAAAATAATAAAAAACAGTGTTAAAGCGTAAAAATTAGATCGATGCCAATTCGCTGTAAACGCATCAACTGCAAAAGCTTCAGGATCTTGAAGCCAAGATATGAACCTTTCGCATCTTTTATTATTTTGCGAAGCAAAAAGATCAATATCAAATCCTCCGAAATGTTTTTAACATCTAAAGACAAAATCATATAACTGGTATTCAGTATCCTGAGACGGACGCCGCAATTCTAAATCGGTCTATTTATTAACAGAAAACTTAATATACGAAACAAAAAACCAAATTTTCCTAATCTCACACCGTTGCTATATTTCCATGGCAAGTTCATTCAACTTGATTTTCAATAATATTTCACAGCTTGCTAAATCAGTTGCAAAGTACTTTAAAGCAAAAAATGCTGGCAATAGTTACGAATAATTTTTTGATTACTTTTATCATCCACGCTCCAAATGCCATGAAACTTATTTTCTCCCTATACTACCTCCAAGCCGCTCGAAAATGCACAAAAAAAAAAAAATCCCAGAGTGGAATAATATTATAATAATTTTATTGAGCAACTGGCTCCAATTAATGTTTTCCTTCAACCAACCAAGGTCTTTATAAAGATCTCTGCGAATTGATATTCGTTATAATTATCATAATTATCCTGGCATCTAAGAGGACAAGGTATTTTACACGCTCAAAATTTTTTGTGTAAATGCATCCGTAATTCACCACAGGATATACAGAAACTAACAGATCACAAATGGTGCCTATTCTCGGATTTTACAATGTTTCTCAGTTGGCAGCTGCAAGGACATTGAAGACGTATTAATAATATAGCCAAGAAATTTGCAGGTGTGAGAAGGAATTAATTGCCTTTTTCATTCATTGATTATGAAGCCGAAATGCTTTAGTAATGAGCAAGTCTCCGAAACATTCCTATTACAATCCGAACCTTACAAGGAAAAAAAAAATCCTCTAGATAGGTATATCACGGATATAAATCCCTTTATCTCTCAGTTGAGAAACCACCGGCTTCATCAACTTTGTGAATACTAAAGCTAAACAGCAAGATTCAAACAAAACATTTTGAAATTGGAAGCTTAAAAATCTTCTATCATTCGGGTGGACCGATATTAGATGATAAGCATTTTTCAAGTCAATACTTGGGAATTTTTTTTTTTTTTTTACATTAACGTTGAAGCCATGGATTGGTCTTCTAGCTTGAAATGATTTGTTAAGACGAATCTATCTAAAAATTCAAAATTTAATATCAAGCGTTTTGAACTGTCAGATTTCTGAACTGAGAAGATACAATTTGGCCTTTACAAAGATTATAACTTACAATAGCACCCATGTTCTTCTTAAAATGTTTTCTTAACCGCCTCTTAAGTAACCCTCGGAAAGTCCTATAGGATTTTGTATTAGGTAAAGATAGACGAGGCCCTACAATGTGGAGTCTTAACCACATCTAAAAGATCCTTCATTGGTAATAGAAGGGACTCTCTATAATGGACCCAATAAATTGCGGTGGTAAAATGGGAACTTTGTGTCCCCCCTAACATAATTTAGAATGTTACCTTTCTCCATGCTGAAAGAATAAAACTTTAATCTGTTCGCATTTTCTTACATTTATTTCTTGTCCCTGTTGGATTGGTAGTTATTTCTGTAACGGTTGGATTGGTATTGCTTGCATTGATGCTGGTAGGGATAATTCTGATGTTTGTCCGGTCTGTTGCTGCTCCCTGTAATATCGACGGCCTAGACCCCCAAAATTTAAAAATTCGAGGTATTGCGTGATCCCTTCACTTTCAAAGTTGCAGTACTCTGCAAATTCTAACCTGACTTTTTTAATGCTTTAGCCTCTTTCAACCGTTCATCGAAATTTGCACCAAATAACCAACCGTCTAACTAAACCTCTGAAAAATATTTTTTAAACTCTTATTAAAGTCCGTTGACACTACAGCACATCGTGACTTTGACCTCTCAAAATATAAATGAGCTAAAAGCTTTCTGCTGTCACTGAGGGCCTATTAAAATTTGATTAATCAATCTTTTTTTTTTTTTTTTTTTTTTTTTTTTTTTTTTTTTTTTTTTCGGTTTCCCGAACCTAATGCTGGACAGCCTCCCTGTGGCCTCCGACACCACACAGAGAGAGCGCCAGCGAATAATCTACAGCAACTCCCCACATCCCGCAGGGTTAGTCACTGTAGATTCCAGACTCGTGTGCCCTAAGTAGACGAAGGGATCCCAGGATGACCGCTTTCTGCATTTGACCAGCCAACCATTCTGCCGATGTTTGGCAGGCAGGCATGGTCTTCAATGCGGAGAGCAGCGTGGGCTTCATACCACCGAGTACACCGATTATCAGGACGACCATTTTGACAGAGTAGCCTGGGTATAGCACTTGGAGCTCGTACCGGAGATCTCTGTATTTAGTCCGTTTCTCCTCCTCCTTCAAGGCGATGTTTGTCTCAGCAGGGTGCTGAGAACTCGATGACATACATCACCTTGGCCTGATGGTCGAGGAGGACTATGTCAGGCTTATTGGCGTGAATTCGCCTGACGGTCGGGAACGAGTAATTCCAGTAAATCCGGCATTTCTCGTTCTCGACAACGGACCCCATTTCATACGTTCTGACTATTTCACTTATCAACAGAATGGAACCTCCATTCTTATACATTTGTGAGATTGGCTCACCTACGAGTCTGCATCAACCATAATTACTCATCAGGATGATCTTCATTTTCTTCCGGATCATATATTCTCTTGATCCTTGACCGGGAAGGGGACATGAATCGAGAATATTTAGGTATCGAATATCTCGTATAGTCGTTGGAGTGCGAGACCTTCGAAATGAGACGGTACGGCTCGAGCCAGAGCTGTCAATGCCTCGCGCAACAACTCCTTCCAGAGCACGCACCTGTTTTTCAAAACTATCATAAGATAAACAACTCCTCCCCGTATGTTTATGGTGGTGGCTCCCATCTTTTCACAAAATTTTCTGAATTTTTGTATAGAACTTGTGTCGCGTTTGACACACAACGAAAGAATGACGTTAGGACCGATTAGGGTAGTCATAGTAATGGTGACCGGTAAGAGATTTTATTGTTATAGCTTTAAATTGTGTGGCGCGTTCTAACACCGAACGAGGGGTACTACATAATGATCTGAAGGCAAGGTGCAAATATAATAAAGTAGCAGTGGGTTCCATTAAAAACAGCAAGTTTATGCTGTATATCGAAAATTCTGTTAGCTATGGGAGTTATTTAAAATTAAAGAAAATGGCCGTTTTCATTTTTTTCAGGATAATTAATCAACCTAAGACCGAATTACTCAATTCCCAAAAAGTGTCAAATATTTACTTGCCAAGACGACCAATCAATTCAATGCCTAGGAAAGTGACAATTTCCTAATTGACATTTATCAGCAAAATTAGTATTTTGCTGTCAATCAACGTAAAAAGATTTTTCAACTAATAATTGTTAAATGAGAAAATGTATACAAATATTCGTGCGTAGACATCTAAAATTCAAAGTTGCGTAAACTAAGTTGCGTAGTTTTCTAGCAATTATTTTTTTCTTGGATTAAATTGCAATTTCCTATGCAAACCATTTTCTATTTTGTAGTACCTTAACCTACCATTTCTAAACTGTCAGCCACTTTGGTATTTTCTTCAAGACGAGGATCTTTCTAATTGTCTCTGGCGACTAGGCTATATTTATAGCAATCACAAACTAAACTGAAATAAATTCTCATTTAGCTACTAAAGAAATAGGACGGAAAGGAAAAGAACCTTGTTCTGTATTGTTTTCTATAATATTTATATAACTGGAATTGCCCATGTACTCTCTAGCATGTGTCTAACATAACATCACCTCCAATTGAGATTTATACCTAATGTCGCATTACATAAATCTTCCCTTATGTATCCTACCGAACACATCCTCGCATCAATTTGTGAGGGCGTCGGCCAAATCTTATATAGATATATACTTTGTGTATAACAGAGGACCGGACCAATAGTAAAGATTTAGGAGATCCATTTGTCTTTAATGGGGGCCGTTCGACTAAAGTCGCCTAGCTGTAAACAGAAGTCAGACACATAAACCCATCTGACGTACTAGCAGATGGATCAGAGCTAACTTTTAGTAGTTTTCTTTTATTCCAAATTGATTGCCTATAACTTGTATTAATTTTTATAAAAGATATCAATAAGGAGTCAAATCACGTTAAAATCACGAATTGTACTCAGGTACAGATAAAGCGAAAGTATACGGGGCTTCAATAATATTAGATCTCCATCTAAAATTTTAACAAAACTAGCAACAATAGACCATTTTTAGATCTACTAGTAATTAGAAATCATGAAAATAGATAGAATTTGATGTATATAGTATATAGGAAAGATACCATGACTCTCAGATAATTTCACAATGTTTCTCATCGTTGTGGTCAACACAAAATGGCGAGTCGGAATTTCCTTGCCCATTGTTTATTTCACTTCACGCTCAACAAAGAGAGGTTTGAAAAAGAAATTGCATTGATAAAGGATATAGTTGGAAAATGAATTTAAGCACTCTTTGAAATTCTTCGACCTTTCAGAATGACCACAATGATTTCAAAATATGTATCGATTTCATATAAACCACAGTTTATTCGTGGATTAATTAGGATTTTCAGAAATCTAGGGATGACCAAGGGGTGTGAGATCTGGTGATCTCACACCCCTTGACAATTTTTTGTGGGGTTATTTAAAAACTGAGGTATACAAAGAAGAAATAAACACCAGAGAACAGCTGATTGCAAGAATTGAGCACTTTTGCGTTAATAACAATTTAGAAATTGTTAGAAAAAGTATAAATCAAATGACAAATCGATCAAGAAAATGTATCGAATTTGGCGGTGGGCACTTTGAAAATAGACTAGAAAATTTAATTGTATTTAGTAAATTTTACTGTTAAAATGTTAATTTTTATTATGTTATTTTTTTAAGAATATTAATTACACAATCATTACAAAATATTTTTATTATTTTACTAGGTACCATGTGATACGAATAAAAGATAGTGCAAAGAGAGAAGAAAAAAAATATGTTACTGATATCTGAAGTGACTATTTTCTCTCAATTTTTCAAAAAAAAATAGATTCCGTAACAATTTAATTTTTTTACTTAAACAGTGAAATGGTGCCAAAATATTTTTTTATGGGATCTTGTATCTTTCTAGATGTAAATTAATATTTCAATATCAAGAATTTCATAAACAATATACAGAGTGTTATTTTCTAGGAATAATTTAAAAATAATTTTATTCTGGGTCCGGCCCTGATATTTTATTAATATCCCACGCATTTGATGGTGAATGACTACTGTAACAAAAATACAAAATTTCATTGAATTCCGTTTACGATTACAGATATATGGCGAAAAGAATTCTACCAAAAATATAAAACACCCTGTATTTCGGAAACGAAGCCGCTATAGCAATAATTACTATATGGGGATTTAAGATCACCTCAATGTTCCCTATCTGTTGGTAAAGTACGACCCTCTCCTCACGAATCACCGTGTATAAGAACTACAAATATGTAATTGTGAAATACAATTTTTGTAGAGATCGAAATCCAATGGTGGATGCTTATAAATTTATAGGCGACTTCATATTAATTTCTGGGCAATATTACAAAATAAATAAATACAATAAAGAACATTTTCAACAAAAACCGAAATTGTAGTGTCAGATCGTGGTTGTAAGTGAACACGGTCAGACATTGCATCTTTTCTCTGCTTTTGAATTTCAGATACGATTGATGGCACTTGAGTGGTATAATATGCTAGTTACCCAAAATGTTTCTAAGCTAACCATGAAAGTTATATTCCTCATAGCCAATTTATTATTTTTTGGCATTGTTACGCATTCTTAGATTCTTTTCGTAGTTTTTTTAAAATAATCCTAACTTGTAAGTTCAGATAGTTTAAGTAAAAATAGGACTTGATTATGGAGAGGTGCTCTATTTTTTTCTTTGTAGAAACTTGCTTCAGTGAGAGTCTCATTTAAAAAAATTGCCAATTTTTTCAAGATTATTTTTTTACTAAAAATGTTTATTTTTCTGGAAATAGGATTCCTCATCTAGCAAATACCCACCTGCCGTTCAAATTTCAATTGAAGGAGAATTGGTACTAATATGCTAATATTTTGAAATATTCTGTACGAACTTTTCCATGATAATTTTTGATGAAAGTACCCACTATGGAAGTTAACAGGATCTGAAATTTCTAACTCATCTATATTTCTGAGAACTAAAATTATTGTTATACATATGATTCTTAGTTGTATAAAATTTTTAACTTAACACTGCAGTAGTTCTTATTTTCTTTATTGTTTGTTATTTTAACCGCTGATTGTGTGATCAAATGATGAACTATATTGAAGCCCATGCGAAGTACGATTTTCATTTTCCATCTACGGAAATTCACGTTTCATTTAAATTTCATTATACATATATACACGTGTATAAGACTATTATATATTTTCTTACCTTGCCGAACAATGAAAAATTATACGTTTTTATCCCTTTTGTATACGAACAACGTGATTTTTGCTATAGAAACATATGTTGAATGCGCATCTCAATAGAGAACTGTCTTGCTTCCAGGGAGCGCCACTCATCGATCCGCACACAGCCTATAAGTGATTCGGAATTTTTTTTGTATTAACTTTACAATAAAAATTATTATTGTAACAAAAAAATAATTCACCTCATTACCCTCATTTCTCAATTTTAACAATATTTTTGAATTTTTCCATAATTTGCTCATATTGATTTTCCTTAGAGTGCGAAAAACAAAGCAAAATTCGTGGAGCTTTTTAGTGTGAATTCCCTTTTTGATCAATTCACCAATATTTAGGTAACATCACTAACAAAAAATATGAAGAAACCAAAACCAATTTATGCTTGCCTGGTACAGGAATTATTACTTACCATATGCGGATAATAGCGATGCTGGACCTATGGCAGAAGAAGCCGTTCTCTCCTAACATTTCATCATATATGGTACAGTATTAGAAATTGAATATGTTACTATTTCATGTAAAAATAGGAATTCCTTACTTACTTATTTTTCATTTTTAATTTGTTAAATAAAAATTTTTGTTATTTTATCGAAATGAACAAATAATTAAAATGCACCACATGTAATTACGACGCCCTTTATCCCAGAAGGCTGAGCCTACCAATAAATGATATTCAACTGGACTTACAGCATTTTCGTTCCTATTTAAACACGCCGATCTGTATACAAGTCCGAAATCTGATAATATGGTCTAATTTCTGTGTTGTGTTTATGTTCATAATAGTTGAAAATGTATGGTATTATAAATATTTAACAGGACCTTTTTAATAACATTTATATGAGGGTAAGAATGGAAATTCATACACGAGCTTGTTTGCTATACATGGCAATTTCCGAACTAATGCCCTTTTTAATAATTAATGCTGCCAAAAATTCCATTTCATCGTTGCTTTAAGTTACAGTGAATGAAGATAATGGTTGTACATTACACTTAAAATTTAATTTATCTGTGTCATGAGACCGCTTTGAAAATATATTTCATATGATTGGATACAATGAGGTCCCTTTTCCATGCTTTACCGAAAAGTTACTGGAAAATTTATTTCATCATAGAATGTAAGTCGATTGGAGTTCAGGTTATCCCAACATGAAGTTTGTGTGTGTATGTTATAAAGAAACTATAAACAATACATGAAAGGGTATGTAGGTGATCATAAATTATGTAGAAGGGACAATAAATTGGCAGTGTAATAAAAGACTTCGCAAAATTCCTGACGTAGATACTCAATTTAATTAATTAAGTTGACATAGGAGCCTTGTTCCATTTAATTGATTATAAAAGTGACCGTCTGACCGATTGGTATTAATGTAAATGATGGGATTACATTTGAAATACAATTATTCAATATAATATAATATAATGGTCCATACCTGGATATTACCCAGTTATTTAACATGATATGCATGATCATCTTGTACATCACATGAATTCACCATAGTTCGTAGATAGATTTAAAATTAAATGGAATATACGGTGTGGAAACTTATGATTGACCATACAGAAAAGTACAGTTGCAAATTGGGACGCTGTGATGTCGTCTCTTAACATTTAGGTTAAGACATAGGATTCATTTTCTAGGCCATGACCAGCCAATCAGTATCATAGGGAGTCCGCATATATCAGTGAAGCTTATTGTGGGCGATCATTGCATCTCACTGGGAATTTCTTAGGAGGTCATTAAAGGAAAGAAAAGTCAGCTGGTGTCAAAGAGTTGGTATAAAACAACGATGAAAGTTTCAGGTGAGCATCAGTTTAATTTCGAACGTACACGATGCAGTGGAACAGTGATCATGAAAAAAATTGTGTTAGTGCTGTCGATACCAGAATTATTTTCGATTTTTCTTAATGTGATAATTTTTGCCAAGAAAAGTTATACGTTCTTTGATTTAAAGAAGGAACATCAGATCAACACCTTAAAACAGTTAAATAACACAAGGGGTTGAGTTATATCTTATTTTAATACGCTTTAATACGTTTTAAATTATGTGTGTCTCGTTAAACCTTTACCCTTTACCTCTTTAATTTCACATTAGCGCTTCAAACTATTACAATTTACTATTCTTGTTAATCTAAATTCCGTTTAAGCCATGGTTATTCTTCTTTTCTTAGTTCGATTATACTTCTCTATTCCATGCAAAAAGAATAAACCTAGTTTAAATGGGTCAATTTGAGATCTTTTCAACTTACTAAAATCCCTGCATTAAAGATAATAATTAAGGAAAACTCTCATAACAAAGACATACAGGATGATTTTTGTGGCAAAAATAGATTTTGCCCAAATTATGAATTTTTTAAATCATACCTAACTAAAACTTTGGCAAACAGTATCTGTAGTAGCTAATAATAATCGACCAAGTTTACACTTGGAGTAGTTTTCCACACACACCAAAACACTTTTGCACACACTCGACGCGCGTTTCGCCAACCAAGTTGGCATCATCGGGAGATGATTAAAACTAAGCTTAACCTAACAATGGGACCTATTTATACCTAAAAATGCGTTACGCTTCGACGAACAATTACCGCGATAGTAACAAAAAAGGTGGGTAAAATATTTAGCTTCGTTGAAGCGTTAACGCTTGACTAACATAAATAGCGGGCTATTTGGAATGGGCCCTTTGTCACTATTCATACTATGTTTACATTTGTTAATTTCCAAGCTTTCGAATGCATGTAGTTGTCTAGAGTTTGTTAAATTTCTAATCAACCTTAAATTATTAATATCTATTTTATGATTGTTATCAAAAGCATGTTGGGCAACGCTAGACTTCTCTATTCTTCCATATTTTAGATGAGCCATATGCTCCTTAAACCTCGTCTGGATAGAGCGTCTTGTTTGTCCAACATACTTTTGGTTGCAGTCCTTACAGCTGATTTCGTAAATCCCCGACCTTTCGTTCATTCCAATTTTATCCTTAGGGTTGCCTAAAAGTTGTTGTAGTTTATTTCCTGATCGATGAACCACCGTCATATCAATGTTGTTGAAAATTCTACTAAGACCTCGGGTAAACCGGGGTTCATATGGAATTGATACAAATTTTGAATTTTCTTTCTCAATACGAAAGGTCGAAGAATTTCGAAGTGCCTCCCTAAATTTACGCTTCCTAATTAATTTATCAATCAAATTAGTAGAAAAACCATTACTCAAAGCTATATCCTTAATTAACTCTTTTTCTTTTTCAAACCTCTCTTTAGTTAGCGGAAAACTTAATAATCGACTAATCAAAAAATTAAAACTTGCCATCTTGTGTTGGTCACAATGATGAGAATCATTAGGAATATATCTAAGAGTGCTGGTATCTTTCCTATATACATCGAATTCTCCTCTGACAACCATTTTGATAGGTGAGTTCGAAAATTTACCCATTTCACAACCTGGCTTTTCAGTTATTAATTCAAATGATTTCATTAATAAAATTAGCAATATTCAGCTACAAGATGGGGAAATTTTGCTCTCCTTTGATGTTTGTTCATTGTTTCCGAGTGTACCAATTCCACAAACCATGGACTATCTCAGGGATTTACTCGAATCAAATAATTTAAGCCAAGAGGTAGTAAACGAATATATTCAACTCACAAAACTATGTATGAAGCAAAATTGCTTTCAATTCAATAATAATTTCTTTGAACACCATGAAGGGACAGCCATGGGTAACTCTTTGTCTCCATTCATTGCCAGTCTTTTCATGAATCGCTTCGAAACAGAAGCAAAAGAAGAATTCGAGTATTTTCCTAGAGTTTGGCTTAGGTATGTGGATGATATTTTTGCAGTGTTTGATACAAAAGTCGCGGATGTAGACGTTTTTGTTTCCAAATTAAATAGTCGTTTCACTTCTGTCAAATTCACATATGAAATTGAAAACAATCAACAACTACCATTTTTAGATGTACTAGTAATTAGAAATAATGAAAATAATTTAGAATTCGATGTATATAGGAAAGATACCAGCACTCTTAGATATATTCCTAATGATTCTCATCATTGTGACCAACACAAGATGGCAAGTTTTAATTTTTTGATTAGTCGATTATTAAGTTTTCCGCTAACTAGAGAGAGGTTTGAAAAAGAAAAAGAGTTCATTAAGGATATAGCTTTGAGTAATGGTTTTTCTACTAATTTGATTGATAAATTAATTAGGAAGCGTAAATTTAGGGAGGCACTTCGAAATTCTTCGACCTTTCGTATTGAGAAAGAAAATTCAAAATTTGTATCAATTCCATATGAACCCCGGTTTACCCGAGGTCTTAGTAGAATTTTCAACAATATTGATATGACGGTGGTTCATCGATCAGGAAATAAACTACAACAACTTTTAGGCAACCCTAAGGATAAAATTGGAATGAACGAAAGGTCGGGGATTTACGAAATTAGCTGTAAGGACTGCAACCAAAAGTATGTTGGACAAACAAGACGCTCTATCCAGACGAGGTTTAAGGAGCATATGGCTCATCTAAAATACGGAAGAATAGAGAAGTCTAGCGTTGCCCAACATGCTTTTGATAACAATCATAAAATAGATATTAAATAATTCAAGGTTGATTAGAAATTTAACAAACTCTAGACAACTAGATGCATTCGAAAGCTTGGAAATTAACAAATGTAAACATAGTATGAATAGTGACAAAGGGCCCATTCCAAATAGCCCGCTATTTATGTTAGTCAAGCGTTAACGCTTCAACGAAGCTAAATATTTTACCCGCATTTTTTGTTACTATCGCGGTAATTGTTCGTCGAAGCGTAACGCATTTTTAGGTATAAATAGGTCCCATTGTTAGGTTAAGCTTAGTTTTAATCATCTCCGGATGATGCCAACTTGGTTGGCGAAACGCGCGTCGAGTGTGTGCAAAAGTGTTTTGGTGTGTGTGGAAAACTACTCCAAGTGTAAGTTCTACACCAAAGGTTCCAACCCCTCTTCAGGACCAAGTTTAAGTAAAAGTAAAGTAAACTAAAATCAAATTTGATGTCATTTCCGTCGAAACTGGAAGTCGGCCATTTTGACTGTACAGGGTCATCACGCGAAAATGTCCTTTTTTGAAATAACTCAGCCATTTTTCATGTTATGACATAGATGTAAAGCCTTTCTGAACTAGTTTTTTCCACAGAATCTAAATTTTCAGTCAAAAAAACAATAACGCATCGCATTTCAGAAATACGACATTATACTTTCTCTTTTAAATAGAACACTCTGTATGTTTTGAAATATTTCGATTCTGCTTCTCTTTCTGAATTCAAAAATGTCAACATATTTTATGTTATCTCAAATGGTTTTTGAGATATTTAGATTTGATGATATTTTGATTATATTAAAATCTGATATATGAATCTGACGATATTAAAATAACGTGACCCATTTTGTTAAATAAATTTTGAAAACAAAGAAAAACATGAACCATAATGTGAACATGATCTCTGAGAAACATAGAATATTGATTTCATACATGTAATTAACAAAAAGAATATTAACAAACATTAAAAAAATAAAAAAATATTAACAAAGAATTAACAATGTTAAATATTACAAGGTTAAATATTATAAATAATTTTAGATACTTTAATGCATATATTCAATTTAGTAATTGTTCAATATGTCTACCTCTATTTTCATAACAAAGTCTAAATCACCTAAACAATCACAATTATATGATCAGGAATTCTCTAAACAATTTAAAACGGCGGTACCTATAGACTTTGTTATGAAAATAGAGGTAGACATATTGAGCAATTACTAAATTGAATAAATGCATTATGTATCTAAAATTATTTATTATATTTAACCTTGTAATATTTAACACTGTTAATTCTTTGTTAATATTTTTTAACTTTTTTGACGTTTGTTAATATTTTCTTTGTAAAATAAATGTATAAAATCAACATTCTATGTTTCTCAGAGATAATATAAGATATGTTGACATTTTTGAATTCAGAAAGAGAAGCATAATCGAAATATGTCAAAACATACAGAGTATTCTATTTAAAAGAGAAAGTATAATGTCGTATTTATGAAATGCGATGCGTTATTGTTTTTTTGACTGAATATTTAGATTCTGTGGAAAAAACTAGTTCAGAAAGTCTTTACATCTATGTCATAACATGAAAAATGGCTGAGTTATTTCAAAAAAGGACATTTTCGCGTGATGACCCTGTACACGTCACTAAATTGGAAAATAAATCTTATATACCTACACGTTTCAAATTTCAAAACAGTTGGTTATAAACAAGGGAGCTATAAGCCTGGGCCGGTTCTCGTGGCCACCTGGTATAAAGAATTAAAATATATTTTAAGCAACCCGCTGTATCATTCGTATTTTTAAAAGTGTTGATCAGAGTAGCGGTATAGATACGTTATGATAATTTCATTATATCTACAAACTTTAAAAAGAAATAATTCTGTCTGAGAATGTTTTCTACAAAATGTCGAAATAATATAGAATTTATTTTATTATACATTTCCATCCTATTACATAATATACAGGGTGGTTCAGAATTTACCGATTAAACTTCGGGAACTAATAGAGTACGTTAAAATAAATGGACTTTCTTTAATAAACTTATATCTAAAACCGCATAGTATCTGAGATACAGGGGGTCAAAGTTTAATTAAAAAAAAAATTATTTTTAAATATGTTCTTAATTAGTTGAGGTATTTTAACGATACTTGTTTGACAAATTAACAGTAACAAGTCTCGCTAATTTATACAGTGACGGAGTATTCAAGATACTAATTTATAGCTTTGCAGAACGTTTTCTGAACCAATTTTTTGGACAAAGCTTTGGGTTATGACAAAAATGCCAAGAATACTTTTTTATTAAGAAATAATTGTAGTTTTTAAAAATGTTAATTTTTTGAAATTTATCCAGTGGCGTATCACTGTTTTTTAACAAGTAAAAATACTCCGCCACTGTATAAATTAGCGAGTCGAATTTTTTTCGGAAAACGTTACTTGTTACTGTTAATTTGTCAAACAAGTATCGTTAAAATACCTCAACTATCCGAATCTTGACATTTTTAACTTTATGGAGGTTTTGGGTATGATTATTTAAAAATCGGTCCCAAATTATTAAAGAACTTGTAAAGCAAAATAATTCGTATAGGTTAACTTTATTTTTTGAATGCTCATTTTTTTATGTCAACGTGGAGGTCATAACATAGTATTTTAAATAGAACAATATAACTCAGTGCGTGTATAAAGTTTGGATCCTTGAAAGTAAAATTTCACAAGGAGGCATTACAAGAAGAACCCACGTCGATTTTGTTTTTCAAAACCGTAGTTTTTTTGATAAATTTTAATTTTATTATCCTCTTTATTTTTGAAGTTATGACGTCAACAACGATTTTTTAATGATACTTTATCTCATTATAATTACTCTTGTGAAATTCTGTTTTGAATTATTGAGACTACACGCGCACTACTGAGTCAATCGTGCTTGCAATTGGAATATTTACGGGAAGTTTAATTCATTTTTGTATAAACAATTGATATTCTTGCTAATTTCTCAACATTTTTTTAGAAAAATAAAACTATGTAGTATTATGTAAATATTAGGAGCTAAACCAATTATTCTTAAAAATGGAATGAAAACCTGAATGCTCTCAATAATTTCCTATTTTTGATTACTGTGGCCACACCATGAGCTGCTCTTTGCAATTCAATAATTTTGTTAACTCCATGTACGGATTGAACTCTTCAAAATAATGCAGGCTCGCTATTTATAAACGCTTTTCTGTAATGCACTGTTTTTGTTGTACTAAAGTGCTGAATTTCGATTATTTTAAAAATCAATATTCTTCTATCTTCAAAGAAAAATGTAATATTTGCCAATTTGATATACGTATTTTGTACCTACGCGTTATTATTCTAACATTTTTATGTAAATCAACTTTTTCCTTACCACGATCCCCTTCAGCCTTTTGGAAAGAAATTGGAATGATTGTCTGTTTTATTGATTTGGTAAATTGTTTTAATTTTGTTATCTTTAGTTTCAGAAGTTATTGTACAAATTTCCCCTTAAAAAAGGCAGACCAAAATTGAAGTTGTCGATTTTTATAATAAAAAAGACACATTCAAAAATTTGTTTTATTACTAATTACAAAGTAGTAGTACCGATTTTTACAGAATTTGGTTGTATTTACGAAAAAAATTTAAAGCTCAGTTTAGTAATATACCTATATGTATTACTACATTACACCCCTATTCTCATTCCTTAGAGGCATAAAGTATTATTTTATTTATTTATTTATTTTTAGATACTTGCCTCTTACTTGGACTAGCTAAATCGACTCTCTTTATCATATGCTCTTTGTGGGTCGCTGATTCAAGTTTTGAAAGGTTCTTTGATTAAATTTTATCTGATCTTTATTGTATTTTGTAACATTTAAATTGATTTACTTGAGAGTAATTCTATCTGCAAAGCAGTTTGTCGATGTTGGTTGCATACTCTAATAAAAATTTTGTATTCAAGAAAATGAACTTTTATTGTAGTTTCAAAATTAAAGTTTTGAAAGAAAATAACATTTAAAATTATTCAGAAGTCTCATATGCTCATCTAATTCCTTAATTTGTTTATATGTAACAGTAATTTTTTTTTCTATTCGTAGATATCAAACATGAATATTCAAAAGTTCCTAATACTAGAAATTGCCAATTGTCAATAAACTACGATGAATAAAGTTTCTCAAAGTTAGAATTTTTAATTCGCACATAAAATGTATTAGAAATTATTCAATGTATTGACCTACTAACGTTCTTCTAAGTTGGATGTCAAGAGCAGGTGCTGTAGAAGTTCTTGTTGTTTTCCCAGGGTTTTCTTAACAGGTTGACGTCTCCTTAATTTATTTTGCTTACCTACTCTATTTTTCCTATATTCTCATTATTTTCTCTTGTTTTTAAACTTTTTCTTCATGAAAATTACGAAATGACCAGCTTCTCAAAAATAATATTTGTTTACCACGAAAACAGTTTTTTTATTGTCTCCCCAGAGATTGATTTTTTTTCTTCTGATGATGTTTTTCATAATTCGATTTTGCTTCGCCTGCAGCAGCACATTTTTCTGATTCAGATATCATTGTTAAACACTGAAAATCTTCGTTGCACTTTGTGTTAGTTATCACAGTGAGTTTCATTTTTTACTTTTAACTAATTAACTCTAGCAGCTCTTTTTTAAAATCCTTTCTCGCACTAAACCTATTTATACAAATTTTTTATACTTAAATTAATTAATCTAATTAAAATTTTGATGTCAGTTTTTTTATTTTTTAGAGTATTTACCCCTTGGACGTAGATTGCTTTGCAGGAGTTGTGATCAAAATTGTAATCTGAACCAAGTTTTATGATTTTAAAATGAAATTGTTGAAAATTAAAATTATAATTTAGTTAGTTTACTTTCTGAGCTATTGCAGCTATCGGTTATTGCATTTTCAAAACTATTGTAGGTAAACGTTTAATACATGATTGAGGTAAAAGTTATTTTTGTTATTTTTTTGTTTTGTTTTAGTAATTTTTTATAATGAACAATTAATATTTATGATATTTACTAAACTTTACTTATACTAATATTTCTTTTTTATATGTTTCAATGTTTTATACCTATTGTCTTAATCTTTCTGAATTTAATAAGTTGCGTATAAAAATACATGTCAGTATAATTACAGAAATAGAAAATGGACTAAAAAAAGTTTTATAGCTAATCCACTATAACAGAACAAACTTCAGCTCATGAGGAGAAAAACAAAAGGTTAGCCATCATGTTTAACAGTATGCAAAATTAAATTTCTGTGAATATGGTGGAACGAAATATTAGAAATAACCTAACGAGGATTGAAAGAAAGAGAACACTGATGTTACGCCATGATGCTATGAGAAATGTGAAGACGTGTGCTCCCAACGAAACTATACCCCGATTCCTATCATTCATGTCTGGTACCCACTACTTTTTGAACTCTGACCTCTCAAGCAATGGCTATGTGCAAGGGCAATTAAATTTTCAGAGTATAAATTTTCACTACAGGTTTAGTAACAAAACTAATTAGACATTGTTGTGACTTGAATATGTAAAAAAAACTGTTTTCTTAACCGTCTCACAAGTCACCGAAGCAACCAATAGGAAATCCTAGAATGACTTATTAAGTAAAAAGAGTCGAGTCCTTACTATTTATTATGGAGTCCGGATCTTATCTAGGGCATCGACAATTTCGTCTCCCATTAAGTCCGAAGCAATTCACACGCATTCTAATTTATTTTAAAATAGTATCGAAGTATCGATCATTGCAACCAAATAAAATACCAAATGTTTATCAACGCAGTTACCTACTCAGATACGTGTCGAAATTAAATTAGAACTTATTTCTCGCACATAATTTCTTTTTCTTCAATGTTAGAGAAATGCGTGTAATTCTTAATAAAAAGATATTCCATCCACAAGTTTTAGATTTTATCACAGTTTTCTACCACTCTGAGGAATTTTTAGTAAATAAAATAATTATGTTTCTCAAATACATTTTCATAAATTCTTCAACGTTGCAAAAAATAACTTCTGTTTACCCACGTATTCAGGCAAATCTCTAAAATCACACTGCCACTGCCAAAATTACTTAAACATAGGAATAGAATAGAAATAAATAAGACTTAAGTAAAGTTCGTCTTGTCTGAATTTCCAAAGTAAGTCTCGTATAGTTTAATTATTATTTGAATCAACTGTTTCAAGTTATTCGTCCGGACGAATATTACATCTGATGCAGATCTAAATGATTAAAGCAAATAATTTACATTGACAATATTGTCGAACGTGTGCGGAACAGAACATTAACGTGCAATTAGGTAAAGTTTAATTATTTTCCTCGTGTCAGGTTGATGTTGTGCACCCATACATGCTCGCATTTTTAGTCATTGTGATTGTTGCGGGTTATTTCTTTCCAATGTTCATCCGAGTTCCAAATTTTCAGTATTTTTAAATAAATTATTTCTTTGGTCTAAAATTTTAAATATACCTACTAGAGAACTAGTGAAACAGTGAATCAGTCATTTTTTATTATCTATCAGGTAACCAAAATGTTCTTTATTCTTTGGCATATATATATTTATATCACTGACACTAGGAGAGTGCAAAACATATTTTTGATGTATCTATTGATATTCTGCTATTTCTGATTTCACCATTGTTGACTAAGCAAATACATTTACAAGAACAAATTCTAAGTGCATTCATGTTCGTTAAAGTAAAGTTTAAAGCAATTCAGTATATCTAGGTTTTCTTTTAAAATTTAAAAATTAATAATATTTCCTGTCAAATTAGAAATAGCAGAATTTTGATGGATACACCAAAAACATGTTTTGATACTCTCCCAGTTACAATTATTTATGCCCTTTAAAGCGGTCATAAAAATATAACATTAATTATAACGTAATTTAATCTAACACACAAAACTTCTCTGAAGATGGTTTTTACAACCGAAACGTTAGAAAATAAGAATAGTTTTTTATCTATTTATATGACCGAGAAGCCTAAGAAGCAACGATCAAATTAATTGGTATCAACGGTCAAAGAACAAAAAATCACTATATTTTAAAGACTAAATTTTGAAAATCACTAAAAAAGAACAAAAATTGTAACTTTTCCACAGGAGTCTAAAATATACCTAATAATTTAATAGTCAAATTAACAGCTAAAACAGCTCAAAACTTAAATTTTATTTTGTTCGACTCATTCAATAAATTATGTTTTTTAAATACTTAATTTCCGCAAATCACAATAATTGTAATTATAGTTAATTATATAAGCGATTGTTTTTGTATAACAACACAATTTCCAACATAATGATCTTCTACCAAGTTAGTACTTAGGATATACAATAGCTTGTGTAGAATACATAGAAACACATTTTACTAACATTATTATATTTATTAGTATCATATTAGTGATAGTGGGAATGTGAAATAAGTAATGAACAGTTTCATAACTTAAGCAATAATACAAAATATTTGTGAGAAAGAGACCTTTTTCAGTTCTAATAGGAATTACTCCCACAGTATAAACTTTCGATTAAACACATTAATAACAGAAAAAATTATCTGTGTGACAAAAGTAGCTTAGGATGAAATATATTTTTATTATATTGATTTAAAAGCCACAAGACTTTATAATACTTTAGTTATTTCGTAAATATTACTCTCAAAGTATCCAAAATAGTAACCACGTTTGAGGTTTATTTATTGACTTCATTTAATATAATAACGTCTGTAATGCTTGCATTATGCTGATGTTAAATTTATACGTTTACGATATTGGGCCACTTTCTACTTTAACGATTTTTTATATAAAAAATGTTTCATCACAACCAATTTTCTGAGCTTAGCTAAGTAAACCTTATGTTGGGATATAATCCAGGTATCCGGGAGTATCCTTTCTTAACACCGAAATTGCTGTACCGTATATTTATAGATTTATATTTTCCTATGGCATGTGAGAAAGAACCCTCGTCCCTTGAAGTATTGTAAAATATTTAACGTGTAAGTTACTATGTTATATTTTTATCTATTTATTTTTAGGAAACGTGATGCAACATGGTGTAGAATGTCTTAAATCAACGTATATTGTGATAAATTAAAACTTCTTTTGAAATTAAACCTAGAAATAATTATTTAAAACATAATATTCATAATTACTCGTTAAAAGTAGACTTAATTTTTCTAATTCTGGGAAAAACTGTTCTTATATAGGTACATATTGTAGAAGTTTCCTCATTAATTAATTCAAGGCTACCATCTTGGATAAATGACGGATTTCCACGATTGTCCCCTCTCTTGTTGGTACTTAAACGCACTTAGTTATTTCAGATATAATAATAACAGGGTTCCTGACAAGATAACTTTCTGTAAACAATCTTTTCCATATGATGTAAAATTACGATGCAAAGGCAAAGAAGGTGTGAATCTATTTTGTGGCGCCTTTATGGATATATATTAAGTCAAAGTGTCAGCAATTTTCTAAATTTTGTTGCTTTGTAGAACATTCATACTGGAGCCGAAGAGAAGAAAATAAAAAATGCGGAACACGGGAATCCAACGTCAGAATTATCTATATCTGCGGAACTTGCAAGAAGAGAGGATTTAGTTCGTTGTTTCAAATAGTGATTTTTATTGGAAAATATATAAGCAAAGTCATCGATCTCGTGGTGTATTGCCAGGCGTGTAAATCATGGGCGTCAAAAAGTGAAACAGACGAATACGAAGCTTGGATAGATGAACTATATAAAGGAATATTAGGCTAATCATGACGGATCTACCGGCAAGATGGAAGTTGATTGCGTGAAGGACATTTTAATTCGCATCTCAATTAATAATTGAATTGACGCTTTTTATGGCTAGCCTTCAGGAGAAACCCACTCTCTTGACGAAATGTACAATGCTGTGTGGACGACAAGTCATCATGAGATTTCAACCAACGACGCAATCCACAGCATACGCTCTACCCAGCAGGGTCAAATAGTTGGCGCAAGTGGCGCAAGGCTGAGGTAGACGAACCTGTGGATGAATTTAATCACGAGCCCCCAATCGACGAAGATGTTGGTGCTGCTATACAGCTGCTATATACGAAGATTTGTCCAATAGAGACTTACTAGAGACTTTTATAAGTGGCATTTCAAGAGAATTACCTTTTGAATTAATTAATAATATAAATGAGTTTTGACTGCTACTATTACACCTGGTAAACTTACATATAATTTGGAGAAAATTTATATTCGTTTTTATTTAACATCAACAGAAAATGTATTAAGATCAACTGAAAATTTTATGTCTATATACCTGATGGGGCGTTGTTCCAAATTTCTTTGTTTAAAATATACAAATTTTCATATTTTATAGTAGTTATTATCAACAATAAATTTTCTTCTTTGAAGTTTATTGCCAAATTGTGCACATTATTCTACTGCACCTCATTTAAATAACTAATGGATTCCGAATTTCCAGCTGATTTATGCGGAGCATCACATCCCATAAACTCTTTGATATGATAATTTGGATGATTAAAATTAACATTAAGTAAATTTAAACTGTTTTTATGACTATCTGCATTTAGAGTCATAAAATAATAAATTATATAAAAATCATTTAAGGCGAAAAGTTCTTTAGCAAACATAATTAGAGAAGTAATTGGAGACGGTAATGAAATGTTAAGATGTCCTACATATTCATAGACTATTCAAATTATTATTGAGATAATTTAAAAGAACGACAAAAAAAAACAAATTTTACGAGGACTTCTTGTATCTAAGCTGAGAATCAAGTAAACGTAACGCTGCATTTGCTTGCAGATAAACCAATACTTCTTTGAATTCACCAAGACGGATCATGGATGAACGTAGATTTTATTTATTTTTATAAGAACACTCCGATTTAGTCAAGTTTAAAAAAAGTGGTTCTTTTTTTAAATGTAGTTTACCATAAAAATGTTTCGGTTTGTAATTTTTATAATCTTTTTTATAATATGTCTATCTATTATCAGAATACTCGCGGGTTAAATACACAAACGATTGAACTGTTTAACTCTGTTTCTAGCTGCTGTTGGCCTATAATAGCGTTTACTGAAACTTGGATAAATTCCTCTGTTCTTGACAATGAGCTTTTCAATAATACTTACAATGTATTCCGCGCGGATCGTGATTTTAGATCTACCAATACCTGTCGCGGTGGAGGAGTACTACTCGCAGTTAGTGGGCAATTTAATGCAAGTCAACTAGATCTTAGTACAACTAATGCACGCTTTGCCACATATATTGATATTTTAGGTATAAAAGTTGTAATAAACCATCGTGTAGTTTACATTTTTGTAATCTACGTACCACCGACCACTAATATTGAAGAGTTAGAACTCGTTATTGATAGCATCAGCGGTCTAAACACTATCCACAATGACGCTATATTAATCGTTGGAGACTTTAATATTCCCAGCTACTATTCTAGTTACTTACATAATCAAGCAAATCCTCAAGTTTCGGCCCTAAATAATTTTATGAACTTTCTTAATTTATCTCAATATAACTTTGTACCTAATAATAATAATAGATTACTTGACCTTGTCCTATCTAATTATCAATGTTCTGTTGAGAGATGTGAAGACGTATTATGAAAAAAGAACGTTCACCATCCGACAATAACAATATCTTTCAACATAAAAAATGAGACAGATGCACACCCTGTCTCTCCCCCTAACTTTACCAATACTTATAATTGCCGCAAAGCTAATTACCCTCTTTTATATGAACATATTCTTAATACCAACTGGGATGTGTTACGTGATTTTAATGATGTTGATGATGCCTGCGCTGCTTTTTATAGTTTGCTGACGGAAATATTTGATAATCACGTTCCCAAGATTCAGACTACCAGCAACAGAATTTTTCCTCCGTGGTTCAATGCGAGTATTAAGAAAGACATCAGGCTTAAAGAAAAAGCTTGGCGAACTTTCAAGAAGACGGAAAATGTGACCTCTTTGGAAAATTTTAAAAGGTTACGGGCCAAAATAAAAATAGATATACAGATATCATTTAAAAATTATATTACCAGTATAGAAGGCTCTATTAAATCTGATCCTAATAAGTTTTGGTCATATATTAACAGCAAGAAAGAAGTCACCAATATATCCAATGCTATGATGTACAATGAATCTACTATAAATAATCCTAATAATATTGTTAATGCGTTTGCTAATTTTTTTGAAGAGTCGTATTCTCACACTGATATCCATCAAGCGGACGACATCAGCTATAATAGTTACAGAATCAATAGCAATCTAATAATTAACTCATTTTCTGAAGATCAGGTACTGCAGGCCATTAAGCACATCAAACCCAAATTCACTACAGGTCCCGATGGTATCCCTGCTTTCATATTAAGAGATTGCTCTAACGCATTCGCATATCCACTTTTTATTTTATTTAACCTCTCCTTGAAAAATAATACCTTCCCCAAAGCATGGAAATACTCCAAAGTCTGTCCCGTCTATAAGAAAGGAAACAAAACTGATATCACTAACTTTCGTCCGATCACAGTTATTTGCAATTTCTCCAAAGTTTTTGAATTTCTCTTGCACGATGCTCTTTATGTTCATGTAAAAGATGCGATAACGCCTCTGCAGCATGGTTTTATGAAATGTCGATCCACTGTGACTAATCTTATGTGCATTACGCAATATATATCTGAATCTATAGACATGCAAATGCAGACAGATGTAATATACACGGATTTTTCAAAAGCATTCGATAGACTTGACCATAATAAGTTACTTCATAAACTCAACAGTTACTGCATTTCCAATGACTTAATAACATTTTTTACGTCCTATCTTTCCAATAGATTCCAATACGTTTCTTATAATGGTTATAAATCTATCGAATACACTGCTTCCTCTGGAGTCCCCCAGGGGTCTATACTAGGCCCCTTGTTTTTTAACATATACGTGAATGACATTATTGATGATCTGGATGTGTGCTGTCTACTCTACGCAGATGATCTCAAGTTGTATTCAAGAATTGAGAGCATCGACGACTGTGTTAAGCTCCAATATAATATTTCAAAAATACATACATGGTCGGTTGAAAACAACCTAGATCTTAATATTCAAAAATGCAATATTATGACGTATACAACAAAAAAGTCGGAAATCACATATAATTATCACGTAAACGATACTTTGTTAGCTAGACAAACTACATTTAAGGACCTTGGCGTAACCTTTGACAAGGGATTGTCCTTTTCTAATCATGTCGACATTATAGTTTCTGAAACTTACAAAAACCTGGGCTTTTTGGTACGCAACTGCCGTGATTTCACCGACACTGACACTATCAAACTTTTGTATTACACATTCATTCGCTCAAAGCTTGAGTATGCTTGCCTTATTTGGGATCCGCATTACAGTGTGAGCATAAATAATGTAGAATCAGTGCAGCGTAGATTTAAAATTTTTGTCTTTCAACTTAGACGGTATCTATCCTGCCATCGGCTTTCCGCAAGAGGCTCTACTTAGACGGTTTTCCCTGCCCTCTCTTGAAAATAGGAGGGTGCACTTATCACTATCATTTCTTCACAAACTAATTCATGACACAATCGACTGCACCGAATTAGTACGACATTTAAATTTTCATATCCCTCGGCTTACCTCAAGACAAGATCAATGCTTTTATCTACCAACTCCTCGTTCAAACATTTTGAAACACTCTCCATTATATAATATGTGCAACTACTATAACCATCGTGTGACCGATTTTGATATTTTTTTTGACAAAGTACCGAAACTTGCAATAAACTCCTGATATAGGTATTGGGCAAGCGCACTGCTAGTTTTTCTCTGTCATTTACTGTTTATTTTTTACGTATTTATATCATTTTTAATGCTTTATATTTTAGCATAGTTTATATAAGTATTTTAGTTTATAATTTTATGATGTGTTATAAAATATGATGATACCTTAATTTTGTTAAGTTCATCTTGAATTTCTCACTTAGTTGAATTTTATAATATCTGTATTGTTTCCCATCCTGTAAATGGATTTTGTGTCTGTTGGGTGGTGTAAATTAAAATAAAATAAAAATAAAATAATCAATGAAAAGAAATTAAAACATCTTCGACAATACGACTTCGTCTATTCCTAGAGATACCTTACGTAGGAGAAACTACACATTTACAGACTTACAGGTCATTTTTTGTTTAAATTATTGAAGATACTCAAACCATGTTTGTTTATTACCACAACTAAAATAATAGAACCGTTGCTCTTATCAAATAAAATATGTTTGTTGGGCAACTTGTTTGATGCAGCATGTGGTAATACCTATGTGCACCATTTTTCTATGTGCAGGAACAGCTTCAGTATGTTATTAGTGCAAGTTTTATATAGACTCAATTGTTTCTAAACTATTTTGTTTGCGATATCTTTTTACTTATATGAGAACGGGTATCAAAAAGTACATAATAAGTTCGTCTGCTTCTAATATGCTCCAGTAATCAGAAAATAAAGTTAATATCCTTCTCCAAGATGACCTTTGTTTCAGCCAGGACTGAGGAGGAGGTCTCAGTGGCAAATTGCATAATATCAACAAATCTCTCATAATAATTATTTGTTATTAGGTATATGCAAAATAGCGAAACCTTCCACAACCGTAATAAACTTGTTTGAATTTAATCGATTTTAATCTCAACTCTAAAGCTTACTCTACGCAAACTACAACTAACAAGACCCTTGAGATTGAACAAAAACTCCAACTAGCACGAAACCAGTCAAGCATCTAAGTTAAAAACATTTTGTATGCATATATTTTCATAATACCTTCTCTTCCTGTATGTAAAACAACAATTTCTGTGGTGCAAAAACCGACTATTTGCGTGTGAAAATCGTTACTTATGCATTATGTGGATGGAACGTGTATATCCAGGGGCTGAAAATTTGCCATCATCGGTTATTCGTACCCCGGATATAACAATTTTAAACCACAAAAAAAATATTTTGCGAATCATAGCGAATGTAATAAATTGTTTACGACTTAGTTGAATTAACAGCATGTGTTCTTTTTACATTCTTATATTTTCTTGCAAATTAAAGTAATCATACAGGCATCTACAGATATCTTAATACTGACTATTTTATATAAGTAAATAATGACAAATATTCGAAGGAACTATTTCACCTAATCTACTAACCAAATGTTACAGGGAATACGTTCTGTTTAAAAATAAAAATTCACATTCACAAATAAATACAAATATAAAAATCAGTTTACTTCCACTCGTAACTCCGCCTTGATCGTGACTTTCAACATAAATATTATTAGCAAAGTAATTGTTGTTTTAACACTGTTTCTAATTATTACCGAATCCGTAATTATGGCTTAACTAAATAATATCCTCAATAACTTCCTTATTTTCTAAATAATATGAAAGATTTAATTTATATAAAAACAAAAATAACGTTTAGGGCTGCTTTAATGTTAGTTTCTACATCAGATTGTCATTTAAGCTACGGCCTTGAAAAATTGGATTACCTTAGAAGTTTGCAGATTAAAAACGTTATGGGTTTAACTCTCAAACGAAAAAGGAAATAAATCATAATTCATAACCTATTAATTTTGGTATGGAGTTTAATAAATCGAATAAGTAGAATAATATTTGACGATAACACTTCGTACCTACTCATATAGAGTGTTGATATAAAAAAGAATTGATCATCCCCAGTCTTTTTAAATAGAGATTTAAAGTATTTAAGAAATCCGTGGGTATTTTATTACAACTAATTAGACTAATTATGACTCGAATTATGATTATCCATTTTCTATTTAAAAACTACAGCAATCTCACTGCATCAAACAAATGTCACACAAAACTAATCCTTGGTAAACAAAGCAAGATGAAACAAGACAAGAACTTACTTAATAAGTTTAAACTATACCGAAATATTTAAAACAACTTAGTAATAGACCAAAAAAATAAATACCTATTATTCCAATGAAATAAACAAAAATTAAACAAACTTAAAACACTTATGGCAAACTCTCAACGTAATTTGTCCTAAAATTGTAATTAGGATTACATACAGAAAATAAAAAACGATGATTAGACAGTTACCAACCAAAAAATGATATTAAATATTTTCACGGAGCATTACACCAGTGCAGTATAGGAAAAAAGTAAAAATAAAAGCATAACAAAACAGCTTAAATGTTATAAGAAACCAAAAGACAATTACAAAATTCATTTTACGTGCACGACACATCCGGATGGAATTAAAAATAAATATTAAACTTAGTAAAGCTTAGTAATTAATTAATAATAGTAAATAATAATATAATACAATAATAAAAAACCATATGAAAAATAATCCTCATATACAAACTGGTATTTGTTTTTTTACCCAGGAATAGAATTTGTCCAGAACAACGAAAATAAAGTTGGAGAAAGAAATTTTTTTTTGTATTCAGTGTATTATAATATTTCAATAGTTACAATTAGAGCCAATATAATAAAATGTTTAAAATAACTTAGCTCCCAGGAGAATTTTATCAAAGCAAATATCCTAAAATTTTAAAATTCGATTTGAGACTTGGGGTACATTATACTAATGACCCAGTTTGTTTAGGACGCCTATAATTAAATCTTTTATACATATTTAATATAATAAAAAAATATTAAATTTAAGAGATATTGAATATACCAAAGTTTATAATTCTACCGTTACCCGTTTTGGAGATATTTAGAGAAAATCGCTATCCGGGTTCCTCATTTAGGGGCTTAGGATCCATGTTTGTATACAATTTTCTTTTAATTTTTGTAATTAGAATTCACTAACAAATTATTGCACGCTAATATCAGGATAAGTATACAGGGTGTTAAGAAAAAGTCATCAACCATAGATTCTTTGGACGAAAATAATGCGACTTTAGTGTAATTTTTATTTTGGCATGTAGTTTTTCATATTATACTATAAAGTCGAGTAAACTTTAACTTGGCGTGCGGATGAGTTGATATTGTGCATACTATTTCATTTTCTCTTGCACACAAAGTTAAAGCAATAACCTAAAAACATTGTTCACGTATGTTTATACGTAAACAACGGTTTTGGGCCATTGCTTCAATTTTGTGTGCAAGAGAAAATAAATAATACCAAAGTTTACTAAATACTAAAAGTTACCTCACTCCTTCGCGGCACTTTCATATTTGGACATCAAAGGTGTACCGCGAACATGTGTTGTTATCATAAAGCGTTACGGATACCGGGTGCATTAGCAAGTCATGTACCTAGGTCACAAAAATCATTCGTAGAGTGAACGAGTGCCACTGTGTACATGCCCTGGGTACCTTTTACCAAGGACGCAGGGGTCAAGAGGTAGGGGTAGGCGAGCCGAGAAGTGTGGCAGGCGGATTCATGCCTTTCGTAGAGTGAGGTAACTTATAGTAATTTAGTAAACTTTGATAATACGCACAATATAATATCAACTCATCCACACGCCAAGTTAAAGTTTACTCGACTATAGTTACAGTTTAAATTTTGAAAATTATTTTTATTAATAATTCTGTCATCTTTTAAAATTTTTACCTGAAATTTGCACACATTTTCATCTTATGCATATACAATTTTTGTGTAATTTTGGTAAAAATAGTCAAAGCGCAAACGGGAAAAAGAGGGGCTGTACCCAAGATTACTAAAGGTCTAGATTGCATGTAACTGTGCGATAGTGGGGTGCTCCCAATACTTACGCGTCACTTGGAAGAAAAAACCGACATACATTTGTATATAGTGTGTGTGAGAAAACCTCAGATGCATCGAATTAATTCAAGAATCGGAATATCAGTCGATTTCGAAGTTTATTATGCATAAATATTTTAGAAATACTGAATATTACGCGACTCCCGCTTCTTCTTTAATTCCTCCGAGTGATGCGTCCCTGCTGCACTTTTATTGCAGGCAACCTATACCTTTAATAATCTTGGGTTGTACCCATTAAACCCCCCTCCTAACTGTTTCATGCGTACGCCTATGGTCTCTAGATATTTATTTGTAGATTAAATACTTTTTTCCCTAACTTTTCTTCTTATAAAATTTTAATTTAGGAATTGATTAACGAGATATTGCAGTAAATTTAGATTCATTTTCAATATTTTAGTTTCCAAATTTATATTATTGTTGTTTGTAGTAACCATTGGTTTTCTTTAAATTGATTACTTTTAGGCAAAAAATGCTGGAGACCTTTTTTGTTGTGCATAGTTAGAAAAGTTTAATAAAATAAAATTATAAAAACCAAAGGTGTACAGAGTCATCACGTGAAAATGTTACATTCTATCTACTGTAACTTTGTTGCGTTTTTATTTACTTATCGGAAAAGTAAAAATTGCTTTGAAAATTTATTGCCGGGAATTCAAAGTTTTATAGAAAAAAACAATTGAGCATCGCATTACAGAGATAAGCTATTGGCATTGTTTTTTCTTATGTAGCACTCTGTATATTATTACATCTTTTGATTCTTTTTCCTAATTTCATCGATATAATAATTGTACCTATAAGCTATTATCTTTTATTTATTACGAGATATAAATAATTACATAATTTAAATTACAACAATTAATATATAATTATTTTTTATCCTTGCTTTTCTACACATAACCTATATCTTTTTTCCAAAGTATCTACATCTCATAAAAAATAAAAGATAATAGCTTACATGTTTATATTGATACAATCGGGAAAAAACAAAGATTCAAAAGATATAATAATACGATGTTACATAAGAAAAAACAAAATTGATAGCTATACCTATAACTGTAATGCGATGCTAGATTGTTTTTTTCTATAAAAATTTGAATTCCTGGCAAAAAATTAGTCAGTTTTTACTTTTCCGATAAATTCAAAAGCAACAAAGTTACAGTAGAATATAACATTTTCACGTGATGACCCTGTACACATTTTTGCTTAAAAAACCTAGATTAATTCTCATTTAGCTATGCCACTGGCGTAAGTAAGAGAAGCAATCAAAATTACCTACTAATTCAAAGAAAATATGTTTGCCTAAATCGCCTTGCATCATCGGTCTCGTAATTGTTGCTTATTTAAAATTGGTACAAAATAAACAAAATCCTTCACTACCCAAAAATTAAAAATAAATAATATTTTTATAACCTGAATTCTAGTGCTAATTGTGACGTTATACAGAAACATAATAACCTCAACCAGTGAATATAGATTCCTATATTCACTGCCTCAACCAGTGAATATAGGAATGCCTCAACTAAAATAATCCCAAAGACGTTTTTGTAAAATTCGTATTACTAGCAAAAAATTGTACACAGACTGCCGGTAGTGAACACCCCAGGTTAATATCACATATCTGAATTTATTGAAAATCTCGTTAACCAAGGCCCAAATTAAAATTCTGTGAAAGTAAGGAAAGTTAGGGATATAAGTATATAATCTAAAAATAAATATTTAGAGACCATAGGCGTACGCATGAAAAAATTGGGAAGGTTAATGGGTACCACAACCCTCCTTTTCCCCGTTTGTGCTTTGACTTTATTCACCAAAATTCCACACGAAGTTTATCTGCATACGATAAAAGTCTGTGCAAAATTTTAGGTAGAAATCTTAAAAAACAGAATTATTAATAAAAACTATTTTCAATATTTAATCTTTTTTACGTGCCAAAATAAAAAATCACACCATAAAAGTCGCATAATTTTCGTCCAAAGAATATGTATAATATAAATGTTTTATCTTGTCAGATGTTTTCAATATGTGCTCTCTCGTTCTGGACCTACCTGGTAAATGAATGAAAAGTATTATTAAACAATGATATTATTTAATCATTTACAAAACTACCTTTAATGCCCTTTCCCTAATTCGATTCGTCTCTATTTTACCATTCGAAACTAGTCACAACGTTAAAATTACAGAAACACAAGACATCACAATAATTAAATATACCTATATCCCGAAGTCACATGTCACATTTATCATATCTAAACTCTTATAACTACATCGAAAATGATTTTGATTTGTACACGTGCGTCATGCACTCCACACACCAACAAACAAACTAACTGAAATAAATCTTTACAGGATGCGTTGATAAGTTTTTTGCGAAGTCTACTGCTACTATGTTTTATGTAATTCGTTTTTATGTTTAAAACACTTGATTTCTTATTAACGCTTAAACAAAACGATTTGGGTGCAATAGAACTTGAATGTTATAAATTATTATTAAGGGGATAATATAGTACCCAACATATTTTTGAAAATTCATATTTTCATTACTATTCATCGGAATCGTTTCAAATTTTTATGAATAATATGGAATTATATAATCTAAGGCTGTGTGCATGCATATTTGAATAGGCCGGAAAAATTTTAAAAATAAATGGAAAAAATGTGAAATTTTCCAAACCCATGCACATGCATCTAGAAAATGTAATTCTAAATACGGTGCTAAAATTCAAATCATTTACCTGCTGTCGTTTGCGTATAATAAATTTTCAAAACTCATGGCATTTTGTACCTGGAAAACAAAATGCCATGAATTTTGAAAATTTCGGCAAGCAACTTGCTTGAGGTTGTCATAAAATTATGAGGCATTTGTCAATGTCTGAGGGATATTCGGTAAGAAAATTTTTTAAAACAATAAAATCAAAATGTCGCAACACAACAAAACAATTATTTATTTATTAAGAGTTTATAGATTGAGAATTGGCATTGCCAAAACGTGACATTTTGAAATTTATTTGGCAGTTATTATGAAGTCGTCAAAGTTAAATAATTTTGTTGTCATAGTGATTGAAAATTTCCCTGGATGGTGTTATCAGTAAAATGATTGGGTGATTTGTGTCGAAATGTCAAAAAATTTTCTGTATAATATTTTAAAATTTTATCTCAAAAACCAATTTAAAATACCTAGTTTCTAAATTTCAATTTGGCTTTAGAGGGGGAACGGTCGACGCAAGATGCAATTGTGCAAATCACTTTACATGCCTGTAGGGCACTCGATAGAGACCAATTTGTATCCCCGTCGATGTTGTCAAAGTATTCGGTACAGTGGACAGTGAAATATTTTTAAATTCACTTTGGGGTTTCGTAGAAATGTGTCACTCCTATTTAAAAGCTATTTAATTCAACCAATGTAAAGTAAAATATGTAAAATTTAAAGTTCCTTAGGGGACGGTTTAAGCTGTGGTCCTGGCTCCCATTATTTTTAATATACGTTTGTATAATTTATTTTAACAAAATTTCGCAGGAAAGTATTAAGTTTAGAAGATGACACTTCTGCCTGGGATCACCTAAAAATAGTTGTGATAATGTAATAAATAGAAAAAAAAAAATGGTTGGACCTCAAATTACTCACAATAAACAATGAAACCAAATATTTCCCTCTTTTGCTGGTTAGGAATTATATGGGAAAAAATCATGGACTGTTCCATGTAAAGTAGGTTTAGGCGATCGCTCAGTCTTTATATTAATTTGATGCAAGGAACAAGAAAATATACGAGGAAATTTTTAAATTAAATTTTAGTTTTAATTTGTAACCAGAACCTATCGTCAAGAAAACTAAATTTCATACAGAAGTAGAATGTGTGATATGTGAGAAATCTGCTTTGCCCAAAAAGAATCCGCTACATAAACCAAAACAGGACACCTGGAACACCATTGCAGAAAAAGCATAAGAATAAAGGGGTTTGGAGATGGACTATGATGTGTATGATTAATACTGTTTAAGAAAATTTATTAATATTGGTTACGGAACAGCTGTGTGGTATTTCTCAATTTCTCAATATTTCTCAATCATTTTTACTTCCTATAAGGTGGTGAAAAATTATTTTTGAACTTGGATTGAATTATTTCAATTTATTCAAATATGTTCGAATTGGACGGTGATGTAGAATGGAGATATGACCATTTTTTGTATATTAAGTATAAAATTCAATAATAAATAATTCCTGAAAAAAGTGCTCCACGGATCCATTTTTGTAGAATCTGGGTCATTAATTGGGATTCATTTATACGTTTATATTATTTAGGTGTTCTATTACTGTGTTTAAATAATGTGGTAAAACACCGTTTTGAAGTCACATGCTATATCGAATCCCTTGTGGGGAAATGAAGATAAATAACTTTAAAAAATGTGACAATAATTCCTCCCCAAGTGTCTATGGATCATCTGTGCTGGTTATCAATTTGAAGTCTGAAGAAAATTAGAAATTTGAGAAGCATAATAATGAAAATTGTATCTGTTAAGAAATACATTTTCTGAGAAATCAGTAAACAAAACATTGTTGACGAAAGTAACCACAGGGACTACAAAAAATTTTTGTTTTAAATTCTACACCACTATGTGGCAAAATATACAGAATGTTAAAAAAAATGAGATATTTCAACTGGAAGAGTTTCAAGGCATTTTTGACCACCCTATATATTTAGGAAGTGAAAATGATTTAGAATTTCCACATAGCTGTTTCATAACTGTTATTAAATATTTTTTTCACAAAATCCACAACCTTTAAATCACATTTCAAGCTATCATAGGACTCAAGTTATCGAAGTTGTTCGCACTATTACCCCACCCTGTATATGTATTTCAAGATAAAGAGACGTAAGTGCAAAGTGGAATACGAGGAAATTAGGTTACTGTTTATCCAAGGCATTTTACATCCCCATTTATTTAATAGTTTTAACAATTCTCAGAAATAAAATTTTATACTTATTGTACAACCCACCAGCATGTTTCCTTGTACATATGACTGCTAAGAAATTACTTAATGCAGTTAATGTCATGTAAAATCGAATCTAATTTGCATAATAAAACAACGTCGAAAGCATCGGTCCACGTGGCAGTTTTGCTGTTACAGCGACCTCTTCTCCCAACAGTTCTTTCACTAGACCAGATAATTAATTGCAATGTGTCCTCTAGACTGATTAAATTTAGCAAACGTGCATAGTGATCTATGGATACAAACAGGGACTGGTTGTGACAGTCCATCTATGCAGGAGCAGAATTAATAATGGATTACATAACGGGTGGTTAATAACATTGGCATGCCAATATACGTCGCCCCTCCCTATGCAACTATGGTCTTGCTGGATTTGGGTTATTAATTTGACAGAGTAAATTCTGCTGGCGCTGAAGGGAACAGACTCTGTTTCATATAACATAGTATACGGGGTTACTCATCATAAGGATAAATGATTGTATTTCAATCACTAACAGTTCTTTTATCTTTTTATTTATCGAAAAAGGAATACATACAGGAAGAATCCAAAATAACAGTGTTTTCAGAGATATTAATAATTTCCAGATTTATTGAGTAAAATCTGGCTTCTAATAAATTGTGTTATCTGCCGAACAAAAAACAATCATAAGCTGATCTGTCGTTACCATTTCATGGACTTTCATGATGTCGCCAAACCTTAGTACTATGTATTATACAGGGTAGATTAGAAATTATTTTCTTTAAGTGACCTATAAAAATGATCTGAAGTAATTTTTTTAATGGAACGCCCCGTATATTATTACTGATTCAGAAAGCTGACACATTTTGCTATTCAGCTATGTATGGTGTACCTATATCTAACTCGTAGCGTTTTTGATTTATAAGAATCTATTTATAAATTTACCTTAAAAGTACGTATGCCTTGTCCTCGTTGATTTGCTATTTTAGACTCGTTTCGAAAAACATTCAGATTGTTGAATTTTCTTACAAAAGGTCCAACAGTTCTAAATAGAAAAAGTACCTAAAATTCGGTTACGGCATATTGTATTCTTTTATGGTGGTATATCATGGAGAGGTATGCTCAGATTATAAGTAATTTTTTGGAATATTTCGATAAAATTTGGTTCATAGTTGAGAAATGTTGATTAATACATAAAATTTAAGTGTGGTGCGATTGATAAAGGGAATCCCAAGAATTGTTGTGATTTACGTTGAACAGATAAAAAAAACATTCTAACAGTAATCTTCATATTCTTTGTTGAATTCTATAAGAGCATTGTCATTTTGCCCCAGATTTTTATATTTGCAGTCATATAATCTGAATTATTTATAATTCAGAGTGCAGTGACGTAAATAGATTAAGTTTGCAGATCTTTCTTGCACGGATCTATTCTGCGGGACTACGAATTTAATCTTCATATTAAATAACTATGAACAATGCCAATGTTATAGTGTAAATATGAATTCGGCCCATGATTTCTTGAAGATCAAACTGATGCGATATTAATCGAGTCCGGGACAATAAGAATTTGATGTCACTCCTGGTGCATTTGGTAGTAAATTTATTAGCAATATACAGGGTGTCCCGTAATAAAGTGCAAAAAAAGAAACCACCGAGGTCAAAATAAATCGATTGGACCAAACTTACCTCTATACCAAAATGCTCCCTAAGGGAGCTACAGGCCCCTAAATGTGGGCCCCTGAAGACGGTTTTTATTTATTATCTCCGAAACTGTTCAAGTTAAAGTAATGAAATTTTGCACATCCACTAAACTTTCTAAAATTACGTTTATAATATACGTATGCAAAACGTTTAGGAAACAAACGTTTCTCATAAACGTTGATTAAATACACGATAACGAAATTTAAACCATAATTTCATATAATAAACGTTTATTAAACTATCATGTGTTGCTTGGGCTTTAGCTAAATAAAGGAACAGGAGTGTCATATTTACATAAGAGTATATCTTAGATGTCTTCTTTTAGTTAAGCGTTAATGGGTGCTAGTTTATTACTAAATATACTCAAAATTGTTAATCATAAGCAGCAGGAGATGCGTTAATATGCAATAGTCGATTAAAGCGCTAAACCGTTATGTTAATTAAGGGTATTTTGGGATAATTTCAAACTTACTGTCGGTTAAATAGATATGCAACTAACTTAGACGTTAAATTGATTGATTAACTTATAATTTATATTCTAGATAGATTCTATGATATTTAGTAGTCTTGGATGGATTCAGAAATGAAAATAACATTAAATATAGGTAGGTAGTTTTATAATTATAATTAGTTGATTGAAGTTCACCTTATAATTTGGGTAGCATGTTAAATTTTCAAAATAAACTGGGTAAAGTTATCCAAAAATACCGTTCTTGGCCATTTTTGAAAATCAATTTTAGCCTTGCTCGTTTATGATTTGTACTAATTCTACCATAATTTTCCAAACTTGTCGATGCTGGCAGTTTACTGTTGATGCTCCAAATGGGATATCGGTAGTTCTCATTAAAACGCTCAAATTCTCGAATTTTTTATTAGAAAAGTTAAATGTTTTGAAAACTAAATGGAATGCACGTTCGATTTAAGCACTTTGCTGTCCTTCGTCGAACTCCTTTTGGTCTATGGTGTTATGGTTTATGGTAAGATCATTTTTACATTGAACCCGTTTTCCATAAAAATGTTAAGAAATCATCATTTCTTTCGTTTATATTATTATTTGTCAATGCAGAAGATCTTGATGTTTGTGTTAACTAGAAAATTTGCAGTTTTATGGGACGAATTACTATTTAGGTATAGGTGGCTTCGCCTCGGCGTGGGTGTTTAACCCAAAAAATTTAGCATGAAGGTACTCTAATGATTTTCAGGATTCTCCTCGTTAAAACAGGTAATTAATTTATTTTTGGATTATCCAATACATCGAATATAATGCAGAACGCAGCTATAGACGTTGTACGAATATCAACAAATATTTTCATTTCCGATTCAATAAATATTTCTGGCTAGACTTAAATCCTACAGATTTCTACTTATGCGTGGTCAATTATGAGTTTATAGACGAACTTTCGTTGTTGTACTTTCAAAAAAGGCTACAATTATTTATCAAACCAATGCAATCAACACAAATATTTTCAAAAACTTAATAATATAAAATATTTTGGTGAAGTAATAACATTTGTTGTACTCGTCCTCGAAAAGTGCTCTTTCATGTCAATGATTTTTCCTTACATACAAACTAAATTTAGCTCCATACAAACAGTCCATTGTACTTATCAGATTTTTTATTATGTATTTCAAAATAACAATAAATTTGATGTACTGAAATTAGAAGCCTTCTGTATGAAACATCGCATCTAATCATCTAAATATTTCAGACACTCTTGACGAAATTATGCTACAATTTATTTATTCATCAAGTTTTAAGTTATCACGCCTGCAGCGTCATAACCGTAGGTAACTAAGGAACAGGTACGTTGTACAATGTGCAACACTTCTCTCTTCATTGTAATAATGTTCTGTTTGTTCTACTTCCATTGTGTGAGTAGACGTTTAAGCTAAAATAGAAACGCTTTGTGCTGCAGGAAGATCGTCCTTATAAAACAATAAAAGCAAAGGTGTATATATATATATATATGTTTTTAAAATAATTATTTACTTTTACAGGAGTGCAGTCAATTTATTATTAAAACTAAATTTATACATGCTATTTATACGGCACCACTAAATGCAGAGTATCTTCTGTATGTAAACGAATAACCTCGTTAAGATGGGTGTGAGACTGGGAAAGTTGTCAACTCTTTCTTGTCAGCACGCCCTCATTATCCAATTTTTGGATATAAATTTATATAAAAGAGTACCTTTATTTTTGGAAATACTATCAGCCACAGAAATATCGGGAGACAATTTTAGACCACCGTGTATATCGAACCAATTAAACTTCACTTTCTCTTTAGTTAACCTGCCTAAACACATTTCTTTAATATTTCAATTTCATTTTGATCGCGGTGATATATATATACTACTTGCGTTTGTCTACAAATAACGGTATAATATATAGGTCATAGCGAAATTTTAGCATATTTTTATGACAGTTTGTCATGCAATCTGCTATGACGGAACAGTTTCTATAAAAAAAGGAAGGACGTTTGTGTTCGTTAGAGAAACAAGACGGCATACGCCTGCAAATATAACATTTTAAATAATAATAATTGAGCAATTCAATTATCAGTTATTTATTCTATAATAATCATAAATTAAAACCACTTAACAATAAAACGTTTTTAATCACTTATTTAACGTCGGTGTATTTCCTCTAGTATGATCAATCATCGACGGCAATGACATGGGCATTAGTACTAGTGTAAACATTAGAGCCCTTACCTAAATTATTATTGATAATTTAAGCCCAACTGAGAACTTACCAAATATATATAACGGTCAAATCTTTAAATTCGTTGCCAAAAATATTGTTTAAAAATTACTGCAGAAACGAGTTTATTTGCACTGTACCTATATCTTAGAAAACTTCATTAAAAAAATACTAGATATTATTTGCGCTGAGAGAATTGACAGAATTGATCACTTGATCATTTGAGAGAAACTTCCATGTACATGGAAATCTACTTAGTGGTTCAACTTATTGATATTGCTCTTTCTCAATCTATTGCTGCTTACTTCTCTTGCAGGGTTTCCACACTTCTTATTTATTATTCAGTATTATATGACATACCTGAATATCTCCCTTCTTTCAGATTCCTAATTCATTATTTAAAAGTATTTGATTCCATAAGCGGTATGTAATTGTTTCTTCAAAGTGACCTTGATACTCTATTTGCCTATTCGAAAGGCAATATCCATTTTGTAAAATTTTTAAATCGAAAGATCGATGGTTCGAATCCAACCTGAGACAAATTAGAAATTTACTTCTAATTTGCTTCGGACATAGATAAAGAGAGTTATCGGAGCCCTAGATGTGGTTCGGACTTCGCAATAAACTGTAGTGCCTCGTCTCTCTTTACCTAACACAAAATCCTAAGATTTTCCGGGGGTTACTTCGGTGACTTGAGAGGCGGTTAAGAAAACATTTCAAAAACATAATGCGAATAACAGTGTACAAATGTACGAAGACGAACAGTAATTTCGTTACAAAAGATGTTTTTATCTTATTAAATTAATAGCTTAAAATATACTGATAGTCAAAGTATAGACTGGATTCAGGAAATAGGGGTTGGGTAAAACGTCTGTTTTTGGGTTCGTCCTGTATATATTTCTTTTGCATAATAAAAAAAATAAACAAATAATAAATCACAGGAAATTTAGAAACATTTTTGTTAGCTGTTCTTAATAATTTTGCCTCCTTATTTCACAAATTTTAATAATAAATCAAGCCTCAAACTACATCATTAAAATGAAAAATGCTACTGAGCACTTGATATTTATGCTGACATTTCCAGTAAATGCGAATAAATTATTTTCAGTTTTCTTTTACAGTGAGGCGTATGGAAAATATTCAAAAGGAATAATAAATATATACGTTGAGTACAGGCAAATATAGGTACAGAATGCTAATTTGCATTATCAAGATCAGAAGTAGACGTTTATTTGCGTGTTATCCTATGTTGCGGTGGGTTCACTAATAATAAAGAAATCCTAGCTTTCTGAAAATTTAAATGAATTTCGCTTTTAATAAGACATGCACATCATTAAATGCATTAAATGTAAACATCTTAGTGTCTGATGGATTAAGTTCAAAATTGATTTTTAATAATAGTGATAATAATATTGGCTTATGGCCCAATGCCAAAAAAAAAAAGATAATAATGGTATTCCGCAGTAGAAAATAAACGCGCAAATAAAAGTTGCAGTACAGTGGTTTTGTTTCGTTATTGGATATATTTGAATAATTAGTCATTCATTTAGAGTTTAGAGAAAGAGCATTTATAATTTTAAACACGTCTTATTTGAAAACTTGCACGTATCTCACGGATATAAAGATTGGCATGTAAAACTAAATAACGGATATATGTTTGTCACTTGCATTGATACAAATTAAATTGTTATGTAGTCTAATTTCTATTTGTTCCTCAGTGTTTGTTCCGCATCTCATTTTTTACGTTAAACATATTAATTCATAATGTCAATTGACAATATCGTTTATGATTCAAGTAATAGTTATTTACGTAACAAGTTCCGAAAGTGGTCTTTTACTGGGCGAGTAAGCAAATTCCAGGACGAGCCGTAGGCGAGCATGGAAGCTTGTGAGTCCAGTAAAAGCACTTTCGGGGCGTGTTACGTAAAATATTTTTTCTTCAACCGTCTCTTTAATGAAACCAAAAATTGATATACTTTGACTATTTATAAATATTAATATTAATTATACAATTATATATTATTATGGCTTTTGTTGAGTGGATATGACTGATTTGAAACATTTGTGATATTAATTGTAGTATTAGAAAAAGACAATATAGCAACACCACTGTTTAGCGTCGAGTACGAATGTGATTAATGTGATTCATAGTAAAATATAACCTGCAAATTAACATTGACGTTTAGATGATCTATCACTTTACAGTACTAGTTCCCGCAATAGTTACTTTCGGGACTAGTACTAGAATACGCTACTTTCGTACCGAAAGTACCTACTTTTGGAACGATTGAAGAAAAAATCTATTATTATGATAGACTCAATTACCGATGTTGAATACAAATCTGGTGAGACAGTACTAGTGTGATAGAGATTATAATCGAAAGTAAAATCGTTAATTCTGTCGCAACTATACAGGGTGGGACAATAGAGCGTTCGATTTCGATATATCAGGTTCTATAATGTCTAAAAATTTGTTTAAGTAAATTAGATAAACGAGTCTATGACATGAAAAATTATTTAGAATATACAGGTGTCAAGTCAATTCTACAGGGTCAAGGTATTTTCTTTATTGAAATGTAAATGCATTTTTGTATGTTTTTTCTAACTTCCCTCCACTCCTATATTATTATTGACTCTCTTCCAATCATTTGGATGTAATTATTTTTTCGTTGAAATAATGCAATCTACACATGCATAGTGAGAAATCACGACAGTCATAATTGTAGATTGTAAGAACGAATATATTAGTTACGAAACAACTGTATCGTGTTGCTAAATAATTCTCATTTTCCACAGGCCAAAAATAATAACTTTAAATTGAATAAAAAAATTTTTGAAACGGAACGCCCGAATTTTGTAACCATTTTCGATTTAATGAGCAATAGGTATAAGATTCAATAATAATCATTAAAAATGTATGATTCTTTCCTACATTTGAATAATCTGGTGATGCACTATTGCTGGAGCCACATCCTATTCGCACCCTTTGAGAAGAATTCACCAATTTGTAGTAGATCTGTAGTCCTCCATAGAGTGGAGATAACTAGCTCTAGTTTTCGTCAAATAAATGTGGTTTTATTATAATATGTTCTTCAATTATTTCTCCCAAAACGCTTATGGACCATAAGCTGATTATCACCTTGTCTAAAATTGTAAGAATTTTCCGACATGTAATAATACAAATTAATCTCGTTAACAAATACATTTTTACGCCTCATCAGTGAACAATACTTTGTTGAAAGAAGTAGCATCTTGCAAAGCACCTTTGACTCAATCATAAAACTGTAAACCTATTAGAATGTGATATATATGAAATATTTCTTTTTCTTTATGATTCAACCAACAATCTACTTTCTAATAAACACACACCTCTCTGTCATCAATATAGGAATCCTCAATCGTTGCCCAGTACCACAGATAAATTATTTTTATCGTTCTCAATCTTTCTTATACATTGCCAATACCACAAATTTATCAAGCAGACTAGCTTTTAACGTCATAGATCCCTCTTTAAGGATGTTGTTGATGGTGGATGATTGGCAACCAAACAAGCTCTTCTTTGCTTAAGTTCGATAAATTGATCAAATTCATGACATGGCCACTAATTGCAAAAAATATACGTTTGTGACAGATATTGTTTAAATAAAAACAAAAACAACTTACAAGTTACAATGAGTGTTTGTTTCTTTAGTGTTTATTTTTTCTTATTACTAAATAAATCAAAATTCGTTAGAAACACCCATAAGAACGTAGATTTAAAAATAGTATATTGAGTATTAAAGTCAGTAAGTGTTCTGTACTGGTTGAGGATGTTTGAAGATCAAAACAAAGTCGAGCTCTCAAAAACATCCGAAACCCGTAACACTTTTAATGACCGCAGTGCTTATGGCGTTTTCTGCATGCGCAAATATTGAATAAATTTAATTAAAACTAAAAAATTTAATATTTTGAAAATATATAAAACAAACAAGTCATACATGAAAAAGTTTTAGCATTGGATACTTTGAGACCGAATATTTATTTTCAAGTGACATCTGCTGTTATATAACTTAACCCAAATAACTATATTTTGCATCTTTTGGTTAAAACTTGTTTTAACGTTTTCCGATCATTCTCTACCATACCTACTATTGAATTATATGTTTACTCATTTCTGAAATAGCTCACAAATTCTTAAACATTGACAAACGCAGATTTAAAAAAGAATCTAATTTTAATAGATTTCAACAGGTGTGTATATTTTTAACCGTTCCACGTAGAGGCATTTATTTATTTCATTATGTAAAATATTTAGCCTATTACGGTAGTCATATCGGGATCCCTTCATTCGCTATAAATAGAAGCAATGAGCGACGCCTCTTTCTGAATGTCGATTGGGTTCATTGAGGTGCCTTTCATGGTGTTCGGTTCATAGAAGCATGCAAACGTTTTAGTATTTAGCAGCGTTAGTGATATTTATCTATATCAGTTATAAGGTTCTGCATATTAATATTAGGTTGCATTATGGTCGTACGTTTTTCCGCCTAATTCCTTTTTACTTCCTTATATAATAACTAATTATACAAAGGAAGTAATGTGCCCATAAAATTAATTTAGAATTTAACAGACCAATATTCGAACTGAAAGTAAAAAATGATTTTTATTCAATATCTATCGGTCAGTCTGTATAACCGACAGTTTTAGAAACTTTTGGGATAAGAAACTGCACGTGCCTTCTGCACGAAGCATTGTATTTTGAAATGAATTTTGAGATAAATATTATTACTTAGCCTCCCAAAAATATGTTTAAAAAATATTTTCACGTCGATTTTCCTCTTTCGATTTTAGCTTCGCGAAATTTCATGAAATTTGATAAATATGTTAGATCTGCCAAGTTCCATGTTATGCAAAAATTCTCAATAGATATAGAGCTCGGGATCAACTAGATCGGTAAAGACCGATAGAAACAAATTAAACCATTTCGAAAGTTTTCTAAAATTTGCTTGAAATACCAATTTTTTAAATAGTCCTTAAATAATTCTAAAGCTTTTATAATAGGAGGTACCTGGAAGATTTTAATTTAATGCAGAATACTAAGTGCAGGTTTAAGAAGCATTATAAAATCAAAGCGTTGCTGTTTATTCTACGTTTCCAGCATTGATTATTATCATCTACAAGGTAAACTTGTGGCTTCTAGGTAAAGTATAAAGGGTGCTCTTTTATACTTGCATTGGTTTCCGTTGCATGTGCAAGTTTGCCAACAATAGTACTGATTAAAATCACGACTGACATATAAGTAGCAGCTTAGGCGTCTTAAATTTATTAAGGCTTCTTCACTCTTGGCCTCATCGATATTCTGAAGTTATTTAACTAATTGACGGAATATAATATTCAGAGTAGGATTAGGGTCAGCAAATTGACATTTTGAAGAAGTCATAATGATATTATTATGTAATACACACTTATAAACGTACCTACTTATTATATAAATAGAATAAGGATGTTTCTTACAGTAATATTTTCTATAAAATATTTATAAATATGGGATTTTAAATTCGGTAAAGGTAGATAAGTTTAGAGAATTGTTTATTAGTTTTAATGTCTTGCTTACAATTTTATTTAAAATTCCAAGTAAAGTAAGTACCAACTGTTTTTACGGTATTTTTGGAAAAGGTTTCAAATGTATCATTTAAAAACTGAAGCAAACTTGACTTTAACGTCTAGAGACTTATGGCGATAATTATGCGATCTAAAAAGAGATATTTAAATATATACCACGGAATAATGAAACAACGATGCAAACATGTTAAACCAAATAAAACAACTCAACAATAAGGATCTGTGTGGTGTGTGGGGCAAATTTACCACAAGAGATCTGTTTTCTAAAACTCATTGATGCAGCATTTCAAATCATGCGGCTGCTTAGATCATGAAATCGTAATGTAAAAATCTAAGTGGTCTCTCTAAACAATTTATTCAAGATATTTGACACGATATATAAGGGGAAACAAAATTGTCTCTTAAGATAATTTTGTCAAATATGGCGTCTCCCAAGTGTCAGCAGTAAGATTAATTATTTTTAGACAATCTAAAACTAATTGTCAATATTAGAAACAATAATGAACATGTTGATATGCAGAGATACAAGAACATATGAAATATTAATAAATATTTACTAATCATCTAGCTATTTCCTCTAGTGTCCTCGAAGGCATATCTTTTTTGTTTCAAAAATCAATTATTAGGTACGTCTAGTTACCTTACATCAATTTTATTTTCTTAATTTTTCGAATTTTAACGTACTTATTACGCCTCACAATGTATGTTTTATATATTTTGGTAAATTTATTCCTGCTCAACAAGACACAACATATAGAGCGAAATAGAACTAAACCAAAAATAGCTGGTTAACATCTTAAGTTCTCAATTAACAAGTAATAAGAACCAGAAATCTAAATTCTGAGAAATGTAGAATTGCAAACGTCAAAACTAATGAGTTTCCGTTCGTAAACCCACAGTTTTGTTTTTGATATAGTTTGACTAAAATAACACAAGCACAATATGTCGTCTGGAATGTTTCACTAAATGCAGCAAAGGGAAACATGTATGAAAGGTTGTCATATGCCTCAGTCATGTTGCATTATCGTATTTGTCGTATTTGGATTAAAATATGGTTACATTATTGCAGTTTCATGTAATCATTGATGTCAAATTTTACATAATGCATATGTGCATATCCCGCTTTTGATGTAAAAGTCTATCGCATATCAAATAATTGCATTTGGCACCATTATAGGTTGAATTTTATTGTAATAAAATTATTCGTTATTCACTTATAAACTGCTGCATGTGGAATATTCAAATATTTGATGGCATTAATTTTTCAGATATTTATAATTGTATTTAAATGATAAATTGACACAAACCGATAGTTATGTCTTCATCATTGACAACTATGTAATATTTTTAAGGGTTTTTAGTGATTAGTGTTGAAAGATATTCATTCATGCAGCACATGCTTGACACATGAGGTGAGTAGAGAGGTAATAGCGGACCCGGGACACCCCCCACCACTTTTGCGCCCCCCACCACTTTTTCTGGGGTGGGGGGCAATTATAGTGGGGGGAGGTAATTTGTAATTGCAATAAATGTAATTAGAATAATTAGATTGGGAGGTAATTTGTAATTGCGTAATTAGTAATTTATAATTGCGTAATTAGTAATTTGTAATTGCGTAATTAGTAATTTGTAATTGTGTAATTGGATTATTTCGCTGTAATTAGACTAGTATAATTGCAATATATCTAATAAATGTAATTAGTCTGGAGGGGGGATAATTAAAATCCAATTGTCGCGAGAAATGAAAGTAATTGGATTATTGCGCTGAGAAATGAAAGTAATTGAATTATTGCGCTGTAATTGCGTAATTAGTAATTTGTAAATGTGTAATTAGACTATTTGCGCGTTAATTACACTATTTTATATAGTCTGGAGGGGGTTAATTAAAAAACCCAATTGTTGCGAGAAATGAATGTAATTGGATTATTGCAATTAAACTAGTATAATTGCAATATATCTAATTGAATTGGTACAATTATATATTAATTAGTACATCAATTGGAGAAATGAAAGTTTATTACGCTGTAATTAGACTAGTATAATTGCAATATATCTAACATAATTTCACGAAACAGGTGCCTATCTGAAAATCAAACCACTCGTATTTCACATACCCTACTGTCACTGTGCCTTTACAAATTATTAAAATTCCAAATTGTAGGTAGTCTTCGACCAGCATTCCATTGACATCGCATTTATTTCCTAATGATCAAAGATTAAATCAGCTTTTTAGTTTTTACTGTCGCATATCTTGAAACAAAATAGTTGGTTAAATTTATAGCTCCCATTTGCGACAGACAATATGTCTGCATAGAGGACCCAGCTACGTAGGCCAGGTGGCTCACGCGAACGGTACCTGCCTGAAATCGAGGTAATGCCATTAAAGCGCTGTGGTCACCACTCATCAGTCGGTCGACTTTCCCGTTAAACAATATAGCATAGGCACTAGTGCAGGCAGTACATAAGGGTATTACATTGTTATAAGACACTTCTTCTATAATGACTTTGTCATAGGGAATTAACTATCTCGTAATTATTAATATTGTTACATTTTATTGTTTGGTGTCTTTAAATCGGTTGGGGGTTTACTGTTGCCTTTGTATACATTTAATGACTACCTTAAACATACAAAAATTAATTTTTCATTGATTTACAGCATATTAATTTACAATCTTTAACATATAGGGTGTACCGATTTGTACGAACCAAACTTTATGTCAACTGAACCTATTATTAATTTTATATTCAATATAATCCTCAGTATTGCCTTTCAACTTAAACATACAATATTAATTTTTCATTGATTTACAGCTTATTAATTTACAAACTTGAACATATAGGGTGTATCGATTTGTACGAATCAAACTTTATGGTGTGATAAACTACCAAAATAATATGAAAAAAGTTCATATGTAAATGTGGGCCGGGAACACATATTTCCGAGATACAGGGTGTTAAAGAAACATGCAAAATTTTGTTGTTGTTTGAAACACTGAAATGATGGCACACTATATTGCGCTCTAAAATGATCAAAGATTAAATCAGCTTTTTAGTTTTTACTGTCGCATATCTTGAAACAAAATAGTTGGTTAAATTTATAGCTCCCATTTGCGACAGACAATATGTCTGCATAGAGGACCCAGCTACGTAGGCCAGGTGGCTCACGCGAACGGTACCTGCCTGAAATCGAGGTAATGCCATTAAAGCGCTGTGGTCACCACTCATCAGTCGGTCGACTTTCCCGTTAAACAATATAGCATAGGCACTAGTGCAGGCAGTACATAAGGGTATTACATTGTTATAAGACACTTCTTCTATAATGACTTTGTCATAGGGAATTAACTATCTCGTAATTATTAATATTGTTACATTTTATTGTTTGGTGTCTTTAAATCGGTTGGGGGTTTACTGTTGCTTTTGTATGCATTTAATGACTACCTACATAGGGGTCCGTCCTTAAAATTTTAAGTTAGCAAGGTTATAGACAAAAGAAATTTGACAAAAGAAATCGATGTACCACATTATGGGTTCACAAAACAGGCGACATGAATCATTTAAATATATTACGTAGAAGCCGTACGGCTTCTTGGAAAGCATTCAAAAGCCATTTAAATAGTGTCACACAACAGTTTGAGTACCTACAAATCCATTGTTAGAAATAAAGTAGGTGTCGAAATATTGCAATAAATTTCAACAAGTGACATCGAAATACATTTATTTTCTAGGGATAAAAGATTATCAATCTGTTAGCTAAACAAAAGGTATGTCGGCAAAAAACAACAAAGTCAAAAGGCAAACTACCTGAAACGTATTTTTTATAACATTCATATTGATCCATAGAAATCTCCAGGTTAAATCAGTTACGGGATAAGAAAAAAAAATGTCAGGTGTGGGATTCGAACCCACGCTCCCGTTAGGGAATCTGATGTTTTTTTACACATTGGACGCCTTAACCACTCGGCCAACCTGACTTATTAATTGATTCAGTAAAACACCATATATTAGTTGGGTAAAATTGAACAAAAACTGTTTAAATTACTTAGCTAACGTAAGGAATATGTATTTGCATGTGTGCAAAAGACTCCACTTCTACGGCATTATTTACTGTTGCCATTGTATACATTTAATGAATACCTACATAGGGGTCCTACCTTCAAATTTTAAGTTAAGAAATTAGACAAAAGAAATCGATGTATTGTCAATAGTACCACATTATGGGTTAACAAACAGGCGACATCGAATCATTTTAAATATATTACACAAAAGCCATTCTAAAATAGTTGTACAATAGAATAATATATTGGGGGATATTTGAATTTTAAAAATGTGGTGGTGGGGGTCATATTCTGTAGATATATAGAGAGTGAAGGAGTTGTTACAACCATTATTAGTAGCAACAGACTCCTAGTGAACACGCAAAATGTATAAGTGTACGTCTTGCAGTAAAAGTTTTACACGAAGCTACAGTATGCGTCGTCATCAGAAAGAGTCGTGTGTGAGTTTACGTGATAATGGACCTCCAGCAAAACAATTTAAATTTGATTCAACCCCATCAACATCCGCAAGTATGCAAACATGTGATTGTTGTAATGTGACGCTGACGACAGCTCAGATGCATTCCCATAAGAGGTCGTTGCAACATAAGGCAAATGCATGTGTTCCTTCAATGGATGGTGTAAGCATTATCCAAAGCGCTTTCAAATACAGAATTATTTCATATCGAGTGCATAGTGAGCATAATCATCTGGACTACGTAATGTTCTTTAATGAAATCAAACATAAAATTTTAAATCTGCTAGAAGAAGCGCTACAAATACATACGGCAATAAAAGTAAATCTGGAAGTGTTCGCCAAATACATGATACAAAGTAAAGAATTAACAGATATGAAATCATTTAATACAACCAACAAAATTTTGGATCAAGCTATGAATTTAAGTGATGTTTTGGATAGTTTTGTAGAAGAGATGATTACCCAAACTACAGAGTTTCAAGAGCGAGATTCAGGTGTGTAATTATTTTTATTAACGTACTAGAATTGCATTTAACATTTGCATATTTTTAGGATGGGCCCTGGAACGAATCGAATTTGTTGAAATTAATGTGAACAAGTATAGTCCACTTCGTGGTTCATCATATATAAAATTACCAAAATTCATTGAAAATAAGAATGCAGTGGTAAACGTGCACAATCAAGATCAATGTTGTTTTGCCTGGGCGGTGACTTCGGCACTGCATCCTGCAAATGGTAATACATCGGACTTATCATCATATCCACATTATTCACAAGTGTTAAATGTAACAGGTATGGATTTTCCAGTAAAATTGCGAGATATTTCAAAATTTGAGGAAATGAATAATATATCGGTAAATGTATACGGGTTAGAGGAGAAATTTAAAAATAATAGAATGGAATATGAAGTTGTAGGTCCTTTACGTTACTCGGGGAAAAAACTGCATATCCATTTAAATTTATTGCTAATTTCTGAGGTGTGTAATATTAATCATCATTGTAAGAACGACTGCGCTAAAACTCACTATTGCTGGATAAAAGATTTGTCTAAGTTAGTTTCGCGTCAAATTTCTGCTCACAATCATAAAAAACATTTTTGCGACGGTTGTTTGTTATATTTTTATACCGAACGTCAGTTATTGCAACACCAGACACACGATTGTAATCACATTTATACAACAATACCTACTACCCAATTTCGAATAGATAAATATGGTAAACAAGTGCCCGAGAATATGTTAAAATTTGAACATTTTGAAAGGCGAATGCAAGTTCCATTTGTAGTGTATGCCGATTTCGAATCAATTTTAAGTCCTATCGATACCTGCCAACCCAATCCAGAACGGTCTTTCGGGAATAAAACTTTTAGACATCAACCACATTCTTTCGCATATTTAATAAAATGTTCGTTTGACAATTCCCTAAACAAGTTTGAGTTATACCGGGGTTCTGACGCCGCCAAAGTCTTCGTATCACGTATCGAAGCTGACTCGAGAGATATCTATAATAGATATATGAAAGATATAGTCCCAATGGCTAAGCTCACAGCACAACAAAGACGAGACTTTGAAAACGCAACCGTATGCGGTATATGCGAGAAGGCATTCGAAGACGGTGACGTGAAAGTTAAGGATCACTGCCATTTAACCGGAAAAATAAGATTTATCGCTGCACATTCTGTTTGCAATTTAAATTATAAATTACCATGTTTCATACCGATTATATTCCATAATATGAGCTCATACGACGGTCATTTATTCATTAAAGAGCTATGTGCACATAACGATAGAATGGAGGTAATAGCGCAAAATAAAGAGAAATACATATCTTTTTCAAAACACCTTTATATGCATGATTACATTAATAAGAATGGGGAGAAGAAACAAAAATTTTTACAACTGCGATTCATTGATAGTTTTAAGTTCTTGTCAACATCGCTACAAAATTTGGGTGAAAGTTTAAATGATGACCAGTTAACTATAACCAGAAGTTTTTATACGGATAACAAAGAATTCCGTTTAATGAGACAAAAGGGTGTATTTCCATATAGCTTTGTGGATAGTTTAAATAAGTTGAATAAACCAGATCTACCATCCAAAGTCGAATTTTATGACAACCTAAACGATCAGCATATATCCGAAAATGATTATCAAAGGGCTAAAGATGTGTGGAAGTTGTTCGCATGTCAGAATTTAGGTGATTATTCAGATCTCTATTTGAAAACAGACGTATTACACTATTTTATATAGTCTGGAGGGGGTTAATTAAAAAACCCAATTGTTGCGAGAAATGAATGTAATTGGATTATTGCAATTAAACTAGTATAATTGCAATATATCTAATTGAATTGGTACAATTATATATTAATTAGTACATCAATTGGAGAAATGAAAGTTTATTACGCTGTAATTAGACTAGTATAATTGCAATATATCTAACATAATTTCACGAAACAGGTGCCTATCTGAAAATCAAACCACTCGTATTTCACATACCCTACTGTCACTGTGCCTTTACAAATTATTAAAATTCCAAATTGTAGGTAGTCTTCGACCAGCATTCCATTGACATCGCATTTATTTCCTAATGATCAAAGATTAAATCAGCTTTTTAGTTTTTACTGTCGCATATCTTGAAACAAAATAGTTGGTTAAATTTATAGCTCCCATTTGCGACAGACAATATGTCTGCATAGAGGACCCAGCTACGTAGGCCAGGTGGCTCACGCGAACGGTACCTGCCTGAAATCGAGGTAATGCCATTAAAGCGCTGTGGTCACCACTCATCAGTCGGTCGACTTTCCCGTTAAACAATATAGCATAGGCACTAGTGCAGGCAGTACATAAGGGTATTACATTGTTATAAGACACTTCTTCTATAATGACTTTGTCATAGGGAATTAACTATCTCGTAATTATTAATATTGTTACATTTTATTGTTTGGTGTCTTTAAATCGGTTGGGGGTTTACTGTTGCCTTTGTATACATTTAATGACTACCTTAAACATACAAAAATTAATTTTTCATTGATTTACAGCATATTAATTTACAATCTTTAACATATAGGGTGTACCGATTTGTACGAACCAAACTTTATGTCAACTGAACCTATTATTAATTTTATATTCAATATAATCCTCAGTATTGCCTTTCAACTTAAACATACAATATTAATTTTTCATTGATTTACAGCTTATTAATTTACAAACTTGAACATATAGGGTGTATCGATTTGTACGAATCAAACTTTATGGTGTGATAAACTACCAAAATAATATGAAAAAAGTTCATATGTAAATGTGGGCCGGGAACACATAGTTCCGAGATACAGGGTGTTAAAGAAACATGCAAAATTTTGTTGTTGTTTGAAACACTGAAATGATGGCACACTATATTGCGCTCTAAAATGATCAAAGATTAAATCAGCTTTTTAGTTTTTACTGTCGCATATCTTGAAACAAAATAGTTGGTTAAATTTATAGCTCCCATTTGCGACAGACAATATGTCTGCATAGAGGACCCAGCTACGTAGGCCAGGTGGCTCACGCGAACGGTACCTGCCTGAAATCGAGGTAATGCCATTAAAGCGCTGTGGTCACCACTCATCAGTCGGTCGACTTTCCCGTTAAACAATATAGCATAGGCACTAGTGCAGGCAGTACATAAGGGTATTACATTGTTATAAGACACTTCTTCTATAATGACTTTGTCATAGGGAATTAACTATCTCGTAATTATTAATATTGTTACATTTTATTGTTTGGTGTCTTTAAATCGGTTGGGGGTTTACTGTTGCTTTTGTATGCATTTAATGACTACCTACATAGGGGTCCGTCCTTAAAATTTTAAGTTAGCAAGGTTATAGACAAAAGAAATTTGACAAAAGAAATCGATGTACCACATTATGGGTTCACAAAACAGGCGACATGAATCATTTAAATATATTACGTAGAAGCCGTACGGCTTCTTGGAAAGCATTCAAAAGCCATTTAAATAGTGTCACACAACAGTTTGAGTACCTACAAATCCATTGTTAGAAATAAAGTAGGTGTCGAAATATTGCAATAAATTTCAACAAGTGACATCGAAATACATTTATTTTCTAGGGATAAAAGATTATCAATCTGTTAGCTAAACAAAAGGTATGTCGGCAAAAAACAACAAAGTCAAAAGGCAAACTACCTGAAACGTATTTTTTATAACATTCATATTGATCCATAGAAATCTCCAGGTTAAATCAGTTACGGGATAAGAAAAAAAAATGTCAGGTGTGGGATTCGAACCCACGCTCCCGTTAGGGAATCTGATGTTTTTTTACACATTGGACGCCTTAACCACTCGGCCAACCTGACTTATTAATTGATTCAGTAAAACACCATATATTAGTTGGGTAAAATTGAACAAAAACTGTTTAAATTACTTAGCTAACGTAAGGAATATGTATTTGCATGTGTGCAAAAGACTCCACTTCTACGGCATTATTTACTGTTGCCATTGTATACATTTAATGAATACCTACATAGGGGTCCTACCTTCAAATTTTAAGTTAAGAAATTAGACAAAAGAAATCGATGTATTGTCAATAGTACCACATTATGGGTTAACAAACAGGCGACATCGAATCATTTTAAATATATTACACAAAAGCCATTCTAAAATAGTTGTACAATAGAATAATATATTGGGGGATATTTGAATTTTAAAAATGTGGTGGTGGGGGTCATATTCTGTAGATATATAGAGAGTGAAGGAGTTGTTACAACCATTATTAGTAGCAACAGACTCCTAGTGAACACGCAAAATGTATAAGTGTACGTCTTGCAGTAAAAGTTTTACACGAAGCTACAGTATGCGTCGTCATCAGAAAGAGTCGTGTGTGAGTTTACGTGATAATGGACCTCCAGCAAAACAATTTAAATTTGATTCAACCCCATCAACATCCGCAAGTATGCAAACATGTGATTGTTGTAATGTGACGCTGACGACAGCTCAGATGCATTCCCATAAGAGGTCGTTGCAACATAAGGCAAATGCATGTGTTCCTTCAATGGATGGTGTAAGCATTATCCAAAGCGCTTTCAAATACAGAATTATTTCATATCGAGTGCATAGTGAGCATAATCATCTGGACTACGTAATGTTCTTTAATGAAATCAAACATAAAATTTTAAATCTGCTAGAAGAAGCGCTACAAATACATACGGCAATAAAAGTAAATCTGGAAGTGTTCGCCAAATACATGATACAAAGTAAAGAATTAACAGATATGAAATCATTTAATACAACCAACAAAATTTTGGATCAAGCTATGAATTTAAGTGATGTTTTGGATAGTTTTGTAGAAGAGATGATTACCCAAACTACAGAGTTTCAAGAGCGAGATTCAGGTGTGTAATTATTTTTATTAACGTACTAGAATTGCATTTAACATTTGCATATTTTTAGGATGGGCCCTGGAACGAATCGAATTTGTTGAAATTAATGTGAACAAGTATAGTCCACTTCGTGGTTCATCATATATAAAATTACCAAAATTCATTGAAAATAAGAATGCAGTGGTAAACGTGCACAATCAAGATCAATGTTGTTTTGCCTGGGCGGTGACTTCGGCACTGCATCCTGCAAATGGTAATACATCGGACTTATCATCATATCCACATTATTCACAAGTGTTAAATGTAACAGGTATGGATTTTCCAGTAAAATTGCGAGATATTTCAAAATTTGAGGAAATGAATAATATATCGGTAAATGTATACGGGTTAGAGGAGAAATTTAAAAATAATAGAATGGAATATGAAGTTGTAGGTCCTTTACGTTACTCGGGGAAAAAACTGCATATCCATTTAAATTTATTGCTAATTTCTGAGGTGTGTAATATTAATCATCATTGTAAGAACGACTGCGCTAAAACTCACTATTGCTGGATAAAAGATTTGTCTAAGTTAGTTTCGCGTCAAATTTCTGCTCACAATCATAAAAAACATTTTTGCGACGGTTGTTTGTTATATTTTTATACCGAACGTCAGTTATTGCAACACCAGACACACGATTGTAATCACATTTATACAACAATACCTACTACCCAATTTCGAATAGATAAATATGGTAAACAAGTGCCCGAGAATATGTTAAAATTTGAACATTTTGAAAGGCGAATGCAAGTTCCATTTGTAGTGTATGCCGATTTCGAATCAATTTTAAGTCCTATCGATACCTGCCAACCCAATCCAGAACGGTCTTTCGGGAATAAAACTTTTAGACATCAACCACATTCTTTCGCATATTTAATAAAATGTTCGTTTGACAATTCCCTAAACAAGTTTGAGTTATACCGGGGTTCTGACGCCGCCAAAGTCTTCGTATCACGTATCGAAGCTGACTCGAGAGATATCTATAATAGATATATGAAAGATATAGTCCCAATGGCTAAGCTCACAGCACAACAAAGACGAGACTTTGAAAACGCAACCGTATGCGGTATATGCGAGAAGGCATTCGAAGACGGTGACGTGAAAGTTAAGGATCACTGCCATTTAACCGGAAAAATAAGATTTATCGCTGCACATTCTGTTTGCAATTTAAATTATAAATTACCATGTTTCATACCGATTATATTCCATAATATGAGCTCATACGACGGTCATTTATTCATTAAAGAGCTATGTGCACATAACGATAGAATGGAGGTAATAGCGCAAAATAAAGAGAAATACATATCTTTTTCAAAACACCTTTATATGCATGATTACATTAATAAGAATGGGGAGAAGAAACAAAAATTTTTACAACTGCGATTCATTGATAGTTTTAAGTTCTTGTCAACATCGCTACAAAATTTGGGTGAAAGTTTAAATGATGACCAGTTAACTATAACCAGAAGTTTTTATACGGATAACAAAGAATTCCGTTTAATGAGACAAAAGGGTGTATTTCCATATAGCTTTGTGGATAGTTTAAATAAGTTGAATAAACCAGATCTACCATCCAAAGTCGAATTTTATGACAACCTAAACGATCAGCATATATCCGAAAATGATTATCAAAGGGCTAAAGATGTGTGGAAGTTGTTCGCATGTCAGAATTTAGGTGATTATTCAGATCTCTATTTGAAAACAGACGTATTGCTTTTATGTGATGTATTCGAAAATTTTCGGAAAATCAGTTTAGAGAAATACAAGTTGGATCCTGCTCAATATTTTACAGCTCCCGGATTGTCGTGGGACGCTATGTTAAAACTGATAGGAGTAGAGTTAGAATTATTAATTGATATAGATATGATTAACTTTTTTAAGAAAGGAATTCGTGGTGGAATAAGTCAGTGCTCTGAAAGAAAACATATTGCAAATAACAAATTTCTTACCGATTATGATTCCAATGAACCCTCGTCGTTTATAACTTATTTGGACGCCACAAACCTATACGGTCACAGTATGTCCCAATCGTTGCCGACAGGCGGATTCACCTGGTTGTCCCAACAAGAAATTATAAACTTAGACATTACGAATATTCCAGATGAAAATCCGCGTGGATACGTTTTAGAAGTAGACATTCATTATCCCAACGAATTACACGATATACATTCGGATCTCCCTTTCCTAGTAGAAAACATGGTTCCTCCTAATGCAAAATCGTCAAAGTTGATTCCAAATTTGTTTGACAAGAAAAGGTACATTGTACACTATACAAATTTGAGGCAGGCAATGGATCACGGTTTGATGGTTTTAAAGACTCATAGAGTGCTCGCATTTAATCAATCTCCTTGGTTAAGAAAATATATCGATTTAAATACGGAGATGAGAAACACGGCAACAAGTAAATTCGAAAAAGATCAATTTAAATTAATGAATAATGCAGTTTTCGGTAAAACTATGGAGAACGTGGATAATAGAAAGGATATAAAGTTGGTAACGCATTGGGAAAGTATTAGAAGGTCCTTTGGTGCAAATGCTCTTATAGCCCGACCGAATTTTAAAACTTGTTCAATCTTTACAGAAGATTTCGTTGCGATTCATATGAACAAACTAAAAGTAGTATACAACAAGCCAATTTATGTAGGGTTTTGTGTTTTGGAATTATCCAAGACGGTACTATATAATTTTTTCTATGACGTGATAAAAAGAAAATTTGGCGAAAATGCTTCTCTGTTATACACCGATACGGATTCTCTGATTATTAAAGTTTTTACTGATAACATTTACGATTTTATAAAAGAGAACCCCGATAAATTCGATACATCCAACTATAAAGAAGGAAATAAATTTGAAGTTCCTAAAGGTCTGTCGGTTTTAGGGAATTTTAAAGATGAGTTCCCCGCCGACCCGATTATTAGTTTTTATGGGACGGGGGCTAAAGCTTACTGCATAAAATCTATGAATAGTGAACTAAAAAAAGCCAAGGGGGTAAAGAAATCAGTTATTAATAAAAATTTGTCAATAGATGATTATAAGAAAATAGTGGAGCGGGGTGGGTTAATATTAAGAGAAATGAATACATTTAGAAGTTATTCACATGACATTTACACAGAAATGAAAAATAAGGTGGCACTATCTCATTATGATGATAAAAGATTCATCATTCCTAATACGTTTAAAACTTTACCATGGGGGCATTGTGACATACCGATATTTCAAAATGAGTTGGCCGTAATAACTGATACAAATAATGTTGTTGAAAAGGAAAAATATGATCCTATAGATGCTTTACTTGCAGCAATAGATGGGTTAAGCCAGTCACAATAACATTAGCATATCAAATAAAATTTGCATTATTTATCGGGTTAAAGTTATAAAACTGGAAAATTCATACTAAATGTGAGATATTGTATTATATTTAAGTAGATTTATTGTGTAATAAAATATATATTTATGAAAAAATAATTGGTGTTTTTTTTGAAGTTAAGTATTTGTAGTATATGTAATAAACTTAAAAATATTTTTATTTTGTTTACAATTTAACATTAAGGAAATAAATTAAACAAATATTAATTGAGTACATTCGTTTTATTATTTATTTATTATACATAAAAATATTTCATTTGACATAACCTTATAATGATACAATAATATATTTTCTAGACAGTGACAATTTTAAACAAGAGAAGCTCTATCAATCCACGAGTTGTGTTCTTTAGAGAGTCCAAGCCGTTTTACAAACACTTTATTTCCTTGCTTTTTTAAAACATTCTCTACTAGATACACATCGGGGTATTTTGCCTTTAGTAGCTCCATCTCATAAAAACACCCCTTGATTGGATGTCCAAGCATGTCTGCAAGCAGGTAAGTTGTGGGATTTGTTATGTTTATCTTGACAATTTTAAAAAGTTCTGTTGAGAAATTCGGTGTAAACCCTTTATCAAATACACCTTTATACTTGCTAATACGAACTACGTCACCGAGGTGGAATTTCGGTTTGAGAGCAATTTTTATGTTATTATATACATTTAAATGTGTAGTTGGTGTGACATCAACAGGTTTCATACCAATTGTACGATGGACTTTGTTATTATAACTTTTTGTAACATTGGGTAGGATGTCGAGCCATTTATATTTACCCATAGCTGAGAATTCTTTATACAACCAACTCTTTAATGTGCGGATTACTCGTTCAACAATTGCTGCTTTTTTTGTGCTATATGTAGAATAATGATTAATTTCATGCTGCTTCATTAGTGCGGAAAACTTTCTGTTGTAGAATTCTGTACCATTATCAGTCTGTAAATTTCTTGGTGAATAATTTGCTTCTTGAATAATAGTTTGCATAGTCTTAGTAACTTCTACAGCTGTTTTATTTTTAACAGATCTGGTCCATACGTACTTGGAATAGCAGTCAATCACTACAAGAATATAACGATACCCTCTATTTTTATCAGCGTATGGTTGCATTTCGGCTAGGTCTGCTTGCCACAAATCACCAAACCCCTTAATTATGGTTCGCCTTCTACGAAAATTTCGTCGAGCATTTCTATGTAACTCGTTAACAACTTGTAATTTTTCGCTGCTAACCTCCATTATAAAATTGTCTTCAGCTATATATCAACTTCAGGCATTAGTTCTGGTGGAAATGCTAGGCCTCCGGATTGCACCTTCTTTGGTTGGAGTTCGGTGGCAATATGCTCTAATTTGGAGATTCTAGTGATTAAAGTATTGTGATTGTTTATGGCCGAATGTTTAACTTCAGAAATTGCTTTATCAACATATTTCCTCATTTCTATTTACATTTTCTGCATCCTATCATTATTTTGTTTATTGAAAATAGTGCGATTTTCTTCTCCACTTTTTAAAAGTCCCACATCAACATATTTTTTCATTTCCTCAATAATTACATCAGTTGTATCAAAAATAGCTTTGGCAGCATTTTCATCATTTGTTTGTAGACGCTTGTTAACGTAATTACATGTTGCACCATCTTGATCATCGACAGGTTCCCCTAGATTTTTTAAACGCTTATTTTCAATATCATAGTGATTATCTCTGGTAAGTTTAAAACCCACGCCAGGTAATCCACGATAGGCTATTAACTTACTTGCACTAATTCTTTTGCTGCGTCCAAATTTGTCAATTGTGTTGTTTACAGTAGACATTTCTGATTGCGTCTGATCCATTTTATATATTTCAGGCTATATAATACTTATTGAGTATGATGATACTAGGTATTATATCTTTAATACACTATTTTTTCCTCCCTAAGTTCTGATATTATTTCTATTATTTCATTGTCGTGGTTGTTATTTCCAGCCATTTTCGAACCCCATAGGAGGCGTAAACGAGCCACAAGTTCACTAGGTTTATTCCAGTAGATATATTCTTTATCTTTATTTCTGTACAATTTGTGGGTAGGTACACGTTTTAATCCATAACCACTTGTTGACGATCGTGTCACAATTGTAGAAGATGTTAATGGTTTGATAATTTTGTGAAATTTTTCACGTTTAGTGGTGTTATAGCCACTCGCTACATTGAATTTTTTATACGGCGCTTTTGTTTTCCTTAGTATTTCTCCATATATCTTACTCCATTCATCATCGATAACACTCTCTGTATTATCATCTAGAATTGGCGGACGTTTTAGAAATATTAGATCGTACAATTTCGGATTACCTAGATACACGCCAAGTTTCTTATTGCCATACCACAGTGTAATATTTCCATGGGAAAAACGTATTTCAGCATTGCCCATCAGCAGTTTGCCTGTCTTGGGATCTACACGCACTCCATATAAACTATCATACTTGGAATTACCCGATTTTACATTCTGTATATGTCTTTTTACAACCTCACGTCCTTTTTCTAGTTTTCTAGCTAGAGAAGTTTCAGATACGGGGGTTGTTCTTATAGACGATGGTGGTGTTTCCATAATGGGGGTATAGGGTGGAACATCATCACCGCCTACATACTTATCAGATCCTTCTTCAGAAGCACTCTCCCATGGCACTGCCCTCTGAGTAGACACCCTTGATGATGATGATGGTTGTTGGGCATGTGGTTTGTTCTCCGCTGCTGAAGATATAGCATTTAAAGGTTCAGTTATTGGTTGATAGATCTTTTCAAGTGTTACATGCATCTCAATATCTTTGTTCTTAATAGAGTTAAACTTCTTACGTACCGCATCTGTCGCCTCAATCAACTGTCGCTTGAGGGCTATTTCACTATTGGGATGCGCAAGATTGTTATATTTTTTATTATCTTTGGTAACCTTCATCTTAGCGCATACGTAAACGAAGTAACCATACGAAGTCTGTGGCTCAAGTGAAGTTTTTATTAAAATTCATTATGGATATATGAAGCTATCAAACCCTTTTCTATATCGCCCACCTTGTACTTCTCTATCCTTATCAATCACTAGAAACCCATATTTGTCATTCCAGCACTCTGCACACATATTTTGAAATACTGTAAACGTTACATCAGGTGACACATGATCGGAAAATATGTGGTGAAGGTTCATGTCATCCTGTTTAAAGACAATAATTAAATTACTATTGTCTCTTATTAGCTGCTTCGGTATTCGAGAATATGTTTGACCAAGATAAAAACAATCCACATTTCTATGGCGGCCCATACTAAAATATGCTCTTATAACATCTTGCTTCTCACATATCACATCGTCAAATATAAATAAAGACTCCGGTTTTGCCTCGGATGGTTCCACTATTTGCGCTCCATTACTAAATGTATAAAATCCTAACCCCTCAATCGGCGCTAGCACCTTACGCAGATACTCATACTTGGGTTGATTTATAGACTTTGAGTATAGGTAAATGTTTAAAGAGCGTAAACCTAAGCGATGGGTGATCAAAGATATTAAGACATTTGTTTTCCCACAATTCGAGGGTCCTATTATGAGGGCACGTACAGTTGAAGGTAGTAGTGGTCCATGACGATTATGAGCGCTTAACCCACGCCCAACTTTTTCATCCAAATTATCTATGGAAAGCGTTTGTTTCTGTTTCACAATGTGCATTGTATCGCAGCTAATTGGTATATAAATAGACATGTGACTTGCAACTCTTATTTAAATGGTTTCCACCATACGATACACACGTGAAAAACGTATGAAGCGCGGTAGAGGATTAATTAATTCCCTGATTAATAAGCTTCCCGTCGAGTTGCATTTGCCAGGTTATCAATTTTGTGGTCCAGGCACAGATTTAAATAAACGGCTGGCACGAGGTGATCCTGGCATAAATCAGCTCGATAAAGCGTGCAAGGAACACGATATTGCATACGACGAAAATAGCAGTAATCTAGCAGCCCGCCATAAAGCAGACTATCAGCTTGAACAGGCTGCGTGGAAACGAGTGAAATCCAAAGACGCAGGACGTGGAGAAAAGGCCGCTGCTTGGTTAGTTACAACTATAATGAAAGGAAAACAACGTCTTGGTATGGGATGTAATTCAACAATATCTCGTAACCCAATAAGGAAACGAATCATCAAGAAAACAAAGAAAGGTAAGAAGAATGTTAAAAAGACAGCATTTGGATCTGGGATAGTACGAAAAGTGCGTGACACACTGCGAAGTGCTGGAGGCAAAAGAGTAAAAGACCAAACGAAGGTGACTGAAATTGCTCTAAAAGCTGCACGTCGATATATAAAACAGGCCGGTGGGAAACGCAATATTCGAACACCTCGAGTTATACCAATACCAAAAGTTGGCGGTATTTTACCTCTAATACCCATTTTTGCTGGATTATCTGCATTGGGTAGTTTGGTGGGTACGGCTGCTGGTATTGCTAAAGCTGTAAATGACGTAAAAAAGGGTAGAGAAGAATTAGCTGAAGCAAATCGACACAACAGAAGTATGGAAGCAATAGCTATGAAAAGTGGTAAGGGGATGTATATGAAGCCATATCGAAAGGGAATGGGCCTTTATCTAAAACAGAATTCAAAAAACTAATAGACTCCCTACCTCGGAGACCTCTTACCGACATTGATCTTAAATATTATGCTAAGAAAATGAAGGTAGCATACTTTCGGGGTGTATTTATGCGCGACTCACTACCAAGACGTGGCCCACATTACAATGAATCTGCAATAATCAATTTGGATAGTATATATGGTCCTGGGACACATTGGGTGGCATATAAAAAACGAGGTAGTTTAGTAAATTACTTTGATAGTTTTGGTGATTTACCCCCACCTATAGAATTAGTTACATATTTCAATAACGATTCAAGGAGGGCCAACCAAATATTCTATAACTACAAACGTGTACAGAATTTTAACACAGTGTGGTGTGGACATTTGTGTTTAAAGTTTCTCTCTACGAAAGAAATATAAAACGCCATGGAGCTGAAAACTATAACCCCAACAATGGATCGAGAAGGTATCAAGCGAATGGGCCACTCACTAATTGCATTCTCCCGTTTGCGTAGTCTATTGAAGATGAGCAATCAACAACTTGCTGATATGCCCAAAGAAGTGATGATTGGGTTGGCTTCACATGAAATTGCATTAGTATGGGATAAGCTACCTACACATCTTCAGAACGATGTCGATATAATAAAATATCAATACTGTACAGAACATTACCTTAACGATCATGAAGGCAGTTTTGATGCTAATGACGGTCCAATACCTCGAAAAATGTTTTGTTGCTATTGTAAGGTAAACGATGTAAATGTGGCATCCAATAACAATGTAAATATATTACCATCAAGTTCAAAGAAGAGGAAATTATACCATTATTGCTGTAATCCACAATAAATTGGGTAACGCAATTTAATTACATCAGTCATGTCGTACACGTTCACACTAACGAGCCGCTTAAGTGTGCTAAGTGTCAACTTTAATCCACCCATTGAACTGGATAGGAGCAGTCGTCATGGGTTAGGCTTAATTGGATTCTACTCTTACAACTCCATATTCAATGTGGATGAAACAAATAACATCTTCCAATATAGGGTTAGTGCTAAAGATACATTCACTACTGTTCACATACCTCTGGGGGCTTATGAAATTGATGAAATCTATGCAGCAATGTTGAAAGCTATGAATATTGATGGAAAGGATTACACGCAAATATTCACTTTACGAGCAAACAACAACACCCTAAAGTGCGAGATTTTGTCAAAGTATGAAATAGATTTTAGACAACCAAATTCCATAGGAAGTCTGTTGGGATTTGGACCAATATATTTACAACCAAATAAAAATTATGAATCAACACAGCCTGTTGATATTATGAAAGTAAGGATGATACGTGTAGATTGCAATATTATTTCTGGAGCTTATCTGAATGCGGAAGAGTCACACACTCTCTTTGAATTTGATATAGATGTTGAGCCTGGCTACAAACTTACTAGAGAACCCAAAAATATCATATATTTACCTGTTAGACCTAAATGGTGTCAGTTAATAGATAACATCACGCTACGTGTGCTGGACGACAACGGTGATTTGATCAATTTTCGAGGTGAGAAAATTATTGTAAGGCTAGAATTGAAGAAAGTTTGATATCACCAACCAAATGGGCTTTCGATATAAACAGCGACAGCAAATACATCACCATCAATATGATACTGTAGCGAACAATAGTGTGGATAAAAAGAAAGGGAGATGTGGAAAGCAATTCATTCAAAGTCTATACCTTAAACAGTTAGGACATAGATTGTCAGCTGAGGATCAAGCCTTTTTAAAACATATTGGATTAAAACTGCGAAAATATTTGCCATAATAATGGTGGCGGCTGCAACTAGTGAAAAACTTGAGGTGTTTGATGAACCTGTGTTGGATCATTCCCTAGTTAGCCTACATGAGCATACATATAAGCCATATGGTTCCCCATATTACAGAAACTCTGATGAAATACGTATCCCCATCAATTTTCAAGATGTTATACTCGACATTTCAGAAAGTTATATATACATAGAAGGAAAATTTACCCCTAGTGATGCCACAAAGCGTTGCTATTTATCCAATAATGCACTAGCATTTCTCTTTGAAGAGATACGTCTGGAAATGGGTGGTGAACAAGTAGCAGTAGTCAGAAGACCTGGTATTACTACAACAATGAAAACTATGGTGTCGTATGGGCAAACGCATGCACGCTCATTAATAACAACAGGTTGGGGTCTCAGTCAAAATAGACAAGATATTTTAGATACCACCAGTCACGTGTTCAGTGGCAAACTACCCCTTAAGCTCCTTATGGGTTTTGCAGAAGATTATACCAAAGGCATTCTGAATGTGAAGCAAGAATTAATTATGATAATTGCACGCTCACTTAAAGACTCCTATATCGGTGAAGTTGATGCGGAGTTGGAAATAAGCAAAATTGAGTGGAAAATAAGACATATTGTACCTGAAGATCGACAAAAGTTAAAATTATTGAATCGAATTAATAAAAGTGGTAATAATGCCAAGGTTAATATGGTCTACCGTGCATGGGATTTTTATGAGCTTCCCTGTCTACGTGATACTGCCTACGACATATGGGCTCTTAAACTCTCCACCCGTCTTGAAAGTCCACTTTTCATCCTTCTTGGTTTTCAAGACACTGATCAGGCCAATGATAGAACAAAGGATGTTACACAGTTCAAACACGCAGACATAAATAATATTCGACTATTTCTAAACTCTGAAGTTTACCCATACGAACGTTGGAATTTAGATTTCGATAAGAAGCTCGATTCTGCAGCATATTATGCTTATGAGAACTTCCAACGTAGTTACTATGATAAAGATATGAGCGAACCCATGATGGATCTTGGGGAATACAGGAAGAATCCTTTGTTTGTCATTGATTGTTCACACCAACCTGTTGCAGTGAAATCATCTACAGTCGACATAAAAATAGAATTTGAAACACGAAAAACGAAATTTCCCGAACAAACTCGAGTGTATGCACTTATACTTCATGATACATATTTAAGTTATAATGCATTAGATGGCTCGGTTCAGAGTGGTTTTCTTGATGTCTAGTAAAAACATTTTATCAACAATAACCACGATGTATATGCAAATGTTTATTTTCCCAAAATGTAATTGTGTATTTAAAATAAAACTGTTTTAATTATACTATGGTATTTTTAGTTGTGTAATAAAAATAGGAAATAAAATTATTGTAATCTTTTAATGTGTATTTTATTTGAATCCCTCCTTATGTCATCTAGTTTACAAGACAATCTTTCAATGGCAGATTTAATGTCTTCTATCAGACTTCATGTTTGAGTTGAATGGTTTTTGTGTATTGCCGACCTATTGTCCATCATCTTTTACACATCAATTACCTGCAATTATTATCAGTAGTTCTTTATAGAACAACATTGGAAAGTATAGAAAGTGTGTCTTTTAATGGAACACCCCATATATATTTTTTAGAACATGTGTTTGATCTGTACAATTCGGGGCACCCTGTATGTTAAAATTTGTAAATCAATGAAAATTTTATTATTGTTTATTTAAGCTGAAAGATCTTGACCGTGTCCTTTTGTTATTTTTGCCAAGCGTATTTGTATTTAAATGGCTTTTGAATAGTTTTACTATTTAAAACATTTATGTTTATCGACCCTTGACAGCAAAACAAAGCATGAATCTAATAGCTATATTTTAACTTTCAAATGGGTCCATTAAGCTGTGACATTATTGCTTTAAAAGGACTGAAAAATTTCTCGTCAGTGCAACAAAGGCGGGTTGCCTTTTGTCTATTTAATTATTACCAATAAACCGTCTGATTTGTAGATCTATTATAATGACGAGGCATTTTTTTTTTTTAATTAAGCTATGGGAAAATAAAGTTTTGCAAAAAAAAAAATGATCTGATCGTTAAACAAATACCGATATAAATGTATCTTAACGTATCTTTCTTATCTAATCAATCTCGTGGGAAAGGTCGATCGAAAGACAGGGATTCCATTTGATAACAATCAATATTTACCGACTATAATGTCTTCCTTAATGTCCCTTTTACAAAAGAAAAAATATTTTATGGGCTTTGTACTAACAGGTGATTTTTGTGGATTTATTTCGCCTATTTATTATACAGTTAACAAACATTGATGCTTTGTTGAATGGTGTAACTACCTACCCTTATATTTTAGTATACAAGCGTATACATTGCAATTACAGAAATCTAATTATAATAAGGTATTTTTAGCTATGTAATAAAAATAGGAAATAAATTGAATGTAATCTTTTAATGTGTATTTTATTTGAATCCCTCCTTATGTCATCTAGTTTACAAGACAATCTTTCAATGGCAGATTTAATGTCTTCTATCAGACTTCATGTTTGAGTTGAATAATAAAATGGATCGTGATTAACTATATCATAAATTATCGTAGCTTCTTTATGGAACTGAATTTTTAACTAGGTTTCATTAAATAGTTTTACAGACGGTTGAAGAGAGCCATCCCCATTATTCTGTAAAACAGATTAAAAGAGGCATATAATTATCCAGAGCTTTATTAAAGCATCGCTGTAATTTCCGTTAAAATATTGCTTTTTAATGCATTATCAAAGTAGTCATCGTTTCCGCTTGCTTTTGTTAAAACGCCGTCAAGTTGGACGTATACCAATCTGTAAATATATCTTAAGATATACTGCTTTTCTATAAGGTAATAAACCATAGAATTTCGAGAAATTGCACCTAGTCTAATTAGAGCGCAATATAGTGTGCCATCATTTCAGTGTTTCAAACAACAACAAAATTTTGCATGTTTCTTTAACACCCTGTATCTCGGAACTATGTGTTCCCGGCCCACATTTACATATGAACTTTTTTCATATTATTTTGGTAGTTTATCACACCATAAAGTTTGATTCGTACAAATCGATACACCCTATATGTTCAAGTTTGTAAATTAATAAGCTGTAAATCAATGAAAAATTAATATTGTATGTTTAAGTTGAAAGGCAATACTGAGGATTATATTGAATATAAAATTAATAATAGGTTCAGTTGACATAAAGTTTGGTTCGTACAAATCGGTACACCCTATATGTTAAAGATTGTAAATTAATATGCTGTAAATCAATGAAAAATTAATTTTTGTATGTTTAAGGTAGTCATTAAATGTATACAAAGGCAACAGTAAACCCCCAACCGATTTAAAGACACCAAACAATAAAATGTAACAATATTAATAATTACGAGATAGTTAATTCCCTATGACAAAGTCATTATAGAAGAAGTGTCTTATAACAATGTAATACCCTTATGTACTGCCTGCACTAGTGCCTATGCTATATTGTTTAACGGGAAAGTCGACCGACTGATGAGTGGTGACCACAGCGCTTTAATGGCATTACCTCGATTTCAGGCAGGTACCGTTCGCGTGAGCCACCTGGCCTACGTAGCTGGGTCCTCTATGCAGACATATTGTCTGTCGCAAATGGGAGCTATAAATTTAACCAACTATTTTGTTTCAAGATATGCGACAGTAAAAACTAAAAAGCTGATTTAATCTTTGATCATTAGGAAATAAATGCGATGTCAATGGAATGCTGGTCGAAGACTACCTACAATTTGGAATTTTAATAATTTGTAAAGGCACAGTGACAGTAGGGTATGTGAAATACGAGTGGTTTGATTTTCAGATAGGCACCTGTTTCGTGAAATTATGTTAGATATATTGCAATTATACTAGTCTAATTACAGCGTAATAAACTTTCATTTCTCCAATTGATGTACTAATTAATATATAATTGTACCAATTCAATTAGATATATTGCAATTATACTAGTTTAATTGCAATAATCCAATTACATTCATTTCTCGCAACAATTGGGTTTTTTAATTAACCCCCTCCAGACTATATAAAATAGTGTAATTAACGCGCAAATAGTCTAATTACACATTTACAAATTACTAATTACGCAATTACAGCGCAATAATTCAATTACTTTCATTTCTCAGCGCAATAATCCAATTACTTTCATTTCTCGCGACAATTGGATTTTAATTATCCCCCCTCCAGACTAATTACATTTATTAGATATATTGCAATTATACTAGTCTAATTACAGCGAAATAATCCAATTACACAATTACAAATTACTAATTACGCAATTACAAATTACTAATTACGCAATTATAAATTACTAATTACGCAATTACAAATTACCTCCCAATCTAATTATTCTAATTACATTTATTGCAATTACAAATTACCTCCCCCCACTATAATTGCCCCCCACCCCAGAAAAAGTGGTGGGGGGCGCAAAAGTGGTGGGGGATGTCCCGGGTCCGCTATTACCTCTCTACTGAGGTGCTTTAAAATTTCATAATATGAACTCGTTGCCTGTTTGAAACAAGAAAATTCAAATTTACTACAATACATAATTTAATTGTAGGCTAAGTTTTCCATATGACCATTGACCTAAGGTAGAACTTATAACATCATTTCATAGCATTTTCTATATCAATATTCTTGTTCCCAGCGGGTTTCTTTAATTTGCCACTGTTACAGTTGTGACACGTTGTTAATAATTTATGGAAATTAATTACCTATTAACTCAAGTTGATTGAATATACTTGCATAAATATTTAGTGAAATGGTACGTATATTTTTAAAAAGACAAAAAGCACACAGCATACACATAATCACTGATTTTGAGAAATTCAAAGGCTAAATAATTAATTATTGCAAGCAATGAATTTATTTGTTTCGTAATATACCTAAAATGGAAAATGAAGCATTTTTCTATAAAATTGGAATCTACAAATAATTTTTTTAAGTTAGGTAGGTTAATTTTTGTGTGTAAATTTGATCACAAATTTTCGCCATGTGTTGCCAGCTAATATTTGATTAAATAAAAAAATATATTTTACAAAGAAATTCATGAACCAATCCAGTTGCTCCTATTAATAAAATAAATTTCTATATTATTTTTATTCTTGTAAACTATTAAAATTTTACAGATCATTTAGAAACATCTTGCCTTGAGTTAGTAGGGAATCCAAAAGCCAAAATTGTCTTTAGTTTAATTTAATTTACTTCCATATACTTCATACTTTACGAAAAAAAAAGAATTTTAGCAGTTTTCTTTTAAATACTGTTAAATTATCAAGTCTATTTGTTGAAGGTAAATTATTAAAAATTATTTAGGTAATGAAGCCTCCGTATCAGACGGTATTCTATTTATTGTTTCGAGAAGTTGTACGCTACTGCTCTCTCCAAGTCGCTGGATAACATTATGCAGGCGTCCTTCTGACTTTCAGCCTCAATTACCCCTATATTCAAGACGTGAGATAAACTTGATGCAACTAATAAGTCTAGTTTCAATTTGTGCAAAGATAATTAAACAAAGTACTTAAATTTCTCGAAAGCATTCGACCATGTTACGAGAAGATGATAAACTTCACTATTTTAATGTTAGTGGGATACCTACTTCTAAAATGGATAATAGCTTTTTGAGACGAATAAAGAATTCTTCCTTTAATTAAATATACTTTACTGTGATACTTTCTCTTCTTCTTCCTACTTACAGCTTTATTTTAGACCCAATTTTTTCTTTTAGTACTTAAGTTCAACTTGTTTAAAATCTTCCCACGCTTTCTACGTTGATAACGCTAAAGCGTTTGGAATGCCGTAGACAGAAGCTCCTTCTTACTACCGGATTGGATAGATTGAAACATGATGCTCTGTTATTAATACAACTTAATCCGACCAATCTCAATCCTCACAATGCAATTGGTGAAACAAGTCAGTTCTAATAAGGTGTACCTCCTAAAACAGTCAGTAGTGAATGTAACCAATGTCAGTGTGGTTTATGATCAATAGTTGCCTAATTTGTTCTCAGCTCTGTTGTACATGAGGCTAACTTGTTACATTTTGAGAAAATCAATTCGGTCTCTAAATTCCTAATTAATCTTATGTATGATCTCTATTCAAATACGAAATAGGGTCTCCAAATTCTTATAAAGGACGTGAAAACTTTAGAAGGTGTATGGATTACGGACTATTATTGAATATCATGAACATCTGGACAATTTAAGCATCCCATATTTTTAACTCAGGTGTGAACCAGAAGTGATTTAATACAGTGGTTTTGTATTAAATTAAGATTAAAGATTTACGTGGTTATTGTCATAAATTGACACGAAATAGCTTTAAAGTCTTCACTCAACAACACATTTTAACTAACAGAGCGTTGTACCAACTCCTCTTCTGAAACTGCAATCTTTCGACAAATTCTTTTAACCACAAATATGACTTTGATATTTTATTTTTACCTTCATCTATTGTTAATTTAATAGTGACAATATTAATTAATTTTATGATCCAAAGATTTATAGCTGGCTTATGTGGTAGATGGTGGATTTTATGTCAAAAATCAAATGTTAAACATTTAATTTTAATTAATATTTCATTATAATTGTAATGAAATTTTAACCACTTAAACTATTAAAATGTGAATTTATCATTTAAAACGAGATGGTTACTATTATTATTATCTGTTGTGCCGATTAAAATTAAGATAAACTAAGTTTGTTATGTGTGGTTTTGCGCTCAGAACTATAAATTTGCAGATAACTATTTTGGGTAAATATATTTCTAATGTACTATTAAATTTAAGTCTGATTATACCTATTATTATGCTTAATATGCTGTTAGACGACTGTTAAGGAAACCCAATTACATTTAGCAGTAGAGTTTTGCATACATATCCTTTCATGTAATTATGTACTGTGTAAGACATGGTAAATGGAATGTAGAAACATCAAAGAATCATAATTGTTAGAAATTAAAAAAATTAGAGTAACCCCATTTTTGGTAATAACATGCAATGCATCGTAACCTTCCTAAAATAAGAATAAACAATTCATTCAAGTTAAAGTTGCAAGCTATTACCTTACTTAATTTAATAATTTGGGTGTGGAAAGGATGCGGTTCCACTAGACGTTTTTTTATCTAAGGTTCGGATGTGAAAGCCCCAAAGGTACTGCACGTCTCTGAATTATTTCTATTTGGATTTGTATTCATGATCAAGAGATACACTGGTACAAAAAAACCTCCAAAGGCTACAGTCCGGCCACGGCTTATATGCGTGGTCTTTTGGCAGAGGTGAATAGTGGTGGGAATAAAAGACTATCAATTAAGAAAAATAAAAGCGAATATGTTACTCAAAATTATAAAATCAAAACAAGGCAAAATAAAAAAAATGAATGGTAAAATTTTAGAGTAAAATGGTACTTTATCCACACGTACAAAATTACAGTAAATATTTTCCAAAATAAGCAAAACAAGTTATTATTACATACAAAATTACAGTAATTTAATTACTACAAAACAAAACAAATTATTACACTCAAAACTATAGTAATTTACTTCCAAAACAAAACAAGATATTACGAACAAAATTACAGTACTTAATTTAATTACTACAAAACAATGCGGGCTATCACCCACAGATAATACGCGCTTTAGGACCCCTAAAATTATTAGCAAAGAAATCTTACGTACCCTATTATATGTAAGCCACCTAGACCTTTCACCTTAAGGTGCCAATATCAATTAGGTATTTTCTAAAACCAGAGACCCTATTTCAGGTTCACTCACAAAATGAAACGTATCTGGGGTTAGTAAACTCAAAATTACTTACCCACAAGCTTCTAAATATCCTAATTGACAATTACCTTCACTAAAATTATACGTCGAACTCTATCAACTTTAAACCCGCCCACCGACGCGCGGTCTCTGTATCACTTTCGCACTTCGCGGCGCTTAACTAGCCCCTAGGTAATTCACAATTACCGCGACGACGTCCCTGACGATTGGCCGGTCAAAACTCTAGCTCCATCTCTGTATCGCGACGTCCCGACGCTGCGCTGCCCAATCAACTCTCTCGCTCGGTCGAACTGTGACTTCCGCGCTGGTCGAACTCTCTGACTCCGCGGCTCGGACGAACTGTCCCGCATCCGCAGTTCGTCTCAACGGTACAACCCCCGGTGAACCGCTGAGTCGGCCCTTTTGCACCTCTATTTCTCCCAATATACGTTCAGGCGAGTCCACTCACGCAATATCGTCACCCAGCGATTTCCTTGGGAACCGATTCGTTTGGTCCTCTCCCATCGAAATTTCTTAACTCCCGGTGATAAGATAAATTTATCTAAACATGATTTCCGTTGCAGTAGTCATAATAAAAACTCAATCAATTAAGTACTTCTTATATACCCCGTAGCACAAATTAAAATTATTTTTTACATTATTAATAGCTATTTCCCTTCTTTTATAAAACTTATACCCCCGATTTGCTACAAAGTTGTGATTTTACTCCTTTAGATTACTTTTTGTGGGGTCATTCGAAATCAATGGCCTATGCAAACAAAAACCACGAACCCTTAAAGCATTTTAGGGTTGTACATCGAATGCTACATTCGTGACATTAGGCGCAATTTATTGCATAAAATCATCAAAAATTGAGTTCCTGTGCGCAAAAACGGATTGTATTATTCACAATAATGTAATGGACTGTATGTAATTTGTATGTATCTAAAATAGTTTTAATTTTATTTCATTTTAAAATTATATCGATTTTATTGGGAACCCTTTAGTTTCCTCTGGTCTGTAAATGTTTATTTGACAAAAATTTGTCGTATTAAAAGACCTGCTGTTATTCTTGCCTGAAACATGCTCCTTATGAGCACATCTTTCGTTAATTTAACTGGTCCATTAATTAGTGTATTCCCATATTGATTCCCAGCAACATTTCTTCAGTATTGTGTTTGTTCGTGTCCACAATGATTCCCATTCCTGTGCTTTTGGAACCAACCACCGTAAATTCTAAGCCTATTACTTGATATCCGAACAGCTAGAATAATTTGACTTTGCTTCGAGGATTGAGCTTTTCGTGGCATCCTCATAAAACTAAATGCTATTTGGGTTCCACTACTGGTGTTCTTTTATGTTCCTCAGTCTTAAACTAACATTTTAGTTAGTCAATGTTAGTGTATCCCTGATTGTTTAGTTATTGGTGATAATTACTCACCAATGCATTTATTTGGGTAGATATGGTCAACAACGATTCTTAATTTATGTTTCTATTTTACCTGCTGTCGTATCATGAAAATTATATACTTGCAATAAGATTCTTATAAGTTTTAAAAATTAAAACTGTGTATCAATTGTATCATAAAATATAGGACACATTTTTCTCTTTTATGCCTACCTATGACTTATATCAAAGGATTTTTCTTAACCTATAAATATATGTGTACAAAAAATTATTATATTTACATGTATGTAGCTCTATACAGTCCTTTTTTTAAGAAAAGAAAGCTTTCTCTTTGTCATATTTTCACACAGCTTAAACTTAGTAATAAATCCCTTTAAAAAACAATGTTTCAGAAACTAACACAATAAAGAAACAAATGTAGCAGGAATAAAAGTTGTGAAGGGCAGATTCGGTAGAAAGTCTAAAATGTCAAAACAACTGATTAGCTGTCAACAACTAACTACCTTCATTTACAGCGGTATAGTCACATAATAAGAAATATATAGGCTGTCTCATTTTTCTGTTTGTAATTTTGCGACAGTGAATATAGAGTGACGTTGAACTGTAGCAAGATTTACCCTAAATAAGAAAAATATTATAGGCATAATGAAATACGTCTTTATATTTAATTGGCGAATAAGTAATATCTATAGACTAAATTTTAGATAGACTATAAAGAAAACATTTATTTTAGTATAGTAATATAACGAAAACCTTGACACTTGCAAAAGATATCTATTTGTACAGTGTAGTGGCATTTCACAACTATCCAGAAGGGTGGAATATATTCAAAGGAAAATACTTCTATAATATGGCATGCCGACATGACTCGAGAAACCATAATTTATTAACCCAGATACTCCCAAACTATTTTTGACAATCAAATTGCTTCTCTACTATCAAATTTACGTAATAATACAATAAGAAAAGTTTTTCGTTATTAAATATTTCTGTTTCTGTTTCTGTTTCTGTTTCTGTTTCTGTTTCTGTTTCTGTTTCTGTTTCTGTTTCTGTTTCTGTTTCTGTTTCTGTTTCTGTTTCTGTTTCTGTTTCTGTTTCTGTTTCTGTTTCTGTTTCTGTTTCTGTTTCTGTTTCTGTTTCTGTTTCTGTTTCTGTTTCTGTTTCTGTTTCTGTTTTCTTTTAAAGAACAATAGTACAAAACAATTAATATCTCAAAAATTAACAACTTGGATAACACGAAATGGAATACACTAACATACAGGGTGTTAGAAAAAGTTTTAGGCAAATTTAAATAGGTGGTGTAGAATGATCCAACAATCAAAAAAGTACATAGGTTGCTCTACAAAATCATTCAGACTTTCCTTATGAGAATATCATTAATAAAAAGCGAAACAGTTTCAATGTTTTCAATGAAAGCAGTTTTAGATTAAATTAGATTGTTCATTGTTACAAAAAATCACTGAAACCCTGAATTTTTTTTGTGGGAGCATTTGGAAGAACTACGATAAAATTGGAAAAATTCTTATGGCCATCTTAATTGTCGATTCCTTTAATAATTCATAAGCCATCAGAGGTATTTTGTTTAATATTTGGTCATTATAATCTAATATGTATATTGCAGACTAAATTCCTATTATCCATGTCGAGAACCCAGAAATAGTTAAAGTGACTGACATTGATTCAAAACATATGGAATTGAAAATAAAGATGCATATTATGGTGAACATGAAAACAACAACTACGTGCCATCTGCTGGCAAGTCAGTATAGTGAAAGAGATTTTGAAGCTGCCTTTTAAATGAACTGCGATATAATTTAAAACTATGAAACGTGCAATACAACACAATTTTTCTTTCCAATTTATGTAGGATATTTCTCAAAGATCAAGTTTCAACAACGGATGCTTGCATAGCATATGCAATTGTTTCGTTAGTTGATAGAGACAAGTTAATAGGGGTAGGATTTACTGTTTCAGTAATATCTTCTTTCTTAAAAAAAAAAGAACTAAATATTTTCTTAGCCAAGCCACAGAAGTAATCCCAGAAAAATCGTAGGAAGAGACTAATGGAGCTCTACACCTTATTGTGGAATTAAAATCACATTGACAATTCCCCCTCCATCTAATTTCAAAGCCAATCAAATAAATTTTCAATTTGCTTCGAGATGGATTCGAACCGTCGATTTTCGCAACCAAGTAGGTAAGTACGTATCAATGCATCTACCCACTCAGCTATAATTTCAGAAAAGAAGTACCTACCTATAGCAACGTTTAAGTTAATCTAAATTAATGTGGCGAATAATTATTGACATTTTTATTGTAAATTCGTACTTGTAATTTTCTTAAAATTTAAATACAATAGTGGAGATACCTACATCGATTATCAAAAATACTTCCCAAATCATACTTTTCTCTTTGGATATGGTGCTTCTAACAGATTTTCTCTGAGTACTAACCCGGTTGTTTGTTAGAAATCTACTATTATCTTATTTAGTTAATTTATAGCTTTGTTTTTGAAATTTGATTCTTCAGCTACGTATAATGAGCAGGAATTCTAATAATCCTAATCTAACCAACCTCCACCATGTCACAAAATACTTAAAAAAATAATGAGAGTGAAAATATATATAATATTCGTCTACAAGGAGTTTACAAGGAAATTAATTTATCCAGTGAGAATGAAAAGAATCATTGAAGCTAATTAAATTATTGTTTATTATTATTATTGGATACCAGGTGGAAAATCTGCCATCATGTATAAAAAGTTTGTCTAATATCTGCCATACAAATAGACGTAATCAGTATTTTATTTTTGTATAATAACATAAAGTTATTGACATGAAGTTTACTACAAAATTTTTTTTGGTTTATTTATCTTTAAACCATGCAAGTGAATATTCTGAAACCACACACTATATTGGAGTTTATGATAAATTCACATAACGTCAATGAAATTATCCAGAATAAGTCCTGTTCGTGCTCTATTAGGTTTGATGTGTTTTAGCATTATGACCATGTGTCACGGATTGGTTACGGCCTATAGATTGGCACTACTGCAATGACACCGTAATAGCGCATATGGTCTCTTGTCTCCCATGAACGGCGTTTCAGAGGCAGAATGGTGTACCTACCTAAATATTACAAATAAGAAAATTATAAGTTGAACAAGTATTATTATGCTTATTTATTAAGGGCATGTTACAACGTTCAGTTTCTTCCTTTGCTAAAAATTTATCTGTAGGAATAGCATGGTAACTGAAAGATAATTGTAAGTATTAAATTACGGAGAATTTTTTTTTAAAAGTAGTTATAAAAGTCAAAGTCTCCCACAAAAATGCATTCCTCCAAAATTGAAGGTTAAAAATATTATATATTAAATATCTCTTTTCAAACGAACCTCGAATGCTTACCAAATTTGTGTGACGAAATTAGTTGTTGCTAAGCCTGTTTGGAGTAAAATTGGAAAAAATCAATTCCAAAATATTTAATTATTCTGTGCAATAGTATATGTGTGTTCATTCCCCAATACTGCCGAAAATCATTTTCCAATTTGTCTCACCGTATGGTGCAATTATTTGTCTTTTCTCTTGTAGTTGGTATGATTTATTTATTTCAAGAATGTAGGTATTTACTGTATGTAAAACTCTATTGTTGGAGTAATTGAAACGAAACAACCAATGACGGGTGGTTTTTATCCGTTAATAGACAGCATACAAAAGTAAATTCTACCCACTGATGCAAATTATGTTCTTAACTCCTTAATATATTCCTCACTTTATAAATACGTGAATAATACAAATACTAATTTCAATGCATACCAAAATACGAATTTCAAAGCGTTCTATTATTATGGACCTAGTGAAATGTTACTCACGTTGTATTATAATAGTATATTCTATAACAAGTTTAAGAATGGCCCATATTCCACACGAGCGAAAGTTTGTAGTCCGAGCCAAGGGCGAGGACTACGGTTCGCGAGTGTGGAATATGCCATTCTAAACGTGTTGTAGACTATACTTTCTCTAAAAAGATTTTAGAAACTACACAAAAAAAATAGAAAATAAATTACAATTTAACATCAAAACTGTTATGTAATAAATATTCTACAACGGGTTAGGCTTTGATTCGTCGAAAACTGTTATGTAATAAATATTCTACAACGGGTTAGAATGTCATATATTCCAACACAACTTTTAGTTGTGGAATGCGTAGTTTCTAAAGTCGTGTTAGAGAAAATTGTTTCTATTCATTTTTAATATCAGGATATACGTATTATTGACCTGGGGGACTAGACGACGCCGACGCCTCTGTCGGTCACATTGTGGTTCCCACACTGTCAATTATAAATGAATGTTATTATTGTTACTTCGAGCTTTCATAAAGATTTTATTTCGTGATCACTTTGTGAAATGACAGGGATATAATGGAAACAATTTGATATTTTTTATTTTTGTTGGGATTTCAAGGCGCTTGAGCAATTATTTAAGGATGATAACAGTTACATTACATAATCGATTTTTATTCTGAGATACATACTTTTAATGATTGATCGTATACTATACAATCAATAGACAAGTCAAAGTATAAATTCCGTGTATTAATAACTTCCAATTCCACTGAAAACACAATATTTGTTGCCCTCTATATTGTGCTTTTAATATAAATTATTAAGTGTTAGATATTTTTATACGATTTTTATTACATGGTTTAATTATTCACTAAAAATAATAGCATGAAAATATCCCTTTTCTAGCATTACAATTATTCAATGGTTTATTTGATTTCTAACCCTAATAATTTAAAATTGTGTTCAATTCTTCATTTATTCACAACTTGTAATTGTATTAGTGTCGGAAACTCACTGCACCATTAGATTTTTGTAAGATTTAATAATTTGCTAGTTTAAAATTCAATCATGAATTTGTCTCATTTTCTTACAATAAAAGAATTGCCCATGTTATTTATGTGCACATATAAATTTATAATTCGTTACGTTCATAGCCTGCTCTTACTGATGCAGGAAACATATTCCAGTTATACAAAAAATTATTAATTTTCAGAAGTAGAAATATCTTGGAAATGCATTTTAACTATTAATATCAGAGATGGTAACTTTAGTCGACACAGGACGTTTTAAAAGATTATCCTCCTTCCAGCGGGAGCTTCTTCTGGAGATATAAGAGCCATAAGGCACTTCCAGATATCTAAAATATGAAACGTGCCTTAATAATCCTGCTATGCGTTAAGAATTTGATTATCGTTAAAATGCAAAGCCAGTCTCTTTCATCTTCAAAGAATTTAATGATCGCTATTACAAAGTAAACAGCAATCTAGTTAGGTTAATTTAAAATCTAGGGACAGCAAAATATTTATGGAATATTAAATTATTAAATTTTAGACTTTGGTTCGTTTAAAGGTATATAAAATAAAATTTTACCGACCATCAACCTTTGTGAGATTGAAATAAATTAATTGTAAACAAATTGATCACTCGGAAATTACAATAACAGAAATATGGAAACCAGAAACCAAATTGAAACCTCAATTATTATATTTGTTTGCTCTAGCATAATGTGCTGAACGTGAATTAGCGTTTTTGCTAAATAATTATTTATTTCTCTTTATGCGATAATATGGGACTAAGATAAAGATTTTGTACTATTGATATAGTGTCTTTAACAAAAACAAAATCAAATTTTTATAAAATTATGAGAGGTACTTTGGAATAATTTTGATATTGTCTAAAAGTTATTTGTGGCATCTTTCTGTATTTTCTTTCTGTTCCTATTTGGGATTTACGGCCACACTTCTGAACATTACCCAGATAATCTGAGAAATATCTGGATTATTTTTTAAAATAAAATATCTGGATTATTTTTTTAAATAATCCAGATATTTTTCAGATTATCTGGGTAATGTTCAGAAGTGTGGCCGTAAATCCCAAATAAGAACAGAAAGAAAATAATTTTGATAGCATACTTAACTTTGCAGAGTTACTGCAATTTACTGCTGCACAACCAGGCATTTCGCCCCTAACTCTAAAAAGCAATAAAATTCGTTTGCATGGTATTTCTCACAAATGCATTAGGTACGATAAGTAACAAAAATTACTCAATGGTTCGGCTGGTACGAAAATAATGTTCATTTTTGGAGGTATAACAAAAAAAATTCTCATCGGTAGTGTTATTATTTCAATTTTATGATGATTACTGTTAAGGCCGTGTTGCCTTAAAAAATGTATAAAACTTAAATATGGTTATAATAAACTTAAAAAAAAAAAACCGTTAGTTTGCCCATGCAAACGTAAATGTAAGGCTTAGGCTGATTACCATTGACTATATCGATGCTAAATAACATCAAACTAAGGCCAGAAATAATTTAACTATGAAAACTGTTCAGTATTATTATTATTATAAAAAGCGACGCAATCTGAATGGTTTAAATTAAGATGACTATCCTGGTGTATAATGAGAGTGTTGGTGCATGTAAGCTGAAGGATAATTAATATATGGAGTTTAAACTTTCATGTTTGCAAAGGGTCCTCTTACCTCAGGGTTAGTCGTGGGTTCAATGATAGACAATAATATGGTTAACTAGTTTATTCTTTAAATACAGCCAAAAAATGAAAATATGTTAGGAGAGGTGACATAAGTCACTTTACGATTTTCATCCTTCAAAAAAAAACAAAAACAATCAATGCGTACACACCTCTCTCGATTTTCGTCCATGCAGCATCTCCTTTCCTGGCTCCTAGCCGCACTGTCAACTCCTTTGGGTTAACGCTAAGATCCACTACATTACCCCCCTACTTAAATTTAGTTACAGAAAGGAACGATATTTAAGTACAAAGAAACAAAAGAAGGATCTCCTTAACTAGAGAGAAACAATCTCAAAGAAACAAGCAAATCCAATAATAATAAATGAGGAATGCAAGGAATATTTAGTTACATTCAACCATCGGCATCTTATACAACTTTAAGTTCACTACATTTTGCTTAGCGATGGCTCTACCTAACCCATCCCCTATTAAATAGCTATTCGGGCCGAGTTGCTGGAGGACATAGTATGGCCCCTCATAGATCAGAAAAAACTTATGAAAACGTATGGTATGTTCTTCTGCTGAGGACTGGAATTAGCTTAGCACTTGCCTTGTAGGCGGTCTACTTTCGACGACAACTTTTGATGAGCAAGAACCCAAATTTGTTCTATAGTTGGAATCTCCACCGTATCATCCTGTTCAACCCCCCAAATCCATTTAACCCCCTTCTCTAACAACTTAAGAGGTATTGTCAAGTCAGCGTAATTTTCACAAAAGTACTGCTCGTATTTCACAAGCCCCAAGGATCCTCTTATGGATCTTAGCGTTAACCCAAAGGAGTTGACAGTGCGGCTAGGAGCCAGGAAAGGAGATGCTGCATGGACGAAAATCGAGAGCGGTGTGTCTTCTCTAACAACTTTAATAATTAATATATGGAGTTTAAACTTTTATGTTGTGCATTTTTTTGGTATGTAGTGTTCACGAATACAATATTGTGTTTAATAACCTATTAATGTATAATAAAAACCATAAAACTACAATGTAGTATTGGGTTTTTAAATATCTATTCAAGACGTCAAATAACAGATCCTCAAAAAATATTTCAATTTTCTCTTGGCTGTACTTCTGATCTGATCTTCTGATCTACTTAGAGAGCGATCCCCCATTATTATTTCACTTCGTTTGGGGAACTTATAAGTAATTGAATTGAATTATTGGAAGTCATGTTGCTATTACCAAATTTTTTCCAATGTAGTGTATTTTTTCAAATTTGTTATTAATGTTGTTTACGTAAACTTTTAACATCCAAAGTTTACGCAATCAACCACTATTTTAATCATTCAATAAAAATTATAAGACATTTTTATTCTTCTAGAAATTCATTTATAAAGAAAGATTACTTCACGTGGTACGTTCATAAATAAATATCTTAAAAACATTTAAACAGCCACTAAAATGCTTCATTCATTGAGTTATTTCAATAATGCTGGTCTGCCTTGGAATGTGGTACGCTGCGCTGAGTAGATATTTAGATTGAGCAAGAATATTTTGTTTAGCATTTAGCATATTTTTACGTTCATAGTAGTCTCTTTAAGAGGTTGACAGAAGAAGAATATTTAAATCTTTAAGGATAAAATTAAAAGAAATTATATTATCTGATTTTTTCTTTATAAAAAGGCTACAACGTTATGATAGCAACCATAAGCAGAGGAATTAAAGTGGTAAAGGAACAGAATTCGTAATAAAGTTTGATATTGCTAATAACGATTTCCTCTTGTATAGAGTTTTGCATGACTTTAAATATATTAAATTATTAATGCAAGGCAAAAAGACTTTCTGTTGAGAAACATTTGACTAAATTATATCAAAGTTGAAAATTAAGATAGGGCAAGAATTCTGCAAAATATACACACAGAGAAACTACACACAAAAATGGTCGCGAGAAAAAAAATTTGATTTAGTTGTTAGTAGTTGCGTAGAAATAATATTTTCATTCTTTGCTTTTCAAATAACAGTTATTGATTTCTTTAACCGAATTCAGTTTTAATCTTGTATGAGGAAAAACAACATTTAAATCATCTAAAGCAATTGTGAGCAACTAGAATATTTCAACTGAGCCAGATTCAAAAATCAAAGAGCTGAAGCCTGCAATACATATATCACCAAGACCAAAGTATTTTTTCTTTACATGTTAATATATGACAATATGATTCTTAAATGCCTTTTAAACAAATAATAATAACTATCCATTCAGAGCAAGTAATAAAAAAAATTGAATTTTAAAAAAAATTGAAAATCTTGAGATTTTACAAATTATTTGACATTCTTTGCTAGATACGTAATGTTTACAATTTTATTTAGGTTTCATACAAGCATAATAATAATAAAAATATCCAATTTGATATATTTATATTGATGTTCTACTTCTGAACATGCAAATATAAAATCTGTTGGACGTAAAATTCATTTAAATGACTTTAGAATGCAATTGTTGTCAAATTCAATACAATAACTACTTTTTATAAATATTGAAATTAACTTACCACAAAATCAATCATTAAAATAATTGCGTTCTAATGTATGCGTTCAGTATTTTTCTCTGTAAAAAATATTAATAGGTATACTTATGTATAATAGTATATTAAAGTATAAGTGGATATTAAGGTCTTTAAAACACGTGCGATTTTTCGAGCACGACGGCACAGCCGGAGTGCTCGAAATAAAGCAAGTGTTTTAAAGACCAGTTATCCACGAATACTTTACGCTATTTTTTTTTATTGGTACACTTTGAAATCATAAATACTTACTTCAAAAAATGGAAATAAGAACTAATAATGTAAAATACCTTTAGTTGTCAATTTTGTCATCGAAATGAGAAAAACAAAAATTCATTTGCAATCTCTGTCATATAAGATTAATTGTTGTCATCACAGTTAAAGTTTTTGAAACATTTGTCAGTAATATTTTATTTGACGTTACAAGGTACTTCTGTCAGATCAATAATTAAAAAGTTGACATTTACACTTCACGTTTCTCGGGTTATTGGTGTTGCCATGGTAACTTTCAAAAACCCGCGTTTTTGAAAATTGGATTTGAACACGCTGAGGCGTACTTTAAACAAGCAAAATAGGGTATCAATAAAAAAAATAAATATTCTTTTATTCAAGGTCAAAATTTCACACTTACGTTATATTTTTGTCACCAAATGAACTGAACATATTGTTATTAAAGCCTAATTTTATAAAGTGATAAAAATTTCAAATTGAAGTCTGCATATATCAATAATTATATCTCATTTGCACACTTAAAATTTCTTGTTTATAGCTCTTCAATTGTCACAATGGTCGATCCATACATTTGCCGTCAAGTGGAAATAGTAACTTTATTAACGACACTTTTTACACAAAAAATATGCACTTTATGTTAACTCTAAATATATTACATTTAATCCATTCATTAATGCAAAGTATAAGTTATGTAATTTATTCTAAAGCCGAACTTTTTATTTTTATATGTCGTAAAACATCGCGTGTTCTGGTTTGTTATCAGATTCTTTTAGGGCAACATTTAGTAAAAGTTTTAACTAATTAATTGTTATTAGTCACTTTCCCGAACATTTTTAAAGGCAATTTTGGGTGGTTTTATAAAAATGGTTCCAAATCTCGTTAAATGCATATGCAAATATTTCAATACAGCAGACTGACTGTCTTACAATGTAAACGTATGCTTCATTAATTACTAACTATGCTGTGGAATGTTTAGTTCAAGCACGCTAACCGAAAGAGTTTAACCAATTAAATCAGGTTTAACATTATTTAAAATGTGGCATTCACTGCTTTTAATTCTACCGAACAATACTATATGTATGTTGTTATTCTATTATGTAACACCTTTTCCAATAACATGATAGCAAATATAAATACCCCCTACCGCCACTGATATGGATGTATCAATTCAATTAATATTCCTGACAGACCCTAGCTGATTAATTAAAACAAACTTAAAAGATCGATACAGATTTGTGCCTAAATTACCCAGTCATATTGTACTCTTTTATTTATTCATCTCCTGACATTATAATTTATTACATAACCATAAATGAATAATGTAAAATTTTTGCAGTACACTTACCAGTTTTGTTTTCCTAAAGTGTTTTCTTAACCGCTTCCCAAATCATTTAAGCAACCCCCAGTTTATTGTAAAGTCTGAACCACATTTAGGGCATCGATGATTCTCTTTCTCCAACACAAATAACAAATAAAATTTTAATTTGTTTCACAACCAATTTAATAGGTACCTACTCGGCTACCGTGGTCAATTTAAAATATATAACTTGTAGTACATGGACATACATCATAATTTTTTTGGGGTTAATTTAGAAGTATTTGTTAAATAAATCATTTCAAACTTAAAAAATGAAAATTATTATTTACGTCAAGTATTTGTTGCAATAATAAAATATGATATAAGGCCATCTTTTCTGAATCGTTATATTATATATACTAATATATAGTCATTGCGTAAACAAATAATATAAAGAGGCGCAACTGTCAATGGGCCGAGATTCTAGTGTTGTATTTTTTTGCCAATAACTACAGAATTGTCTACAATATTTAGGGCTAAGCGACCGATTTACAAATACCTTCCCGTACCACTAAAAATTGATAACAATCCTGAAGCTATTGGCAAAAAAATACAATATCAAAATCTCGGTCTCTTGACGGTTGCGCCTTTTTATATTATTTATTTACTCAATGATTGTGCAATTATATATCGAACTGAAAACTAAGCCTGGGCAAGTACAAACATCGATACGGAGAAATTGGTCTTCTAAACTCTAAAGTGTACACAACAAATGAATAAAGGTTTTAGAGACATATTGCGCGGAATAACTAATCATTACCGATATGATAAATACCTACTACTGACAGCAATAATTATTGTTTAATGAGTTTATATCTAAATTCCAATCTGAACAATACTAAAACATGCTTCCATAATTTTGTACATTTTGCGCAAATGAAACCTAACACCCTAGTTGTGCAAGCCACCCTACACAGAGTAAATAAATTAGTGATAATTAGACATGTCCCTATAACCAAACTTTATCTCTGGAACAGTTAATCATTAAAATATTCTTCCGACTCTGAAACTGTTATCGGCTTCCTACCATCTCGCCGGTAATGTCATTTCCTGTATAGCATCGACTAACGTTGAGAGATTCAAATTACGATTTATGAGCGTACGTTATATTAAATTTATATTAGCTACGCGAAATAAGCCTGAGACATTAGGTGAATTACGTTAAAGACAACAGAGAATTGCGACTGCAAACTTGAGAAAGGTTATGGCAACTATAAATCAACACACCCAGGACTAGATAAAGCAGTTAGATTTAATATGAATAATAGTCTCGTATGCAATATAAAATAACGATATTGTGGCCTGAGAGAAGTAAGTAAATTATGTTTTGCATACATTTTGTCAATATATTTTACTTAAAAAACATTTTTTATATTTTAAAAATATGGACCATTTGTATATAGTTGTGTTTCTTTTAGGTCATTCTATTAAGTCCAAAATCAAATTATTCTTGTTGCTTAATATAATTTAGTAGTTTATGTATCCAGGTTAATGTTTTGTTTTTAATTTGTTTTTTAACACCGCCATTCACCGACGCCAGGATTCGATCTATCCCTAATCCAAAAATTTTGATGATCTTTCTTTCTATGAAACAGTAGACATTTCTTACTTGATCAACAAAATTTTCAACACAAGGCAGCCCTGCTAAGTTTCTTTTGGACATATTTGTAAAATAATACCCCCCCCCTGTTGATATAAAAAGTTGTAATAAAACATATGTTGTAGTTGTTCATATCATAAAGAAAAATTACTTCATTTCGATAACCGTCTGTTTGATTAGATTCTCAACATAAATGAAAAATGTTTGTGCATGCTTGAGGATATGTAGAATATGAGGCAATTAGTTTTTCTTATATTTGAAATAGTTATTTTATTTTGACAAAATTTGTATATAACTTTTCCATGGGAATTTTTTTTACGTTGTTCATTCTCTATCTATTATACTTAATTAAATGAAAATTGTAAAAATTGAAACACATTATCAAAATTCTTTTTTAACAAAAAGAGTCATTAGAATATGGATCAGGCAGCGAATACCCAATATTAAATAAAATGTTATTCAAGGAAATAAATTTTATCGGTAAAAAATACAGTTCGAAAGAATTGTTTTCATTTGCTCAAATACTGCTGAAATAATGCGGTATGTAGTACATTATACTGGAACACACTTAGTACTCATATTAAAAAGATATTAAGTGAAAATTAAATAAATTTGCTGATACCCTTTCAACGAGAATTTGTAATGTAAAATTTATCCAGAAGAACACTGTATGAAGAATCCATTACTTTTTATTTGTCATTTTATTTATTTCCAAATCTAATCTTAACAGCTTAACTCACCGTGATGAAAGTGAAAATTAAGTTGCTTAAAATATAAACAGATAAAGTACCTAATTAATTAATTATAATACCATGTATATTATGGTTTCATACCCCTCAAGATAAATTGCCATTTGAAAGCAATACACCAATTTTTTGTCCGATAACCAACTTTGAAAATGTTTGAACTATTCCAAAGCTCTATTCTTTTTATTTTACAGTTTTCCTCAATGCAACGCTTTGAACTCAATGGAGCGAATCGGAAGAGTCGCGCCACGCGTTCAAGTTATTTAATAATAAACACGAGCAAATTGGCTTTTATAAAACTCGGTACATTAATGTAGTGTTTCTTTTTGTATCTATAAGTGGATTCTCTTGTAGAATGTGAAATATGTAACATCACAAGTATGCGATCTCGATACTTTAGTTATTAAATACGTTGAAAGTTAAAACCTAATTTACTCCAACAAAGAATCAAAAGAAACATTGAAAAAACTTTAATAATTTTATGGTTTCAAATGGGAAGCTTTTGAAACTTTCATTGATACAAAAGTCACATATACCTCTTTATGTCTGTGATAACAAACCCATTGCAATTTCTGTATACTAATAATATTCTAATATTTTGCTTTATTTTAGACTTAGTTGCAATAAAAAACATGAGAATATTAATAGTATACAGAAATTACAATGGGTTTGTTATCACAAACATATGCCAAGTAAAATCATTATTTTCAAGGAAGTGTTAGTTTTTAGAATTACTATACCGAGTGGCCACGAGCATTGAGGAAATAAATAATATAAGGAGGCGCAACAGTCAAGGGGCCGAGATTTTAGTATTGTATTTTTTTGCCAATAGTTTCAGGATTGTTATCAATTTTTAGTGCTACGGGAAGGTATTTGTAATTCCGTGGCATAGTCCTAAATATTGTAGATAATTCTGTAGTTATTGACAAAAAAATACAACACTAAAATCTCGGCCCCTTGACAGTTGCGCCTCTTTATATTATTTGTTTACTCAATGCCACGAGTCAATGTACGCCCCCAATTTTTTGCTTAATTTTTAATTTAAAAATTTTGTTTTTGGTATACGTGAGTAAGACAAAAATGGGCTATTTTTAAACTAACAGGAACGAAAATATCACTTCCGGTTAAACCGGAACTGACATCAACTTTTTTTTCTTAAAAAGAATGATCGTCTTTTTTGTGCTGTTTTATAAAGTATGATTTTTCAAATTTCCAGAATTACATAAAATAAGTGAGATACGAACGATTTTATATGTTTTACAAAATGGCCGCGTCAGTTGAATGCGATGTAAGAAAATTACGAAGTAGGCTAAGGAAATTATTAGCAAGGTAGTCATTGTCTGTAAAGAATAAAATAGTTATTTAAATTACTGATAGATACGACTATTTTTAGGTTTTTCTGAAAAAACTGAATTTAATTTTCATTTCCGTAGGGTCCTATGGAATATTTTTAAATGGGACCGTACTAATTTTTTATTAAACGGACATAATGATTCATAAGCTTTAATTTTTTCTTAACGAGATCCTTTGTAATAATAAAAGTGTTTTTAAAAGGTAAGCACCAACAAATAGTTTTAATAAGTTAGATACTTATTATTATTATTATTACAATGGATCTCGTTAAGAAATGACTGTTGGCGAAAAAATTAAAACTTATGAATCATTATGTCCGATTAATAAAATAAAATAGTACGGTCCCATTTAAAAATTTTCCATAGGACCAATACGGAAATAAAAATGAAAATTAAATTCCGCTTTTTCAGAAAAACCTAAAAATAGTCGTATGTTTCAGTACAGGCAAGTTTACTACCTTGCTAATAATTTCCTTAGCCCACTTAGTAATTTTCTTACATCGCATTCAACTGATGCGGCCATTTTGTAAAAACTATAAAATAGTTCGATCTTACTCATTTTTTGGAATTTTTTGAAATTGGAAAAAACTGTTGCAGTTAGAATTTCATGCTTTATAAAACACCATAAAAAAAGACGTCAAGAGTCATTCTATTTAAGAAAAAAAAGTTGGTGTCACTTCCGGTTCAACTGGAAGTGATATTTTCGTTCCTGTTAGTCTAAAAATAGCCCACTTTTGTCTTACTCACGTATAACAAAAACGGAATTTTTAAATTAAAAAACAACCAAAAAATTGGGTGGGGTATACCGGGTGACACAGGAGACATGTAACACTCTGTAATTTTACTATTATGAAGTTAAAATTTTTAATTTTGGGGAAGTTGTATAATGCATAATTATTATTTCTTTTGAGCCAATCAAACATTTCCTTCAACTTCCGCTTTAAACGGAAGTGACCCAAACACTGTTATTTTAAATTGTATCCTGTAATTTTTTTTCTTCCTATCTGATTCGTCTTTAATTTTTCTTTTCAACCATGTATCGCAAGATGGCATTTGTTTTTAAAATGACAGTTATTAGCTATTTTATTTTATTAAAATTACCACTTTATTTCGTAAGTATATCAAACACTTAATTTTAGGTAACATATTTATTATTATTAAATGCGGTACCTAAATATAATTACTACTTAAACCTTGCAGGAAAGTATCATTCTCAGTGGTTAAGTGTCGAGAGGAAAAATAGTTAACTCCCCTATTATTATCACATAATTTAAATTCGTATATTCATTTGTGCTATTGCATTCTTTAATGTAAGTTTTTCTTCTAGAATGTTCGTCAAAGTCAAACAACCAACTATTTTCTGTTATTGAATTATTTGAACTGGAATGAGTAAATAAAGAAGAAAACCCTTTTAGAATTTCCTGACGTTTTGTTAAACGTAATTAACTTTTACGTTTCACTTGCTCTCCTCTTTCATAATGTAATCTTTCATCCCAGCCCTTCTTTAAGTACGTATCTATTTACTTCAAACCTCAATTTACAGTAAATTATTTCTGCCTACGATGTACGCTACGTGTCTTAAATACTAGAACTCAAAACGTGCTTAACTTAGTTGCTAAAATAATTTAAATTGGAGGAGGCTCGTAACAACTCTCTTCGGTATTGCTGAGACCCCACAACCGCAAACTGAGATCATGTAGTTCTTATTGCACACTGCAGCTGAATATTGGTTTCTTCGATTAATGATGAAAAATAGGCCAGGTCTAGAACATCAAAATTGTGTGCGTGTATTAATGAGGATGTAGATAATTTTGTATGTAATGAACCTGATTAAAATACAGCTGAGGATTTGTTGCACAATGACCTCAAATAGTAACATACTATCTTAAGGAATCGATTCGATAAAAACTTGTTTATCGTCACTGAGAAATAGAGACAATAAACAAATTAAACCCACCATGATCAACAGTACGATTTAATACTACCAACATTTGGCACTAAAGATTATGCGAAAGTGATTCCCCAACTTCTCTTAGTGCAATGACTCTCTAAGGTTTTTGATATATTAGATTTCAAGAAAAAATAATAGGATAGAGCTTATATTAAATTTCTCTATTTTCCAATTTTACTACCTTGAAAAAAGGGGAAAATAAACATTACACACTCGACAATTTACAGATCTTTCGAATTATTCGTGGAAGAAACAACATGATTCATATCTCACATCCTGAGCTATGAATACACCCCTTGTTTTTTTTTCCGATTGATCTCTAGTACAAATTTCATATTTTAAAATCTCAAAAAAGTTCTCCACATCGAGGAATGGTACATTGGTGCTATTTGTGATTGTTGGAATGATTTATTTCTTGCCTCGATTATATTAAAATTTTAAAAATAAAGAGAAATCCAGGAAATTTCTAATAAATTAAAAATTGTTTACCAAACTTTGTACAAATTCATTTAGGGAATCTGCAATTCGAGTGGTGTCAACTTTAAGTAAGAAATACGATAATCAAATTACGATCAATTTTCACGCTGAAAAAATCCTAGTTGAAAATGAAAACTACTAAATATTCAGCTAATGAACACATTTCTATTGTTAATGGATACGCTGTATAAGAAAGTATTGTGATCGTTAAAAAATGTTTCCATATAGGGATAAGTTAAAACTGAAATTAAATAAAAACAGAAATGATCAAAATATTTTACTGCAATACAAAACATACAGAAATAAACTTAATAAACTAATTAAAAAAGTAAGGAGAGATTATTATATAAACAAACTTGATGAATGAATGAATGAAAATAAAAATAATGTAAAGAAAACCTGGAATGTTATAAATGAAGGTTTAAATAAAAACAAAAAACATAACAATATAAATATAACACATCAAGGTGCCATTATTAATGACATTAAATTAACTGCCAACATTTTTAATAACTTTTTTGTGAACGTAGGTAAGGAACTAGCTGATGAAATTGATACGCAACCTCTTCTACCAAATATACACAAACAGTACAAAGGTATGTTCTTAAAACCTATCACTGAGTCTGAAGTAAAGAATTACATACATAAATTAAAAAATAACTCTGCATCTGGCGAAGATCGTATAAAATCTGTAACCTTAAAACAAGTATGTGACTTAATTACTCAACCTTTGGTTTATATCTTTAATCTATGTTTAGAACAGGGAGTTTCCCCTCTAAACTTAAAATTGCTGTAGTAACTCCAATATACAAGGATGGTGATCAAAATAATGTTTCTAATTATAGGCCTATATCGGTTATTAATAATATAGCTAAATTACTTGAAATGTCAATAAAAACTAGGTTATTAGAACACCTAAAATATAATAAAATATTATCCAAATATCAATTCGGATTTATGGAAAACAAGAGTACAGAGGAATCTATCTTTGAAGTTACCAACTAAATATATAAATCAATTGAAAATAACAAAAAAACTATAGCTATTTTTTTAGATCTTCGTTAGGCGTTCGACACTGTATGTCACAAAAAATTATTAGAAAAATTAACTGAATATGGTGTCAGAGGTTTAGCAAATCAATTATTTACTAGTTACCTTAATAATCGAGTTCAACATGTTAAAATTGAGGATGAGTTAAGTGAACATAGACAGGTAACATTCGGCGTACCCCAAGGTACTGTTCTGGGACCTTTACTATTTATTGTATATATAAATGAAATGTTAAATCAAAACAGTAGTAATGTAAAAATAATTGCATATGCTGATGATACCGTTTTATTAGTCGAAGATGAAAACTGGGAAGCTGTATATTCGAAGGCAGCGACTGAATTTGCAAAATTAAATCAATGGCTCTCTGAAAATGTTCTTACTATTAATTTCTCAAAAACTAAGTTTATGTGTTTTAGCCTCTTTGGTAAAAATGTACCAAATTTCAAAAAACTTAAAATCCACAAATACTCCTGCTTATTGAAAAATAATGCAAATTGTCAGTGTAAAGAGAAATTGGAACAAACGTCCTACATTAAATATCTTGGTTTATACATTGACAGCAATCTTAAATGGAATATACATATTGAAAACCTTAAAACTAAAATACGTAAACTTACCTATAAATTCTACCAACTAAGAAACATTATGTCCAAACAAATTTTGAGACTGCTTTATTTTTCTCTTGTTGAATCTCTGTTCAGGTATGGTTTAATCATATGGGGAAGTGCTTATCAAACAACAATAGAGCAAATAAAGATATCTCAAAAATATATTCTGAAAATAATCTTACATAAAAAGAGGCAATACTCAACTAAACTTTTATTTATAGAAAGTAATGTTTTTAATATAGACCAATTGTATATAAAATCTGTACTTTTGTTAACTTATAAAATAAAGATAAATTACTGAATTTGCAAACCCACAATTATTCAACAAGAAGTGCTATTAACCTCTTATCTCACGTTCAACAACCCAAAGATTTATTACTTACTATAGCTCTAAGTTTTATAACCTCCTACCTGCCAATATTAAATTAATAAACAATTTTAAACTCTTCCAGAAAAAAACTTCTCTTTTCTTAAAAGAAAATTCACAAAGTTTTATAAATATTTTAAATGCTAGTTAATGCTTCATGACACTATTTTATATTTTCATACAATTTATTTCGCGGTTTCTTAAAATATCTATTATTCTCGATTTAATATCACAATTTAAATTTAATTAAGGTGACACTACAGTGTATGTTCCCGTCAAGTCTATCAACTATTCTTATAAATATATTTATTAATGTTTCCTATTGTTTATTTTCTATATATCTAACTTGTTGCTGTCTAAGAATTTCGATATTTAAGTTTTATATTCTGTTTGCACACATATGTCATACTTTTGACTAGGTGCAAACACATTTCTGTAGTAACTAAATGTGTCGTTAAGTTATGAACAATAAATTTGATTTGATTTGATTCTTAGTTATTACAAAAATATTTTAAAATAAAATGCTAACTTTCGAAATATTTCCAGGGGGTTGTTTCATGCATGAGTTTAATTTCGTTTGTATTTCATGATCTATCTTAAGCTAAGTTCGTAGTTGATCGCGATGAACAAACAGAGCGACGTCAGGAGCACAACAAAAAGTGAGACAAATTTGTGGTGAAAAATAATTGAAAATGTCAACTAATTTACGAATATAGTAGGTATAATGTTTTGAAATAATATGTGTTCGTGTGGTTGTCTAATCGTGTTTTGTGGTAACTTGACGACGCTTTGGGATATTTTGCTAAAATTTGATCTGTGTATAGATGTGAAGAATTCAATGAATGAATATGGTCATTATTTGCTTGATATATGCGTATTTTTGAATATTTCTTATAAAGAAATATAGTGTTGTTTTACACCAGATATTTCATATTGAGATTCTTATCACATCCATTTTTAAAGTGAAATCAATCTAAGAAATAATAAGATTACTAGAAACCACCCTTACGTTCGATCTTTGCTTCAAAGAAATCGGGAACGAAGAGAGCATTATAATGATATTGAAAGATGTTAGATATAATTTTTGAAACATCATGGAAATTCTCTTACGTTATCGTGCATGAATAAAAAAATCTATTATAAAATATTTAACATATAACCCCCTACCTACCTTAATCGTGATGCGGTATAATTTAGTATGAATTTAATATAGTAATTCAAGAAATATTTTAAATATTTTGATCAGATTTAAAAGTCTGTGAACGAATCATATATTACAATACATTTTAATGTTTGATAGCCCAGTAGTTGTTTTCCAATAAAATTCTGTTTTATCGAACTTGCATGTAATGTGCTCATATTCGGATAACCATAAGAACTAGAGCGACTGATTTCAATGTTTTAAATTAATATAAAAAGTATAGAAGTACGATTTTTTATTAATATATAAAATCATATTTCTCTCAAAGTTTTATTTTTATTTTAAGTTTATTTCTACAATTTAATTACACTTCCTCTCTTCATCGTAATGATGTACTAATAATAAATGAAGATAAATAAGGCACGCAAATATAGTAAACGCGAAAAGGTAAACTCGTTTATAATTAAAATGCTATTTAATTTTAAATACTAACGTTCAATTTACGTCATTAGGAGATTAAAAAGCAAAATTATATACATTTCGTTAAGTATTCTATTACATTCCAACCGAGTTTCATAATTCTATTTATTAATACAAATAAAATTTATTGTGGTATATAAAACTTGACAGGGTAATTCTATATAAAACGAATACCTAGTAATAAAATCGGCTGACGTAAAAAATAGATCTCTTACATTTCAAAAGAAGGGGAAAGGCTATACGGAATAACTTAATTTAAAACATTCACTCCATGCTTTTCCGCTTTTCTGTGGGTTTATAACCCAAATTTACAACTTGACAGTCTTATGCGTTATGTACAAACACATAATATAGTTTATTAATATGCTTAACATTTAGGGATTACGAGCACAAAACAATGAAAAAGCTTTAGAAACGAAATTTTTTTAAAATGATTTTACCACGGTACTACATTGTAGTCATTATAAAGTGCTCACAGGCCTTTTTTAAGCTCATTACTTGATAAAATTTTTCCATTTATTCCTGTCGTTTGCTAACGTCCTCCAGTTTATGCATTGTTTTTCATTTATGTCCTAAAAAACAGCCTCACTCCATTTCCTCCTCGATCTACCTCTCTTTCGTTTTCCTTCTGGTATTTTTCAGCTCCCGTATTTTACACTTCTGTCGTCTTCCATTCTTTCGACATGAAGCCACTGTAGTTGACGAGTTTTGAATTTTGTTATGTTAAGTTCTTGATATAAATCATAAATATCTGCGTTGGTTCCTCGTTCACAAATGCTTTGAACCTTTTTTCCACCTAATATTCTTCGTAGAATCGTCCGTTCCAACGCTTCTCTCTTTATATGCATTATTTTATTCATTGTCCAATTGTCTATATCTCACTGCCGTATGTCAGCGTTGATCTTAAGATAGTCTTGTATATCCTTATATTTGCTTCCCGCGACACTTCTTTTGACATAAAAATTCTGTTGATTCCTCCTGCGCATCTGTTGCTTTTTGCTATTTTCAAATTGATTTCTGTTTCCTCTCTGCACTATTAGGGTTCCTAGATAGACGTATAGTCTTCTACTTCTTTAATTTCCAGCATATCGCCGGTCCCTGTATGCACCCTAAGTGTTTTCCTACAGCTCCTAGTTGCATGTACTTGCTTGTTCGTATTAACTTGGTTGAAGACTCATTCCATGTGCTGCTAGTTCTTCTAACTCCTTTATGGTCCGTGCTACTAGCAGTATATAATTTGCATATGCAAGGCATTGATGACTCTTGTTAATGAAGGTACCTTTTCTGATTAGACCGGTACCTCTTATTGCTCTTTCCAGGACCATATTAAATAGTGTAGTCGATAGCGGATCGCCTTATATCACTCCTGTTCTCACCTCGAACTCGTTTGACACTTTTGTGTTCACCTTTACCGCACATGTTGTATCGCGTAATATTGTAACTACAAGTCTTATTAGCGGCTTCTTTAGAATATTTATTTCTTTTATTGCTTCAACCAGTTTATTTCTGTTTACAGTGTCATAGGCTGTCTTTAAGTATATAAGTAGCAAGTGTACCAGGATCTCATCGTCATAACACCCAGTAAGGATTTGTCTTAGCTTAAATATTTGGTCTTCGTTTGTTCAGTATTTCTCCTCTGTATTTTAGATTGTCCGTGAAAATGCCAATCTCTCTCGGATTTTTATTTTTTAACGCTAGTATGATTTGTTCTACTTCCTCCTTCAGCAGGTCTGGCCTATCCCCCTCCTTTCCTCGTAGTATTCCAGCTCATCCTCTGTTCCTATTTTTAACAATTCTTAAAAATATTCTTTCCATCTTCTACAAATTTACTCGTTATCTCCCAGTAAGTTGCCATTGTCATTTTTGTAGAAGACTGCTCGCCTTTGATATCCCTTCCTGAGATCCTTTACGTCCTTACAAAAATTCTTTAATGTTATTAGGAGGTTATACTGTATTTTTCTTCTATACTTTCAATTCTTTTTCCATGAATTTTCTTTTCAGTGTCCTACACATATATTTTTCTCTCTTCCTCTGCTCGAGATATTTGGTTTTATTTTTGTCTGTTGTGGTTTTAGTCGTGTTTCAATTCCAGTTAATTTCTAGATCCCTCATTTATTCATCCCTTTTTCTTGTACCTAATATTGTATCTTGTCTTGACATTGACCTCTTAATTACCATCAAGTAGATTAAAAAACCATGAATACGAAATGTTTTTCGACATTTTTGCTTCAAAGTTAAACCATCGAATGCTAACCTAATAATGGAATTCTACACAAATTAATGGTCAATATACTCATATAGCGAGAATGTTTTTCTGGTTGAGTACTTTGGAATGTTCTATCAATACATCAGAGTTAATGAATTGCCGCCATAGAACGCATAGGATTATTTTAAAATTATAGTAATCGAATATCGATGTTAAATTTATAAAATCTAGTGTAAATAAACAACGCTGTACCGTTTAAGAATCGTTTTAAAAATTAGCATACAACAAGTCAATAATGAATATTTCCAAATCTGCCTTATTTCATTTAGAAAAAATGTATTAGCAAATTATATTTTTAAATATAAAATAAGATTTTTACCACGATTTTTCATATCGGACGATATTGGAATAGAATATGTGTGGCATAGTCTAATGGTGCCAAGCAATACAATTATTTATCTTTATATTAATGCACTATTTGAAAGTGTGTGAACAGATGAAAAGTAAATCCACACTTACCTCTTGTATAGGAAATATGACCTGCAACAAAAAAACAAAAGATTAATATTATAATTTGTCAGAGATAGTACTGATAATACATATGAACTTTCACACGCATGTCATTGTTTACGCTAATACCGTTGTAACAATTTTTTTTTTTCGTTGTAATCAAATTTTAGAAACGGATCCCAAAATAATAATAGTGAGTATACGGATTTACACCAATATGGTGACGAATTTTCAAAAATCATGCACTCTCATGAAAGGATAAGAGGTTCTATTCATTGCATCACAAAGATATTTTCTTTTTATATTCATGACACATTTTTTATTGTACTTTTTTGGTAACCTGACCTTCCTTATAGTCTAACGTAAAAATTAAATAATAGTCCACTTAAAGAGATGTGTTCGAAAATTCATAGATACTTTTGATCGTATTTATTATTGCTCTGTTTGTCGGTACTGTAGCTACTGTAACTGAACATATCCTGTACACAATTGGAGACGATGGAATATCCACCAGCATTATGTATAAGAAATTACTTAAAAATGGATTTTTGTCTCGTTAAATTTAAAATTTTTTATATAGGTATATATACTACGCATTTTTAACTTCTTCAACTTTTGCTGCAATGTGTACAATTTATAAATTAGTGTCTTGAGAGAAAGTATTTACTTTTTTATGATAAAGCATTTTTATATAAAGTTAGATATAATAAGAAAATAAATTGTCAGTGAATCGCTAAAAGTTAGAATAATGTTAGGTTATTCCGTCTTATAAAGATATTAAAGTTTTTATTTTGTATTTCACCCTCGGGACATTAAAAAGTTCTAAAAAAGTTTGAGTAGGTATCTTCAGTTCACATATTATCAAATATGGGCATTATACGCACGCTTCGTATACATGTAAATTACATATTATGAATTATTAATAGTGTAACACTACATTTAATTATTTTTAAAAAGTTTCGGTTTAGCAATCGTCACGCACGTATGTCACGCATTATTGAATAAAAATACCCCATGTATATAAACAAGTGTCACGCAATATGTGTTTAGTTCGAAATAAATAAAACAAATCCTAATAATAACGATTAGAAGTGGTTAAATCGCCATAATAAATCTATCTTTAAAATGAATGAACATATTAATATAGGTTTAAATAGAAGATAATAAATCACAAACTATTAAAGAAAAAGAAACATAGCTTCTGGCGTTTTTACTTTACCACATATCTGCCCACATACATAAAAAAAGTTGACATTTTGAAGTTAATAAATAGTGGTAAGATAAAAAAGGTTTTGGTAGATAGAAATTTTTAATTTATCATAAATTTTCCTTTCTAATTTTTCAATAACAAGTTGCTAACTTTGTAGTAATTTTTCTATTTATTGCCCTATTTATATTGATGTCCTGATTGAGTGTAGCTTAGGTTATTCCACCACTCAACCAGGTCGTACCCAACACAACTAGCTGAGATTCGAACTTAGTAGGGTGCCACAAATATTTTTATATTTAACAAGCAGTATAGAACACCACAGATTTGACAAATTTGCGTGCAAAAAGGGCTGGACAACAACAAAATAATTTATTTGCAATAAATAGAAGAATTACTTCCCCCCACAGATAATGGATAATACGAATATTCCAACAATCGTTCTTACTGTTTTATTTGTACAAAAATACTGAAATAGTACGTATCTACTTCTTAAAAACAAAATACAAATTTTCCAATGTATTTTGGAGGAATAAAAATAAATCATTAGTTTTTTTGCTTCAGGCACACTTCTTTTGGAAGTAGAGTATTTGCACTGTAAATAGTTGTCTCTATCAGATATGTAGCTCTCCGAATTATTTCCACTGAATTAATGCTACCGTCTCTATAGAAATCAAATCCAATATCAATCCTAGCAGAGGTTTTTGATATAGATATGATCCTTCGAATTATCGAATCTGCTAAATCATCAAAAGTTTTCATTGCCTTTGCTGCTGCACGTTTATCTAACATAAAATGAAAGACTGTTGAGGTTGTAAGAGATGTAGAAGGTTAATTTTGCAAGCTCTCTTCTTTTAGTTTCTTCTCCCATTTGTGAACCAAATCTGCCTTCTGACACTTTCGAAGGAAACTATCTTTCGTGGGAAAATATGATGTTGAAGTCAGTTCAAAAGTCAAGAATAATTTGTCTATTGGGTATCCATTTTCTCTGGCTATATCAATGAAATGGAGACTTCCAAGAGTATCTCTATGATGTCCACAACAACTAGGCCTACATGGGGTTGAGCCAGAGACTATTTTTCCTGACTAGTTAGGCAAATAACTATTTTTTACTTTACCATAACGCATTAAAACGATTATATCTCTAGCGGCCATTTAAAAAAAAACTGACGTGTTACAGATCATGTGACCAATATAAAAAGAATCTTTAACAACCTTGTAAACATAATCCGAAGAGAAAATCCGTAGACGCACACCTTCTTACGCGCATACCCCAGGCTCCCTACCTAGACTAACTAGTAGATATCTAAGAGGTTTTCAAGTAACTGACAGTTCCAAAATATTTTGATTTATTATACATATATTCTTCGAAAATCCAAATGTGCCAATACAGATGTCAAAATCGCTAATTTAAATATAACTACACTTTTAAAACTCTGTCATAATAATTTATTCACATTTCTTTACAGAACAATATTTTTTTACGTGCAAAAAAGTTCAAACTACACCTACTATATATTATGTCTTTGAGGGTATTAAAATTCGTCGTTTCTCTTTATGTGGATGGAAACTTCAAAAGCTGCAAATATCACATAGCGTGAGACGATCGTAGGCACTTTGACGGAAAAGTAGCTGACCCAGATCTAAGGAACGTATTATTTTACAAGCATTTCAAATAGAACTTCATTCCCTTAAACTCCACTTTGTTGTTAAGATACCGAAAGATAAAGGGTAAATTTAATTAAATCTAATAAAAAAAATGGCTTGAAAGAAATGCTATTTTTTAGGACTTTTGTTAAAAATGTTTTTACTTATTATTGACAGAAGGTTTTTCTATATAATTTTTCATATTGATGCAAAATGATAAAAAGGAAGTAGTCAAATTTATGTATGTAAACAGGGTGTCCCGATTTTAAACCGACAAACTTCGGGTACAGAAAGTTCACATGAAATTATGTCATACCCCTTCTAACATTTCTTCTCTATCGAGCCTCCTAACGGAGATACAGGGTGTTGAAAATTCAATTTATTTTTTGTTTTTCTTTAATAACTTCCACAATATTAAAGATAGGGAAACCGAACTTGGTACACGTAGTTAGGTTGTGAGGGTCCATCTTTGCTATGGTTCAGAGTTGAACTGAGGCGCGCCAGTGGCGTGCGGTGTGGTCACGTCAACATAATTTTAAGGAAAAAAGTATGTGCACTAATTTTTTTCGCAATTCTGATCAGATTTTTATAATTTATGGTTAATTTTCTAAAAAAACTTGCTCATGTAAAATTTTGACTTTGAGGCATTAGTTTTCGAGATATTTGCGTCTGAACAAAGCGATGCACCAAAAACACAATTATCATGTCGGGAATAGTTCTGATGAAATCACGACATATCCCTTCTAAAATTTCTCTATAGCCATTCCTAACGGAAATACGGGGTTGATTTTTTTGATATTTGGATGTTGATAATTTGTTTATGTAATTTCGTAACAAACAAATTTTTCTTTTGACAGAAATAATATTGACTTGCAAAAGGCCTTAAAAACGCCTCATTGCAAAAGAAGAAAAACATTGAAAACATTAAATTGACAGTTCAGTTCAGTATATCCCTTCGAAAATCAGATTGAAAATAATTTTGAAAGGGCTATCTTAATTAATTAATTGTGTTTTTGGTGCATCGTTTTGTTCAGACGCAAATATCTCGAAAACTAATGCCTCAGTCAAAATTTTACATGAGCAAGTTTTTTTAGAAAATTAATCGTAAATTATGAAAATCTGATCAGAATTGCGAAAAAAATTAGTGCACATACTTTTTCCTTAAAATTATGTTGACGTGACCACACCGCACGCCACTGGCGCGCCTCAGTTCAACTCTGAACCATAGCAAAGATGAACCCTCACAACCTAACTATATGTACCAAGTTTGGTTTCCCTATCTTTAATATTGTGGAAGTTATTAAAGAAAAACAAAAAATAAATTGAATTTTCAACACCCTGTATCTCCGTTAGGAGGCTCGATAGAGAAGAAATGTTAGAAGGGGTATGTCATAATTTCATGTGAACCTTCTGTACCCGAAGTTTGTAGGTTTAAAATCGGGACACCCTGTATACAGAGTTCGCCATGAGTATTGCTTTTTAATTATTTGTTTAATGAAAAAAAATACTTCCAACAGAAATTATTTGACTAATTTATTTACATATTCTGGTGATCTTGAAATTGTTTTCCTGCTAAATATTTGTTGCTATGGTAGTCTAAAATGAAAGATGGTATTATGAAAATCCTATTATTTTTGCTCAAGAAATCTATGATTACCGGATTGGCCTTCTTTTTCCAGACACACTGTATATTGCTGTAATTAAAACAGAGGATTTTATTGTAGAAAACACATCTAGGTTATGTTCACAACAGATGCTTTGTGTAATGTTCAATTGTGTTTTGAAAGCGTAATTAAAATCTACGGAAAAAATCATACAAGACCATATTTTTTTAAATAATTGTAGCACATAAATTAACGAAAATATGAGGGTGTAGATTTAAAGTTGGACACACCCTACATTGATGAAACATTAATTGTTGAATATTCAGAATTGCTGGTTATTATTCCTTAATTTATTATTATATGTATATTTTTAAATAAAAAATAAACCTTTAAAATTCAACCATACAGTCGTATCATCAAAAAACATTAAATGAATGTCAACTACGCTGTATAAATATTATTTTTTAATTAAAAACTTTACAAAGCTTGTTTCTCTTTGTACTTGGAGTTAAATAAATTATATGAGTATGTATGTATGTGTGCACTAACTTTCTGATATTTCCACAAATATTTTCAATTTTTCGATAACCACAGTTATTTACGTTGGCGACTGGTTAGCTGTTCTTTTCTTGCTCCTTTTGCCTTTATACTAGAATATAAGGCACAAATGTAGGAGATCTCAAGAGATAGACATGTTATACACGCTGTAAATTATAACTTTCCTTGCGTGTTGGAGAATTTATATATGTTCGTGTAAAATCAGTATGCCTATATATTTACTTGAGTGCTATTTGTCCTTTGGAAAGAAACCAAGGGTCAAATAGGTACTAGGGATGTGGTCTCAAAAGACTACAAAATTATTTATTGTTCTCTTGTTGATCTTCACCAATTTCTACCATAAAATATGACTCCGAGGTAATTGTGAAAAATAAGTTTCTGTTTGTTCAAGGGCATAGCTTGTGACATACAACTATATACTAAAAGATACGAAGAAAATTTTTTTTTTTCTGTATGGTTTTCGAAAGAATGTAAAAAACGAGCCAATAATTATTGTATAAAAATTGTTTCTTTTTGTAATGTATTAATTTTTTTTGTTACTATTTCCAAAAATATTATGACATTTTCGCTAAGCGAGTGGCAGACAACTGTTAATAAAAAAGTATAATGACAAATGTTTCGTTTTTCTTTTTAATTTGGTATTTTCTATTGTCTAAACTAAATTTGAATTACTTAAGTAAAGTGAATCTACGCAAGCTAATACATTAAAGTTAATTAATTCGTTGTACGCATACAAGTTGGATTTCACACATTCAGGAAAAATTAATAAACACGAAATATGACTATATATCAAATATATGAAAATATGACAATTGAGGTTGCAGTAGAGCTGCTATACAAGAAATAAATTTAATTTCGCTTAATGCACTAGCCGTTAATATTAATATCATTCAAAAAAACAACTGCAAATTAATCTATTTTCTAAGCATCGTATTCTAAAGATGCAATGACCGGATAACAAAGGAGCCCAGAGCCCGCAAATGACAGACATTCGAATCTGTTTCAAAATAATAATTAATTTAATGAACCTTAAAAAATATAACGTCTTTGAACTTTAATTTATGAGTTGTTTAAAATCGTCACTGTCACTGTTAATGGCAATTAAATAGAATTCTAAGTTATTTCATTTGCAGGTTAACTTAATTTTTTTAAGCCTCTTTGTATAAATCCTATTATGCGGCAACACAGCATCTAACCGGCAACAACGCAAACTCACAATCTACTTTCAAAGCCTATTGCATTGCTCTTCTGCCGTTAGATCAAGAGAATCAAGTCAATCTGTATAATGAGCAATGAGAGAATAGTGAAGTAGTAGAATAATTTGTATTTCATAAATTTTATTTTCTTATATCTTATTGAGTATTTCTTTAAATAAATAGAGATCAAAAACTAAAATAATACCTTGTTACGTTTATTTTGCGATTTAGACATAAATTGCTCATTTAGGCAGCTTTTGTCGACTTCGTAAATATTTAAACAAATAAATTAATACAAACATACTATGCGCACCCTCTGTACATCACGGGTCAAACTAATAGTAGGTATGGATTTATCGAACGTTACGATTTGTCGTGCGAAGCGACAGCGGTCGCTTTTATTTTATTACCCGTGGAGCTATAGGTAGTAATGATAATATGTTTTTTTACCATTGGCAACCCTTCTTCTAATAGAACATAATGAGTCCCTTATTAATTGCGTTCGTTATCAAATTCCTTTCTCTTCTTACCTGTGATTCGTTTTACATAATTAGTTTCAAGTATCCTCTTGATAGGAACCATTTCGTTGCCATTCTTCTCTGAGTACGTGCCTCAAGTTGGTATGAATGATGCAGTCGGAAGAAGCATTTCCGACATCTTAGAATTACTCACTTTCTGTCTTGAGGTCGAACTGATGCTTTTCCACTAGAATTATAATTTGTTATAATCCAAGTAATTGGGAGTGATTGGAAAAGTTTATCATAAATGTGATTTTGTGAGGTAGCTTGCTGTGCCTACTTAATTGCGTACGACTGCTGTCGGATTCTAAAACTCAGACCAGAGTAAGTAATTTTTTTTGAGAACCTCGTGTGCACATTCTATCTTTATGTTTTTTTTGTTCTGTAGAACTTGTTTTACATAACCCAGAGATTGTGTTCCTAAACTGTTGATCTGGGCTACCAGTGAGGTCGGACTTCTAACCTTGACGTAAGTAAATCATTTTTTTTAGGGGGTTATTTTTAACACCCTGCATAGTGAAAGTAGGTACTTATTATTTCTGTCTTTTCAGGGCCTTCTCTGCTCTGCTCTGCTTTGCTGAGCATTTCTATTCTTTTCGTATTGATGTTATCCCTCTACGTGTTGTTTTTTTTTTGGGGTCTCCACGTGTCCTGCTTTGATTATTTTGCTGTATTGGTTTGTTCCTGTTCCCTCTTCAGCTGAAGGACATTGAGTTCCACTGTTGGTGTCAACATCCTACTTGCTGACCGGTCTGGGTTGGATATTATATCCTACATCGGGGATCCCAGTACCAACGAGCCAGGACAGAATTTCCATTGCTAGTAATTTGACTGTAAGGAAGTTTCCAGAAAATAGGACAGTCCTGTATGCTACACCACGTTAAAAATCCATCGCTGGACAACAGATAAGCCATATACATTCTCCTTATATTTTTTTTTTGTGATTTCTAAGACAATTAACTATACAAAAACAAATATGTGATGCTCCATTTGGTGGCACAATTTTGTATTGATTAATTTATGTAATTGATTTACTTTGATAGTGAACTGATATTGACCTTTTTTTTAAATTTTTTTTTAGTATAACGATTCTTAAAAGAATTATGTAATGCACCCTACTTTCTTTGGGGGTAAGAAATTAAATTTTTTTTTCCTTATTTGGGTTTGCTCCGTTTGGGAGAAATATAAATGTTAGATACTGTCCAAAAGGTCAGAAATTAATTTGATTTGATAAAAGTATCAGTGTTCTTCTGCGTTTTATGTAAACATATATTTTTGTTGGTTTATATTGTAACCATTACAGTACATATAGATTTGGGTACGTCACCTAGGTATTTGCACCAGGTACCCGTCACTTGCTCCGAGGTATAATTAACCTCTAATTTGCAGCTAACTACCGATAAGGTGTAGTTACATTATATAGGTTATAACGTGTTCGTTATGTATAATATGTATATGTAAGAGTATGTAAACCCTGCGTGATCACGGACGGTAAGGAAAGCGAACCTGTATATAAGATAATTAAGTATCCCCATCTATGTGTGTACTTAACTAACCTACGCAAGTGCTAATAGGACCTAAGTACGAATATTTATTTTGGTTAATAAACCTTATTTGATTGTCTACCAGGACCCTGGACTTTTATTGCTTTATTAGTATCTTTTTATTGTGTGTGTTATAAATCATTAATTTTTCACTATCTAAAAACCAACCATCATTGAACAGACAAAACTTAGATTGTGGATTAACCTGAATGAAAATATTAACTTAAAAAAAATATATGCTATTTCCTTTTGTGCTCGAGAGGTAACAGTGGTTGGATTCCTGGATCAGCAGGAAACCTACTAGCAAGGTTGCTTGTTTCATGTCAGTGGCGCCCTGGAGGTATTGGTAAGTTGTTAGCGAACCTACTGGTATTTTGTTTATTTTCACTGTCGAATAGACTGACTAGCTCGGCAAATTTGTTACGCACTATTCGCGTCCAGTTACTCTTTTCTCATTTAGCATTAAATTAAATACGTAGTGTAAAGGTTATAAAATATATCATTTAAACATTTTTTTTTAACTCAGCGCGTAACAACCTCCTTCTACCCTGGAGGCACCAAAATACTTTGCCTCTTAAAACCTGTAAACTCCTAAAACTGGTTCTGTAGCTTCTCATCATTTTTGTTTCGTATCATAATTCCACTAAATTTAATATAATACTTACATATGTATGTAATCTCTTGTTATTACTAAACCTTAATGTTATAATCTCACAAGAACTTATGCTTCGCAGAATATATATTTGTCAAAGCGTTTCTAAAATCGGAAACTTTTGCAACATCCTCTTGTCGAATTCCGAATAGCTTTTAAAATGTCCAGTCGTTCGTCTGTCACGTCTCCTGTAAGTGCAATGATTCAAGAACGAAAAGTTTAATCGTATTGAAATTAGGGTTATAGGTAAGACTAACTCTGAAACTCCTGAGGAGAGTGGCAGACATATTGGAGTAAATTTCTAAAAAAAAAAAAATAGTGCACAATATACTAAACAGGTTGTCATCATTAGGGAGATAATGCATCCAACTGTTACTTAAACCACCCAACAAGACAGTAGTTCCGTACAAGAATTAATAAAAATTTAAGGTTATGTGGAAAAAACCGTTATGAGAGTGTAACAATGGAATGTATGAAAACTGTTTTAAAAATGGAATTGGCTGCTGCGCCGCTGCTTGTATGGAGTATAACTTTCGTCACTAGTTTCATAATAACTTTCAGCCAGTCGATAAGCAAGTTGACAAAATGCCATCTAAATTGGCTTGATATAGATGATGCTTTAAAATTCATAATCTAAGATATGAATACTTAAAGACAAAAGATAATATGGCCACCGCAAACGAAGACAATATATAGTGTGCCTGATTTTTGTTACCTACCATTGATGTCTCTTTCATCTCACTTTATCTCACAGATACAGATGAGTTTAAATGGGGGCAAAATCGAGAAATCTGAAGCATGATAATATCTATTGAAAAAATTATTTATATAATGTTATTTAGTTTAATAATATAACCAAAGCCATACGATATTGAAAGCATCCCGAAGTGCGACTAGATTCTTTTCTATGTCTGTACTATTGAGCTCGAATTTTGAGTATAATATACATAATTTAGTTAGTTCTATTTACCCCACAAGCACTACGATGATTAAGTATTTATATTTATAAACTATAGCTTAGGAAAGTTCAACAATAGAAACAATATTTTTACGTAATGTTATCACTTCATTTGTTGTAGCACTTATAGTATATGTAGGTATTATGTTTATATACTCCGTATATAATGTGACTTACTTGACATTGGTTTTATTACTGCAGGGTACTCGTTACAATTCAATTTACTGATGGTTTTGTATTGATCTATATCTATGATGTTTTGTTTCAATAAAATTGCCTTATTTACTGACCCTATTTTCAAAGATAGCATTGGAAACACAGCATTTTCACTTATTAGCGCTTGGAATTACAGTATTTAATTCAGTGCGCTTAATTAAATACAGGTGACTATTATTTCGTTATTTTAATGAAATACCAACAGAAACAATTGTTAGTACCTCAATTAAACAGTGCTTTGCGATTAAATTCCCATTTAACACTAAATAGTCTATTACTTAATTATCTCAATGGTTTGCGGAAGATTTTTTATTTACAATGTATAGTTAATAATTGATATTGATTCTTCTAATATAACTCAGGCTAAAAAACTGCTATAGATATTTATCTTCTCATACTAAAAATTGTAAGTCGCCAATCTGTTAGTTATTCTTCTATGCCATTTGCTTCATGACAATGTGAAATAAACGAAAAACTGCAAAGCAAATTAAAAATAAAAAAAAATTGGTGCCTCTCATTGTTGCTGCGCCTACGATACTGAGCTACGTATGCAAAACAGTGAGAAGTTAAACTACATTTTATTTTATAACCTAGTAGTTGTACTCCTTTTAAAAAACAAAAATGCCTAATTTAAAAAATCTTTTTTAGTTTAGAAATTTTTGAAAAATTCAAAACTGGTATGAAATGTGTTCCAAATAGTCTCAAACGCCAGACAATATATGTCGTATTTCTAATTTTTAAAGTGCAAAGATAGAACAAAATTATTATTTTATTAAAGTTACTTTAAAGTATCAGGAAATCCAAGAAATTATAGGCAAAATGTTACAATATAGTTTCAAAACAAGTAATACTCGTGAACAGGCAGGGAAAATTTTGTTTTTAATTAAAGAATCTCCCACGTCAGGTGGGTACCAATCTGTAGTTGTTGTATGCTATCATGAGTACGGAGCAGGCAGATGCACGCGTATCTTCCACAAGTCGATTACTTATGAATACATACGTATCGTTACATCTCAAATATTTTAGTGCCTTAAAACTGCATTTCTTTACTGGAACTTGTAATGAAAGTTGGTTATTAAGAAAATTATTATGGCAAATTCTGAATTTATGGTCGTGATTTGTATCTTCCTTGCCTTGAAAGAGCTATAAATATTGTAAATATTTTGTTTCTAGTTTCTTGAGATATGTAATAGTTTTGAATTATTTTTTTTAAATAATTGTATTGTTGGCTTACCTGTGCACTTTAAAAATTGAAAATCAACTTAACACTACCTAATTAGTAGTTTCAAAAACTTCGAATTAGAACTAAATGTCACAAATATTTCTTGAGCGGTTTAGGATAAATATGTTTGATTACTTCACCTAAAACACAATTCGATTCGTGAAGGGTTCAACCTATAATCATTTCAATTTCATTATCCATCTTGATTTTACCTTTTTAATTTTTGATCGTGCAGGGCTATAAATTAACTGCATTAATTATTCACTTAAATAAAATCAACAAGCTTCATGGAAAACCTCATAACTTTCATTAGCAATACAATTATTGAAGAGTAGAGTTAAGCTATTTATTCTTTAATGCGAGTCTAAATATGCACAAGGGATTTTAAAATATCGTTATACCTCAAATATGTTATGTGGAACGAAATCCTACAGGAAAAGAACCGAATTTTAGTACGAGATATGCCTGGAGGCTGTGTCACCCTTGTTTTTGATACGATATTATTTGTATGTAGAATAAATTTAAAATTACTATATAACTTTTACCATATTACCTACAAGGCTTTGCAGGTTAAAATGATATCTAAATTTCTATGCAGAAACATTTTGGGACAAAGCATCACGTAGGTATCTACTTCTACAATCAAGATAATTTATAATGAATTTAGAGTTTTTAAATTTGTAATTATTAATAATAATAATAATAATAATAATAATAATAATAATAAAACGTCTTTATTTGGGCGAAGTTCGCTTATAGAGCGCTCTTCCACTTTACAATTAACATTTCAGACCTTGTGCTTGGTTTGCAAGTTGCTATATGAGATTATTCCCAATCGAAAATCTTATCGCTCAATGACGTTTCTTTGAATTTATGTCATGTTTATATTTCTTATGATGTGTGTTATACAGAGTGTCAGGAGTATACCGGGTGACCACGTATCATGGTAAACCCCGCCATTTCCACAATTTTTGAGCTATCCAAATGAAATTTTGCAGCAGTAATGTACGTCCAAAAAGACTCAGTTTGGCCCCTCCGATTTTGTTTTCGACGTCCGGTTTCGACGGAAGTGACCTCAACTTTGGAATTATAAATGGAACACCCTGTATATTATTGCATTTTTGGAACACTGAGAAAGTTCTGAGTACGATAGAACTATTTTGGGGACTCTTTAAACCCACTTGATTTATTTAGAGCCAATTTAATTTTTTAATCTAGAGTGCCATGATTGGTCTAATTTGGTTCAAATGTACTGGTATAACTCCCAAAAAATTAGGTCGACAAAAAAATATAAAAAATTGCGTCTTGGCGTGCAAACAAATTTGACCAAATCACTTTTTGTCCATTTTGACCAATTTCCCAAAAGATATCATAATGGTAAACCGATACCATAAAATAATACGTTTTGTATGAAATCCATTAATGTGCCCATCTTTGATAAATCTGCAATGTGCAAGTAATAAAAAAGGGAAAAATCATCAAACGCAATACGTCATTTTATACTATTTATCACACTTGCCATGGAAGAAACAATTAAAAGACGTAACTTTGACACGTGAATGAGTTTCTTTGGACGTACATTACTGCTGCAAAATTTCATTTGGATAGCTCAAAAATTGTGGAAATGGCGGGGGTTTACCATGATCCGTGGTCACCCGGTATATGTATAATTATTTTGCATGATAATAGTTAACCCAGCGCAAGTAAGAAGAGTCTGATAATCTTTTTATCCAACAATTACTGTTTCTCTTATATTTTCTAAAAATCAAATTTCAGACCAGATATTACATATAAATTAACTTGGTGTGTAACGTTTCCAAGTTCAAGGTCATTTTACGACCTCTATATCCATTTTAGTTATGTTTGTTGCATCCACAAGAAATAGACATAAAACATTAACGTGTTAATAATAAATAGGATTATAGGAAACAGCTATTCAACGGGCAAGGGCCCCGGCTTGCGCTGTATTATACCTGCAAATCCAAATGGGTAGCCAAGTTTATTATTCGTCTTTTCTACACCAGACGCAGACCGGTTTCGTTTTTGTGTTCTCGTCAGTGTGCCATAGGTAATTGAAAAGGCTACCCATTTGGATTTGCAGGTATAATACAGCGCAAGCCGGAGCCCTTGCCCGTTGAATAGCTGTTTCCTATAATTATATTTATTATTAATATATTAGTCCACCAGGGCTAGAGGTCGACTGCTGTTTGGTACTTTGAAAAGTCGCTATCTGTCATAGTCACATTGAATGTCTTGACAGTTAGTAGCAACAACTGACCACTAGAGGGATAATTTTGTCCTTCGCCGACATTAACGTGACGCACGGCTTATTTCGTTATTATCACTGACCTTAAAAACGCGATCAAAAGTGCCTCTCGATTTATTTGAAAATTAGGGTTGTTATTAATATTATTATTATTATTATTAATTAATATTATAATATGTCACTTCTCTCAGCTTCTCAAAGAGACGAATTTTTCTGCGTTGCGCTGTTCAGCGTCACAGGCTATAAGTAACAACAATACCTTGAACCTGAAGTTAACTTATTAGCAATTAATAAAAAATAAACGAAAAACACAGTATCGTTATATTTTAAATTAAATACGCTCTAAAATGATGAAGGAGGGTGGTCGTATTTAAGATTTTAAAGTTCGGGTTGCTGAGGGTTTAGGGGATGAATAAAAATAAAATCGTGTAATTTTACGAGTTACACAAACCAAAAAGATTCTAAGCATTGAAAAGGGAAACTCGATAGTCACCCCACTATTTATATGGCGCTATTCTGAGGCATATTGCACATGTACATAAGTGCATAGGATTTTCCTAACCGCTTAGTGCTCAGCGCCTTACTGTATAATTTTTAATTAACATCGTGCTCATATTATGTACATCTTGAAGGATACTGCTGATTGTTTACAATAAAGCGATCGAAACGACACTGTGTTAATTAAAAGGCTCTATATCTACTCTCTCAACATTATATTTGTAATACCTATAGTGATTATATTTTGTGTAATTATAAATCACAGGTAATTAATTTATAGCTCTGAATGATTCCACAAATAAAATTTTAACCAATGATGAGCTCTCTACCTTTTTTTCAATTGTTACAAAATCTGCAAAAAAATTCTTAGTAGTTTTTGAAGATAATCTTAATTCTCGATTTATTTTTACAAAGTTGTTTAACACCATGTTTTGTAAGTTAAAAAGAACAAATTTTTTTGCTACTAACTATGCACATTTTTGCAAATCCATTGGATTCTATTTTTGTGATTAAATGCTTCATAACTTAATAGTTTTCGTTCCCTATGTCAAATTTAGCTTATTATCCAAATTTCAGTATGATCGAACTTTCCGTTGTTTAATGTTCATGTTAAATTTTCAGGCACCAATAACAAATTTAACGATATAACATATGAATGTGCTAACAATACTTACTCTAAACGTACATTTTCTAGTCACTGCATGCGAGATCAGTTTGGTATAAAATAATTCACATATCTATAAAATTTTTAAAATATTATTCTCAAGAAAACGGGATGTATTTGTAAAGACGATTTCGTATACGTAATGCTTCCTAGTGCGGAAAAATGTAAGGTGAAAGATCTTTTTATTGCAACTGCAATCTGAAAGTGCACAGATACAAAATCCATTTTTAATAAACCAGACGTTTACAACACATGGCCGCACACGCTGCTTTTCAACAAGTTTGAAATTATGTTTGCGTTAAAAACCGTATCAGATTTACCAAGTTTCCAAGCAACGGAGTCCTTTGATATTTTTAGTTTTATTGGAATTATAAATGTACCTATGTAATCGTGGATGAAGATTATTGGATTTATTGCTTTAGAAGTGCAGCAAAAATTGATTACTGTGTGTACGTACATAATGTGTTATCAACCGAATGATTTACAAATAAAAAAATTAGTTTAAAGCTTCTGTATTTGAATGCATTGATTATCAAATAATTTCCTAAACCTCAAAATTAGACCTATTAAATCATTGACAGATACAGGTTGTCCCGAAAGAGAACACGCAAAATAACTATGAATGTCAAAAGTAACAAAAGAAAAATGTCAGAGCTAATATCTAAAGGAGAGAAGGTACTATAAAATCTGCATTGACGTACGAAAGTTGGTACGAAAGTGGTTTATCTAGGTGGGGGAAGATAGTCAGTGACGTTTCCCATGGATCAATAAATTATAAATAACAAACAGTTGTGACAATGGTTACAAATACAAATAAATACCAACTAACAAATTAATTACCCCTACAAGCGTTGGGAAAGAACAGGATATTGCAGTAAATGACAAGTTTTTAGTTTTTAGTGATAGGAATGCATAACAGCGGAAGAAATGTAAGAGGAAACACGATTCTGTAACTTTCGAATCGCCAATTTTCAGTGAACCGAGTAAGCTTTAAAACTAGGGTAAATTGTCGATTCATTTTTAGTAATTGATAATACTCTAAGAGAACTTTGAGAGGTGTCATGGTATTGTTACGAAAAAAATCAGTGTATTTATTATATAAGTTCCTTCTTCACCACTTATACTACTTCTAATAATAGAAATTATGTCATTATTTAGCGTCATTCAACTTCTTTCTAACAACACCAATGGATATGGACATTCTATATATTTTATTTATCTTTCGGAATTCACAACTCTAATAATCAGATATCAGGAAAAATAGAATTAATAAAGGCAATAATGATTATTCTCCTCGTCTCATAAATTATTCATCAATAACATTTCGTAAAATTTCGAATTTCAACCAATGACAACAGTTTAATGTCAAATAAACGCAGGCTATCTTCTGCTAAATTTTGACAGCGTTAAATAATAAATAATAAGGTTGTTTATAGACAACAAATCTCGAATAAAGAGAGGTAGAGTATTTTATAAGAAAGCATGAAAATATAGGCGGCATTAATTATAGAAATTTGTTTCTTATGGTTACATGACAGTTTATTAATTGTAAAATGTAAATTCAAGTAAATAACTTTGTTTTGCGGGATTAATCGTCCACCTGATGCGCTACTAATAGCGAAAGTATATGTACATCTTCTTATGGACTTCGTTTTTTAATTGGTGACCATAATGAATGAATTTTGTGGTGAGTTAAAAAATTTTTTTTATAATTTGTTTTTAGACGTTTTGAATTTTAAAAATTTAATCCAATATTCATAATGTATTAAAGATAGTCCAATGAATTTAATAATAGCATGTTTAGAGATGAAACATCAATATAAGTATATCGGTTTGGATATGTTTGTTATTATTATGCTTGTATAAATCCTAAACAAGGTCATTTATAAATAATGCATATCAAAGAAAGAGAATTGTAAAATAACTGAATATTGTTGTGACGCAAATTTCTATTGGTTATAAAAAATCTTAATTAAAATACTGTATCATATCATTAAGGTGCAGATAGTAAATGTCTAACAAATCAATTAAAATATCTCGTAGCTAAACTTTTTTTTTTGCGTAACTAATGTGCATAATTACACACATATACAATAAATAACTAAACCTTATATAATTTGTATTTTTTAATATGATATTCAATGATTTTTAGAATCTTGGCAGTGTTAAATAATAAATTCGATGAATTATTAAATTTCGAATATTTTTTAAGCTAAATTTTGCAAACAACGACTACTCAAAGCATACCCGATAAATTAAGCTCACGGGATATAATCTATGATTATAATTACCTAGTAATAATTTATTTCGCATCTTTTTCTCGAAAACTTTCTTATCAAGTTGCTTTTCACAGTAGCACGTTCTTTACAAAGTTCATTATAAAAATTCTTTACAAAGTCATGATAATTCTCTGGTCTTACCACTTAACAATCTGCTTTTTTATTTACGTGACTAATTTAATTGCATTTTCTAAAAACCTGTTATAAATATGTATAAAGGTCACACAAAAATATCTGTTTAAGAGAAAAACTGACAATCACTAAAAGTACATCCCATTCTCGTTCTTATATACCTAAAATATGTTACGACTTTTTGTCCTAACTCACAAGAGAGCCACGGAAACTTCCTTCTCTCTACTTTATGTATGTTGCTTTCACTTTTATTTGTGCGTTGTATACCCTCGCTCTCACGTCAGAATCAAAATAATGAATAGTCCCTCGATTATCACACATTAGCTGTAGCAAATAATGTATTCCCCAACTGAGAATTTCTATTTTACTAGTATTAGGCTCAATAAAACAACTGCCTCAAGTCCATCTCTTAAATGGAGTTGCTGTATACCAAGAAACATAAATTAACTCCCTTTTCCGACCTCTACTCACTATTTTAAGCTTAGTCTTGTTCCTCATCGCAACCACTTAATCTGTATATCTTTCTTTACCGCAATACCTACTTTACAGCTAATTTACTTGATCTTCTTTAGTGTTTTCGTGTTCACAGTATGTTGGTGAAAGCAATATGTAGTTTATTTCATTTAATTTTTTATTATTTAGGAAAGTGACGCATACCGTAACGCCTCATATTACAAAACGACATAAGGAATTATTTAAGTTACGATGTAAGTGTCATACAAGTTTTACCTATTTTGATAAAACAAGATAATAATTTGTATTTTAGATTTTTTGCTTATTTGAGATATAACATGAAATATAAAACCAGTGTTGTAATGAACACCATTATTAGTACTGTAGTAGGGTTCATACTAAATGATTTTTAGTTTTGTAATGTTGACTACCGGATAAAATTAGGTAGAAAAGAATTATTGTTATTGACTAATTACAAAAAAAGATTTATATATAAAATACCACTGAGGTGCAAACATAATTATCAGTCATCGCCCTCTGCTGTGTGTGAGGTAGAGTTCAATTCTTAGACATTAAGTAAAACATTGTTATGCATTGTGAAACGTTTCATATTCTCGGGTGCGACAGGTTGAGTGTGAAATAATTTAAATGGTGTGGACACCATTAAGATCGAGCTGCTGTAAGTCGATTGTCCATTTATTTCGCATGTAAACCCGGCCCTATGTCCGTAGCTGGCTGCCGGTTACTGTATTTTAGGTATACTCTAATATACCGGATGATCCAAAGAGAAAGACATTTTCAATTTTTGTTCATAGCTGCTTTTATTATTTATCGATTGTAATTTAATTTTATCCTTTTAGGTTCATTTCAATCCCAGAATTTTCTACAAAAACACTAATGTTGAAAATTAATATGAATAAGCCAATATAGCACATTTAATAAAATTTACCTTACATCGTTGAATTATTTTAAAATGGCAACTTATTGCCATTGGTTAAAGCCGCAAATAAACTGTTGCAAGCGATGAATCCTACCATTCGAAAACAAATTCCCACTGCTGGACCTTGAACAAGAGGCAATAAAGGGAAGGCAGACTTGTTTGCAGAACACCTAGTGAAGTCTTCACACCTATTGATGATGTAAATAAATAATCAGAAAATATCACAATTCTTAGTTGACAGCTTCCAAAAAAGTTATGGTAATACTGACTCACTTATTTAATGCAGCACTGAGACTTCTATTGTGACTCAAACAACTTAAAGTTGCAGAAAGAAGTCTACTGCACAAGTTAGAAAAAAATCCAAATCAGGCGATCTCATACAGACCCATTAGCCTCTTACCCACTGTATCTAAACCCCTTGAAAAACTTTTACTCCATAGAATGAATCTCATCTTAGATGAAATGCCACGTCATCAATTTGGTTTCCGCCATTCTCATTCAACCAGCCAACAATGTCAGAGAATCGTCCATATGATTAACAAATTCCTACAAAAATATTACGATTCTATATTTCTATAAACCAGATCTTGTTCCCATCTCACTTCAAATTTTGTAAGTCCTAATCTGATCGACAATTCCGAGACAGACTTAATGGTGTAGTCTCAGACACTTTCCCGGTCAGGTCCATATTCCACAGGGCAGCGTTCTGAGGCCAATAATTTACTTGCTGTATACATACCTCCCAGCGACAGTACCGTAATTCTATCCAGTCATAAAAATCCTGGAAACGCTGAAAGCTAAAAAGGAAAAGAAATTCAGATTTTATGTAAACTGGAAGTGGAGGAAGAGACCACCGAGAGAAGCAGGTCAGCCACGCCAGACGAATCAAACTCAAAACGAAAATTAGCCTTCAAAACGCCTAAAACTTTAGCGAAGAAAATGGTTATCACGAATAACCAGAAGCGAAAGGTGCAACTAGCAGCAGAAGCCGCGTTATTTCTAGCATTTTCAAGAAAATACATATCTTTAGCACCACCTAAATAAAGCTGCACAAGTGACCTTCACCTTGAGAAAAGGGCAGTGTCCTCCAGTTTCGATTAACCATACCGCAGTACCAGAGTCATCATCAGTTCGTTATCTTGGAATACACCTAGATCAAAAACTTAACCGAATAGAGCACATAGTGAAAAGAGGAAACAAAAACTCAATTACTCAAGAAAGTATACTGGTTACTGAGAAGAAAGTCCCCACTAATTGTGGAAAATAGAATCCTACTATACAAAGCTACGATAACGCCCATATGGAGCTCTGGGGCTGAGCCAGTAAGTAAAGAATTGCCTTTCTTCAGAGGTCTCAGTCTTACTTTCCACAAGAATCTTGGCCATCGTGGAGAAAATCCAGAAGCCACCACCATGAACGAATTGAGACAACATTCTCGCATACAACTTCTACTGGAAACACAAAATAAAAGACAACTGAAGAGGCACCTCCCTATAGATCTTAAATTAAGTTTAGAGGCTCCTTCACTAAGAGTCCTCATCCCGCCATTGATGGGCTTGTCACGCATGCCCTATGCCAACCAATTAGTTTATAGGATATTCCTTATTAATATATTGCTGATTGATGTAAAATAAAAAAGATGTTCCTTTAAAAATCTATGTGTAGGTATGCGTGTGACTCCTTACTATATCATAAAAGATAACAGAACCATGATAAGTTTGTAGAAAGTCAAGCACTCAAAATATTCTCAATTAATTATTAGCTCTGAGAAAGTACGGATTTAAAATTAACTTACAACTATTGTTACAAGACATATGATTTTTCTCTGGGTCTACTGATAAATATTAAAGCCGAGAAAACGTATTTCATATAAGCGATGTGGTACATTAGGAAATGACATCTGTCTGGGAGTATGATTTTTTAATTAGATATACGAATTCTATATAGAAAAGTGAGAAATGATTCCAAAATTAATTCTTAGTAAATAATAATTGTAACACGGTTGTCTAATATTATCTCAATTATTTCGTCTTTGAACACGCATTTGATTTTTCTATTTCTGAAGAAAACCTCAATTTCTTGACTCGAATAATTAAAAGTATTTTAGCAGCAATCTCAAGTAAGGAATGCTGGTATTGTTCGGAAGTCATGATATAGATTATCTCTCATTCACAGTGAATTAAGAATATGTAAATAAAAAAATATTTAAGAAACCCTCGAATATAAAAATTCGTATTCTTTTTATCTTGCAATTCTCCTATACTACGTATAAATAATGAATTATGAATAAACCGAAATTTTTTAGATGTATCATTTACCTATAATTTAACATGAGATTATTTCATATAGATTTACAAATTACAGCAGTTAGAATATTAATCACCCATTAATCAGAACGCTCAATTGAGATTTTTCTCAATTACTCCGTTAAATTATTTATTACTCTTCATCCGGCTTCTGGTTTATATGCTTTAACCAAATACCTGTAGCCCGGTGCTTCATTATTTATTTCACATATCCGGCAATGCGAAATTTATCGTGGAGGAAGCCATAATAAAATACAACGAAATTTTGTTGTATACTTTTATACGTCATAAATTTATAAAGCGTATTGTGGTATTTTTATAACTCCGAATAAAAGGTGAAATAAAAGAAAGGACCGACTCTTGAAAGCTGTTAAATGCGGCAAACCGTTTTGAAAATATATTGCTTAATACGCTCAGTAATTTGGAAAACAAAAGGAAGCAAAACTCATTCACTGAAATTATTCTTTTCATAAAAATAACTCAATAAATATTTTATAATATTAGATATGCTCAAGAAATATTTAGGACATGAAACCTATTATTCTAAAGTAACAACAACCAAATTGGCTAAAATTTAATTAGTAGAAAATTTGTTAGTAGGTGTTTACGATATGGCAAGTTTATTTAGAAATGCAGCAAAATGCCTCCAAGTGGAGAGCACGTTGGATATAGGAAACATCCAGGATCTGGACAATATCTGGTAGTGAATTCTTTCCATTTACCACCAGTTTTCAATTCACAACAAGAGGCAGAGGCCAGCTGGTTTGTAAACGAATGAATCTCTTTGATAGACATTAAAGACTCGTTGACATTTTAAAGGTCTCGATTCACCATATAAATTGGTGGACAATCTGTTGACAGATTTGGTGACTGTCTGAATCCTCCCCTCGTCTGCATTTTAAGGTGGGTACTCGATACGATTTGATTTTAATTAATCAACTTTCCTGAATCAACTAAAGTCTGTCAAGTTTTGGGTTCACACGTTTCAAGCGCAATTTAAATCAAGTCAGACAATATGGCGTCAAATGCAGTGCGGGTATAAGAACAATTTCTGATTTATTGATTGAACAATTGAGAAAAATTAACTTGGGATGGGATAGACAGCTTAAACAATGCCGTTTTTGGATAAGAAATTGGATTTTAAAGAGAAACCAGTATGGAGTGTCAGGAATTCTCTTTAAAGAATTTGCTTTGGAGGATGTAGAAGGATTTAGTAATCATCTGAGAATGTCGAACAAAAAGTTTAAAGAATTAGGTACTATCAAAAATTGCATCAGAACCGGATGATTCAAGTCTACTGACAAATGTTCACACGCTTCAAATACGTTTCAACTCATCTGAAAAACAATGATGACTCATCACTTGAACGATTAAGTTGGGTCAATCTCTTGTGGGATTAACTTAAGTTGACCGATAAAAATTGAAACATATTATGTTCTCACATCAATTATATTTGATTTTAGTTGATCCACTAAAGTTGATCAACTCAAATTATGACATCACGCCTTTACTGTTGACATATGCAAATCTTACAGTAATGATGAGGAACACCCAGAAACCGGAGATAAAAGTGCAACTATTTAATTTATATTTTGGATTGTAGATTGTGTTGCATATTTTGAAGTATGCAATTTTCAAAATTCTTTTAGGTTGATCATATATACAGGATGTACCAATAGGATAATATCTTGGAAAATAGTAGAAATATTTGAGTTATGTAAAAGCCAATTACTAGAATATATAAATGATTTCAGTGTTGGACACATTTTCTTTAATACGTCACAATGTAGATGCCTGGAAATTTAAAATTAAATATATGTCAAAAAGCTTTAATATTCCATTAAATTCTATTATAAGAAAAAAATTTTAAAATCCAACCCAATTAATTATTTAGCCTAGATGCCAAATTATTAGTAGTAGTGTGGCGTGTGTGAGTCGGACGAATGGTAAATATTTTGAACCGGAATGAAAATACCTCCCCCCCCCGTTTTCGAGGATGCTGAACACGATGGCGGCGTCAGAATTTCTCTTTGGGGTTGCGCAACCCCTCAAACCGGCCAAAAACCACCCCCGAGAAGGGTTATATGCGATTTATTAGGGTTCCCTGCAGAAGAAAGTACTTTACCCCTGTTTTCGAGGTTGCTGAGCACGGTGGTGGTGTTGGATATCGCGTCCGACCCCTACCAACCCTTCCACCGGCTAATACTCACCCCCGAAAGGGGTGAATTTTTCTTTTCGCAATATCAGCGGCAAATATATGTTCCCCCCCGTTTTCGAGGATGCTGAGCACGATGGCGGCGTCAGAATTTCTCTTTGGGGTTGCGCAACCCCTCAAACCGGCCAAAAACCACCCCCGAGAGGGGTTAAACGCGATTTATTAGGTTTCCCTGCAGAAAAAAGTGCTTTACCCCTGTTTTCGAGGTTGCTGAGCATGGTGGTGGTGTTGGATATCGCGTCCGACCCCTACCAACCCTTCCACCAGCTAATACTCACCCCCAAAAGGGGTGAATTTTTTTTTTCGCAATATCAGCGGCAATAACCTAATAAATCGCGTTTAACCCCTCTCGGGGTTGGTTATTGGCCGGTTTGAGGGGTTGCGCAACCCCAAAGAGAAATTCTGACGCCGCCATCGTGTTCAGCATCCTCGAAAACGGGGGGGGGAAGGTATTTTCATTCCGGTTCAAAATATTTACCATTTTCGCGTTTTTTCCGACTCACACACGCCACTATAGTAGTCCATATTAAGTTCAAGTATCCTACGCCACCTGGATTCCACAGTGTACAGCAACACCAATTCCAGGTTTATTTACTAATTTTCACAAATAGAGAACTTTCTCTAAGACAAGTTAGAGGGTAATGTAAAAAAATGTGTTTTAAGAAATTTCATGAATTTCAATTGATATCATGAATTGCTATTTATCGAGTAGCAATTCATGATAACATTTATAGGTAATTCAATTTATGTATCGAATGAATTTTATAGTCACCGTAACGATAAAAATGATGTAATGATGTAGCTTAAAAGTTATGAGGCGTTTAAACAAAGAGTTTCTGAAACGAGGGAATTGAATGAAGTAAAACCTTCTGGGATATCAGGAGGCAGTAAATAATGCTAAAAAACTAACGAATTATTAATATGATTTGGAAACAAATTTTGTGGATATTTATCTAGACCACAAAAATATAAGCTGTATCTATACGTATACACAATCGTCACAGTGGTCTGACACAAATTCTCATTATTTTGAAAACGGTCGTTGATGTAATTATGACTACTCGCCTTAACCTCATCATTTTTCTGTTTACCATTATTCAATTGATTGAAATATTATTAAAGGTCAGATCTACACACTACTTTGAATCTAATTCGCCATTATGTGTCTGCCAATTTGACTTTTGGACTAATTACTCCATAACCAAGGCTATAATACAGATTGTATCAGAAATATACAAGACCTTCAAGAAGGTGAGTATTCAGCAATCTTGATATGTGGTCTTACCAAGGCGGATCACAGTATATTTTTATCAACTACAAACAGTCTAAATTTAACAATATAAACAAATATACCCCAACTTTTAGTGCTTAAGCTGTTATTATTCATTAGATATATAGATATTAATGATTTATATAATTTTTTGTTTCCGAAAAATGTATAATGTTTGCAAATGAAACTACTTTAATATGAGAGAAATTTGTAGAATCTTTTGCGTTTTCGAAGGAAACATTTGAAGGAGCTTAAGATTAGTTCACCATAGAGATTGAATAAACTAAACATTTACGAAATAATTTTTTTCTCGCAGATATTACTCAAATGAGTGAGCGCTAAATAACTGAGTATTGTCCTAGATGGCAAACAGAACTGGTCGAATCATATAGTATTAAGTTCTAAACTATCCAGTGTAACATTTCTATTTCATTAGAAGAAGGGCATATTAAACTTGAACATTCTGAAGTCAACTTAATTATTTCTGTTTATTTCACTGTCATTTAACATGCAGCTTTATATTACTGGGGATCTAAAAGAAAATTCGTCTCTAAAAGAATATGGTAAGAATAATACCGAGTGCAGGAATCACAGAGCACCTTTATAAGTATTGGCCTCTTCCTTCCGTTTTTATCGACTGTGCATTCCTTTATATTCACAAAAATATTAATAATTATATCCAGTCTTATCCAATAAAATCTAGTGATTTATTAAAATAAAAATCGATTTTGGTTATCAACATAAGAAAAATACAGTTGATCTAAAAAATTTACAATAAAACTACTGAAAATATTAGTTAAAACTATACATTAGAGCTTATTACTAATATTTTAAATTTATTTAGAAAAACTTCGACTTTAATTATAACAATGACCGTAGAATCTACTATCGGTATTTGAATCTGGTAAATACCTAGTTGAGCTGAGGCGACGGTCATACGCCCACATTTCAGCGCGTGCTTAAAAAAAAAAGGTCGCGTCGCTAGCCTTTGTCCACAGGAACATTTTCGAATCACACTACTTCCAGGCCAAGTTTTATTAGGGAGAATTTTATATTATGTATTTTTATTGGCACAATGATTTTTAACGCCGCTAAGTCTGTCATTCCACCAATATTTTTGTTACACTTATTATTACATGCCTTCCTCGATTACCTAGTCTAAATACTCGGAACTTCTTATTGTGGGGATATATGAAAAACCAGATTTTCGTTGATTAATAAGAAAAAAAAAAGATCGTGTTCGTACGTCGTTTGTCGTTTATGCATAGCGCAGATTTATTTGTATAAAGCAATGGTTCCCAAAGTGGGCGATAACGGCCCCTAGTGGGCGCTGGAACCATTTAGGGAACGAAAACAACCTCAGGATATATTGAGGGCACTGAACAATATTATGGGGGCGGTGAAAGAAAAATATATATAAAAATAACTTTTTTACACACATACAAAGTTAAATATTTTTTTTATATTTTTTTCGTCGTACCTCCCTCGTAAGTACCTACTCTAATTCCATTGTTTTGTCGATCGTAAGTGATGCTTTATGTACCAAATACTTGTTGCCATGGCAACGGGTCGTTATTTTTCATAACGTACCTAGGGAAATAAAATTAATTTGGGACAATTCAATTTGAAATATTGTGATTATATCCTTTTGGGACTTTTTGAAAGTAAATTCAGACACTTGCCATATTTTCTATATCCGACATTATTTTCAAAAATGTTTAGAGCTATTATATATATCTAATAATATGATTTAATTTATCTTGACAGGTAGTTGTCATTTGAATAGAAGGCGCGTCCTAAATTTATTTTATTGACGATTGCCATGGATATTGGATATACCAGGCATCGCTATACTATTTGATGAGCAAATATGAAATCTTACTCAAACAATTATAGTTTTCCATTAGTTTTTTTTAGTTTCTTGTTGTTTTTAGTTTTTTGTAATTTCATTCAACCTGTGGGTTGAGCTACCTATCAGGCGCGTCTCCAGGTGGCGGATAGGAGGATGGCCAGACTTCTAATAGAGTAGGGTTAGCGTTGGTCATAGTGCCGGATGGGTATAACAACCCATGCCTGGCTAAAACCACGCCGTGGACCAGCTCGCGACTCACACCGTAGACCGCTTAGTGGCACAACGACCCTCTGTTCTGGCTTATCAGACAGAGGTACGTGTCTCTGGGGGGCACGGGGGTTTTGGCTTAACTGCCTAGACCACGTGGATGAAGCACCACTATAAAAACTTCCCCAATCTCAAGGTATTGTGCGCGCCGAAGAGATGCATGGTTGGGGGTAGCTCAATCACTAGCGACTAACCTCGGGGCACGTGGCGCACCCCGTTGTATAAATGCCTTACCACGGTAATGCAGGGCTCTGCTGTGGCTGACCACCCTTTCCCTAGCTTCTCGTGGGAACTCTATGGAGGAAGAAAATAAAAACCCAAACGGGGGGGGTAAAACCCCCGATCTTCTTAATGAAGAAAAAATGGAGCTTGGGGCTAATCCTACTCCACAAAAAGAATGCCCGATCTCATCGGATCAGGAAAGGGAGCTGTTAAAGTCCCCGAACCCTGAGTCTGGAGGAGAAGGCAAACTAGAGGATGAGGCATCCAAAGTCATGGAAAACCTCACCCTCAAAAGAAGACGATTAGGAGGAGCTGCAAGAAAGCACCTCAGTCGTCTTATCAAGAGCGGAATCTCTTATGAAACCGCCTTGAACACGGTGCTGGAGCAACGCAAGACTAAACAGCCACCAGAGCGAGAACAACAAACCTCCTCTGGGCAGGCAAGTTTGGGCAAGCGGATGCGTTCAGAAGGTAGTACACCAGATCGGCAGGCGAAAAAGCCCCGTGAAGGCGTAACTGAAGGCAAGAGGCCATCCTTCAGGGCGGTAACAGAAGGAGTCAGGGTGGGAATTATCCACCCTGAATACCCTGAGACTGCCCTGACGAGCGTGCAGTTGGGAGCCATACAGAGGGCAATAATGAAGTCTGTGGAGAAAATCCCAGACGAAGGCCCTCAAGTGAGGTTCCTGGGCTGCGCGCATCGACCTGGATGGCTTCTTGTCACCTGTGCGGATTAGGCGAGTGTTTCTTGGATGGAGAGCGCGACAGAGTGCCTCCAACCTTGGGAGGGAGCTCGCTTGAAACTCGTACAGGGCAGCGAATTACCAAAACCGCATATCTGTGTGGCGTACATCCCGGATGATGATGCTGACAATCGGCTGTCACCCGAGGAGGTGCTCACCAGACTGCGGAAGATGAACCATGGCCTTAGCACTCGGGAGTGGAAGATACTACACCGAGAGGCAACAGGGCTAGGTCAAACATGGACGTTCACGATAGATGAACTATCCATGGAAACATTGAAGGAGCTGGATTATCGACCCTTCTTTGGATTTGGGAAGGTGCAATTCCGCCCAAAAGTAAGGGGAGAAAAACCCCCTACAAAAGAAAAACTGCCGGGAGCGGCAATGACGACAGAGGGAGGCAAGACAAACTTGCCGACCACAAGCGCCAAGCAGCCCCGGCAAACAAAAGGGAAAGGAAAATCCTTCCCTAACAAGCCTTCTCTTAAGAAGAGTGGAAAAAAACCACCTTCGAAAGAGAAGGACAAACCAGATTCGCCCCGTCCCCCTCCCCCTCCCAAACAAACCTAACCAACCCACCACCCAACCCACCTCAGCTTCACCCGTCCTACAACTCCTCTCAATTCCAAAAACACCCCACCTGATGACAACTCACATCAGGTGTCTACAGGCGAACCTACAACATGCCAGGGCTGCTACCTACATTCTTGGCAAAAATTTCAAGGAAGGAGGAATTGACCTAGTTCTCATCCAGGAACCTTGGACAGCAAATACAGGTCGAGTAACCGGCCTAGGTAATATTCCTGGCAAAGTAATATTTAACGGATCAGGGGAAAAACCCCGAGCCTGTATTTTGATCAGGAACAATATTGACTATTTTGTACTTGCAGGTTACTGCACCCGGGATGTTGTGGCCATCCAACTCTCTATACCGGTGGGGAATAGCAAGATGGACATTATTGTCTGTTCTGCTTACTTCCCGGGAGATAGGGATGCAGATCAACCTCCTCCAGCTGCAGTAAGAGCTTTAATCGACTACAGCAAGAGGAACAACATCCATCTGGTCATAGGATGTGATGCAAACTCCCACCATACGGTGTGGGGAAGCACGAACATCAACCAGAGAGGTGAGTCATTATTTGATTACTTATTAGGGGAGGGGCTAAGTGTGAATAACATTGGCTCCGAACCAACCTTTGTCACCAAAAATAGGAGAGAGGTTTTGGATTTAACGATCAGCTCAGCCTTTCTGAGCAACAAGATAACCGGTTGGCGGGTATCTACTGAGCCATCATGCTCAGATCACAGACATATTCTGTTCAACATAGAAGTCGGCCCAAGGCCGGTGGTAAATTACAGGGATCCAAAGAGTACAAACTGGGAGGGGTATAAACAATCCCTCCAGGAACATCTTCGATCCACTCTCACCACTATCAGGAATCATGATGAAATAGAAATTGCGGCGGCACAAATCCAAAACGCAATTATCTCAGCCTATCATGAAAACTCTCCACTAAAATCAAAAAAAGATAACAGAGGGGCATCTTGGTGGAACAAAAAATTAGATAAAATGAGAAAAGAAGTTCGACGCCTCTTTAATCGAGCTAAAGTTTCAAGCAACTGGGAACAATATAGATCTGCATTAACGGACTATAATAAGGAAGTTAGGAGGGCAAAAAGGGAATCTTGGAGGAAGTTCTGCGAGAGTATTACTGATTTACCTAGCAGTACTAGGATCCACAAGATTATTTCTAGAGAACCAGTGAGGGACCTCGGGTCGATAAAACGACCGGATGGTACTTTCACTGAGTCCGGAAAGGAAACCTTGGAACTCCTAGCACAAAATCACTTTCCAGGGAGCTTGACTCTGGATAACCAGGAGCTGCCAGCTACGATAGGACGATTTAAACGACCTTGTAAGAACGACTGGCTGGTAGCTAACAAGGTTATCACAGTATCAGCGATTGAATGGGCCATCAAAACCTTTCAACCATTCAAATCGCCAGGAGAGGATGGCATTTTTCCAGCTCTGGTACAAAACGGACTGGAGATACTGCTACCACTCCTTATTAGACTATTCAGAGCTAGCTTGGTATGGAATTACATCCCATCCAATTGGTCGGTGGTCAGGGTGGTATACATACCTAAAATGGGTCGGATAGACCCAGACCCCAAATCACTTAGACCAATCAGCCTGACATCATTTCTGTTGAAGGCCTTGGAAAAGGTGCTGGATGGACATATAAGAGGAAACATCCTGAGCACACAACCTCTTAATGTACATCAGTATGCGTACCAGCCGGGCAAATCAACAGAACTAGCGCTTAATAACCTAGTCGGAAAAATCACCCAGTCCCTCCAAAGGAAGGACACTGTGGTGGCAATTTTCCTTGACATAGAAGGAGCATTTAATAATGCACTGCCCGATTCCCTATATACAGCGACAACTGCAAGGGGAATCGAACGGACCATATCAGACTGGATTCGGGCTATGCTAGAGAATAGAACCATAACAACGTCTCTTCAGGGTGAAACGGTCAGGTTTAGGGCCGCGAGAGGGTGTCCACAAGGTGGGGTTCTCTCCCCCCTGCTGTGGTCACTACTCGTGGATGACCTACTGGCTATTCTCACTCTGTGGGATGTTGAGGTTCAAGCATATGCAGACGACCTAGTGATTCTGGTAGGAGGAAATTGTGAAGGGATGATCTCCAATACCCTTCAGAATATATTAGATACGGTACATAGCTGGTGTGAGAGGGAACAGATGTCTGTAAACCCTCACAAAACAACTATAGTACCATTCACCAGAAAACGGAAGATGGATAACTTAGAACCACCTTCCCTATTAGGTGAAATCATTCCATTTGCGGAGGAAGTGAAATATCTAGGAATCACACTAGACAAAACACTAAACTGGAACTCCCATCTGGAGAAGGTGATCAACAAGGCAAGGCTATCCTTGTGGACATGCCGTAGAATTTGCGGAAAATCCTGGGGCATTGGCCCACAACAAATATACTGGATTTACGTTACAGTCATAAGACCTATGATAGCTTATGGCTCTATAGTTTGGTGGACGAAGGGGCTACAACGGACGGCCAAAACCAAACTCTCTGGGTTACAGAGACAAGCGTGCCTGGCGGTAACTGGTGCAATCAGCACCACCCCGTCAGCTGCTATGGAAATCCTCCTGGATTTACTTCCTCTTCACATTTATCTGGAGAGAGAAGCCAGGTGGGCAACATACAGACTTCAACAAGCGGTTATTAATATGCCGCAGGCTAACATCATGGAACACAATGGGCTGCTGGATGACGTGGAAAGTCACAGCATCTTAGGAATGGTCTCAGATGTTATGCCTACCAGGACCAACACCGAACTGCCCTTCAACGTCCTATTTCCTGGAAGAGACGAATGGGAAGAAAATAAAATCGACCTATTAAGGGCAGACAGCTGTTGGTTTACTGATGGCTCCAAAACACCTGAAGGAATTGGAGCCGGAGTGTATAGTTGCAACCCAGAAGTTAGAATATCCACAAGCCTGGGGATCTATGCAACTATATTTCAGGCTGAAGTTCACGCCATTGAGCTGTGCTTGCGGAGGCTTGAACAATCGCATCCCAAGCGCAGATCAATAAAAATATTTTCAGACAGTCAAGCAGCTCTCAAGGCTCTTGAATCATACCGGTGTAATTCTAAAACGGTATGGAACTGTCAGAAAGCCTTAACCCAACTGGGAAAAAGCAACAAAATAACTCTGGTCTGGATACCTGGACATTCTGGAATGGAGGGCAATGAAATTGCTGACTCCTTAGCCAGGAAAGGTGCAGGATCACAATTCATTGGACCAGAACCTGTACTCGGCATATCGTCAAGTACTGCTAAGACAGCAATCTCAGCCTGGGCTGAGAGTAAAACACTCCAGCACTGGCAAGACTTACCAGGATTGATCCATTCAAAGGCGTTCATACCGTACCCTTCGAAATCAAGAAGTAAGAAACTATTAGAGCTTAACAGGTTAAACCTAAAGACTCTAATTGGCCTGTACACAGGGCACTGCAGACTAAATCACCACCTACACAGAATTGGACTGGCGGAAAACGCCGAATGCCGTCTGTGTTTGGAGGATGATGAAAAGGCAGAGCACATTTTATGTGCATGCCCCGCTGCAGCTAGAATCCGGTTCTCAATGTTCGGCAAAGGGGAACTTCTGCCGGAGGACCTGGACAAAATATCACCCAACAAGGTTATCAGCTTTATTAAAAGACTGAACCTGTTGGGTGAAATATAATTTGGAGTGAGCCACAATAGACCGAGCGGTCGCAGTGGAGGGTCTGATCAACAGCCCACTCACAATTTACCAATACCAAATACCAATACCAATGACGAAAAATATAATATGCATCGCGAGTCGTACAGTGCGGTTTTTGTCGTCTCGAATACTTGCAAACCTCGGCCCTACGGACCTCGAATTGCATACTATATTCTCGACCTAAAAAATGCACTTACAACTCTTGGTACATAATTAACTATTTCTTTTTAAAGAACATAAAAAATATAATTAAGTATGTTACTAATATTACTAATACTTTTGTTTATTATACATTACAACATTGGTTGATATAAGAATCTATAGTTGATTTTAAAAAAATAATAATAAAAAATCAAACTTAAACGTGTTTCAGTCCCATCTCCAGAACCGTAAAAGTAAATAAATAAATTAAATTACGAAATTAGCTGTATTTGGGTCAATTCTTGAAAAAGTTTGGGCAAGACCCCAAAATGCGGCACTCTCCACCCTCTCCCTTATTAAATTCTCTAGGTGTTTTTCAGGGTGCGCTGACCCTTTTATTTTTTGCAAAGGTCAGCGATGCGCCAATTAAGTTTGGGAATCACTGGTGTAAAGTGTAAAAGTTCTGAAACACTTTATAAATATAATATTTTTATTTTAAGACCGTTCCTAACAAAAAGATTAACATTCCAACAATACTATACTATAATAATATTTGTATTGTTGATAAATATCTCAGTAACAAAGGCCAATCGAATATTTAGTAACATAATTTCAATTTATTTTTACATAATAATTATCTTCCCAAGAGAATGGGTCTTGGTTATGAATTACCCTACATACAATTTTCATATAAGCTTAATATGTCTCATATTATTATGTAGATATAACTTTTAAATATTTTAGCAAGAACAATGAATAAATAAATAATGCACTTTAGAAGTTAATCTATTTTTAAAGTCATCTCATGGTTATGTAAATTTTCCAATGAATATATTTCATTATTTTGTCTTATTCCCCTGTTTCTCTAAGTTAATCACAATGTAATCACACAAACTTTAAAATTGATTTTTTTAAATTACCTAGCTACTTAAATTATTATGATCTGAAAAAGGCCATTAAAAAAATGTGATATGTATATTGTATTCATTGACATTGTATTTCATGACTGCTGGTAATCAGATAAAAATCGTACTCTGAAACCTCTCGGTAATTTGTTTTTTATTAGTTCTGTTATGATTTCGGTCCCTTAAAAAATCGAAAAATTATTAAATATATTTCGAGATAATATTTATTAAACTTGTGGTGATGATCTAGGCACGTAGAAGTTTAATTTGCATACAGTCACTTGACAGTCTAATAGAGCGTGTGTAATTTTATATAAGAACACTTGAGCGAATTAATCCCTCCTATCCTCCAAACTCAACGTAGCTGACAAATCGAGTAGAATCTACCAATAAAATCTGATAAGCTGATAAACCATATAATTTTACAGATATTTTAGAAATTATTTTTAATTACTAATAAGCACAACGCGGACGTCAAACAATAATTAATGCTTACACTAATTTATATTTAATAAAAGAATTATAAAACGTGAAAATATTTGTTCTAAAGCATTAGTTTAATAAAATTATGTTAATAAACAGTTCTATAAAAGAGCTTCCGTACTGTCTTTCAAGTTGTATACGATTATATTTACGATTAAATAAAAATATATCAAATATCAACAATGCTAATGTCCCTTTGTTTTTGTCATATTAATTTCAACACAACTGGCACTCCCATATATGTAGGTAAATAAAGTTTTCTGTCTGTATTAAAAAGTTCCAGAATTCAGTCACTTGAAACCAATTAAAAATTATAGTTACAAATATTTTCCTTATTACAGAAACATCCCTACATGAATATTAAAATAATAAAATAATAGCTAAATACGCTGATGTATAGTTGGGTAGGTAAAATACACAGATATAATTTTCTATAATATATCAGTTACATATTATGAAATCAGGGTTCAGATGTATATTTTAAAGATATAAATACTCCACATCGCATCGATTTTGTTAGTGTTATTTACCTATTTTACCTATATCGCCTTAGGCTAAACGTTACCCTCCATTAAATACGTATCTGTGCAAATGTAACAAGTACGAAATGCCTAATTCCACGTTAAAGCAATCCTTAGAATTTATCAACCCAGTACAATTTGATAGCATCCTATACACCGGCAACTCAAAAAGCGAAAATGGTATTAACTGTTTAATTACCAGACTCATGTTTAAATGTTAATTGTGGCATTTCAAAAAAGAAAAGTAAGAGAAATACCAGACTCTACCATAGCAAGATATCCCCTCTCCACTGCAGTGCTCATACCCAGAAATTACACGGCATCTTGACACTCAAAATGATAACTTATGACAGTTGAAATAGCAGCAACTGTATAAAGTAGTAAAAAGCAGAACTATTTAATTATGTGCTTTAATTCTGGTAAATTTCCTAAATTTTTCCCGAAAACGAAGTTTATGTTTGTAAAACTCAACCGTATGGATTTTCAGAGAAAATGAGTAATAGCCGCTGTGCGCTTTGGATGAAAACCTAAATTCTCGTATCGGAAGTAGTCTAACTCGACTCCTACTAAAGATCCAAAGTCAAACTGATCTGATCTGTATAAACACATATTATACATCTATAATCTTCTGGCTTAAAATCTACTTGCGACTTATCAGTTACTAACCGCCCAAGAGGGTACCCAACAGTTACTTGGGTGCCAACATCGGTATCATCTGCAATGCAAGAGGCGACCAAGCAACTTACCTTAGAGTCTATTTGACCTGCCCTTAAAAAGATCAAATTTTATAATAATCTAAAAACTTCTCTGAAGCAGTCAATTATAAAATTGGCAAAATCTTTGGAAGTAGTCAAAAACTAATATCTGCCAGACAACATAGAGTAATTCATGCACATTGTCCTTGGGAGCAATAATAAATGAAACGTATAGGCATACAGCAAATCTTGAGAAAGAGATTAACGATTCAGGCTGATGTAAGCGCCGGGCATTCTTAATTACGAAGGTATTCCCGCGCCTGTGACCCGACTATTTGCTTTGATAAGGAGGGCGACAACAGAAGAGTATACCGCTTCTTGCGTCATTAGTCCTACTCTCATTTTCATTTTATGTATACATATGCAGCTCATAACAAGTCAATCTGTATAAGTTGCCGTGATCAAATGAAGCAAAATCATATTATCTTGTAGGCTAGGAATTGAACATATTGATGTTAAACTGATACGGGTGCCTGATAACACGCCATCCTGTGACCATTGCCATAGTTACCTAACAGTGGAAACATTCTCCGGAAATGACCTCAATATACTGAGGCTCGCCAACGCCACAACTTCAAAGAAGATCTTAGCTTGCCCAACAATTTTAATAATAAATTCATGCCTTACAAGGCATCATAGTTATCATATATGGTTTTGTAAACCATTTATACCCATTATTGGATGATCTGTTGTTCAGTTAAGGAATAGTCATTTTAATTTCGTTTACGAACATGAAGTTTTCTTTGGTCGAAACTTATATCTTTAATTTGAATGTAACTCTGTCGAATATTCTATTTGTACAAAACAATAGACTTTTTACCCATTGATATCTTCGTACTCATACTCCTCCAACTCATTATCAAAGCATATAGGTATATCCTCATCTTTCCGCATCTCTGGCATTTAAATACACAATTAGTATCCAACACACAAAATGCTGATAAGTATTCGCTATGTACTGCAAAATGATTGGAGAACATAACAATAAACTTTATCGTTCCAACTTGAGATTTTAATTTAATTTCATCTTTGAAACATCTTCCAAATAAAGTGCTGGACAAATTAGTTGTCGCCACCAAAAAAGTGGTTCGACTTTGAAGGCCTAAAACTTTTGTGTGCCGTGGACGATTTCAATTCTGTTTCCTTCGTTGATTAGCTCAATCCTCCCTTTATCCGTCCTCTCAAAGAAAATATCAAAAAATTCAAGATGAAATTTCTACAGGGTGAAACAGAAAACAATGCAAAATTGCAAAAATTTCATCGAAGCCCCATTTGCGAAAAACAATTTTTATTTTTTTCCATCGCATAAATCATGAAGTGCGATGTGTTATCTCGAAACAGTTTTTCTTGAATCCGAAGCCTTATAATGAAGATATGAATTTTTATGTTGAGTGATGCAGATTGGGATACAAGTCAACTGAAAAATGGTTTCTATGGTTTTAAAAATGCAATAAAGAAAACATTGAGAAATGTCATATTCCCCGTGTTAAAAGTCGTGTTTGGTTATCGCTCTATCCGATTTAATATGCCGAGACCTATACCTGTTGACCAATTGCCACTCATCGCACACATGAGAGAAGAAGGTGAATCAACGCAAGTCATCGCCAATCTTTTTGGAGTCTCAAGAAGGTCGATTCAACGAGCTCTCCAGAGGAACGACAATGGAGATATTTCCACGTACTGGAAATCGCGCAAGATAGGCTGACAAGGAGGGAGGCAATGCGAAAACGCACTTCAACGTCAAGCGGAATAAGAACAGAAGCTGGAGTTCAGCACATCTCAAGCAAAACAGTTCGCCGCCGACTTGATCGAGCATGTATGGAGCAGGATGAAATTGGGAGTGAAAGAGAGAGAAGGAAGAATGGAAAACTTGAATGATTTGGCGAATGTGATTCGGGATGAATTCCCCCAGGACTTTCTCACCAACCTGGTGGAATCCATGCCTCGACGTGTTGCAGCACTGCATCAGGCAAGAGGGGGCCCCACCAAATATTGAAGTTGTTCTTGTTAAAAAAATATCTGAATAAAATGTTGTTGCTCTGACTTTTTTAAGAATGCTGTGAAATTTTTATTACTTATCATTTGAGAAAAGAAGAGGTACATTGCAGGTACAGGTAGGTATAGAGGTAGGTAGATTTGCGTTGACTCACCGTGCTCTCTCAGGCGTTTTTTCATTTAACATTTTCAGTTGACTTGTACCAATATTGTCTAAAAGTTATTTGTGGCATCTTTCTGTATTTTCTTTCTGTTCTTATTTGGGATTTACGGCCACACTTCTGAACATTAATCTGATAATCTGAAAAATATCTGGATTATTTAAAAAATAACCTTTACGCCTGTGACTTTACGTCAAAGGAACAGTTAAAGGTTGGTTTTTTTACATAAAATATAATTAAAATAAAATAAAAACAATTATGTTTTGCAGACGTTTCGGAAACTTAGTCTGTTTCCTTTCTCAATGCTAAATAGTCTTTCTCTTGTGTAATTGTACCAATCTGCATCACTCAACATAAAAATTCATATCTTCATTATAAGGCTTCGGATTCAAGAAATTCCAAAAACTGTTTCGAGATAACACATCGCACTTCATGATTTATGCAATGGAAAAAAATAAAAATTGTTTTTCGCAAATGGGGCTTCGATGAAATTTTTGCAATTTTGCATTGTTTTCTGTTTCACCCTGTAGAAATTGTATCTTGAATTTTTTGATATATTCTTCGAGAGGACGGATAAAGGGAGGATTGAGCTAATCAACCAAGTAAACATAATTGAAATCGTCCACGGCACACAAAAGTTTTAGGCCTTCAAAGTCGAACCACTTTTTTGGTGGCGACAACTAATTTGTCCAACACTTTATTTTATAAATTTTCTTAAATAAACTACGATTTAATTTGCAAAGTTGATCACATCAGACATCGTTTTTAATCGGCTTTTATTCTACATACATTTGCTACAGCAATATAGTTTTATGAAAAATATTTAATTATTTACGTTCCAATATTTACAGTATGTACTTAAAGACACTGATTAAAAACAGTTTCAGTTTTACTATAGAACTTAAAGGGAACTACCACAAAAAAGTTTTTTAATATAGGAACTTTCTAGCATTTTTAAACTTTTTGCGCTTATTAGCTAACAATGCACTTGATAGCGGTAGTTTACTGAGAAGTAGACTAAAGCGCAGGGAGACTTTATATTACGCTCCACAATAAAAAATTTAATTGAACAATTCTTGTGATATATTGGGGAGACTATATTAATTTCAGCGTATATTAATATTTTTATTGTAAGATTCGTAAAGTAAAGACGGCCACTTACATTATTACCTATCATATGGTGACGCATATTACAATAATTATTCGTAATATCTACCTATAATTAATCCCCCTGCTGTTAGCTTATTGCAATCAACAAATCATGTTATTGTTTCTGATAGAAAATGTTTAGTTCAACGTAAAACACATGGCATTCAATCGAGTCGCGCCCCATACAGGGTCGCAAAAAATTGCCTTGGGGTCGCAAGATGGATGAAGAAAGTGTAAATTTAATATATCATTGACAGGCCTTTTTGAAAAAAAAGTAGTGGTATAATTTTGCAGCGTTTCCTACTTTAGAAAGTTTTGTTAAGAAAACAAACTAAAAGTTATTCAATCGGTTATTAAAGCTATAACAACGCACATGATAGATCCTAAATATCAATTTAATATTTATTTTCCGGAAGCTTTTTCTGACTCTAAATGGATCCGGGATGCTTTTCTGTGCGTGATACCCAAAATTTTATCATTTCATTTAAGTGAAAAACTAACTGAGATATCATCTAATGGATATTTAAAACTTGTCTTCAAAGAGTTTGAATTGAGCAATTTTTGGCTTAAAGTTCCAAATGAATATCCAGAACTGTCTGATACAGCTCTAATGGTATTATTACCATTTGCCTCATCTTATATGTGCGAGATGGGATTTTCCCAATTTCTCTATATAAAATCTAAATACTTAAACAAATTAGCAGTAGATTTAAGAATCAAATTGAGCAAAGTAGTGCCAGAAATACAAACAGACTCATAGGCCTCTTTAAAAGCTTTCCTTTTGTATTTTTTTTAATCTGAATATTTTTCCTACGTGTTATACGCCATATTTTAATTTACCTACTGATGCTAGTCGATTTTTCGAGCAAATATTTGATAATTATAGAGTTGATTTTCCATTGATTATAATTGTTTGGACACTAATAATTAGAAATTAGATGATTATTTTAACTGTTGGGCATGTTACCTCGATGTCCTAAGCACTGCCAAAAAGTTTAAATACCACCGGCCTAGAGTATTGGCATGAGTTATGTAAAGATAAACAAAGAGTCATATTGCTAACATAATCCTTAGTTCCTTAGGGTAGGTACTCAGGTTCGACGTGGATGTACCACCCTTGATCCGAAATATCTAGTTATTCTCAAGCTATTCTTCGAGTCGGCCACGAAAGTGATCCAAGAAAAATTTAGGAAAATCTATTCAGGCACTAAGAAGCACGAGGACCTGATAGTCGTAAATTACTATCCGAAATGAAAAAGACTTAGATTTTAGGTCTTGAGTAACATAACAGGGCAGTATGATAATAATCACAGAATTTTATAGTGACACCATCAGGCGGCAAGGAAAAAAGATTACCTTAATTTAACCCTAACTCCGCAGGTCCGCAACAGTCGACCACTATCAAGGACCACTTCTCTAGCCCAAGACACTAACAAACACCTTCGTCATGCATTTATATAAGCTTTCTGAAGTGCGAAAGATTTAGATAACTATTGTACCGAAAATTACAACGGATAACTTAAAACCACCAAATCATCAAGTTTCAGGAGACGTTAGTCGCAGCCAAGATAATGCTCCCATGAACAGATATTCCGGTAAAGAAAGAACACGGGAGAAAGAAGCATACCAAAGAAGGCGGCAGCCTAGTCGGAATGAATTAAACTGATTTAGAGATTGAATTAAAATTTTTGAAAATAACTAATTTAGATTTCCTAAAATATGAAATTTGGAGATGGAAATATTATTCAGTCAGGTAATAGTTTTCTAGAACCCAAGAAATCTCTTTACTAAGTTCATCACATCTGCTACACCACAAGGATGGAGTTGAAAAATAACTAATTTTTGGAGTATACCATTTTCAAATCTATAACTAAATTTCTCCTGTAAACTAATAACTAGTTATTTAATATGAATTAATAACTTGGAGAGTGGCTACTAATAATTACTTAAATAATTCACAAATAATCCATAAATACCGAGATAAATACATAATGAAAATTATTTGTAGAAGACCATATTTCTGTGGTGTGATATTATTATTATATTCATAGTGTTTCTAGTTTTTATTAGTTATTATAAGATATCTTGTGACGATTGTGATTATTTGTAATTAAAGAAACAATGGTTATCATTGTTTTTGATGCAGCTTAATCCAAACAAAATTTTACATTATCATAAAGTTGAACATTTTTTTATTTTCGGAATATTTTGAGTTCATCCATTATCCCTATTATTATTTATAAATTTATAAGGCTTATAAATTTTACGTCAAGAATTTTTTAATATTAATATTTACAATTATTTGGCATTTTCTTCTTGATGAAGTACGTATCTAATGTATGTATGAACCTAGAGTCTCTTATTTATGTGGCTACCAAGAGATCTACTCTTGATGCATGTGATATAATTTTTTTTAAAAGAAAAAGATGTAAACATTTATTCTGCAATGCTTTTAACATAATAATTAGAACGTAGTTATGACCTATTTACATACTTGAGTAACTTGTCTGCAAGTATTATTAATATTATATTTTTTTTATTAATAAATATCCAAAAACAGAAAAGATAGGTTAAGTTTCAAATTATTTAACAGATATCCTGTAAAGTTTGTTATTGATATATTTTCAATACAAAATGCAATTATGTAATTCTATTGACATCCAGTAAATATAAAATTACTCAAAACCATACTGATAACCGAAACAATAAAAGGAAGACTAAAGAAAAATAATATATACTGAAATCGATATGAAAAATCGCAACGAGTAATGGCAGGTGCATTATATATAACCAGCACTATTTATAAGCTTAATATAATTTATTTAGTAAATATTTCATTATCCATAATCCTTTGAATTTATTAAATCTTGTTTCATTTCATAAATATTACACCGTTACTTCCTGAATGCTGCAGCAACGAGGTAATTAGTATTCTTTATTTAGCAGTACAATGGCTTACGGAAAATATAAAAAGGATAGTAGGTTAATTATTCAGTAATTTAGACTCTGTAAAGTAAAGTGGAAAATAAATTAAGTGAAAAATAATAAACTCTTGCGTTTTAAATCTTTCGTAATATATTAACGAGATGCAATCACACTGTTTAAATTTGAATTTAAATTTAATTTGATAGAATTTATTTTAAATGTATCAGAATGTTGTTAGTATTTTTTTTATATGATCGAATATTGAATAGATTTAATTTGAATTTTTAAAAATTAAATGAATATTTATTTAAGAATTTCTTATTGATGCTATCCAAGGCTATTTTTGCCATGTTCTAGAATCTAGATAGAATGTCTGTTTAAAAACTGAAGTTTTCTTTATTTTATTAAATTTTACTCTAGTAAAATTTTATTTGTTAAAAGATTACATGAACCTATTATAAGCAATCTAATGTGGTTAAACTTGTTCGTATATTGTTTCTGTCTGGCTTTATAAAATAGTTTTTTCTAAATGAGTAAGCACATTATAAAATGTTGAATAAAAGGGGATATTTCTTCATTATTTGACTGAAAATTTTAGGTGTTTTACAAAATGCTTCCTACTGTATTGTAAAATAAACTTTTTCATGTCTCCTTCCATTTCACAATGTACGTAAAACGACTTACACTTGTTTTAGACTAATTGAATGCCTTTATTGACAGATCGAAAATAAATAGCTACTATATTTGTCGTCTTATTTTATTTAAAAAATTTACCTTTCGATATACTTAGTAAAAAAGTTAAAGGAACATATTATGATGAACTATAGAATTTAGTTTAAGTTTTATTTTTTTATTTTATAGGTTTTAACATAATCACTTACGACATTTAAATAGCAACCATCTAAAAACAAGTGTTCAATTTTTAAAAACCAATTTGTAATTATAATACATATTAATATTGAAGAGAATAATGAACTTTTAAAAATAAAAAAAAGATAATTTCTTCATATTTTGTAAAATTTCAGCTTGAAATGTTTTTGATCTACAATATTATAATCACACGTATAATAATATACAAATAAAAACTCCTCTACACAACTATTGAATATAACTATAGTGTTTGTGTAAACTGATAAAAATTTATTTCAATGAGACATACTTAAACGCGCCTAAAAATTTTAGCATTGTAAAGAATATTTATTTCTTAATTAATCATAAAATATGTGTAATACGAAATTTTTGCTTAATACAGGTGTGACAACATTTATTAAATTAAAGAAATTTTATTGCGTTGCATGCATATGCGATATGAATAGGAAATATGTATATAAATCTGGAAATACACCATATGAAAATCATTAATATATTAATTTGCATTCTCATCTAAATTGTATCTGTATTGTAAATAAACAACAATAATTTATGAATTTTATATTTTTATTAAAAGAAATATGTGTCAAAGAGATACAAACATAAAACACTACTCTCACTTGTGGAAATAGAAATTGAATATCTTATATTCCCACATCCAATTTCTTCCACTTCTCTGTTCATGAGGGACAGTACATTTTCAATGCATAAAAAATGTATACATAAACTCCTTTGGGTGTTGTCGTATCTCAGGCGCAAAAACGATTTTTCTGGCTACAGATTACACAAAAGAAATTTTGGATTTATGAAATTTTGTAGAATTCTAAAGCATTATCAAGATTATTGAACTAGGAGAGTAGTGGTAGTGAGTATAAGTATTTATCGAACTTTACAGAAATACCGAATGGTCCTGAGATTGTCATTAGGACCTGAAAACGATATACTTATTGGCAAATATATTTTTACAGCATTTTTAATTTGCTGCTAGTGAAATTTAGGTTGATTAGATTTTAGTAATGGAGAATGAAACTCAATCCACATTTTTAAAGCATGACACTAATAAGTGCAATTGAAATTTACATAAAAATAAGCAAATGAAAGGACCTTGACATTCTCCACAAAAAATATTTATGAAATATTTACCAACCATTTTTCTGTTCAAAAATAGGGGAAAAATTAATCAACGAATTTCAAATTTCGTTTCGTTTCTTGTAAACGCGATAACTGAAGAACGAAGAGGCTCGTATTAAAATTGAATCGTAGGTACGTGTGTAAGTATAAATGTAAAGAAAAACAAAGGGTGCATAAAAAAAAGTTAAGGAACATTTTTACCAGTAAAATAGCCTTGGAGAAAGTAGCAACCTTTAGATAATCTAACTCTGAATCAGGTTCTACAAACGCAAAATGTGTGTATAGTGCATAGTATACTAAATAAAGCGCATCCACCCGAGTGATATCATCAGGTGATGATATGGCCCTTATTTTATATAAACAATCTAATGTAAAAGAACACTATACCCCATTAGAAAGCAATGTAATATATTATAACTTATAACGTCTTTTCATTGATATTTTGTGCAGCCACAATATAGTCTTTAAAAAAATGTAATATAATTAGATACATATTTTCAAACTAAAATTATTGCCCACGAAAACATCGCCAGACTCTACGTTGTCAGCGAATTACCGCAAAGCCTTATTTTAAATATATTTTGCGGAACCCGTTTTAAAATTCAAATAAATAAAAATAAGGAGATTTATGCAAAAGCACGACTTTTTATTCCATTTTTCACGTTCCGCAACCCTTCCTTATAATGTTAATGACATCGCGAATATAAATAAAACGAACAGTCTAAAATATCGATTTGTAAATTCTTAAATTACTGTGTCCTGTAAAATTTTAAAACATGGAGAAAATATTAAATTAAGATATAATGTTTACTTGTTGAACCGATTCTTTATATTATATTTTATGCGTTTTTTAGATAAACACATGAACACTATGTACAATTTTGTCCTCTTTGTAATGTAAACCAACAAAGACATGAGATGATGGACCACGCAATATAGTTCTTAATGGTTCATCTAATCTGTCCCATACACTAAAAATGTCCGCCAACATTGAATGTGCTTTCATAAAATAACATATTTTCTGCATTTTTTGTAAAAAAGTGGCCCTCAGCTTTACTCCATTAACGAAAAGAAGGTATCAGTATAAATAAATATGATATGCATTATTATGTATAATGCATTTCTTTTTGTATTCAATATGTATTTTCTTTTAGTAATATTAGGTAAATGAATTTATAAGAAAATTTGTTTACGATGAAAATTCAGTAATAGTTTTTTTTATAGCTTCTCAGCCCAGCGTTATTCCAAATTTTTGTGTTTCCGCAATTGTGATCATTCGTCTAGAACCTGAATTGTATTCTTCATCTCTATGTGATTTTATTAGCAACTTCCAAATCAGGTGATTAAATTAGAGAAAAGTTACAGATTTTAAGGATCATTAAGATGCTGTTTTCAGATTTCAGTTCAATGTCAGATTTACCCTGAAAATAATTGAGGTGATCAATTCATTTTCAAATTGCCAATAATTCGAAAATTGCAGAATTTAGAAACAAGTCTTTAAATAAAAGAATTTCCTCGAGAATTTTAAGAAAGTGATAAAAATAATTTGATTTTTTCATATTTACGCTGAAATTTTAAATAAACATTAAGTTTCTATTAAATCTTTTTAAGTATAAACTAACTATCAAAAATCTAAATTTTCAACCAATTTTCAATTTTTTATTGAAAAATTGTCGATTTATTTTCAGGACATCTAAAACAAATTCAATTTTATTCAAATCAGAAAAGAACATGGTGATATTAGAATGTGCAGCTTTTCTCTAATTCAACCGATCTTCTGTTTCTTATCACTAAAACAGTCTCATTGATAAAGTCAACGCCAACGTGTAATTATTTTGATTATTATATCAATAATATTATATTGTTTGAAAAAAACGTGGTGTTCTTTGCAGCATAAATTAATAACTTTATGTATAAAACAAGCACATCAGAAACATGCTGTCTAATGAAGAGTTCGTCAATGTAAGTACATCACAAATACTTCATTTTAACTCATTTACACCGGCTCTTTGTAGTTTTTCTGTTTTGTCTCCATTATGTATGAAAATTTAAAAAAAAATGTTGTATCCCAGTTTATTTTATTCAACTTTATTATTATTAAATTAACAATTGAATTATCTTTGCGGTTCATTGTTTTTCTAATGTATTATTTATATATAACAACAAAATATGTATAATTATAACATTTGCAGACCAACTTGCATACAGCAGTCTGAAACTTTCATCATTACTAACTTATGAATACATACCATTTACATCTAACTGTGCTTGAATACCACCTACTGCGATTGTATTTGATGAAACATTTGCTTTCATATATTAAAATCATTCATGAATACGTTATACTTGTATGACACAAATAAAGTTGTGTTTAAACGTTAATTGTGGCATTCCTATTTTTACTCCTTCTTTCTTTCGGAAAGTTGATGTTTCTTTCCTCAAATTTTTCATCGAAAGAGTTTTAATCTCGGTTTTAATACTATGGGACATGGGTGTCCAATATTTTCAACATTGTTAATTTTTATTAAACCGTTAATGTTGTGTCCTTGTTCTTTGCATATAATGTGGAGGCACCTTATAAGCAAAGTGTTATATTATTATTAATTTAATATTTTGTTCTATGTAACTTTAAGGCATAGTGTTTGCAGGTTAAACTCCTCATAATACTATTTGTATCTCTGCATCGTATTAAGTACTGTAGGCGTGTTGATCAGTGGGTTAATATTATATTTTGGCTTAAAGAAGTTAAGTAAAGCAATGTTAAAACGTTTCCATATTTAATATACCCGAGCATATTATTTGAATTTCTCTTGTCTTTATGTTGTACAAAATTTGATAAGTAGAACCTAGAATAGCGCATCCCCTAGGCTGGAAAACTCTGCCCTAATATGTGCAGAGAGTTTGACTTCAGAACCTAGTGTTCATTGTCGTTTCCACCCATTACGTGATTTTTTTTTTTGAGAATCAAAATGGTGAATAATATTTTTGACACCTTAAAAATGATCGTCTTAATATGCAATGGTTTGTAACTAGGTACCACACCGAGTTATAGCGATGAGCGGTGAGCAATGGTATACCTACGTGAGAAAAAAATTTTGAAAATATTTCTAAGATGCTTTTCAATTTTTCTTTACATTCGATATCAATTTATTCACTAAAGGGAAATGACTCATATGTTTTTGGCTATCCTGTTATGTACGGGAGCTACATATTATGTAAAGTACACTATACAGGATGTCCACCTAGTGCGCGGAATATCTTGGTTAATAAAAGAGATAAATAGATTTTTATGCAAATTCTCCAAATTCTACAAAATCAGAATACATGGCGTCCTATTTCTCCTTGGCAAGTAGTAACTTTGTTTTTCGTAATCGCAACCTTTTTTTTTTATACATATTTTTTAAATCTACACGTAAAATAAGTAATGTATGTACTTAAATGAAAATATTGACAATTCTTAAATATTCAGTTCGTTATGTTTTCTTCTCAATTTTCATTACTCATAATGTCTAAAATTGTTGACTATGACAATCATCGTAAGCATATTTTTGACTTATTGTTGAGTAAATTTTCAAATGTTACCTATATCACGAATTGATCTCTGATACAGGGTGCGAATAAAATCATGCCAAACATGATAAAAAGAAAATTTTAATACCCTGTATATTAGGCAACGATTAGATTGAATGATCTACAACTTTGCTTATATCTATACCTAAGCAGAATACTTTTTGTAAAAAACGTAGTTTTATGGAATTATTGCTATATGCTTTGAGGTTCTTTGTCGGAAGATTGTACTGAGCCTGTCGAAGGATTAATATGTCAGATTTTCATGAACGTGGTGTGAAAGCAAGTTGATTCTATTGATAAACAATTGTCTGTTGTTGGTAAAAGTGTAAGAAATGCACAGTGATAGCTAAATATCGAATATATCTTTTTAGATATCTATTGATAAAGTGAATTTAAATAAAAAAGCTCAATATTTTATCCTTTCGATTCACACTTTTCGTTAACTGTTGTGTATTCATCAACTGTATTTTATGATTACCTGATATCTGATATACTCAAAAACCTCGTGTATATTGTACTATTATTATCACGCTGTATAAAACCCAATGTGTCCGAAGAAAATTCCTCAAACTCTATATCTGCATCACCATAACACGATTTCGTTGGCACCACATATTTTAATTAAAAAGATTAAAATAATGATTTACAGAACTAATAAAGCAAAGTTAAAACGTTAAATTCACCATAACACTACCCAGCACACCAATAGAAAAGTTTCTATAGCTAGAAATAGTAAAAATGGTTATAAAATAGATAAATAGAAAGAATTATACTTGTCAATCACAAATATATTTTAAAAAAAATCACCTATATATATATATATATAGTAGTAACATACTTTTTGTGTTTAATAACAAAATATAAATTTACTGTATAACTTATATTTGTATTTCCACTTTGTGCATTGTTTTTAAAATGTCTCTTCTAAGACGGTTTAAAATCAATTTCAGACTTGACAAGTCAGATTGATCACCTCATTTAAATATTTTAGAAAGCTGATAAACTTCCATTTGCTCATAAAATGAGGTATAGAAACCGAAATCAATAACCCAAAACACAGTTACTAAAAGTCCTAGTGAACAATGTCTTTTGTCGATAATATTCAAATTAAGCTTATAAAATTCATAATTACAAGTAAAATGTTTCATAAAAGTTTTCTACTGTAATAATGTGTATTTTATTATGTTTTTGTTATAAATTACCAATGAGTTTGTGCTTGTTAATAATATAAACGTTTAACACTCTAATTCGTATCAACTATATTAATTGTTTTATTCTACTCTATTGCTTGTGTATAATTTGTTATAGTTCTAATGAACTTGTTGACGATACACTGATCGAGTGGTATTTTAACGAAAATTGTGTTAGTTTTATGAATTTAATAAGTTTGACAGGAATAGAATACTCGGAGGGCAGAAACAATACAAGAACCATAAGAGTGTAGATCTTAGAAGAACCACTCAATGAGAGAGGATTTTTGAGAGAAGGTTTTTTGAGAATTACTTCGAAATCCGACATTTATTTATCATGATTGGCCGATGAATTTTAGGTGTAGAATATCAATTTACAGTCCGCTATTATTACCTTTTGAAGTAAAATGTCATCTGTAAATTATAGTGTTAATATTATGCCATGAAACTATAAAGTGGAGTTGAGTGTGCAAATTGAGACTAAAGATAAAATAAAATTACTATGGACTATGGATGTAATATATTGGCCACCTCAGATACTACATCATAGAACTTGTCTGTTACTACAAAAATTACATTCTGGCTGGGGTTACTTTTTGTCCCTTCACGCTCACCATTTTATTGTGTTCTGCTCTAAATTAGACATATTTTCAATCCTGTTTCCTTAGTTTTTTTTTGAGAATAAATTAAGATTTCCTACACCTAATGATGATTTCAAACTACAATTAAGAATCTATCATGATTAGCAGCAAGATTCACTCCATTATAATCGAAAATAGGTGTGATGTGATAAGACAGTCATTTATCGTAGTCTTCAATAACGTTGACCAACTCTGGCATCAAATGCCATTTCTTGCATATGTATATTTAGCACACCTGTGCTCAGGAAAATACCTGAAGCTGTTACAGCTGTGCTTTTTAAGACATATTTTACAACGCAGTAAAATATTATAACGCAAAATTCTTGGTTTTAACTGCTCCGGCATTTGTGGGTGTGAGAAATTTTTTATTTGGAAAACATAATGAAGCTTATCTGAACGCACACAATGCATCTCACATGGTATTATTTAAATGCATGTACAGAAATCGGCGCCGAATACGGTAATGGATTAAATAAGGCATTTTATTATCGAGTTGCTATGCCAGACAGGGTAAAGTTCAGGCTGAATAAAGCAAGACATTGTGTACATTTTTAAATTGTCTTACTGAGTGGAAAATGTTATTATCCTTTCATTTTCTCATATGACTAAACAGTGGCGTTATTCTTTTCAAGAACATTTAGTTATTCACACTCCATTTCCCGAGAACAATTTTTATTCAATATTATTTGTAGTCGATATGTCTGCCTAAAATATTCGCCGAAAATGTTGTGGTTAATGTTTAAATAAGAATAAAATACCACGATTACCAAGAAGTTTAATTATATTTCAGCCATCAAAGAAATAAAATTCCGGCGGAATGCATCAGGTATTAATTAATCACTTAAGAATAAACGTTCTCTAATATTTTGCGCAGAAATAAAAAAATCAGTATTCCTATATTCACTGAAAAAATGTAGTTAAATATTTTCAAAAATAGCGTAGTATGTGTTTATTGTCACAGTTCTAACAGTTAATCAATTAAAACACTTAAAAGCTACCTGTTTAAAATTGCCACTAAATCAAATTGTCGAAACTAATGAATAAATCATAGCTACTTTTATAGCAAACATAAATCAAACTTCAATTATTTCGTGCACAGTTGCAATGTGACGAGCTTTTTGTAATAAAAATGATATGAATTAGAAAAATGTTATCGACAAAATAGGGGTTGTCTCCCCTCAATTTATCATCCCCAGTGCATTATTAATAATGTAAATTACTCGAAAATATTAATTTTATTTCTATAGGAATTATAAAATATTTTATTTTTAATTTACGTATGAATTTGACCAGTAGGTAATTAAGTACCTCAACAAAATTTAGCAAGAATGTTTATAGTATTAAGCATATACCTGCTTTGAATCTTAAATATAGTGTCAGTTTGATTGAATCACCGTTCCATAAATTCATTTGATGATTTTAAAACTACTGGAAGAAGTTCTAATTATTAATATAGAGAATTGTATCCTATCGTATCTAGTAACTTCTTAAAGTCGTAATTTATTAATTACCATTTTTACAATATTTTGCCTTACAAGTGGATACAAATGTTATTATGAATTATGTGTAAAGAGGGCATATTCGCTGAATAATAAATTTTGTGCTCTTCCTGTTTTTTTAGTAATTCCCAGCAGTAAAATGAATCGCCATCTTGACTCTGCGACTCACATGTGAAAAATTTAATTTTTTATTATGTAGTTATTTTATGTTCATTTTTTGCTAATTTTTGCTGTAGAGCAGATATTTTGTGCTCCTTTCCTTTTCCAGTAACGATCAAGAATAAAATAAGTCGCCCTTGACGCTGCAACTCATATGTGAAAAAGTTAAGGTTTAATTATGTAGTTATTTTGTGCTAATATTTGCTGCAGAATCGATATTTTGTGTTAGTTCTCTTTCCGGTAACGACCATTAATAAAACGAGTCACCTGCTTGACTCTGCGACTTACATGTGCAAACTTTGATATTTTATAAAGGAGATTATGAAGAGGTTATCGAATATTTATAAAAACTACTACTACTACTACTACTCCCACTCCCACTCCATCTCCCTCTGCCGCTCCCGCACCCGCTCCCGCTCCCGCTCCCGCTCCCACTCCCACTGCCACTGCCACTGCCACTCTCACTACCACTACCACTATCACTACTACTACTACAACTACTACTACTACTACTACAACTACTACTACTACATTAAATTTAAAAAAAAATCATTAATCATAAGTGACGATAAATGTGGTCGTCAAAAACTAATCAAAATCGAGGCGAAGCCGAGATTTTACTATCAATCGCGTCTGTTATTTGCGTATCGGCCGTGTGTCGTTCAGTATTTTTCATTATACCATAAATACTTTAATATTTAATGATGGTTTGTCAGCCTTGTATTTTTCTTCAATTCATTTATCGGCCTAGGCCGATATTGGTTTCATATCATTGAAGAATAGAGTAATGATAAATCATAATATCAGAATGTTATAATATAATGAAAAAGAAATTTTAAGCTTCGAATGGTCTAAAAAAATATACAGGGTTCTATTTAAAATTCTCGACATATGTCCGAAAAATCGGTGATTTGCAAATGCTTTTTCATATGTATCTTAATGAATCATATTTTCGACCCGAAAACCAAATCTGTAACGTCAAAGACAATAAAATGACGCCTTGTACAAGATTGCATTGTCATCCGGTATATACAAGTTTTTTCTTACTTTTCTCATATACATCAAATGGACCATATCTGACAGAGGAACGTAGGGTCATAAAGTACAAAGCACGATTCCGATCTTAAACCAGATTGAAGATAGCAATAACAATAAGAGTGACATCAGAACATTGAAATTTTTAGCGACACTCATAAAAACACGCGCACATAATGCCCCTTACGAGGAACACTTTACGACCCCCGCAAAATTTATGTATACAGAGAAATATACGTGAGCAAATATGATATTGCGCAACAATTTATTGCTTATGAAATAGTTTTTTTCTCACAATTTTCGAATTTCCAATTGAATTTTAGCTACTTATCAATAAATCCGTCATTTTGCAAAGAACGGCAACGTAATTTATTAGATAGAAATATATAATTTCTCCTTTACTTATATCAAAGTACGATTTCAATACACCATTTAGCAATCAATTTAGTTCATTTTTATATGTATAGCAGAGCAGATAGCTCGCTGGTTTAAATCATTTAGCCTACAATTGGACATAATAGGTACATGGCGAAGTGGATTGAATGTAGTAGCACCACTTGAGAAATTTTCATTTTCTGCATTACCTACAAGAAGTGGCTCGGATCCATTGTAATCTGCAGGGTCTTCTTCCCTTCATCAGACAAATTTAGATTTCCTAAATAATTTCAGAGTTTAGCATCGGTACCTTGAATTTTAACATTGGAAATGTTTTTGTTTTCGTATATGGGGTCGAAAATCAGTTTCATGTTGCATATTATGAAGCATGACTTATAAAAACAGTGGCGACAACAGAGTAACCAATTTTTGATTGGTTGTCTAAATCACGTGGTACCGACAGTCATGTTATAATTTTTTATAGGCGTCTTCGTGTCGGGAAAATCCCAAAGGCTATATTTCGTTGCGATCCTTTGAGTACCTATTTAAAAAGTTATTAGCGTTTCAGTACCCCCATGTCGAAGAGTTTTGTAAAATTTGCGAAATTAAAAAGGCCGGATGCGCGCGCCGAACCTCCAAATTTCATGCGCGCGCAGACAAGACCTTAAAATTTTTCATTGTCACAAATGTCACTTTTTAGTTCGGATCTGCTGACCTCAAAATCGCAGCTGGACCGCACAATTCACGATGTACTTTCAAGTTGGACTTTCGAGCTTGGATTTCTTGCCAAAACGGTGGTCCGGCGGCCTGTTTTCGTTTGGAAATAAGGTTTAAAATTTTCGTGTTTTCGCAAAATTCGCCAAAAAATCCATAGTGCGTCCGATAGATTGCACCTTATAGTCGATCCAGCGAAATTTAATGATTTTTAATATCGGTCCTAGGACGAAACCGATTACAGTTTCGAGCTCGAGACAACTTCAGGACGCCGAAACAATAGGCATGTCCACAAAAAAATTAATGTACATTAATATTAGTTAAAATCGTACATCGGAGCCCCTGGTACCTATATCTGAAATTTTTTTTTGAAAAAAATTCATCCTAACCATAACAGCGACCGAAGAAATCTTTTGCTCCGTTTGAATTAAATAAACGCCTGCTGATTGTTTTGACGTCACAAGCTCGCTAGCCTGGCTGACGCGCGTATTTAATTTTCGCACGCGGCGCGCGCTGAGCTGTCAGAAGTGTCAGAATGCAGTCTACATTTGCAGTAGCTCTATTATTTACGACGTTGTGGTGTTGGTTTATTGCATCGTCTTATTAGTAAATATGGAAGAAGGTTTCCAGAAAGGAGATTCACATAATTTGCCAAATGTAAGCGTAATTATGGTATCCGATTTTCTGATAACAAACAGTGATTTTAACTAGCCCCAAAGGAAATCACGAAAAAAAGCTGTGTTTTAATGTAGGTCATTTAAATTCGGGTTTAAACTGAGGAGAACTAATCGTATAGCATTTATTATTATAGTAAATTAACTTAAAATGATCCTCGCAGCAGTACAAAGTAGATGTCGATGAAACGTTTTTAATATCACGTCTTACTGCCTCAAACCATTTTTTCTTGTTTGTTGGCTTTGGGACGCTTACAAATATTTTCGTTGGCGTCTTAGTAGTTGTATTATTGCAGCAAGGAACAAATAGTATATTATGTTACAAGGAGTAGAAGGCGACCATTATTGTTGAGCCCAGAAGTTTGCTCAGCCGAGGCGCAAGCCGAGGCAGCAAACTGGGCGAAACACATAATGAGCCTTCTACTCCGAGTGACATATACTATTTTTTCTTCAAGCGTTAAAATCAAAAATATCAAAACTTTACTTTTGAAAAATTACATCAGGTCAAATGCGTTCAAGTTTAGTAAAAAAAAATATAGGTAATACTAACCATTTTATTTATCAATGAAATATGTCAGGTGAATTTGCAATTTCAAGTATTTCGGGCGGTACGCACTGCATTTCTTCAGACATTTTCGCTTTTAAATTTAAAAAACGGCTCGACGCGCGACGTCAACTTTTAAAATGACAGTTTATGACAAGTCATAACTTATATTTTTAATTCGTTACCATGGATACATTACTTCATTTTTGTACTAGGAAAATAATGAGAAATATTTGTACTAATACAATAATAGGCTCTTTCTACAGGACGTGTTGCATTATGTAATGTTAGTATTGTTATACGCTTGAAGAAAAACATCATTTTCGTGCCACCATATTTCTTTTATAATACTGCTCATTAACACAAAGAACGCTCACTGCATGACGAATCCGTACAAGCCGGCCGGCGCGCGGCAACGTGCCTGCGAGCATGTGACGTCATGTTACTAGCCTCTATCTTGGGAACGTTTCTTAGCCTCTCTGCTTTTAGGTGATTTCTATTGCGAATAACTGGCAAAATGAAAACATACAATTTTTTTTATTGTTACATTAGTTCATAATACCAATAAATCTATCATTTCCAATTGAAATTAAAATTTTGTGGACATGCCTATTTTCAGTTTCTCGATAGCGGCCTTCCTTCTCTTTGACATGTAATTGTATTAAGTGTACAAAGTAAATTTTGTGCTTCAAAACTTTATAAGAACTATACGCTCATTTAGTGAATACGTCATTTGACAGGTAATTGGATGCAAACAATGTTTGAAATTTGGAAAAGCGACAATAATTTAATAGGGTAATTCACACTATAAAAAATTAAATTTAGGGGTTCTTGAGCTTGGTTTTTTCACAAAAAATACAATTACGAATATTTAATTTTTGCGTTTCGGAGAGGCTCCTCTCCATCATCAGAAAAAGTTTTTATTAACAAAATAGGTGGGTGTTACATTTTTAATTTAATCTATGTATAAAACTACAAATAAAACTAGGTACTATTTTAAGTTGACATTACTAAAAATCATCCATGCATGTGACTGAATTTGGATGGTTTGCAATTTGGTTTTATTCGGATTCTTTTAACCGAACCTACTATTTTATATTCAGTATAATCCTCCATATCCTCCATAATCATGGCGGTTAGCGTTTTCGCGCGAAATTTAAAAATTGAAATTAAAAATGCCGTTTTAGACTATTTAGCAATATCATTTTAAAAAAAATTACAAAAATTCGGGTGGATCATTTACTAACCATATAAACTATTTAATTTAGGGGTTCTTGAGTTTTATTGGTTTTTACAAACCAATAAAACTCAAGAACCCCTAAATTAAAAAAAATTACTTATGGTTAAGAAGAAGTATATTATTAACCTATTTAAGACACTAAAACCGTAAAATACCCTATTATATTCAATTTCAATCTAATTGAAAACTAGTCATTTTTGTTACTTATCGTACCTAATGTATTTGTGAGAAATACCATGCAAACTAATTTTATTGCTTTGAAATTTGGAAAAGTTAGGGACGAAATGCATGGTTGTACAGCAGCAAATTGTAGTAACTCTGCAAAAAAGGGCTTTTTAATGAAACGCTTCCCTAGAGTCCCAGCAAGGAGAAAATAATGGTTTATCAAAATGAGAAGAGATAGTTGGAAACCAATAGATTATTCTTGTTTATGTGAGGTAGATATATTTTATGTACCTACAGTTTATTTTTATAATTAAATGAATATTTAAACTTTGCTCTTTGTAAGGGAAATGGCGTGCAAATTCGACGATGAAGGTCCGTCTGACGGTGGTAAATCTAAGAGACCATATAAATACAAAAGCTTTAACATTGGAATAGTATATCACAATACAAGTGAAGAAAGTAAGGCGACGAGGCGACAGTCGAGTGCGCAAAAGCACACAAGTGAGCGAATTCGTTTCTTCACCAGTGTTGTATAGCATTTTGTTTAATTCTGACATTAAAATGTTAAAGAATTATTAAATTTTGTAAAAGCTACTTTAGTTTATGGTTTTGTGTGAATTGCAAATCAACGTAGATGGCAGGTTGCGTTGCTATGGTTCGTGTAAATATAAACATTTGTAGTTGTCAAGAAAATTATTGACCTGACGCGTGGTGAACATTTTTTATAAAATTGTGAAATAATGGAAGTAAAGGATGATATTACTGTGCCAGCAGACATTCTAAAAGAAGCTAATGCTGCTACGTTTCATATATTGCTGGAGAAATCTAAAACAAGGTATTTAAATGAAATGGAAAAATTTCGTCTGAATTTTATTGTAGTCTGACAATTGGTAATTGGACAGCAGGGTAGGCAAAAGTGACAGTAGAGTGGGCGAAAGTGACACAAGAGTGGACGAAAGTATTTTCACTCACTACTTTTGTCCACACGTTGCAATATAAACAACTTGAGAGAACAAAACAAAGGGTTTCGAGTATTGTATCCAAGTATGAAACTGTATGTTTCAAGAGCAGGATTAAACAAATGTTTCTGGTTTCCTAGTAGGAGGTCGAAAATCAGTTTCATATTGCATATTATGAAGCATGACTTTGGCAGAATGACGTAACGCGTGAGATTTTAGCGGTTTCAGAACGATAGACGTCAAAATTAAACTTTTTCGTTCACTCCTCCTGAACATAAAATCAGAGCGTGACCGTGCAATTCACGATGTACTTCTATTAGGTTCAGTCCTCTATCTTGGATTTGTTACGAGAACAGTCTCTCGGAAATTCGTTTGGAAATAGTGTTTGAAGTTTTCGTGTTTTTGCTATTTTTTCAATGCCTTGCAATTTGAAAAATCATACGCGTGGATTTAGAACCGGGGTTGCTCTGCCAGTTTGTCGATATCTGATTTATACGTATTACCGAGTGTTAGAGGTTTGAGTGTCATTACTTTAACATGAGATAGATTAAGCAAAAGTAAACAAAAAAGTGTTTCATGGGAGATTATTGCTTCGTTAAAAAAGGCATGCCCAACAATCTCCAACACAACTTAACATTGAGAAGCACGTCGAACAGCTTATTTCATTTTGTCTCGTCGAAATATGCATAGCCGAAAACTAACTAACTTAAAATTTTTTATGTTTTTCGTAATTTACAAAGACAGGGGTGATTTGAAATGAAGCAAAATAATATGTATGTTCGACTCATCTCTCAATCTCCTCTCATATCCAACGATATGTCACAGGATTACAGTAGAGTCAAAATGCACCGAAATTCATAAAATAAGCAAGAAAATTGCGAAGTCTTTGTAACTCTATATTTATTATTTATGTAATTTGAAGGTGGATTTTTATTGCATCCAGTTATAAGGCAGACAAATAAAATTTATAAAGACATTTGCTATCGACGTATGTTAACTACGTGAAAACCAAATTTAGGCAAAATTCAGTAATCGTAACCCTCCCTCAATAAAAGTTTTTGGCTAATGATATACTTTTTGTGCCAACAGCAGAATCAATATTCAGCTTATTTCCTACAACCGCAACAGAAAAGCAGGTTTAAGATGTTCACAAATTTACGGAAATTGTCAGGAAGTAGGTATGTACAGTCGGCGCCACCCAAATGTGAACACATTTTTGTTGTCATGGAATTTTCTTCTGAATTTCATTGTAGTAAGTCAGACTTTGTTTAGTGGCGTAACACAGAGAGGATATATTGACAGTAAATAATATTACTTTTATTATTTTCTGTATTGGAAGGACGAAGGCCGACACGAATAATGTAAAAGAAGTTAGCAAAATAATTAACTAATATTACCTACATGTTAGTGGAAGAACGTTAAATTAATATTAATTATTCCTTTAATTCATTCATGTTTAACGATTGTGAGAAATAAAATGACAAACTAAGCGTATTAACAATAATTAATATATTTCAACACATACCTAATAATTTATAATTCAGAAAAACATTAATAAAATAAAAATGGTAAAAACTAATCTCTATATTTAAAAATCAGCAATTCGTTAGGCCAGATAGCTTAAGACGTCTTTGTGCTATTCTGAAAGACCCTGGGATGTTTCTTCTTAAGTTTTGACGGCGGTTTCGAAAGGATTCTGATGGATAAATTCGACCAGAGCATTGTCTTTATTCTCATTGGAGACCTTCCCTATACCTTGCCTTATAGATCTTTGCAGTCTTTGTTCTTCTTGCCAGCGTTTTTTTTGTATAAAGTATACAACTTTTTAAATCAGCAGCCACTTCACTCAAAGACTTATTTTCTTCCAATTTAGCTATAGCCCTCGCTTTTTGCGCTTCAGTTAAATGTCTTGGCATAGTTATCGTTACTTTTACTTTTGACAAATTATGACAAATATATTTGACAACTATTTTAAAATTTTAGGGCGACTATGATTTAAAGTGCAAATTACACTATACAATTTTGTCGTTTACATTTGGGTGGCGCCGACTGTACAATGTCTAAATCATACATGGATAAAATTATCGAGGATCTAAACGACGCAGAAGATTTAGATGCTATCGACTCCGATCTTCTTTAGACACAAAGTGTGTTTCATTCAATATAATATAAAATTTTAGACTACTCGAAAATCCGCACTTATTCAATGATTATGTACTTTTTCATTTTGCAGAATACACTCACAGATAAACAAGCAGAAAATAAAGGAAACAAACGTAAAATTGGTAAAAATAATTTAATAAAAAAGTAAAAAATTAATATTTCTCTATAAATGACTATTTCACTCACCTTAAAATTATCACATAATCTGACCAATCACAAACTAAAGACGGCTTGTGTTACAGCGAAAACACCGACTGTCTTTCAATTCTAATTGATCTATCAGCGTGGTGTTTTCAACGACGTAACCATGGATACGGATGGCCGTAACCATGGATACGGATGGCAAAGCAAAGTTTGACAGTTTAATAAAAATTAATTATAGTGACAGTCGTCAAAATGAGTCGCTTCGGTGCTACTTCAAGTGAAGTTATCCACCAAAATATTTGCTCGTGAAATAGTCTAATAAAATACCACTCGTGATTGAATTTATCTTATAAGTCTGTCTTTTATTTCTAAACTCAACTGAGTTGCTCGAAAACACCACTCGTCCTACGGACTCGTGGTGTTTCCAAGCAACTCAGTTTCGTTAGAAATAAATCGACAGACTTATCGCGAAAATTCAATCTCTTGTGGTATTACTACTGAAAATATAATAAGTCATTCTTATTTTTCGAAAATTTCTCATGGTTCAATTGACAATTTTTATTATGCATGTGAAAACCTAGTTCAATCCACGGTTTTTGAAGTAGGCGGCTCCGACACACCCCTTACGGTTCGGGACTCTTCAGTTTCTTGAAACATGTGTATTTTTAAACGTATATGTCAAGTTTCAACGAATTCGCTATGTTCTTGTTTAGTTTGCATACTTTGTCTGAACTAGCTGCGTTTAATAGTTTACGATTAATCGATCGGTATTCGTAATTGTTAGGAATCACTTTTCATCATCACGAAATTATTTTAAATTATTTTAGTTTTAACATTAAAAATGTTTGTTAGTGAAAAAAAATTTTATAATATCATTTTAGTTTTAATTGTGAAAATGTTTTTGTGGGTGTTTTTGTTAATAAAATAACTTTTTATTTTAATTTCCAAATAAAAATACTGATAATACGATTTTACTTTCTGAAAATGTCTTGTGTTAATGAAATAACTATTTACTACTTTGCAACAAATTTTCATTTTTATCACATCCGAAATTTTACAAGATTTGCGTTCTACTTCGTCATTTCCAATGTCTCCTCCGGTTGCATCTTTGCGAAGGACTGTGATTTTTCTTATAGAAGTACCGTTTAACTTGTTCTCAAATTATGTGATTTAGATACAGAGGTGAATAGTATCTTTGAGTGGAGCGACAAGAATGGTCTTACTGTCAATCCTTCTAAAACTCAATGTATTTTATTTGGACCAAAAAATTTGATGTCTATTGTAAAGTCTAATCACAATGTGGTTATAAATAGTGAAGTACTTCCGTACTCGACATGTGTGAAAAACTTGGGTCTATGGATGGATGAAAATCTTACCTTTCTAAATCATGTTAATTTTAAATTTCAAAGTGCATTTATTAAGCTCAAGCAACTTTATCAATTTAAAGATATTGTACCAGTGAACGCGAAAATTATTTTTGCTGATTCTCTTGTATTGTCGTTATTTAACTACTGTGATTGTGTATATGGACCACTGCTAACAGAGAGGTTGGAAACCAAGATCCAAAAAGTGCAAAATGCGTGCATCCGCTACTGCTTGAGACTGCCTCGAAGAGAATATACTAGTGAACATATTAAAAACATCGGATGGCTAAGGCTGATTGAACGCAGGGAAGTACATTTATCTTGTTTTGTTTACAATGTGATTAAAAATAAAAAACCTGAATATTTATACAAGCTTAAAGTAAGAAGTGAAATTCACAATAGAGACACAAGATTTAGTACCTTATTGGATATACCTAAGCATAATACGAGTTTGTTTAAGTCTAGTTTCTCTTATATTGCTTCAAGTATCAATAACAAGTATGTTGAGAATAATGACCACTCAATGAGCATAGATAAATTTAAACAGATGGTAAAAGCGAAATTGTAAATTAAACCTTTAGACTAAGTGGATAGTTTTTATTTTCTATGGACCAATTCATACTTCTTTTCATTAATACTTACTGTAATTTTAGATTAGTGTGTATAGTTTATTTGCCATTTACAATTTATAATCTAAGTTGTGATTTTTGTGTTTTTTTCCAAGGGGTAGAGTTGAGAATTGTCTTAAGATGAACTCTACCTATTATGCATTCTGAAATAATATAGATGAAATGTATATATGTTACTTACTTCCTTTATAAGCTAATTGCTTCTGTTATAAATGTTATGCGTAATAAATAAATATTATTATTATTATTATTATTATTAGATGATTACGTTACTATGAATGACCTCAAGTAATACTATACAATATAGGTACTCAACATTTTTTTTGCTATATAAGAGTTCCCCAAGATCCATTTTTAAACCTGTAGTATTTAACATTCTACATAATAGATATTGCTTTTGTTATACATATGAAAATAAAACTTTATGTTCTGGCAAGACGATTTAATTACCATTAAACAGAAAATCAGTTGTGGTCATAAATGTTGACGTCAATCTTAGAGTGGAGCAATTAAAATAACACAGTACTCCTATACTGTTTGGTCTAAAAAGTCATGTTGCATAATGTGAAATAATTCTCTTATAAATACTGTAAAATCATATGTTAATTGCAAATTTAAAATTATTGCCACATTATACATTGCAGTATCAGTATAAAGATATATTATATTCCAATGTGAGCAAAAATAATTTTCACATATTCTCTTGAACTTCTATCCATACCATGGCTATGGAATTATCCATACCATCGCTATGGAACATTAATAAAAAAGATCGTTTAAAACTCGTAATGGAAAAAGCGCATAATGCTGTAGGTACTAGTTTTCAATTTATATTAAAAGCGTCGAATGGATGCTAGCGAAAGTAGGGAAATGAATTTATCCTTTCCTTTTCTGTCCTTATATTATAAATAGAATCACAATATTATGAACTGTAAATTAGAAATGATATATGGTACACGGTTCAGATTATTTAAATCCATTTTTTCTTATTTTTCTGTTTGGTGGTTTTTAATAAATTAATGTGATAGCAATAGAGAATACTGAAAAAAATTAATATATTTAAGTAACTGGTCATATACAGGTGGTCTCTTTAACGATCTAGAGTAGCTGATGTAAGAATTTTATTTCTTGTATTGAAAATACTTAGTTTTCAATGGGATTTATTTACAATGACATTATTTTCGACTATCCTCTTTGTTTTATTTAGTGAAAAGTGAATATATGAGAACAACGTAAGCAGACAATCTAAAACAGCAAGGTAAACTTAACCTTACAATTTTGCACTTTCGCATAAAAATTCAACAACTTATTTATTTATTTACATGAAATGAGTAGAAAGGAGCCACTGAATGAAGACGAAGTTCTTCATCTGCTCGAGGAAGGCTTGTCAGATGACGATGACGATGGCTGCGAAACTGTTTTCAATAAATGTAATATTTTTATAGAAAACATAACGAAAGGCGAAGTAGAGCTTGATTTAGAGCTTGAACAAAGGCGTGAAGATGTTGAATCTGGCCCCAATACATCGAAGGTAGCAGCCAATAAAGGTCTAAATGTTGGTAAATATTAGGAAAATAATGAACTCACGGCAAAAAAGACTTCACATTGCACTGGGAGCACAGAGAAACTATGAGCGCCAATTCTCAGTTATCTCAGGGTTCGTTGGGTACTTTTCTAGAAAAACTAAACTTGGTTAAATAGACTTTTAATAAACAAGTACTAATTTATAATAGTACAATCCTTTACAATAAAATTATCAAAAAGTTAATACAGATACTCCCGGGAGACAGAGGGAACAAATAAATGCTTATTTTAGGTTGAACAAAAGGCTTAAGCAATACGCAATGGTAGCTGCTTCCAACATACACCAAATTAACAAAAGTATATCGAAACTATACGTTGTTTGCCAATGTATTTAAAACAAACTGGATTTAGAAAGTTAATGCCCCAATCGGGTGATACAGAAACAACACCGGTGGATTCTAATGGCGTGATAACCTTAAGATGGAACGTACTTACGTCGTTTTCTTATTTTCTGGCACTTTCTAAGCAGACAAACTGGACAAACAGTATGCTGTTATGTTAGCTGGACCTGGATACTGTTGATCACGTTTTATTATTACTTTATACAGAGGATTTACCTCATTACACTTGTACACAAATTATTTCACCTTCGAGCACTCTTCCCATGGCACCCGTCTCGGCCGCCATCTCCCAGTCTCTCCCCCCTTATCCCCAACTGAACAAAACTCAACATTTCATCGGGCGCGAAACCAAACAACATTCAAATATAAAACGCTTAAATAAGGTCCGGCTCACAACCCCCTCTTTTTCTTAAATGAGACATAAATAAAATTTACTTCGAAATTGAGAAAAACTAAATGATTTGAGCTAAATAAAGATTTCAACTCGCGCATGGCAAAACTGTATGCTACGCCTATGACTAATGAAACTATATATACAGAAACTAAAAGAACACTTATCTTATAACTGTTCGGGAATGGTATAATAAGGCTTTAAATTTATTACATTCTGCTTACCCAGACAGAGACCAGTCGAATCTTCCTGGATTAGATACGAATTATTATTATAATTTTCAAGAACAGTACATGGCCCCCGGTATATTAAAAAGAATTTTTTTATAGTATGATCTTCCGCAGAAGACAAAGAATGATTGCGAACGAGGACTTTATCCCCTACTTGAAAGACTGTTTCCTTCCGGCCCGCAACTCGTAATTTTCTTTTTTCGGCCTTTGTCCGAAGTCTTTCTTTGGCTAATTCAATACGTTCAACATCTCGATACGGTGCCTGAGGGTAATTAAAATTAATAACAAATTTATTACTTATTTCCAAACCAAAATGAAGTTCTAACGGTGAAAATCCCGTAGAATCATGAATGACCCGATTAAGGTAACCTTCTACCTCTTTTAACTTATGCCCCCAACTACCATGGGATGCATGGCAGTAAGCCCTCATTAACCTACCTATTTCTTTATTAATTCGCTCAGTCAAATTTCCTTGTGGGAAATAGACACTGACATGTGCTGTTCGAACATTGTTTTCCTGCAATGTCTTATACCAAATTTTACTATCAAAATAAGACACATTATCGGACAGGATGGTATTGGGTTTTCCCACTCGCTGGAAATAATCCCCCACCAGACATCTTAAAATAGTTTTGCTAGTTGAACTCTTTAATGCATATAGGGCAACATATTTACTGAAAGAATCTATTATAGCTAATATATATTTGACACCCCCCCTTGACGGTGGTAACGGTCCCATAATATCTAGGCAAACCAACTCATTTGGTCCCTCCGGTATAACACTATACAATTGTCCAAAGCATCGAGGAGATACCTTGCTTTTTTGGCATAAATCGCAACCTGCTAAAACCTGTCTAATGATTTTACGAAACCGAGGCCAATAAAACCACTTAATTAACGATAAATAACATTTTTCAACACCGAAATGTCCATTTTCACAGTGATCTTGTTTAATAAGGTCAATTTGCTGACATTTCGGAATGCATAACCTACAATTTCCCTGTGATGTACGACGGAAAAGCAAGCCTTCATATAAGAGAAACCAGTCCCCATATCTCTTGTTCTCACCCCTGTCTATTCCCGCAATAATTTTATTACAGAAAGGATCTCTCCTCTGTTCCTCTTTAATTTTCTCAAAATTTTGTTTAACTTTTCCCTCTAACTCGGATACTTTAACAGAACATATCTCTACCCAATTAAACATAGCTATTTCAATCCGGGTATTTTCTAAATTATTCGCTGAACCCGGCCGATCCCCAGGATATCTAGATAGACTATCAGCGATTTGGTTAAAACGACCCGGTATATAAAGAATATCCACATCATACTCTTGGATGTACAAAACCCAACGAGTCAATCTTGAGTTAAGTAATTTACATGATTTAAGAAAAACTAACGCCTGATGATCAGTTACTACCGTCACAGGTTGCCCTAACAAAAAAACACGCCAGTGGCGCAGCCCTTCAACTACTGCTAATGCTTCCTTTTCAGTAATCCCATAATTAATCTCAGCATTTTTAAGAGACCTGCTATAGAATGCTAATATCAACTTTTCTTGAGTTATCGGATCTTGCTGAAATAAACAGCCCCCTATCGCGTACCCAGAGGCGTCAGTTTGGACATAGAACCTTAATTGCGGGTTAGGATGTTTTAAAAGTATCAGTTCCCCAAAACGTTGCTTAACCTTATCAAAATTTTCCTGTTCAATAGACGTCCACCTCCATTTTACGCCTTTCTTTAAAAGACCTTGTAAAGGGACTAATACTTCACTCAACCTTTCGACATATCGTCTCTCGTAATTTATAATCCCCAGAAACGCTTTTAACTGCTTTACATTTCGCGGCACCGGATAATCATGAATACTACGAATTCTTTCCTCATTGACCCGGATTCCCCCCGCTGACAATATGTGGCCTAAAAAATCCACCTCGCGTTTAGCAAAATTTGATTTAGACAGCTTAACTGTCATTCCCGCCTGAGCCAATTTTTCGAATAAAATTTCCAAATGTTTTAGATGAACCTTAGAATTAGGCGAATAAATCAATATGTCATCAACATATGCAATTGTAAAATCTTCTACCTCGGCTCCCAATGCTTTTCTTAGTCCCCTAATAAAACTAGCAACAGCCGTGACTAAACCAAAAGGTAACACCTTGAAAACATAAGTTTCCCCCTCTAGGGAAAACCCTGTATATTTCCTATGATTTGGGCAGAGAGGAATCTGCCAATATGACGAAGATAAATCTATTGTGGACAGCACCTGATTATTTGTAAATTTGTACCATAAATCATTCGGATTTGGAGGAACAACATGGTCATTCTCCATACGTTTATTCAAATGCCTCGCATCCATACATATTCTCACAGAAGAAGTTCCCTTCTTCTTCACTAAAACTAATGGGCTTACATATTCAGTAGAACTTTTCTCAATAATCCCCCACTCTAACATCTGACCAATTTGTCCTTTTACCTGTTCCTTATACGAGTGCGGAATAGGAAATGATCGAAAATAGAAAGGCGAATAATCTTTTAGAACGATCTGATGTTCATAACATTGAATAAGTCCCGGCTTATCCTCGAACACCTGACGATATTTGCTTAATAAATTGAAAAGCTCATGTTTTTCCTTATCCTCAAACATTTCAGCTCGATCTACCACTGATTGAATCTCTCCGGATGCAAACCCCGCCTGACAGGAAACCTTCTCTATCTCAAAATTATCTACTCTCACCTCATTCACCTGTAGACTTTCTATCTCGCACTCTTCCTGATTATATTTTATAGCAACAACGTCTCCCTCTTTTCGATGATATTTGATTAAATGTTTACTTGGCAGTAGTTCAATATTATTGTTAGCCATCCAATCTATTCCCAATATAATATCTCTGACCAAAGACGGAACTACCACGAATACCCCCTCAAACTGCTCGAACTGACAGCTAAACCGCAAATATACTTGCTCAGAAATTTTCTGAGTACGGCCCCTTATAGCCCCCAGTAAAGTTACGCCACTGATGGGTAATATCGGAATATTTTTATTAACCTCTTGAATCTTTCTCAGAAAAGCCAAAGATATACACGATAACTGACTACCCGAATCTACTAAAGCATTGACAATATTTTTTTCTACCACTAAAGTAACAGTAGGACACTTTTTTATAGGACAAGAAAGTTTTTCTTGTTCCTCCTCTAGAAATAGCTCCCGATCCGCATTAAATACTGAACATGTCGGTGCAACCCCCTCACCCCCTTCTATATTAACGTTATCTAGGACGTTGGACTCATACCGCTGTTCCCTAGCACTTGCCACCACCTCCCTATTTGAAGTGTTTTCTCGTGACTGACTAGCATTATTATTTGTTGTTCGAGTAATAGCTTCTGAATTTCTCGAATTATTCCTCTGATACGAATTTCCCCCTTGACGTTGAGGTGGTCTATAAGTACCCCGTTGTCGACTCTCGCCTACCCCTTGACCTTGGTTATGTACAAAATTTTGTTCTAGGTCCCTATTATTATCATCAAGCCACTGTAATTGTTTTTCAAAATCTTCCAAACTCCGAGAAACTTTTAAAAGCAATTGGTTTGGTATCGGAAAATGATGTACTAATAAGTCTATTAATTTTTGATCAGTAAAAGACGTAGATAAATATTTAGCCTCTTTAATCAAGGATCTAAAATAGTAAACCCTCGAACAGTCACTTTCAAACCATCTCCCAAATTTTAAATTGTCGTGAACCTCTCTCTGAGCTTCAGCACTCCAATATTTATTTAAAAAAACACCTTCAAATTGCTGAAAATCGCAAAGTCTATCGTCTATCTCATCACCCCATTCTGCAGCGCCGCCCTTTAGACCTAATAAAGCTAGTCTTAATTTTTTTTCCTTTGGAACTCCCGCGTCCCTAAATAATTCTTTTAATTTCCGTATATAAGCTACAGGATGTAATTGTCCTTTAGGGTTAAATTTTAAATCCTTGCCCCCTAATGCAAAGAAATCATTTAAATATGAACTATTATTCGAGCCCAAACCAGAAAAGTGTATTTTAGTGCTTTCCACTTCCCTTTCTTTCGAGTCCAAATCTAAACTCTTATCATTTACTTTGATAGATTTTTCTAAACTTTTTTTTAACAACTCTGCCACAGAATTTTGAGTATGTAGTACCTGAGATAATAATTGCTTATTTTCAGCCCGTGAATAAAGGGACTGTTGTATTACTTCTGACAATAATTGTTCATTTTTTTGTTGATATTTAACAGAGTTATCTATAAATGATTCTAATAATTTTTGTGTATTTGAATTGTTTATATCATTATTATTTTTAAATTCAACTTCTGAATCAGATCCCTCAGATGATAAACCCCTTCTAACCCCTGACTGTCCGCCAGTGAGATCATTTTCACTTTTTGCGGCCCGGGTATTGTACGGCCGACCGATCATTTTTCCAAACTATTATAAATGTTGTGTGGTTACGCTTACATACAGTCACTTAATTCGAGTTATCTTTAAATACACAATATTACACAATGTCAAAAATCAAAACATCCACATGTAAAACTGTAAAATACAAGTGAAACAAAGTCTAGTCTTTCTTTGACCCTTTCAAAACACGCAATAATTTATTTTACTACGCGCCACGCGTTGGGAGTCATGTGCACTGGGAGCACAGAGAAACTATGAGCGCCAATTCTCAGTTATCTCAGGGTTCGTTGGGTACTTTTCTAGAAAAACTAAACTTGGTTAAATAGACTTTTAATAAACAAGTACTAATTTATAATAGTACAATCCTTTACAATAAAATTATCAAAAAGTTAATACAGATACTCCCGGGAGACAGAGGGAACAAATAAATGCTTATTTTAGGTTGAACAAAAGGCTTAAGCAATACGCAATGGTAGCTGCTTCCAACATACACCAAATTAACAAAAGTATATCGAAACTATACGTTGTTTGCCAATGTATTTAAAACAAACTGGATTTAGAAAGTTAATGCCCCAATCGGGTGATACACAAACAACACCGGTGGATTCTAATGGCGTGATAACCTTAAGATGGAACGTACTTACGTCGTTTTCTTATTTTCTGGCACTTTCTAAGCAGACAAACTGGACAAACAGTATGCTGTTATGTTAGCTGGACCTGGATACTGTTGATCACGTTTTATTATTACTTTATACAGAGGATTTACCTCATTACACTTGTACACAAATTATTTCACCTTCGAGCACTCTTCCCATGGCACCCGTCTCGGCCGCCATCTCCCAGTCTCTCCCCCCTTATCCCCAACTGAACAAAACTCAACATTTCATCGGGCGCGAAACCAAACAACATTCAAATATAAAACGCTTAAATAAGGTCCGGCTCAACATGGCGCAAAGAACTTATTAATCTTACACCTAACTTTAGATTGTATCAAGGGGAAGTTCTTGATGTGGGAGAATTACAGGGCCCATTCCAGTACTTTTCTAAATATTTCACTAATGATTTGTATACGAGAAGGGTAGAATTTACGGATTTATGTGCTGTTCAAATGAATAATAGTTCCAGCCAACCAATATCGAGGAAATCAAGACATTTGTGGGATTCATATACTAATCGGAAATCTTTATTACTCAAGGATTAAATTCTATTGGGAGACAAAGCTGTGTATTCCACAAATTACCACCAATATGCCCATCAACAGCTTTTACAAATTAAGACAAAACTTACATTTCGTGAATTCTTAAGAGCCACATGACAAAATAGACTGATTTCGGAATGTAAAATCTTCCCGGTGCCTATTGCTATCTCTTCCTGTTGAAGTGAACTTGTGTGTAGATGAACAAATTATCCATTTCGAAGGATCATTGAATGTCAAACAGTAAGTGAAAAAATAAGACAAATTTTTGCCATTTGTGGATCCAGTGTTTAAATGTTTGCCTTCATTATAATACACCAGGGTTCCACAACAGAACTAGATGAACGGTAACTAATGGTATTTGGACAAGGGGCTGTAGTTGTCATGAAGCTAAGTCGAAGAATTACAGATTTTATTTTGACAATTATTTTTCCAACTGCAATCTTCTGCAAACCCTCAGAAAATTACAGCTATATACGACATATACAGCTCATGAAAATCGGTTCAAGAACCCCCATTTTCCAGTGATAAAGAGATGAAAAGACGTGGACGTGATTCTTGCGAGGAGGTGATAAGTGGGGATGGGGAGGTCATTATGACTAAATGGTCTGATATCCGGTTCTAATAGCGTCAAATTATATGGGAATTGATACGACTGATTTATGCCGAAGGTGGGGGAAAATCAAGAAGAATATTTCAGTTGGAAGACCGAAGGTTATTACAAATTATAATATAAATATGGGTGGTGTCGAAATTATAGATTTTCTGACTACACAGAACAATTATTAAATCCCGCAAGTGGACATTCGAATGTTTACGCATGCCACTGATTTGGTATGAGTAAATGCATGAATTGAGTACCGAAAATGGACTCTTGGGGTACGGAAAGAACAAATTATAGACTTAATGCATTTCTCTAGAGAAACTGTGGAGGTACGCTCTCAAAAAGAAGTTCGTTTAGATATTATTGACATTTACCTATAGTTACTGAAAAATGTACCTGATGTAAAAAGCTTGGATGCAAAGGCAAATCCAAATGTACTTGCAGCAAATGTAACATTCATTTATGTCTCCACAAACAGAATAATGGGCGAGTGAACAGCAACAAAAATGACGAAAAGTAATAATATGGTATTGTAGTATGATATCAAATATGTCAAATATGTTAAAAATATAACTTTGACGTCATTTCACCGATTATTATTTGTTTAATTGTACACTGAGAAAAGCCCCAGCAATAATTTCTTTGCTGAGATTTTTTAAACTAGAGTAGTAATAATTTTATTTAGGTTCAAAATATCTGTTCACTACATCAGAAAAAATCTCTTTACTGCGTCTTTGTATCTGCCCTTAAAAAGTACTTTACTAGAGCACTAGAGCATAATATGTAAAACATTTATTTTTAATGGTAGCTATTATAGCTACCATTAAAAATAAATGTTTTACTAAATTAGGAAAAGCAAATATGCTGCAATAAAAAAGAAATTAAGTAGGGTAGTAGAAAAACCTTGCAATGGTAGTGAAACTTTTTGCTGTACCTAACCATAAGTATACTATACTGCATGCTGTGACGTCATCAGACGCAATCGCAGACGAGCCATATCTTCAGATTCGATGATCTTACTATCGGCCATATTTTTTCGAGGAGGGGAAGAATAATATTTTTATTTTGTGCATTTATTCACTTTCATACTGTTCCAGAGGACGAAAAATGTATTATAATAGTAATATCCTGTGATAATACGTGATTTAACACTATTTTTTAGGAAAACCAGATTGTCTTAATTAAGGAGCTAATTAAATACATCATCGATTAATTTCTAAATATAAGGAAATATTTGAGGCGCGCGGACTCTGAAGAGGTATCTCATCCACATTTAACCAAAAAGTGACAGCGGCACATAATTTTAGCACCCAGCAGTGGTTCTATGATGCAAATTAAAAGAAGTTGGTACAGATAAAATTTACGTAGACATATTGTATTTCTAATATAGATATAGACCATCCTACAGTAGTAACATAATTTGGTCTTACGGTGGTATAGTAATAAAGCTATTAAATGGTAATAAAAATCTTTGCCAGGAATGATATAACCTACTTTACTAACGCAGTAAAGCTTATTTTCGGTGGCTAGATGAAAAACATTTTATAAAGTAACTTTACTATTGCAGTAAGGTAAGTTTAGCAAAGCGAATTTTACTGCCCTAGCAAAGTTCTTGGCTGGCGCCTATTCAAATAGAGTTTTTTTGCTGCTGTAGCTTGATTTTTGGCTGTCTCTGCAAGAATCTTTTCTCAGTGTAGAATGAAAATGCTCAAAATGAAAACAGATTTCAAATAAGGCATTGTGTCGGATATAGAGTGACGTAATATCATACGATATCGACAGCACCCAATAGAATCCTTGGATAGCCTCAGAGTTCTGTTCATTGTCAATGACATCTGCCAAATTTCTTGACATGTTTTGTTGTGGTTATGTATACGTATAAGTGTTTATTTTTGTTATTTTCACTATTATTTCAGCAAGCAGGTACAAAACACTTCTTTAGAGGCATTTCAGATATATTTCAAAGGGAATATAAAATAAAGATTGATAAACAACAGTGCAAAACAAATCATCGATACGGTTTTATATTTACACATCAATTGACAGTAAGTGAAAGCAAATTCATTTCCAAATTTACAAAAAGACAGTACATTGCCTCAGATCATGTTTTATATAAATTTTAATATTAGGTAATTATTAATACTCTTTCAAATAACGAACATGTAAATATTCTCTATAGCTAATTACCATTTAAAGATCCATAATTTAGGCCAGTTTTTGCCACCTCCTTAACTTTATTCGGCAGTTATTTGCCTAGGATTTCATTGTAGTAACAAAATTGTATTGGCGGCAATATCTGACCGTTTAAATAGTGTTTAAAGTTTACGAATTTTTTTTGGGTATTAGATATCAGTTAAAAAAGAAAAAATACGGGTCAACTATTTTTATGTGTAGATGTTATTAAAATAGTTTTTAAAAAATTGTTCACTTGCCCATTGTTATTTTGATTATCATACCAAATAGTATGATTTGTAACTTTTCAATAAAACTCCTTATTATTTATTTTGAGTATCTGATTCCACTAGCTATATTGTTTGCCCATGATGTCCTCATATCAGAATATGCTGTAACCCAAAAATGGACTATAATATTGATTTGCTATCACAGTTAAAAATCTTTTAAAAAATCAAGAGGCCTTTGTCATAAAATCAGATTTTTTGTTACAATATAAAAAAGATTAACTGAGATGACTTAAGGCCCTATTACCCTCTGAATTTTTTTTCTTACAAGAAAAACAATTATACTGATGAGAAATAAGGTCTTTGTTTCTGTTTCATTAGTGTCGTAGGCAGAATTGTTCTTGAGTAAAATAGTAAAGAAAATAGAGTTGCATTTGAATTATGCTTCCAAAATACATTTTGTCTCTTGGTGGTTATTTTGTCAGTTTGATGAAAAACTTTAAAAGGTTAAAAAAATTACACTATACGGAAATTTTAAAATGAATACAACTTTTTTAAAAACTTTTAAGCTTCTCGAGAATAACCCATCATTAAAACTGACAAATTAATCATTCTAGAGACAAACATGTCACAATGTTAAATTTAAAAAAAAAATGTAATTTTCTTTACCTTATTACACGAAAACGGCTCCTCCGCTGAGACTAACAAAAGAGAAGCAAACTTATATTTTTTAATGTATCAAATTAACCATAGATCAGATTTAAATATTTCCACCAAGTTTAATTGCTCTAACTTAAGACGCCACGCACTAATTTATTTCCGCATTATTTGTTTTATTTTTTTGTAATTTTAACGTGCTGTAACTCTTCAAATATGCATTTTTGTATAACAATATTATTGGTCAATCGTCATAATCTTGATCTAAGAATTTCCACCTCAGTTATTTTGAAGCTTTAAAACAAACACCGTGTATAAAACATAAGTTCGGTGTCTTAATTTCATTATTTTTACAAAATTCAATAAACTATTATATAAATATTTTTCTTTTTTTTATTTTATGAATTCAATTTAATATTCTCAACTACAGCTGGGTGAAATGACAAATTTTAGTTCATAAATATATCAGCTCAAATAAATGTCGGAGCTGAACACTGAAAATGAACTAAATCTGTTTGCAAATATCCCTTGAAGAATAGAGACAATGTGAAACATTTGTCTCTTTGACGCCATAGTATCAACTAAATGTCCGTAATTAGTGTCATCGCTTAAATTTAAACTTGCAGCTTCCTCAAACATTCCTTTCATGTAGTGACACAGTACAAAATAGTTTTATTTTAACCTTAAGGCATTTCCTCCTGAGACATACTACACACTCTACTTAATATGCTTTGGTTTACCCCTAACATTTAAGCAACTTCATGTTTGACCTCATTTCTAACATGCCTGTTACATATTTGATGGCTATATGGCATTTCTGTATAATTTCTTATCAACTGGGTCAGTGTAAATATAATACCATACTAAACTATCATTTATAGTTATCACTGCGAAAGGAGATGAACTTATACTAGGGTTATTAATTAAAGTGAGTTTTCAAGTCTTATTTGCATATTATCTCCAAATGATTCTGTTATTAGAAAATCGTTTTTTTTTTATTTTTTCATTATTTATCGTTTTGTGAACTGTATTTTATATCAAAAAAATAATAATCATGTAAGAATATAAAGAATCAGGATTCATTGTAAATATTTTTCAAGTTATTAATAATATTACTTGGCAAAACTTCACCTCAAAACCGTAGATTATAATAAATAGCAATAATATATATGAAACATAAAATTAATCATCCTCACAAAAATGAGGAGAACAGAAAACGTATTGTGTTAATTACTATAATTATAATTGTAATATTTAAATAAAATAATATTTAAAATTTTACGAAATAAAATTTGTTGCTAGTGTATGAGGTAAATAATCCATTCAATATTTTTTAGCTATACTTTATTATATACAAATATTTCCATAGTATCATTTCGTATTTACAAAATAAATACCTGAGATTACATGAAGCTGGCGAACGGACGCGTACCGATCAGTGAAAGTAATTATTTATCAAATATTTGGAAATTACCTGAAAAAGACAACGGTTCGATTCAACTCATTTTAAACAAAAAAATCTGATAAATTCATTTAGTAATCCCCCAATTTAATGTTCTATCTTCCGTGGCTTACAAATGACGCATTCAAAATTTTATACCCAATCGATAGACAAACAATAAATTAATTTGATTGATTCAGTGTCTTTTTAAATGCAAATTAATGCCAAGTATATTATATAGAGTCTTATTTTTGTATGAAAAATAGCTATGATATTTATGATATTTTTAATAGTATTATTTTATTTTATTATATTATTGATCTAAAATATTAAGAGCTTAATAATATTTAACATAATATGTACTGTCAAAAATACATGAATAATGTGTCCCATTAAAAAGATCACAAAAAAAGATATGCAATATCTTTATAATGAGAGATTCGATTGTTTCTCTGTTTAAGTTTTAAAATTTTCGTACCTATACAGAGTAACCCAGAAATAATTTCCAAAAACTCAATCTTCGAATCTTTGAGGGAATTTTAGGGTCGGATTTTCATATAACTTTTTATTAGGGGTTACCTCTTAAAGAGTTGAAGTCCCGAAAGATGGAATCGATACTTTCATTTACTTTCTAGCGAGCTTTCTAGTAAGAGTAGAAAGGACACTTTTTATTATAAATTAATACGACTTTCAGATGTAAAAATTTAAGAAGCAATTACGATAAATAAGTAAATTTTATGGAACAGAAAATTAAAACCAAAATTATAGTATGCGTAAAAAAATTTAATTTACAGTATAATAGTCAATTTCTTCCTGTCAATTTATAATCTAGAAACAATTTTAAAAATACAGTTGCAGTGCTTAAATGGAATTACCGAGGTTTCTTTATTATTTGGCAGCATCGGATAAATGCGATAAAGCACCGTTAAGTCAATTAACAGTAAATTCGGATCTCACCGAGGTAATCAGAATTTGTATCTAGCTTGCCAGCGATTCAGATAGATGAGGCACAGTCACTTGGCATTAGCATGATTGCATAAAGTTAAACCGATATAGCGGAGAATTGAGATAATGTGTTTTAATTGTGAGGGATTTATTAGCTATAATAATACACTGACGATCAATTGAAGTGACCCAAGAAAAATTTGCATATATCTTTTGATGCAAGAATCGCAAAGCCATAAATCTTTTTAGGTATTATAGATATACGCCTTAAGAATATGTGACACATTTTGCTTGTCCTTGTCTCGTTTATTTTTGGAGATACGGTGGTGAAAGTTGAGCCGTGTTTTTCTACCAAAGTTTGAGATTGTGCATGGAGTGTCCCAAACCGTTTTCGGATATGACAATATAGTCATTTTGTACTCTCATTCATTGCGTTCATTTTCATTTTTGATTGATTGTGCTAACTTAATTGTTGTTGATTTTATGAGGATTTCTATACAACAGGACATTTTTTGACTTTAAATGCTTATTTTTTTAAATGTTCACAATTAAATCTTACACGTACATAATACAAAATTTTAGCATTAAATGTCAATAACGAGTTGGTCCACCTCTTGCTCCTATAACAGCTTGATACCGTCTGGGCATACTGACAATGCAATTATCTATAATTTGCTGATTCACAAGAGGCCATTCCTCTGAAATCGCAACAGCAAGTTCTTCCAAATTGATAGCTGGTACCATTCGTTTGTGAAGGCGTCTTTCAAGTGCGCCCCAGACATGCTCAATAGGGTTAAGATTCGGCGAGCAGGAAGGCCATACCATTCTTGTGATATGTTCTTCGAAAAAATTGTTTACTACTCGAGCACGATGTGGTCTTGCATATATAGAAATTTAGGGTCTCTTTGATTCGCAAAAGGCAATACAATAGGCCGCAAAATTTGATTGAGGTACCTATATTCCGCGCATTCATAATTTCATTTGCGATAGATATCAATTCAGTTCTCCTCCTGTCAAAAAGTCAAAAAATGTACTGCTGTATAGAAATCCTCATAAAATTAAAAACAATTAAGTTAGCACAATCAATCAAAAATAAAAATGAACGCAATGAATGAGGGTACAAAATGACTATATTGTCATATCCCAAAACGGTTTAGGACACTCCATGCACGACCTCAAACTTTGGCAGAAAAACATAGCTCAACCTTCATCACCGTATCTCCAAAAATAAACGAGACAAGGACAAGCAAAATGTGTCATATATTCTTGAGGCGTATATCTATAATACCTAAAAAGATTTATGGCTCTGCGATTCTTGTATCAAAAGATATATGAGTTGGAAGTTGATACAAATTTTTCTTGGGTCACTTCAATTGATTGTCAGTGTAGTATCAATCTGAGATTTAATTCAACTGACAAGATTGTCTTAAACAACAAATAGTCCAGAGAATTTAAAAAATAAATGACACGTCAAATATGAAATTAACAATCATTAAATATACCGCGTTTGAAAAATATATAAGAATGAAAACGAAAGGAAATCAATAATTCACAGGCACACCAAAAAAAGTGGGTATTCTTTTTAATAGGCCAACTTATCTTCCGGAGTCAGAGTTGCTCCATCACCCTCCAGTTTTTTTTAATTGCGGAAAACCACCCTTAAATTCGGAAAATTCCTCTGTATGGGGTGCCAGGATTAGGTGTAATAGTGAACACCGATTGGGTACAACTGGAAAAGTATATCTTCATGTATTTGGATACGCCAAAGTCGAATCGAAAGTCGGAAGAGCTCCATCACCGTCTAGTATTTTTTTTTTCAAAAGCCACTAAAAATCCTGTATATCCCAAAAATTGTCAAGACTAGTTATTTTGTGCCTATGGAGAGATAAAGGTACATGAAGAAGTGAACGATGTTTCTTGCTACCTAAACTTACTCCTTTTTTCTTTTGCAACGAACTCATTTGTCTTCTTGTCTGCTTGGTTTCCCTCTTTAGCGTCCAACAGAAACCTGCCATCATGTTAATATCCCACATTTCTTTGTATCGATTCTCCATTTCACTTATTATATCTTGATGAAATCTTTCTCCTTGTTATTCGCTATAGTTCCCGAGGTTTTCGGGAAAATAGTCAAGGTGAGAGTATAAAAAGTGCAATTTGAAATTCATCAAACAACCCAACTTTTTGAAATGTTTCAACAACTCTCCAACTCTCCAACTCTCCTGGTAATCCTCACTCTTCTTATTTCTCAAGAAATTCTGAGAGACTTTTTTGAAATTCAGCCATGCTGCTTTTTCAGTATTATTCATTTTTGTGATAAATGTTTTATCGTGAACCAGGGTACGAATTTCAGAACCCCCAAAGATACTCTCTTTCAATTTAGCATCACTTATATTGGGAAACTTCGCCCCTAAACATTGAACAGTCTTTGTCCAAAGCGTTGACGAACTGTTTCATGAGACCAAGTTTAATATGAAGTGGTGGAAGCAGAATATTCCCTTGCTTGATCCTGCGCTGCTTCCACCGCTTCATATTAAACTTGAACAATTAGACAGTACTAAATACTAAATTAAATGAAAAATGTTGTTTTGTTTCATACTTGACGTGATATAGATATAAAATCGATTTTAGTTTTACATGAAAAATACCAGAAGTATTTGTAATGCTAAATGCAGAAAATAGCTAATTTAGATACACTATACTAAATACATTTACAGTCAACGAAACAATGGAGCCCCGTTTCAAATGAATCTTTAAAAGCCAACCTCGATTTCTGCATTTAATAATATATCGTTCATAATAAAGGAAAACAAAAGCTGCTAGAGTATATAACATTACCGACCCCGGAATATAATGGCCTATCAAATTTTTAAATATACAGGGTATAACGAATACAATCTGAACCATTATTTCCGATAAGTGTTTTACTTAATATCTCAAATAGTGAGTTTTATTTTTGTTTTCAGCTTAATTTGTTTTGCTATTATAATATTAATGTTAAAATATAATATATGCTTCAAAATTAAAAAATTTTCAACTTCTATGAATTAATTCTAAGAATTTGGTAGTGCCTATTTTATAACCTATAATAAATTTTTCTTTAGAAATTGAACTAGCCGTTTTTTTTAATCAAAATGAAGGTGTTTTAAATTTATTTCATTAATCAATGTGTTTGTAGTATCTGTGTATTGTAGGATTATAATCATTCTACATATTTTTAAAGGTTTGTTGGAGTTTAATTTCAGGGACTTATTGTGGAAAACAATAACCTCTAAACTGAATGGTTTTAAATGGCATACTTGGCATATGTGACTCATTTTGAATTAAAAACCACCCATTTTGGCTCTACAATTCGACGACGAACATAATATTTGCGACACTCTTTATAACAAAATATTAAATTTGTATATATAAATTATATATATTTGCTGTGCTCTATAAATTATATATATTTGCTCAGACCAATACAGCTTACCAAGAAGTAGCGCACCGGACCTCTCTAAACATAATTTTGCAATCTCAGGCTTTTTTAAATAAGATGCTATTTTTAAAACCTGCGAAAACATTCAAATGTTGAAATAACTTCGGGGCACATTTTCAATTTTTCTTTCTGAAGAAACGGATTTTCTTGGTAAAAAAAATGGCTGTGAGTTGAACAATTTGATCGTCTTGAAATGTTCAACATATTTTTTAGACACACCATTAAAAAACATTTTATTTAAAAAAATAACTTTCTCAACTGTATCTATAAAATGGATGTGGAAGAAAAATTATGACGCAATGAATTAGTTAATTGAAGTAGAGCGTATCCTAAATCCGAAAATTAAACTCGAAAATTGCCGATTTTTTTACCTTTTGTTGCACCAATTCAGAACCAAACTGGAATTATTTATGTATGTAGGTATATCAGTATTTTTGCACACTTAATTCAATACTAAGACGTAATGACAGGATGTCCAAATGATAAATAAATCTAACAAAACTGCAGTGATATTTCTATCCCAATTTAATTTAATCTTACTAACTGTTACAGACCAAGTTTCCAATTTTGATCGTGATAAATCTAAATACGACAACAATAAGACTTATTAAGGCCTAAAGGATTGGCTGAATGAGATTTATCAAGACCCTTCGATTGATCGTGGTGGATTGGTAATTTCATTTTGGACCACGAAAATCCGATCTGACACTAGAAACTTATTTATCTGAAAATGTAAACCAAAGAGGGAAAATAATACTATGTTATACTCTTGTTATAACTGTGAAGGATTGCTAACTAATTAGAAGGCAGTGTCGTAATATAAATATTTTTCTTGAAAAATATTATATTATTGATGTTCCATTCCATTTCAAATTATATAAAAGATAGTTTTGACGTAAAAATGTCTTTTATCTCTTTTCGTCATGAAAATTTTTTTTCAAATGCGTTAAAGTTTACGAAAATGGATGGATTTTTAAATATGTTTAAAAATAAAAAACCTTTAAGGAAATATGGTCATTACAACAATAGTCTTAAACCATAATTAGTTATTGCGAAAATAATAATAAATGCAGAAAATTTTGGGCGAAATTGTTGTTAAGCGTATACTTTGGAAAGTGTTCAATAAATATCTCTGTTTTGTAAATATTCCAGATTCCTTTGAAAGATTATATAATCTTTCACAAGGAAAGGGAGGGAAATGCAAGAACTTACCATCACAAATTAATTATGGTGAAATAACGATTTTGAAAAAAAAACAACTACTTAAATTGTTAATTACGAATAAATTAGCAATAATTTTTGTCATGTAATTAATTTTCATCCCTAAATCAACCTTTAACCTTAAATTTGCATATTGCATGGTCTGCTTATATTTGTGAATCATTAAAAAAAATATCGTGAAACGTTCTATTAGTGAAAAAATTGGTAAGGAGAAAAATTTTAGCCCGAATTTTTTCTTCCCATTTTTCACTATTTTCGTAGTAACAAATTATAGTTTAAGACAATCGTTGTGATGACCATATGACCAAAAGTTGTTAATTTCTAAACAAATTTTAAAATAAATATTGTCAAATACATCAATTTTTGTGTATTTTATCGCGTTTTCAAATAAAGTCGTTTATTATTATTAACAATGGAGATGTGTCTGGTTTCGCAGTTTCATGTTGCATATTATGAAGCATGACGGAGGCAGAATGACGTTTTAGAACGATAGACGTCAAAATTACTCTTTTTCGTTCACTCCTCCTGAGCCTAAAACCAAAGCGGGGCCGTGCAATTCACAATGTAGTTCTAAGTTCGACCCTCTACCTTGGATTTCTTACCAGAACGGCCTAACGGCGGCGTTTTTTCATTTGGAAATAGTCTTTGAAGTTTTCGTGTTTTTGCAATATTTTCAATTTTGTCAATGTCTTGAAATTTGAAAAATTATAAGGGTGGATTTAGGATCAGGATTGCTCTGCCAAGTTGTCGATATCTGGTTTGTACGTATTACCGAGTGTTAGAGGGTTGAGTGCCTACTTTAACATGAGGAAGATTAAGCAAAAGTAAACAAAAAAGTGTTACACGGGAGTTTATCGTTGCACTAAAAAAGTCACTCCCAACAATCCCCAATACAATTTAATATCGAGAAGCACGTCGAACAGCTTATGTTATTTTACCCCGTCGAAATATGTATAGCCGAAAACCATATGTAACTTAAAATTTTGTCGTTTTTCTCAATTTGTAAAGACAGAGGTGATTTATTTTGAAATGAAGGAAAATAACATGTATATTCCACTTCTCCCTCCAAGGACTGGTAAAATTACTTTGTCACCCATGACGTTTGTGTGAATTCTGTGATGTTTTAAAGTACAGTATAATTCGTAAAATATGTGTAGCGAATAGGGCTGGAAATTTTTATCGATATATCGATAAATATCGATATATCGAATAACGATATTTGCGATAGGAAATATCGATATATCCATATATCGATAAATATCGATATTTATCGATATATCGATAGTTGTAGATATATAGATAAATATTGATACATCGATAGGTATCGTTATATCGATATATCGATAGTTAGAGATATATCGATATTTCGACAACTATCGACATATATCGATATATCGATAAATATCGATTTATCGATATATCGATAACCATCGATATATATATATATCGAAATATCGAGTTTATCGATATATTTTCAGTTATCGATATTCGATAACAAATTTTCAATATCGCCTGCTCCTACTGGGGACGCAAGCACTGGCGTCAATCTGCGTGTGCTGCAGTCGGTTGCTTATTTAATTCGCATGTAAACCCGGGCCTATGTATTTACTTGGCTGCCGTTGTATGTTAAAATAAGTTTACCAACTAAATGAATGTATATTGAAACGTATATTAAAAAGGTATAGAGAAAGAAAAATAATAATATTACGTTTTTTGCAACTCTATTTCGTTTTTTACAATCATAATAATGTAATAACAAAAATATTAAATCTGATATATTTATATTTACGTTTCACCTCTGATCACAAATATAAAATCCATTCGACATAAAAATCATTCAATCCAACAGATTTTATATTTGTATGTTCAGACAAATTGAATATTTTTGTTATTAAAATATTTTAAATAACCTAAATAAAGTTGTAAACAATACGTATCAAGCAGATAAAATAGAATAATTTGTAATAACATTTTTTTATTCACAAAAATCCTTCCTAATTTTAAATAAATTATTTAAATAATCATAGTTATTATAAAAAACATAATATTTGATAGTTTGTAACTTATTACTAGAATGTTAGTTACTACGCATTGGTTTAATTTGACCAAATTGCAAAAGTTTGGCTCATTCTTTAATGGAAACTGTATGTTTATTACATATTTTGAACGTCACTTCCTAATTTTGGTTTTGATTTGGGTATTAGTTTTAACGCTTCCTGAAGTAGTATGGCCCTAAGGAATCGTTTCAGCACAATGAAGTTTGTAGTAAACATTAGCGCTGGGGTAACTGCAAATCGTTAAATATATGTATTAATTGAAGGATAAGTTCCCTTGGCCCTTAATCGTACTCACCGCATTATTGAGAAATGACTATTTATTTTGGTAAAATATTTATTTGGTTATTTTACTTTCGTTTTTGCTTTAGTATTACTTTTTATTAAATGATATCCATGATTTTATCTAAATTATATATCTACTGAATCAAGGATATTGAGAGACTTGAGTAATACCAAAGGCGTGCCGAGTTGAATAATAAATAAATTAGTCGGGCAATGTTCAGTGATGGATCCCGATTCTGTTGTGGATTTACCACTGACACAAAAAAGTTCCTTGTTAACGTGGAGAAAAGTTCTTGTGGAACAGTTTACTTCACTTACTCCGAAGGATTGTAGATAGGGTGTAATAACATATGAATCCAAACTCGCCACAGTCTTTCTAGGAGAGAACATGATATCACGAAAATCTGGTTATGTTAAAGTATCTACAGAGGATATCCCAATTCTTCAGCAGGATAGTTTATACAAAATGATGTGAACGTTCCTTCATGGCACACATAATCACCTGTTTGGAATACGAGATGCAGATGACCTAAGTTGATTTATAATTATTTGCGTTTACTTATAAAAGTCATTTTAGGTATTTCTGTGTATTACATTTTCTGTATTACACAGTACACATTATGTAACTCATTCCTTTGGTATTTTACAACATCTCAATTTCTTTTTTAATTTATTCTGTAATGTTAAAGCAGACCAAGTTGGATGAAACCTTAAAATAGTTAATTCCTTTTAGTTAGTTCGTACAGCTCGTTTTATAATTATGTGCTACTCAGAAGAGTGAGCATATATATGTCTCTGAATATGTGTCTGACATATAACGCAATAAGCAAATTTATAATTTCGAATTAATACTCATGTCATGTACTACCTCGCTTTCAGCCTCACTGTAATTTTGAGGCTCATTCACGAACTTACAAAGAACGCCTATAAGTTACGTCTAAATAATAATATTTCCCCGTTTCATTGTATTAAATTAAATCCTCAAAGCTGAGCACAATAAGAAAATTAACCTTAATTACTTTTTGACGGCCTAGTTTATTATAATAATGAAGGAATATAATTATTCGTCAGTTAATTAATATTCGATTAAACATTTTGTCTTGTCACGCATAATGTATAATATAGCTAACAAATAATAATTAACAGATTGCATTGATATGTTTAATTATTCTATATCTTATTATAATCATACAAACTGGTGCACAATTGAAGCGGATGATATTGAAAAAATATGGGAAATATTTGAGCTTCAATATTTTTGGAATTAGATGATTAATCTTGATTTTCTTGATATGGCCTCTTGTGATCGTTAACAAACCCTTCGTTCATCGTAAATAGATTTTTAAATTGTGGGTATTTCTTCTATCTACATGGTGATTATCCAGACCCTTACATTTATGTTAAAGTTCATCGTTACATCAAATCCCAAAAAAATTTTTGGGATTTTTTAAAACATGTTCATTATGATTTATAAAGAACCGTTTTGAAGATTTGTTTTAGCTATGTTATTTTTAGAAATATCATTTGTTATAGAGCGATGGGGAATTTGGTACATTTTAGGCTACAGAATTTTAATACGATTGCCAATAACAATTTTTTCTTCGATATGCAATGCTCCCATCATACCCTTTTCAAATGCAAATTTAACAAATTTTATAACGTAATAGGAAATTAATTAACAAAAATTAATTAAAAATTTTTATATTTTCACCAATTTTCTTGTGTTCGGGACTTCGTCAAAATTCTGTTGTTTTGAATAATATTTTATCAATTATGATAGAATGTTTCAGAATCTTGGATAATATTGCCGAAGCGGTTTCAGAATTCTTCATCCTAATATCTCTATTATTAATCGAGATACATTTTTTGCCTAAACCATCAAATGGAAAGTAATTTCTAGGAATAATCCTATTCAGGTGGCCAGCCAGAAAATATGATTTTGATTTTTTTATGTAGATACTTAAACAAATTTTTTAATTAATCATAAAATATTCCATTGGATGAGTCATTGGCTTTTTATAAGTATGGCAGGCGTCACTGAGAAATATCAACCAAAGATATTTAAAACTAAGATGCAAAAATGTTCATTTTTTAAATGTATCGTATTTGAAAATATTACTTACCGTTTTTCGAATATAGTGCAAATATTTTTACATTGATATTTCTATAAATGAACAATATTCATATTTGGCTTAAAATGACATTAGTTGAAGTTCGTAATATATCAACTCACTGTACATGTCGTACGTCGTACCAAAATTAAAAAGGTTTCGAAGCAGCTTTTTTATATAAAAAATACCATTTTTCATCACCTCGTGAAAGAAAATCATAAAATAAATTTGTCCTAAATAATATTAAACTTAGTCTCCTGTACAAGCGCTACTTTACCCCACAATGGCTGCTGGGATCTAATCCAAAATTATCCTCAATGTTTTATAGGTCATGGATATGCTCTATAATAGATTACAGTTGTATTTTATATGGTTCGGCGTCTAATTCCAACTTGAACATAGATTGGAAACAGTTTAAATCGATAAGAATATACATAGCTACCACCTACAATGAAATCATTCTGTATCCTGCAATCCTAGGGGCGTCCTTTAAATATAGATATAAAGATAATTTATATTCAACAGGAATTTTATAATGAGGACACTTAATAATATAACTTACTGTAATAATTTTGGATTCTCACAAGTAATTCATTCATTCAATTTATTTTTAATCATAGGAACTACCCGAGTTAGGCAGAGTGGAACTAGTATCCATGAACCAATTCTTGGCTATTCCATCAACTAACTTGTAGGTAGACACTTTTGCTGTAGTGAAACTTTGATTGACGTAAAATACCAGTAGAATGATTTGTTTAAACTCTATAATTCTATAACTTCTAAATAATAACTAGGTTATTTCTAAAGTTGCTTGAGTAGTTTAACTTTTATTGTAGGTGAGCATCTATCTGCACTGTACCCATCAATAATATGAATAATTTCGGTCCGTATTATTTGTTTCAAGTCATCCACTTTGTCTAGTACATGCTGGTACATTAAATTTTTTTGATAGCCCAATAGAAATAAGTCTAGAAGCGTCAAATATGAAGACGATATCCTTACAGTTTTCGGAACCGCCTAGTTCCTGCTTGGTGTAGAATTCACCCATTCCCTGATTTTCTTTTTTATTATTATTTTTAAATTACTACGATAAATCTTATTTGCCTCTGCTTTTTCTAAGTAACTTTGAATTTTTTCTACTAAAAACATTATATGCCTATTATTATGTACTTTATCAAAAATAAACTGTACCCTACGTGTTCTTGTTAGATTTGACACAAAAGTTGTGTAGCATATAAAATAAATATTGAATGACTGAACAGAACAAATTTTTGAAGGTCTCAAGTAGGTTTTGAATTATTTCAAACAACTTCTGCTAATTTAATTTTTTTTGCCACTACTTAGAACAATAATCTACATTTTAGGTACACCCTGTATACGGTATAATAATTATTCGACTTTTTAAATTATCGAATCGCTAAAGTTTTGCTTAACTTCCAATTCAATGATACACAACTAAAAAAAATGAACGTAACTGTAATTGACAGTTTTGATGGATTACTATAAAGAGCAACAAGTTCAAGTGTAATCTGAATTACAATAGAATATGTTCTGGTTCAAGCTGATACTTGATAAAATGATACATTCAATCAAACTCTGCAAGCCACTTGTTAAAACAATAATTTACACCCACCAACAAGGGGAATATGCAAATAAAAGTGAGCTTTTAAAGTCTGGTTTTGGAAATCCATCCCTTTTAATCTTATCTCCCGTTATATGTTTTGTAACTTTATCCTACAATCGTGCAAATAGGAATTATCGGACTTCAAGGCAAATCTTTAAATCTCTACTTTAATAAAATCAGATTTATTTAAATAAATCTGCTTCAGAGATTTGTAAATGCCAGCATGAAATTTGTCATATTTTAAGTCGCATTTATCTACAGAAAATACAAATTACTGGAAGAATATCACAATTATGTATAAAATATTCAATAATAATGAAAATCCTTTTTTAAATCAATTTTTGCGAAAACTATAATGTTGCTGATAATAAATTGTAAAAATAAAACCTTAATAATTTATTGCCTATAACTTAGATTTTAGTTCAACTGTATTTATTTATATACAGTGATATGCCAGAGTTTGAAGCTGGGAATTGAGTTCAGTTTACAATGGATACTGCGACTAAACATACTCTTCATAAAACGCTACCTAAATATTTGTTTTAACGCAAAATCATCAAACATAATATTTTCAATGTTTTCAACGTAAAAAGTTACATGTTCTTTTGTTCTACAGGGATTTTACTGTAATTTTAAGAGAATGTTTGGAAGATGACGAACACTCTGTAAGAGGTTATTTGAGCTCGAGGTGTAACTGCAACCTTAAAAGTAACATCATTTCTAATCTCGTTTAGTTTCAGAGACACATAGTATACTTTTTAATTTCCTAATTTATTTATTTTATCGAGATTCTTTTTACAAATATAGACAAATCAGCAAATTATATTATTAATGTTGATTTGGTTCTCCTCTAAACTGAATTATCTCCTCAAACTGATTAGACTTGTACAACCGCCAATTTTTCCAATTAATAGAACATATCGAGTTCTATTAAGTTATAATCCAGAGAGCCACAGGCCACAGGCGAAATCATACAAATTGAAAGTAGCTGAAATTAAATGTCTTTGTTTCTATGAAATAATTTCAAAGGTACATTGACTTTTCTGAATAAAACATACCTATTTACACATAAACAACTACATCTAGAAAATTATTCATTTTAGGTATGGGACATAATGTCATATCAAAGTTGCAGAGAAATAAAAATTACACAATTTTTACAAAAATATATAGTGTTCCCTTTGAAGAAGTTGAGTTTTGGTAGTTTGAATATTTATTTAGCAGTGCGTTTATGAACACCTTGTATGAAAAAAATATTTTCTACATCAGCTAATAGTTAAAGTATGGCATACACTACTACCATGTCAAAGAAACAAAATTACTCTCCAAAAATAAGTCCAAAATCAATTTTCAAAATGCAAACGGCAGTTTTCAATAAAAATATTTTTTAATTTATTAACCATCAAACAAATTATAAAAATATTTTACCGCTGAATAGGCCATCATAGTGGTATTCAAACATAATAAAAAAATTGGGTCATTCCATTTAAAAAATATATATTCTTTCATCTACCACTTTAACGGATCGCCCTGTATAATTGATAATAATTTTAAAAAGATGTACTTTTTCTCACAATTTAATTAAAATTTTGAACCATGCCTCTATCTCTAACGAGACAGGAGATACAGATTTCTTCTGTATCTCCGAACGCACGCACTATTGACCCACCCTGTATATAACTTACAAACTATCTCTCATTCAAAACATTCAATAAACATTCACTAAAACCTTCAGCAGCAAATTTTATCTAACTGCTGTTGTCTTTCGGGTGTCCACTGGCAGCCATCTTGGAAAATGGCCGCCACGGCCAACTGCCATCGGCCAACTGATGGCTCCACATCCAAAATTGTTCATATTACATCGGTCTACCTCTGTGCCAAATTTGGTGCTATTATCAAAAAATGCACAATAGGTTAGCTAATCCGCTGTACTACAATGAGTACTCTGTATTTACTATTATTTTCAATAACGTATTCATTACATAAACACAACCTATCATACGCCAAATATTGACTATAGAACCGTATAATATTTGCCCAAAACCTCTTTATTTATGAATTAGAAAAACATGATTTAGAATACTGTAATAAAATTTTTTTTACTGTCAAATTTCCACTTCATTTTGTTTTTCAACAACTGGTTTTATCCTATTATTCGGGCATTCTCAAGTAGGTAACTAAATACATATTGTAATATTTGTAGTATTAACTGTTTAGCTATGTTTTTAGTTGACCTATATACACCTTTACCTTTTTGTAGTTGTTTTAATAATAATAATAATAATAATAATAATTCATTTATTGCCCAACAGAAATTAATCCAATTACAGGACAATATTATAATATAATCTTATTAGAAATACACATATAACAAAAAAATATATTTAAATAAATAGATGCATAGAAAATGGTAACATAATATAGCTAAAAAAGACCCAAAACTTATAAGCTAAGTGAGAACAAAAATCATGTTAATCACATAGATATAATCGATTAGATAGATTGATCATATAAATACCGATGAGATACTTGTAAAAGTTTACCTAAACTACAGTTATTAATATCACATAAATCAGATATTCTATTAAAATTGTGGCACATAATGTGCACAGGGGATTTAATAAGAATGTTGGTTCTAGAATTTGAACAGTAAAACGTGCAGTCTCTTCGCGAGTTCAGTCTGGGAACATGGAAGCAAACTTGGGACAGCAAAGTCGGAGAATCAATTAGATTATGCAAGAGCTTATATAAAAAAATTATGCTAGAAATAATTCTTCTATGTTCTAGAGACGGAACATTAAACCTTGAAAGCAAGTCCGTATGACTACATCCTCTTTCAGGATAAACGCCCTCCGATTTAAAAGCTAAGAATTTCAAAAAACGCCTTTGAACATTTTCAAGCGAATTCTTATGGATATTATAATATGGATACCACACCAATGATCCGTACTCAAGCTTAGTGCGTACTAAGGCAAAATAGAGTGTTTTAAGAGCAAACATGTTAGTAAAACATCCACAGTTTCTAATAATAAAACCTAACAATTTTAAAGCCGAGGAGGTAATTTGTTGTATATGCTCAGTAAATGATAGTTTGGAGTCAAAAAATATTCCAAGATCTTTTATTAAGGTACAGCGAGTGAGCGGTATACTATTGTATGTGTAATTGTACGTTACCGGGTCGACTCTGCGAGTGTATGAGCATACTTTGCATTTATCTACATTCATGAGTAGTTTATTCTCATTACACCATCTTTCCACTATATTAATTTGTACTTGCAGTTCAAAACAATCCGCAAGAGTAATAACATTAGCATATAACTTCAAGTCGTCAGCAAACATAAGATTATTACATTCTAAAACTTGCATAAGGTCATTAATAAAAATGATAAATAACAGGGGCCCCAGGTTTGACCCTTGTGGAACTCCAGATGTGGCAGTGTACAAATCAGATTTAAATCCGTTGTAGGCAACATATTGCAGCCTATCGTTTAGATAAGATTTAAATAGGACGACCAGAGAATTACTAAAACCGTAGCTATCTAATTTATTTAAAAGAGTGCAATGATCAATTCGGTCAAACGCCTTCGAAAAGTCTGTGTAGATAACGTCTGTCTGGTCTCGATTGTCCATGGATACTGAAATAAACTGATCTATTATTATAAGATTTGATATTGTTGAGCGTTTTTCAAGAAAACCATATTGATTCGGCGAAATATATGGTTTAATCTGCGGATAAATCTGGGTGTACAATGCTATTTCGAGAACCTTAGCAAAGTTGCATAAAATAGAGATTGGCCGGTAGTTTTCCACGTTATGTGGTGACTCACACTTTAAAACTGGACATACCCTTGCCAATTTCCATACTTCAGGAAAAGTGCTTTGCTTAAGGATAAAATTAAATAAAATTAGAAGAGGTGGAATGAAAACTGTCGCACAGTCTTTAACGATAAAGCTGGGAATTAAATCATGGCCTGATGTCATTTTGTTAGGTAACTTCTTTATAGCATCTCGAATATTGTTTTCCGAAAGTGAATCTACATTGATGCATTGATTATTTGTAAATAATGGAAGATTATTTCCAATTACAGCATCATACTTTGGGAGATATACGCCACTGAAGAAATTTGCAAAACCGTTTACTATAGTTTTTGGATTTTCATAGTTTGTGGTATTGTGGTATAGATTATTAGGTATTCTCGATGACCCTTTTTTATTTTGGATATAAGACCAAAAGTTTTTGGTGTCACCAGAGATGCTCCTTTCTACATCGCTTAGGTAGTCTTTATAAGCTGTTTGTATTTGTTTTTTAATAAGTGCTCGAATTCTAGAAAATTCTTGATAATAATAATAATAGTTAGTACTCTTATACTTCCTTCTATAATATGATTTTAATTGTATGTTGCGTATAATATCAGGACTGTACCAGATGGGATGATCTCGTTTATTATTTTTATACAAAGGGACATGTAAATCCAATATGGAGTAAATTTTTTTGTAGAACTCATCACACATAATATCAACATCAGAGTAGTCACCCAAAAATGACCAGTCGGTATAAAGAAACGAGTAATAAAGACCATGAAAATTAGCCTTTCTGAAATTATAGCTTTTATTTTCTAAATTGGTTGGAAAGTTATTGTTCTTTTCTATCATATGACTAAAAGTTATTAATAATGCAGGATGATGATTGTCTTCATTAACTAGAGGTAAATTTTCACGAGATGCAATGCATTGCATATCAGTAATTATTAAGTCTAATAATCTACCATGAACATTAAGTGTATGATTTATTTGCCTCAGACCTGAAAACTGCAAAAGATTTTGAATTACTTGAGACTTAAAATCATTTATATCTATGTTTACAAAATTGGTGACATTAAAATCACCCACAATAAGTACATTACTTTGGCTAACTATAAATAATTCGAAATTTTCAAAAAACAATTCTAACTCATTGTTTGTTACTTGAGGAGGAATATATATAACATAAATAAACATAGAAGAATAATTGCTTGTACATTTACATCCTAGGATATCAATGAATGGTATGATGCTCGTAAGTTCAGATAAGTCAAGCGGCTCAACTTTATAATCTGCTTTGAAAGCCAGTAGAACTCCACCACCTCGAGATGTGTTAGTTTCAATAAAGTTCCGATCGCATCGTGCTACACTATAAGTATCCGGAAAAAGTTCAGAGTTCTTGACATCACTGGACAGCCATGTTTCTACTAGAGCTATAAAATCGTATTCAGCGGCCATCACGGATGGGAAAAAGTCCTTTATTTTTGTATTCAAACCTCTGACATTTTGAAAATAAAGTTGATATGTATTAATTTTGTTGGGCTGTTTTAGTTTAACTTGACGATTTTAGGAATTCCACGTACATGTTTAATTTGTAAGTTAGACTCACCTTCCTCTATACGCTTAGCGATTTCATCTTTCAACGAGCGATAATGCTCTATTTGTCTCGGGGTGCGATCTAGAGATATGCGAATTGTTTTGAATTGTTATAATAGAATTGTTGTGATCTTGACGATGTCATATTGACAAATGTATTTTGAAAATAAAAATATACTTTCTGGAGTCAGTTGAAACTAAATAACGAGTTTATTCTTCAATAATCCCTATTGGAATCCAAACCCACAACAATTGGTGTCAGAAGTGGGATGTGCCGACAAGTCAACGTGAGTTGAGAAGTTTTCTTGGTTTATGTACTTATTACAGAAAATTTGTTAAAGGATTCTCGGATATTGCAAAAACCCTTTATAAGTTAACTGAAGACCATCAACCATTTATTTGGAATAGACAATGTCAAGATGCCTTTGAAAATCTTAAGAAAGCCTTAACAACCGCACCAGTACTATCATATCCAAATGAGGAAGGTGATTATTATCTTGATACCGATGCTAGCAGTAATGGAATAGGAGCTGTTTTATCGCAGCGCCAGAATGATGAATGATGAAATGAAGGTTATCGCATACTTTAGTAAGCACGAACGAAATTACTGTGTGACCAGAAAAGAACTCCTAGGGGCAATTAAGGCCATTGAACATTTTCATCTTTTCTTATATGGTAGAAAATTCATCCTGCGAACAGACCATGCAGCTTTGAAATGGTTAATGAATTTCAAAAACCCAGAAGGTCAAACAGCTAGATGGTTGGAAAGATTACAAGAATATAATTTCGAAATTATTCACCGAGCCGGGAAAAATCATGGAAATGCTGACGCATTGTCACGACGCCCATGTGAAGAAAACTGTAAACACTGTATACCACAAGAAGAAAAGAACGTAGTTACAATGCTAACCAGAATTGAGGAATACGAAGATGATAATCAGATATTTTCAAGTCAAGAATTGAAGGAAAGTCAATTAGAAGATATTGTATTACGGCCCATTATTACATGGATGGCAGAAAATAGAAAGCCAAATTGGGAAGAAACCGTACACCTTTGTCCAATAGTAAAAGCATATTTGGCACAATGGAGTTCTTTGAGGATTAGAAATGGAATACTTTATCGCTTGTGGGAAAGTACCGATGGAAAGTAATCAAAGAAAAATTGATTGTACCTATGAAATATCAAGCCAGTATTTTGAAACAATATCATGACAGTAATAGTGGTGGCCATTTTGGAGTAAACAAAACCCTTGAAAAAATTAGAAATACTTTCTACTGGATTGGATGTCGAAATGATGTTGAAAATTATTGTAAGACATGTGACGTGTGTAATTCTCAGAGAGGATCTAATACTAGACGAAAGGCAAAAATGAAAATTTACAACGTAGGGGCACCATTCGAAAGAATTGCTTTGGACATTCTTGGACCACTTCCTGAGACGGATCGTGGAAATAAATACTTATTGGTGATAATGGATTACTTTACGAAATGGCCTGAAGCACTTCCTATTCTAAATCAAAAAGCGGAGACTGTAGCTGAAGCGATGGTTCAAAATGTTATTTCGAGATTTGGAGTGCCTCTGGAAATACATTCTGATCAAGGCAGAAATTTTGAATCTCAAGTATTCAAGGTGTTACTGTCAATTCTTGGGATTAACAAGACCAGAACCACACCTCTACGGCCTCAATCTGATGGAATGGTGGAACGGTATAATCAGACCATTTTACAGTACCTCTCAAAATTTGTCAAAGAAAATCAGAAAGACTGGGATAAACAAATACAGTTAGGCTTGCTGGCATATAGAACTACGACACACGAGACAACTCATTATACACCAGCCATGATGACACAAGGACGTGAACTTCGATTACCAGCAGATCTATTGTTTGGGCAACCACCAGAAGATGTGGTGAACAAAGAACAAATCCCGAAATTTGTTCAGAACTTGCAACAACTTATGTGGAGAATTCATGGCCTGGCGCGAGAACAAATTAAAGTTGCGAGTGATAGAATGAAAGCAAGATATGACTTGAGAGCTAAAGGACCACAATATCAAAGGGGAGATCGCGTATGGTTTTATAACCCGAAACGACTTAAAGGAAAATGCCCAAAACTACAACGAGACTGGGATGGGCCCTATGAAATAGTCAAGTGTTTGAATGATGTAGTACTTCGGATTCGGAAAAACAGCAAATCCCGGCCTAAAGTCGTACATACATAGTGACCGGCTAAAGCCATACCGTGGAAGAGATGATAATTAGTTTTACGAGGACGTTCAAACTTAAGGGGGGAGTAGTGTAATATTTGTAGTATTAACTGTTTAGCAATGTTTTTAGTTGACCTATATACACCTTTACCTTTTTGTAGTTGTTTTGAATTGTTATAATAGAATTGTTGTGATCTTGACGATGTCATATTGACAAATGTATTTTGAAAATAAAAATATACTTTCTGGAGTCAGTTGAAACTAAATAACGAGTTTATTCTTCAATAATCCCTATTGGAATTTTCTTTCACTTTCATTTAGGTGCGTGTAAATCTTAAAATCTATGCATTCAGTTACCTACTTGAAAATGTCCGAATAAGATAAAACTAGTTGTAGAAAAGCAAAATAAAGTGGAAATTTGACAAGTAAAAAAACAGTTTCGCAAATTTCTTATTGCAATTTTTTTTTATTATTATAAATGCATCTTCACAAAGTAACCTCAACAACTAAGTATTTGAATAATACTGTAGTCGAAAAAATCTAAAATCTACAAAATTCAAAGAGGTAAAAGACAGGATTCAGATGTATTACCGACGCTGACAATTTTGATATGGTAACCGCGAATTCAAAAGTTCCACTTTAATTAAAGTGCAGTTTAGTTTATGCGATTAGAACTTTTTTCATACTGCAACGTATTTAAGTCTGCCAAATACTTGAAAATACACAAAACTGCAGATTTGTTATGTATAAAAAGAGTTATACGTACTTCCACAATTAAGCTGTCATTGATGTTACAATGTTTTTACGACGATTAAATTGGATGAGATTGAAAAATAGTAAAACTCAGCGTGAAGTGGCAACAATTTACAATGTGTTGCAAAGTGTGGAAGCCCAGGACTTGGCAGAGATTTCGGGAAACTGAAATACTAGTAGACGCCATAGGGGCTCGCGACGTCGCGTAACAACAATCGGAGAAAATCGTTTTATTGTTGTCACTGTAAGACGAAGCCTCACTACGACGCCGTCATAGGGATTAATGTTCCGTTGCCTAAAATTCTACAAATGTGGTTTATGGGCCTGAAAGCGCTGCTGTCAGACTCCCCCCCCCCCCCCCCCTTGAACATGAAATACCACATTGCTCACAGAGAAATATTTTATTCACGGCCAAGTCAACGATCTATTTTTCAATAATAATGCAATGTATTTAGCATCTTGAGAATAGTGATGAAGAAAATATGAAAACTACTGTGGCTTTCAAAAGATAGTCTCTAATCAATTGGTGATTTACATCTTTGTGAATCACAAAAGACTATTATTGGGTACCGTTTTAGGTTAATTTTCATAAATCATTGTAAAAGGTAAAAGAACAATACTGTTTTTTATTAAATTTAGCATATGAAAGTTTTATAAACAAAGCACTACTTTAAAAAAATTTAACCTTTTACTTGTGTCTAAATTACAAGAAAATATAGGTACCTACATGTACGTCCACATACACTACCATAGTAAAAATAAGAAAAATTGATTACATAATTTAAAAAGATATCTCTGATATTAAGTACATAAATTCGTTCAAAAATCAGCAAATTATATGACGAACGAAGATTTGTAAAAATGTTTTCATTTAAGCACGATAATGTTACTATTATAAGCTGTTGGAAAGTATTAAATCATAAACAGTTTTTCTTTTGATTTTATCACTTTAAACCTTACTAAAAATAACATTATAGGAAACATTTTATCTCGTATCCATAGATGATGTGTTTTAGTATTACGCTGAGATTGTCGCGCGTATCTCCTCTTAACGTGTATGTGAATTGAAAGTTATCATGTTACAACGTCTAATACTAATGCTAAAGCTGCTTTGTCGTATGAAAATGCTATTGACTGAGACTACGATATTCCTTTAAAACGACAGGTGGCTGCAAAATGAAATTTTAAAACAATAATATAATATAGATGACAACATAATATTATTTCTACCTATCTATACAGTGCTTTCGTTTCAAAATTTGCCACCCAGAATAGCTCGTCATCTGAAGTGGGCACGATTTTGAGGAAAAACAAGTAGATTTAGTTTTCGAGGGAGTACTTCAAAACCACTCTTGGTTAACATTTTGTTCCACCCCTTCACCTCCAGCTACCCTAACTTTATGGTTTCAAATTACACCCCCTATCTTGTGATCATCATTTAAAAGAGTTTAAGAAGTTCTATTCACATACCAAAAATAAATGAAATTGTTCTATTCGTTTCTGAGATAAAGGCATAAATTAATAATTACTGTTTTAATAATTAAGGCCCGATCTTTTCATCTTCCCGTTAACTTTATCCGGAAGTTAAAGTTGTTGATTTTCATTGTCGGAACAATTATTGTAACCTAAGTAAATAACTGCCGGATAAAGTTAACGGGAGGTAAAAAGACCGGCCCTAAGAATACTTAAGTAGACAGAAAATCATAAAATTATTTTAATAAATGTTCAAAGTGAGCTCCATTGTTTGCTAAACAATAATGCAGCGTATTTTAGATTTCTTGCCGGACTTTCTGAAATGTTTCCCGGTAGTTATTCTAGCTTTGAAAAGATCGATGTTTCCTGGTTGAGTTATATAAACTTGAAATTTTACTCCCTCAAAGAAAAAAAATAAGTGGCATTAGGTCTGGATTTCTTGGCGGCCACTCTTGGGCACCTCTTCATCCAATTCATTTCCCAAGAAATGTTTCATCCAGTGATTGCCTCCGGGAGGAACGTAATGAGGAAGAGCTTCATCTTGTTGAAAATGCAAATTGGGCTCTTCCAACATAACGTTTCCATCTTCATCGATTTGATTTTCTAGCGACTGAATGATGCGTAAATTTACTACATTTTCCAAAAGTTTTAAATAGTGGTCAGATTTTGTTCAATGAAAATTGGCCAGATTATCTCGTCCCCCAGAATACCTGCCCACACATTGACCATTTTGGGACACTGTGTATGATCCTCCCGAAACACATGTGGATGTTCATTGTCCCACTTCAGCGCTTAAAGCCGCTGTATATTTTTTACTTAGACGGTAGCGCTTCTTGCATCCGCTTCACACAGTCGCTTTGCTAATTTTGCCAAATAAATTTGGGCTTAAAAGCTGGATACATTTTCAGCGAATTCAATTTTGAGGTTATGTTAACTGCATATTATGTCGGAAACGACGTTTGTTGTCTGATAAAATGGAAGACATGCACATCGAAGTTTTCACAGGCTAAAGTGCAGTGCAATCTGATCATCATTAATGTCATTTGCGTCACAAACACAAAAAAAACTCAAGATTGAGGTTAATATTATTTGCAGCCATTCAAATAAATCAAATACTCGTCTAACCACATAACCATATTTTTGCGCTAGCGCTGAAACAGCTTTCGCTGACAGGCTGGAATGGGTTAGACACGAGCATTGTTAACAATGTTATCCAAGAACAATATTGATTAATCGCTAAAGCAAATATTTTTGACAAATTTGGATTATCTGTGATTTTTTGCGTCATTTCTTTACAGAACTCTATCCTTCTATCATAATAATTATCTTCACTGAGTTGTTGATGAACTTGCAGTTTGTACGGATAGAACTTATTTGCTTTGAGTACCTTATGTGCAGAACCAACAGATATCTGAATTAATTTGGCTAATTTCGGAATAGAAGAAATAAACTTACCAAGAACTTCGATTTGCACTGCCTTGCTCAGAATTCTTGGTTGATGTTTTTTATATTGCACACCGAACCAGTATTGTCAAATTTCCTAACTAAATCAAGTACTTACATGTGGCTTACACTTTTACCGGGATGTCTTTCGTGGAAAATTCGAGCTTTTCTACGAGCACAACGATATTCACTTCCGCAAATGTAGATAATATCTGTTGTCTCTGCAAAAATATAAACCATTTTTTGAAGAACTGTTGACTTATGTATTAAGAAACTACACTAAATACTTAATAATGAAGTAGGTAGGTACTTATGTTTTATATCAATTTTTTTATTTTCTCTCTCAGAAACAGATAGAATAATTTCATTTATTTTTGGTATACGGATAATTTATCCACCCAACAAAAAAGCACCCTTATCCTTTTTAATATTTGTTATTTGACCCATTTTGAATTAATCTATCCAAAAATATTTTGAATTTAGAACAGCTATAAAATTAGTTGTAGTGAGATCACCAAGTGCCTGTACTACTATAAAAAGCATATATTATTAAACGTTAAATAATTCGTATTTTACGTTCTGATAATTTGTTTTATATTTGACATTAACTCACTAATGATAGTTGCGAAAGTTGTAAATAATCCACTTCTTGGGTTGAATTGCTGATACACCTGGATTGGGATGTATCTAAAAATATATTATACATAGCCAGAAAAAATATATTAAGCTAATGCATAACTTTCGGTAAAGAGAATTGTTCAAGGAATCAAAGAGTCAAAAGAGATGTTTTATAAAGAACTTCTAAAGGCACCTAATTAAGTTTTTAGATTTAAAAGAATTCCCATTTTCGCCACTTTAAAAAGGATGCGAGGTAATTTTATTGGAACTCTTTGTACATTGCTCTATTTGAAAATGGAGCATACGATTTGAAAGTAAGCATCCATAATTACTCTGGTACTTTATAATACTTTGATATGTAGTTCTTTATCTTAGTTGAAATAGTAATATCACTAAATTATATCCAGCTAGATTAAAGAAAATAATTGAATTACCTACCAAATGGCAATATTATATATCGAATATTTTAAAACGACCGGGAAATACTTAACACATTTTAAAATATAGAGATGAGTACGCGATAACTTCTAATTTGATATAGGTATTTATCTCGGTATTTATATAATTATTAATTCAGGATGAGTAATAAAATTAAAATATTGTCCGGTGATGGGTGTGAAAATAAGAATAGTTCCACTGTTAACCTGTTAAAATGGGCATCAGCGTCATGTTTAACAACTTGTCGAATATTTGGTCAGGTTTTTTGCTTTCCTTGTCATTTTTTATTCAATAATTTTCTTTATATGAATCCGCATTATAATTTTCAATTAAAGAATATAAACAACACCACTGTACTTCCTCAATTATTTAGTGTTTTTTTTTAGATTCCATGAATTGTTGATTGTATTTTTGTTTCCCGCTAACCATAAAGTTTCTGAATTTAAACTGACCCATCCTGTATGGTTTAACAAACGACTATTTAGGAAGAATTCTGTTGGTATTGCAAAATTCTCCCGTTCTCACTAACAACTTAGAAAAAAGGGTAAAATCCAATTCTCGGTTAATCTTGTTGAACGTGATTATAGAAGAGTTTCTATATATAGTTATTTGGCAATTTACTAGGATAAGTGCTCTATCTCTAACTAGAAATATAGATTATATTTAGGATTTACGCCTCTTCAAACTTCCTACATAAGTTTCTGGAGTCACTAACAAGTACCTAACACTTCCGAACACTTTGACAAATTTAATATAAACCACGACAGTGCAACAAGATATTATAAAGCTTTCAACAGCCATGTTGGAGCAATCAGTGTGAGTGACTGGCTGACACATCAACAAAATGGGGATGGAAAGAAATATAATAACCTTACATAACTTGCTGTTTATACCAGGCTTTGCAGAAGTAATGATTAAAATTCATTTCTAAACTAAGGAGTTGTGAAAACTCCCAGGTGCATTTTATTTTTTAAATGCACACCTTTTCATGCTGAAAGTTATTACGCTGACATCATTAATGCGGGAGTATGTCATAATGGCGACTTTTTTCATGAAACGATATGTGACATAACATTTCATTTGGAGGCTCGCCTCAAAATGAATTTAAACCGCCACCAATAAAATTTAAGAGTTAAATAGAAGTATGTAAATGTAAATAATACAAGGTGTTAAAAACTGGGTCCATAATTTTAGGGTAGGTAGCTACCTACCCAACTCTAGAATTCAAAATGTGATATATTGTTATTGATCACCATGAAATTAAATCACTGACCTTTAGTCATTTTGTTAGAGATTTTTTGGCTTATCGAGTAAATCAAAATCAGTCTAACTACTGACCAGCACCAGGAGCATTTATTTATCAGTGATAATTGTGAAGAAAGATCCTATCTGCTCAAGATGTGACAGGAATGCAGCAACACCCAACACCCTTCCATTTCTTAAAATGAATGAGAAATTTGGAAGACTAAAATATATTCTGAAGGAAAATAATAGGCTTCCACCAACCAATTAAATTAAAGAATCTAAGAGATTAAAGAGTGCATACATTTTTGTTAAATGGATGAAAGGACGCCGTGGAGTGATAAAAAAGTCTTTAGTCTAACTTGCTAAGCTCTAGCCTTTCCCAATTTTACTAGTACTACTACTACCAGTGGTTGGTATTAAACATAGAATGTTAAACTGGATGTCAAGTATCTATTAATTATATACGCAATACCAAAAATGCTTATATGTTTAAATATATAAATCGTAATGTGTATTAAACTTGAATTTTACCTTTATTTTAAAAAATAGATTTTATTTAAGACTGTATTGCTTCTGGAAAAGTTTCATAGAACGATCTAGTTAACTTTTAACTGTGTGTACTTTTTGTAGTTAATAAAAATCTATTTTAATGAGCAATTTAATTAATAAAATAGTTTGGATGGGTTTATTTTAAGATGATAAATTATGTTGGATAATAAGAGATTTACTGTAAGTTAAAAACATTCATAATACAACTATAAATAATATAATATTAAAACCCAAGGTAAATGCAACTGGATTTCGCTTTGTCTCCTGTAGTTTGCTGACGAGCAATTTTGCATTATACTCTTCTAGCGCTTATAAAATTATGTTATGAATTTATTACAAAATGTGAAATGGCTAACTTAACCGTAAAACCCGCTAAAAATGATGACAATGCATAAACTTGCAGTAAACAAACGTGATTGTAGCAGTTTGTGTTTTATCTTAATAATTTGCATATAACTAACTAGTATTATTCAGTGTTGTGGAGAATCGCTCAATAAATGTAATGTAAGGATATTTTTCACACTGTTGACTTGTCATGCAATTTACGTGAAAAATGTATCATTCTAGTAAGAATTTGTTTTATATCAAAAAGTGTATACTACCTAGCAGTTTATTCTTTAGCATTTGCAATTTTCAATTGTCGTCAACGACAAAATAATTATCCTTGGTATATACACTTGAAGCAACCAGCTTCCACTTTATTTAAGGGTATAAAAATTTGGATTCTGTTCATATGCAAACAATTATGACTAATTTTATCTCTCCCACCACTGGAAACCGGAAAACATTGCTGATTGTCTCATGAGAAAATATGCTATGGTGTATTTCTTTTCGAGGAATTCATAAATTCCTATGTTTTTAAAAGGTATTGTAAAAATAATTTTGAAATATTCTGCAAAAATATCTAGTAAGTAATAAATAACAAACTTTCTCAATTTTAAAACTTCGTTAGTTTTGATTAGATTCTTGCGTTTTGTGGTTTTTAGTCAGGGGAAAAAATTGTTAAAGGTTACGACCTTGTTGGAAAATGACACACGATAGGTTGACTTAGCGCAAGCACATCAGATTGTGATTTTCCGATTATACCGACGGGATAGTCAACATGGAGACGTCTGTAAACGCTATTGCGGTCCATCGGGAAGAAGCATTCCAGAAGAAGATAGATCATGGTTCAAGTTTCGCAATTGAACGATCTCCGATAAGCTAATGTAATAGAAATGTTTAATGAAATGTTTAATACTATGGTAAAAAACAAACGGTATTAAACCAGCCTTAACAAGTAGTCACCTAAGGCTCAGGATCTTAAGAAATGCGGCAATTATTGTAGTGAACATTTGCATTAGACTAAAGAACACCAATATTGTGCTAACGCATGATGGAATTCAGTTTTGCTCACAAATGTATTGTGATTTGAAGTACATCCTAATTTAAGAAAGGGTAAGAGTGTAGAAACAAGCTGGTCTAATTCTATAACGATTCTTGGAAAATGTACAGGAATTCATAGAAGTAAAATTGTGATGAAGTGGAAAGGAATTCGACTTGACAAAAGATCAAAAACTTAATATTTGTTAACGTTTTATAATCAGATTTTTAATTCAACATGACAAGATTTTTATCAAAAAAGACAACAAATCAACGTTTTCGTTGTAAATTTTGTTAGCATTTTCTGCTAATGAAAACTTAATATTCTTTACTTAAAATGTGTGAAATAAACTATTTCTTTCTTGTGTAATGCGTTCTTTCATTAAAATTTATAAATACAAAAGAATTGGGAAAATTTAAAATATTCAACAATTTTGTCCATGGGTGTATGAATTTTCTGTCAGATTTGTGAATAACTCTGTATACATGAAAGAATTAAAAAAACTTGAAAAAAAACACTAAAATATTTTCACTCGCACTGGAAGTCTTACAATGTAGTTTTTTCCATTCAGGTTTCAGTTTTCCGAATGTTTGTGCTCAAATCGTGCAACCTTTATTTAACACACTTCCTGACATAATTAATTGATGAAATTTTGCACAGTTAATGATAATAATTTATTTAAAGTATAACTAAAAAGTAGAAAATGAAAACATAATTTAAGAAAAAACTTGCTCTTCTTGCCAAAGAACAAATTATTTTTTGCTTTTTAGTACGATTTTTTTAGGAAAAGCAAATTTTTATTTTTTACTAGAATTATTTGGTTTGTGAAACTCAACATTATTTCTTTCACTATAAAGCAGCTCTTCTGTTACATGGAAAAATATAAAGTGTTTATACAAAAAGGATTATTTTCATTTAAAATTATTCATCTAAAATTTGACACCATCATTGAAAAACACAGTATATCATATTAGAGCTATTACAGTTTTGTGGTGCAAAACAAACTGCTAGCTATTAATTTGTTAAAAATAAATGATACACGCAACAGTTAGTTGATATTTTTTTAATATCTGTATATCAATAAATACTGGTAACTTTTATAGAATTTGGAAAATAAAAATTGATTAAAATATTGAATTTATTAAATTTCCCCCCTCTTCGGAATGTACAAAACCCATAAACATTAGCTTTATATAAAATACTTTTATCACGAATACCTACATTGTAGATTGGTAGGTATATTTAATCTTGTTTTACTTATTTTACACAGCTGCAATTAATTTTGGTGTGCATCATATTTTTAATAAACTATGAACGAGTATACCGATCAGTAGTATATAAAAATTTATTCGACGTCTTATCTTGTTAGCTTAAATTATTGTTAAATCTGGGGAAATATTTCACATGTACAAACATTTCCCAAAGCAATATTATGCACGTGCATCATCATTTGGAGTGCAATATACCTCACAAGATAAAGCTGTTACATACAAATAAAAACAATTTGAAATACGGTAGATTTACTGGAAACCTACAATCGAGCTAGACTGCCAGCAATTTCAATTTAGCAAAGTAGGTATCTCTTGCGGTTAAACAAACTTAACATTAACATATTTAAAATTTCAAATAGAGTTGTCGAAATAAATTGGGATATTGAGTTATAATTTATTATTTGGATTTCTAATATTTAGTATATTTTAAGAAAAATGTTCACTCCCGTGCTTGAATTATTTCTGGAAATTTCCGAAGTCCGGATTTTTTGGAAAAAATTAATTTGTTAATTATGTTATAATATGAACGTACTCGATATTGTGTGCTATAAATCTTATTGTGTCTAGTTACTCTTTTAAATTTGTTTCTAAAATTTAATATAAAAACATAGTTTAGCTCCAACAAAAATGTAGGCAGATGATTTAACCAGATGTGAAATAATTCCAAAAAATGATATAAGTGTAAAAAATATATCAGTATCAACAACGCGAAAACAACTTTATTTATTTACATATATTTGAAAAATTGACATAAAACTAAATAATGTATATTTCCAAAATCGCCCATTTTGGAAATATACATTAGCAATGTTTTTATTTCTATAATAAGAAATCTGCGTCGTTATCAGGTTTTAGATGTTTTTGAATCTGTAGAGAGTTGTTACCGCCTCTCCCATATTTATTGCTCTACTAAATCACGTCTCAGAATGTTCAGTGTGAGCTCCAGTCCTCACAGTAGTTATTATTTTCTTCTGAACACTACATATTAAAAAATCTTATTTAATTTTTTTCAATCCGTCATACTTTATTACTATAACAACAGTCACTAAAACACTTAATACAATGTATCAGACAGCTACGAAATACACATCGACATTTAAAATAAGGGAAGCAATACAGAGCTTTCCTCATTAAAAATATGACGGGGTTGTCATTATAATCTACGATATGATTTTGTAAAGTGTGTATATGTATTATAAAGACTTTAAACCTAATGCGTTTATTGATGCATACAGATCCCAATGTAAAAATGACCATACATTTGCGCTGAATCCATATAACCTGCACTGCATACCAGTACAGACAGAAACGACAATGAAAGAATTTAGTAGGGCTATTTCTTGTGGCTTGCTACTCTCAACACCAGAAACACAAAAAATTCTGTCATAAAAGTCCAAAAACCCTCTATCCTTGTGCCATAAAAATATCTTCCTTCTACCATTTTTACAATGAAAAGATGGTATGTGGGATCTGACCCTAACCTATCATTCTATTATGATCAAAACGAACTAATTTGGTTTTAGGAATGTTCGCAATTAAAATCACATTTTTATTATTTTTTGCTTGTCATAATGTCACCACCCCTGACTTTTGTTTGTTGCCACATACTTTTTTTAAGTTTTTTAAATAAAACGAATAATTGTGTCAGTTATACAGGTATAAACAAATATCGTAGAAATGTACTTTTTCATATCTATTATTTTCTAGTGGTAGTGGCTCATACAGAAAAGCATAGGTATATGTATCATTTAACGTCATATATTGCATGTTATAATAGTAGTTTGGATATTAACAAGTTAAATTAAATATTAAAGATGAGTAACTATATAATCAGAAGATGAATATGAACTAAACCGTATACCAATTTGTAGTAAGAATCACAATTCACAATTAATTTTAAATCAATATAAACATTTGACAAATAAATATGAATCCCGTTACATGTAAATATTCATACATTTTTCTATAGTGCTCCATACATATAAAAACGACCAGATGATACTATAGAAATAAATGTTTACTCTATGGATTAATTATTACTCTTTTTACAATATCGCAAAATATCAAAATGAACATAGATATTTTTGTAACGTATTTATTATTATGCCATGTCACGAAAATATTTAAATATATACAATGTTTTATGAATTAGTGTTGAAAAATTCTGGAATACGTGAAAATGTATACTTATAAATATATGCCCATAATAAAAATTATAACTTAAGCAAGCGGCCCTAGCCCCCAGATTGTATGAGGTTGTACTGGTTGTACATTTATTAATAATATGCTATTATTTTACGATTATATTTGGAAATACTCTGTATATTAGATTTTCAAATATATTTTCAGGTTCAGATTAATTAGTGACATTAAATAATTATTGTCGTATATATATTACCTCCATATTATATTACCTATGAATACCCACCCGCATTGTTGCATAAAAATGCTAAGCGCTGATTACGCTCTTGTTATTGAGGGGTTGTAGATAGATGAGCATATTTTCAGGTCATCATTAGGGAAAACATCCCTTCAACTAAACAATCGTCAATAAGTTATTTATAACCAGCGTTGGATGTGACTAGGGACGGAAGCAAAATTATAATCAATAAAGCATTTAATTTCAAAAGGAAATCGTATTTATGGTATAGGGATTCTACCCTAAAAATTAGCCCAAGAATCTTTTTAATAGGCTTTATTGAATGTTCCTGTCGTTTTACTTTTTAATTAACAGAACCCATTAACGGCAGCTTTATTTTGAATACGGTAACGCAGTTGAAAGAATAGTATGTGTAAAGCAAGAGAATATATCCAATCCATATCAAGGCCATATCAAGTTTCGGTAAGATTTAAAAGGAATCAATTTTGACATAGAAATAAACTTGGAACGCCAAAGCACCAGTCACCAAAATGTATCTGCAGAAAATGTTATAAAATACCTATAGTGTCCCACAGAGTAATTTTTGTAAACTTTATTGTTCAGTTTTTCTTTGTCGCATATAACCCCATTAACTGATCAAGTATCAATAATAGATATTATGGTAACTTAATAACGCTTGCACATAAATTTGCCAACAAATTATTTATTTAAAAATTTTATATTGATAAAAATAATAAATGAACTAGTCGCAATATTACAATACAAATATATAAATTAAAAAACAGGCACAAAAAGAAGAGGTAGCATTAAAATCTATAATAGTCAATAGAGAATCGAAAGTATCAAATAACTGTAGTAATTAATTAAATGTAACAATCTGGTCTTCGAAAAAAGGATGGGTCGTATATAAGAGGATGAGAACTGAAAAACGTTAGTTCATGGAGCAAGGAGATAAACCTTTCTGTGATTATTTATTTCAATTGTGTCTAAGTATATGGAAAGTATAACATGTATACAGGGTGATCTACCACGAGCGTGCCAAACTTCAGAGGCCGCTAATTTATAAAAAAATAAAGGGACTTCCATTAATAAACATATGTCCTAAAACGCATAATAAAGGAGCTACAACCTCTTGAAAGGGGATGATGAATATCATAATATCAAATTCGATTCGATTATAAGTAAGACAAAAATAATGGAATTTTCATGCATTACGACCTCGATGAAGGCGCATAAAATTATAAATTTCATATTTAACAGCTTGCCTTATTAGCGTAATTTTGAGGGGTGAGTTACAAAGCTAAAATGAACCGTTGAAAATTTATTGCTCGCAATGGTACCTAAATCTTCTTGTGGACATCATTTTTGACTGGTGACCATAATGAATGAATTTTGTGGTGAGTTAAAAAAACTTTTTCATTAATTTATTTTTATGTTTTGAATTTTGTAATTTTGAATCCAGTTTTTATCATGTATTAAAAAAAGTCCAATAGATTTAATAATTGTATGTTTAGAGATGAAACATCAATATAAGCATATCAAATTGGATATGTTTGTTGTTATTATGCTTGTATAAAACCTAAATAAAGTCCTTAATAAACAATGAATCTGATCTATTCAAATGAACATCAAATTGCAAACGATGATTTATTTTATTCGAACTAGACATTACATATATTTAAATTTAAATGAGCTTTTTCCCCTCAAGCGCCAAAAGGGAAGATTTTTAGATGAATTTCGTGCTATTTTAACTCTATTTAAAATATTCTATTATATTTGTGATTTGTTATGGATAAGATGAATTAAGTAGTATTAACATTGGAAATGTTTTTGTTTTCGTATAGGGGGTTGAAAATCAGTTTCATGTTGCATAAAATGAAGCATGACTTATAGAAACAGTGGCGACAACAGAGTGACCAATTGTTGATTGGTTGTCTAAATCGCGTGGTACCGGCAGTCATGTTATTATTTTTTTATAGGAGTCTTCTTGTCGAGAAAATCCCAACGGCTATATCTCGTTGCGATTCTTTGAATATTTAAAAAGTTATTGGCGTTTCAATACCCCATGTCGAAGAGTTTTGTAAATTTTGCGAAATTAAAAAGGCCGAATGCGCGCGCAGATCCCTCCAAATTTCATACCCGTGCAGAACTTTAAAATTTTTCGTTAACGTCACAAATGTCACTTTTTAGTTAGGATCTGCTGACCTCAAAATCGCAGCTGGACCGCACAATTCACGATGTACTTTCAAGTTGGACTTTCGAGCTTGGATTTATTACCAGAACGGCGGCCCGGCGGCCTGTTTTCGTTTGGAAATAAGGTTTAAAATTTTCGTGTTTTCGCAAAATTCGCCAAAAAATCCATAGTACGTCCGATAGATTACACCTTATAGTCGATCCAGATTAATGATTTCTTAATATCGGTCCTAGGGCGGAACCGTTTACAGTTTCGGACCCGGGACGACTTCAGGACCCCGAAACAATTTTCTGTTTCTCGATAGTGCCTTTCCTTCACTTTGACATTTAATTGTATCGAGTATTGTATCCAAGTAAGAAACTGCATGTCTCGAGAGCAGGATTAAACAAATGTTTTTAGTTTCCTAGTAGGGGGTCGAAAATCAGTTTCATTGCAAAATGACGTAACGCGTGAGATTTCAGCGGTTTCAGAACAATAGACGTCAAAATTACACTTTTTCGTTCACTCCTATTGAGCCTAAAATCAGAGCGTGACCGTGTAATTCACGATGTAGTTAATTACCAAAACAGTCTATCGGAAATTCGTTTGGAAATAGTATTTGAAGTTTTCCTGTTTTTGTAATTTTTTCAATTTTGTCAATGACTTGTAATTTGACAAATCATAGGGGTGGATTTAGGATCGGGGGTGCTCTGGCAGGTTACCGATATCTGATTTGTACGTGTTACCGAGTGTTAGACTAGGTTTGAGTGCCATAACTAACATGAGGTAGATTAAGCAAAAACAAACAAAAAAATGGATCGCTTCATTAGAAAAGTCACGCCCAACAATCTCTAAGGCAACTTAACATCGAGAAGCACGTCGAACAGCTTATTTCCTTTTGTCCCGTCGAAATATGTATAGCCGGAAACATGGTGTACTTACACCGTGGCCGAAAACCATATGTAACTTAAAATTTTGTCGTTTTTCGCAATATACAAAGATAGCGTGATTTGAAGCAAAATAAAATATATGTGCAACTCCTCTCTCAATGCCTGATCCAATGGTATGTCACACGGTTACAGTACATGCAAAATGTACCGAAATTAAACGAATAAGCAAGAAAATTGCGAAATCTTTGTAACTCTATACTTATTATTTATGTAATTTGAAGGTGGATTTTTATTGCATCCACATTTGTACGACGTATGTTAACTACGTGAAAACCAAATTTAGGTAAAATTCAGTAATCGTAGCCCTCCGTCAGGAAAAGTTTTTGTCAAATGATATAAACGAAATCCGATTAATTTCAATGTTGCCACACATACTTTAAAACAAAGGATTGTTTGTAAAACAAGCTGTAGATGATGTAGATTCGCCTATTGTTAAAATAGCAATTGAAATATTAAATAATAGACAAACATTTGTACTTAGTTGATGAGGACGTTGATCTCCTTGTTCTATTAATCGCTTTAGCTCCAGAAGAAAAAATTTTTCATAAGGCCAGGAACAGGAAAAATTATATGGAAAATTTTTTCTTCGTCAGAAATCCAGAAATGACAAGAAAGAGCTTTCTTTATTAATACAAAATTGATAAGTTGTATTAATTTGTTCAAATAGAACGAATTAATTTCGTTTAAAATTTGTTTTTCTACTTTTCTGTCCTGGCCGCATAAGTTTTACTTTCGTAGATAGCAACGCCTTAGCAACCAGGTAACTCGAATGTTTACTTTCGTTTTCGCGCATGTTGCTAGGGTTACAAAGTTCATTAATATAGACGGTAGTAGAAAAATACAATTTTACTGACTCATGCCTTCAGTGGTTATGATACCACGTCTAGAATATTTCAGAAAGAAAAATTAAAAGTCATCAAACTTCTTCAGAAAGAAATGCAGTTGGTTAATGTAATAAGAACTTTCAATGGCAAGAATTTAACCCCCTCACAAGTAAAACAGGCTGGTGAAATTCTTTTCCTACTTGTATACGGTGCAAGGAAAATCACAAATGTCTCACTCAACTCATACAGATTTAATCAATTCAAAAAATCGCTGCACGAACAAAAATCAAAGTTGGAAATATTGCCACCAACTTCAGAGGCAGTCGCTTAATATTCTTTACGAGTATTCTACAAAATTCAGAAATGGCTTGGCAATGAAAAAATCCACAACAGTGGGGATAGAAGAAAATTAACGGCTCCTTACAACCTGTGACAACATTTTTTGTGCCAACAGCAGAATTAATATTGCAGCTTATCTCCTGCAACCGCAACAGAAAAGCAGGTTGAAGATGCTTACAAATTTACGGAAATTGTCAGGGAGTACGTCTAAATTCATACATGGATAAAATTATTTGTTTATATGCTATCGATTCCGATCTTCTTTAGATACAAAGTATGTTTCATTCAATATATATATAAAATTTTAAACAACTCGATAATCCTCACTTATACAATGATTATGTACTTTTTCATCTTGCAGAATATACTCACAGATAAACAAGCAAAAAATGAAGGAAACAAACGAAAAATTGGTAAAAAAATTTAATAAAAAAGTCAAAAATTAATATTTCTCTATAAATGAAAATATTGTTATTTTTTGAAAATTTCTCATGGTTCAATTGCCAATTTTTATTATGCATGTGAAAAACCTAGTTCATCCCACGATTTTTCAAGTAGGCAGCTCCGACACACCCATTACGGTTCGGGACTCTTTAAGTTTCTTGAAACATAGGTATGTATTTTTAAACGTATATGTCAAGTTTCAACGAATTCACTATGTTCTTGTTCAGTTTGGACACTTTTCCTGTACTATTAGCTGCGTTTAATAGTTTGCGATTAATCGATATCGGTATTTGTAATTGTTAGGAATCACTTTTTATCTTCACGAAATTATTTTAAATTATTTTAGTTTTAACATTAAAAATGTTTGTTAGTGAAAAAAATTTATATAATACCATTTTAGTTTTCATTATGAGAATGTTTTTGTTAATAAAATAACTTTTTATTTTAATTTCTAAAGAAAACTACTGATAAGATTTTAATTTTTGAAAATGTTTTGTGTTAATGAAATAACTATTTACTACTTTGCAACAAATTTTCATTTTTATCACATCCGAAATATCACAAAATTTGCGTTCTACTTCGTCATTTCCAATGTCTCCTCCGGTTGCATCTTTGCGAAGGACTGTGAATTTTTATATATTAAAACATCTTTAAGGTTTAACAAATTTTGTAAAACATTATATTTGACGAGAATTTAGCGGTTCAGGAGAATTTATATTATTCCCTGAATTTATTTTGAATTCTCTATACGCAATAATAACCCTTTGCTATTTACAATCTGAACTTCCAAATGAGACAATTTGTGACTACAATAAAGACAATTATTGACCATTCTCATGCGGCAAGTCTGAAATGCGGTCATTACTATTAGTTTGTTACAATGCTTAAAATCTCTGCGAGTGAACCATATAAAGCGAAACCTAAGATAAATCAATAGTCCAGATAGCCAAAACACTCATAAGTTCAGTGGAAAGGTCAGCAGTATAACTTTGGCATGCCAGTGTAATCCGCAATATACATACTGTAATAAACCTAGAAAATACATATCAAGTTTATGATTACTATATATTGTTTATGGGATCCAACAGGACTGATAATAATGTCGTCGAGACGAAATAAATTTTGTCGTTTCCCATCAAGCTCTAGCAAATTGTACCCTGTAAAGAATGTTTTTTCACTGAAATATACTTATATGTTATATATTGGCGAGTTCTATAGAAATAAATCGAAATTGAGGCTCAAATTATGAATTATGAGTAAATATAAATTTAACTAATCGGAAGGAAATACGAAAATAAAATACGCCTATTACTTTAACAAAACATAAGATGCTTTAATATATCCGTAACATAAAATAATTTCGTTTAAGCGCTAACCAAAGTAATTGTAAAAATTTGAAGATATTGCTAATAACGACGACGTGTCTCATATTTTCAATTTATTTTGACATATTTGAGGCGCACCTCATTTATTTATTAGAACTATTTAGGTTTGAAAGGAGTCAATTAAAGACTTTAGTTGTCTTGGGAACATGGATTTCTATGCGATCTATACAATGTTTTTATTTGAATGAAGAATCGGCTTCAATTCACTTAAAATTAAACCTCCCAGAAGTAACTGTTAATTCTGATATGTTGGATTTGATTTTCACTTAAGATCCCTTTAAGGAAAGAAATTAACTCTAATGTTCCTCTAAACATTTAGCTTTTATCCCAAAAGAAAATATTATACACCGTAATTATCTCATAGGAATAAAAGTATTACAAGATTTTTTAAAACTGGAGCAATTTTGAACATTTTTATATGCAGTAAATCGAGTTAAAATTATTATAATATAAAATATTTTGCTTAGAGTATAAAAGAAGATGATTCATGGGCTTCATACAAGTCAGCGTCACATTTTTTGTAAAAACAGTTACATATTTCTCTTTAAGAAAATACTTAGTAAGTTGACTATATTAAACATGTGCGTAAATTTTCACCCATGTTTTCCTTGTTAAATACTAAATGCATGACCTCGGGTTCTCTTTAGAAGAACACCACGACAAGATGGTCGAAATATCTAGAAATAAAAATATTCAATGAGAAAAAGACGACGAATGCTCTTCTACAAATCATCAGCTCCGCGAAAGCCTTAATCAAAATTTGAAATCATAGTTCTGACTTGCACAATTGCATACTCGATAACATTGTTTTAGTTGTGATGGTTCGACTTGTTCGAGTATGGGTTTGAATGTGTTTATTAGTGTTTAGACAAGTCACACAGATTAATATGCAAAAGGCATTTCTCATTGGAACTTCATTCCGCTTTTGAATGCGAAAAAAATAGAAATTCTCTAGACCATAGAAACAATATTGTCAATTATACAGGAAAAACCAGATACAAATACTCCAAAAATTGCAGGACGAATAAGTGTTGCTCAGAGTCAGTAGTTATGTGAAAATAAAATTATTTACACAGGGTCACACTACTTATTTTTTGAATATTCAAATAGGTGAGTTGTAATATAAATATTTGAATTTTATTTTTGAGGTGTTTAATTTTTTGAGGTGTTTCATTTCTAATGACATACTGTGTGGCCCATTTGAAATTAGGACACCTCTGTAAAGTGGCTATTTTTGGTCCGATTTTGATCAACTTGTTTTTAGATTGTTGCTCATAGAAAACGGCATTCTGTGTCAAATTGATACTTTGCCTACTTTGCAATTTTTTTTTGAGCGAGAATTCGAAAACCACGTACGTCTGTCATTTTCTAATTTCAGCATATGGTAGAAATTCTCGTATATTTCAAGCTGATAATTATAACCACATCAGAAAATGCAGAAAATTTTAATTCGAAAATAAATTCTTTAAATATATAACAGCCATCTGCTCTGTTAGTAAATTTTATATAATTGTTCATTAATTTAAAGTTTATTTTATAGATTATAATGTAATATACAGGGTGTTTGGTAACTGGATTGCCAAAATGAAATGTCATATGTAAAATCGAATTCTAAGTATAAAACAATGAATAACTTATTTTCATATCGGGCTTCGTTTAAGAAATATTTTAAAAAAATGTAAAAACTGAGACAGCTATGCAAATAAAAGGATGTTTTATTAGTATTGAGCAATTAGAAAATAGAATTTTAAATTCAGTACATGCTATTCAAAGCACTGTAAATTTTGCAGAAGTATACATACAATTATCTTGTTTTGTGTTGCCAGAAAATCTACTCTAGTTCTTCTATATTGTAATAACTTTTGTGAAAATTTGTTTCCTTTATTAATCATTACAAAGTGTTGAATAAAAGTAATAAAGTAATTTTTTTACCTCAATATTTCCTAAACAAAGCCCGATATGAAAAAAAGTTATTCTTTGTTTTATGCTTAGATTTCGATTTTACATAATATGACATTTCATTTTAGCAATTCAGTTACCAAACACCCTCTATAAATTATATCTTAAAATAAGTAAATACTTTCTGCGGCCGTCATATTTAAGAAGAAAAAAAAGGAATTATTAAACTATTCACTTATTTTTATTCATAACAGGATATATTTGAATAAAATTCGTTGCATTACTGATTTATTAATTTTTCAATTAGGCAGAGCATAATATATTTGCACGAGATTACAACAATAAATCCACATCTTTCGAAAACGTAAGGCGATATCCCTCGAGAATTAACATATAAAGAAAAGTTCAAATTGGATGCCTGAAGTTTTTGCTATTACGACCCATAATATATTTCTAAAGAGAATACAAAATGAAGTACTAATCTATAAAATTTACTACTCAGTTTAATGTGATGACTCCACTGTAATTTCGACGATTAATAACTTTAGTGTTACAAAACAAAGAAAGCGAAACACCTCTTAAAGCATAATAATCCTCACAGGTTTCAGTTTAACCTTTATCTTGTCCAATACAGAATTTCATGAAAATTGTCTAATAATAACTTTATTTGCGATTGTTTAACAGGGATACCAAATTGGAAATTACTCCGTTTTAAAGTTTCCATATTGTGTCATCAAAATCAGTGAAAACATTGTAGTTTTTATTTTATTTTATATTAAAGTTTCCTCCTAATGATATTTACTACCGTTCTTATGATATCATCAAAATACAAAAATATTATTAGTTAACACTACTAATACAGTTGGCAGTAAAATATTTGTAATATTCAATTTTTAACATTTAATTGAAATATTAATAATTAGAGGTTTGTTTAATGGAAATTATTTGTAATTTCAGTGCTGCATATAATATATTTGCATTTACCTATATTGACCATTAAAGCATATATTAATCATTATTTCCGATTGTGCATTGGCACTAGTTTCCAACAATATATTACACTCATAGTAAACAATTTGGTTGCAAATATTATTAAAGCGATTCGTTTAATCCGTTTAATCCTTGTCAAATTTATTTATCCCCAATTATTTTATAGAAAAGTTCGCTGAAGTTTTTAAAACATGTAATTATTGTAAATAAATAGTATTTTTTATATATTATTTTATACATAATTCACACGTTTTAGTCTGATCTAATCACGCATCACCGTACGTACTAAGGGTAAAAAAAAAACAACTAGTTTGTTTTTATATGTTGTCATACGACATAAGCAGATATTGCTAGTAATTTATTAAAATCAATTCCAAAAATGTCAATCCTGGTTGTTACATAGAAATAGCCGTTGTAAGATCAGAAATGTGGTAATATTCTACGGTGTTCAAAAAATGTTTGCAGTCACCGTTGGGATTTTTTGAAAATCACGTAATCACTTTCTTTATCTCTTCTCTTATACATTATAACATTAATGCAATTGTTTTTTTTTAATTCAGAATAAATTTCAAGCTAGCGTTTTCCATTAAAGAATATCTAGCTTTTGTCAATTTCGGTTCGAGCATACAATAGATCCACCAACTGCGTCCCAGAACAAACACCAATGAAGAGAACATAGCAGTCATTTTTTGGGACTATAAAATGGTCTTACGTGTGGTTTCTCCTTCACGGTAGGAGGACCGTTAATGCAGACTATTACTGTAGCCTTTTGAAGCTCATGGTTGCTTATCGGTTCAAAAGGCGAGAGCTGCCTCATTCGAGACATATTGTTCCTTCACGACAACGCACGGCCGCATACCGTCCGTCACTTAAACACAACAAAAATTGGTTGAAATTTAAATTGTCTTAGAACACCCTCTGTATAGTCCGGGTCTCTCGCCATGTGACTACGCTATGTTTAAAATTCATTGGCAAAAATACATAAAAAAGGAGGAAAAATGTGTCTGGAAAAAACCTTGAAAACATTTCGTACAGTGCTGAATAGAACACCCATTGGAGGTCGAGGTGTTATCGTCTCGGAAACCATATCTTTAAAATGCTGCAGAAATAGAAGAAATAACTGTGGGTCCTGATATTCGTAATTGGTACTACTCAACTGAATTGGCTACCAGAGAGTCCTGATTTAAATCCGGTAAATGACATAGCAATCAATTGATGAGGTGTGTCATGTAAGATGTACTCAAAACAATTGACGTGTTATTTAGGAAGAATAGAAACGACTGGATCAAGACGCGATTTTCAACTCCAATCGGAGAATGCCGTGTTCTTCGATGGTTAGACGCTGTAAGTGCTTCCAACCGCCAATGTAATCTAAGTATATCTCCAATCAGTCTATGAAACGAGGAACAAAATTTTTTGTTAAAATTACTTTATTACGTATTTGCTCTTTTTTAACTTTTTAATAAAATACTCTCCCTTTTAGTACATTCAAGTTCCATTATTTAAAATAATTTCTCTAATATTCAGTTAATCTTGCTAATTCAGTTACGATCACAGAGAAGAAAATTTTTATACGCCACTGATATCGAATGTCAAACCACACCTCTAACTGTAAAAAACAATTTTCCGCAGAAATAACTATTGTTGTGACTTTTGGTGCTTATGTTTAATTAAATGAAAGTATTATTACTATTGTAGATTATTTATCTTTATCTTATATTTTGAAAATAAATACAAGAAATACTATCATTAAAAAGAAGCAAATTCACGATCTGAACTAAACGCTAGTAAGTAATATAAACTATTTTAAATGTTAATTAAAGCAATTTACAATAACAAGTGCATGTCTACTGAACTTACGACTCCGCAACATGCTGCTGAAAAATTAACTATTTCATGCCACTTTTCTTTATTTATTATTTAGTTTATTTTGTCACGAAATCTTTCAAATGATATAGAACGGTTGGCTGTATATGTACCTGAAAATTACGTACTTTCTAATTAATTATACATTCATTGGTAACATTAAATACGTCCTATTTCGCTGCTTTGTTGTCAGCTTTTGATCTTTAACTTTAGTATAATATTTTAAATTCGACATAAACACATACTGGTTACTTTTGCACTAACACTTTAAATTCTATATCGAAATTTATTTTTCAATCTAGAGGGATGTAGTGCAAAAGAATAATTTCATTTGGTACCTACGCTAGTATAAAACCATGAATTTAGTAGTTAACTATACCGGGTGTAAACGAATAGTGGGCCACCCCTGTGACTTCCTCGTTTTTAAAAATATAAGGATAAAATTTTGCATGGTGGTATTAGGTAAGATTTCCAACTTTTTGAGACCTATCCGCCATGTTTGTCACTTCCGGTTTTACCGGAAATGGCCCCAATAGTCTTTTTCTAAATGGACCACCCTGTATATTTTTGTATTTTTGAAATAAAGATCACATTTTGGATACATTTGTGCTATTTTGAACAATTTATACAGGGTTGCACGAAAAATAATTCGAATTTTAGTTGTCAATCTGCTGCGAATATGTTAAAATTATTTGTGTTCCAATGTAATTCATATAAAAAATACGAAAACGTGAATATGTCCAAAAATACATCATACAGGGTCTAAACTCATTAAAATCACATTTTTCAAAATAACTCTTTTTTTAAAAACATTATGATAGGGGCCACCCGAATATTCAGAAAGCTCTATTTAGTAGGGGTTAAACGGTATCAAAAGTTCCGTAATGTGTAATCGTTAACGGCAGGAATGACAATTTTTCTTAAGAAATTTATGATTTATATCTAACTTCAATTAAATTTTGATCAACCCTGTATATTTGTGTTAATATTTTATGATTTGCAACAAGAATGTGCCAGAGGCCCATTCTGATTATAGGTAATAGCGTTTCAAAATAATTTGTACCAATTAACATGATTTTTCTACTGTGAAGACAGTGAGACAATCAAGGCTTCCGAAACGTTATAGGATATTCCATTTGGAACAATAAGGCAATTTAAGATTAAACCAGAAACGTACCAAAGTTAAACTATTGTTCGAGAAATTGCATTTTAGTTCAATAATTGCCCTCCAAATTTTAACTTCCAATTGCAAATTTTTTTAGAAATGTTTGTGTTCTGGCATTCCAGCTTGAATGTTTGTTAGATTTGTTATTAGTGATTGGTATTATGGTTTTGTCTTATCAGTTGTATTTATAGAATAACGATTGTAATAAGAGGGGATTTTCATTATGGGATGACAAGGGTGAAAGCTGGATAAAAAAAGAAGATAAGAAGTAAAGTTATATCCCGGAGCAGGGCCCCAGGAGTGTAAAAAGTTCTCTTAACAGCATATGGTGGTGAGCTGAAGACCACATCCAGTGCCCTCCGCCTCCACATAATATGTGCGGTGCCGTCAGCGAGAAATATTTTTATATATTTGCATTGGTTGCTGATTAAAAAATAGTAAAAATACTAGGTGTAATTTCTGTATCGAACACTAAGTAAAAATACTTTTTTTTACCTACAAAAGCGATAATACGAGAGTATTTATTTTCATAAAGATTACAAAACGAGGAAAGTTATTCGATGTACTAAAAATTGCTTCCTAAAATAATTAAAAATAATTCTGCGAAAATTCTATTTCAGGAACATTTTCTCAATTAGAAGTTTAGTTTTTGTTACGTTTCCATGGCAACCTAGGTATTATTTGGAAAATTTTTTTGTGCTGGGTGCCGTGGAGAAAATTATAGTGGAAATTTTTTGACACTTGCATATAAAAATCCCTCGAAAAAACCGCCACCAGAACTTCCTCAACGTGTGGCGGAGTTTATAATAAAAGCAATTTTTGACGTATTCGTGAGAAAATTTTTGAAAATTTTTTATTTTTAAATTTTGCTCTTTAACGATCTCAATCTCTTCCTTGGCCTCTAGAATATGTGTACCAAATTTGAAAGTTTTATATCAAAAACTGTAGCTGCTATCTTGATACATACACACACACACATGCACACCCAGATTTTTTTTGTCTGAAATTTTGTGTATCATAATTTGTCGAGATTTGTCCAAAAATGCAATACAAATTTTCAAATATTTTTTAACGAATATATACTTTCCTCGCTTTTGGTAAGGCTGTAATAAAAACTTCAATCGTCATTTCCCAACGAATAGTGGCGATTTTGACGTCTACAGTAAAATTAGCTGTTTCTCATTTTCTAACCTAACCTGTCATTTATTTTTTCATTTAATTAAGTGTAAGCTTTTCTTACTGAATACCACACGTACCTACTTAAATTATTCTTGAAAATTTTTTCTTGGTCACGAATATTTTAAGAAAATTTTCAAAATATTCGTGGCGTCGAAAAAATTTCCGGAAATAATTTAAACACAAGTGGTATTACAATTGACAATTTTGCAAAAAGTGACGGAAGATGAGTCCTAAAGTTCATATTATTGCACAATCTAATAGAACAGATAAGTAGGTATATGGATAACATAATTATCTAAAATTTAAAAACAATATTTCATCTACCATACATGTCAGTGTGTTAAAACTAATTGATAATGATATAATAAAACTTCTTGTGAGCAGCTACGATAATTGAATTTTGCATGTTCAAAAAATTCATAGATACATTTATACAGAAAACATATATAAACAGATTTATTATCAATTTAGGTTACAACGCATCCTTTTAACACCTTGGGTTTCTGAGATTTCCTCTCTGTAGAATATTAAGCGGATAAAATATACGTTATTGTCGACCACTATCCACTAAACACCAATTATAATCATATATGCATCCTTTGTGACTGGCTTTGCCACCATTCAAACTATAAACTTTATTACAACCCGCATTAAAGTCCCAAAAGTGTTATTTAGAGACCAAATGATTATTTTTAAAACAAGTAGTGTTCAGAATGTCTTAATTTTATCATTTAATAACAATACTATGATGGTTATATTTTTCAGTTGAAATGATATAAGAATGCAAATTTAATTTAAGAAAATGCATATATTTTAGGGCAATTTAAGTTGCCGGTACTGCTTTCGAGGATAATAATGATTAATAAACCGAAACGTTGAACGAAAGAAGTTGTTTATATAATGATATAAACTGATATGCCCAAGAAACACTAAAATAATATTTAAATATTTTCAGAAATGTTCGTGTTACAGAAAAATTTAACAATATTCAACTAAAACTTTAAATTCTGCTATATGGCAGATTTAAAATAATAATGCTCCTATGCAAACTAGTTTCATAATAAATATTGTCTAATAGTTATTTGTGGCATCTTTCAGTTTTTTCTTTCTGTTCTTATTTGGGATTTACTGTTCAGAAGTGTGGCAGTAAATCCCAAATAAGAATAGTTTCATAATATTATAACTTATATGTAATTTCTTATTTACTGTTATTTAATTGAATAGTGAAAATGTCCCTAGATTACGCCGCATATGATTTCAAACCAAGAATGCCAATCCCATATTTCAGGTAATTGATGTTTGACTTATGCTTACCGTCAGAATTATATTTTCTTCATTGATTTTAAATAAACTGATTTTAAAATAATACTACTACATAAGGCAAGTGTAAAACTCGTATACTTCGCATTTTTTCCTCTGCATTGAAGGGAATAAAACAAGAAAAAATGTAATAACTTTTGATAAAACCTATTTACCAAAACGTTAGTGAAACAGTAGAAATCCTTTCAGGGCAAGGTTTTTATAATAGAAGGCATCACAAAGAGGTTACTCTTAATAAAGACAAAAACGGATATCAGCAAAAGACTAAAAATAGAAGACATATAAATTGTTGGAAGTAATACGATGTCTTCTTTTATAAAAGGCTATACCTTATTTTCCTAGAGCTGTAAGTAAAAACAAAGAGCAATACTTGACGTAATTAAATCGGTTTTCATTTTGTTATTGTAAATAAAAATTGTGCCTTTAGAAATAGGTTCTCAATATCTAACAGTTTCAAACAATAAAAACTCATCCAATATAAAAAGTTTTGCTTATAAAAACTTAAGTGAACACTTAAACAATAATCACTGGAAACTAAATATTGAAATATATACATTTCGTAATATAAGATTTCCTCGACATTAATTGTGATGCGTCAAAAATTATTGTCATCCTCATTGAAAATAATAGCAAATATATTTATAGTCCAATTGTTTTAAAAAGTTTACAGCGTAAAATTCAAAATTTGGGAGGTCGAAATTTAATATTGTTTTATATAATATTTTTGTGAGTGTTACCTTGAAAAACATGAAGCTAAGGTAATTATTTTTGAAAAGCAAGTGGCCTTTGGTATTCTTTAAAAGAGAGGAGAGAAATCTGTAAGAATTTCTAAAGAAATCTATCTTCCTTCACTTTGTCGCAGAGAACTTCATTACCATTTCATAGCGTTAGTCAATTCATATCTTTGTAGAGTGTAAAGGGTACAGTTAATAATATTTAGTAAATCAATCTGTCAAATGCTTTGGAGAAGTCTGAAATCTGAATATATCGTCCAGCTAACTTTCTGGATCTGGTGCTTCATCATTAAGTTGCGACGCACATAGGACACAAAGCATAAATCCAATCTGATATGCAACACCCACAGTTTAATATGAAATGAAATATAGACCTATGTCATATATTGAAAAATTGGTGTATATAGTATATATACTTAATACAAAACAAAATCCGTTGCACGTCATCACGCAGAAGAATAAAAAATACGGCTCTTATGCGTGATGACGTGTATCGGATTTTGTTTAGTGGTAAGAATATGATAAAATGTTATTAACAACTACTTAAAAGTACTTAGTAATGTTCTTGTCAGAATATGACTAAAAAAATCATCAAAATATCGGTTTTTGTTTATTTTATTGACTATTATTATTATTTTGCCGTCTATGAATATTATATTCTAATAAATTCAAATTAAGAAATTTTGGATGCATAGCAAATGCATTAAAATACCTTCAAATAATTTCACATAAGAAAAATAGCGAATTTTAAATTTAAGAGAAAAAACATCCTCTTTGATAGATTCTTTTAAAATAATATTTTAAATAAGTTAAATAATGAATATAGGTAAGACATTAATATGCTTTCTCTTTTTGTTTACATGAAACTCCGTTTAATACTTGATGAACCGTTATGTCTAATCCGATGAACTGTTGAACAGTTAATCATAGTTACATCAGTAACATTTCCATATATTATAATGGAATATTTAGATTATCATATATTCCTCTCCTGAGTCATTATATAACATGTACATATGCCCTTAATGACAAAATGGTATTATACTTGGCATACACCTATTATAATAATACAAATTTGAATACGGTAGTTCATTTAGGAAAGTCAATTTTATTTAATCATCCCCTTTGGAGGTAACTCATAAACAGCGTTCATATGCCTAGCAGATATACTGGATGCCGATGAGATTACATACCAGGCTGCTGCTTCTATGTAAAAAAGTTATTGGTTTCAAATCTTGTAAAGAAATTCCTCACTTAAATTCAATCACTATAATATCTGACTGCTATTACCGGATTAATAGTATGAACTTCGTTATATTAATGAAGTATTCTTTATATTCCTCATTTTTGGATTCTACTGGAAAAATCATAAGACATGCATCATCAAATATTGTTGTCTCTGGGAACGAAAGAGAAAAAATTATAACCATGAAATAGTTCCTCAACTTTATAAACTAATCCTTCTGCTGTTGGTCTATTTTTTTTCGCTGTTTTCAACCAAAACCGCGAAAAAAGATATTGATTACAACCATTTTAATAATTTTTATAAAATAAGTTTGCTTCCAATAATTTGGAAATGTGGAAGAGACGATTAATGTTTGATTTATTTACTATGGCGTAAACCAGTTACTAACCCTGATTGAACATTGTTTCACCCACTTACAGAAATCTGTGTATGCCATCTCACAGCAGGTTCCTAAATCACAGTATAGATGGTGGTTCACCAATTGTTTCAGAGATGGTCCAATGGCACGGAAACGAATTGGGAAACTAGAGAAGTGTAAAACGATCTACATAGCGGAGCATCTGAATTATACTAGAGGGGTATATAAGGACCCACTGTGAGCATTGCAACATTGGAAAGTGATCTGAACCGTAGCCTACCGATAGATCCGGTAGGCTACGTCTGAACGCAACAGAAAAGTAGCAGTGGTTAAAAGTAATAGTGATCCAAACTAGTCTACTGGCTAAGGAATTCTTGTTTGTTTGCAAAATTGGCACAGATCTAATGTTTTACTTTTATAGCTTATCAATACTCAATAATAAATCAACTTTTACATAATATAGCTTGCATATAAAAAAGGATAGGAGTGAAAATAATTGAATTTTTTTGTATAAATTTTTTTGGTTATTTCTACTGAGACGGTAATATTAGAACAGTCCTTTTTAGTGGCTAATAGTTTAGTCAAAATTATACTTATATCTTAGCCACACATGAAAAGTAGAAATGTGAAGCAATGATTTAATGGTGCAAGTGCTAGAGCTCCAAAGAATGTAGTTTATCATGAATAGAGTAAAAATCAATCTCAGTAGAAAGCTTCAAAGCTGACCCATATATACTAGACAACTTGACATTTTATTGAATTTGCAAATATAAGAACTATTAGACATAAAATCACTGAAAAACACATCAGAATGAAACTATTGTCAAGTCTGTTAAAACAACTTCAAATAATTTCATGACTATAGGTTATATAGAGTAAATTATATTTACATCAATACTTACCTGTTTATATTATGTTCATTGTTGCTTATTAGATATATTTATTCGCAAACTTAATATTAAGTAATATACATATTATGTTATTAATGTAAATTAAATAGAGGTTGGGCATATACAGCCATTGGCTGAGCCCCGTCTAATAAAGACTTTTGAATTGAATTGAATTGAATTGAATTGAATTGAAGATATACTTATCTAAGAATGAACTAAGATAACTTGATTAAAGTTTCACGCAAACTTAGATGATATTTAGTTGTTCCGAATGCATCTTAAATTGTAAATTTTAGCTGAAACGCTATGTAAATGGAGAGCTTGTATGGAATGAACGAAAATAAAAATATGCACAGAGGTCGATGTTGCAGATAATGAGTAATCAATAGTAACGAGTAATTAATAGAAAAACGGAACAAAGTTGACTATACAATAAATCCTTCTGAAAATCTGAAACTTTAGAATTGGTGGGAAAAGTTTCTAAAAAAAGGATGTTCATCAATTAGGGCGAAAAATCAAATTATAGAATCATAACAATTAAATGATCTTGACGCGTCATACGTCGTAATGATTTAATGAATTAACAACTCGCAAAATGAACAAAATATAGACATGAAAGAAAGAATAAATTCAGATATCTATGCACATTTAGAAGTTGTGAAACGAAGCAAGGCTGTAAATTTATATTTATAAATAAATAAGCAAATATTTAGATCATGACTCCAATGATTATAAGTAGGTTTTTCCCCATAATGAGACAGTCATAATAGCCTAACAGTTGGAAAAGGTCGGATACATACATCAACAATTGCTCTTTTTCACAAATCTGTTGTCTTAAGTATGATTTTTTTTTAATAAAATAAAGATCAAAAAATTGGAGTGTTGGATGAATAGCAATTAAGATTTTTAGATTTCAGTCCAATTTTGTACTTTAGATGCTCTCGGCGTTTCTAATGTTTAATTTTAGGTATTAACTCACGATTAAAGTTCAATATAACTCTTAGGCCTACCCTTCAGAGAACGCAGGAGACTTTACGTACACACATCACATTAGAGCAAAATGTTATTCCGAATTGAGAAATCATAATACCTACTAAGGATGGGAAATTTTAGATATTAAAAAGAAAATCTTGAAACCTCGAAGTGTTTGGGTGCCAGAGAATGTCAAAGCTATGAGGCAATCTTCAATACGTTCAGTCGGTAAGAAGGCGTCTGTTTTGGTCAGATTGAACCTTGAACACAGAGCCACGGTGTTTCACTTTAGGATAAAGTGTGCACGTGAAGTTCTCTGTGTTGCAATAATTACAGATTGAATTGAATACGATTCTCTCCATTCCACCAGTTTCTCAGTAAAAGCGTAGGTTGATATGCGGCATCCCGACTATTTACGAGTTAATTTAAAATACCTATACATATTTTCGACCACTTAGAAAATATTTTTAGCATGCAAGTCACCCTTATTTTTATTCATATCTACAGATCACTACAGAATGCCGTAAATATCCGAGATCTGGAGAAATTTGCGCGTCAAGTTTCTTCCTAAACATTTTTTTTATTAAATATTGTATCCTGTTTAATATAGATAAGTAAATAATTCCAAAACCAGTTCAGTTAATTTATGGTGGTGTCGAATATAATAAATATTTCTGATATTAACAAGGACTTTAATTTAATTTTTTTATAGTCCATTTCTGTATCTTCTCATTCCGTATTGTTCGTAATTTCTTGCCTTAGAATTTGAAACGGGCATTCTAAGAGAGTTACATTTCGAAGAAGAAATATTGTACTTGGCAGTCTTGTTAGAATACTGTTACCGTAATTTTTTCTATATATGATATTATGATAAATAATAATGATAAACAATGAAATAAAAAAAAATATATTGGTTTTTTTAAAATTACTTAACAATAACAATGTTTCTTTTAGAAATATGGAAGACCAATGTTTCTTTTAGAAATATGGAAGACCAATGAAATTTATTCAAAATATAAGGGTATGATTAATCAATAATCACCCTATAAATAAGAAAAATATCCATAATTTTAAAGTTAATTAACGACAATAAACAGTTAATCAATTTTACCAACGATCACGAAGAACCGCATTAATCTTTTGGTCCCAAAAATTTAGAAGCCGGCGTTTTTCGACGTTGACTTATTTTGGAAGAGTAAATTTTTCAGTATTATATAATTTTAACACTGACAAATTGTAATCCCTTGCTGCACTGAAGAGCAAAAACATTTTAGGACTAAAGAGATACACCTAAATGGCTTTAATTACGATTAAAAAAATAGTTCGTTCCTTTACACTCTGTATATGTGTCACTAATTTTGAAATGTGCCTTCTTTAACCTCAATGGCATTACCCCGAACAGAATTCTTGTCTGGATGAGGAGAAAGTGATAGTTGAAGAAGGGAGTACTAAATTGACACCATGTCTAGATATTATAATAAGTTTAAAAATTAAATCTACCTCTATTATTATTGTTTATTTTTACAAGCCATTTATAGAAATTAATCAATACTTTTATTACAAGTCTCAATATTTAACAACGGAACAAAATTAATTTTATTAATGGAATATTTATAAGAGATTATTATCTGCTCACGTTATTCTTGTATATTAATATTAGCTGTTAAACCAACGACTGATTTGTGAGTATAATAAATACATGTTTGAAATGCAGATAATTCTTTTATTCATGCGTTCAAAAGATGCCTGTGTTCAGATAAATAAAATCAAGTTACACTACATTGATATTACATAAGTTACACTACATTGATATTACATTTCCTAATTTATATTTAAAGAATGTGTTGTACTAACAACATATAATATTCTCTATTTGTGGTTAATCTTGTTAACTTGCTCATAATCCTAAATTAAAACATCAATTTACAAGCGTCTTACTTTATATTATCTGTGAAATTTTATCCATTATGAACAAGTTTCAGAGTAACAGTGAGCACAAAATCTGCCACTATGTTTCTCTTTCACATTAACGACTATCTGCAACAGTCAATCCTGTGCGCAATTTCGCTGATAATAGTATACGCTCCATACAGGCTCGTCCTTTCAAACAATTAATGCTGCTGAGTCTTACACCGATGTTCACAAACCAATTTTGCCCTACGGCAACAAATTACTGTTGCTGTATATACAAATTCGTCCTGGTTTATAATATTGTGATTATATTTTAAGTAAATAAACTATGTAGTAACAATGAGATTTTTAGTTCGTTTGCATTCTAAAATGGTTTATTCCTTAGAAAATTCAGTTTGAAAATATACAGTATATATTTTACGATAGAAAATACTAAATGCAAGAACTGTAATGACGTCTGCTTTTCCTGATACGTACGTAATCTTTTATACGGAAATCTCGGGCGCCAGTACTTTAACTTTTGAGTGCAAAGGACAGCACTTTTTGGCTTTCCTACTTGGTAAAGCAATCTGGGGTAGCTAACAGATGGAGATACGGAAAATGCCAGCGGCTCGTAAGCTGGGGGTCTGTCTAAAGGACTTCAACCCCTACTCAAACGGGTTAATCAGAAATTTTTGGACAGAAATAATGACTCGTGAATTTTACCTCTTTAAAATAACGGATTTATTCAGTGATGATAATGAACAAATTAATTTACACTAAACCTCCACAACTGTACAGTCGAGTGTGTATAAAACTATTTCAAAATGATAAAAACAAATCGAGCTGGCAATCAAGAATCTTTACGTGCTTTTGCGTCGGAATTTTCGGATACGTGGAATTAATGAATTCTTATGTACGACAAGCAAACGGACCTTTCCACTAGGATGTATTATGCATGGCGGGCAATCGATTAGCTATAGATATTGTAGGCTATACGGAATTTTTAAATACACGGCAAACTACTGCCACAAACGTAGAGCTATTTGTTAATGCTTATGTTAATAAACGTAAGTTTCACGAGCCAGTTCTATGCAGATCACCCGTTTGGATGGCCCTAGCGAACAAATCCTCCCAGTTGATGCATATAATGGCTATTTGGTTTATCGTAGGTTTTCCGGTAACCTATTATGCAGTGGGGCTTTTGAGGTGGCCCTAGCGAACAAACCTCAGCAGCTGCTGCATATATTAGCAAACAAAAGACCAACGGAGGTATTACTAATTAGCTCTGATTTGATTGGGTAGTATAATATAACAATACGTACGGACACAAAGACCTTTGAATATCTATACTTAACTGAAAGCAGTACCTGCAAAATGCAGTGGACTACGGTGTATTCTTACCAAAATAATTTTCAAATAACGTTCTGACGGAATTTACTATTTTACTCGGAGCGGCAGCGCGAAACTGTGGACGGCTTTGGTTCGATCTGGCACTTCTGGACTGCGGACTACTTTCACGGAATGAGCTGAACTGCTGCCGGTTTTCTCGGAATGAGGATGAGCACGGAATGAGAGCGAAGTGACCGTTCCTCTCCCTTTTGTAACTTTTATAACGTATCTAGGTCGCGTGATAGAGGGGCGGTCACCGACTTGAAACGATGGACTCGGATGCACAACCCAGCGTAACTTGCAGAGGTGCAGCGGATTATGCAATTTGGGGCATCTACTCAGAACATATATAACCGGAAATGAGTTACTTGTAATTTCTATACCATGTTGCAAAAAGAAACGGATTAAAACGAGCAAGGATTAACATTTTTAGTAGCGAATGATTTTTATTTCCGACTCGGCCATTATTTCTAATAATTCTCGGATTTTACTTACGAGGGATTGTCGAAAATTAATCAATTAACTACTTGATTGCTTGTTTACCAGCGGACTTTTTAACAACTCATTAATTAGTACAGGACTTACTTACTAAAACAGCGGCAGGGTGTACCCAAGTGACGGTAATATTTAAAGCAAAATTGAACATTCCTTGATTGGAAACATCACTTCGTTACAGAACTATTAAAGAAATAAATGTTCACCATTTACAAAATATCATTCAGTTCTTCTCTGTACACGGAAAAATGTGTAGCCTTTACATTTTCTAACTGTATTAAAATTAATAAGTAAAAGTTATATATTTGCTTATATGACAATAGCTTATATTAATACGTAAAACTGAAAATTCCTGCGGATCTATATAAGTAAGGAATAAAAACATATGCCATTAATTTAAACATTTATCTACCAATATTACGACTTTCAATATTGTAGAATATGCAATGATTTATAAATAAAACTACACAGTAACTCTTCACAGCCGCTTTATTCAGCTATATACATCGAACTGCCTGCCTGATCACCGATCGAGCATTTGGTAATGTCTTTCTTAATATAAAGAATCAGTTATCCCAGATGAACAATAAAGTAGTCATTATTTAATCTGTTGTATACACTACATCCCTTCCTTTTTATAAATATGTATAATGTAGTCTAACCTAAACCGGTACAATCTTAAATTAAAGTAATAACAATAACATTATATAGTATGTACGTATTTACTTATTTATTTGTTAGAACAATCAGATTGGCTTAACTTAAATATTTAATATGAAACTAATAACTAGTACAAAAGTATTAAATTAATCACTATTGTCTTCATTATAATCCTTACACAAGTTATTGTCTACCTGTGATTCATTATCATTTGTGACTTTCCATTCATCGGCTATTTCTTCAGGTGTATTACGTTTCGCCGATATTCGTGTCCTGTATTATTATCTCTCACTTGGACATCACCACTATTCTTTGATACAACTATGTGTGGAGTGGAATCGTAGTTTGGAGTTAATTTATTTCTTTTAACCATATTTTTTACATAAACCTTCTCTCCTATTTGTATGTCACTTTCTCTTGCTCCTCTTTTCCTGTCACTATACTGTTTCCCTTTCTCTTTTTCTATTTTGTCTTTGTCTTTCATCTCATCGTCATTGATGAATTGACTTGGAATAAGCAAACTAGGAATTTTGTCCCTAAATTGCCTGCGAAAAAATAGTTCAGAAGGCGTTTTCCCTGTAGTGGAGTGAGGTGTGCTATTGTACATTATCAAGTAATCGGCTAACTCCTGTTTCCAATTATTTTTTGTTGCTTGGCTGATTTTTAACCTTTTGAGTATATTTTTGTTTTGTCGTTCTACTTCTCCGTTCTGTTGTGGCCAATATGGAATCGAATGAAAAAGTTTTATCCCTCTTTCATTGCAGAAATTCTTTAACTCATCTGATATGAATTGTTTTCCATTATCGTCGGTTAATGAAACCGGGAAGCCTAATCTTGAAAATATTTCTTGCAGAACTCTGATGGTATTTACTGCGGTAATATTTCGCATAATTTTCACTTCCTTGTATCTGCTGTAGTTGTCGACTATGACGAACAGGTAATCTCCGCTAGGTAAAGGGCCCATGAAGTCGACTGCTACATCTATCCATGGTGCTGAAGGAAGTTCTCTTCGTTTCATTGGCTCTGGGAAGGTTGGGGCTGACACCAGAGTACATCCATTGCACGTTCTTACCATCTTTTCCGCGTCATAATCGATTTTGGGCCACCAAACTTTTGTTCTTAGTCTATTTTTCATCGCTACTATTCCTGGATGGCCTTCATGCGCGGCTTGTAAAACTGTTTGTCTCAATTTTGTTGGGACTACTATTCTGTTTCCTCTTAATAATATGTTTTTGAAGAGGCATAACTCTGAACTAAATAATTTAAAATTAGATATGGAATCATCCCAGATATTTTGGCACAATCCTTGTTTTACTTTCTGAATTTCTGTGTCAGTCAAAGATAATTCATCAATTTCTGTTAGTGTTACTGCCCTTGGTCTTGCATATTCGACCAACTGATGAATATATCCTTCATCATTGTAAGTTATGCTCTGAGACCGAGTTGTGCATAGCCTAGATTGTGGGTCGGCAATGTTAGTCCTTCCTGGTTTATAAATTACTTGAAAATCAAATGATTGTAGGCGAAGTACCCAACGCTCTATCCTAGCACAAGGTTTTGATTTCTTCCCGAATATCACCTCAAGTGGCTTATGATCGGTTACCAGTTCAAATCTTTTTCCATATAAGTATATTTTAAAATGCTCTACGGCCCAGACCAGTGCCAGAGCTTCCTTCTCGGTTTGACAATAGCGCTTTTCACAATCGGTAAGACTTTTATTTCCATAAGCTCGAGGTCCAGAATTGTCGTATTGTATCAAGACGGCACCTAAGCCTACGGGACTGGCATCTGCAATTACCTGTGTTTTATCATTAGGGCTGTAATAACCTAATGTCTTGGTGTTAACTAGACCTTCTTTTAATTTCGAAAATGCTTTGTTTTGTTCCTCTCCCCAGTTTTTCTCGATATTAGCATGTTGACCAAGCTTTAAACGGAGTAGTTTTCGAATAGGTTTTGTTAGCGTTGCCAGGTTCCCAATCCATTTTCCCACAAAATTCAGAAGACCCAGGAAGCTTTGAACTTCATCAACTGTCTTCGGTGCTCGGAAGTTTTGAATTACTTTAACATGATTTGCCAATGGTTTGATACCTTTTGGTGAAAGTTCATGACCTAAAAATTCAATTTGGTTTATTCTATACACGCACTTATTTTCATTAAGAAGAACATTATTATCCTTTAGTACTTGAAGTGTTTTTGACAATCGCTTATCATGTTCAAAATCATCTTGACCATAAATGAGTATATCGTCTATAAAGTTGACAGTTCCTTCACATGGATGTAAAATTCTTTCTAATGTCTTTTGGAATATTTCTGGTGCACATGATCCGAACATTAGTCTTTTGTATCTGAACAATCCTTTGCTAGTAATAAAAGTTGTGATATGCCTGGATGATTCAGATATTTCAATCTGGTGAAAAGCGTTTTTAATATCTAATCTGGTGAACCATTGTGCTTTCCTAAAGTATGGCAGTAAAGTATCCATTGTTGGTAATGGATGATTTTCTCGATCAATTGCTTGATTGGCTCTTCTCATGTCTCTGCATATTCTTATTTCTCCATTTTCTTTGAGAATTGGCACCATTGGGGAAATCCACTTCGCCGGGCCATTCACGACTTCTATAATATCTGCTTCGATCAGTTCTTGTAGTTTTTCTTCCACTTTGGATTCTAAAGGAATTGGTATTCTTCTGTATGGTTGACATACAGGTGCAACTGACTCATCAACTGGAATATCAACTACAACATTCTTAAATTTCGGAAACTGACCTATAGCGTTCCAAACCAATTTTAAGAACACCAAGAGCAATAGATGTTAATTTTCCAAGGAGGCATCTAGAGCCGTTTTCTATAACGTAGAATATGTTGCTATTTCGCTATTTTTTCCTACTGATATTTTAGATTTGAACGATCCCAGGACTTTTAGTGGATCTTTACTTCCATAAGAGAAAAGCAGTTTTTCTGGATTCCTTACTTGGTTCCATACCTTTATTTTGTGTCGTTTCAGATCGTTCCATGTTCGATCCAATATGTTGCTTTTACTTCCAGAATCGATTAGCATGTCAACGGGAACCCCACCGAGATTACATTTTATAACGCTGTCATCATCAATTTGGAAAACATAATCAATCCCCTCTTCCTTTGCGTCATGTCTTAAAAATTTTCCGGAAATATTTCTTCTTTTCCTTTCCTCTTGTCTCTGTCCGCGTTTGGAACTACTGTTTTCAGATTCGTTATCGTGACGTCGTTTAAGAGGGTTAGTTCGGCAATACTTTTGATAATGCCCCTTGTACCCGCATTTGCTACATGTTTTTAGCATGGCTGGACATTTCGGAAAATTTGACGAATGGTTACTCGGATAAAAGTATTCATTTAATTTTTCCACGGCAATTTTGTACACATCTACACCTGCGTCATCATCGGGTTCAACGTGTGCCCCTGGAAGATTATAATAGATCTCCTGTAACGCACTGCCAGCACTGTGTAAAAATGTTGCCCTCCTCTTGGTTGGATTTTCGATGGTAGACGCTTCGAGATATATTTGAAACGATCGTAACCATTTCTCCCAACTAATACCAACAGAGGCTGGTTCGCCTTCGCATTCGAAGGGTTGTATGGCTATTAAATTTGCCATTATAGTGTGGGTCAAAAAGCCCTGTGGAAAATTTTCCATCATTACATTCTGAGCGTGTTTTTACTGAGCGCATACAGGCCAATACCCCATCAGCTTGACTAGTTTATCCTTGCTATAGTTTTACCTATTTTCTCTTATTTATTTTTATATTATTATTATTATTATTATTTTCCAGATAAATACATGCAAACCACTTTTAAACTTTTTGCTAAATTTTTTATAAGCAGAAGCATGTTATTTGTTATTTCTCTCAAATATAGAGTTATGTAAGTTTGCGTTTCATAGATATCATCGATATCACCTAGTATAAGAAGGCTATTATGTATATTACTATCGCTCCATATTATTTATGGTATTTAAATCAATATAAAAATAATAAATCGAAAACTGAACAGAGGACAAGTGCTCCATTCACTGCCGCCAGCCGCTGGCGCGGCGCGGAGTAATGTCTGTGTTAAAGTTAAACGAATAATTATGCTTTGGCCAATATTGTGTGTTGTTTTACCTAACTCTAACATTATAGCCAATACATATCGTTTTTGTTTATCACAACGGTATTTCCGTTCCTATAGCTAAGGATTGATGAGGGGTGTTTCCCCATTCTTGAAATCTTGTATTCCAAACATCCTAGTTCAACACTGGTTCGTGATTCATCTGGTACGTTTTACCCCGATCACTTGGGTTAATATTGCCTGCATACCTTAATGCTCGTAATATACATGTGCTCTTATTCTTGTTTAAGTATGGTCTCACCTACCTTTTAACTTATCCAAATTATCCTCGTCGCCACTTGTAGAATATGCAATGATTTATAAATAAAACTACACAGTAACTCTTCACAGCCGCTTTATTGAGTTATATACATCGAACTGCCTGCCTGATCACCGATCGAGCATTTGGTAATGTCTTTCTTAATATAAAGAATCAGTTATCCCAAATGAACAATAAAGTAGTCATTATTTAATCTGTTGTATACACTACAAATATCAAAAAGAGGCTTATTCCATTAAAAATAATAATGGTGGCTTATTCGAGTTTTCGAGCATCATCGAATTGTTACTGAAGTGAAAATGCGAATCTGCAATTGTATGCATTAAAATTATTTAAACAATAAACAACAACAAACAAAGAAATGGTTAAAATATCATAAACGTGTCCAAATAGGTACTGCAAATAAATTTAAATGTATCTACGTCTCAAAAAAACAAATTTATCACCATTAAGATACCTCAGCGATTTTATTCAGGTCTTTGTACACTGACACGGTGATGTAACAAGTTAATACAGGTTTGTGCCATATAATTCAGTAAATATACATATAAATGTATTATGTATGCTAACGGTGAGCGCGGTGGATCATTAGATACGTGCGCTGAGACGATGTATTTAAATTTAGTATTAAATTCCGGTAGGGCGACAGATTTTGATTGAATATATCACAATATAGGGTTAGCGATTTCAAAAAGAATCTATCAACTTGGAGATAAGTTGAAATGAAGGGTCTCGAGTACGTTTGCGTGAAATTACTATTTCGGCGTGACTTCTTATCGTACGTTGCTAAATCTTATTTGAATTGCAAACATATAGATTTTTTCACGCGTCGATAACTAGAAACGTTCATCGTAATGAAAGTTTTTGTAGCAAAAGTGAATATAATTTTTTCTGTTCATCTCCCAACTCCATTAGAATTATTTCCAGAAGCATATGCATTAAAACAAATTAATGTATTTAACTAAAGAAGAAAAGTTTATGCAATAATTCTATAATTATCAAATTGCTGTACAGGGATATCCAACGAAAATGACCACCCCTAATAACTTCTTTATTTTTGATGCTATAAAAAAATTGTTTCTATAAAAGTTGTAGGGTTTATTGAAAGCATTTAGAATATGTATTCATAAAAATAAATAAAAGTCGTTTAGAGGAGATATGGTTTTAACTTGCATTTTTTCAAATGGAACACCCCATTTTTTTGCATTTTTGAAATCAAGGTACTTTTCTCATTTCGAATAAGGTATCGGCTTTGTATCGAACATGAAGGGCGTCATTTTGAACAGTTTATGTAGGATAGTTTTAATTACTTTTATTTATAGTTGTAATTAATATCTAAATTAGCCAAGACTAATGCATTCTAAAAATTAAAATTTGTTCTGTTATTTTATTTCCTTGTTGTTTTCGGGCCACAAAAATTGCAATAATTAGAAAACCCTAAAAGATAATATGAAATATATCTATATATTCGAAATGAGAAAAGTACCTTGATTTCAAAAATGCAAAAAAATGGGGTGCTCCATTTGAAAAAATGCAAGTTAAAACCATATCTCCTCTAAACGACTTTCATTTATTTTTCTGAATACATATTCTAAATGCTTTTAATAAACCCTACAACTTTTATAGAAAAAATTTTTTTATAGCATCAAAAATAAAGAAGTTATTAGGGGTGGTCATTTTCGTTGGATATCCCTGTACATAAGCAATATAAATTAGGGATGGAAACCAAAAACAACAAAATTCTTTTATTTCTAAACTTCTTGCGAAGTTGATGATTTGTAGAAGAGTTTTCGTGTTTTCCGTCACTTCAAGATAATTTAGGAGTAGAGAATTTACATGAACGTTAGCTTATGTTATGCTTCTTTTTACTAAATTAATAATAATTATAATACTGTTTAAGTGATAATATAAACTTTAAATTACTTTGTTAATATCTTTTTCATTAGTAAATATCGCTAGCACTATTATTGCAAGCAGCAATTATAGTGTGCCCAAATCACTTCAATATATAAAAAATAGTAACGGCCCCGGGATATTGCCCTGTGGCAATCCACTGTCAAGTGTCCATAGAGCTGAACTCTCAGATTTTTTTTTTTTTTAAACACTACAAACACATAGCTTTCTACATATAAAACGAGTAGTATTTAAATAAAAAAACTGAAGTACTTAACACATTTAAAATCATCATTATATGTTCGAGAAATTTTTCATGTACTATAACACATTTTTCGTGAACTATAAATAACTTAATTAAACTAGGAAATCTACGAAATAACATACTTTTACGTTTTCAATAATTACTTTTTAATAACCTTTTTTTGTTTGGTAAAATTCTTTAAAAATAGTGATGGTACAATTATTTCTATATCTATACTTTTCTTCAACAATTTTCCAGAATACTACTGACTTCGACATATTTATTAGCTCAAGGTGTTCTGGAAGTTTTTCATTTGAGCAGGACTTCCACTTGAATGTCAGTACGAGAATAGGTAAAAAAAATATTTTATTAATTTTAATGCAACGGGTTCAAGAAAAGACGTTGAGGTACACCTTCTTAAAAAAATAGACTAGGTTATTTGATTGTCAACTAAAACTCGTGTCACGTCTAAACAGAATTTAAAAAGTAAAAGTAAAAGTAAAACGTACTGGGTAATATTTTAAGATGAATGCCATGCAAGAGAAAGTTGGTTTGACGAGATCACGCAATATGTTTGCTCGGTTGCCGATTGTTGAACTCATTTTGCGATATAAAGCACCTCTGCGTGATTTGATTGTTCACTTTGATATTGAGGACTGGGTTGTATCGACCAAGTTTAGCCATAGGATCAGTTGATGTTTATTCAAGTGCCATAGATAGTTTGACCACATTCAACTGATTCCACTGTTGAAAAATTTGGAACCGATGGCAATATTTGGAACCGATGCTCCAAATATTGCCAGTAACGACCTTTTTTCTAAAACGCTTAAAAACAGCCTATTCTTAATTTCTGATGATCGATTATTTTTTATAAGTCGGGAAACATGTTGGTTTGATTGTTCATAAATTTACAGATACATGGGGCTAAAAATTAATGAAATAAAACGTGGCAATATTTAGTCCAGATACCTTAATATATGCGGTGGATTTTAAGAGCGTATCATCTATGGAAAATCGGAAAATATACCTTAGCTTGACTATATTAATTAACTATATTTGTGTAAATTAGGTACAGCAGTACTTTTATATATACTATATCGACTATTTATTATTCTGTATACAACAACTGAAAAACAAATCTAATAATTTAAGACTTCTTTAATTTAGGAAACTTTTAATATTCTATTTCTATTATTTGACTATAACTGGACAATGCTCGCTTCTATTTTTGAATATATTTTTAGTAAAAATATACATAGCTAGAGCAATATCAAACAATGGTTTTATTTAAACAAATTTTATTAGTAAATAATATATACTAATAAAGTAGATTCGATTGATATAAAAACTCGTGAAATAGTTTGGGATCCGATAATCTAAATAATGTATCAAATTCTAATAAAGTAGATAAACTATTAATAAAAATAAATAAATAAAATAAATAAAATAAAATTTTATTCACCATTTGTAGATAGATACATTGTGTATATATGGTAAGTCAGTGTGTGAGATATATAAAAATATGAATAAATATAGTTTAACAATAGATAAATACAAATAAACAATAGACAAATAAATAACAAATAGGTAAAGAAGTACAAGAACAACCATTTAAAAGTTAATCATTAAAAATAATTAACAGTCAATTAAAATAACAGTTTAACAAAAAGCAATACATAATATGCAATGCATGTTAAATAATAATAGTAAGGGATGATACAATTTAATTTAATTGGTGGTATCAGCGAAATTAAAGTTGTAGGAAGTTTATTTATTACTCCGAGCATTTAAAATGTAATAACAATTTGTAATACAAAAAACCTGTTTAGTCATTTACATTAGTAACAAAATACCAAAGAGTAAAATTAATGTAATTATTTTAGATACATACAGGGAGTAGTAAATATATGTCCACCAGTCCTTGTGTCTATTATTGTGACATTTGTCTAAATAACAATGGGAATTTTTTTGTCATTTTCTAGTATTTTTTTGATTTCAGAGTTGCTTCATCAGTTGCCTAAGAAAAATTATTGAAAATCCTAACTATTGAAAATCAACTTCCCTTAGCGATATGATAGTAATTTATAAGGTATATTTTTTTTACTGGGGTTCAGTCCTCTTTGCAAAATTATCGGTAACGTTATTAAATATATTTCCTTAAAAAAATTTAATTTCTTTGGTACAAGTTAAAACGTTCAATATAATTATAGTTTCAAAATTTGTCATTCAATGACACACATCTATGATACATTTTTGGAGTCAGAAGAATCCTCTCTTTCAAAATTCCAGGAACTACCCAAATTGCCTTTTCAAGAAATGACCTTGACTCTAGATACCTTGAAACAATAATAAAGGAAATATTAAAATGCGCAAATATAACTTTTTTAGCCATTTTCATTGAATTTCATAAAGGCCGATCATTATATTTGCCGCTGTAGTGGGAAATTTGTACTGAAATATTAATGTACTCACTGTGCGATAAAATAAAATACACTCATGTCGTTTATAGATCTTTATTTACCGAATGATAAACGAACACTTTCGGAATAATTTCATTGCAACAAGACTACGTCCATGATAGATATATTCGTACATAACGATATACTTGAATGTTTATAGTATGCAGTTTTCTCAGTAGAGTTATTCATAGATGTCTGAAAAATAAATTGCTTCTAGACGTAAGCATATGTAATTTGATGACCCCTTCCATCAAACAAATGGCTTTTGGTGCCTATATCTTTTAAAGAAAGTTTGCCTACCTAAGAAATTTTTTTGTATATTTAGGTATGTATAATATTGTTTCTTGATAGTTATCAAAAAAAACAAAAGGCGGTGGAAGCAACAGAAATGCCATTTCCTTAAGTTCAAAGTTAGTTCAATATTGTTTTTATAAAATAAACTGTTTTGGAAATGTCCATTATCATCAATTAGTATCACAGTAAGATTCTTAATAAAGGTATTTGCTCAGGGACATTAAATATATTCCGACATAACCGAAGTAAACCATATAACGTGTTGTAACTTTCAAAAGATGATGTGGGACATGGGAGTCTTTAGCTCCTCATTTGGACACTAGAGATAGAAGATAGGAGATGACTACTAAGTAAATATTGGGTGCAGTTATTTCTACATATGAAGACAATTTTACTTTGGTAATGAGAAAATCTACTAGGAAAATAGTACAACAAAGGTATGAGTAAAGAAATAGTAAGAATGTAGCTAAAAGATCAACAAATTGTGAACTACATATAATCAAGCATCGAGAAGAACTAAGATAAAGTTCTATAGAACACATTAAAAACTTTGAAGTGCGTTTTAAATTACAGAAAATTATCTCGAAAGGCAATCAACTGTGTCTTATTCGAGAAGAAGTACTTCTTTTTATCTATTTCTCTAGCTACAAAATAATTAAACAATAACTGGAGGGATAATAAGGATGCGAACTTTAAGTATCTCAACACAAATAATAACCAGGAGAGATTGATCGATTACCAGAAAAATGATAAATTAATTATAAACGTGATAACCTCATTTATTTGAACCATATAAGTCTCGAGATTGATAATAGTAATACTTCGATAGAGAGTAGACCATACATAGAGACATTAAAGCTATATAGAACAGATCTACAAAATGTATAAGTCGAGGGGAATTTCTATAAGATCAATGAATATTTATGTCACTAACTGAAGATGATAGAAAATAGAAAATACTTCGTCATACGAACTGCTAGAATCTGATATATTAAACACACTTGGTGAGTTTGGATTGAGAACATGCTCAAGAATGAGGTGGTATTCACAGCAATAACATGTGGAACTTTAGAGGCCTCAGTAGCAGTAAATCTCCTTAGGAGGATGTCTTCTTCCACCTTTTATGAAATCTGATAGTTATGAATGGTTCGACGATGAAAGATAAAATATAGACATCATAGTAAGAGAAAAATCAGCCAAGATATTATTTGTAGATAACACTCAATGAATGAATGAATACAAATACCTCTAGAACCATGATCCTACTAGATATCCTCGCGCTAAACTGACATACAAGGAGGCGTTAGAATGCGGGTAGAACTTATCTAACTCTAGTGGTTGGGCCAGGAATCTTTCCTGTTTTTGAGACAATTCAGTTTTTATAATAATAGATATTAGAAAACATCAAAAACGAAGAAATTTCTATGGGAGCAGAATCAACCAAAAGAAGGAGAACAAAACGTTACAAAAAGCATGAGGAATAATCTGACGTATAACAGCAAACTGTATTCTATTAATATGAAACAGCGAAAATCTTGTGGTGTAGGTACCTATGTCATTTATATTGTTTAATTAATAAATTAAAAAATTTAATAAAACAAATTTATCTAATATTCCAAATATCTAGAATAAATTGTTATCAAAAAATATTATATTATTCATACGAAATATGATACGTTGTAATACTCACCCAATACAAATGTCATATATTATTAACGTCTTTGTACCTTTATATTCTTTAAACTACTTCAGCATAAAGTGCACTTGAAATTTTTCCTACAGATGGCAATCACGGAACTTTATATATGGGAAGTTTCAAGTTTGGATTTTAACTATAAATGGCAAGTTATATTGACATTTTGTATTGATTTTAATTTGTAGATCCACTAAGGTGCTTTTCATGTTATCCAATTATTTCCCTCACTTGAACAGTTCTATAAATATAACTAAGTACCTCAAGTGGAATACTACAACTGGAAACTTTCAGCGCTATAAAAGAACTTACATGCGCTATATTTCATTAGAACATCTTAATAGTGTGTATAATAGCTTTTGTCAAGAGATTAACTGATACGTCTAATAACTCTACAAATAGTTTTAAAAGTGTTTATAAAATAACAACTAATTATTTATTTATAGCCCTATAACCACCATTTATGTAGTCGTTATAAAATAAAAAAGCACAATTACTGAGAACTCTGTTAATAGATATATTTATCTAGAATCCGTAAAAGGGGATAATAAAATATTTATAAAACAACCCTATGATTAGGTTGTTACAACGCTCTCATGTCGTTTAGTTCTATTGAGCTAATTCTGTTGAACTAATTGAGAGGTATTTTAAGAATATAAAAGATACATTTTGCATCGCTAAAAAAATTATTCGAGAATTTATTAAACCAATAATTACTTATGTCACAATTATAATCACAGCGACCATATTACAATAAGGATGAGCTGTCCTTTTCGCTTTAAGTAAATATATTTTCTAAGAGAAGTTTCCTGAAAATAGCATGTGTGTTGATATAACTACATGCGAATCCGTATTTTCGAATAAACCAAATTAAACGCCTGACTGACAAGAATATCATTTTCCATTCTGCTTGCATCTTATTCTTGTATAAACTCAATTATATGCGCTGCGAAAATAGTGTCTATGATGCTGTCAAAATGCATTTTATAGAGGTTGTCCTCTTTGTTGGCCTTCATTTACTTGCATAATAAATATGCGGTGTAAATCAACTTCGTACTTAGACTTAATAGAAATTATTTTTAAATGGGCACACAAGGAAATATTTGTTTCAAAACGTTTAGTATAGAAAGCAACATGGTTTAGAGTATAAAACTTTTGTTTTTACAATATTGTTGAAACTAAAGGAAATTCGCCATTTTTATTCAACATTATAGCCCAATACCGTTAAATTGTGGATTTACCCAACTTCATGGAAGTTTCTCGAATGGTTCTTAAATTATCAAGACTAACTGACAGGTAAATAAAACCGTCAGACAGATAATATGTTTGAAAAATTGTTATTTGGCATAAAATGTAATGTATAAAATAGCTACTGGAAAATGATTTTTTAAAGTTCGAGTCAATTAATTTTGTGGCAGATACACAGGGTTCCAACTTTTTCTCACAGACACTATTAATCTAAGAAGGAAGAAAATTAAAAGGATAAGAAGTTAGGTATTTATGGAATCAATAAAACAATGCATGAGTGAATATTTTATTATATTTTATTTTTCACTTATGTATCTTTATTTAAAAAATGAATGAAATTTTTGTTGTATGGAAAAATAGTCATAACTTCATGTAATAAAATTTTGGATACAATGATTTATCTCATAGGAGTATCATAAACTTTTTTATATTCCTCACTTAATTTTTTTCTATTTTTTGCTGAGATCCGTTATTGAGAATAAGATAGTGTGAATAAATTTTTAATTAAGCACTAACACTCTGCATCAAAGTATTTGATTGATTGATTAATTTGAGTGGATCTTAAAAAATACATTTAAGTACCTAAATTGATTATTTAAATTTATTTATTTCGACAATAAAAATAGAACTTAAAATTCATTTTTAAAATAGATCATTTATTTATTATTATAATAATTTATTAATACTTATGAAAATATTCAAAATTCCCAGGCATTGACATTTGTTCTGCGGAATTAGTTACGCTATCTAAAATTATGTCGATAAAGTTTGGGTGAGTTTACATTATCTACAAATTCGTAGTGAACTTGGCTCTTTAAGTATGTCCTCAAAAAAGTGTTCAAGGAGCTTACACAAGGGAAATAAGCTGACGGCTTTGACGGTCCACTGTAGAAAATATAAATATAAATTTTAAAATATTGATCAAGTATTTATTTTAATAAATTTTATTGATTTTCCTTTTTCCAGTTATTTTAAACCTGAACCTGAAGTAAGACCACAGATACTCCATTCTTGGGTTAGGTGAGAATTACCAATGAAATAGAAATGCTTATTTTTTATATTAAAAATGCCTCTATTAGTTATTGGTATTTTGTTTGCCTATAGAATAAAATTATAAATAATAAATTGATTTTTTATGTTCTAAATTGATTAAAAAAAGTATTCCGCACTCGTCATCTGGATGTGATATCTGTAGTTTTAGAATCTGCAATCATTTTACTTATTGAAGATTAATGTGTATCAAATTCTTCGGTAGAATTTTGTTCAACTTGGTTACCAATAATGAGAGAAAATCTCAATAAAATTAATATTATTTAGTAGATATATTTTTCAACATTTCGGTAAGTATATATGTAAATGACATAAACAATTTTCTTTTATGCCGTGTTATTCTACACGTTACATAAAAAATCTAAAGCCTAAATTTTGAAAAAGGAAACAGATATAGTTTCCGTGTAGTGTTTTTTACTATTTTAATTCCTACTAGTTGTCAAAAAACACCCTCTGTTCCTTTGACATCACGTCAAAGGCGTAGACCTTATTTACCAGTTTTAAACTGGTTAATTTGAATATTTTTTAGATAAATCAACTTTTTTGGATAGTATCTTCAAGAAATGTGGTGATAATATCTCAAAAAAGAAAAGGAAGAGAAAAATATATTGCACATTTTAAAAGTGTGGAAAAAAAACAGTTGTTGAAATAAATAAATCGGAATAATTAATCCAAATGTTTATTACTGTCCAGTATTGTATTCAGGCCAATATAAATTTGACAGGAATTTAAAAGCAACAAATTGTAACTAATTAAAAATTTACTTTTAACTTCCATATTTACAATAAAAAATACCTATATCAAATTTAAAAACACACAATACACTGAATTCAATACTATATTATATAAATATATTGCTAATTTCGCACTACAAAAGATTATTATTAATTTTTAAAATTTTTAAATAAAGAAGTTTGTCGTTGTTCGTAAAAATTCAAAAACTGTGGGAGATTTTACCAACTTAGCTTCGACGATGATTTATTGATCCCATAAACGCATACGTTTTTAATCGTTATTTTTCTAGGTCCTACAATTTAGGAAATGCCAATATTTTTGTCAAATAGTTTGTACCCTGTAAAATTTTCATTATTCTTTTATGTTTTGCTGCAAGCTGCAAGTATCTCTCAGTCACCAACCAAAATGTAACAAAGTACAAAAAGTCAAATTGTATTGTCTAAAGAACAGCAATGCGTATCTATGGCCAAGAAAAATATCTAAAAATAAGTATATCAATTTGATATTTTCACGGAATCATGTTTATCCAAATCAAAGACGACGATTCCTTTTTTCTCAAATATCGACCAAACTAAATTGTGTTACCTGAGCGAGCTGAAAGCGGATATCTAAAATACGAGCTTCAGATAGAAATTAAAAAAAAAAATGTATCTAATTTTCAGATATTTTAATACCTTATGATCCTTTAATCATTTTCTTAGTTTTGATTACCAAATAAAAACTTATACCTACCTATATTATTCGTATTTAACTATTTATTTGACATCGGCGAGTGGCTTATAAAACTACGAGATTATTATCAAACGTCAATATTCATTTTAAATCTCTAGAAATTAATCAGTTACCACAATACTAAATAAAGTCCGATTTTAAGAAAATAATTATTTTCTTTAGTCACCTTTTATTGGGTAATAATAATAAGAGTAACATATTTCCGCAACTATAAACGACATTACTTGTATACAATTTTACAGATACAGATACAAGATACAATTTTTATGCTTTTAATGAATATTCTTATAACCATAATTATTATCAAATAATAATTATACTATAAAATTTAGATAGGAATAGGTTTAATTCTACTCACCTGCTTATGCTCAATTCTTGCCCTAGGACAACTTTTAAATTCTTAACAGAGTGCATAAATATGAACTACTATTACACTGAAACACTTAAGTAATTCTTGCACAATTATTTTAAGATTAAAAGTACCTACGTACCTACATATAATAGTATATACACTTACACTATTAATACATAAACTAATTACTAGGATTAATTGAATTGCTAATTATATTGGATAGATACACATTTAAAACACACTAAAAGTCCCTAAACTGACAATTCTGGTGGAGCTGGAACACCGGTCCAAATTACTATTTTTATTTTCAAAGAGACGAGCGAACGGCGATGCAGGATAACACGATACCGCAGGATTTGAAGCAGGAACAACGCGAAACGCCTGCGTCTGGTGACGTTGAGGAATTGGCTCTCCGTCATCACACGAGTTTTTCTATGGTTTTATTTTCTACCGCTAGCTGGCGCGACTCACCTCTGCTAATTTGATTAATAGTTTAATTGATATCTAGTAATATTTAAGCACCCACTTGAACATAGTTAGCCTGCTTTAACGGGTGCAAGTATCTTAATTAAAAATATACTTTTTAATCTCGGCGCATTCGCCATATATTTAACAGTCCTTTTTAATTATTCAGTTTGGTTTAATACACAGATGCTCTTTTGGAATATATTAGGTTTTAAATTGTGTAAAGTTGTCTAAAAATATCGTTTGTGGTCATAAGTCATAGTACTTCCATATTGTAAAATTTCATTACCTATAGGTACCTACCTATAATATACCTAGGCATAAAATTCTTTGAAAATTTGAAATTTTTTTAATTATCGATTTTTTTAACTTCTTTTGGCGGGAGCAACTTACTGAATAATTTTCCACATGTTGCTGCATAAGGAAATTGGAATATGATTTAAGAAAAAGTTGTTTTAATATGCCTAACAGGTACAAGAGACAGCTCTCTTACTTAATGAATTTTTATTAAATAGTATCACCTTCAGTCTTATTATACGCTAGAGTTTATGAACTAATTAATTAAGCAAGTATCTTTAAGAGCATCCAACTAGTAACCAAGAAAATCTAATATAATTTTCCTTACAAATCTCAAGTTCTCGAGATTTTATTATAAACATTTTTCACTACGAAAAACAAACCGGCTCTCCTCTTTTGTGCTACTTGCTGAAAATCAAATGCGACATGCCAGAGTAGCTTTTTATAGTTACTATAGCAAAGGTATACCATAATGAGATCCGAGCCTCAGTAAAAGTCAACCGAGGAAAAACTCAATCATGAAATTGTTTGTCTACCTGCCCTGCCGTTGGTCGATTCTCAGGCACGGGGAAATTTTCGAATAACTTTTGTTATATTAGGATTTTATATGAACCCCATCTAGGTATGATATACTCTATTGTATTAAACAAAGATTATTGTGAATCAAAAAATATAGGCAGGATAAAAATGTATACCGGGTGGTCCAAAAAAAACCGGAATTTTTTATTTCTCTAATAGTTTCGCCAATTTTTAACCGATTTTAATTATTCAAAAACTAAATTATAACTAAAAGATCACGTTATGAGGTAATATAAATATATTTTAATGCCGTTTTGACTAAAATAAATATTGGTGTTTAGACGAGTGGCATAGAATATCAACAAAATTGTGATAAAACGGTTTTATGTTACGGACTATATCTTCGGAACCAACTGGTCGATTTTAGTGTTTGATGTCTTAAAATATTCACAAATGTTTATTGTATTATAGTTCCTCAATCTTTTCATTGTTTATTTAGCAAAAAAAGTTCCAGCCGATCTTAAAGAAAGCCCAAGTTTAATAATAATTAAAATAAATTTATATTACCTCATAACGTGATCTTTTAGTTATAACTTAGTTTTTGAATAATTAAAATCGGTTAAAAATTGGCAAAACTATTAGAGAAATAAAAAATTCCGGTTTTTTTTGGACCACCCGTATAGCACTTTGGTTCTCTAAAATAAATATACAAACAATTTCACTATCCTGCTTACTCTCAACTTATATTTTTAATTATTATCCGTTATCCAAGACACGGTATCCTATCTCTAAAATTTGTTTGCTTAGTATGTACCATCCACATCATTATTTACGTTTTCACAAGCTGAACTTTCATAGTTAATTTGTTAATAACACCCAACTAAATAAATAAACCCCTATTATTAGATTAATTTGAAATTCCAGCTCGTTGAAAACCTAAATAATAATATAAATTATGTATATGTTTAAAATGGGTACTTTATCTGGTTTTTTAGAGATACCTACTGTTTTCAACTTAAAAACGGAAAAAACATTTAACTGATCAAATATTTATTCTCATCAAAAGGTAATTATTTACAGAGGCAGAAGGCAGCATGGAGTAGTGATTAGGATCCATTTGCCAACGACCTAATTTTATTTTTCATGCAACCATTATATCTATTACAGTGCTCATCTTTTGTTTCTAGTCATGCTAATTCATAATTACTATGGTAAATTTGTAGAAATAATTAAAGATTTCGGGTGTGGTGAGAGAACGATAAAACCATATAGTCGACTTTTTTAAAACTATTTAGGAAGACTTTTCTAAATATTAAATTAACTTTTATTAAATGATAGCATCAAGAGACACAATGTTTCCATAAATTTGTAAACAAGTCAAATGTACATATAATAAAACATTCTAACATTTCAGGGTTTAACATTTTTGCTCAAAAATAAATCTGAAACTATGTGCATATTAACTTGACAAATAAACTGAAATTTTGTTACAGGAAAATAATTGTGGTCGCATGGCAATTAAAATTAATTAGTTACAATAAAATTAAAATATAATCTACACGACAAATAATTACACAGGTGAAATTATAAGGAAATGAGTGAAAATGAAAAGAAGGTACAATAGTTCAGTACCATGTAAATTTTATAGGTCTGTCTAAATTAAGAAAAAGCAAACAGTAGTTGGTACTGTGATAGGTACTAGTAATTTAGTATTGAAATTAAAAAAGTGCAAAAAAAAACACATAACCACAATAGTACCGAAATCACGTTGGTTTAGTAAGATTGGAGGACACACTTGCCCTAATTTTATAGTATTCAGGTTAATGACATTGTTTATATTTCAAAACTTCGTAGTCTAAGGTAAAAGCAATGTTTAATCGTGAAATCACGTCGGTGATGTTGTTACTGACTGTAACCTGTCAGGTTTTAAGCGTTCCTAATACTAATAGTTCTAAATATTAGATATTTAATTCCTGTCATACTGTAACATGAATTTGGTCGCTGGGAATCAAACAACCGGAACAGTTTCCCTTCGCAAGCGGGTCATTGATTTAAGAAAATTAATCTAACCAAGAAGGCATAAGATAAAAAATATCTCGCTACTCATCCTATCCCTTTCGCACAATCTAAGAGATCTTCTAGGTTGAGATCTTTTGAATTAGCGTTCCACTTGTGAAGAGTAACCATTTCGAATTGAATTGGACCACTCTGAGCCATCAAAGGGTCATCAATTTAATGATAGTAAAATGATATTTTAGAGTATTCTAATAAATGATACTTGAAGATTAACTTACGGCTTTGGATTTGGGTATGTTTGAGTTTTGAGGCCCGGACCCACTTAACATTAAGCAATAGCTGTGATGAGAATACAAATCAGATGAAATTATGATATCAAGCGTACACGTAAATGCACATGGTAGCCTAGTAGCCAGGGAAATCCCCTATGATTTTCTCCCATACTATTACTGTCAAAAATGCCTTCTTTTCGAGATATTAGTATATACAAGAAAATAAATGCATCAGCATATTGCTTCCAATATTTAAAGATTTATTTTGTAGCGGCGAAACTACTAAAGTTCGAGAGTTGTGCCCATTGGGACTTTAGCATGACAACAACTATATTTTCTCAAAATTTTCAAAAATTTCACCCAAGGCCAATTTCTATAACAGTTATTTTGAAGAACACGGAAGGTCAATCTACTATCCAGCGTCGGGAACCTGAAAATCATTATATATTAAATAAAAAAAGTTTAAACCAGCTAGCAGAGAAGTAGGTGTTTTTTAACGTATTAAATAAATAGGTTATATACTTCGTCTCCTAGAAACTTCTTTCGAAGTAAATATATTTATTTGCTCTGTCTCAATTAAATATTAGATTTCTCCTAAAATTCATAATCTTTTATTACAAAATATGAATATCACCCATCGTTTATTTGCAAAATTGCATTTCTCGTCTATTGTGTTAGGTACTCACGTCTTTCATAATCTCGAGAAATACATAAAGTGAAGTTTAATAATATTTTATGAAATGTCTCTTTTCGTTTCTGCATGTGTAAATATAGTTTAAATTAATATCGTATTTGACGTCATAATGTTCTAAGAAACTATACATTTAAAAACAATTAAGTAACATGTAGGTACATAATGGCTAAAGTTATATGGCAATTAGGAAACATTCGCAGAAGCTGATTTCAAGTACAAAGTAGAATTTTTCTGTTTAGGTAATAATAATTAATAAGGTTAAATGTATCGTATGTTGGATAAGTTATACAGGACTTTATATTAGAGCGTATTCCAACATAACTCATTTTGATTTAGAAGAAGACTAGGACAAGATGGTCAAAACATAAATAATTCAAAATAATCATAAGCACCACGAAACACGAAAGCTATCAAATCCAGTATATAACCGCTAATTTGAATTCCATATTTATTTTATGTTTTAGAAATATTATCTTCAAAATATTCTAATTAATTACGTATATTGGGCACTTCTTAGTCCATGTCGAATATTTATAAGAAATTCAGAGAAACTATCCTAATGGAGGACTAATTTGATATTTGCTGTTGCTCTAGGCCTATCACTCTAAATTATGTTACGTTACCCTGATGCACATAAACAATAATTTTAAGGTGTGCTCGATGCCTGTTGTTTTTCTCAGTGCTAGTTATTGCGATTTTTTATTGGCTCATGAATATTATTAGTAAAATTATCAAATTATTAATGCAGTGTTTTCTTATAAGTGTAAAAGTTTTGAAACAAACAGCACGTATGGGACAATTAAATCTACAGAGAATCCTAAATGTTTTTATAGTATTGATTAAATAGGAATGAAATTGGAATAGACACAAATATTAAATAATTTCAACGGTTCGTATATGATTCTCCACACTACCCCTCTTCTACTTTTGAAGCCCTAAATATCCTAGAACTTTCTTGGTCGGTATTTAAAATGCCTGAAATACTTTGATTTGGAAATAATTCTTTATGCAAACGCCTTGTTTGTAATAGCTATTTGTTCAACTAGGACGGAAAGTATATCCGTTCCTAACGCGGATGTAATTTGCTGCCAAAGCGAAGCGAAAGCAGCAATCATCCAAGGGAGGAAATATATATTTACTCCAGAGTTGAACATATGATTTTTTTGATACCTTCACATATTTATGATAAGGTTTACATTAAATACATTTAAATATAAAATCCATGAGGCTAGTTAGTAAATGTTTCAGTTTCCATGGTAGTGTTAGTGCAACAGTCGCTGATCACTTACAATTATTGCAACGCGATTTGCAAATTATATTGGCTCCCGTCTCTAATGACAACGAGAGTAAATGCATATTGTCTCCCGCTGCTATTGGAAACCGACTGAAGGGAGACAAACGTCTATTTTCGTTAATGGAAAATATCTCCGATCAAGGAACTTACTAGATTAAGATTGTTTGCTACCGACATAGCAACAGTAAAACACTGAAATACAATAACATCCTACAGGCAACAGTGCCGGGTGCGTTTAGAAGGGTCATATTTAACGAAAATTACTAAAATTATAATGGCGAAATAGTAGACTAACCAATACGGAACCTGTAGGGTGTTTACAAATAAGGAACCTTAGACTGTCAAAGTATTGACAGCTGTAAAGTAATAGTATTTCCAACGCAGTTATGTAATGTAGCTATTACTATTGTAGTATATGGTGATTTTACCTCTGGAATGTGATGTATTTATTACACACTAGTGAGAGAATATTAAAAAAGATGAAAGGATGTAACAAATTATAACAATCAATACCTTAGCAACCACTCCATGACTTACCCAAATACAACGATTTTTATGAGTATAAAAATTAATTTGTCAAATGAAATGTCAATGTGAATGATGTACTTAAGAAAATATTATTTAAATAAAAGTGTTGGATAAAACGTTGGATTGTACACGTGTGTAATTGCACATTAGTCACTTAAAAAAATATTAAACTTTTTCTTGCGTGACTAATGCGCATAATTACACACTAGTGCAATAAATAACTATTATTTATCTAGGGGATCCTTTATATACTGACAAACGACAGAAAATGTCATTTTGTGAGGTAGGCGTCAAAGAAATATTTTCAAACACCCTATCAAATATTATAAGAATTATAAAACACATTCGTTCATTACTCCAAATATTTAAATGTTTTCCTGTGAAGCAAAAAGTTTGTTTTGAATATTAGAAAATTTATTTTAAAATTTATATAAAACCGATCTGGTTAGTGTTATAAAGAATTAGCAATTCGATCACTTACGGCTTAAATATAGTATATTAAAGTATAAGTGGATATTAAGGTCTTTAAAACACGCGCGATTTTTCGAAATAGAGCAAGTGTTCTAAAAACCAGTTATCCGCGAATACTTTACGCTATTTTTTTTTATTGGTACACTGTGAAATCATAAATAATTACTACAAGAAATGGAAATAAGAACTGATAATGTAAAATACCTTTAGTTGTCATCGAAATGAGAAAAACAAAAATTAATTTGCAATCTATCATATAAGATTAATTGTCATCACAGTTAAAACATTTGAAACATTTGTCAGTAATATTTTATTTGACGTTACAAGGTACTTCTGTCAGATCAATAATTAAAAAGTTGACATTTAACTTCACGTTTCTCGGGTTATTGACGTTGCCATGGTAACTTAAAACACGCGCGTGTTTTATAGTTGGATTTAAACACTCAGAGGCGCACTTTAAATAAGCAAAATAGGGTACCAATAAAAAAAAAGTTTCATCCTTAATTATCCAAAACGCTCCTATCCAAAATATTTAATAGAAAAATAAAAAGTGAACTGAATTGGTCATTTGAAAGGCTTTTTGAGGTTAAATATGATCCTATAATTTTACATATCATTTCTGGAAGAAATTCTCAGGAATTTCAATATGTCGCTAGAGATCCGTGTGATACATACGTGTCTTCATATTTCCTTTCCTACCTATATCGAGATGCAACGCTCGTGTTCTTCCGAAGATCGAGACCTGTGGCCTGTGGTAATAAATTCACTTTCAACGTTCATCGTTTACAGTTTACGCATGCGTGACATTCTCCACCGTTGCTATCTGTGGTCTTACGATTGCAGCCGAACTCACGAGCTTTGCCGAATATTTCCTTATGTAGTGTTTTGAAATGAAGGAACGGTATACTATATCATTCGTAAAATAGAAAAAATAATTTGCAGGAGTAAGGTATCAGCTTTGTCTTAAAGACCACTAAATAATGGAATAATCTGAATACCTGATGTCATTTTTAGCCAATATCTTGGTAAAGAAACAAAAATCAGTTATATTTATTAAGGATAATTTTACGACAAATGGTTCTGAGCATATTTCGTGGCTGTAACGGTTTTCAATTATACAATTAAAGAACGTTCGGTGTATATCGTGCTCAAATCGGAAACGGACGGAACAATATAGTCAACTGTAGGTTTTCGAAATTTAATAGATAAAAATAAAAAGAAAAATTCATATGAAATTGTATATTTTAAAGCTTCGTTTTCAAGATACAGGGTGTTAAAGTTAATTAAAAAGAAGCTTATTTCTTCAAATATCTTAAAAACTACTTGACCGAAGGAGCTTAATTTAATGTAATTAGCTTTAATTTACCTATGCCAGGAGCGGCGCTGGGGCATCCTGACTAGATTTTTTAAGGCAAAATTTGAGCACGTCATTGATTTTTTATAAATTTTATATTATATTTAGATTGAGTAATTACAAATACAATTTCTTTGCCTCTTGAAATTTTTTGTTTATCCGCCCCCGATTGGAAAAATAAATAAAAAATTCAAGAGACAGATAAATTATATTTTGAATTACCCAATCTATACATCAAATTAAGCTCCTTATTTATTACTAAAAACGTGAAAAGTTTGATAAAAATCGGCCAATAATTTGAAAAAATTAGGTTTTTTTAAATAAACTTTAACACCCTGTATCTCGAAAACGAAGCTTTTTTAATTTTTCCCGAGTATATAATCTGAGACACCCTGATATTCAGTAAAATATCTTCGGAACAAATTACTCTTGGGGTAAGTTATGTTATATATTTATTTGTGAAATGATAGATAATTTTTTTAACTATACCAAAAGCAAATCGTTCCTGAAATATACCTCGGAAATATTTCTATATATGTACCTACAAGTCACGCGCATGTATCTATAAGATACATGCGCATGACATAAAATAAGATATTTTTTTTATTTTATTAGCGAAGACAGACACTTTTATTTCTAGATCCCACACTATTTTCACTTTGAGAGCACACCACTTCATTATAATAAAAATTTATATTTAGAAATTGGTATTATTAAAATACTAGGACAATACTAAAAACCTAAAACTATTATAAATATCACACCATATTTGTTTTTTTCATTAATCATAATAAACCAAAATAGATACGTATATTTCTCTCTCACTCTACAAAATCCCAACCTTAAGCAAAAATGATACAGTGCCAAGCCCAAAGAGACTATTCAATATTTAACAAATAAATTCAACTAAATGGATCTATTTCCTACCACTTACATTGTGTTGTGGATTTTACAACGGTAGCATTGTGTATTAATTAATTTTTAACACACGCAATGTAATAGAAAATTATTGTTTAATGCCATCACGCTTCAGTAAATGAAGTTTCATTGTTCTAGGGTTTAATATTATTCAATATAATATGCGTATTGCAAATGTGAGATGTATAGTATTAATTGCTGTTTATAATTATTCAGGCGATTATACCAGCACTATGAGAATAAAATTTGGGCCGATATAGTTTGTTTAAAAATATTATCGGTTTTTACATGTTTCATAATAATTACAAAGCTAGATACAAATTATAGGAAATTTACAGAATAATTCCACATTGAGCATTTTCATAGGAAATACAATACACAAAGAAATTAATCTCATTAATTTTAAATCTATTTACAATGAACACGTAATTGATTTTGGATTTTGTTTTGTTTTTTGAAGGATAAATTACTAGACACCAACCCACGGTGGATTAATAAATTATAATAAATTAAATTTATGAGTCTTCCAAACAAGAAATAATTTAAAAAATATTATTTGTACAAAATTAAAACGACCACGAATATATATGGCTGATACTAAATATGGATAACAAGATTGAAATAAACATATTAAGTATATTGACTTGAAATTTTACTGAGAAAAATCGTTATAACAGTTGCAAAAATAATAATGAACAGTCGGAAAGCAGTGGCTAAATCTGAAATACTCGCAGTTTTTATAAAAAGCAGTATATTTGCATATTTCTGTCTGTTGATTTAACTATCACACCTAATTCATTTACTCCGGTTATTAAATTTTTATTTAATTTCAGATTTTTAATTCGATAATAACCTCACATACACTGTACAAACGTTGATTTTTTCCCATCTGAATAAATGTGAATCTTGCAAACATTGCATTTAAAATCGGGACCGACTTTACGAACTTGCTTAATGCCTTTGCAATTCCGACATTAATAGCCTTTTAATAATTTACTGCTCTCCATTTCCTCTTCGATTTATTTTAAATTAAATTAATAGCATTTACACCTTCTTCGCTACATTTTCTTCTGTTCTTTTTGATATTTGCTACTTCCTTTATCGCTTTGAGTTTTAATTTTAAACCTCATTATTACCTTAATTTCAATCGAATGAAACAGTCTTTTAGGTTAATATTTAGATTGCTTTTATCAACATGTTTTAACAGTTTTAATTTGCGATTGCTTAGATTTATAAAATATACCAAGGATCATACATTGCCTAATTCAACGTGTCTGATTTTTGATCGGACAAATAAACTGAACGTTGCAACATTATGTTCGCAACACGTAACGGATTGTGACCAAGATAATATACATACTGTCAGCAAAGTTACTGACTTTTCATTGACTTTTAAACCGTATTGTTAAGTTCAGAGCACTACTCAACTCAATTTATCTCGAATACCGTATATTGTGACACCTCAATTTTTCTGTAGTGTTTACAAAATAATTTTTCAACGTTAGCCAAATTCGGTAACATAAGCGAAAGCAGAGTACAAGCGCATTATTTATAACGCTACTTCATCAGTCATTCTGTATTAATTTTGCGACTATTGTTCCAATTTCACCCGACACGACTGAATCCTGTAAATCTTATGTTTCTTAAAATCACAATCAGGAGATCAATGAAACAATTTTACATTAAATTAGATCATATTATTTTGGAATAACTAACAGTGTGTTATAAATAATATGTATATAAATTCTTCTTGATCTCCTTAGTTTCTAGACTTGTTGCGTCGATAGGTACTTACTTGGCTGCGAAGATCGACGGTTCATATCCATTCTGAAGCAAAATAAAAATTTATTTCTGATTTGCTTCAGATTCAGATGAAAGGGAACTATGGATGTCCTAGATGTAGTTCGGACTCCACAATAGGAATGTTCACTATTTTTTAATTGTAATAAACAATGATAGTTCTAAGGTCACAAAAACACGTAGTAACCATTAAAACGCCTAAAAATCTTTTTCTCCTAAAAATAAACTAAAAATTAAATCGCCTAAACGAACAAGGCTAGCAAACGATCCCTGCAGCGAGACTAGCGCGTGTGATCATAATGCGTACGGGACTACAGGTGGCGAAACTCGTTTACCTGCTTGCTATTATATGCTTTTTCTTTTTATTTCTTTCCTTTTTTTTGTTTGGGATTTATTACCACATTCCTTGAGATTCCTATCCAAGAAATTCGATTTATCTAAAAAATATTCAAATTAACCAGTTTAAAACTGGGAAATAACCTCTACGCCTTTGACGTAATGTCAGAGGATCAGTTAGAGGGTGTTTTTTGACAACTAATAGGAATTAAATTAATACAAAAATACTGCGCTGACGTTTCGGAAACTATATCCGTTTCCTTTTTCAAAGTTTAGGCTTTAGATTTTTATGTAACGTGTAGAATAACACGGCAAAAAATAAAAATTGTTTATATCATTTCCATACATACTTACCATAGAAATGTTGAAAAATATACTAAAATATTAATTTTATTGAGTTCTTCTCTCAACATAGGTAACCAAGTTGAACAAAATTCTACCGAACAATTTGATACGCATTTATCTTCATTAAGTAAAATTATTGCAGATTCTTTGATTTTTCTTTTTTTGTTGTCTGCTTCTTTGGTCAAAATTTTTGCTGAATCCCATTTTATCCTGTGATCGTTTTCCCAAGCATGTTCACAAATTTTAGATTTTTCAATATCACCTTTTTTAATATAACTTTTGTGCTCGCCCAATCATACATTAAGCGGTCTAGATGATTCACCCACATAATGTTTATTACACTCGCACGGGATACTGTATATACATTTTTTTGAATTTTGTTCAGGATTTAATGGTTTCGTTTTTGTTAATATGGATCTTAAAGTATTATTTGTTTGAAAAATTGTCCTAACGCCAAATTTTTTACCGACACGACGTAATTTCTCAGATAAACCTTTTATATATGGAATTAATGTCGAATAATGATATTCTGGTTTTGGTTGCACCGGATTGTAATAAATCCCAAACAAAAAAAAAGGAAAGAAATAATTTATGAAATGCCACAAATAACATTTAAACAATATTATATTCTTTGTTTTAGTGTTCATCTATATGCGTTTTTGTTAAGATGGAAGACTCAAACAGTGTGAAAGTTACTAGGAGAAAGTGGTGTTTTGTTCCTGTATGAACAAATACATCAATAAATAACCAGAAAAAGGTTTTTATAAGTGTACCAAATAATTTGCAAAGAAAAAAGCGGTGGTTTAGTGCAGCTAGCTGAGGGCTTCAAGAGGTTTCAATTCCAATACCAAAGTAGCGTCAAATGAGCTAGAAAAAGAAAGATTTCTGAAATTTTTTATTCACATTACAGTCGAGTTATAAAACGTGTTGAGATTTTAAAATTTTAGGTCCCCATATACATATCTGTTAGTTTAGACTTGGTTCAAAAACTTGATTACATTATGTTTATAGCTTGTGCAAGAATATATTTACAAAAACCAATTTTATGAGGCACCAATACTATTGAATATGGTAGCAAGAAAATTCATAGAATACCCTAAAACTTTTGTTTAAATTTATTCTCTTATCTTAAAGTTCTTCCACAGTTCACAAAACAACACTTCATGCCTAAGCGATCAAAACGCGCGGTATCGTTCTCGATACTAAATAATTTATATCTTTCGCTAGAATACTCCGATTGTAAAAATTCTTTCACCAAAATTAAATTTGAACTTACTACTACAATACCGCTCACATAACTGATATAGTATCTCTAGAAATAGAAAAAGTACCTCGATGCTACATTTTCTCTACAATATTTCTGCACCCCGCGTATTTTATTTTTTTCTTGGAAGATCAATAATCAATATATTATTTTAACGCTGCTATCGTAGTCGCCATACATCATATAACTGTGATAAATATAACGTTTTAATTTAGACTGCTTTATTCAGTAGGGAATCGACATATATAAATACATATAAAAAATACATAAAGAAATAATAGATAACACAAAAAAACATGGCATACACAAAGATGAGTGTTTTCATAAATCAATAATGAATATTTTATTTATGACAATAACCTCCGTCTAAAATTTGATCCCTGTAGGTTTGATAGTTTTGGAGATAGCACGAGTTATATCTCAAAAATTTTATATATCGTGTATCACCGAAAAGGGATGAAAAATTAATATAACGCAAGCTCATATCGCAAATCGCCCTCCGGAAATGGATTCGGCAGAAAATTTTACATAACATGGACCTAATTTTAAAAGTATGTCCAAAAGTTACATAGCAACAGAGAAATAAGCGGAATTTAGTTCAGTGGATCCCTGACTATAACTACTCATTCTCGCTTACCTATTACGCATACTGACGTCAGATAGCGTTTTGCACATTTAAACGAATATTGATATTTCATTTGGGTTTTTTCCATAGAATGGTTTTATCAATTTTTGTAAAACTTTGAAGACGTGATTATGAGACTATTTTTAATAATTTTATGATGTTTAAACAAGATTTAATTTTTTTGTGAACAACCCTATTAACTGTAGGGCCTCGTCTGTCTTTACCTAACACAAAATTTAGGATTTTTCAGGTGATACTTTGATGACTTGAGAAACGGTTGAGAAAAAAGAAAGAAAAAAGTCAAAATCATCAGTGTGATGATCACACATCAGTTGCAAGCATATGTAATAAAAAGTAAGGTAAATATACTCTTGTGAAATTCTCTGAGTGCTCGAAGGGAAAATTTGAAAACTTACAGAAATATCAGAAAATTGAGTCATCAAGAAGCTCATATTAGAACGTACGTATTACCCTATACAAGACATAATACTACTATGGCGATTTAATTTCTACCCCGCAAAATTAATATATATGTATCACCAAACATTTACCTTAATGTGAATTTCTGTTTTTGAAATAATTTGTCCGATTTGATAATTTTTTTTTTTAACTGACGGCTGAGTTATTCAGAAATTAATATATTTTAGATCGTTGAAATGGAAAACAATACATATAAAAGTTCAATTCAAATATTTTTTTATTAATTTTTTCATAAATAATAACAAAATGCCTACGATGTCATATCGCATTACATTTTTAAGTGCAAATAGAACTAGATCATCCCTCGATAATGCTAGCTTGGTTGAGGGACGCACTATAGTATGCTGTTTTTTTAATGATAGACTCACTTGAAAGATCGCCACCGTATTCAAGATAGATAGAAATAATCCTTCACTTATTTATTGGCCTTTTGTTTTCTTTTAATATTACAGTTTTCCTTTAGCTAAAGCTTATCAAATTCCAAATTTCAATACGATCAGACTTTCCGTTTATCGTTATTATGAGTACAAGAAACGTGATGGATAGATGGACGATGTAACTGACTGAAAGACAGACTGGTCAGCATTTAGGAAGACTCAAAATACGATTGTCTAATACAGCAGGAATATTTATTGACATTACGGCCAATTTTACGATTTTAGAAGTTCACCAATTAAATAAGTTTACTATAGTCTACAAGGTTATAGTAATAAATAAGAACAATACAGCGTTTATGCCCAGGGGACAAAATTTGTAATCTAACACAAATTGGCAATGCAGAATTATTAAAGCCTTTGCGATCTAACTGCCAATGGTATGTTACGTAAATAATGATTTATTGAATATTGTTCATTGTTGCAATAGAGTATAACTGTAATGCTGAATTCTGGTAAAATATTAGTTATAAACTTGTAGTCGATAATTGATAATTTATAGAATAAAACTGGTTAGTAATATTACATTACTTAATGAAACTATATTAATTCAGATCACTAAATCACTAAACCCATTGAACTCTAGCAGTTGTTATTCTAGATATAATAAAATAGGAGTTCATGTTCTGAAAGGCATAGCGTATTATTTCAGGAACTCAATAATCTGATTGACTGCCCTGCACCGGAACTGAAATACAACGAAAACCTCTAATACTCCATGCATTATTCTAGTCGACAGGCCGAGTCGTCATTGAATAATTGTATGGATTTTAGTCTAGGTCTACGTTTTATTTTAAACTTTCCTAAATATTGTTCAGTGCTTTTCAGTTTTTGGACTATATTAAATAAAAACCAGTCATTGCTGCAAATAATTGTTATTGGAAAATATTGTATATACGTTTTTGGAACGACGAACTACAGTTTGTTCAATTCTAACAGAATTACCATTACTTATTTATTTATTCATTTAATGAATTAACATATCTTTCACGACAAGGTTAAACTACTTATTGGTAATTAAAATTAACATATTTATTAAAACCTATTTTTTGATGGAGTTCTTTCCAACCAAGATATTTCCATCACTGTACCACTGACGATACAGAACGTAGCAACTAATTCTGTTATTTCAGACACTTTTACGACACATCTATTCTATTCTACACAGCATTTTAAGGTAATGTATTTTTTGAGCTAATTGTACGTCAATGTTATCAAGGATTTTTCAGTAAGAACGATGCATTTTGAAATCGAGGTTGTTAATATGTGTGTAGTGTTTTGATTTGATTCCACAGTTTTGTTTGTCAAACTCTACCATTTAATTAAGGAGCAGTACATGCTTCAACAACGATTGCAGATTGATCAGATTTATTATGAAAAGCGTCATTCAGTCGTGGTAACTTTGCATGTGCTAACAGAAGTTTTCGATCGTTATAATCGGCCAACTGGAAGAACCATTGAACGATGGAGGCAGAAATCCGAGTCAACATCAAGTCTCCGTAATGTCCCTACCTCCTTATTAGACAAAGAAATGCACTGAGCAACGAAAATATTTCTGCTGTACGAGAGAACGTTAGGGCAGACAAAAATGTATCGGTTCCTTGTCATGTTCAACAATTGAGTCTCTCGAAATCGACTTTGTGGTGAATTTTGCGAAAAGATCTTGGTCTACGTCCTTACAAGATTGCTTTGACGCAAGAACTTAAGCCAAATGATCGACTTTTGCGTCGGAGATTTAGTGATTGGGCATTGCAACAACTTGACATTGATCCAAATTTTCACAAAAAATTAATCATCAGCGATAAGGCTCATTTCTAGATGAAAGATTCCGATAAACACAACTGCCGAATCTGGTCTGAGAATCATTCAAAAGAAGTTCATAAAAAGCCATTACATCCTCTTAAGTTGACCGTTTGGTGCACATTTAATGCTAAATATACCTTAGGACCATTTCTCATTTTCGATGTTGCTGGAAATTCAGCTACGCTGAATGGAATTCGTTATCGCTCGATGTTGACTATGTGGCCCGAATTGGATGCTATCGACATAGCAGGTAAGTGCTTCCATCAAGATGGCGCTACTTGCCAAAAGTCATGGAAAATTGGATTCAATGGATTAATTCATGCAGACGCTTTCGTGGAGAACATTTGAACATGCGAATTTGCGAAAACACATATGCACCTGCTGCAACCTGCAGTCGCGGTAGTTTCGGTTTGATTGTATCATGTCAAACTAACTTGTGCGGAGTGTGGTAGAATCGAGACTTGCATACAGACCCTTAAGATAAATTATTTATTGTTCTACCATTTATTTTGTTAATTTAGCTAATCAAAACTTTTCATATAATAATAATGCCACATCACAAAATCTTAATATATTTCATGGTCTGTCCAACAAATTCACGAAACCAACATTATGGATACTCTTGGAGAAATTGGCAAATTCTGAAACAAACAAATCCCCATGATGCAATTACCGTTATTAGTAGTATGTCTAATCGATGATATGTTGTCATTAGTAGAAAGGAGACCCAACCCATAATAAAAAAAACCGTTTGCGATTTATTACTTTTGTATTTTAATACTCATTTTAAGAAATATCATTATTATTATATCTGTTTTATTTATAATCCATCAAAAACCCAACCTGTAACTGTTCCTTTGACATAAAGTCACTGTCGTAAATTATATTTTTTAGATTAACTGGAATTTTAAAATTATCAAGAATGTGACAATAAATTCCAAATAAGAAAAGAAACGAAAGAACGAAAATGTCAATTAGTTTCTTATTAAAATACAGCAAAATATATGGGCGAAGTAAAAATATATTAAGGAGGTGGTGTGATAAAGCTCACGAATATACACGATTTTTACTCAATTTACACAAAACCGTAGGAAATTACCAGAAAATATCAGTAATTCAAATACACTGTGTATATTTAAGTACGAGTAAATTCACACAAGAAATGCAATCAAAACAAAACAATAATTAAACCGTTTAAACTGTTTGGAATACACACATAAACTTTAATAATATTTTGCATGGTGGAAATTTATTTGTTCCTTTGTCATAATTTCCTTATCACTGCCCACCATACACTAGCCGGAGAAATATTTTCCAGGTTATAAGATTCCTAAAGTGCCTTCGTTAATGAATAATACTCAATCACAGAAACCACTAATTCTCTTTTTAAATTGATTTTAAAATATTACTGCCAGTATTTACTATTCTTTGTTACTATAATAATAATCAATTTTTAAGAGAAATTCAAACCTTATATTAGACGTTTTTAACTCATGCCCCAATAATAAATACAATGGATAGCAGACTCAATTATCATTTGCAGTCTACCTGTACCTTCTAAGTTAATAGTAATAAAAGCTAGAATTTAAATATGCGATGTTTGTATGTAGGATTATTCATTATAGTTGTAATTGATGAATATTTTTCAAATGTGATTTTTAATCTATTTACTTTTTAAAGCACAAAACCATTATCGTCGTTTATTCTCTAAAAAAAAATTTGTAATTAAATTGAAAAGACTTCAGTTACTTTTAGATAAATGTTCCAGATAATTTTTTTAATGGTGCGGCTTACCCTAGATATTTTATAAGAGAAAGTACGCTCGATACTACCCTTTTTCCGTTTTTCCTCTTGTACATAAATTTAGGGGTGAATTGGTATTTAGGTCACTAACTAAGACGGTTTAACAAAGATTTTAGTTTCAACTTTAATATTTTTTTGTCTTTAACCACAACCTCGTTTGTATTTATTCCGGGGGTAAAACATAAAATATAAATATAACTTTCAAACTTTCATATTTATAGATTATTTCTAGTAGAAATAATGAAAGAGAAAACTTAAGTTTACATTGGCTTGCAACTACTTTTGGGAGGATTTCGAGAATTATTATTAAACAGAGATGAACAGCGAAACATAATTGAAATATCATCTTCAAGTATAAAATTTAAAATACAAATATATCAAAAACCTTTTATTTAAGAGTATTATATAATAATATGAATTAAATGATACCCTCGAAAGTGTTTATTCCAGTGACTGGCCTCGACTATTTAATAGGCAGAAAAACTATAAAATGTTGAAAATATATTTTATTTTATCTCTGATGCGTTTAGATAAATATAAAATTCCAGTAAGGTTCTGTGCTCAGTAGCACATGAGAGAGAGAGAGAAGAAGCAAGTAGGTGAGCTGAATTTATATAAAATACTTGAAGTTGATATAATCTTGAAATCGATGCGATTACTTGAAAGATGGAAATTGTACGTGTTATACAGTTTAATGGAATGAACTGTCAATATGAAAATTCTGTGTCTTGGTTACATTAGGAACCAGTGAATTAATGAATACATACCTGCAGAAACAGCATCATTATTAAGAAATAAAGAAATGGAAAGAAGAGATAATCAAGCTATGTTTATTTGTTTATGAGCAGTTTCTGAATATCAGTTGACTTAATTATTATTAGTTAATTTTATCTTGCAAGTATGTAAACGGTTTATAGAAAGCATATTATAGAAGCAATAGATTGTTAAGACACCTCCGCTTCTGTCGTTAGATGTGAATCAATTCGAGTTTGGGGATGTTACAAATGCTGTATGAAGAATTGGAAGAAATCATTTTTATAGAGCAGCCGCAAGATTTTGAAGGGGATAGTGCATCCTATTTCCTATTCCCATTATCTTCTTATTAGGTATAGCTCATTCTGTGGCTAAAATAGTCACCACATTGTCGATATTATATAATCACAAAATTTCACAGATCATTGTATATAAGTATGCCGAATATGTACGGTTTATTTGGCACTTTGTGTTGTGTGAAGAGGGATTAATTTTGAGAAATACAATGAAATATTGATAAATTTGAAAAGTAATTTTGAAATAACTAAGGCAGAAGTGAGATGTTTTGTTGAGATTAAAATCAAGAGAGAGAACAAAATTAGTTAGTAGAACTCAACACTGTCAATTATAGTCAGTTTCTAAATAGTTTTGGAAAAGGAAAAAAAATTAAGTCCTCGAAGGCAATCAAGGATTATGGAATTATTTACAAGAAAAGTATTGAATCTGTCAAATATAATGTTATGGAAACACAGATGCTTATTATGTAGGTGATATAGAGACAAGAAGTGGTTATATTTTCCATTAAATGCAGCAACAGTCACATGGTTCCCACAAAAATTTGTAGCGCTATCTACAACGCAGGTATATACAGGGTGTTTCGGGAAGGAAGAAAGGAATTTTAAGGACGTATTCTAAAGGTGAAAATAAGAAACAAGTTCCTATAAAATGCTTCCTTGTCACTAAACTCTGCGTCGATTAAGTACTTTGGAATTTGATCAAGTGGTCCTATAGAAAAGCTACGTCAAAAAACGCAAACTTTTCACACTTTTCGAAAAACACTCTCTCAGTTTTATCTTTCTGTTCTTATTTGGGATTTACTGCCACACTTCTTAACATTACCCAAACAATCTAAAAAATATCTGGATTTAAAAAAAATAACCTTTACGCCTATGATTTTACGTCAAAGGAACAGTTAAAGGTTGGTTTTTGACATAAAATATAAATAAACTAAAATAAAAACAATGATGACTCGCAGACGATTCAGAAACTTAATATGTTTCCTATTTTGACGCTAATGCTAATAATCTTTCGTTTGATAATTCTTAAAAATTACACAATTTTAATGTTTATATCATAACCACAGATAGTGCAAAACATCATTGTTTTTATTTTAGTTTATTTATATTTTATGTCAAAAATCAACCATTAACTGTTCCTTTGACGTAAAGTCACAGGCGGAAAGGTTATTTTTTAAAAGATCCAGATATTATTTAGATTGTCTGGGTAATGTTCAGAAGTCTGGCAGTAAATTCCAAATATAAACAGAAAGAAAAAACTGAAAGATGCCACAATTAACTCTCTTCGTCTCTATAAAACTCATAAATAATAAATATAAATACACCACATCATTGATTAAGGTATGATTCATTCCTTAATCAATGACCACATGTAATTACGACCCCCTTTATCCCAAAAGGCTCTAGGAGCCTTGTGCGGGAGGGGGCTACACATTTAAAGACAAGGGACACACATCCAATATCCGTGTATAATGGAAAAATCCCTCTCACAGTATTTTCCATTGCCACGGCCGGGATTCGAACCCGGGACTTTTGGGTGAGAGGCAGGTACTCTCGACCATCAGTCATATAATAATATATATAATATAATTATAAATCTATGAATCGACCAACAAATGGAAAAAGTCCGAAATTTTAGATGTTTCTTTAACATACTGACTGAAGCTCCACTCAGAAGTCTGGGCAAAATCACATTATTCATATCAGAGACCTACTTGAGTGACTAAAACAGTTTCCACAATTTCCCAGTATTTGGAAGGCAGATCTCTAATTTGCATGGGCTATTAGTGCTATTTGATGCATTTTTCTAGAATTCAGTAGATTTTATTGATAGAAACTTTATTAAAATGTCCCAACGTACGATAACTTAGAAGACTAAACTGTATCTCTTATATGTTAGAAAAACAATTATTTCTACTCTCAGAGCTGAATCTTGGCTGAGAGCTTGTAACTGGGATGATTTGTTGGGCAAAAGTTAGGTGCTTTTCATAGAGATTAGAAAGTACGTAAGATTCATTTAAAAAATATATATAAGTATTTCACAAGATAGTTTAACCAAATTTGAAAAATACATATTATCTCGATGAGAAGGTGAAAAAAATACGTATATCTAAGAATTACACTAGAGTAATATTAGGTACACGTTGCGTAATAAAAAAACCAGTGTGTGCAGTAGGAATTCAATATTTATGCATTATTTCGTTGAAAACAAAAATAAAAATTCTCATTTAAGTTCATTAAAAAAATGTATCGGTTTCAGGATATTAATCCTTTGTTTACATATACAAAAGTAGGCTGGTAAGTAAGTCATAACTAAAGTTGTACAGTGATATTTATTGCCATGCCAACAGCTTGTACGGTAATATTACAATACGGATCTGTCAACAACTGTCAACAGATGAAATAATAAATAATTAAACTATAGGGCTATTTATTAATACAAACAGACAGAAAACTCCAAACAATAATAATTAAATACTAAAAAGTATCACTACTGCTCCTGCTTCTTATAATATCTACTATTAATAATGTCTTTATTTTCTGAAATCGATAAACTATTGCACAAATCACGGATGTTATGAATCACAACAGCCTTGGATGTCTTAAAATCCTCGCTCTACGAGCTCGGATTTCAAACCGACATCTGTGGCAGTTATGATACTCATAACATTCCCAGATATGTTAATAGCTATAACCGTACATTTTCTCAGTGTAGACGTAACTGGTATCCAAGGACATAAAAGTCGAACCATCAAAGGTCAAAGGCGCCACCAAAGCTCTCACCTCTGTATAATTAGATAGTCTGTGTCGTAGCTTGAGCATGGATGATTACAAACAAATGGATACGTACAATGAAAGTAAAATTAAAATAATCCTTAACATTTCCCAGCGGATTGGCAGAGAATAGTTGTTTTTTTTTTTAGGTATTAAAACCATTCAAAATCTGTTAAATAAAATTTTGTGAAACGTACTGAACACATTTTGAAAATAACTCAATTAATCCAAGCTGATACAAAAGTGCAAATCAAATTCATTTCAGAAATCACTCCTCATATTAAATATAATACGGTGTAACCACCATGACTGGCACTTAACGAGCAGTATAGAGCAATTCCTGAATGACATAACTTTGAGTTGGAGTACAAAGAAACAAGTTGTGATGAAATCTGACGCCTATCCGGAGTAATCCTTTGCTTAAACTGCGTGTGTTTATTTTCGAGAAACTTGTACAAAGGAGGTAGTATATTAACTTATTTATCTTTACATAACACCCTAGTGAATATAAAGCGTTAATTGTTATTTAATTTCCTATTATACCCTGCAACTTACAGTAAATGGAATACGTAGTCTGCATGTTTCGGGTACTTAATTTGCATTTAACCATTAGGTTCAGAACACGTTAACGATATTAAGAATCACCCAATGGTAACTACAAGAGTTTGTAATGTGCCATTAACCCTTTTTTTAATACTTTGTATGTTGCAACGCTTAATACCTATTACTTTTTTTAAAAATACTTGTACAATATTTATAGAAACTGGTTTATTTTGTTAATATTATTTATTATACAGTGAGGTCAAAAAGCAAGGAACAAATTCAATATCTTCAAAACGCCTAAGTTTTGGAAACATCGTTCGGACAGGTTGCTTTTGATTTTATATTAGGCCTATCTTTAATATATTTTTTATTCTACAGGGTGTCCCAAAAATGCTGAGCTGTGATCAACTTTGATTTTTCAAATGGCAACCCGCAATTTTTTTGGCAATTTCGAATTCCATGTTCTAAAAATCAATGCTGATTAATCTTTTATTTGGTGGAGATGGACAAAGGCTAGTAATGCTCTAAATAATTTGAAAATATAGTGATTCATTTAGTAAAGTTTAGGAGTGTACATTAGTTTATATTGATTTCAAAATAGGATGTAAAAACCGCGTGACATTTATGTTGAAGAAAGCATATAAGTACGTTATTAAAACTCATGTATAATCAATGACATTATTTAACTAGAGAAATAAAAAAGTTATTGTGTTCTTTCACATTTTAATCACTGCGATAGATAGCCCTGTCTCGGTGGTGTGGATATTAAAAGGAGTCAAAAGGCACAGACCAGCTTTTTGAGGCATATTTTCGGTATTAGACGTCCAGAACTAATTTCTCATAAGCCGAAAGATGCTCACTGGCTTAATATGCAAAATCGTAGAAAACTGCATATAACACGTATTAAAATATAATACATCTGCTTATTTCTACAGAAGAATTTCTTATACATAGAACCGATGTACCTATATAATTTATATTTACGTCACCAAAATATCCTTACAGTACCACATCACAAAAAGAAAATTTTTTAGCGGTCTTATTTCTAAAAAATACTCAACATATGTAACTGTACTTAGGCCAACTCGTATTACCGAGATTTTTGTCAACAGACATTTAACAAAGAATTGATCATTAAATAAGAAAAATAAAAAATTGGAAATTAAGTTTGTGTCTACTGGATGATTATATGACCTCTGGTATAAAATTATTAGTTTTAGGGTACAAGGAGTTGTCCTCTCAAATCACAATATCAATTCAATGTCTTGTTAATTTATATTATTTCAATAAAAAAGGTTTTGCAAATATAAAAAATATTTGGTTTAACCCCATAACATTTGTTTTACATTTAAAATCAAATTACAATAAAATACATAAAATCGGAACTTAATTTTCTTAAAACAACTGTATCTCGACCACGACAACCCAATAACAAATTGCAATTGTAATGTAATTTTGTGTGCAGAAAAAACTTCATTTAAGTACTTCATGTATAACAAGTAACGAATGTCCAACAATTTACAGGGCCATGCGGCTTTATAAATCTAGAAAGCGATTGTCGATGGTCACATAGAACAAGTTCATTGGTATAGTTTTTTGAATTTACTCTGATTTAACCGAGGACGTTATTTTTTAAATTTTGAAGTTGCACCAACCGGCAAAATCGATAGTAAACTCCAAAATCCTTAAAAAATTGATAAAATATTAATAAACAATTTAGTTTTCAGTCACTTTTGGTTACTTCCAGAGAAATAGCACTATTGTCAATTTAATCATATCATCGTTCCTAATATTTAAGACCAAACGCAATGTCTTTAATTCTAAATTTTAATCACTTTTAATACTTTGTAAATATGAATTAAATGCAATAAATTATTAGCTATAGATATTTTAATAACAGCCTAGATTCGTTCTGTCAATATTAAGAATTTGTATTGTAGACGTCCTTTTTAAATCAATTGTATACAATATTATAATATATTAAAACTGTGTTGCATCTGTTATTTTTGATATAGGGGAAAATTGAATAATTGTTCTATTTTAATTTTTCTAATTATTTCTTTGTAACTGATGCTGGAGAGGCAAAAGTACGTAGTTCTCACCAAAAATTTTCAAGTTTAATTCCTGGTTGTGTAATGAAATTAACCTTGAGATTGAATACGTCCAGGAGGATGATATAAGTAATAAGTAATGTTTTAGAAACAGCAATAAAATACTCTAATAATAATTAGTAATATGCTGGACATTAGTATTAGACATCACATGCATATGTTGGGTTTGGCGATCCCAAATGATCCAAATATTAGATAGTGATAGGAATACTTTAGTTATCATATAAACTGCTAAAAGCTACGATTATTCCATTAAGTGCACATATTTGTCTAGACCTGTTTTATCTGTATGGATTTTGTGATGAAATAATTGGGCAGATTGTAGCACTAGATAATTTATGTCGTTAATATGTGTCCTTTACTTACCATGAATAGTAAATGTTAACTCAGAGATGTAAATGATTAATGAATAGAAAAATTTGGCTTAATAATACGGGGTGTGTCCTAAATTATCAAAAGTATTCATTTTTGAAGTGATTTTATGTAAAAATGTATCCTAAAGTTTTTTGTTTTCGAAATATGAAGCGCTGAATATTTTATTATATTTCTGACTTTATCTTCTGTATTCCACATTTCATGGATATGAAATAAAATTTGGGTACCTACACGAAAACTCAGTAGCACCTTTACACAAAATGACACAATGAGTGATACATTTTGTGCGAAACATACATATTAAGTTTTCCCAAAATTTGTTTGTACAACGCCACCACTCATCATTTATATTTTCTTTTTAGATTTTGTGATTAACGTAAAAACTTTTAGTGCTTTTCCCTTTTTTTTTCTAAACCTTTCGGTTTAAACAATACTATGCGCAGATGTCTCTTTAAAATGTAAAGAAACATCTGCGCATAGTTTTGAACTTTTAAAAAACTGTACAAGCCTTTGAGTTACCGTTAGCTAATGCAAAAAGTCTTATTTTATTCGATATTGCATTATATAAAAGTTTATGTAATTATTATTTTCTGTTAAGTGTAGTTTCGTTTGCGAATACTGAAATGGCTTAGATATCTTCTTATGCGGAGCGGGATTTGTTTGACTGCAAGAACTTCATCGCTCGGGGATGAAATTCTGAATGTGATTATAGAGGAGATAAATATTGAGAATCAAATGAAAGTCATTTCTAAAATTTTTTAGAAAATGTATTGTATCCACTCTGCAACCAAAAACTTTATCACACAAACAATTTTTACCGTGAGTTAATTGGTGTTAATAGTTCTTAAAACCGGTTAAGGATGGAAGAAATCATAATTCTTTTGTCTTAAATTATAATAACTATGCTCATTTAATGTAAAGATAGGAGGATAAACAACAATAATAGTACAAATACAAGTCAATGAAAATTCAACTCTACTCGATTGTTTAGCCGACCCTAGACGCTACTGTGCACTTGTACGGTATGCTTGCGCAAGTAAATCGTTACCAGCAGAACTGAGCGTGTAGAAGAATAGTTTAATCTACTGTTTCAATCGACATGATTTTTCGCATTAAATAATTATGAGGGCAAGATCGTCAACACGAGTTTTTAAGCATCATGAACCAATTGCAACGAGTATAAGCATTTTCCAATCGATAGTCACTGTGCCCAATAGCATAGCAATTTCAACTAACATTCTCAAAACGGATATGATTGATCGAATAATTAATCGAATAACCTAATTTGTAAACTAAATTATACCATTAGCAGATTACGCGGCCGATCTGCCTCAAATAACTGCCCTAGTTCTCAGTGATGTTTTAGTCTGTTTCCTACTACAGGCAATCTTAAGGATGACTTCTCAAGTAAGACAACACGTATACATATGTACAGATTGGATGTATATCGTTGTCCTACGCGTTAAAATAGTTACGGAATCATTTCTCTCTCTAACAAATCTCGAAATATAGGTATTTAATAGTTGTGGCAAGTTACTAGTTATAATAATTGTACTGGAACGTTTTCGATTGCAAATAGTTGTGCAATGTTTATATTATGGTATGGTATTTATTTGATCTCAAAATTTATTTGTATTTCAATTTCTGGATCCAAAACAATGAATAACTTATTCCTATGATACGCTGGCGTGGATGTAGAGAGTAACCGATGTACAAAGTTAGAATATGATGCTGAAATATGTTTTTGATATTTAACCAATCTAACTGTTTAAAAAATATCTACTAAATAGCGAAACCAAGATTACTAACAAATTGGCAACATGTGTTTTGGACTATCCGAGTTCCTTTTTTTGTGTAAGTGTCCAAACAAGCATAAATCACAATAACTAATAACTAACTAACTAACTTCATAATTAAGGATATTTCGATTACTAAAAACTATTTTAAATTTATATGCATTCTATGAAATTTTATAACGTGCTTCTTAAATTTTAAATTTAAAACAACACCTAATTATTTTGCTTGTTTATCGACAAATTTTACGCTATTTTATGTTGTACAATTTCCTGCCAAGGAATGCCGGATAACTTGATGAATTTCTGATTTATTCTCAAAAAACTGAAAAACGAGGTTTTTTCAAAGACATACCTTAATAAGTACCAATTTAATGAAACATGGCTTTTTTATAAATTTTGCTAAGTATGTTTTCTATAATAAATATATATGAATCTCTATTTTCAGTACATTTGAGAGACCTAGTATATTTTTGAAAACATATGCAAGTTACATTAGTAGCTTCCTTTGTCTATAAAAACTGCATACATCAGGTCTAGCGATAAGACCGATGTTATAAATATATGTAAGACTGCCGTTGTACGACACTTGGCTAGATTACGTCTCATTGTATTTAATTAACGTTCTAATAAATTTTGTTCCTTTTTTAAAAATTTGTTTTTTGGTCCAACGACGAAAACTGGCGCAGTCGGTAGGATTAGTGATAAAAGTTCTATCGAAGATTCTTTTTGGATTTCAATCCTTAAATCGCTAAATCAAACCTACGAGGAAAAAAGAAAAAATTTACAAGTTCGGTGAATTGAGTAGTCGAACGAGAAGACAAATTAAATCTGAGGTAATCTACAAGTCATTTAATTACTAAATTACAATCGCTGTAATTATCGGGCAATAGAGCCAAGTAATTAAAAACCCAGATCATCGTGATCAACCACAGAAGAGGGAAATTCTCCAAAAATCTAGAATCGCCTAGACTCTTCGAGGGAAACTTAGAATAAGGTAGATTTAAGAAGAAAACGAAGACAAGAAGAAAGTTAAGTGATAAGTGACAAGTGAAAAGTGTTCGTGATTCTTATACAGGATTACAGTTTAACACAAATTAGGATACATCTTTCAATGAAGCCATCTATACTCTACATGCTGTAAGCGACGTTTATTTTATTAACTTTTTGTAACATTTTATTATTATTCTTACGATTTTATTATTGTACATTTTATTCTATCACATTTAAACTGGACGAACTCTTGAATAATTTTCAAAGTCTAAATATTTCAAAGTCAAAGAAATCTTCAGACATGACAGAAATTAACTACGGATTATTAAGGTATCAAGCCGATAATATCCCAACCTTTGACGGTAACCCTAAGTTGCTGCAAAGATTTATCTCAGCGTCTGAAAACTTACTAAGAGCTTTTCAAGATATTCAAAATCCAAATGCCCCTATTAATATTTGTTTATTAGATACTATCTATTCAAAATTAAGTAATCGAGCAGCCGATCTAATTTGCTCACGTTCCGAAATTAATAATTGGCAATTAATTAAAGAACTATTAATAAACACATTTTCTGACCAAAGAAGTATAGATTGTTTAATACAGGATATGTTATCTTTAAAAATTAATAAAAACGAAGATCCTATTGCCTTTGGTATGAGACTCCAGGATACTCGTAGCCTCTTATTTTCAAAATTAAATGCAACAGATGAGGACAGACAGACGAAACTTATGAAAATACAACATTACGACTCGTTCGCTTTAAAGACCTATATAAATAACTTACCTTACAATATTCAACTAGTGATCAGATTAAAAGAACCCATATCTCTTGAACAAGCCATGAGCTTTGTACAGGAAGAAGAAAACTTTCAACAATTTAAATTTCGATCAAATTTTAATGTTAATGTCAATAGACCTCCTCAAAAACAAAATTCAGTTAATAATTCGTCAATGACCAATCCATCGACAAGTTTTCAAACATATCCGCGTAATCCAAATTATTATAACCCACCTCAAACATCTTATCAACCAAATTTTTCAAATAATAATACTCAAAACTTTCCCCGACAACCAATACCAATCACACCTAAACCTAATTTTAATCAAAGATTCCCTACTAATAAACAAGTATTCGGTAAACCAATAAACGTTTGGAGACCCGGAAACATGCAAGACACGTACAAACCAACACCAATGAGTGTTACCACAAGAAATAAGTACCAAATAATTTCCAAAATAACAAAACAAATCAATTGTTTAATCAAGAGGTATCAGAAAACATAACATACGAAAACCCAATCGAGCAACAAGCGACGGAAAACAACTCCGAGAACATACAAAATGATTATACAGCTAATCATTTACAATTCGATAATTATAATTATTATCCATCATGTTCCTATAACAACGATCAAACAAATTCTGATATTGATTATACTGCTAATCAATCTAACACCGATTCATACATTAATCAAAATGCATTCGATAACTCTAACTCAACTTACAATGTCGAACAACAATCACAACAACCGGATTTTTACGAGACTTACATGACACAAAATACGACATAATACATTTAAACAATTACTCTCCCGAATTACCTTTCATAATAATTCCCGAAATTCAAGCCAAATTCTTAATAGATACAGGTAGCACGCGAAGTTTTATAAAGCCAAATTTAGCTTATACATTTTTCTCAAACTCGATAAAAAATGAATTATTTCAAGTATCAACTGCCCACGCAACATCCTTTCATGACGAAATTATTAATATCCCTTTATTCCCTAGTTTTAAAACAACAGGAAATCATAAATTCTACTTATTCGACTTTTCTGAAAAATTTAATGGACTAATAGGATTAGACCTCTTATCTCAAATTAAAGCAAATATAGATTTACAAAAATTCCAATTAATAACACCCAACGCTGTATTACCAATTTATTCAACCTTCCAAAACGACTCTAACGTAAGTCAACCACAAAAATTCAAACCTTATCATATTATAATCCCCGGAAGAACACAACAAGTAATTAAAATTCCAACTATACAAAATAAAGGTGTAGGAATACTAAATTACGTTAAAATATCAAATACAGAAATACCCCGATCGTTAGTTAAAATCCAAAATAATTTCGCTATAACAACTATATTAAACTTAAGCGAAAGAGAAATTAAACTAACAATTTCAAAACCTTTTAATGTTGAACTAATTGATGAAACTGAAGTACACTTTTTCAAAGAATCGATGCCAACGGAAAATACTGAATATTCACAAGACTATGACAACTTACTAAAACAAAATCAAAAAAACTTAAGACTAAGCCACTGTAACACCGAGGAATATCAAGCTATTCGAAATCTATGCTTTGAATACCGAGACATATTTCATCACGACGATGTCCCTTTATCATTCACTAATCAAATTAAACATGACATCAAACTCAAGAATGACTCCCCAATTTTCACTAAATCTTATAGATACCCTCATATACATAAAGCCGAAGTTGACTCTCAAGTACAAAAAATGTTAAGCTCTAACATAATCCAAAATTCGAATTCACCATGGTCCTCGCCCATCTGGATAGTGCCAAAAAAATTAGACGCGTCCAATAAAAAGAAATGGCGTGTAGTTATCGATTACCGAAAACTAAACGAACAAACAATTGACGACAAATTCCCATTACCCAATATCACTGACATTTTAGACAAGCTAGGAAAGTGTAATTATTTTTCGACTCTCGATCTAGCCAACGGATTCCACCAAATAGAAATGAATCCTAATGATATTGCAAAAACAGCATTTTCCACTGACACCGGACATTTTGAGTTTAAAAGTATGCCCTTCGGTCTAAAAAACGCGCCCTCAACTTTCCAAAGAGTTATGAATAATATACTTCGTGGCCTGCAGAATGAAATCTGTGCAGTTTACTTAGACGACATTATTATATTTTCTACATCCCTTCAGGAGCACATTCAAAGATTAAGATCAGTTTTCCAAAGAATACGCGAATCAAATTTTAAAATCCAACTTGACAAGTCGGAATTCCTCAAACGAGAAGTAGCATACCTAGGACACCTAATTACATCCGAAGGAGTAAAACCTAATCCCGATAAAATTTCAGCTATCAAAAATTATCCGATTCCTAAAACCCCTAAAGAAATAAAATCCTTCTTAGGACTTGCCGGTTATTACCGTAAATTCATAAGGGATTTCGCCAAAATATCCAAGCCTATGACATCATGTTTAAAGAAAGATTCTAAAGTTATCCATTCTCCAGAATTCGTGAAACCATTTAATCATTTAAAGAACTTATTAATAAATGCCCCTATTTTACAATACCCAGACTTCTCCCAGCCTTTTGTACTGACAACCGATGCTTCAAATGTAGCCATTGGATCGGTACTCTCGCAAGGAACTCCACCTAACGATAAACCAATATCCTATGCGTCTCGAACCCTTAACGAAACCGAACAAAGATACTCGGTAATTGAACGCGAGCTATTATCAATTGTCTGGAGCTGCAAAGTTCATAGACCATATCTATTTGGAAATAAATTCAAGATATATACGGACCACCGCCCGCTAGTATGGCTCTTTAACCTGAAAGAACCTAATTCAAAATTAATAAGATGGCGTTTAAAGCTCGAAGAATACGATTTTGAAATTATCTATAAAAACGGCAAACAAAACACGAACGCTGACGCCTTATCGCGGATTCAACTAAACACAAACGAGACCGACTCAATAGCTAATAACCCAGGCGACGTAGATCAAGACGTGCTAGACTATTTGAGACAATTAGCTGAAAATCCGACTGAAATCACTAATTCGCAAACCCCTGACGAAACCCAAAATACTGAAACTCTTGTTAATAACCAACCTACTAATAATCAACAAAAAATTAAAATAATCCAAGATATACAAATTAATGATACAAACGACACGGTTCACACAAGTAGTAACGAAACTAGAAATAACGGAATACCGATATTAGATGAAATAATTAATAATAAATTAAATCAAATCATAATTGACAAAAATGCCCGTCCAGGTATTAAAATTAGTGAAACGAAATTCGATGACAAAACCATCAAAACGATAAAAATTCCTTTAAATGACCCCCAATCTATAATTGACGCCTTAAAAAATTATATCGATCCTGACAGACGGACATACATATATTTCCAGTGTAAAGAATTAATTCCATTAGTTACCCAAACGTATATGCAACATTTTAAACCATTAAAGTTATACCAATGCACTAAATTAGTTAATAACATCACCGGAAAAGACGAACAACTAATGTTTATTAAACACCAACATGAAGGAAAAACAAATCACCGAGGTATCGGCGAAACGTATGAAAAACTAAAAATTAATTACTATTGGAAAAACATGAAAAACGACATCACAAATTATATTAACCAATGCGATATTTGCCAAACAGCCAAATATTCCAGACAAAACCCTTACGTACCCCTAGTCCTAACCGAGACACCGAATAAACCCTTCCAAGTACTACATGCTGACCTTTTCTATTTTGACCATCAGACATTTTTAACCATCATAGATAAATTCACGAAACTAGGTCAGGCGTACCCATGTACAAAAGACGCAATATCAGTGCAAGAAAAATTAATTCAATATTTTTCAACCTATGGTATCCCCGACTCGATAGTGATAGATAACGGTACCGAATTTAAAAACGAGACAATACAAGAACTCTTAAAATTACAAAAAATCAAGGTTCATTTTACCACCCCAAAACATCACGAATCTAACTCTCCGATCGAACGATTTCATTCGACACTGATCGAACACCTAAGAATTCTAAAACAAACACATACAGATTTTACACCAACAATGTTAATGCCCTATGCAATCATCGCCTATAATAATACAATACACTCCTCTACAAAATATACTCCTTTTGAGCTAACCTTCGGACACACCAATCTCCGAGACCCTTTCGATTTAGTATCTACTACTTTTTACTCAGACTATATCTCAAACCATAAAGACAAACTAACAACATTATACCACGAAATATCAAAAAACCAAGAATCAGAGAAAAATAAGATAATCAACAAACACAACGAAAAAGGCGATAAACAATACCACTTTAAAATCAACCAAACAGTTTACAAACTAAGTGAACGATTGAAAAGCAAAAATAAATTTAACGGTCCTTATAAATTAATCGAATTACTCGAACATAATAAGGCAAAAATAAAAAATACTAAAAATAACAAAACCGAAACTATACACCTAAAGGAATTAAAGAAACCCCATATCCTTTCAGATTCCTCGTCATCAAACCAGGAATAAACCACCCAACTTACCACAAAATTGAAGATAACCCTGGACTATTACCAATAAGACTAGGCACTACACAAGTAACCAGCACATACTGGACCTTTATACAAATATTCAACTTAGAACCAATTGTTAATGAATTCCAAATAATAAGAACTAAATTTAATAATTTAAAATCTTCAATAAAATCCGACAAAACATACGACGGAGAATATTTTAACTCATATAACATAATTCAAAATTTAGAATTGAAAATTCTAGAACAAATTAATCAATTAAATCCAAAATCACCTAGACAAAAAAGAGGACTAATCAATGGCTTAGGATCAATCGTTAAATGTTTAACAGGAAATCTAGATAATGAAGATGCTGAAAAATTTAACTTTCAAATTAACCAGCTTCAAGCTAATCAAAACAAATTTAAAACGATTCTAGAAAATCAAATAACTTTATTAAATTCATCAATAAACAATTTTAATATTCTAGCTCGAAATTTATCACACAATCAAATTATTCTAGAATCTCGCATTATACAAATTCAAGATATAATAAAGACTACAACTATAGATCAAATGAACTACCACCACTATTTCTTAACACACATGGTCCTAAATCAAATTACAGCTATTTTTCAGACAATCTACAATATCTTTGACAAGGTAGAAATAGCCATATCCTTTGCAAAATTAAACACCCTACATAATTCTATTGTCAGACCCACTGATTTATTGTCCGAAATACAATCAATAGAAAAATATTTAACCGATGTCAAACTACCTTTGGAACCCACCTTAGATAAAATTTTGGGATTCGAAAATATTATAAATATCAAGAGTTATTCCAAAAATTATGAAATAATCTTTATACTCGAGATTCCATTAGTTGAACCTAACAATTATCAATATTATCAATTGTACCCTTTACCAATAAAACATAAGGAATCTTATCACATGATTCTGCCCAAAAATATATATTTAGCAGTAAGTGACTATAATTTTATACTATCTAATGATAAATGTAAGGAAATATCAACAGAAGAATACATTTGTAATAATATGAACCCAGTAAAAATTAATGACAATGCACCTTGTGAAGTCAATTTGTTAAAATTCTCAAAAAATATAGACAATTGTTACCCAATACCGGTTAACATTGACAAACTTCAAATTCAAAAAATAATAAACGAAAAATTAATCGTTATCGCACCGCAACCTCTAGTTGCTGTACAACAATGTAAAAATGTTAAAGATAACATACCACTCTTTGGTAGCTACGTTATTCATCTAGACACGACGTGTACGATTAATATAGAAAATCATATCTTAAAAACTTGTTCAAATTCAAAAAGCAATTTTAGGAAAATCGACTTGCCAAATCTCAACTTAGAATCAAATTCAAGTAGTAAACTGACAAATTATAATCCAGAAATGTTTAACCTCAACTTAATTAATACCCATCAATTGCTAAAAACCCAAAGAGATATGGAATCTCAAAAGAGAGAATTAAGCAAAATAAATAATTCTGTTTATATTTCTAAACCGTCCATTTGGACAATACTATTATATATAGCTATTATAATAACTATACTTTACCTGATGTATTCAAAATGCTTTTTAAAATTCAAAATAAAGAATAATGCTAATAATTCAGAAGATAATAATATAATTATTTGAAAAATTAATTAAAAGATTAATTTTTCATCTAAACACGGAGAAGTTACATTAGTAGCTTCCTTTGTCTATAAAAACTGCATACATCAGGTCTAGCGATAAGACCGATGTTATAAAAATATATGTAAGACCGCCGTTGTACGACACTTGGCTAGATTACGTCTCATTGTATTTAATTAACGTTCTAATAAATTTTGTTCCTTTTTTAAAAATTTGTTTTTTGGTCCAACGACGAAAACTTGCATTTTGTAATATTTCTAGTGCACATTATTGCTGCGTCTAATTTGTATACAGAAAATATATTATAAAACGGCCACCGCTGAGAGCGAGTAATTTCTGTCAGGCCAGTGTTGAGGTCAGCACTCATATTGCTTCCCTCTTCCACCTGTTACATTACAACTTTAACCCCTAATCCTAAACGGGGTATTAAATCAACCTTTTTACATGTGAAGGAGATTTGAATGAAACAGGCGCCAGGCATTGATTGTAGCAACATTCCGAGCAAAAAGCAATATTTTTAAAATTACAAAAACGCTAGCGAAATGCTAAGCGTTAGGTAGACATATATTTATTACGTATGCCATATGAGTCAACGCAGTGGATGATTTAGTATAAAAAAATGCAGAGAAAGCTGTTCTTTTTTTTGCCAATATTAAAATACATATGTTACAATCTACAATCTAAAACAAAGTAATTGGAGATAGACGTCTTCTTTGTTTGTGCTTTTGTTCTATTTTTTTAACTTTTTTGTAAATATTTGTAGTTTATTGCATCTTTAAATTTCTGTGTTAGTGCACTTGTGAGTAAATAAGTTAATAAATAAATTATGTATTTTCAAGAGCATTTACTTTTTTATTTCTGATGGTATTTTAATTACCCCTAAATTGTTCGTACGCAAACAATCGTAGGTAATCATATATTAATCGTTGCCGGTTAACTCTAGCCTAGCAAATATATTATGCTTTATAAAAAAACTGACTATAATCTAGATTTATAAAAAAATGTATATCGTGTAACTTTCAAACAAATATATATTTTTTGCCAAATAAGTTTATATGACTGACTGTTTTATGATCAGGTAATATTGTGTTCACTCCTTGGTAATATTGTGGTAAATATGAAACTTGTGGATGCAGAAGCTTATTTAAAGTCAATATTTAAACCGTACGCCCCTAATTGTGTACAATATTGATTTATTAATAATATTCAAGCAAGATTAATTAATAACAAAATGCATGTTCTAGTGCCATATACCTCGAAAAATACATGATGCAACTACGGGAAACCCAACGAATTACAAATCTATTATTTATCTAGTTATTTTTATCAAATTTTAACTACACTCACTTGGTTATTGGCAGCAACCAATTAAGCTTTGATATCCTTAGCTCCAATTAGCTTTACGATTGGGTATGGATTAAATGCATTGCATGTGACGCCCTGTATAATTGTGGTCGAAAAATATAACATTTTTTTTTTCACTACACCGATCTGTACCGATTTTGAACTTTAAATTTAAATTTTTTTAAATCTGTATATTTTGAGCCAAAGAATTTTCAATTAGGTACTCTATCTCCCATTCTTCATGACTCACTCTGTATACCGATAATTATTTAAAATGTAGAAATTCTCTTCGGTTTATTGTAATTTCCTTGTGTCCTTTTTAAAATGTTAAAATGTTTTTATATGTTTCGATATTAAAATATCACAAAATTTCAGCCGTAGCTTAATTATTAATATATATTAATATAGCTTTGACGCAGTGTATTTTTCTACAAATTTTTGCAATAAACATTATTATATATAATATCTGATAGTTTTACGCTGAACAATTTAGAAACAGAAATAATTCAACAAATCCACATGATAATAACCCTTTATCGAAATGCAATATTTAAGTTTCGATATCATTTCTCCCATTCTACGTCACCAATATAATACGAATTACGGTACCTTTCTGTCCTGTCTGTTCTGTTTGAAGGTTTCAGATATTCGTGTTTTATTTAAAAATTCTGGGCCGTTTAAACTGCTGAATTTCATGCAATATCTTTTTATGGTTTTATTGTATTAAAACCGCATTGTTTTTGTAACTATAAAAGGGGTTTTCCGCTCAAAGGATATTCTGCACATATATGTTGTTTGATACTATTACTAGACGCATTTTATTTCAGCGCTAAAAATATACCCATCTATTTATAAGGCGATTCTTTGTTTCCATCTCCTATTATACTCTTGAATAGCTATTTTTATTTTTTCACATAGGTAGAATTCTTGTTGATGTATGGAAAAATGTAAAAAGTTTTCCAATTCGATTTGAAAGTTTATCGAGTTTTGCAATTACTTAAATATAATATTATAACTATGTACAGACGAGTGACTGCTTCTCGAATTAAATTAATATTTGTAATACACTATATTAGTAATTTGAATATAGGTATTAATGAATTTGAGTGCATACATGTAGGTATATGCAAAGAAATTAACAAAAAGGAAAATAAATAAATTATATTAGGTTGGGTTAGTTGAATTTTTGTATTATCAGTAAAATTCATAATATCAAACTCTGTGCATGTAACATATATTACAGATTCTATCAATAGAGAAATATATTATTTAATTTTTCTTTCTATTGAATAGCCCTTTACATAAGGTACATCTATTATACCACCAAAACACCGCACGCGCCTTATGTGTAAGTGAAAGTATGGACGAGGTCGAGTAAAGAATACTATAACTTATTTCGAAACAAAGAAGATGATTGAAAATTTCAGGGTTAAAAGAGCTATATTTTCTGATAGCACGAGTATAAGTCACTCGGTGGTATTAACAATGCAACTTTGGCAAAACAATCCGCATGAAAAAACTGAAATTCATCGGATCATCAATATTTCAAAGTGGTTATGAAGCTCTTAAGAGTATCGCTCATCATTTATATTAGCCCGATTTTTTATTGAATTCAAAATCGTCAATGTCATTTTAGATGTCAGAAGAAATTTCCAGAAGAGGTTTCGTGTTCTCTCCATCGTTGAATATCTTGAAACCTTCCCATTTTCATCATATTTTCTTCTGAAGTGGAACGCTAAGTTTTCAAAATATTTAACGCGGAAGAAGACCCGAAAACTTTTCTACAAATCATCTGTTTTGAAAAAGCTTTAGAAGTAGAAGAAATTATCACAGGTAGTCAATTCGGCCATAGACATTGAAGGACTACTATTCACAACTGAGAATAATGTGTTGATGTTTGGTCTAATTTGCTTAAGATTTTTTGGGAAATATAATAGATTCAAGTTTACGAGATTATTCGAACACCATTGCAGAATTTTAGCCAAATTAAAATTAATCAAGTTCGTCAGTCCGCATTCTGTAAGATTCAGCTCAACTTCCTAGTTCTTGAAAAGCAGAGCGAACTGTCATTAATTAAACTGTGGCCAAAGTTAAACTTTGCAAGTCATTAATGTGAAAGATAAACAAAATTATTTATAAAAATAGATCCGTATAGAATACCCAAGTTAGTACAAATTATTCGGACAATATCTCCTAGAAGTAAAGTCCTTATTTTCTATTTTTTGTTCCTAGTTATCTTAATTATTTGTTCCATTTAAAATTTGAGGCATATGAAGAAGCTTATTATCCTTGCCACCTTTTTCCCCTACATCTTGTTTTATGTCTCAGTTTTTTATGTTTAAGACATGGTATTGCTTCTTTTCTTCCAGATACTATTTTTTTCTTTAACTCTCCACATTATAGTACAAAATGATTAGCATATTTACAAAAACGCATCTTCTAGAGATACTTCTGTTCGTCTGTTTTTTAAAATCATCAGCGTTTTGTTTTTTGAGTTATTCATCGCCTGAAAATGATTTGTAATGCCTGATGGTTCACTATCTGTTCAAACTAAAAAAAAATGTATCTTTAAGATCCAAGTGCTGTTTATATTCTCTAACTATAACTGCATTTGAGGCAACTTTTCAACCAAGTTGTAAAGTAGCTCTGGATTAGAAAACAAAATCGACACCTTTCATTGTTGAATGTCATTGAAACCTTCCTAATGTATTTCCTCAAACTAAATAATTTTTATGTTTTTGATTAATGAATGACAAAATAGTCCATTCCGAACTGCCAAAGTTCATCTCTAACATTTTAAATGATTTTACCTACATTTCTTGGATATGTTAATGAGGACTTTGCAGTATCTTTAGCAGTGCCTCTATCCAGTCGTAACAGATTATTGTAGTTAATTCGGACCATTTTGTTGACCTATCAAACTCACTTATGAAAATGGGCCGCTCAGTAAGTTTCCCTTAAGTCCCTGTGATCTTTGATGAAGAAATTGGTAATCAAGTTAAGTTGCATCAAATTTTCAATTAATTAAAACTGCAAGAATTATGCAATTGTAAGCACAACGTCGTTAATTTTTTCTCCAGCCGCAATAACAGTAATTTTGCAATCCAGTACAGTTAAAATCTAACTTACTTATAGTTTTCATTATAGCTTCTTCTCCTTCTGGCATAATCATTATCCTCAGGTTTATACCTTGGCATTTTTAGTTTAGTGTTGTAACATTGTTCTCTCTCATACAGGCTTCCAAGATTTACAGATATTTTTTAATACTTGCTTAAAATTTTCTTCAATAACTCCACTTCTTTCATAAAATTTTTCCAAATCCAAATGGGAGATGTACGATACTTTTGATGATTTTTATCATTATCTTTTTTTTTATCACTTATTTAACGTCGGCCTATTTCCGCTACAGAGGCCAATCACCGACGCCAGGAGACGGGCAACCCCCAACCTGGAAATTTTGCCGAACCTCTTATCTTACTAAAAGGCAAGTAAAAAATCCCTAATTTTTTACTTGCCTAACATTTAATAGACAAGGGACCGACTGCTTTACATCCCCTCCGAAGGATGGTATATCCTCAATACACCTCTCGCCTACAGTTGCATTGCTTCTGCGATATAGCTGATATACAAGCCGCTAGAAGTTGGGAAGCGAGACCGCGTCTTTCCGTGGATAGTCACCCATCCAAAGTACTAACCGCGGCAATGTTGCTTTACTCCTAATATCGCTATGAGTGAGTGAAGTCAGTCCTCCGCTCGCTGCCCATCATTATCTTCTTTACCTTACTTTTTCATTAAAATATCTGACTGCATTTTGGTAGTATCAGATTGTCTCGATTTTGTTTGCAATGTTTCAATGTTTCAATATATAATTTTTCAACAACACTGATTTTCCTTATCTAGTTTTTTTCAGATACACTTAAATGTATACAAAGTTTTTGACAATTTTTATCAAATTAATTATATTACATAAGAGTAGTTTTTTTCTACCGAGAGATCAACAATAGTACATTACATACCGAGCTGAGAGGTGCTTCATTACAGCCGAGGGTTGACAGAGGCGCGTAGCGCCGAGGTCAGATGTAAACGCAAGGCTGTAATGAAAACGACCAGCGAGGTATGTATACTATTTTCTTCACAATCATTGTATAATAACATAATAACAGCATACAATTTTTTTATTTAATTGAATAGATAGTGAATGAGAATTAGGAAATTATGCAAAATAAGTAGGTAGGCTGCAGTGATAAAAGTTGAGCGTTGCTAGGTAACGAGCATTAAAGTTCTTCTGTCAAATAAATTAGGTTATTTCCACAAGTATTTATTATCAATAATTTCTGTTAAATTCGCTCAAAATTCTACAACAAAATGTTTGATTCTGATCATTTGTGACTTAGAGAGTGTACTTCACCAAATTTTACAGCTGCTGCACAAAAGACAACCAGAAGATTTGCTGCCGCAAAGTGTGACGTTTAACTTGCCGGAAAAGTGACGTTTCTAGCCGGTAAAGCTACTTTACCGGCTAGCTGGCTAGCTGGAAAAGAAGAGTGAACAAATGCCTGCCTCCCAACTTTTTATAAGCTGGCAATTGAAGCATTACGTATATGATTGTGAATAAAAATATGTATATATCGAACTAATAATCAACAAATGAATTATTGACATCTAAAAATTAAAATCCAATATTTTGTAATTCAACAAACGACTTACTTATATAAGTAATAAATGCTAAATTAAAAATTACATAAATAAATAACAATAAACAAACATGAATAATATACCTAAAAATATTAAAAATAAAAATTGTACTTGCTAAATAATAAATAATATGTTTATCGGATAAAAACAGTATTATGAAAATTAACTCGAGAGGTTGTTACAAATTAAACGTCAATGAATTGTATCGCTAAAGACAATTTGCCACGCCCTTGAGTAAACAGTTGAATTGGATTACTCTCAATAATTTTAATATCATTATAGACATTGAATACCAATTCTTATACAATTGCTCTTGACATATCTACATTCTTGTACTACAACAAAGAAATCAAGTATCTGGGTAGGCCTCGGTATCGTTAAATCCGTAATCTTCTTCGTTTTTAACGATGTGAATCTTGTCACTATTTTTACAAAAAGAATAGAACTTTAAAATTTTAATAAACCGAAACAGATAGAACCAACTATTCTAGTAACTTTGTAGAAACAATGCAATGATGCTAGCAATGTTGGATTTATTTTTCTCAGATAATTGTCGCTAATATAACATTTATTATTTACCTAATTTCACACAAAGCATTAAAGTTATAAATTGAGCGATTATAAGCGCAAAACTACCCATTAAATATTAAACTCAAAGCGACTTATTATATTATTATACCTATACCATATTTTAAAAGGAAATTAACTTTACAGAAAGTGAGCTGTTGGTTGTAAATTCTAACTCTTATTTATATTTTGTTTTCGTTTTAAATAGCAGATTTAAAAACAAGACGGATTTAGAATGATCCAATACCTTCCATCTTGGACGCTGGTCTCCAAGGGATCTGCTGAAATTGTCGGCTTGACCGAGAATTTGATGAGTAAGATTTCAGTCGGAGATGTTGCCGGCAAGCGAACCTAATATAGAACACTGCCGGGAATAAACATAAAAGAATGAACTTTCGCAGATTTACTGTTTTTCGAAGTTCTCAGACTCAATAACTTACTTCCCAAATAACTCTATTTACTCTAAGTTTTCTAATATCCGCTTCCGCATACCTGCAGAATAAATGCGGAATAAATAATGCGGAATAAATACTACAAAATAAATTGATTTTGCTGGTACTTTTTACAGGCGAAAGTCAGTATATTATATAAACGAATACCTACCAAATAAATATTTTGTCTTTAAGTTGAAACAAATGATACGGGTCAATAGTTTTCTTAAAGAGGTTCTCTGTCATGTAATATTATTAATATTTCTTGTGGAATATAAATAGCTTATTTAAATAAATGTATTTAAATTCTAAGTTCGTCTATTATTAAGGGCAAGTTTTATGATTGTTTAGTATTAAAATACGCAGCTTAGAATCGTTGTATAAATAAATATTTATATCAGATGTGAAAAGAAATTTATCAAACAGGGCCGCAGGCTCAATTTTGTGAGGCATCATAGCGATGCGTTCTTACTGTCCAAGTTATAGTTCGAAGCAAATACCACCTTCTACTTCTACTTCTAAATCTTTCTTTATTTTTTAAAAGATAAAAACAATGACAATTTGTTTGTATTAAAAATGAATAATTATTAAAATAATTAAACGCATACCATTTTTTAAGAAAATGAATTTAAGTGAAAAATATGAGAATGTAGTACATTAAGCAATTTGTTTAATTTCTAGAGTTCACTACCATCAGACCTAAATTCATACTCTCGCATAAATCTTTGACTTGAAAAGTAACTTGAAATTCTGGCGCTATTTTAGAAACTTTTATTCATCCTTCTTTACAAAGAAATGCCTATAGTTCTAATGTGTTTTGTACGTCAATGGTATCCTGGATTTTATGGCAACCTCGTTATCTACCATCAATTCTCGGTTCTCCTTTAGCTCAACAATTTGCTCAAGTACATGCTTGCACTTGCAGCAACAACTTCTGCTTCAGTACCGGATATAACAACTTATGTTCGTCTTTGACTCATCTATGATATTGCCCCATTAGCGTATATACAAACTACAGTAGAGCGACCAGTATTCTCATCGTTACTATGGTCTACATCGCTGAAACCTTTAAGGTAACCTTTATAACGAGGTGTGTAAACGAATCCGTAGTTAGATGTTCCCTGAAGATAACGAGAAATACTTTTAACCTGGTCTCATCATCTTTCCCTGATTGATTATTTTCCTTTGTTATCTGTGTAGAAACCTCTTTCCAGCTTGCCTTTCCAAACTGCTCTAATAACTTTCTCGTATTTGCTGACTGAGTTATTCGAATAGATCCATCGTCTTTTTATTCTATTTCCAAACGCAAATAATAATATGCAGAAATATTGTTTAAATGTTATTTGTGGCATTTCATAAATTATTTCTTTCCTTTTCTTTTTTGGGATTTATTACCACATTCCTCGAGATTCCTATCCAAAAAATTCGATTTATCTAAAAATTTTTAGATAAATCATTTAGATTTATCATAATTTTCTCCTTTTCTCTGAGAGAAACATTTTATGACAAATTTGGCTTTATATTTATTCACTGAACCATTTGGGTTTAACTTTACATACCCGTTTGCACGAAATAAAGTGAAAAAGCAATTAATTCATCGTGATTAGGTATAACAAACTATATAAATTAATTTATTTATGGATACAGGTTTAACTTTATATTTCAATGAATTAAACTATAAAAATTTAAATTATTAACTACCTACTGCGTATGGGATATGAAAATATATTTTTACTTTATAAATTTTATCAACTGCAAAAATACAAACAAAATATTTATTAGTTCACTAGCAAATTTAAATTTAATTAATAATGAAATAATTATTAATTATCAACAGAGTATGCATTCATTTAATAAATAATTTGTCAAATTATTTCACTAGAATAAAATTCAATATAAAATTATTGAAATAATAGTAGCAGTTGTCATAATATATATAGTACATTATGATTGTTGCGACCTGTATTTTAAATATTTTTTAATGATGATGAAATGAAAGCCAATAATTGAAACAACGAACTGTTTTACAAAAATAATGTAATCAAGTTTTTATATTATAAAACGCGTTTACATTTTTTTTAAATTTCATATAAAAATTATGAGGACGTTAAAAATTTGGAAAAAAATTTCCTCAAAATTAAAACTTTTGTAACTTACCTATTCAAAAATACACGGTTTTAAAAAATATCTGCCTATCAGTGCCGTGATAACTTTTTAATTAATAAATTACATTCTAGCAAAAAGTTATGTTGTAAAATACTACTACTAAACTAACCCATTACTATTCTACTTTAAAGTGGAATATTCACTAGATAAAATAAAATATGCAATCTAGTTGATCATCTGAGTTAAATTATGGAATTTAATAAAATTAAGGAGACTTAGACAGTATCTGACTGGCAGTAAAGTTCTTTTACATAAATATCAGTTTCTTAATGTTTTATGTAAACCAGCTCCTGAAATGAAATTGCTCTCCGTTCGAGCAAAGGGATAGGCGACAGTAAGGCGGTTGGTGTTTTTAGAAACTTCATTGTTCATATTTCAATATACTTACATTTTACATGGTTCAATCACCATTTATATTAAAATTGATAATGATTTTAAATAAGACAATCTGCCTTGCATTGCTTTAATCAGTAAATAATGCAAGGAAAATATATAACCAGTCTGCAATACAGGCTTAGTAAAAAATTAATATTTTTTTAGAATAGTATTATGCACTTTAGAAAACAAATCCTAAATGTTCTATACAGTGATTATACAGAGTTTTTTTATATATTAAAGACAGCATGACCTATAAACAAAAATATATATTGGTAGGGTAGTTTTTAACTTTTCTTTTATAATTAAGTATTTTAAATTTCCATATGGAAAAACAAACATTTTGTAAAATTCATAGTTAAGACAGAATGTTTCTTAAAATATTCTCTGCCTTCCAAGTCATTGAAGTAAACCTCAAAATTATTGATTTAAAAAAAATGCCTTATTAATAGAAGAAGGTGAATATGTCATTAAATATTTTTTAAATGTCTCAATAAGTAAAAAATGTAACTTCCTACATTCTTTTCTAAAAAGGTATTTATTTTGGGTTAACGCTCGATATATTACAACTGTCCGACTTTGCACTATCGCATTTAAGTGATCAAAGCAGACTTTAGGCTCTTGAAGACAAATGACTGCCTTCGTTTGAACAGGTGTAGAAAGTGACAAACGCATTGTTCTGGTGTTCTGGTTATAGACGGAATCTTTATTGCAAATTCTCTCCATATCTTTGTCATATTGTTCGTGTAGTGTGCCTTACGTACTTAAGATGAATGATTTGAATTCAATGGAATATATATTCTAGTGTTGTCAAAGTTTTATGTAATTAAATCTCCTGCCTTGCCTGCGTGAATCTGAATATATTACGGTTGTGGATATTTAATTATAAAATTGAATTACATTCTATACTGAATGTAATTTTAATGAAATTTGGTTCCACCTGTAGTAGTTCTAGATGTAGGTAACTAAAATCTAATTAATTATATGTTAAGAATTTGATTATAAATTTGGCTAAAAAGACAAATTAAACATTGACTGATAGAGGTTATATTCAGCTATATCTTATTTTACAAATTAATAGTTTTGGTAATAACGTCCACTAATTCTAAAAATTACTAAATTTTATTTTTATTTAATTTTTGCATAATAAATTAACCAAACAAATAAAAGGAACATATGTTTTTCGGGACGGTAGCCGCGTGGGTAAATGCGTTGATGCGTACTTACTCGGTTGCAAAGATCGATGGTTCGAATCAATCCTCGGGCAAATTAAAAATTTATTTCTGATTTGCTTCGGACTTTAGATGGATGGAGAATTATCGAAGCCCTAGATGTGGTTCGGACTCCACAATAAACTAAACTGTAGGGCCTCGTCTCTCTTTACCTAACACAAAATCCTAGGATTTTCCGGGGGTTACTTCGGTAACTTGAGAGGCGGTTAAGAAAAACATTTTAAGAAAACAGAAAACATTCTTAGACAACTCAGAAATCATTAGAAAAGCTAAACCAACTATACTTAATAATATAACGATTTAAGTTGCAATTCGATACAGCAGGTTATAATTTCTATTTTGCGTATTAAAATATGACTCCTCACTACTGAATAACCCTGTATTTGCACATGATCGGTATGTGATAGGAAAAAATACAACAAAAACGCGACAGCGGATCAACGCTGTGGACGAGCCTTGTTTCAGGCTGTACTCTGGTCGGCGACCAAATGGACAACGACTCCGCCCCATTAATTTTATGGCGGCGCAGAACGGAGCACGCAATAGTCAGTTTTACACGATGGAAATTAATGAAAGTTGTGATAGCTTCAACAAAATTTGTTATTATACGTGTTACATTTTCTACTACAGCTATATTATATTTTTAAAATGTTTATACCCATTAAAGCTTCTATTATACATTTTCAATTTTGGACTTTTAAAAATAATACTTTATTCCCGCAAAAATTTAAACGACGGTTTCCTTTATTAGTCCGCACTGCGCAAACTCAAGATACTTTTATTTCCTGACTCGGCCTCGGCCAGCTGATTGCCTGGTTTGTTTACGTTTGTATTCGTTTTTAGGTTAGGTTCTTTCGCGAGTTATTTCCCCATACTTTAAAGAACGTCCGTGGTTATTTAATTCAAAAAAGTTTAGTTTGTGATTTACTATAACAATTTACATAGGTTACTTCACTGGATAAACCCCAATGCAAAATACTCAAAAATAGTCATATCTGCTAAGAGTCGTTTACTTTTTGGTTTTCACATGTCCAAATAAATAAAACGTGTTGTTTACCTACCTATTTTTTCTTTATTTTCACAAGGTTCTACTACAGTTCGTTTAAGAAAGTTACGAGAGATATAAATATAATATAAAATAGAATGCTTTATTCATCATTTTAATACATTTGGTAAATCAGTAGAAAAAATAGACTTTCAAAGCCCTACGTATTGCATATAACAAATTTTTAAATAACATAACAATGATAAGTAATATAATTCTCAATGAAACCGTCCTCGGATCCTATGTGGTGGACTATAAGATGATTTCCCTTGTCCGATGTATTTTTTAACCCCATCGTTAAACATTGGATGAAAACCTGCCTTGGAATCTCAGAATTGTTGTGTCCTTCCATACTTTACTTACAGTATGGCCAGCGTTCACCTAAGTCACAGATTAGTATAGTTAATCTGTGCCTAAGTCTCATCTAAAAAGTACAACTTCTTATGCTCTTCCCGGTATTTTCTGATGTCTCGCAGCAATCTTCGCCTCCAAGCGATATCTTATTTTTTCCCCTTGGGCACTATTTAGTTAAAAACCTATAATGCCAAACACAATTATTTTACAACACGAAGAAATAAAAAGTCCATTTACTCACTGAAAGCCAATTTCTGTTCATCGCCTTCAAAAAAATAATGGATTATACGCTTGAGAGCACTTTTAGTTCTTTCATCAATATTGTCCAAAACACACACTTTTGGTGGTTGAAGTTGGTGTGTTTGTTTGTATTCACCAAGAATATTATAAACACTTGCAACACTCACACCTGCTGCCGTTCCAGTGAACTTTATGCCTTCATTGCCTTCCATCTTTGGTTTCTCCCGATTTTCCCCATCGTACGCCTTAAAGATGTTCAGCACGCTTTCCTTGTCTTCCACCGAAATAAGTCTGGACGTTCGTTTTTTCGGTGGAGAAGTTGGGTCCGGGCCCCCTTCAGCCAATTTTCGATTTAACCTTAAAAAAAACGAGATTTTAACATTTTATCAATGATCATTTTAATCGTTTGCATTACGTAACTTAATACTTAATACACAAAACATATGTTAATTTAATTCTTATACGTACCTTCACAAAAACGAATGTAAACTAGAAATTTCAAACATCAAAACACAGACAAAGAATAATACAGCAGTTGAGAGTGAGGCTGGCTCTCCATTTATTCGCGTTTTCCATATGCTTAGCGTTTATACGTTTCGCGACAATGATAACATATGCTGATTGGTCTGTTGCCAAAATACGTAAAAATTTAATATATGACGCGACTATTGTAGAGTCGGCCTTCCTCAAATTTAGTGGTTGCCTTGTAATTTGGGTCCTATAAATTCGACCAATAGAGAAGTTCCATTCAAATGTTGCGGGCATTTTTGGGGAGGAGTCTATGGACATTTGGACGCCGACCAGTGTATAGGCAGACTATCTTTCGCCTTTCGAATTTCACCGAGGTAAGTGGTACATTCTTGTCGCTTAAATATCGCTATTTATAAAACTTGCTTTTGATTTCTTGTTTTAGTTGATTGTGCAATAATAAAAATAATAATTTGTCAGAATAATTACCTACCGTATTTCGTATTATTTACGTAATTTGGATTATTTTCAGAAAATTACCTAGTAGCACTGTTTTTTAAACACGTGGATGGGTATTCCCATTTCCGTTTTACCGTATCTTGTCTAAAGTAGACGTTTCGTGGTTCAATTATTGTTAATTGACACGTTATACAATATTTAAATTGTATAAATGATCGCTGTAAGTGAAACTTGCAGATTATCGTATTTCGTGCATAGAACAATTTCTGTGTGGATTTTTATTGTTATTAGGTTCTACTGTGGTTCATATGAGCTGGAAAAAAGGAAAACTACACTGGTTTTGTATAATAAAGGAAGTCCACCTTTGAGACTTAGGTTTTTGCCGAATTTATTTACTGTCCAGAGCTACAGATTTCTGTTCAGGAGCTTCCAAAGCATACGAGGTAAGTGATCTATAGTATTTTTTTATTCTCTTTGAATTAATCAATTTGTAGTACATTTGATCACTTGCTTCGGATGTGACAGAAATCTTTATTTGTGTTAAAATTTCGAATTTATTTCAATATTGTAATTATTGTTACCAATTATTTTGTTATTAATATTAAATATCTAAATTTTTACAGTTTTACTTCATTAACGTTTCTAAGTTTCTATTGTTCTGTACCAATCTGACATTAAATTATAGTCCTTTAAAAAAAATTACAGTCTCCTCATGGTTTTCAACCTATAGGACAAATGCAATCAAGTCAGGTTATTTGTTAACAAACTGATAGTGAAGTTTTGCAACCTTACTAAATTCTTGCGTTCAAATTTTAGTATTATTTTTTTAATAATTAATTTTTTTAGTAATTGGTGTCAGATACCGTATTTTTATGTAAATTTGGTCATTTTACAAATTCTAATATTTTGTTGGGTCATTTTGACAATTTTTTTATTGTAATACTAAGAAATATTAATTTTGTGAATTTTATCTAGTAATTTAACTATATTGCCGAACTTTGTTATTTTTCATCTACCACTAGTTGAAATAATTTTCAACCTAGTTTTATTTCTCTGTTCCTTTTCTCAACTGTTCTGTCTTTATTTCATGACATCTGGCTTTCTGGAAATTTGACTCACTGGAAATCTATACTGAGTTAACAACATCAGAAGTAAGGAGATATTGGGTGTTCCCGAAAAGTAACAAATTTGGTTGGAACCTGGACACTCTGGATTGAGCAGGAGTGTGGAAAGAGGATCTCACAACCTTTCCATCACCTCGAGTACTCGCAGGATTCATCGATACCAGGAGAACCCCTTCCGTCTCACTTCATTCCGTTGAGTAAGCCTTTCCCAAAGAAAACAGACAGACAGAGAAATTAGTTAATTGTAATTTTATTCCTAGTTTTTTTGTTCATATTTGCAATATTTTCATCATATTTATTCATTTTTGTGTGTACAGAATTTGTAAAATTAAACTTGTTAAAATCAAAGCTTTCCTTTCTTTCTAATTTATGTGTGGTAACCTAATTGTGTTTTTAATAAACTTTTGTGTATTTAGTTATAAATACTCTGGCGCCAATATATTGCTTTCAATATAATCTCAGTACTCAAAAACAAGGCTTCACCGAATTCACTCCCTCGTTGTAGCTAGGTGGAGCTAATTGTTTAGCTACACTTGGAATTGGGCCAATTCAATTCGCAAGTGTCGTTGCAATAAAAAGGAATGAAGATATGATGTATTTAAAAAAATATGTGTTTTTAGAGAAACAGTAAGAGCAGAAAAAAATTGCAGTGATAAATTACACAATCTTTATGGCAATAAATTAAAAGAACACATAATAAATTCAAAGAGACAAGAAACTTTCATATCTACTTCATAACCTTTCCATCTAAATTAATACAAAAATTAAAACGAATGTTGATTATGTCTTCCAAGAAAAGCATGTAAAATGTACTGGAAACAAGCTTAGAATTGTCAAATTTGGTTTGTTTGGATAGTATAACGCGTCTTCTTCTTATCAGTACGAATTGATCGCCCTTAATGAAACTTGGTTGGATCCCATATGAATAATAATGGACGTTTCAGTAGAAAATATAATATTTTTAGATGTGATAGAAACTTTTCTAAATCATGTAGTAAAGTTGGAGATGTTCTTCTTGCTGTAAAAGGACATTCATCCTTAACTGAATTAAATTTGGTGCCAACAAAAACTGATCACAACTTACTTGAATTTCTTAGAGCAAAAATTAATATTAACTTATCATCTATCCGGTATGTTTTCGTGATACTTATATACCGGATGACCACTGATCATGATAAACCCCCGCCATTTCCACAATTTTTGAGTTATCCAAATGAAATTTTGGATCAGTAATGCATTAAATTATACTCAGTATTTAAATTTCTATGAAGAATTACAAATTCTTGAATATTTATATGATGGTGATATTTACTTCTTAGGATATTTTAATAGTCCTGAATATAGTAAACAACCAAAAATTCACACCAGAAATGCTTGACAGTCCGTTATTAAAATCTATATTTTTTCTAATGCCAATATTAAAGATATACCGTTTTTTTAAATTTTTAAGATTTTTTTCTTATGCATTAACTGAGAGACATCCTATCAACTAGCCAATAGTTTATTTTTGTGACCAATGTTTCAGTATTCAAAATCATGCGGCCATTTTGTACCTTTAAAATTTTATCGAACAAATATTCAAAATTCCGAGCATTAGTTTTGTCATTCTGTATAAGTTTTACAGTAAAATGTGAAATATAAATCAACATTATTATCTTGAAAGTTACAACTTATGTGTCGGGTGAACACTATTTTTGATTTAACATAGTATATGTTAAGTTTTATTGTTTTTTTAATTGAATAAATATCTCGCTATAGCGGTCATAAATACATCTGGAAACTTGGGAAAGTCAAGGTAACGAATTTACAACTTAACTCTCATAAGCAGTCCTTTGTTAACCTTGCTGAACGAACATTTGTGTTAGCGTGCTGAAATAACGCCCTAGGGATTTCTTTGACGAAGGAGACTAGAACGGGTTCCAGAATTCCCTCTATATATCGAGCAGTGGGAAAGGAACCATGAAAAATATATGGCAACCAGTTACTAAAATTTATAACATCCCATTCCAAGACACCCTGCACCGCATATCATTGTTTGATTCATTTTACGAGAGTCAAGTATTTATCACAAGTGAGACACGCGTCTGACAACCCCAGTTGAGGAAAGGCTACTTTCAAAAATACAGAATTTCTAACATAACACAAGTTAATAAAAATCTGGTGTAAAACAACACTGTGCTTGTATTTGACAACTGTTTTAAAATTGGTCACCCCTTTATTTATTAGCAGATATTGGTTAAGTATGGACTAGACAGTAGACAGACCACAAACTGTACAGTGAATATATAAAGTGGTGTATATTTAAGAAAAATCCTGAGACAGGTCAATTTTTATTTTAAAATAACTTTAGATCTTCTCAATTTTAAAGGTTGTTCGAATTAATAACATTTATTTACTAACTTAAAAACACAACAGACTGCTGAATGTCCTTTCCAAAGTAAACCTATTCGACTGCCAAAAACCAAGTCTGCGTCTGCGGTCCAATTACACTTATTGTTCCAAGTCATTACAAGTGGAAAAATATTATTAACCGAAGCTCTCCATATATACAGATAAGTCCAGGAAGCTTCTAACACGACAGGGATTGGGACGAATATACGAGTGGCCGACAACTCGCCTTAGTTCGAAATTTGTACATTAGGAGAAGGACGCGGCACTGCGCTGTGGCAACTCACTGCTCAGCCTCAGCAGTCAGCAGCAGACTGTTGTTGTTAGTAATTCAACTCATGTCTGAAAGAAATTTGATTTACGTATTCTGGACCAACGTTTTGAAATTTTTCTAACTTCAATAATTCATCTATAGGAATAATTATTGTAATTTTAAAAAAATCCCAAAACACATTTAAATATTTCCATTGTTTGTGTTTTCGCAACAAAAATGTGATTCTACAACATAAAATTAATTGTCGCTGCACCTCGAGTGTTGCAGGTGTAATAAAAATTATTATAGGCCTAAACACAATGAAAAAAATAAGAGATAAGAAATAAAAAATATGGAATAGAATTAACAAATACTGATATCCGAAAAGCAAGGAGCAATTTGAACAGTTAGCTGAATTTTAAATCGAATAAGTACTAATATATTATCGCGCAGAGTATTGTGTATTTAAAACTTGGAATAATTATTTCTCTTATTTCTTGTTCCATTTTCTTATCTCTTATTTTTTTCATTGTGTGTAAGCCTTATAAAAGAATCCAAACAAGGAACAGTAGACGCGAGAGCCATCGGCTACAGCGCGGAGATCCACGATTCCCATCACTGTGTCGTCCGCTTGCCTACAATAGTGGCGGCACAATCTGTTAAAAAGAGACCTAACCTAGACATTTTGACTACCGGGCTGAATTTTTCAGAATATGTAGTTTTTGATATGTATGATAACATACTGAAAGTCCCGAAGAATCCGAATTGAGCGTTAGCCGCCATGTTAAAAAAATGGCTTGCGCGCGCAGTCGTAGAAAATATTTTTTCCTTGCCTTATTTATTAACCGATTTTAAAAAGAAAACTGTGAGTTTTATGAAAATATTTGTTAAATAAAAGTTGTAGGCCATAAAAAATCAAACAGAATTGTTTTTTGAATAATTTTGTAGCTCTAAAAATAACGGAGATAGGAGCAATTTTATTATATAAAATCGTATGTTAGGATCGTTAGAATCAGAATTAAAAAGATAGGACGTGCATTTCAATCACGACGCAATTAACCACAAACAGATGTTATTTCCCAGATAAGTTTTCGGAGGGTGCGTGAGTTAATAATCATAACAATAAAGAAAGAAAAATGATAACAAAATATTATAAAATAATAGTCCTGAGCTTACGATCCTCTCGGCATAAAAGACCAATCCGGCCTGCCGAAAGTTGACGAAGTCTCCGTTTGCTTAGGGCACATGATTCTGACATCTACAGTCATTAAATCTGCGGTATACGGAAAATGACTGTATACATTCGGAGGTCACGGGAGGAACTATCCAACATCGTGAAACGGAAAATATTAACCTTTCAAATTTACTCCAAAAATGAAAACAATTGAAATCAACAGAATATTTTGTACCTAAATAAATATCACTGGGATTAAGATTGATAAATGGCAATGGCGTTATAAATAATAATAATAATAATATTAATGCCTTTATTGCCCAACAGGTTACACCCAATAACAGGACAATTTATTAATATTACGTAAAAAGATTCATAACAATAGTAATATATACAATAAACAATAAATACAAATAGAAAATACAAAAATAAATGCAAATATGCAACTATACAATACAAGCAATGAGCGATGTTTGGTTAAATATTATTCACAGCCGTATGTAAAATTTCATTTTTGTACAATTATTTAAATCATACCTACCTGTGACCCTGTGACATATTTGATTGAAATTACTACACATATATTATTATGTATATATGGGCGATTTTAAAATAATATTACTTCTAGCATGAGGACAGTAAAACAGGTAATTATATCTAGAATGATAATTTGGTACATTTAAAACATAACTGCAACAATAGCTGGGCACACACACAGAGGTATATCTGCGGATTTTACCCGGCACAGTCAAAGTCTGTTGACAAATCTGTACGTTAGTGTGTAAGTACGCGCCAGTCTTAATTCATGTACAGACTTATCTGCAGACTTAAACCACATGTTAAGTATGTTGATGCCATATTTGCACAGTCTTCTCCCACAGGTTAAATCCGCATTTTTCATATTTTTATTCAAAAATATTAGCTGAAAAATACTCGTTTTATGGGGATTTTAGCAGAGTTTATAGGCATTTATAAAAGTCATCCAACTTTATGGAAAATCAAATACACACATTACCGGTATTGTAAAAAAGTGTATCCTGATGCGGGCCGATTTTGTTTTAAAAAAAATTACTAAGTATAATCAATAATCTTAAAAGTTGTACTATCCATTTTTAAATAGTTTCTAAAATTGTCGACCTAGTTTTCTCTCAATTGCTTCAATAACGGCAAATAACCTCAAGTTTCCTTTTTTTAATCGATTTGCTTCGCCGTTTTGTAGTTATAGAGTAAAATTTATTTGTCATAAGATGTATGTTAATTATAGCCAAACACAATGCAACTTATTGTTTATATTTTTCTGATCATTTTCTCACTAACACAACAAAAGAGTACAAAATATCACCAGAAACGTTAAAGACTTCCACTAAAAACTTTTGTCAAGACCGAATTCCACAGTTTTGGTAAAGTCTGCAGATAAGTCTAAAGACTTCACCCATTAACAGACACTTTTGTCTGCGAGCGATTAAGTACGCCGGAATTGTCTACAGGCATGTCTTTTAAGTTAGTGGAGTGGCAATATTTAGTCTGTCACATACCAAGTCCGCGAAAGAGCGCAGACTTAAACTGCCCTGGATAAAGTCCGCAGATATACCTCTGTGTGTGTGCCCGGTTATTAGTTCTGGACAGCAAATATTATCATGCAATAAATTATATAAAAAAAGAAATAGAATTGCGCTTTCGTGTTAATGCTGTTCATTTCAAGGTCAAATGAATGAAAGGTTTGTGATTCGCGTAATAGGGATACCAAATAAGATATGCATACTCAAGTTTAGACCTTACGTAAGAAAAGTAAAGAACTTTAGTGCTCTAATATCGGTAAATGATTTGCAGTTTCTGATTATGAAGCCAAGCATCTTCGTAGCTTCTTTCACTTTTGAATTAATGTGATCAATAAATGACAGTTGACAATCTAATATGATTCCAAGATCTTTGGTGGAATTACATCTAAGTATCTAACAGCATTCCATCAATTAAGTATACATTTACAATACTAGTCCGCTTTTTTAGTAAACGTTACAGCCTTACATTTGGATGTATTAAGGTAATCTATTATTTATGCACCAACTTTGAACCACATCAATATCATCTTGCAGCAATAAGCCATCAACAGAACAAGTTATCTTCCTATATATCTTAAGATCATCCGCAAATAACAATCTATGACTGTTGCTACGAGTTCTTAAAGCTATATTAAATATAATTAACAAAGGTATGCTTAGAAAAGTTGCTGCAGTCCTTGATTAAGAAAGAAGGTATTAGATCGAGACCAGAGGTCATTTTGCTTTTTAGTTTAGCAGTTGCTTTTTGAATTTCAGTATCAGTCACACTATCAAAATGAATGGAAATACTATTTAAATCAGTCACAGTTACATCAGATAAGTTAGGAAAATCTCTCATAGGTAAAGAATAAAGATACACTGAAAAAAAAGACCAAAGACATTTACAATATTCTGAGGGCAATCAAAGTAGTTTCCTTCATATTCCGTTCTACCTGGAATTCTAGATGTGGACCTTTTCGAGTGAATGTATAAAATATAAAAAAAAGTATAAAACTGACATCGGTTGATTTCTTGTCTTTTAAAGCTGTTGACATGTAACCACTTCATTTAATTAGTTCTTCCACGACTATACAATAATACATATCGTACACGTTTGATAATTTGCCAATAATAGTAATCATTATCCTTTACAGGGATTTATGAACTCTACTGTCCAATCAGGAACTCCCAACTTTCTTAACCATTGGCCTCTAGTCAATCAGAAACTCACAATTTTTATAATCGCAGGGTTTAAATTTTCATGTCACACAAAGTAGGCTAAGTGACGAGGACATTTTAAAATTAAATAAAATTCTTCTGACAGTTCTGACAATTTTTCGCGTGTTTGTCTGTTATTTGACGTGTTATAATTGTTTATTCAAAATATTTTCCCGAAACATAGTAGTCTGGAAAAACCATATTATTCTAATCGCGAGTTATGGCCATTATAGTAAGGGATCCAAGCCTTCAAAACACGTCAAAATCGTCAAGTAACCCATTCCAGCAAGGTAAATAATTTTTGGCAACAAATTTGAAAAGAGGGTCCCTAGGGGCATCAGAAATTGCTTGTTGGACTTTTGTTGGCTCTTGCACAACTTCTCAAAAAGAAAAAAAAGATGGCGTAATGGTATTTCATGAATACGTGTTTTTAAACGTTCACCTTCCGCTAAAAAAATAACTATTAGAGATATTGATCTGATTTTTTTTATTTATATAGTAGAATCATGTGCGCCTCTATCTGTAGCAATGGAATTTAAAAATCACTTGCAGTTTTTTTTTTAATAAGTCCTAAAGTTACAGCAACGAAATTTGTGTATTGAAAATTTCGACATATGGGAAACTATATTAAATGTTAAAAATTTGTACACACTATATGTGGACAAAATGTGGTCCTAAGATCGAAAAAGTTTAAAAAAAAAATCAGGTCGGTATCTTACACTGTTTGAGAGTTATAGATTTTTTAAAGAGGCAGTTATTTATGTTTGCGGAACTCCTAGTAGTATTAAAGCTGATTTCTGGCGTGCGCGTTGCCATCCAGCTTATTGTAATGCATAAACAATTTGCAGATAGTAGGACAAAACAGCTTTTGGAATTGCGTGATTGTTATTGAAATTTTTACAAATTATGTAAAATAAAAGTCACATTTGACAGATTATGAGGGTGTTGTTGATAGATAAATAAATGATTAGATTATTTACTATCCCATTATTTAGGTATATTATGTACAAATGGTAAGACATTTTACAAAAAATGTAAAAAAAATATATAAACACCTATACACAAGTCATTCAATTACAAGCAAGCACTTACGTATTCCTAGTCAGAACCACTGTCTGACAAGAGCTGCTCCGTATTATTTTTGCCTTTAAAACAATTTTATTGTAGGGAAAGGCTGCACATGTACGCAACAGAACACCAAGTGCACGATTTTTTGTCACACTTTACTTTACAATTGCACTTTTTAATTTTTTTTAGAATCGGTAGTGGTTTTTTGTCATCATTTGCGGTTTTATTTCATTTCTCTCCATCACATATCCAAAATTTGTGGGAGAAGGTAAATTTGGAAGGGGATTGGTGGACCGCTTGAAGACTAAAATTTGGTATAACGCGCGTTTTAAATGCAGAAGAAAGCGTTTTCAATAGGAGGTGGCGAACGTAAGTCCCCTTGCTAATAGAAAAGAAATGCTGCCTTAGCAAATCCAAGGATTTAAAGTCACTACGGCACTATAGATTTACAAAGAACTTAAGAGCATCTTCAATTACACAATCATCAATTGCATCGCAGTATAAAAAAAAATTGCATCGCCGTATAATAAAAATAAAGCAAACCTTTTAAAATACATTTCCAAATTGTGGTGTAAACAAGGAATAAGTATGTTGCATATCAATGTAGCCTTATATTTAGGACGCACATTTGATGACTTATATAAATGTGTTAAAATATCTAAAAATGAGTGCTCTACCGGAATAAATCTAAAGTGCAATCATGAAGAAACGGACACAAGAATATTTACACATTTAAAATTTGATGTTTAGGAATTGCGTATTGAACGAGCGTTAATAGAAGCCACGGATACGGATATAAATTTTTTAAGTATGTTTAATTTGTGCAAAATAGAAAATTTAAAAGAATTATGGGTATACGAGTATGGTAGAAAATGTTATATAGCAATTCACGAAATCAATAAAAGGTTAGATGAAAAATATGAAGAAAAAAATAAACTTCTGGACAATTGAACTGGATATTCGGATTATTTCTTCAAATGTTGGAATAAGATATCTCTACAGGGAAGACAATTATGGAGTTGCGGTTTTCAGCATTTTGTTGCAAATTTTATTGACAATAAGCGGTTTTGTCTGTTGGAATGAGCATTTGCAATAAATATCGTATACAGTGCCTAATGCAAGACCCGTCCAAAAATGGAAAATGTCATTGACACCGAGAATTTACAATAGCGGTTTTAAATTTGATTTTGTTATACCTATAGGGGCAATCTACTAACTATTTACAAAAAACAATTTTGTCACTTTTTCAAAATCTGCAATATTTAAAAAAATATAGCGATTTTTTTTGAAAAAATCATATTTTTCTCATTACTGACTTGTAACTTTCCACTCAAGTGTTTAATGGGATATTTTTATTCGTCACTTTCTTATGTATAGGTATTGGTAACTATACCTATATATCGATATTGATTTAATCTTACAGAGCGTTTAGAAAATATTAAAATTATGGAATATTCACGTAAAAAATCGTAAATCTGAATATTGGTTATAAATGAAACCCCCTCTTAACTTCGTTATTTTTTGAGACAAGAAAAAAAATGTAAACAAAAGTTTTAGGGAATTCTATGAATTTTCTTGCTACCATATTCAATAGTATACAGGGTGCCTCATAAAAGCCGGACAAACCACATTTATTTACGTTTTTTTAAATGAAACACCCTGTATATTTTTGAATATTATGAAAGTCCTGTATATTTTTGAATATTATGTATATTTTTGAATATTATGAAAGTCCTTTCAAAAATGTATAATATGTTGACATTTACTGTAGCCATTTTCGGTATACAACGGCTTCTATGTACAGGGTGATTCACTTAACTTTCCCACCCCACTTTTCTCCGCTATTTTTGCAATTACAAAAAAAATATTATAACAAATATTGTAGAACTTTTTATGAAGTTTTTAAATATGGTATCAAAAAAACAATTGAAAAACAAATTATGAAGTTACAGATATAACTTGCATTTTTTTTAATGGAACACCCTGTATTTTATTACATTTTTCGACATAAAATTTTATTCTGATTTCGACAATATAGCACACATGGTACTTATTTGTAATACTTTTCGAAATATTTGCATTTAAATATATAAATTATAGACAATCTCGCATATTCGAGTATGCTCTGATTGTAATAGTATTTAATTGTAAATTAATAAACAAGTAACAATAATAAACAAATAAGAGTGATACTAACACAAAATAAACATAACTTAGTTTAACAAATTAAAAACAATAATGTTATTAAAATCAGAGCATACTCGAATATGCGATATTGTCTATAATTTATATATTTAAATGCAAATATTTCGGAAAGTATTACAAATAAGTACCAGGTGTGCTATATTGTCGGAATCAGAATAAAATTTTATGTCGAAAAATGTAATAAAATACAGGGTGTTCCATTAAAAAAATGCAAGTTATATCTGTAACTTCATAATTTGTTTTTCAATTGTTTTTTTGATACCATATTTAAAAACTTCATAAAAAGTTCTACAATTTTTGTTATAATATTTTTTTTGTAATTGCAAAAATAGCGGAGAAAAGTGGGGTGGGAAAGTAAGGTGAATCACCCTGTACATAAAAATAGAATGAGAAACAGTATGCCATGATTTTCAAAAACAAAAGGTTGTAGAAAATGTATTGATGAAAATTGGGGACATGTTGAAAAATTGTTACAGTAACTTTTTAATCTTTGTTATGTATAGAATCTTGTTATTAATAAAAATTTCGTACTGTTTTTGTTTATGCAAAACTGAAATATTGATCTCAATCAAAATTACACAGGGTGTTCCGTTAAAAAAACATAAGATTGCTTTGTGCCGATTTTATGAGGCACCCTGTATACTATTATATATGGTTGAAAAAAAAAATCATAGAATGCCCTAAAACTTTTGTTTCAAAAATTTTTTTTATCTCAAGAAATAACGTAATAACTGTACATGTGCAACCTTTCCCTACAATTGTTTTAAAGGCAAAAATAATACGGAGCAGCTCTTATCAGACAGTGATTCTGACTAGGAATACGTAAGTGCTTGCTTGTAATTGAATGTCTTATGTGTAGGTGTTTTATATATTTTTTTTACATTTTTTGTAAAATGTCTTACCATTTGTACATAATATACCTAAATAATGGGATAGTAAATAATCTAATCATTTATTTATCTATCAACAACACCCTCATAATCTGTCAAATGTGACTTTTATTTTACATAATTTGTAAAAATTTCAATAACAATCACGCAATTCCAAAAGCTGTTTTGTCCTACTATCTGCAAATTGTTTATGCATTACAATAAGCTGGATGGCAACGCGCACGCCAGAAATCAGCTTTAATACTACTAGGAGTTCCGCAAACATAAATAACTGCCTCTTTAAAAAATCTATAACTCTCAAACAGTGTAAGATACCGACCTGATTTTTTTTTAAAAAACTTTTTCGATCTTAGGACCACATTTTGTTCACATATAGTGTGTACAAATTTTTAACATTTAATATAGTTTCCCATATGTCGAAATTTTCAATACACAAATTTCGTTGCTGTAACTTTAGGACTTATTAAAAAAAAAACTGCGAGTGATTTTTAAATTCCATTGCTACAGATAGAGGCGCTCATGATTCTACTATATAAATAAAAAAAATCAGATCAATATCTCTAATAGTTATTTTTTTAGCGGAAGGTGAACGTTTAAAAACACGTATTCATGAAATACCATTACGCCATCTTTTTTTTCTTTTTGAGAAGTTGTGCAAGAGCCAACAAAAGTCCAACAAGCAATTTCTGATGCCCCTAGGGACCCTCTTTCCAAATTTGTTGCCAAAAATTATTTACCTTGTTGGAATGGGTCATTCCGTTTTTGAGAGCTTTGGATCCCTTTATTACTTATTCGGTTTACGCAAACTATCCCAATAAGTAATGGCTTCATAACTCGCTCGTTGGATAATATACTATTAAACTCTTTCAATAATGGCCCAATTACCTACAATACATTTTGACAACATTTTTTATCGCACTTACCTTCTGATAAAATGTCTTCCATAACAAATTCTTGTAATTTATTTATAATGCAGGTTTTTTGTAATTAATGCAGGTTTTTTGTAATACATACTTTATAGTATAGATAGGAACGTTGCCATAGTGGCCCATAATAGCGCAATTCTTTACTCGTGGAATGTTTCAATTGTTTTTATTTTTGGAGTGAATTTGAAAGGTTATTATTATTTTCGAATTCTCGATAATGGATAGTTCCTCCCATAGCCTCCGAATGTATACAATCACTCCCCATATATTGTAAGTATAGTGACTGTAGATTCCAGAGTCGTGTGACCTAGGTAGATGGATACTCTGCCGACTTTCGGCAAACCAAAGTGGTCTTTTATGTCGAGAGCAGCGTCAGCTTAGGCTATTATTTTATTTTATTTGACTATTATTTTTATAATTTTTTTGTTATCATTTTTCTTTCATTATTATTATAATTATTAACTCACGCACCCTCTGAAAGCTTATCTAGGAAATAACATTTGTTGTGGTTAATTACGTCGTGATTGAAATGCACATCCTACCTTTTTAATTCTGATTCTAACGATCCTAACATATGATTTTATATAATAAAATTGCTCTATCTCCGTTATTTTTAGAGCTACAAAATGATTCAAAAAACAATTCTGTTTGATTTTTTATGGCCTACAACTTTTATTTAACAAATATTTTCATAAATAACAACCACAGTTTTCTTTTTAATTGCATAAATAAAAATTTTCAAAATAAACTTTTTCATTTGAAGTAAATTTTTGATCACTTAGACTGAGTTTAGTAAAATGCATAAAATATATATTATAGCCTCATTCTTTGGTTACAATTGCTTTTTTAGAAAATTAAAATCGGTTAATAAATAAGGCAAGGAAGAAATATTTTATACGACTGCGCGCGCAAGCCATTTTTTTAACATGGCGGCTAACGCTCATTTCGGATTCTTCAGGACTTTCAGCATGTTATTATACATATCAAAAACTACATATTCTGAAAAATTCAGCTCGGTAGTCAAAATGTCTAGGTCAAAACAGATTGTGCCGCAACTAACAACTGGCACAAGTAAATCGCGCAAACTAATACCCATGTTCGAACCTCCTCGGTCTTTACTGTATAGGCCTATATGAATTTAATGAAATAGACCATCATCTCTAACTCGGTCCACTGTGTAGCTTTGTTATAATATAATGAATATTAACTTATAAATTGCTTTACATTATAAATTGCATTACATTACGCTTGAATATTCGGTTGTTAACTATAGACACAAAGTACATATTGCTGCTGAACGTGAAACTGAACTTTTGCATTGAACAATAACTACACCGCAAATGCCGAGAGACTTGAACAATATAAGTAAGTTACAACTTCCAAGCAATACTAGTTCAATTAGTTTAGGGCAACAAGTAAGTACGACGGGATATGGAAATTACGATCATGTTCGACATTTTATGGATCAATTATAAGTTTCACCAAAAATAATTTCCTCTGGTGTTATATCCTAAGTTTTATTTTACTTTAGACTTGACGAAACGGTCGTTAGTTAGAGGCTTATTTGCCAGTCAACTACGCTTATATATTAAATTTTTAATTATACTCAATTCAGTACTAAAATTTGCATTCCTACAACCACTCCCTTCATAAAGTTTTACGTCTAAAACTTCATAATATTTTGGTAATACTAAATTTTCGCCATGAAAACTATTTATATTAACCAATTGTAATATGGAATTAAATATAGTATAAGATTTAATTATAATTTAATTATATAATCATTTTCTCTAATTAGGTACCTACCTGAAATATAAATACTGTCGTGTTGCTTTTTGACTACGTATTTTTATTTGGTTAATTCCACCAACTACAATTAACAATTTAGTTGTAAATCCACGCTTTACTTTCACTAACAAGAATTGTTTCACAAATTAACACACCACAAAAATATAATTGGAAATGACAAAATTTCTTTAGCTATCGATGCTACCGATTTCACGAATTATGTCCTATTTGTAATCATTGTAGATAACAAGATTGTAATAAAGTTATTTCAGTTATTTTGTAGATATATGTACATATTGTTATAATATTTTAGTTTATTTAAAAATCTGAATAGACATGTATAATATATATGAAAACGGAAGGATATTAGAAGGATGGTTAATAACAATTTTTTTGCAATTAATACAATATTAATTCAAAAAATTACTCGTTTTTTATACACTGTACACTTCTCATATTTTAACATTCAGAATATTCTCTTTTTTATGACTACTATTACTCACTTAACTGCCTATAAAGTAAAATCAGTTTTATTTTTCATTTGCCAACAGTTTCCAATAATTGAATTAATTAGTTGCTTAATTCTATAATATGCTTTGTGATACGGATCATATCTTAATTACAATAATAGATATACGTGAGCTACCTATTAATGGTATTACGTCGAAATACAGAGTTAACTAAATTATAGATATGGATATGGATATGGATATGGAGGAATCTAGACATGCATTAAATGCAGTAATTATTAATTAGAAAGCAGAACCAAGTAACCTAAATTATTACAATAGTTATTATTAATTCTTCCCTAAGAATTATACGAGATACTCTCACACTTCTAATCCCTATTAGAAGTGTGAGAGTATCTCGTTTCAATTCATATTTTTTATTCGGCTACGGAAAGGTGGGGAGACAAAAAGAAACAAAGAAAAACGTTTACTTTAAAGTTTACTTATACCTCAATTTCAATCCCTTCCAGAAACGCAGTTAAAGTATCGATAATATTACTTATATTTTGAGATAATAGGTGAAGTAAATAAAGACTGTAGTAAAATTACAGTTATGACTTATGAGTAATTTTGTTATATCACTATAAAAAGTTTATTTTGCATTTTCCATAAGAAATATGGTTACAACATTCATATTTATCAGAGCTGAGATTCTTGCGCAGATGCGGTGGGTATCAAATTTTAAACGGATAATGATGGCGACGTATCTTCTGGGACATAATTTATAGGGCTATTTTGGTTGAATCAAGTCTGGGAAAGATTGTGAAAGAGGATTGCCACGTATATCGTTAAAATTTAATTTTCGATTTTTGCCCACCAGCCCCTTATTTTCTTTCGATTACATAATATATACTTAGGAATAGTGTACTAACTGAAACTCTTGAATGCTTGAATATCGCTCAGAAGTATACTTTTTATTGTGATGGGGTGCCTTTTTGTTACGATGCTTTTAGTCACTATACTTACGTAATCTTTTATACGAAAATCTCGGGCGCCAGTACTTTAACTTTTGAGTGCAAAGGACAGCACTGTTTGGCTTTCCTATTTGGGAAAGCAATCCGGGGTAGCTAACATCTGGAGATGCGGAAAATGCCAGCGGGTCGTAAGTTGGGGGTCGGTCTAAAGGACTTTGACCCCTACTCAAACGGGTTAATCAGAAAGTGATGACAGAAATAATGACTCATGAATTTTACCTCTTTAAAATAACGTATTTATTCAGTGATAATAATGAACAAATCAATTTACTCTAACCCTCCACGACTGTACAGTCGCGTGTGTATAAAACTATTTCGAAACAATTAAAAACAAGTCAAGCTGGCAATTAAAAGTCTTTACGCGATTTTGCGGCGGAATTTTCGGAGACGTTGGGTTAATATTTTGCTGTGTACGACAAGCAAAAGAACCTTTCCTCTAGGAAATATTATAAACGGCGGGCAATCCGTTAGCTATAGATATTTGAGGCTAGACAAGATATTGAAACACGCGGTAAACTACTGCCACAAACGTAGAGCTATTTGTTAAATAATTATGTTGAATAATGTGAGTTTTGCGAGTCAGTTCTATGCGGATCCCCTGTACGTATGGCCCAAGTGAACAGATACACACAGTTGATGCATATAATGACTATTTGTTTCACGTAGGTTATCCGGTAACCTATTATGCAAGGGGACTTTTAAGATGGCCCAAGTGAACAGATCTCAGCAGTCTTTGCATATATTAACAAAATAAAAGACCAATGAGCTCTAGTTTACTTTGGTAGCAAGATACGGCGATACTCACGGACAATAAATTCTCCCAATATCTATACTTAACTGAAGGCAGTACCTGCAGAATGTAGCAGGTTGCGTTGAATTCTTACCAATATTATATTCAAAGGAATTTACTATGAAAACTCGGAGCGGCGGTACGGAAAGATTTTACGGGTTCAGTTTGATCGTCAATTGCTGGCGGTCGAACGGATCTGATATGCGGACTATTTCGGAATGAACCTGAACTGCTGCCGGTTTTCTCGGAATGAGAATGAGCACGGAATGAGAGTGAAGTGACTGTTCTTCCCCTTTTTGTAAACTTTATGACGTATCTGTCGTGTTAAAAGAGAGGTGGTCACCGACTTTAAACGACGGATTTGGATGCACAACCCGGCATAACGTGCAGAGGTCCAGCGGATTATGCAATTTGGCGCATCGACTCTAAACGTATATAACCGGGAATAAATTACTTGTAATTTCTATACTATGTTGCAAAAAGAAACGGATTAAAACGGACAAGGATTACCATTTTTAGTAGCGAATGATTTTTATTTCCGACTCGGTCATTATTTATAATATTTCTCGGATTTGACTTATACGAGGGATTGTCGAAAATTAATCAATTAATTACTTGACTGCTTGTTTACCAGCGGACTTTTTAACAACTCATTTATAACTTAACTAGAACATGACTTACTTACTAAAACAGCGGCAGGGTGTACCCAAGTGACGGTAATACTTAAAGCAAAATCGAACATTCCTTGATTGGAAAAATCACTTCGTTACATTATTAACAGAAAACAATATAAAACTCTTGTATAGATATGGAAATATTCTTCTATGTTTTCCTTTTTGAGAAGTCTCATATTTCAATATCTATTACATCAGGCGATTCGTAACGCCAGGTTTAATTTAAATCGCTACCCCTCTTTTTGATAGTGGTATTTAGAAATACCAATAAAAGAAGTTAACAGGTTACATAAAGATATTTTATCAAAAAAAGAAAAATATATGTGAGATAAAAACAAAATACTAGCTAATTTTTGGATAACAAATAATGATCATCCCTTCGAACATTAATTTGTTGAGAAATTGTTTTAATATTTATATTCTTTCGTACAAGTGTATTTTAAGTTAGTTTGTGCAAACGATTTTGATTTTATTATTTCCTATAATGTTACCTGTTAACATTTTATAATGATGGGTAGCCATTTTAAATTACAAAAATCGTGTTGCCTGTCACCAAGAGTTTCTAAATGTTTGTAACGCACTGTATGTATGAACCGAAGAAAGTTTCAATTTCAGTGCGTAAAAGTACGTCAACTATATTTCAGGCCATGATGCTTGAGAGATTGAAGGATCACACTTCCACAGTATTGATTTTTTTGGCATAAGTAAATGTGTACGCAAATCTCAAGTTCCCTTACCGCACACTTCAGACCGAAGTAGGTAAGTATTTTAAGTGGAAATGATGAAGAATTTCTCCTACCTCTTTCTTGTTACTATGTCTGCATATATTAACATATTCTACTAGAATAATCCCGGATGTGTTTTTGTCGGCGCAGGAATGACTAAAAGTCTCCTGCCATTTTAGTTTCATTAATTTTAAACCCTGACATGATATATTTAATCCCATATGCGAGGATTAACTAAAAAATATTGATTTTCTGTGACTTGAATTTAAAGGACAGCTTGAAGGAAAATTAATGTAGATGGTAATCTTTCAAAGATTTTTTCATGTGATGTATTTATGTAATGCTAACAGGCGGCACATTCTTTTTAACTGGAGTGGATAATTTATGAAAAAATGTCGGTCATTTCAGTGATGTAGCCATTTGTTTCAGAAATATCTACTAGAGAAATGGATTTACTTTCTTGTCAAATGTTTGAGGCTAAGAAGATTATGGGCAGTTAACCCATAATTTTTTGTATTAAGTGTCCTGTTCTGCACCTTCAACAGACCATTCTGTTAAATTACACTGTCTGCAATATTAAGTCACCACCAGCCTCTTAAGATTAATATTAATTCTTTTCTGAATCATTTATCCGATTTGGACAATTTGTTTTGTATTGTAAGTTGACTCTTCAGGAATATTACTATTGCTGGGTGCAATAATGATGTCAGGTTTTGATCCGACAATAGGAAATTACAGTTTGGAGTCAGCCCTAGCCTGATCTTTCTTTACGTTTTACAGACTCTGGAAAATTGAAAGCAGTGGAGATTAGTATTATCAATGTCCATCATTGTTGTTATACAAATTATTTCATTAAATTTATTACTTTTGAAAAGAGCTTAATTAACAGTCGATGCTTTGAAAAAGGTTTGAGCTATAGCGTCATAGTTATTAGGCTGGCAGTTTGTCACACAAGTTATTTTACATTTTAAATAGGGGACGGTAGTCGCGTGGGTAAATGCGTGTACTTACTCGGTTGCAAAGATCGATGGTTCGAATCCATCCTGGGGCAAATTAAAAAATTATTTCTGATTTGCTTCAGACTTAGATGGTGTTATGTCTGTAGTAATTACTAATATATATTTTATTAGTTTACATAATATATAAGTTTGCCATGACAGTGGTAGTTAAGAAAATAATTATTATTCATTTTATGTATTGTCATTCTCTTAAATAAAAATTATATTTACAAATATAACAAATTGGCGACGAGGGTAATTTCAGAATGAATAATTCTGGAGAACCAAATAATGTGCCTGGTATGATAAATACTACTACAGTCCCTACAACTATGTCTACATCAGTACATGCCGTTTTTCATATTGAGTCTTTCGATGAATCGAAAACCAATTTTACAAGATGGATAAGAAGACTTGAAAGTGCATTCAGTGTTTTTGGAGTTCAACAGGATTTTAAAAAAGCATACCTATTACATTACATTGGTGCTGAAGCTTTTGATATCCTATGTGATAAAATATCACCTACAGATCCTGAAACAAAAAACTATGAGGAACTTGTGGAATTGATGAAACAACATTACAGTCCAGAGCCGTTAGAAATTGCAGAAATTTCTAGATTTACACAACGAAAGCAAGAAGAAAGTGAGCCTGTTAAAGACTACATTGCAGCTTTACGAAAATTAGCTATCAATTGCCAGTTTGGTAATTATTTAAATAAGGCTTTACGAAATCGATTTGTTTTTGGTTTACGATCTATAAATGCTCAAAGTCGTTTATTGGAATGCAAGAATTTGACACTTGAGAAAGCTTTTGAAATTGCGATGTCAATGGAAACTTCATCCAGAGATGCAGTTCAATTAAATAAGAATGTAACTAATTCCAAATTAGTTAATATTATAACTCAAAAACCTTTCAAGAAAAATCCTTATGGTAATAAAGTTAAACATTCTCCTAAACCTAAATCTACCCAAAAAGAATCTAAATACAAATGTTTTCGATGTGGTTCTGAGTCTCATTTAGCTAACAAGTGCTTCAAGAGAGATTCACTATTTTGTGAATTTTGTAAGAAGAAAGGACACTTAATGAAAATAAATAATAAATAAATAAAATAAATAAATAAAATAAATAAATACACCACATGTAATTACGACCCCCTTTATCCCAGAAGGCTGAGCCTTGTGCGGGAGGGGGCTACACATTTAAAGACAAGGGACACACATCCAATATCCGTGTATAATGGAAAAATCCCTCTCACAGTATTTTCCATTGCCACGACCGGGATTCGAACCCGGGACCTTTGGGTGAGAGGCAGGTACTCTACCATCTCGACCATCAGTCATGTGTGTATCAAAATAAAAAATTCGCATGAAGCTAATTCTGTAGAGACATTAGAAGAAATACTTTACGTTGATGATGGTATTGATGAAAATTTGCGTAAAAAAATTAAACTAACTTTACTTGTAAATCAGGTACCCATAATATTTGAAATGGATACTGGGGCACCGGTAAGTATTATTAGTTTGCCTGTTTTTCGTAATTATTTCGGTACATCATTAACACTACATAAAACTTCACTGAAATTAATATCTTATTCCAAAATTGAGATTCCTTTGGTAGGTGTACCACAAGTAAATGTTAAATATAATAATAATTTATTCACAAATTTAAACTTTTACGTTTCTGAAAGTAACAGTTCTACATTACTTGGTAGAGAATGGCTTCAACATTTAAAAATCATTTCTGACATTTTTGACATTAACCTTTCAAACGAAAATGACGTTTTTCAAATAAATGTGAAACAAGAGTTAGAATTTTTATTTAAGAATTATGAACATATTTTTGATGATAAGATAGGGAAAATAGAAGGAGTACAAGCTAAATTAAAACTAAAAGAAGGAGTTCAACCAATTTTTTGTAAGTCACGTTCAGTTCCATTTTCCTTAACAAAGAAAATAGAGGACGACTTGGATTTATTAGTAAAGGAAGGAGTTCTTAAAAAAGTCGAACAATCAGAATGGGCTACACCAGTAGTACCTGTACCTAAACCTAATGGCAGAGTACGTCTGTGTGGTGATTTTAAAGTATCCTTAAATCCTTGTTTAATAGTTGATGAGCATCCTTTGCCCACAATTGACACTTTACTTTCTACATTAGCAGGAGGTAAGTTTTATTCAAAACTTGATTTAAATCAAGCTTATTTTCAGTTAGAGATATGTCCCTCAGACAGAAAATATGTAACTCTTAATACGCACAAAGGTTTGTTTGATGTACGCGATTAATGTTCGGAATTGCAAGTGCGCCCGCAATTTTTCAAAGAGAAATTGAAAATATTTTATCTGGAATTCCCGGAGTTTCTGTTTTTCTAGATGACATAAAAGTCGCTACAAGTGATGAGAAAACTCATTTAGAACGTTTAAAAATAATTTTTGAAAAATTTGCTAAGTATAATATAAAGTTGAATATAAAAAAATGTGAGTTTATGAAAAGTTCAATAGAGTATTGTGGTTACATTATTAGTGAGAAAGGAATTCATAAAACAAAAAAAAATTGATGCTATTCAAAATGCGCCCGTTCCACAGGATAAAAAACAATTACGTTCTTTCATTGGTCTTGTAAACTATTACGGTCGGTTTATTAAGAATTTAAGCACAATTTTACATCCATTACATCAATTATTATAAAATGATGTTGATTTTAAATGGAATTCAGATTGCAACAAAAGTTTAATTTTTATTAAAAAAGAAATTCAATCTGAAAGAATTCTTGCTCATTTTGATCCTACAAAAAGAATTATACTAGCAACAGATGCAAGTCCTTATGCAGTAGGTGCTGTGTTATCTCATTTATATGAAGATGGAACAGAAAGACCAATCCAGTTTGCATCACAAACTTTGTCATCGACGCAATGTAAATATTCACAGATTAACAAAGAAGCATACAGTATAATCTTTGGCGTTAAGAAATTTTATAATTACTTATATGGAAATAAATTTTTATTATTTACGGATCATAGACCACTAGTTCGGATATTTTCACATAATAAAAGTTTACCAATTTTATCTGCAACTAGAATGCAACATTATGCATTATTTTTACAAGGGTTCAATTACGAAATTAAATATAAACATTCGCACGAAAATGCAAATGCAGATGCAATGTCGAGATTACCATTAAAAAATTCTGAAAATATTATTGGCGATGAAGTTGATTACTTTGAGTTAAATCAAATTCAAACTTTACCTGTTACGTTGAATCAATTAGCTTTTGAAGCTCAAAATGATACATCTTTGATAAAACTTTTTGAAGGTTTACGTGATGGTAAACAAATTAATAGAAATGATAGATTTAACATTAATCAAAATGAATTTTCTTTACAAAATAACTCTATTTTCAAAGGTAAAACTGCTGTAATTCCAGGTAATTTGCGAAAAATCATTTTGGATGAATTACATGATACTCATTTTGGTATGATTAAAATGAAGAACTTAGCCAGAAGCTATTGCTGGACATTTTTTTCTTTTTAACATTTTAGGAACATAAGAATGACCTGCATAGTCGCCAAGAACAAAGAAAACTTCGACAGCAATCCAAAAGCACACGATTAAATTATACTATTGAAACAAAATTTTCACGTAAGAGAACTAGCGACATGATCAACCTGTTTCCCTTCTCGACTTTTTTAACATTGAAAGTTTTATGCATGCTAGGTGGATGTTTTTGATGTCATTTTGAAGATATCGTCAAATGTAAATTATTGGAAGTAGTTTAGAAAATTTTAAATTCGAGGGGCGAAAATACGGGGATTGAAACGTTTTTTGGACACGAAAGCATTCGGTGCTGTTACATCGCATACTTTTTGAAAGATCCAAATTTGATTTTGGTCTAGTTGGAAAGAGGATGTACACATCGTACGTGCTGGGTTTGGAGATTGCGTTCACAGGGGTGAAGTTACAGGGATGTAAAGATGAGGTACGCTTTTAACCGGGTGATTTTTTTTGTTGATGTTTTGATGAGCAAAAATTGTCATTCTGGATATTTAGCATTAAGTGGACCAATCTGTGGGTTTTTCAAAATTTTCTGGCAGAGTTGATTTGGGGGTTGAAAAATAGGACAAAGTTATAATTATCGGTGTTTTGAGACTTTTACGGGTCAATTGTAATTTTTAAGAGAATACGGGATGTGTTTGGGGGAAGGCGGTGGTTAGGTCGGGGATGACATTTATTTGTTCGTGATGAAGTTTCAGTGAGAAAAAGTAAGGGTCAAGTTGCGTTTTTGGCAGTATGTGGATAAATCTGTTGGTTTTTAAGAATTTTTTGGCCAACTTGAATTTGAGGGATGAAAAAATGGAAAACGTCATACTTAATTATCAGAAAAAGCTGAAAATTTATATTTGTGCGAAATTCGGTGTTTTGAGACTTTTACTGGTCGACTGTAATTTTTTAAGAGAATCCGGGATACGGTTGTGGGGGTGGTTGGGGGTGATTTTTTCTGTTGATGTTTTGGTGAGCAAAAAGTGTCGAATTGCGTTTTTGGCAGTATGTGGACGAATATGTTGATTTTTAAGAATTTTCTGGCAGAGTTGAATTTGGGGGTTGCAAAATGGGAAAAAATATATAATTATCGGAAATAGCTGAAAATCGATATTTGTGTGAAATTTGGTGTTTTACGGGTCGATTATAATTTATAAGAGAACACCGGATGTGTATTGGGGGTTTGAGGGGGTGAATATTTAGTTTCGTGCTAAAGATTTGGTGAGAAACAGCGTCGAGTTGCGTTTTTGGCAGTATGTGGACGAATCTGTTGTTTTTAAGTATTTTTGGCATAGTTGGATTTGGGGGTTGAAAATTGAGAAAAAATTATAAATGTTAGTAGAAAAAGTTAAAAAGTTATATTTGTGTGAAATTTGGTGATTTGGGACTTACGGGTCGCTTGTAGTTTTTAAGAGAATCCACGCGGCAGTCAGTCATGGTGATGGTCGGGGATGACTTTTTTGTTGATGTTTCGATGTGTAAAAAATGTCGAAATGCGTTTTTGATAGTATGTGGACGAATCTGTGGGTTTTTAAAACAATTCTGTCCGAGTTGAATTTGGGGGTTGAAAAATAGAAAAAAAGTTATATGTAGTTATCGGAAAAGCTAAAAATCGATTGTTTCGATTTCATTTGCATTTTCTTGTTTTTTATTTTTTACTTTTCTGGAATCTAGTTCTGTTGTATACAATTTTTTGTTGTTATGCATGTGTATATCTTACTTACTGTCAATATTCCCACTCTGTAATTGGTTACCCGTTGGATGCATATTATCTAAAAAATAAAATAGAATAAATTGTTGAAGTTTGAAAATATTATTTCTTGCTTAACAATGAACATTATCGACATTGATGGAGATATTTAAATTTGAATATTTTAAATTTGTTATTTAATTTTCACTAAAAAATTATTAACTCTAACCTTTCATATGTTTTATTTTTAAACCCATAGAATCTTGGAAAAACCTGTTATAATAAGTTCCCAAGATTCTAGCACAGCCAAATAAGTAGCCTGGGTTGTATACCGTGCTTGCTGTATCGTCGATATTTGAAGAAAAGTCGGATAATAAAGACGGTGATACTGCGCTAAAATGAAATGAAAATTGGTAAAACTTTTCCAATTAACCCAATCCCCACAAGAAATTAAAGTGATACCAACGTGGTGGTTGTGATAATTTGATATGGCGCTGTTAGCACACGTGATAAACGTGTGGATTCGCGATTGTGACGGACGACTGAGGATTCTATAGAGTGACTATCACAAACTAAATAATCATACTAATAATAAATATTTCAACTATTTCAAACTTGTTAAAAGTCGTGGTGTCGTATTGTTGATGACAAAATACTGAAGTTTCATTTGTTCATTTAAACTTTGAGAAAATGTGTGTTAAAACTTTTGATGTCACGGCTTTATAAAACTCTTAACAAAATCCTTTTCTATTACCCACAATAAACAAATTTAAAAGTAACCCGAAAACTTTTCTATAAATTAAAACCAAATGAATTTAATGTTACCTAAGTACTACCTAAATATTCGAGATTGTACTACTAAACGCCATAATTATTTACAAATATCGCTTTGGTTCAAATTCGGACGAGATTAAGCCGATGAGTTACTTGATATGAACGAACCTGCTAGCTAGCACCATCTTTAAAATGGAATGTTAACTGGTTCACTATTGAAAAAACTCTACTACTACTACTAATAATTAAAAGTAGTCATAAAAATAACGACAAACAATATATTTAAAAAAATAATAATCCAGGCATTAACTTTGCAACCAGAGAGTGGGTTTAAAGTAAAAGAAAATTTATTGATATTAAATTCGTAATAAATAATAAAATAATGAAATTGTACCAAAGGATAGCTACCTAACCTGGTGAATCAAATACCTATTATAAGTTCGTTGTGGCTCGTGAGCAAATTAATCTGATAAACAATTAAAAGTTGCTTCAAAAATTCAAAAAAATCTGTCAGATGTTTCAAGAAGCTTGTACTTTATGAAATGTATAATTAAAAACCCTTAGTAGTAAAGGACTAAAAACCTAATAGATTGTGTTTGTATCTGTATGCCAACGGTGTTTTATACGTCACCCTATATAGAGTTAGGTGCAGGATATTGCTTGTCCAATTTGATAATTCTGTGCTACTCCCGACGCTATGCCGGAAGTATTAAAGGTCCCTTGACAAACCGACACCGGTCACTCAGAATGCTTATTGAGTTGGACGGAAGCGGGGTTTCATATTATTATTGGAATGTAGACTTTGGATCATGTGCCAAACTAAATCTACCCTTGATAACAATATATGTTCAGTTCATACGATAAGTGTAATCAATATTCAAGATTGAGTTACCTAGGGATATAATTAACGGGGAAGGGCAATATTTGTTTTAAAAATCAGAAATCAGTAGACATGCAACGCAACGCATTAAAAGGTAACAAAGTTATTGGAATAATTATTGTTGATTTAATCTACTTTGCTCATATCCAGAAATGCATCTGTGAATTATCGCCTCTTTTAATTGCTGCGTTTTTTAAACCGTCATCGCCTGAAAGAAAATGTATAAAATAACTACAGATACTTTTTGATCATCGGTAAATATTTTACAAATTTTAAACACGAAATTTTTTTTATAAACAGAGTTACGTGGCCAACTCTGAGAGTATGTAGCACAAAACGGAAATTATCTATAAACATTTGGTCAATACTACATATTAAAGATGAAGTGAATCAAATTTTTTATGCTGTAACTCGGAATCCAAAAAAGGTAGATACATCAAAATTTAGATGTTACTTTTTATTTAGGTTCTCAACATTCATTTTTGACAAAACTGCTCAGAGCCCTCAGGGGCAGCGCGTTTGGGGCTTGTGTTAGGTATATTAATAATTATTTTTGAACCCGTTAGCGCTATTAAAAGTTTGACTGTAAAATTAGATTTTTCAATCATTATTACAGAAAAATGGTGTACCTTTTAGAGAAAGTCGTCACTTTTAAATTTTTACAATTTCTAACAGGCAATGTGTAATGTGCTGGCCGCATAATTTGGGAACACCCTGTATATGAAAAAATTTACATAGTACCTAATAATAGAAATAGATTTTTTACGGAATATACAATACAAGGTGTTCATCTAGTGCGTAGAAGTCTAGCATCTTGGTTAATAAAATAGGTAAATAGATTTTTTACTATGTGCTTAAGCGCGCACTGAAATATATAGAGAGATGCAGAAGTTGTCCCTTACTTTTAGTAATCTTTACTCGTGCAATATGCTCCGTTCGATATTCTTTTTGTAATGAAGTGTTTTTTCCGCCAAGGATTTTATTCATTTTTTTTTTCATTTCGACATACTATTTTTGCAACGATTTGTATTTCTTTAAATTGCAAATCAACTGAGAAAAAGTGTGCAATTTAATTTCCAGATGTAGTCAATTTAATTATTATTGGCGTTAATAATTATAATAAAAATAATAACACCACATGTAATATAAATAAATAAATAAAGACCATTATTATTTTTTTTTTCCGTTGCCGGAAGAAAGGGCTGGACAGTCGCCCTGTGGCCTCCGACACCACACAGAGAGAGCGCCAGCGAATAATCTACAGCAACTCCCCACATCCCGCAGGGTTAGTCACTGTAGATTCCAGACTCGTGTGCCCTAAGTATACGAAGGGATCCCAGGATGACCGCTTTCTGCATTTGACCAGCCAACCATTCTGCCGACTCGATATCTCCGGGGACGTAAGGCAGCACTGGTGTTTGGTCTATCTGGTACGAGTGCCGTAGATGGTAGTATAGCACTCGCAAAGCCGCGTTATGTCGTTGGATGTAGACCGAAGTCGCATAAATCGGGCATGCAGATAATAAATGCATGAGCGACTCCGGCGCCTGACGGCAGGTCCTGCAGTTGATATCAGGTACCTCTACACCCATCACGCGACTGCGATAGACCAATGTGTTAATAACACCATCTTGGCAGGCCACAATGTATCCCTCGGTTTCCGACTTCAGCCCCGCTGACCTTAAAAATGCGAAGGTCATCTCTGTCGATAAACCCAGTGCTTCTATGTTGTTATAGAAAACACCGTGCAGGGGTTTATCGACGTGCTGCCTGAACAGATTTCTCTGTTCGGCAGCTTTGATGTGGGCTGTCAGACGATTAGGCGGAAGCTCAGTGACTGAGTCACCTCGCCGGCCTTCTCGCCTGTAGTCGAACACGAGACCGAGTTCATCTGCGGCCCTCTGTGCTGCCCTAAACAATAAAGCGCCAACTCCCACAGGTTCATGATCTCTCACTAACTGTAGGAGTGGGTCCGAGCTCCTGATGACATTACATGCCATACTTAGTGCCACTCTGCCATGCATGCACTCCAGACTCAAGAGTCCTCGGCCCCCCCGTTGACGTGGGAGGTACACACGAGGAACGGACGATTTATTTTTATTATTATTATTATTATTATTATTATTAATACTAACCCCTTTATCCCAGAAAGCTCTAGAAGAGCCTTGTGCGGGAGAGGGCCACACATTTAAATACAAGGGACACACATCCAATATCTGTGTGTAATGAAAAAATTTCTCAGAGTATTTTCCATTACCACGACCGGGAATCGAGCCCAGAACTTTTGGGTGAGAGGCAGGTACGCTACCATCTCGACCATCTATAATAAACTCAATATTCTCATAACGCCCAACTTTTGGAAAAGTCGCTCGGACAGGTCGATTTTTATTTTATATTAGGCTTATTTTAGAAATATTTTTTATTCTACAAGGTGTACCAAAAAAGCTGGCCAGTGATCAACTTTGAAAAAAAAATTGAAAAATATTGAAAATAGTTATAAGATAAGAAATAAATCTACATAAGGTGATTTAAACACATTTGTTCCTGAATTGATATGCTGCATGTACTGTGCCATAATCATGTGTACATTTTGTGCTATTTGCCGTGATTAAAACCTAGTCACATTCCCACCATTAACTGTTTGTTGTAAATATTAGTCACCCATTTCATAAATACCACTGTTGCTTATCTGTAGTGGCTGCATTTATATTGTACAACTGTGTTGCCTCTGATAATAATGATAAAATAAAAACCAAATTGCATTCACCTATAACTTCGTGTTATCTAAATTCGAAATATACCTATAAGACGATTTTTGGGAGCGCATCAAGGAAAGCAATCAAATTTAATAGTTCATTTAGGAATATTCGGAAATGCTTTTACAGTTTTTGATATTCATATGATAGCCACTTAGATGAAAATAGAATGGCTACTAAAATGGAGAATAGCTTGGGCATTTCCTTTATACTTTATTTTTACTTTATTGAACTGGAATTGGAGACAATGTCACTGTTAGTCAATAGTTTTCCATTTACTAGAACCATACCAATTAGTTTGCTAGAAATAAAGTATTAATTGCGTATGTACTGTGCTGTCTACGATTTATAATTAGACTAATATATTTCCATGTGATATACCACATATTTGTAAATAAATAATTGTATAAATTATAATTTCTTAAGATTATAACTGACAGTAAACTTTTTTTAGAAAATATCGTGCAAGTTTTTTCAAATCAAATCATTTTGATTCTAAATCTTTTCCGTAGCTAATTATTTGTAAAATAGTTTTCAGATTCTCTTCAACATTGATTATTTTAAATTTTTGGTAAATTCCTGAAACATGATAAAATAAAAATATTCATCAGGGAAGAAAACCAGAAAACTCACCTACAAATTTAATTTTTACGAAAATTGAGTTATATACTAAGTAGTAGTACAGTGGTGGTTTATAGAAACTATTATTCTTGTGAGGTACCAAGACACTTCTCATTTTTATTAACACTCAGCTGTAGTATTATTGTACGCAAGACAATATTCAACTACCAATCAATTTTGGTAATAAACTTAACCACCCAATATTAACATTTTTACGAATTTTCAATCAGCTCAAGAAATTTTAAGGATTTGATGTAGAAGTTTATTTTTATTTTGTGCACATCCAAACAGGTTAATAAATAAAGCAGTTTACCTTATATTTCTTACATATACCATATTACTGACTTATATTTAGCAAAATATCTTACAAGTATGTAAAATAATTTTATGGTATAGTATACAGGGTGTGCGATTTAAGACCGGAACACCCCATTATTTCGAAACGCGTTGACCGATTTTATTATTTATTTTTTTGGGACAATAGTGCTCGATGAGCTCTATTTGACCCTGTGGAAAAATTTTAAATTTTCATTTTTCAAGGCCTGCTAAGACCCGCTAAATGGGTCAAAATTTAAGAGATCGACCATTAGGCATTTTTTTCGAAAAAATGGATAGCGCATTCGATTCAGACGTACCTCAAATACCTTTATACAAAGTTTGAGCTCAATACCTTATATAGGGTGTGTGTCACAGCGTGGCAAATTTTCAAATTTTTCACATTTCGACTGACCCTGTATAAAAGTCTATTATGCTTACAAAAAAGGTAAAGTATTCATTCGACTTAGAGCCATGTCAGATATCTAGGAACGAAGTTTTATCGCTGTAACTTCTACTGGTAGATGTCTGGATTTCAACAATAAAGTATCTATTTAATTGTAATAATTTTTTTATTGTCAAAACATAACAAACGTTCTTTTTAATTTTTCTGTGTTTTCTAATCTTAAAATCAGTTTCTGAATCATTTTAATTATAGCTTTCACAAACAATACACAATTGAAGCTTATTTTCTAATAATTGGTGTGCAAGTTGATGGAATTTGGACAGTCAACATTTATGTTTGGAGGATTTTCAAGAGCACTTCCCAGATCTAGCAGTAATACCAAAGAATTTTTATGCATGTGGTACTAATTGTGTGTTTCGCGAAACTGGCTTTGTGACTCATAAAATAGACAAACCATTTATACAGTAGTTGTTAATGACGTTTGATAACGTATGGAACGAGAGTATCTAAAACCTTTGAAATGTCTCTCTCAGGATATTGAACTTTCTTATGGAACATGCAGAATGATTGTAAAGAAGGACTTGGGCATGCATCCATATAAGATGCAATCATATCAATTTCTTTTGCCGACTGACCACCCCAGACGCCATGTCTATGATTGCATATTATATAGATACCGACCAAGTCCTTCTTTACAATCGTACTGCCAGTGGTTTGTCAATAATTTAGTGAGCGACAACCTGCTACTTGATATTTTTTTCTGATAAAGCGTGCTATTCTCAATTCTCAAAATATGCGGATGTGGAGCACTGATAACTCGAATGTTTATATTGAATATCCACCACATCCTCAAAGAGTTAAAATTTGGATGGCAGTTGCTCATAGGAGAATAATTGATCCCGTTTTTTTTTTTAAATTTTCAATGCTGAGAGATGTATGTCTAGAAATAAAACCAGATGATGCCCCTATTGACAAAGCTTGAACAACTCTGCCATAATCATTACAAAATGATGAAATAACCTAAGACAGCAGATTTTAATTCCATGGCCATCTCTGACTAAGATAATTTTTGATATCACGGTATTAGCACAGTCTCTGATAATAAATGTAGGAATGTTATTAAGCCCGGAAAGTTTTTTGGGTTTTAATCTCTTGATGCAGATCTAAACTGCTGGACAATTAAAGCGGACCAAGGAAATTTTTAGGTTAAATATTTTGGGAATGGATAGAGACATCGATTCGCGGTTTGCAGAATTTAAAAGAGAATTTAATTCTGAATAAGCCTGTTTATTCCGATCTTTTTGGTTTCAAATAGCTTATGGTCTAGAGGGGGTAAAGAAAAGTATGTTTTTTTAACCAAAGGTCAGAGGTACCGGGTTTCCACAAACAATCTTTTTCATTTTTTTGGTTGGCATTTTTATGGTCTCTTGTTTATAAGAAAAAAATCAATTTCTCAAATTTTTGATATCCCTCTTCGTTCGTGAAATTTCGATTTTTTTGTAAGATCCTGTAAATTTGAGAAATTAGTTTTTTCCTTACAAACAAGAGACCAGAATAATAATGCCAATAAAAAAAATTAAAAATTTTGTTTGTGGTAACCCGGTAGCTAGAAACTTTGGTTGAAAATACATACTTTTCTTTCTTTGTTTGAAACCAAAAAATCGGAATAAACAGGCTTGTCGGAAAATATTTGACTTCAAAATTAACCTAAAATTTCGCTTGGTCCGCTTCAATGAGCTCATTTGGGAAAAAATTTTTAATTCATATTTCGAAAGTACACCTTATAATTAGTAAATGTGCCAAATATTACATTTTTTTTCAACTGTTTCTCCCTCAAAATAAATAATGAAAATAGAGCGCTGTGACGTCACACCACTCGTAGCGGTCGGCCGCTCGCTTGTTTCCTATAGTTTCATACCGGCGGCCATGGGGGTCTAACTAATATCCGACTATAAGATACAAGCAGCTCATTGGCTGCCAGGCTGGTTAAAAGGCTATTTTCAATTTCCCGGGTAAAGGTTTGGTGTTTTTTGTGTTAAATTAAATTTCTCAACCTGGGTCCTGGCACAATGACATTTGTCGTTGTTTTGTTACAAAGTGGTTAGCTTGGCTTGGCTTACGATGGTAAGTAAAAAGAAATTATTTAGATATTTACCTAAATTGTTTTTTTCTTTTTCAATCATTTATTTATTCAAAAAATATCGTGTTACAAATACATTAATTTTAGCGTCAATGATCTGATATTTAATGTAAAACAATTATTATATCGCCACATTGTCATGTAATTGATTGTAAACCTAATTAATGTATAATTTTAGATCACAACGAATTAGAATGAATTATAGTTAATAATGTTTAACTTGCTGCGAAAATTGACCTAGGAAATTCACAAGATGACTGGCAATGGATGAATGGCGATGAGGCTGAGAAAAACCGGTGTCTACAAAATACTATAATACCTTTGTGTAGTGAAGCAACTAGGCAACCTTATGCTTCTGGTTACATTCTGATGAAAATTAGTTTTGTTGATTGTACTACCCTTGTATATGATGTGTACTACGTTTGTTCATCGGTGCTCAAAAATATTTATATACTCAGTCTGGGGTATTCGACCACCAAAACAGACTGAATTGTGTTGTGTTTTAGAGTTAATTGGTACATGGTGATTGTATGCAGCAATCTTAGTATTAGTTGTAGTTTTTCCGAATACCCGTTTACACAGAGTATATTGTATGCGTAATGTTAGAAAAAGTGATAAATCATAAATTAATCAATTATAACTTTAATTCATCAGTGAGTAGAATTGTTTTCATTGTAAAATTATTTGTATTTTTGTATAATATAAATGTTTGTTTAATAGAAATTTTGTTTTATTCTTGCGAGTTTCTTATTTCCTGTTAAATTTACTCAATAGATAATTTCCCGGAGTACAATTACATACAAAATTGTCTCCGTGGGATTTATTTATTGAGTAAATTTAGCGGGTAAAAAACTGGAAATTTATTGTAGTAAATAAACGTTTAAAGAGCCCGCCTAAAGTTTAGTTCTTGCCAGGATCACCCGCGCCGTATTGTCGCATGCTTGTCACAGATGATTCCATGTAGAAGTACGGTTTTAAGATTTCTTCCTTTATATATTCTGTGCCGGCGGCACCGTTACTACACACACGGCGGAAGTGGTAATTTCGTTCATATTTTAAGTGCTTCGTCCTTGGTACAGCGAAATCTAAATACCATATATATCCGCATAACTCATAGAACCAGTGGAGTCGGGTGGTGTGACGTCATAGCCGTTTCAAATATGTTACGAATTTGAAATCAAATATTAGGGTTAATATTAACGCTAGCGATCTAATTTTTTCACTATATACTTAGGGGATGAAATACTAACGGAAAATGCTAAAATAAATTAAAAAGCAAATATCACTAAATGAGCCCATTGTCCAGCAGTTTAGTTTAACAAATATTTTAAAATGTAACAAATCTGTAGAGTAACTGTACAATAGATTTTTTCATGCGGTGTAATTTATGAGTCTTGAAATTAGGATGCTAAAGTATTAACGCTACTATTCTAGTACCTAAACTCATTAGTGTTAATGATCATATAATTAGGAACAGCAGGAGGATTTTTTTCCAATGCCAGAATTTATCACGTGTTGCAAATGTTATTTTGAACTCCATTACAATAATTTTTGTAAGATCTATTTAGTTTTTGCTTTTATATTTCGTCTATATTATAGCATACAAAAATGCTAAAGTTTATAAAGACGGAACTGTACACAATACGTTTACAATATACTGCTGGTTGCGTTTAAAAATATGAAACCTCTAAAGGAGGTCGATCAACTACGTCGACTAAAGTAATCATTGCAACCTGAGTTCTGATAGCAAGAACATTGTTATTAGGGTTTTCTGCAATCAGTGGTACGTTTCTTAAATATAATACACAAAATTATTAACTGTGGCATTACCTGGAAGAGTTAGTAAGTGATTCATTAATTAAACTCTCACAAAGGTTTAATTAAATATTTGATCATTCCGGAAATATTCCGAAAAATTTACTTCAGATCACTTCGACGTCTTAACAATGCAATTTAGAGAACTTTAATTCAACCGAATAATTCGTACCACATGAGTACATGGCTACCCTATGGAATCGTTATTCCGGAACACTCTGTGTATATCAGTAAATTTCCTTTCAACTTAGTTTCATTTTATAGTGTACACTGTATGAACATATCGTACATCATAAACCAGTAAATCTTCCTATGTAAACAACTTCAACTTTGTAACTTAAGAAACAAACTAGCCATCACGTCTACCAAGGTATCCCCTGAGAGGGGGCATTTTATAGTGTGGTACCCACGTGGCTACGTTATTGACCTTTATGTAGTTTCCAATACTAATACCTACAAGCCTCACAAGGAAATTATTACATTACAGCCTCACGAGGCACTAAGCTTGACACGTTTCTATATAAGTAGAATTCAATGTATTCTTGTGCTCGTTGATAGTAATTGCTATCTATTGGAGTCCACTATGCGTGTTCATGCAAAGAATAGGAACCAATTTGTAGAGGGCTAGTTTATTTTTCACCGCCGATGTTAAATTTGCCGTACACTTTGAAATCAGTGACAGAGTTAATGCTAAATAAAGTGACCGACAGAAAAATAATAATTCATAAAAATGTATTAGTATAAAACAACATGCAATCATAAAGTCTAAAAGTACTTAAAGTATAGTGGAATATGTTCAATTTTAAAACTACTGAATACGTGAATCAAGTTTTTGAAATAGATAGATAGATAGATATCTAGTTTGTTATTTTAATAATCTCAATAATTTTGTTATTATATTATATCATAAAAAACCCCAGGTCTGAATAACATCCCCAATTACATCTTTAAATGCCCCAATCCCAGCATACTACCTATTCTTCACCAAGATCTTTAATTCCTGCTTAACCCTTAACCCAAGGGGCTGAAAAGTGGCAAAAATAATTCAAAACTACCCACTCTACTGACAGAATTTGTCGCCCTAGACCTTGAAAAAGCCTTCCACAAAGTCTGACATCCTGGGCTGTTATATAAACTCCACGTTGCAGCCCGACTTGTATAATTAAGTTGATAGTAAAATACCGTGGTCCAATCTGTCAAATGCTTTAGAAAAGTCGGTATAAATTACATCCACCTGACTTTTCTGATCCAAAGCCTCAGCAATATATTGAGTCTTACACACAAGGTTCGACACTGTGGACCTCCCTTGCATAAAACCATGCTGTTCAACTGCTACCGCGGTCTTGGTATGAAATGAAATATAATCACAGAGTAAAAATTCAAAAATTTTTGCAAAATTGCATAAGATAGCGATGGGTCGGTGATTTTCAATGTCGTTTTTATTCCCTTTTTTGAAAACTGGGCAAATTCTGGAATGTTTCCATGTATCAGGAAAAGTCTCGGTTCTCAATATTAAGTTAAAAATTAAATGAAGCGGCTTCGAGAAGACATAAGCGCAATCCCTAATAATGAACGCAGGCACTTGGTCAGGCCCAGTGGTCATATTTGCTTTAATTCTTTTAATAGAGTACGTACATCATTTTCATCAAACTCACGAATGCAAAGGATATTATTATTACATATACTTTTATCGGGTACATATTCAGTGGAATTAATGAACGCACTAGAAAAGAAATCGGCAAAAGAGTTGACAATATCTTGCGGGTCTTCAAGATTATTATTTTTATAGTTCATAGTACTAGGTATTCGCGTCGAATTATTCTTAGAGTTAAGAAAACTCCAAAACTTGTTTGGGTCAGTTTTTAATGAAATTTCAGCTTCTTCAATGTATCTAGCATATGCGTCTTTTACGGATTGTTTAAATAAAATTCTAAGATCTGTAAAGTTGTTATATTCAACATCCCTTTTTGATTTCCTATATATGAAGACTGTACGTTAACGAGAGGAAAACAGATTACATTGGCCACAAGAAAAAGAATAAACAATAATACACTAAAGTAGATAAATATAAACAATACAAACATGGACATGTGGATGCGATTATCTTCTCGTCCATCTAGATAAAAAACAACTGTACCTCAAACACATATAAATATACTGAATAAATGTAGAGCCCGGCTAAAACAGCCAAATACATCAGGGTAACACTCCCAATAAGAGCAATCCTCCTCTCCAAATTCTACCTCCGTCCCATCCTTACCAATGCATCTTCTCTTATCTCCACCCAAAGTAAATTGCAAACTTTCCAGAATAGTATCCTCAGAATATGTAATAAAACCCAAGGAAACATTATAATCCCCCTACCAAAAGCCACGCTTAGCTTCATGTACTCATTCACAGATTCCTCACCATACCAAAGTTCAAATTAAGCAAACCTTACATTCATCTAAAAATATAAACACCTAATCCACTCAGCTATTCGCCAGTTTTCCAGTTGTGCTGTCCTTGCGCCCATTGTAAACGGGTAAACCAATGTAGTTGTAGTAAGAAATCCAGCTTCGTGCAATTTGTTTCAGATTGTCTGGTTTGACAGCTAGATTTGCGTTAAAGCTTCAAGGCTTATTGACAGTCGAAGTACCTACGATTATATATTTTTCTTCATATGAAGAGATCTTGGAAGGCCGTAATTTTTCACCACTTTTCTCCCCTATGATGGTATTTGATCTTTCCTGCTGTGAACGATGAATATTTTCGTCGATTTATCTAGTCCAAGAAAACTTGCTATTTTGGGAATATTGTCACCTCGCTCAATCATTTTAACACAATTGCCAACTCATCAGCAAAAGAATCTTGGCATTTCAACAAATTATGTTGACAGCTCAGTCAACACAATCTAATGGCAAGTCAGTGACACATCATTTGGCATCAATTAAAATAGAAACTTTCTGATGTAAAACAGCAAAATTTATGATTTTGGTATCACAATAGAAAAAAATATTGTCCAAATGGAATAATCTTAGTAATTTTACACTTTTGCATATCACCCCTAAGAAACTTTATTTTTGTTTTTTAAGATTCGCGAAGATCAATTTCTAGAAGATCAAAATAACGAATGATAATTTTAAAATCATTCGGAACAAATGAAAGTTTATTCGTCTTAAATTGGAACGAAATTTTCCGTCGCCATGTTATGATGTTCCGTAATTTATTTGTATACACATAGGGCAATAGTATAAAGATGATGATACTCTGAAATCTGTTTTTAATTTTAATTTAAAAAAATATATGTTAAGTGTTTCTATAAAAATGGATCACATAAAGAAATTTATTTTTATTCTAATTCTGAAATTACATTGTAGCTGTTGATTATCTTGTTCATTAAGTTTCGATATTTCTCCTTGGCTTTATTTACAGGGCATGTGTTACATTTACGACAGTTGCTCTGAAACAGCCAGAAAAATAAAACAAGACATATCCGATGGCTTGTTTCCACACGAAAGTAACATATTGTGTCCCTCTAATGTATTCGTGATGTCCTCTTAAGGCGATAATAAATGGAAAGCCCATTTTCGGATAGCGTCTCTCCTACTGATGTAAATAACGTGCAACTGATTATTTTCGGAAGTGGCATATAAAAGGGGTCACGTGATATTACAAATGTTGTTATTTATTTCCATATCTATAAAATTAATCCTTATAGCAACTGCATCAACATTAATTTCAGTTAAACCATTGAGTAAAAATAATAAAGAGGCGCAACTGTCAAGGTTTCGAGATTTTAGTGTTGTATTTTTTCACCAATAGCTTCATGATTGTCTTCAATTTTAAGGGCTATACAGCCACATTACAAATACCTTCCCGTAGCACTAAAAATTGATGACAATCATGAAGTTATTGGCAAAGAAATACATTACTAAAATCTCGAAACCTTGACAGTTGCAACTCTTTATTAGTTTTTACTCAATGGTTAAACGTAAATTAAGGATTTGTCATTAATTATGAAAAGGTTTTTTACTCGGTTTTTTAAAAAGTTATATTTTATATGCTTACCTAATTTCTGCTAAAAGATGTGGGAATTTTAACGTAAGTAAAAATTATCTCGATATTTGCAGATAATTACAGTATATTATTCGACAAGTGGTAATATACTAAATAACTCGCCGACGAATTATTTTGCATCAAGTGATTTATATACTTTATCTACGATTGTAACAATAAATACTAACCTTGGCAATTCTGAATTCATCATTTTTGGCATAATTATTACTTAACTTAATTAAACGTCAAAACTATTCAAATGTCAAATTACTTTCCTCCCTTCAATAATAATGGACCATTCTATTTCACCGTATCGAAAAAGAATTTCTATTGGACAGGCTAGGTATGGAGTTAAAGGAGATTGGTGTAAACAAAGATTCACCGGTGACTTTTTACGACTATAACTCAACTGTATGTGTTTATGGATATTATTAATTATTGTTCAAAACCAGTTGATTAATTACTTAATATATAACCAAATAAGAGCAGATAAACAATTTTACCGCGCGTCGAGTAGATCTATTATAATTTCTTTAACTTTGTCATTCTAATACTAATACAACAAATAATACTACTAATACAACAAAGTTCAATTCGAGTTTATAGCACTGACCATGTAGACATGCCAACTTTAGGTGTAAGGAGGCAATAAGTAAAGGTTTTATTGTAGGCAACGTCTTGTATGTAGGCAACTATATCATGCGCTTTATTCATTTATAATTGTAAGTAAATTGCAGTCCTTTGTAAATAAAAATTGGTATGTTTGTTTTATAGTAATGAATCTCATTGTGATATCAACTTTTTCTATTACTCTTGAAAGGTTAATTTCCCTAAGTCTATGGATATTACCGTGTCTTCACTGCAAGTACCTGAGTAGAGCAGTAGGAGATATGATATGTAGTGATAGTGTAGATATTTTAAATACCAAAAAATCTGTGCCACAAAGACGAAATAAATTGTGTATTTACGTATTGAATTGAAAATTTATTAAGAATTCATTAAAAGGAGAGTTGACACTGCATCTCTATATAATAGATAAAAAATAGTCAAAGTTAAACGCTATATACCTTAAACTGAATAAACAAATAAAAATCGACAATAATAAAATTTTCGTCGGTACACGTTTAAGTAAACCAATACACTCATGTGACTAAATAAACATTCCTCCCGAATAACCACAGATGCTTCAATATTTACACAGTTTATTGAAAAAACCTCTTGAAACTAATATGAGAATTTATTTACAAATGTTGTTCTAGTATTCGTGACACGTACCCGCTGACATTCTGTTCTACAATGCCGTCGTTTCTCTCTTATAAATCTGCCTGCAGTGAGTTGTGGAGAGCGAGTGAGCGACCGAAAGGCCACGCTTCTTCGGTGTTAATTCAAGGCTTGCTAGAGTTTAACGTATGGCCCTCGATCCTTGTGAATATAAACTAGATTGTGGTCTACAGTCCGGCACTAATACACTCACTATATTTACTTGCTCTGTAGAAATTATTTACCCCAGACTGACTAACCGGACTAACGCTTCCTCTGTGATAATGGGAGATATTTTCCTTAGCTACATGTGCCAACGAATGTTATACAGTCTGTATTATAATTTTTCTTAAAACGAAGTTGATAGAATTATGTATTTTATAGCACAACACAAAACTGAAATATATATGTATATTATATGAGAGTGGTAGTTAAGTAGTCTTTAATTTGAAGTAGTGTTTAATTGTATAATCGAATGCCAAATCCAACAGGTTATGGGCCCAGAATATGCAAGTAATTGAAAAGTAAAGGTATCGCATTCAAAAAGTTGTGACAGAAGTCTCAAAAAATGAAAACGTCCGATGAAGTGGAAAAGTACAAAATCCTACTGTTTGACGGGAACAATTTTAATAGTTGGAAGTTCCAGATGGAAACACTTTTGAATGAAATGGATTTGATTGCCTATACCGAGGAAGAGTATGGTATAGAGAAGGTACAGACTCTTGAAACAGACAGTACAGAACAGCAAGCAGCCAAGGAGAAAGAACTGGCTCAACACAGCAAACGGGATCAAAAATGTAAATTCCAAATAATCCAAAGAATCGCTGATAGTCATTTGGAGTATGCTAAAGACAAACAGACATCATCTGATCTGTAGACGTCGCTGTGTGATACGTTTGAAAGAAAAGGGAGGAAGGAATCAGCTACTGATACGGAAGATGTTATGTATGTAATTCGGTGCGAAAAATAATATTCTTCTAGTCATTTTCTCAAATTCTACAAACGTATACGTAACCTGTGATCGACGGTAGGAAAATTAGAATAATTAGATGTCGTTTGTCGTCTCTTGCTGACCGTGCCACAGAGTATGTGGTAACTGCTATCGAAACATCAGCTAGGGAAAATTTTAATGTTGCATTTGTAAAGAACAGGCTGTAGGATGAAGAATCGTTTGTATCTGGTAATATATAATAGGTAATAATAATGTATGCTTAAACTATTGTAACGATTCGAACCGTAAACTTAAATGCCAACTCAATTTAAAAAAAAAAGTATTAAATAGTAAGAATAATTTAAACGATCTATGAGTTTTTTAACAAACAACTTGCGCTATCAAAACTATAAAAATATTAACGTAGAATTAATCCCATGTGGGTTGTTCATATTGAAGAAGAAAAACAACAAAGGTCTTGCTCCCACAAAATTCTTTTTTATTGCAACCGGTTTCGTGATCAATACATTACATCACATCATCAGGCTACAAGACTACAAATAGGAAATTTTTTTATGTAAAAAACTATAACAATCCAAATATTACATTAAATATAATAAGTTAAGAATTTCATCAAATGTAGATAGTTAAATTTAATTAAAACAAGTAAAACTATTACGATAATATCAAATATTGTTTTATATATAAAAAATATATGTTTGTAAATAAGATAAAAAGTTATTAACAAAAGATACTAAAGAGATTAAAAAACCAATGAAATTGTGAATATAAAATAAGTTAAAATAGAAAAATATACTTACATTTCTATAAATACCAAAGGTTTGTCAGTATAAGCATTAATGAAAAATTTGTCCAATTATTTAGAAAACTAATAAATGTTATGTAAAAATACATGTACTTAAATTTATTTAATGTCATTAATTAATTTTAAATTAATCATTAAAAACACAAAAGACAATGTACGTGGACAAACAGATTAAAATTTAAATAAAATAATGTCCTTAACACCGTACAAAAAGGAACTAAATGAAAGTTCTAGAATATCGAAAATTTATAAAAACTCTTGTAACGACCTCTATCGGTACATATAGGAACGTAAGCATATATAGCAGATTAATAAAACGAAAACAACGTACAATCTTAATCGAAGTAAGGATACTTATCAATAGATGGCGCAAGCTATGCAACAACAGAGAACTGCAAAATATCGAATAAATAATTGACATATTAGACAAAAAACAAATAAAATATTTAAAATGGAAGACAAGCACATGGGAATCCAAAACGCTAATACAAATCCTAGAACAAAACTGAAAAGGTGAGTGAAGATTGAAAATTTAACTGTGAAGAGAGAATTAGGGTTTTTTATTTCTCTTAAAATTTCCAAACTTTCCAGATTGTTAAGCAAACTACCTCTTCCTGCTAAGTGTAAAATTTTAATATCGTTATTATAATTGTGATTATTATCTTTAAGGTGTTTAGCAAAATGGGAAAAACCAGAGGATGAATGTGTACAACGTAAGTGTTCTTTAAGTCTCGTCTTAAAACACCTAAACGTACAGCCTACGTACGTAGCGTTGCAAGAATCACAAGACAACTTGTATACTCCACATCTATCCAATGGATCTACTTTGTCTTTGTTATTTGAAAGAAGTCTTTCTATAGAATTTGTTGATTTGAACGAAATATGAAATTTATCTTTGAAGCAATTAGAAATTTTATATGAAACCGGACCAATGAAAGACAATGAACGATAAGGAAGACTGTCATTTTCAACAATTGAAGGGTTATGTATATAAGCTGAATTTTGACTAATTCTGTTCTGTTTATTATTCAATAATTTATCTATTAATGCAATATCATAATTATTAATAGAGGCAATCTGCTTAATAATGGAAAGTTCTTTAGAAAAAGATTCAGAAGATAAAGGTATTGTCAATAATCTATGTATATAACTATTGAAAGCAACAACTTTATGTGTAAAAGGATGTAAAGAGTAATTATCGATTACTACACCTGTATGTGTAGGTTTTCTATAAATGTCAAATAAATGTTTATTTTCTGATAGAGTAAGAAATTTATTGAACGGTTATCATTTTGAATTTCTAACGTGAACTTAATGGAATTATGTATAGAGTTGACATACACAACAAAAAGTCTTTCAATTGTTCTATTGTACCTGACCATAAGATGATGGATGATATTTTAATCTTGTGGGAACAAGACCTTTGTTGTTTTTCTTCTTCAATATAAAAATATTGTTTTAATTGTGCCTCGTTTATTTACCTAATATTGCTCATATGATAATAAAATTCTTACCTATATTAATTATTCATAAATAATGTACATAATATTCTACTGAATCAAGTATATCGCTTGAAGTAAACCCGATGTGTTTGTACTAGAACATTTGTTATGGTAAACCGACAGTGATATATGAGAAAGCTCCTAATAAACTTTGAAACTTTTCTGACAACTAGCAGATTTGTGGTTTGTATCTGAATTATATATGCTAACACCAAATATTAATTCCAAGTCTCAAGGGCATAAAGCAACCACACAATGGTAATCAATATCAATCTAGTTAAAGCAGTTGTATACCACTGATTTCTTTACTGTTGGTGTTCATGTCATTGCATGTAAAATTAAATTTTTACTGATTCATACCTAGACATTTCCATCCTAAAGGATCATTCTTTTAGAGGTGGGGGCCATAGTGGTCTGAGGTAATATTTGTTTCGATAGCAGATCCGATTTGTACATTTGCGAAAATACGATAAAAACAAATTTATGGAAATAATATTATAAACAGCACCGTCACCAATTCTTTTACTGTAATGTGCTAGAATATTCGGTATGTGGGGATGTTAATGCGATTCCACAGCGCTTACTTAATAGAATTGTTAGAAATTCATGGTAGACATTACCGATACTGTCTGCAGCAGGTCAGGAAGCCACAAGACTTCATAACCTCATAACATGTCAAGGCAAGCGGACTTTGTCCCAAAAAGGAGTCATATTTTTTAAGAAGATTTTCTTCGTTTGATAATATGTACGCATGCTGGTATTATTTTTTTTTGGAATTTTAGTTTCTTTACTATTCAAATTTATTACCATTGGTAGGCTGTTATTTTACGGTTGCTTAACTTTTAAAGTTTATGTTACGAATATTACGAGTTTAGGTCCATATTTGCGGTTTTTTTTGTTCAATTCATAAAAATTTGTATGGTGCGTGTTTCCAGTTTAATAACTTTAGGTTATAAATAAAGTTAAATAAGAAAATTATTTTGACAATTCAAAAAATGAGTACAATTCTAGATACATACAGTAGGGAACGATGAATAAATAAAATTCAAACATTGAAACGTGCATGCACCGATTTAATCAATTTTATGTGTAGTTACCTGTATGAAATATGAATCCATTTTTGTCATATTAAAGTTAAATACACAGAGCCAAAGAGAAAATATAAGACATAAAACTTCCCTTACAAATATTTTAACGTAAGTATACATTCATTCAGTATTCTACGTCTTGCTAATATCTTTAAAGAATGGTTTTCATATGCAAACATCTTCGCAGGAATGCAGAGTCATTTCTCTTAGAAAATCTTATAAATATGAATAGTAAGTTTGCTGAGGTTTGTAAGCTTTCAGTAATAAATCTCGTAAAGAAATAAAACAGTATTAAATATGCACGCTTTAATCCTTTATGTGGCGTTTTTATTATCATTTTTATAAGCTACCTCAAATTCCCAATTATTATTTACCATAAATATTTTCTATTCAAGAACAGTTTCAAGCTTCTGGTTTTTTTATTACCTCATAATAGTAATAGAATCATAATATAAGCGGGAAATAAATGGTATGGAGGCCTTTTTCAGTTTATTAAAAAGGCGAATACATACCACTATATAACCTAATATAATGTTATTATAAACAGAACATAATGACTAGTCTTGTTAAACTAAAAATAAAAAAAATAAGCGAAATAAAAACCATGATTACAGTGGTAATAATATATTACGTACTAAATTTAAATTTAAAGCACGCTTTCACAGAAAGATATATATAAACCACTAATTCATGACATCTTATAGGAACCCATTGACGCATTTTTAATTCCCAGTTATAACTTAGTTACTGCAAAAAAATAAGATGAACTTGTATCGAAAAAAATGAACTATAATCTGTTGCCTTGTTTCAATTAGAAGTTTACTTTTTTACTGTCAATTGTGTTTTGGCTTCCAGTAGCTTCCTAAAAGATTTTTTCTGTTGAGAACAACTTTTGACACCTAAAACAAAACAGTGATCATTAAAAATATATCAAAACATTAATTGACTCTTTACCCACTAAAACTCTGAAAAACGTAATAAAAACATACAAGAAATCACAGAACTGATACGTTTCCCATGCAAGACTAACTTAGAGGCTTCAATATGACGACGATTTAGGATACAAAACCTCAAAAAAACAGTATGGAGATAAACCGAAATAGGTTGTTAAAGTTGTAATTGTATATAAATAAATGGGCAAAGATGGAAAAGCGGACAAAGATATTGGTAGGGAAGCGATTACAGCTAAAAGTTGGTATTATTTGTGAGGGAGATGGAGTTTAGGGTCGTACACAAAAATTAAATAATGCAAAATGTGGCAATAAAAATAGGATTATTTTTCTGTGAAAAGTAAGTTAACCCCTAAAATGTATTGTTGTTAATTTCCTAACGATTTTAGAGTTTTTTATGTTGTTACATTAAGTGCGCCAGTCAAGCCTAACTTAGGGACTATTGTAAAGACTTTTTTTAAGTTTTACATAAAATTCGCAGATTTTTCTACAACCTGTTTTAATACTCAAAACAGAAAATACTCTGTACTGTGTTCTATTTGCCTGTCAGCATATCAAATTTAAAAACAATCCTATTTTATTAATACTAATATTTCTAGTCCGTTGATATTAATAAATTTGACACACTTCAGATGGTCGGGCTTTTTCATAATAATCTACAGGAAATTCTTAGTACAAGTAGTTCCCACTTCATAACGTTAATTTACTTGGTTTGTAGTTTTCACTGGCGCCTTCGCCAAAACTTTAACTCAATTACTCTGTTTCGTATTACAATCCAAAATTTGTTTATAAATAGAATAATTTAATTAAGTCCTTCATATATACAATTTTTTTTGTAAGATTAAAAAAATTTAATTTGAATTTATTGTATTTTCTGAATGTTACTTTAATTTTTCTTTCTCCTTTTAGACCAGTGCAATTAGTGATCTACGATCGTAATTATTAATAATAATTATAATAATAATTTTTTAATATGTTTTATAAGCTGGTCTTCTAATATTAAATCGACCTTAGAGCACCTGAACGCGCGCGGCCATCTTGCAAAAACCAGCCGAAACCACAGCAATATCTAGTACTTCCCATATATCCCTTTGCAATGCAAATTTCGGTTAAAGTAACTGAAACAAATTTTGTAGATCACAAAATTTCCCACAACTTTTTCATTTACAGTTTTCTTCGATCTTCAATAGGTATCAAGATTCTAATCCACCAAAATCAGATCAAAAATTGAAACAGCGGTATAGTGTTTTGAATTTGGCATTCCGGGATTGATTTTTTTTTAGCTAATTTTATTTGCAATTCTTAGTAGTATTAAAACGTATACCTCAACTACATCAATCATTAACGTAACTGCAACATAGAATTAAAATTAGTAACTAAGATACATAGATATGGTAGAAAATAGAAAAATTGATATTTTCATAAAATTAACATTTATTGACAAACTTATTTAGTTAATTCATTTCAAAATTCACAACAAAAATTAATATTAATAATTCTTGGGGCTATTCAAGTTTTTATTTGATTCACGCTTTTGAAAACAATCAATAATTTACATAGGTAATTCGTCATTCAGTTGTTCGATATAATTTGGCAGCAAGACGATGCTCCTTGCCACAACACACTACAGATAACAAATTACCTTAACCAACATTTTGACGAGTAGAAAGGGGGAAATGGGTCAATAAAATGGCCACCAAGGAATCATCAATTTAGGTAGGTAATTCGTCATTCCCTTGACTTAAGTTTCTGTCTCTTACTCGGGCCCTGAACAGCTTCAATATAATCTGCCCCTATTTTATCAGCTGGATCTATGGCTACTAGGTCATCAAATTCCTCGTGATCATCAACGGCATCTACAGCATTCTCGCACGTGTTACCTTTGCAGTGAATGCAGAGTTGGGATCATTTTAAACCCGACTTTCTGCAGGTGTACTTTCCAGTGCAACCTTTTCTGCATTGGGTTGTAACGTCTTTTCTAACGCCAAACTATGTGACTCTGTTTGGGCGTTAAAACAGGTAACGTCTTTTGCTTACGGGTAGCTGGTTTGGAGAAGTTATCCAGGTTTCATGTATTAGTAATAAATAGAAAGTCCACAGTATAAATGAAACAGTTTATTTCTTCACACAAATAGTCAAGTATCGGAATATATCAGGTACAGGTAATCTCTTTACATATTCATACATAAAATAATTTATGTCTTGAACAAACAGTCAAGTATCGGAAAGTATCAGGTACAGGTAATCTTTTTACAGGCTAGATATGTTATACATATAATATCGTAATATGATCGGCGGAGTGTAATGTCGGGACGGTAAGCTATACAATATTATTGTATAACATGCGGAGTGTAATAACGGAGTGATAAACGGTGGCTTCAGCTTCACGTGCTGCGGTGTAGTACGGTACCTATTTAATAACGGCAGGACCAGCTCAACACGCTGAAGGCCTACAGTCAACAAATAGACCGACGGAGAGACGACGGCGGTTCGGTACCTATTTACCGACGGCAGGACCAGCTCAACACGCTGAAGGCCTACAGTCGTCAAATAGACCGACGGTGACGGCGGACGCTTCGGTAACTATTTACTAACGGCAGGACCAGCTCAACACGCTGAAGCCCTACGGTCAACAAACAGACCGACGGACGTCGGGGCGGCGGAACAGGCAGGTCGACTGACTACCGTACACCAGGAGGTCTAGCTCAGCACGCTACAAACCCCAAGGCAACAATAGACATTCGGCCGGGCGGCTACGTCGTTGGATTCGATATTCTACTAACCGTGGTCAAGCTCAGCACGCTTAAGACCCCCTATCACCCAGCTCAGCTCGCTGTAGGTGACTGTCAGTGAAATACTGAATACATTAGCAGTTTTCGGCTTGGTATTTATACCAAAATATGACCCTGGTTCGCGTGACGTATGGCTCGGTATTTGCCTACGCATGAGAACGTCCGTTAAGCGGAGATTTCAATAACTAATTTCGAATTTATTACACTCTGCATTGACGCGGTGACTTCAATTTTGTGGCTGTCTATGCTTAGCAGCTCTGGTTAAACGGATATTCTAGTAATGAATTTATAATTCATTACAGGGTATAAAGTTAAGCAAGGTGCAGCCTCCTTTAACATTGATACTCGAGTTAGTAACTCAACTGCATCCTTCTCACACCCCATTCAATTGGATCTCTATCGTGTCCAAGCCAAGTCTGCACTTGCAAGTATGTTCTTGCAGCGTTATGCTGGACTGCATCTTTGGTGGGTGGTAACCTATAAATTGAATTTATTTTTTTTCACTCTTTTGACAAAAAAAAGTGTACCTTAAATTTTCCAAATTGGATTTCTCATTGCCGCCATACAAAAGTGCAATGTTTCGCACTAAATATATTTTTACGACTTTATATCTCGGTACGTATGAGAGATAGAACAGAACCGTAAATACAGAAGGAGAAGGTAGAAAATTGTATGACCTACAAAATTTATTAAGGCTACTTTAACCGAAATTTGCATTGGAAAGGAGATATATGGGAAAAACTAGATTTTGCAGTGATTTCGGCTGGTTTCTTAAAGACAAGTCGAAACTTGGATTTAACATTACCCGCTTATAAAACATATTAAATAATTGGAACTATCTGAATAATTACGATCGCAACCCCCTTCCATGCCCTAATTGCACCGTCTATTTTAGGATTCTGCCTTCCTTTATTTGAAACTTCCACCACATTCATTACTTTGTACCTACCTATGCATCTGTGTTTTCACGTGTTCAAAGGGTGTATTAATAATACATATACCTAAATAGGGCATGAAGATAAATCAAAATAAAATAATAATACTCAACGTTTCGAAATGGAAATGAATATTTTTAATTGTATATGAAAAGAAAAATGTGTTTTCCATGCCAATTGGCTATGAATTTCTTTCGAAAGTTCCTCCCTATATATGCACCCGTAAATGCATACCCACACAGACAATTAGATTTTTCAGATCTCTTTAGAAACAATAAGTGACTTATATGAAGTTGTTAAACATACAGCAGTCGTCAGACGTGGTGGCGAGAGGAGGAGGTGCGCAGTTTAGTAATTCTCCAAAATCTCCCATTACGCTCTCGACCGAAAAAGGTTGTCGGTAGACGCACGCAACTATCAGTGGCGTACGACTAACTTCGTGGTAAATTCAGCCATAGTGAAAGCAATCACACGCCGCAGCCTGAATCTGTTTTAAACTAGGACGTAGCATAACCTGCGCGAGCTGTCGCCATCACATCTGACAGCTGCTATATCTAACTATTGATAGTTTACTACATTCAAAGTTGGATCATAATTCAAACGATTCTATGCTGATCAAGACCAAATAACCAGAACCCGGTTCTCAGTTAGTATTTGTACGCTGTTCGACATGGATATTTTCCTACTTATAATTAAAAACAAATCATTTGCTGCTAATTTATTGCAACAATTATTGTATTTTAAGTAGGTACAACGTTTGTAATACTAATTGATAATAAACGGTATGGTGTTTTTAAAAATAATAAGATGAAGAATCCCTTAAGAGGGATTAACTCGACTCATTAACACTGTCAACAGACATTAGATGTACCTATATAAAAATCCTAATCGAATTCTTTGTAGTACTTAAAAGAGTTTCATTAGTAAGTATATATTATTTTCATTTCTCGTATTTTCTTATTTACGATATATCCACGTACACACTTCATTGCAGGAAAGAAACCTATAAAGAGCTAAGAGATCTCATTTTTGTGTGCTACATTTTTCGAGCTCGACGGCAACAAATGGCGTCATCTTCTGAAGCCGGCGAATCACAATTTTAGAAGTTGAATTGCCGCTTAACACCACAAACCTCTTAGTTTTACTTAAGAGCACATTATACTTTAATATCTATTCAACGTGCCGTATGATTCCCAGTCGATATTCCATCGCAACCACTTCAAACTTAACGCTCCAGAAGTACATTATCGCCGTTATAACCAAATTGCCGAATTTTCCCAAGAGAGATAATTCCTTGCTATGAATGTATTTAAATGTACAAAGTTGAGGAGCTAAATGGTGTTCGCTTTTACCGTAAGCAAACTGACATGTATTTTTAGATATATACAATCTGTTCCAGATATTTTTAAGCTACAGAGGTTGTGGAGTTTCTAATTTTGTTGATTTACTTTACGACCATACTCAGCTGAAGTTTATTTATTTAATATTTATTACAAGAAAACAAATAACAGTGCACAATTGAAAATCGATTTAAAAAAAATGTCATAATAAGATACCAATAGCGGGACGAAATATTCATTATTTACCCTCTGCTGCGCCTTAGATAATTCCTGATCTTTTCACCCGCTGAAGGAATTTATGCTCTTTTTTGTTAAAGCAAATAGTGTGTTCACTACGGTGAATCTTAGATATACCAGTTGGTATTTTGATTCTAAGGCCTCTGCGGAGCTAACGATTTGTAGAAGACTTTTCGTTTTGTTTCAAGTTCAATGTTTTGAATTTTGACTTATTTATTTGTGGTCTTCTTCTGAAGCAAACTAATCTCTGGTGGTCCGAGCTCTTATTGTATTTATGAGTTTATAAATTTCGTTTCAGTGACACTACGTAGTGGGTCATGCGTGTTATTGATTTCCACATTATTCAATCAATCAAGCCACGCCTACCATGAGGTGTTACATTATTATTTAAAAGTGCAAAATTTTAAAATTTAAGAGAATTATATATTCTATAATTATCCTGTTTTTGTTAAACAAACATTTTTCAACTTGCAGTTGACAGGAAATAACCCAAATTTTATAATCTTAAATTAAACCCTGTATATTTCTTTTCCTTATCTGATTTACTTTAAAATTATTTTTTAACGCTCAACATATACTTATTTTTATACAGTTAAGTACCATTGCATTGTTTTAATTCCAGATAAATATTTAGATATAAAAAAACTTCTTGTAATATCTATTGTTTAGAGAAATTTTATAAAAATTGGAATCTTCTAGTTAGCTCTTATAGCTATTGATAAAGCCTAAAACAACTGAAACTGAAAATTGCTTACAAAAGCTTCTTCAATGTCAGAGCACACTATGCATCAATAATTGTCACGGTTCTCATTATGGCTACTTAATTGTAATTTTAAAAACAAATGCCTTTAAAGAGAATTTTAAGACGAATCAAATAGGATAAGAAAATTACAGAGTACCATTTAAAATTACAAAATTTAAGCCACTTTCAACAATTTTTTTTTCTGTTTCGTGGACATCCGGCATATAAATTAAAATTTGAATAGTTATTCAATAATTTTGAAACAATATTATTAAGATCAACGTTTACTAGTAAAATGCTAAATATAAATTTTTCTCCACTTCCCATCCGACACCCTGTATTTAAATTGTAAAAATGCCTGATAATGATTTTTATTCATGTTGAAATTTATAAATAACTCCTTAAGAATCTCAAAGGACATTTGATGAATAATCACAATTAAATCTAAACTAACTCTCGGCATCATTTAATCACTGAAGATAAACGATTAAATAACCCAAGCAAACTTTATCGACGTTTGCCGAGAAAGAGCCGGACATGGCTGACAAAGAAGTTACTCTAGAAGTTTGTCTAGGGTTGCGTGTTAACGGTGTATCGGGTATGCCGTTGTCGGAACTGCAGGCCTAATTAGGTATCAGTACGCTGTCTACCCAATGAACACAGAACTGTATAGGAGGTTTTGCAATGTTCAAATTATATCTAAAATGTTACATTAGATTTGTTACATCGTATGGAGGCTGCATATACTTAAAAAAGCGGATGTTCATTTAATATTACCAGTGTAATGAAAAAGAGTGGTTACATTGGGTGCAATAACAAAATGTATAGAAGGATATATATTTTTATTACAATGCGCCGATCTTTGATTGCAATTTGTGTAATTTTGCCAGTTGTTGATCTTATGGAACTCACAGCGTTACGTACATTTTGGTTTAACTGTAATGTATTTTTAAAGGCAACGGTTGGCGGTAGTGTTGAATAGATTTGTGTAGATCTATATAATTTACCCATTTTGTCGTCATATGGGTAATTACATAAATCCTTATATAAGACATAACATAAGGCTTTATTTTAGATGAGAAAATTCAACCTCGCCCTTTTTAGTTTCTATTCAGCCGTCACGCGTTACTGTTGTGTTATATTTATATCCAGAAAATGGGTTATACCGGTAATATCGTGTTTTAATCACTATTATCTTCATGTTATATATAGGTAAGTAAGTTTTTATTTATTTATTATACCTAAGATAAGTTATAAATTTAGATTACATCCAATCTCGATATGTATTTATTTGCACCTCGGAAAAGAAAGGTTTCTAGAGAAAATGGCGTCTACAACTATCCATGTCTATATTTTCGCTCTAAAATACTAAAATAAGTATAAAATACCTACTCATTAGGTTATCAAAATATTCTCACTCTTTTTTATTCATTATTTTCATCCTTGTGTAAGAATTTTAATGTAATAAAGATTTGCGAATCAAGTAAAACAAAAGTTTTTTAATGAAAACAGATAATCACTACTTTTAAAGCAGATGCTTTTCTTGACCGATCGTCTGATTTTCATGTGATAATAATTTACTTGTTTATTAAGCCACTGACTTCTGTGTAAGGAGCATAGAAATCAGACTTGAATTTTCAATAATAATATTGTCCTATCAAGATACTATTGCTACAAAAATATAGGTACCTAATTATTATATATGTAGTTACACATTATTTATTATAATTATATACCATAATGTAGTTAATTTCAGCTGCTGTTCAAGACTCCACTGGCGTTACTCAATATGTGATTTTGAAATTTTTGTTAAAGAGTGGCTAAGGCATTCCAAACAAAGGAGAGAGCGGGAGGAAATTAGGAATAATAATTAGATAGTTATTAGGTATACATATGTTCACATAGGTAGTCATAGCCTTAAATGTATAATAGGGCAAATCAAAGTAAGTATATTGTGCATATTATGCAAATTTGGAAAGTTGAAATCTGTGCATGTTTTTAATATTCATCTAATTATTTGTAATAGAACTGTAATGCACATACGACATTTTGCTTTCGAGGTCACAGATGTACTGTATTTAACATCTAAAAGTGCATTTTATATTTTGAGCCTTGGTTATTTGAAGTCTGCCTATTATAAGTATGTCACTTTCGTTAAAATAATTTTTTTTTCATCGTTTTACGTAATATTCAATGTTATAAAATACATTCATTAATAATGGTTTTTTTTCCTGTAGGAAACGATGTATGTGGATGAATCGAAAATAAATCTTGTTTTTGAATTACGCCAGTTTCAATTTTGCCCTTATTCTCCTGAATATTTTCCCTAACTTTAAACCAATCTTGTTTCAAAAAACCTCAAGCCACAACAATACAATTAAAATTAGATCCAGTTATAATTTCTGCAATGCAGGAAACATTTGCCACAGATGATCAAAAGACGTAGTAGTGTGCAAACGCACAAGAGTAATTTTATTGCCAGCAATAAAAAGTGTAAAGCGGCTATAAAATGGCAACAGGTAGAAAAATTGCAGATACCAAAAACTTTATTTTATTTTTAGCAAATTAAAATAAGTGAAAATAAGTTTTAATTTAGTTATGTATACCACCTATTTATATTTAGTTAGTCCTTTGAATTAACTACTATCCAGAGAAATATTTACATTTTACAAAAATTCTCTCGAGGAATTGTGGTTTCCACAAAAATAGAATTAACAATAGAAAATACAATTAAACAGGGTATCCAAATGCTAAGAAAAAACTTTGGAAGAAACTATTTTTATATTTTACAGCGATAAATGCCAAATAGAAAAGTTTCTAGAAAGTTAATTTAGTAGTATTTTCTAAATTTTCTAATTACCAACTATTGAAACAATTTGTTTCTTTTTAAAATCTATTTTATAGCATATTTTATCCTTTTTTGTTGTTTTTTTTTAATACCCTGTACATCTCATTGTACTTTTGATGCTGAGATCCTGTTTTTGTGGAAAGCAAAACTTTTCTAACATGTAAGACGATATAAAATCCCTCATATGACATACAGGTGTGTCCCCGGATGGAGTTGACAAGAGAATAAAAATCTTTATTATTGGTTTCACGATGAATAGTGATTATTTATAAAAAATGTTTTGTCTGAAAGAATGTGTTTACCATTTAAAAATTAGTAGTACTAGTACCTAGTAATAAATTAAGAAAACATGAAAATGCCTCAAGAGGAAGTGGTACCATTATTTATTTTTTTAATTAAACAAAATGTTTATTGAACAAAGTTGTTTATAATTCAAAATAAAGCCTAAATACAAATTTTGAAGCCTAAATTTGGATTTTATGTTTTTATCGTTTTTATATCTTTTAAGTAGAATTTATGAAAATTCAAATTAAAAAAGAGAATTTGTCGATAATATTGAATTGACAAATCTCATTGTTTCAGTCTCATTGTGTAGAATTTTTTATTTGAATTTTCATAAAGATAAATACAATGAAAACAAAATTCTAAATTTAGGCTTAAAAAATTTATTTTTAGACTCTATTTTGAATTATAAACAACTTTGTTTGATAAACATTTTGCCTAAAGAAGTAATTAATGGTAGACTTATCGCTTGATAAATTTTCATGTTTTCTTAATTTAATAACATGAAATTAAGATTTTTATGAAGAATGAAAAATCAATAATAAAGGTTGGTTTCCTCTTGTCAACTCCATCCGGGGACACACTGTATAGGTATTATGCCGTGCCATCACTTAGCAGCTGTTCCATCCTATATTAAGGGCCTAAAAAGGTCCTCAATGTATATTTGTTAGAGACTACGGTAAGTAATTTAAAGTAAACATCTTTTTTATGTCATTCAAAAAGTGCTATAGATTTTCACAAACAATGGCCTATTAACATCCAATAGCGATGTTTAAAAACTGCAAAGATGCAATGTATTATCAGCAATCATTAAAAGGCTTAAAGCACAATCACATTGCAAGGCCTATTAACATTACAATCAGAGATACTCTTAAAGTTACACAGTGATGTTTTATATAGATGTAATTGCGATTTAAATAAGAATTCTGTCATTTAACTCTTACAAAAGTTTTGTAAGAGGTTGACCAATGTTCACAAAACGATTCCTTTAAGCTTTGTCTGTAATGTTCAACGGGGCGGACATTTCGCTGATTATGAAGCATCTTATGCAAGTTGTGCAAGACATCACAAGGGACATTGATTTCCACAAAGTTACCTCTTAAGTACTTCACGGTGATTTTCTTGTGTTCATTGGGTAACATCACGCGAAATTAAATGCCTGAGAGATAGAGGCGGTGGGAATGAAGAACATCCCCAATTAGCATTTTGGAAAGCATTTAACGCACCCTACTTGATTACATTTAATTACTTTAAATCCATATTAAGTAGGGGATTTTTTTAAATTACCACTTTTCAACTAATTATTTTAAATGAAGATTAATCGTTGATGAGAATGTGCATTAAAATTAATTTTTATTTAATACATTTAAACTGTAGAATGAAATAAAATGTAGTAAATAATAATCCTTTATTTTATTCGCTTTTCAAGGAGCTTAATCGTTTGCATAATTTAAGACTTTTGTAGATAAACAATAAGAAATTAGTTAAAGAATTTAAGATAGTTTAGGAAAACATTATTATAAAATACATTTCCCTTCAAAATTAACCCACCACCAGAAAGTTTTATATTAATTTTTTTCTGAACCATTCGTCTGACTTGGATAATACTGTTTTTGGTTTGTAGGTTGACTTCTTAGAAATGTTAATCTACAAATTTTTCCAAAATTCAGATTTGTTTAATATGAAGTTGGCTTTGTTCTGCAAATTCGTAATTTTTTCTGTGGAGTGCACCAGCAACAAAAACAAATTCTAATTAAAGCAAAATTTTACCTTATCTTTTATTAAATTATTCTTTTTTTATTTACTTCATTACCACCGTTGTTAGGAAATACTATCAACAACGTTCACTTAAGGGCTTGTATGTTAATAACACCCCATTAATTAGACTAGCATTACTATGAATTCCTCGTTATGTCAGACTAAAATATTAGATACTAATAATGACCCTTCTAAATGCTGAGATTGAACAAATAAATGGATTGAATTTTTGACATCTGCTGATATCTGTCAAACTATTGTAAAAAAGGAACTGTATTTCTGCCGAACAATCAAATTAAAAACATCGTTTTTGTATTTCAAGCAATTGTTCTGACATATTTAGTTTTATATTATTCAACATATTCGTGTTATGTTCAATAATCATATTTATGTATTTCTTTCCTAATCCAACCTTACTTCGACCTTGACCTTCAATCTGGCACATGAAATTACAGTAGTAATAATCTAATCAAGAAAATTCAAAAATGGTTTCCTTAATCATATTGTTGGTAATTCGGCATATGATTTTCTATATTCCGTTTATTAGCAGAGATACTAAATAAACTGAAAACGGGAATTCTAAAAACAAAGATAACGTTAGAGATAATTTACTTCTAAATAACCAAAAATTTCAATAATCGATCCTGAATGAAAATAATTCAGTTTCGTCGATGGACGCTCAGAGCTTGCGATATTATACCAGTAAAAAAAATTATTATTTAGCAATTTTGAAAAACCTGGTATATTTGTCTTAATAATACTTGTATATTGACAATTATGCCCTTATTTTCTAATGAAATTTTCTTATTAACTAAATCTGTACGTTTAAAATACGTTGCAATTTTTATTAAAAGGACATCTCATAAAACCTGGCGATAACATTGTTCTTCACTTATATTCAAGAGGTAATTGCCATTTTCTAACTCGAAAAGTCCTATTTATCGAGAATATATCCACACCGAGCTGCTCAAAACCCAATCTTATTAAAACAAGAGGCTTTATTACAGCCGTAAAACATGTTTACTACTTAATACGAAATTACTTTCATTTTTCGCTTTTACACACAAAGTTAAGCTTGCTTCGCATATATCAGTAGACACGACTAAAAGTTAATTTGCACACCGAAATATATTATACAATATGTTCGTGAAGTGGTGCTACTATTTAAATAAATATTTCTCTATTATGGCGGAGTCCAGCAAAGTAAAATTAAATTTTTATGGTAAACATAAATCTAATTCGTTTTCTATGAAGACTTTTATCGGTAATAAAATTAGCAGAATTTAACTATTTCAGTTTTTATCACTTTACCTTTTTAATTCAAGCAATGGTTTTATCACATTTTGTGAAAATTAAATTTTTTACAAAATAATCAAGAAAATGAAAATTTGCACCAAACTTGACTATCAAAACTAAATGATTTTCAATAATAATGCTGGTATATAATTGAAAATCATTTATACTTGATATTCAAGTTTGGTGCAAATTTTAGTTTTCTTGATTATTTTGTCCACTTTAAAGCGCAAACTGAAAAACACTTAAATATCGAATTTGTTTGGTAATAAAAATGATTTTAAGTAGAAGTGTCATTTTCAACGAATTTTGATCCAACATATTTCTGCGTAAATAAAATTTAGGAAAGATATTGCGGGAGAGAGAGAGAGGGGGGGTGAGAGAGAGAGACACGAGTAATTGTGAATAAGTGAGCAACAATTTGCTGACCTAACTCAGTCTATCAATCTTTCTGGAAATTTCCTCGAAAGCAAATTTGAGGTGGAAATTCTGTCATTCACAGTTGGTACTGGGATCCCTTTTCTCTTCGTTTCTTTGATCCACACAAAACAATTAACGATGTAGGATGAGGTAAAAACCAGACCAATGAGGTACATAAGTATATTCCTCGCCTAGCCTAAAAATAAATGGAATCCATTAGATGGTAATAGGATAATAAACGAATGAATGCAAATATAAAAAAAAAGAACAAGAGGAAGAAAAAAAACTTAAAAAAAAATAAAACGACTATTACGATCCTGTTATGCAATCAAACTAATACTCACTCAAGGATGACATGTGGGAGTATAATCGGAAGTAGCAAAAATACTTTTATTGAAGAGAACCCTACTTATAAGTTTCACCTTAATCTTTTCAGAAAATACTTCTATTTCCAGATACTTCTAATGTGCGAGTTTCATGAGTCAGTCTGTATCATAGGAATTTAAGTTAAAACATTTATTTTAATAAAATTAGCTCATTTGATTTGAACTGTAAAATCCATTGAAAATTTGATATTTAGGTCTGGTAGAACGTAAGAGCTCTTTGATGTAACTAAAGTCAATTAGAAGGTAATTACAAATAGCTGCAACAGAGCACAGATACTAATTACTACGAACTGAAAGGTTTCTCATTTAAATTTTATATTACGACAAGTTAAGGAACATTATTTTTTTACTTATTTTAAAATAAATTTGCTGATTAATTATTTCTCAATAGCCTGTAGTTTACTATAAGAGAAAAATCAACATATTAAAGTTATGCAATTCCTCGATCGGTCTGAAGTAAAAAGCTTTGAATACGCTTTATAAAAATTTGTTGGTCATTAGTTTATAATTTCATCACCTGCAAATTATTGGCTCCACTATTGGCATACACGATGACTACACAAAAAAACGTAGTGTAATAAATTAAAGATTCTTGCTGACCATTTCGCACTTCACCACGAACAACTGATCAATATATTTATAATAATACGAAACTGTACCACTTACAATATATTTATAAGAAGTGGTTATTGTAAATAAATTCATTAATACGACTAATACGAGGGGCGATATCAGTTTTTGATAATCGAGCACAATTTACAGAAATACCGTCATTTATTCCATCATTGATAATATGCTTCTCTTTGTATTCGTAACAAAACCCTTTGTGGATACTAGATATGCACCTTGTAATATTATAGTGTCAATATATGAAGTTATGTTGAAAATTAACGTTATGTAGGAGAAAAAATATTGATAATTTGAAATAGATTGTGTAAATTACTACAAGTTAAATTATACTTGCCATTTGCAGCTGTTAAATTAATTATTGAATATCCTTCCTTGTTATATATTGTATGATTGAAATTGGCAGGTACTTTTAAATGAATATAAAATAAATGCTTTTCTTGCTAGATAGTCCTGCAAATATATTGATAGATGATACTAAAATAAAAGAATATAACCACATTTGAGGAAGTTCATATTTTCTGTTTTAAAATATATGTTGGTATAAATTTTGTAAAGATGAAGTCGATATTTCAATGCTGGGAATAAAATTCTATTTCAAAAGACAGCAGCAGAAATTTAAATGATATTGTGTGCAAATATCAATTGTTTGATATACTGAAAATGGTGAACTATCAGATAAAATATACGTGCCATGTTTATCAACAATTTTTGTTTAAAATTAGCTCAAGCTCATTCCGCGTCAATACCTAATAATTATTCAGGTTTCGTTCCTGTGACCTTTAAAATGACTGGATTATGGTTAATTAGCGGCGTTTGTTATTTTGCTATATATTTTAATGTCTTAAAATGTATGATTGAAGGCATGCAGTTATGTATATAAAAACAGTTTAAAAGCACAAATAAAACACAACGGATTTATTTATGTTTGTAAACAATACAAAGTAGGTACTAGTTTATTTTGTCTATATAAGCTGTCAAGTGAGTCAAGGATATATAAATGTTTTTTTTAGAATTTTTTTAAGTTTAACTTTTTGTTTGTAAGAGTAGTCACTGCTCCAGACCTTTGGAACACCTTTGGATTTTTTACTAGGCCTATATCAAGGAAAAATGTATAACATACAACTAGACAACATAGAAGACCAAAGAAATAAAATTACTCAAGTGGTAAACCCTATTACTTCACTTCAGATGGAAAACATTCTTTGGCAATTTAAAGAAAGCATTCATTCTTGCAGGGAAGTCAACGGTGGACATTTTGAACATTAAATTTATGGTTAAATTATACCTACTTATTACTTTTAGTGTTACACTTTGATATTTATTTTGTCTTTTATGGAATACTCCCAATATTTATCTGCTCTGAACAGATTTTTGATATTTACAGTGCAGGTGAACATTCAGTTGCCGATATCTCAAAAACTATTTGGTTTATACGGAGGACTCTAGAAACAAAAAATATCCAGAAAGGTTAGTAGAATCGTAGAATGTAATTTTAATATGTTCAATATAGGGTGTTCCATTAAGAGTATCGAAGTAATTTGAGTCTGAAAGTCACTTTTCGTAGCACTTACGGTTTAACCGAAAATTAAATTTTTACGATTTTGCTGTCCAAAAAATTTAAATAACCATAACAGATTTGTTCCTATATTCATTTGTTTTATGTGAAAATGGAATCATTTATTATCGAAATAATATTTTCAACAGCCATTTTCTTGAAAACTATCAAATAGGGTATGCTATATATTTTTTGCAATTTAGTTACGAAAAGTCATCTTTTTGACACTGATTGTCATTGTCAAAAGTGGTTCATTTTAGCACAAGTGGTAATATGAGATTTCATTTTATCACTTGTGCTAAAATGAGTTATCATTTTATCACTTGTGCTAAAATGAGTTTTCATTTTAACACTTGTGCTAAAATGAGTTTAGTCACATAAATAGATATTGCGACAGATCCATTTATTTTTACTAAGAATACAACATAAATATTAAACGTACAACATTTTTATTGAGAAAACACTTATCTTATTTATTATATTATGTTAAACGTAAAGAAAACGTAACAAAAATTTTATTTTTTTCGTAACAAATAAATTGCAAAAAATATTGTATAAAACACGATGCAAAACTGCGTGTTTTTTGCACACGATGGGTTGGACCACTTGCTACGCTCATGGTCCAATCTTCACATCTAGTGCAAAAAACACGCTCATTTTGCAACTAGTTTTATAAATAGATATTATACATAGAATATCTCAAACAATCTAAATATTAAGGGTATTCTATTAAAAATTACAAAGTTTATATTGTTTCCGGTTAAACCTGAAATGAAGTTTGGGCAGTCAAAATGTGAATTATATTCAGCCATACACCTTCCCAAAATTTGAAAACCATATCTTTTTTACAATTAAAGTTTAATTTCGTTATGAATCTTCTGTATGATATGTAACAAGTGATTATTTTCATTTATATAACATTATTTATAACGATTAAATAGAAGAAATACGCACAATTAAGCAAATATCAAGTTGACTCGTGAACCATGTAATTGCTGTTTGGTTGGATTTAATTGCAATTTCCCGTATTTACATTCCGAAATTAATATTTGTGTACTTACTGAAACTAAATATAATCTTTGTTCCTTATCTCAGGTATTATTTAGACTAAAATGGGAGGTTCCAAAGGTAGAAGCAATGTATAAACAAGCAAATGTGTTGGCTTGGATATTACCTTGGAGCTGCCAATGATTTGGATAGATACGTGTTTGTGATAGAATATAAGTAGTACACGTTACTGTTATCGTTAATTAACTGTTTCATTTTTCATGATATAGTCCGAACGGAATACTTCAGATGCCACGCTCAAATGTAATAAGTTGATGCAAATAAAACAGAATCAGTGTGGTTATTTAAAATAAAGTAGACACGCACAGGACACCTATGTAGCCAGTAGTGTTTCTGCACTATAAAAAGAAATTGGCGCGTGTTAACGAGCGTCATAGGTATATAATAGTGATACTTCAGCATTTCTGTGCAATGGACCTAAGCTAGTGATTATCTGCACATGCAATACCACTCACAAAGTTTAATAAAAAAATTATAAATTTCTTAATTCTCAATAATATAATATCATAAACAGATATAAATTACTCCTCCAGTTTATAAAGTAAAAATATTTTATACTTAATTTCATTAATTTTTAAGTTGATGACTTTATTTTTAAAAGAAAAATGAGAACGCAAGAAATTTATTAATATTCTAAGTCTGTTTGAAACAATTATATATTTCCAAAAGTATTGTATTTTCTTACAATACAACTGATACAACTCGATTTTCTTTAACTTCCAAGTTAAATAAAATCCTATTATCCATTATTTTTGTCTTAGATTATTACGTATTTCTTACGGCGATTCTTCATAAATTGACAGTTTTACCAATTCGTCTTAGTAACAATACCGAGAATTTATTCTAAGTGATGACTGATGATTCCTGATTTAGATTTACTTTGTAAGAACAATTTTTTAATGTCTATTTACTTAATTGTGTCTTAAAATGTGATATGTAGTATTGTAAATGCAATATTTTATTTATTATTTTATACGATATTATTCTGCTGTTTATTTTATTTTATACATCGTTGAAATTGTACAATTGTACAAGTGTTTTTTCTAGAGGAATTTATAACATCTTTTTCATACCCACTAAACATACTATCGGATACAATATTTACCTGAAGGAAACACACGCGATTTGAAATTCTTCTCTTGAAGTCTACTGCAATAATAGGACTTTTGATTAGGTCGTACGCCAACTGGCATCATTTATCTCTTTTAGAGTTTGTATTTTCCCCTCTTGAAAATTAAAATTCAGAATATTAAGGAAAGAGCAAAGAAAATATCGATTTATGTCCTAAAAATATTTTTTCTTTATGATAGAATATCAAAGCTTAATGGTTTGCAGCACGTTTTTAATAACGGTATTTCAAAGAGACAGATATAGTACGCTGTTTAATGAATTGCGGGACCATAACTTTTAGACATTTTGATAGTTCATTTAAGATTATATGAATAATATCTAAGTTTAGTTAAAGTTGTATTATTGTAGAACATCAATTTTTTTGGAAAATCTTAAAATTACAAAATATTTTAATATATTAACTTAGTAGCATGGGCTATCCTTTTTCATTTCCCTGCATAGATAAGTATGTGATCTCAAAACAACTGTGCGCAAGGATGAAACAAAATATATTCATAAAATTCATATGAATAAAAAAAATTCAAATTTAAATTTAACGAGAAAACATCATGATTATTCGTGTCCATAGCATTTAACCAGTTCAAGTTAGCACTGCCAGTTCCACGACTTCGATAATATATTAATTCGCATATATCAGTGACCTGGAAAATATACTAAATATACAATGCACATTATTATTTTTTTAAATTAAAAGACCTCAAACATAAGGAGAGTGTCGAATATAAAATTGATTGCATAGTCCAGTTACTCACAATATGGTACAAATATGTAGAAATGTTATGAATAAAATTTATAGTTCGGTTGTCGTAAAAAGCTTCATTTAAATTTGCATTTATTTCAAGATTGGAAGTCGCTGCCACCTCAATTGCCAAGAAAAACAAAACCACCATTAGCAAAGTGCAAAAGTTATCTGGGTTCAGCTGTGTATATTGGAATCATATATCTTGTGGAACGTTAAACGTATTTCTCCGGTTCATTTTAAATTCCTTGTCCAATATATCACTATTTACACTTTTCCTTATTTCGTTGACCTCCTAGAACTATATTCTTCCTGTCGTCGGTAAACAAGGTATTTTATTCCGGATTGATATATTGTTACAAAGTTTCAACAGAATACGACCGTTTAAAACTGCAGTCGGTTTACAATTCTCCTTTACTTTGGGGTAATACCTTAAGGGATTTCTAATAGTATAAAATATAACTTAGAAACTGGAACGCCTATAGTAATGGAATATTAACAATAATTTTGTGATAAGAAAAATAAGTTTAGGAAGAGTATTAAAACTTTTTATGAATACACATTATCTGCTTACATATGAATAGTGAGTCAGTGTAACAAACAATAACAAACATACTTCTACTGTAATTTTTATATGACAATCCCGATTTAGTCACCCTAAATTCTTATCAATAAATATTGTGGTTGATTTCATAAAATACACTGAAAATAGTATTTGGGTGTGTAAAAAAGTAATTTTTAACTGGAGAAACAAAGACATATTTCAATACGAGAATTATTCAAATTATAAGTGACGGCCTATATGTAGATTACGCGCATCATCTGCGCAACCGAATTAAACTAAGCAGCAATATTCGGGCAGATGTCAAAAGGTTTGCACTTTCGCTATATGCATATGAGACAAAGCTATAATTTATTATTCATGTTTTGTATAACTTATATGTGGCAATAAATTCTGATATCAAGAAAATTCATTCTGTTTATATGTCCAAAACCATCCAGAAAATTTGAAATCAATATTTATGAGTTTGGGGCACTACAGTTACAGCCTCTTGAGATTTATTATTAATTTCTCAATAAAATGTACTGACTGCTTTGCTTTGCAGTTTGTATACAATTAGATACAGTAAACCAAGAAGGTGCAACAATATCATATTTTTTATTCTGTGTTAGTCCAGACTCAATTAGAAAGGTTCAGGCATCTTGAATACTTCATTAGAACTCGCATAAATTGTTAATGCCCAAGAGCGGGACAATAGACGGTCGTACAAGTCACTGGAGCTTTGTTTCGTGGAAGCTGTGCACTGTGTCTTGCATTATTAATCATTATTAGGACAAAAGAAACACTCCTTGAATCTACACTAGTTATCTTCGAAGTAAGTATTGTTAAAATAAGAAACCTTATTGTTATAAGGCAGATATTAGAGTTTAGGTAAATTAGCAAGTTGGAAGGCGTTTTATTTTATATGAGCAACTAATTGAATATCAATGTTAACAATACTTTCCGACTGGATCCGAAGGGTGGACTAAGTTGCCCTTTCAACAATTATTTATTTGTTTCACTTTGGCGTAAGTTTACTCTCTTACGTTCTTCTCTGCGTTCCAAAATAATTGGTGTAAGTAGTAAATGAGGCAGATAGTTTTTTTTTTGTTTACTCTAATAAACGCATTTAAAAATCTGTTCATAAATATTTTTTATTGTATTTAGTATGTCCAAGGACTGATGCAACAGAATTGAATACAATACTATTGATTTTGAAAGTCACACTTTGGGATTTAAACAAAATTTGGAGTATTTTCGGTGATTGCTAATCAATAGGGCCATAATAGATAAATGATAAACATTGTCTGTTATTATGGAAATAATAATAAAAACAATAATAAACAACTATTTTTATTTACGGGGGGAAAGGAAGCCATACGACTTTTTAATATGTGCGAGAAACGGGATTATAGTAGAACTTATTGTGATTTTAAATTGAAAAAAGTCCTCAGATTCCCACAAATTTTTTGTCCAGTTTCACTAGTTCAAAAATATATTGCCGTGTCTAGCGACTAGCTCAACTTGATACTTACTTTACTTTAAAGAGTCTCTGTAAGCACTAACTCTCTTTAATGATAATTCAATAAAACAACAATTTTTGTAAACAGGAATATTTTTCTCTTCGCTCACCTTTCTACCTAATATCATTGCATTAGAGATGTGAAAGAGAGCTAGTAATTTATTATATATTATGAGCTTGTTTTTCGCTACTTTTCTCTTGCAGGACCAACTATTTATTTGTATAATTACCGATTAAAAATTATTATTTATTAGTTTTTTTACTATTGTTGCTTCCATATTTTAAAACATAAATTTCTTTACACAGAAATATCCCAACATGTTGTATGAACCCTCGTATGAACCGGATGTTTTCATAAGTACTAACAAAACATTTTAACTTAATTCATTCAATTATGATTACTTAATAATCAGACTATTATTAAATCCAGTCTGACAGATTTGAAGATAATAAATGGGGCACAGAAAATTGCAAAAGCAATACCGGAAAAGAATTAATTAATTAGGTAAATTGAATCTGGTGGTTGGAACGTCCCGAATTAAAATCATTTATCATGTGACATTAGAGAGTAGGGGGTGTTATGGAATGGTCAGGGTCGAGTTATATAGTGGAAGCGAAGGCGCTATTCTCATTTCGTGGACAGCGTATGAATAATGTTTAAGTCGTGTTAACTAATAGAAACTATCAGAATAGCACCATAGAGCCACTAATCGACGTATCGTACGGAAGAGAAATTTGTTGGGCAATAACGAATTACGCTGGTATAAGAAATAAAACGCGTTACTGAAATTGGCCAAGTACAAGTCATTTAAAAGAAATGACACCAGGTAATGTCTTTAAAATCTATAATACTTACATATAAATTTTATTGACAAGAATCGAATCGGTCATGTAGTGAATATAGATTACTTACGCTAAAGTGAGATAAATTTCTAGTTTAGTAGTGTCAGTATTTACATAAGTACCAATGACAAATGTAAACTATAAAGACATGAACGACATTGTTGTAATTGAAGCAAGAAAATGTATAAAATGCGGTTGGACACTGCCAGAGGGCGATAATGTTCTTTCTCTGTTTCTTTACTGATACTACTGGTTTTAAATATTTAATACGTTTTTTGGAATAACTTTAAAGCAATATTAACAGAGTAAGAAGAAAAATTTAATGTCGCCCTCTGGCAGTGTCCAACAACATTTTATACATTTTCTTGCTTCAATTACAACAATGCCATTCCATGTCTTTATAGTTTACATTTGTCATTGTAAGTACTAATTATTTTATTTCTTGGTATTAATAATTGTCATTGTTAATGGAAACACATCAGATGTAAAATAATTAAGAAATAATTAAATAACTACAACGTAAACGGTCTATATTTGTTCTTTAACTACTTACTGCACTTAACGTGCGTGATTTTCATCAATAATAGCTTCCCAGGTTATTTTCAGCTAACTAATATTTTAATAGAACATACTATAATATCTGGAGCTTCCCGTTTCTCAGGAAAGTAATGGCTCAGCAGCTATGTTATCTGAAAAGATTGTAATTAATCTAAAATCGAGCGATATAAATGATTGTAGGCACAGTGTTTACTCTTCTAAAAGAGTAAACACTGTGCATGTACATAATGTTGACAATCTCATACTTTCCCTCAACTTTGGAACTCCATAGCTGTCGGACGTTATTTTACCAGACACCCCTTTTATGGCGAACAACAGAGCTATGTAATTCAGAATTTCGACATTCCTTTACCAATCGAATATTTCTTGTTGCATATAATTATAAATTATGGATAGTTACAATAAGAATAGTGATTCAGCAGATGTTGAAGAAAATTTTGTTTTCTTAGCGAAAGACTGTGATCTCAGAGCAGTAATGATCTAGGTTCTATTATTGAAATTAAAAGAGGATTGTGAACTTTAAAACAAGCATGTGAGGAGAGAAACGATGTATTATTACAATACTTAAATAGGGCACAAATATATTAATAAAAAATACATTGAAGCCTATAAAAAGCAAGAAGAACAAGTGAATTTCTCTCCTCCAAAGGATTGCAAAGTTTATCATCATGTGGCTTCGATGGGAAAACAATTTGTTTCATTTTTGTGTAAAGGAAGCTAGTGGTGAAAAAGAAAAAACAAAGGAAAAGTTTAAGAAGAAAAATGCATTTGGTTAACAACACAGATAAAATCAACAATTTTGGAGCTTATAAAAGAAGAAAGAGATGACTATTACCGAGAAATTTACGAGAGAGTATCCGGTGTGATGGATTTGATAGCATTGAAAGCACGATATTATGGTGATTGCTACCGCTCATTGAGAAATTTAGTTGTTAAGGTACCTACCTGAAAAAAGAATCATCCACAAGTAGGTATTATTAGTGGATGTGGCAATGAAGCAAATATGTCAGTACGTAGAAGAGAATGAAGACTGCCAGTGTTCTATGCAGATGAAAAAAGTACAAAGACGATATTGTTATCTCAAGTAAATTTGGTGCAAATATGATAATTTGTTTCAGAAAAAAACACCATGAAATCCTCGACCTCTCAAACGTATGGTATAGTCAGAGAGAAGGAAATGAAACAGATGAAGAATATAGAATTTTAAAGGCTGCTGGCGAAATTATCAGACGACATATTCGAACAATTAATTGTGGTACGCAATGATATGTATCCAGCAAATAATAAAATGTTTGAAGATACTAATTTATCTATTCCGTCTACACTTTTATTTATTCTATTAGAAATTATTATGTCTGATAAAGAAAGTAAACCTAAAAATGCAATGAATTTATGAAGCTAAATGCAGCTCAATAGTTCATAGACAGTAACACTTCATCGAAAATTTGGTTAAAAAATAATAATATATATTTGTAACTCTCTGGGATTCTGTAGTTCATATAAAAAAGCACAATTGTGCGAAGTTTCGGCAGTTTTTAGTGGTTCCTCAAAAATAAAACCGGGTACATTTGTTCATTTGCTTTTTAGTGCTTCTGCCATCTTCAAATTAATTTTAAAATGTTTAATTTTTTTACAAATTCTTTATAAACAACCTCAAAATCTGCAACAATCATAATTTTCTTAAAATAAATATTTAAAAATTTCGATAATTGTATTTTCCATTGAGATTTCAAAATTTTTTTATTTTTTAAAATTATGGATTTTTGAAATTGCGGTAATATTCAATGGGCATTTTTTTTAGCTTATGGCATTTCAAAAAAAAAATCATTCAAATCCATTCATTATGCCTGAGTTCCGACATGTTTCATTTATAATGATTAATTGCACTGGACTAGTAATGGAAAGTTTTCACAATCGTCAACGGATAAATTTTCTACTGAAATGTTTTTTACTTCAAGAATTAAACCCATGATTTTCATATTATCGTTGTAGATTGCAGCGCAAGACTAAAAACACCCTTTCTATTCTATATATTCTATAAGACCTACAATTGCTTTAAAATAATTCAGACGGAAGTCTATTGGTGTTCAGTAAACTCCAACCAATTAAATGAAACTAATCTAATATCTACTAGAATCTATTATTTGTGCAGTAGGATGCAGTTGTTGCACTTCACAACAAAGCATTACAGTAATAAAATAGAACCTTGTTAATTCAGCTACATCTGCATTCAGTTACGTGAATTTGCAATGTAATCCATGCACAAAATGCAATATTCATTTTAATCGCAAAGGAAAACTTAACCCAGTTTATACCGCCGAATATTAAAACATGTTACTCTTGCAGTATTTCATACTTGTAGCATTTGGTGCTGGTATTACCTATTATAATTGCAGTTTGGTTGCAGAATTCGTATCATTATTTTGAAGTTACGCCATAGGAATACAAAGTATTCAGTAGTGGCGTGAAACGTAAAATTAGCAAAACCCCCTCACATCCCACCAAACCACATTACTCACTGGTACTTTTCAGAACCCTTCTTTTACAAACAATTACTGCAAATAAATATGTTACCGAAAAATTTCAACGGCTTAATTTCCATATTATACCCGTACTTTGAGCTATTTGTGTTGTACTAAACGGGCATTTAGCAACGAATAAACATATGAACGAAAACTAAAATAAATTTATTTGTGTTCAATATTTGAACCTTCTTTTACTGACAAATACAATGATCATTTCTATTTCCATTGAATGGTGTGTTTTTTCCAGTATCACCGCACACACATATTATTAAAGTTAATTAAATAATTTTATATTTACATATCAACAACAAACATGTTAATTACCAATACTAAAATACTAAAACAAATAATAACAAAACATTTTTCGCTGAATAGATAGATAAACTCACTGAACATAAAGCATTTATTTTTATTCATTATTTCTCTCATATATTCGTATTAATCCACCAGTTTCCATGTGGTATATAAACGTTCATTTTAAATTTGGACAATTTTCGAAAGCAATGGATGATTTAAAGCCTATTTATTATATCTACATATTTTAAACTAGATATAAATTTATTGAAGTAAGTAATCAATAAGTCGTTCCTAGTACTTTCTTAAACATAAAAATCCATTTGAATGGGCGCGATGATGTTACAGCGTTTTTTTTTTTGTTATCACTTCTGCGAATTTTTAGACCTATGTTAATAAGAATCGCCACCTATTCAAAAGCAAGAAAATAGTGCCAATTAAACTTGATATGCATCCTTTGAAATTTCAACCCAATTAGCAATTTAGGGCCTTCCGTCATCAGAAACGATTTATATCAAAACTTTCAACGATGTTATCGGGGAGTTTGAGTCTTTGAAAGTTCTGAAATCTGACTCTAACGTGATTAGTGAAATATGCAAATTCTCAAGAATGTCAAGTGGGTAACAATACTCAAGGCACACTAAGCCAGAAAGCCCTCGTAGCCGGAAATGTCGTAGCCATGAGAAATTCCCGGCAATCTCAAGTGCATACGTAATTGTGAAGGTGTTGACCGCATCGCTATTGAAATGTTAACGACTATTAATATTAAATGCACTTGAACGGAACAAATCGTTGACATTAATTTTGTTTGTCCCGAATACAAGCATCTTATTTTGATATTAAAAAAGATTGACTATTTTATTTATTGCTTCAAAATCCATTAGAAGTTGAAAAAATCCATAGGAATATAGGTTTTAAAGTTAACGGTACTACCCTGGAAAATTCGAGGATTTGTATTTAGAATGACAGACAAAGTGAGTTCGAACTACTTCTATTACATTAAGGATTCCCTCCGAACGACCATCGGTTAAAGGTATTCATCAACCCTCATTTTATAATTCAACAAAGTGTCATAAAATCTACTGTGACCAAAATGAATCGTATGGAAAATATCACCTATATGAATTATAGTGTGGTACAGATACATATTACAAAACATTCTGTAATGGGAAAAATGCTTAGAAGATGCATAATTTAATATCAAAAAATCTTCGTATTCCCAGTTTTTACGTACCTTATATATTCTATTACCGACTCGGTGGCGTAGTTGGCTAGAACATGAGTGACAGTCATGGCTCTGGCCACACTGCCTATCGCTTCCGGGTTCGAGACGCGGCATTGGCAGATGGCAATGTCAGTAGGTATGGATGTTTGTCTGCGTTTTTTCTAATGTGTAGCCCCCTTCTGGACAGCCTTTGGCATTAGATTAGGGGGTTGTCTAATTTCTGTGGTGTGTTATTTTTTATTAACCATACACAATATGAAAAATGACTAAGGTTCTAGAGTACTGTACTACTATAATTTTTTTATCAAGATACAGGAATACTTTGTTGGAAAAAAAATCATTACCTATATTAAACATATTAATAAAGAAAATAATTCCCATATTTTCTTCTAATGTTAAATGAACTCTGTAGGCTGCTGTAAATTTATGAAAATATTTTTACAAGGACGAATGAATTAAGGCAATGTTGTTAGCTCTTTTCATAATTTTCATAAACTTGTAAAATCATATTTACTCAAAATAAATTGCCAGGAAAATAATATTTCAGAATCCTGATGATACACATAAAAAATTGTACTTTTTAAAATAAATACTAAAAAGTGGAGGTACAATTTTTATACGAAAAACAATAGGTGGACGATTTAATCAAATCTATATTGTTTTATATTACTTTGCAAACAGTATAACAAATTTTTTACTAGCGTTTAAATTATATTTTCCACACTATGGGGTGTAAAACTTCCCATTATTGGTAAGCATATTATTCTATTAGGATGTAAAGTGTTGAAAGCGAATACGATAAAGATATCTTTCCACGGCCATTTCGTCCCTGTAGCATAGAATATTTGAAGGTTATTATCTATTGCACCAGCGACGCATTTCAAAATGCTGAAGTTATAAGTTGAAAAGTGGTACATAAAGTTCGATAGAAATAATTGGGATTTGTAGGTACCCATCCTTATAACTAATGTCATAAATCAGTTGCTTATACTCTTGTTTGTTCGGTTTTGTGACAGGATTTTTCTCCCACATTACTCCTTGAATAACAAAATATTTCAGTATCATACGGTGAATGAATATTTCAATACTTAGTTACTCAGTTATCTGTTTCCTATTTTTTATTTTTCCACTTTATATGCATATAATGGTATGAGATTGCCACTGATATTTTTTATTAAAAAATTTAAATGGTTGCAATTCTTGTTTTTGTGCATTAATTTCAATTTTTGAAAAAAATTATAAATTTCAACTTACAAATTTTGTAAATAAAAAAGAAATATTAAAACGGTCCACGACTACTAAATAATGTATGCATCATGTACGTATTTCCTCAAGTATAATGCTACCCATTATTCCCTGCAGTGAATAATGATTTCATTATTCCCTGCAGTGAATAATGAATTCATTATTCACTGTAGTGAATAATGAACAAAATTTCTATGTCAGCGTATCGGATATTTGCTAAAAATTTCATTAAAGTGGCCATGACATGTCGTTCAAAGCACGAAATTAATTATTGTAAACAACGTTGACGTTTAAATTTAATTTATGACAGGCCGTTCTTTTGACATATAACGGCCTGCTCATAAAAAATGTTGAAAATAAATAGTACTTTTCTGTAAAAAATTTTATCAAAAATATTTAATAGTCGTGGATAAAATAGGGTATTCTACTCGCATATAATGGCTATTATTCACTCAGTGATTTACGACATTCGCCTTCGGCTCGTTTCGTAAACTTTCACCCTTGTGAATGAAACATGCCATTATATGCTTGTGGAATAAACTAGGTACTATTATCCAAACCCGTTACAAAACAATTATTAAGTGTCATAATTATTTTTTGAACTAGTGGGCTATGGTTTGTAGGTACTCAGAGAAAATAGTACATTGTGTACCTAGTAGGAAAAGCATAACATTCCCGTGAAGATTGCTTGTGCTTCTTTCGGCTTGCGCCTCCGAGAATGTGGTTTTACTACGAGGTACACATAAATTTTTATATAAAAAACCGTACGGGAAACCTATACTTTTCCGGCCGGACGGTTTCCTGATGGTTGCTTACCAACGAACATGGTTGCTTAGCAACGGATTAAAATACTAGAATTGAGTATTTTGGGGTCTGAAATTCCGCCGAAAAAGTAGACATTCTTAAACTATTTCAGAAAATAGTATATTGTGTGCCTAGTAGGAAAAGCCTAACATTCTCGGACGACCGTGAAAATTGTTTGCTTACTTACAAGCAACACGGAGTCCAGGACTACGAGATATATTTTTCTGAAATCGCTATTATTATAAATTAATGAATATAGATAAAAAACGAGTCCGGGAAAATTGCTTTCCCGGCCGAGACCGGAACCTTCTTGTACTGTTTTCTGATGGTTGCTTAGCCATAGACATGGTTGCTTAGCAACAGACCAAAATATTAGAAATCAGGGGACTCTCGTAGGAAGAATTTTTCGATCATGGTAACTTGTTTTCTTATTCTTCGTTAGTAGAAATCGCTGACTAACTGTTACATGATAGTTTCAGGATACCCCGTATACAAATCCCTTCTTTGGAACACCGGAAAGTTATTTATATTTTATAAAGAAATTTCTCTAAAAACTTTTTTATCTCGATGATATGTTTCACAAATTTTTATAATACAACGGGATTTTTTTTCATTAACTGTTATGAATAATGACACCATAACGTACCAATAATACCGATAATAAAAATAGAGAAATCTGGGTGAACTGTTACTAAAACGATTACTGCCCTCTTTTGGTTTATTCACTTATTTTAAGTTAGGCGATAACAAAGCAGAAAGCAATGTCGATTTAGTACGCTAACACGAATTCAAAGAAGCTGTGAAGCATTTCATGTTATTTTACCGACAAATGGATTAGCACATCTATTGAACAGCTAGGTAAGTTACTTTTAGTCGTCTTAGTATTGTTGTTTCCAAATATTCTAAATTTCGCTATTTCATTTAATTTGTTCTAATGTAATTTGTTATATCTTTGTTGTATATATTTGAGTCAGTTAGTTTCCTTTGTAACTCTTATAATCATGCAATAGGTATACAATCCCTATATTGCAGTAATTGTTCGACTAAGTCGAACGTGCTTTTTTCATAACGTCTGATTTGCATGTTCATGAAAGTGTCTTTTAAAAGTTCCTGCAGAGAAATTCTACGTAAACCGCAATTCTAGATCTGTGAATGTAGTGTATATTTGGACAGAACCGGTCATAACATATCAACCATTAGCAATTTATAGAATCTATCACGAGCGAAATGAAAAACCTCTGACGTGATAAATTATTATAATGAACGAAATAAAACGCACGACATCACAAAGATTACTAGATTCGTCAATCATCACCAGCTAATCAAATGCTATATTTTAAATTAAATCACAGTCTACTTAAAAAATGATTTTTCTTTCTTACACTATTATAGTAAGTAATTTTTCTGACATTGTGATACATCGTGGAAATGGAATAAAGACCTTTATTGAACCATAACAAATCCAATATCGCGCCTATAAGAAAAACCAAAATTAGTGGTATTAACTCAAAAACAAATGACCATAGAGATTTTCTGGCAATGCCAACGAAAGCACCATTAAAAAGTGTCTTAACAATGTACTTATTAAAATATTACCAAATTATGCAACTACGGGAAGTTTTTTGAAACACACCTTTTCAGTTTTTTGGAAATATCTCGAAAACGGGGATAGCTAGGTCGATTTTAAAAATGTCATCGAAATGGTCTCTAAAACTTTCCCCATTTAACTGTTTCTCTATCAGTAATAATAACCGAAATAGCAATGCATGCACCACGAATTTGGGACAGACTGTATAGTGTATTGAAATGAAAGCAACACGGTGTGTACCAGTACATACCTTGAAACTGTCAGTGAAGCAAAATTAATTTTATTTTATACCGCCTCTTAGATCCATTCTCTACTTTTTATAAAATAACCCCCCAATTGGGATATAAAAGAGATAACTTTATTACGTTTGAAAATAAATATTTTGATTAGATTTTTAGAAGTATAAGTACAGAATATCTAAGCAATTCTGCTTGAAATTGTCATACAGTTATTTCTAATATTAATATTAGTGATTTTTACATAGTAACAAAGAAGTTAAAGTGTTGCTATGTTCCTCTAACATTATTAATGACATTGGACATATTTCTTTGCGTGTTCAAGTAGTTATGTATAAATTGTTCTTTTATATAATTTTCTCTTTAATCAAAGTAAAATTAGAGAGCTCGCAATATAAAAGTTAAAGTTTCGGAAATAATGAATGATTTATGTTCACGTAAGTAAAAAACAAGTAGGTATTAGAAGGCGAGAAAGTGAGAAGGTCATAACAATCTGCAAATTTTTTTGCAGAAATTAGTCAGAATAGACTATATACTCAGGGTGTAACAAAAATACGGACCGCTACGGTAGCGCATTCTACTCATCAAAATATTAATTCGTGTTACAGACAAATTTGTGTAGCAACTGAGGCAATTCATGATTGATTATTATTTTATTTTCTGACATATTAAATTCTTTTAGAACAATTAGATAGACATGAAACAAGACAAGTATCATAGCAACTATTCAAAGTGACCGCCTCCAGCCAAAATTCAACTCTCTGTACGTCTTCGTAGCGATGCTCACACCCTTTCACAAATGCCTGGTGTGTTGCGTATTTCATTGTAACCATCTTTAATGCACTGACGAAGATCACTGGTGTTTCAATAGGCCTGGAGTATACAATTTGCTTAAGGTGCCCCCATAGATAAAAATCCAAAGGATTTAAATCTTGGTTCCCTGGCATGCACAGGTCCCCCACGTCCTATCCAGCGTGCAGGATACGTATTAGGTATCTAGAAATTCCCTGGCCACCCTACATTGTGGTTGGTCTGCTACGACTCAATGTTCTAGTCTTAAAAGACCCTCAAAATATGCGTGTTTGCCATTTCTGAATTTGAGTAATAATAATATTTCATTTTTAACAATGAAAATGAAATCTACTTGATTTTGGTATGTTTTTATTATGGAACGTCAATGTGTTTGTTTGATAGAAGTATACCTGATTTTTTATTGAAATAATAAATCAGTCATAAATTGCCTTAGTAGCTACATAAACATGACTCTTACACGAAAACAACACATCTTTGGACATTTGTTTATAATCAACTTTTTTCTTTATTTTGATGAGTAGAATACGGTACCGAAGTAGTGGTCCACATTTTTGTTACACCCTATATACAGTGTGTCTCACTTTTCACCAGTACACCCCAATATCTAGGCCATTTGTTGATCGATTTAGATCAAATTTGGTATACTTCTCTTCTTTCAGATTGTGTTTAAAAAGTTATTAATATAAAAATTTTTCAAACTTAAATACGCCTACTATGATTAAAAGAAATTGCCAAAAATTAGGAATTTATATTAGCGATTGAGATAGGGTTTTTGTTTTTACAGATTCTTGTTCAGCATGACCTAAAACGCCTGTATACCAAATTTCGTTAAAAAATATTCATTCCTTCACAAAAAAAAAAATTAATAAAAATCTAAGATTTTAATAATAATCACCCTACTACGCCAGTTATTTATTGTCGGATATTTACATAACTTGGTAGTCGGGTGATATAATGACGCTAATTAAGCATTAGGACACTTTTTTTTAGAAAATATCAAATAACTCAACTTTTATTATTTTTTATTATTGAAATCTTAGATTTTTATTACTTTTTTTTTTAAATTGTTTAACGAAATTTGGTATACAGGCGTTTTAGGTCATGCTGAACAAGAATCTGTAAAAATAAAAACCCTATCTCAATCGCTAATATAAATTCCTAATTTTTGGCAATTTCTTTTAATCATAGTAGGCGTATTTAAGTTTGAAAATTTTTTTTATTAATAACTTTTTAAACACAATCTGAAAGAAGAGAAGTATACCAAATTTGATCTAAATCGATCAACAAATGGCCTAGATATTGGGATGTACTGGTGAAAAGTGAGACACACTGTATATAAGTACAATGCCTTTAGCTTAGTCAATTATTTCGCAACTGTTGAACAGCCATGTCCTCTTACTGATTGTTTTTAAATTAAAAACCAATCAAAAGCACTACCTCTACAGTTGAATCAGCTAAATGCACATATTATTCGATGCAACAAGCTTTCTATTAGGACCAAAGTGTTAAAATTATAAATCGTAGTTTACAGTTTTAACCATCTTCCATGATGTCCAATGATGATTTGATGATGATGATATGAGTCTGTTCGCTGTTTTGGCGCCAAGTAAAAATCATGCTATTAACCAAAGAAGTGAGTTAACTTCTTGGGATAGGTATATTTTACTTGCATAGACATGAATTCTTTTTGTTAATTTATGTATATATCTACCTCTAGAGTTATTCATCCATCCTAAAGTAAATTATACATTTATTTGTGATTTGTTTCGAACTTAGAGGAGAAAGTCGATGCCATATATTAGGTGATTCAGATTCTCTAGAGCCACATATTTCTTTACTTAGCACAAAAGCCTAAGATTCCAGGGATTACCTCGGTGACTCAAGAGGCGGTGAGAAAACTTTTTTTAAGTATAAGTTGATATTAGTTTAAAAATTTTTATTTTGACTTATTAGAATAACTAAACTATTCTAAATCAAGTAATTAATAGTATTGATGTATTTTGTATGCCAGTATATCAACACAAAATTGGTCTGGGTATTAGTTATTAGGCAGCAAAAGGTATAAGTGTGAAATTGATATGATTTGAAAAACTTTTCAGCTGTAACAATAGCATTATAACAAACTCCTTTGAAAACCCAGGAAAGTCGAGATCAAAATAAATCGGAAATCTTATCATGTATTTGTGACGAAATTATATCGACACATTTATTCTTTACTCCCTTTCTTATATTATCGCCGACATCTGACAAAGGTAGAGAAGTTTAAACTAATTTAGTGTGCCTATTCAATGACAGCATTTCCAGAGCAACCCTAGCGAAAATAATTTCATCCACTCATATGCTGTTGGATCACGTAAAGTAATTAAATAAATTATGTATTTACAAAATATCTATAGATAATTATGTATATTGAATTATTCCAATAATCAGATTAAATTTTTTAGCTCGAATTTTATTTACCAAGTTGGCATTGGTCGAGCAGATTTCAAAATAAAAATAAATGTGGCGGTTTTAGTCATGTGTATAATATTGTAATGAGCCTCTCAAATATCCTAAATGTTCTCAAAATCATAGGGTTTAGGAATGTAATGAATCAATTTCAAAACAACACATTCATAGTAATAAACTATGTAGTTTATTCCAATACCAATCATGAAGCTTGGAATACTGCAGTACCTATGTCCAGTATATAAGCAAAAACTTGATCATCATGAATCTACAGGAAATACAGAAAAGGTAAAAGTCAAAACGTTTATGATAAATTTCGCCATTAGAGTAAAACTGAAATTGGATATAAACCTAGCGCATAAAAATATTTTGTTGGGACCTACATTGTGTTTTTAGTAGATTTGCCAAAGATATTTAAACATTGTCAAATACATTTATATGCTTATGACATACAAATATATATATCGTCGAATGTAGAAAATGTGGAAGATAATATTGCAATATTAAATTATGAAATCGACAAATTTAAATTATGGTGCTCTAGCAACGGTTTACATATTAATCCAAATAAATCTGTAGCTCTATGCATTGGCAACGAAAGACTAATTCGAAACATAAATCAAGAAGATATAGAAATTATAGTTAACAATGTGAAAATTCAAATGGTCAACCATGCAAAAAATCTTGGTTTAATCATGGATACTTCATTAAATTTTGATCATCATGTGAATAATTTATATGGAAATTGCTTTATGATATTAAAATCAATATACCAATTTAAAATTAGTTTGCCTGAACAACTTAAAATGAAAATAATTAAAATGTTAGTGTATCCAAAAATAGAATACTGTTGTAAAGTATATTACAACTATTTAACAGAGGCAAATAAAAACAAATTGGAAAGGCTGTCTATTGAAAATCAGATGAAATCTAACCCCAACTGTTTCTGTTCGGATGTTCATGGGGAAAAAATTCATCTGGTCAAATATACAGATATGCTGTTAGATAATGATTGTCCATGATATTCCTCATTTGATAATTAATAAACCAAATCTCTGAAGATGCCTTAAATATCCTAAAGAAGTTGTATTGCCGTTTCTGAAGGTATCCCGTATTTTCTATTAAATAACTGCGCAATAATACAATTATTTTTAGTCTATCGTTACGATATACCTATTTTCCAACATGCGAAGATAATCAAGAATATGTCCTATTTTTTTTAAATAATAACAGACATGAGATTGAAAATTATAGACTTATAGACCCGTCTGTCTTGACGCCATATCGTATCCAGTATTTTTTCCAAATTCCTAAAACGTGAAAGGGTGAAAAGGTGAAAAGGTGAAAAGGGTGTTCCATTTGAAATAAGTTTAGTGTTAGAAATAACTCATGGAGTTCTTTCTATCATGCGTAATATGTTTCTTACGCATCTTGTTGCATAATATACTATTATGTGTACACCGTTCTAGTAATTTTGTTTTGCAACTTATCCTATAACCCAATGAATACTTTAATTAACTAAATAAATATAATATATTTTATACCTACTTCGACATATTATAATCAATGATTCCTTCTGCCCGTCATTAAATAAATTTCAAATTTTAACATTTTAAGCTACTGAAATTAAAGTCTCTTGAGGTTTTGTTCTGGTCAAACGCTTTACTTTACGTGACAATTCAGACATTCGTAACGTATTTAAACGAAAACTTTATGCATTACGTAAATGGAGCATCGGCCTAGGGCATCAAAAGGTTAGTATAAAGTTAGTGGTAGTTTAGAGTATATCGGTTGCATCTCATTTTCCTGCCGGATATACGAGGCATACGATAGCGATAAACATGGTGCGATCGAGGCTACGTTGTATCTGAAATATCTGTCAGCATTTTTCCACCTGCGGTCTCTATTTGAGACTAAATTAATACTTAGGTATTCTATATGAGTCAAGTAAGCAACTGATAGTAAATCTAGTTTTCAAATTTTACAAGAGAGGCAAACGATATTATTTCTCATGAAAATAAAATGGGAAAATTTCAGCTGGTGAATGAGAATATATTTGCTATAATATGTATTATGTATTAAGGGTTTAATAAGTAGGGTAATAGGTAATTTCAATCAACGGTAATGGGTGATGTTTTTGATTTTTCTTAAATGAATATTTTTTAAAACAAATTTAAATATATGTATCATAAAATATACGTCTTGAAAGATTAAATGTTATAAACAGATAAGTCATAATCGATTCAAAATATGCATGTGACATTATATAAATTGCCTTGATTTATTATGAAGTTATAAACACAAAATTTTTACCGTTTTAGTGATTTATTAAAAAAATGTATGTAAATATTATGTGAGAGACAAAAAAAATTATTTCTGATACCTAATACGAGTATATCGTGTGCCTCAATTTAAATGTAGGTAAGTTTCTTTTTTTGAGTTTGCGATGTACCTACTATTAAAAAGCACGCAAGTGGCACTATCTAATCAACAATAACTTCAAGATTTATGCTTACCCCGAGCGCAAGGGACCAGAGAAAATTTGCTTAAATAATTAATTGAAGAGTTATGAACCAAATTAGAAAAAAAAATTCGGTTTGTTGAAAATTATTTGAAAATTAAATGACACAATCGAAATAATAATTATGACCTACAATTCCCCACCTGTTTAATCATTGTCTATGTTTCTGTTTTGTAGAAACTTACTCTCACACTCATTTCAAAAGTTGCGAGTTTCTTCTGGACCGTTTCATTTTTGAGTTATGGAGCTTGAGCCAGACGAACCGACTGACAGACGGATTCACTTCAAATTTGACACACGCCGGATGTATAGAAAATTAATCAAAACGTATAAAATATTTTAATATTACATATACTTCGACGTTTTCACTGGGATGTTTCAAAATGTTTTATTACTTTATTTGTAACATATCTAATGACCAACTTGAAAATCCGTCCCTTCTAATTTTTTCGCTAATCAAAACTTGGCTTTTTCCATATTCTTGGAGGATTGTGGATCTCACTCCAATTTAATTATTAGATATTTTTACGTAGATTTTAGTGGTGTATGGTTATTCCGAAATTAACCCCCAAAGAGTGGGCATCTTACAAGAATCACCGTGTATATTTAAATAATATATGAATTGAATATATTTTTAATATACTTACCATTTTTATATATTTTAGTAAAATAATCTTAATATAATTACTTGTTAACAAAATACTAAACCCTTCACCTATACAGGGTGGTCCGAAATTAGTGGTCATCATTTTACCCGCGTATTTCTCGATCAAAAATAAGATAAAAAGTTCCTACAAACATGGCCCCGGAAATGCTTCCTAAGGGAGCTACAACCCCTTAAAGGTGCATCCTTGACGATGGTTTTTATTTAATATTTTCGAAACTAATAATAATAATATTAATAAAAATTATTAATAGCATAATTTTATAATTAATTACTAAGTACCTACCTAGAGAACTGTGCATCTTACTCGTTCCATTTTGTTTTTTTGTGATTAATGTTTCCAGAAACTTAAATGACTCGAAAACGGTGCGTCCTATCAAAGTTCAACTAGAATACCTTTATTGCATAAAAAACTCTGGCATTCCATAATTTGCTATCAAAATTTAGAAAGACGTACATGCAAAAAAGTTGTAGGGCATTTTACTCTACCTCCTCCCTGATTGACCCACCCCTGAGTGAAATTTTTGGATCATTATCACATCACCTTATTGGCCATAAAACGATTAGTAATTGACCAAAATTTCACGTTTTTATTTTTACCAGTTTCGGAAATATTAAATAAAAACCATTGTCAAGGATGCACCTTTAAAGGGTTGTAGCTCCCTTAGGAAGCATTTCCGGGGCCATGTTTGTAATAACGTTTTGTCTTATTTTTGATCGAGGAATATGTGGGTAAAATGATGACCACTAATTTAGGACCACCCGTATACACTATAAATATATATAATTATAAGTAAACAAGACAAGTGCTTGTAAACAGTAGTATTACACAAGTATTTCTACTTAGATTATATATCAAGTTATTTAATTATTTTAGGACAGTTTCAACGGTCTTCTTAAAATCGTTTCTTGTATTACTTTTGTCACGATATCATCTGTAGGAGATATAAGATTTTCTCAACTTTCTATTGAAAACGAACAATATATCTGTATAGGAATTTAATATTAGACTCACATTATGCCTTAGGGTTACCACTTACTCATCCACTAATGACTTGTTCACCAAACTGAATTTTATTGACTATCTGGCTTTTGTTTACATATCAGAAAAACAGAGTCATAATTAAACAAATAGTAGGATACAACTTTGTTTACATTATATTAATATGTATTTTATATTTCGAAGTTGCAGAAACACTTTTTAAAAAACAACTTTATTTTACACTAAGATTTATTACATTTAGCAACTGGTTATAATATTAATAATTAAACACTTCCAATGACAAACAAATAATATGTCGGTAAGTATCGTCGACTATCTGCTTGACACGGAGAAGAGTAACTAGATGCTTAAAGCTTGGTTGCTGAATAACGAATATACGAATATTCTAATGATTCTAATGAATGCTTCTACAATATAATTTGGTCCTATATATAAGATTCTAATATAAAAGCCTATTCATAGTCGAGGTCTTCTTGTCATCGAAAAGTGGATAAGAAAGCCTGACGATGCATTGATTACATTCATAAACTTAAAACTAAGGGAAGATAAGAATTGCACAATATCCTGTTTAACTGCGCAATTAGTATCAAGGTTATAATTAATTATAATATGCGGGATTTGAGATATAACAACTCCTCCCTGCGAAGATTAAAAATTAGGGTTCGAGTGATCTTGAAGTTAATTTTTGGAAATTTGGATTAAGTTCGATTTCTTCTACTGTAGGATCTCCGAAATTTCTTCTGATAGGTTGTCTTCTTAATGGGGTTATGCCTCTTCTGATTCTAGTTAGTAAAGTTCGTTGGCTATCATCAGGGTAATCTGGACCTGGGGTGTTGCCAAGGGCTATTCCAATTTTTGGATATCTTCTTTTACATTTACAACATATATAAAGAATAACAAGAGCTATAACTAAAGTTATAATAAAATAAGTAAACCATGAGATATGTTTTTGAACAAAAGGTTCATTAATTAATTTATCCAAATCTTTATCATATTGATTTAATTTGTGTTCAGCTACGTTTAATTCATCAAGGTTTAAATTTGATATTTTTAAAGGTTCTAACTTTGGTAATTCGTTAGGTAAATGAGAACAACAGTCATATTTGATTTCTTGAATTTGTACAGTTTCTTCGATTTTTGATTCTTTTTCAAAAATTGCATATACTCTAATCGATCCTATATATGCTATACAAGTAGGGTATAAGCTTAAAATTGAATTTTGTTTAATGATTTCAGTTTTTGATTGTCCTAAGCAATTTATTACAATAGGTATTGGATTTGTGATTGCAATTAGCCAAGTATTTTCTGAAATTAATTGTACTTTAAAATCTTCTGAATATAGTAATGTATTTACACAATTTTCAGGCAATTGTAATGGATGTAATAATAATTGTGCTTCGCAATTAGCATTTAAATCTACAGGGTTTGGTAATAAATGTTGGCATAATTCGAATTCAATTTGTTTACAATTTTCAAAATTATCTAATTGAACATACAGAGTGTTATCATCTGAAAGAGCTATGTACTTAGAAGTTGGTAATATTAAATGAAAAATTCTTGTTCGATTGTCTTTTATTGGAATTGAGTATAAATGATATATTTTAAAATTATAAGGTTCTACAATTGGAATGTTTAATACAAATACGATTTCTCCGTACGTTTGAAATGCTTTGAGTTCTATAATATCAAAATAAGATGCAATGTTTGAATAATCTGGTAAAAGCGGTAAATGACTTCTTTGTAATTTTTGAGATATTTTTCGTAATTGATTTACTAATTCACTTGGTTGAATAATTGATGGATGTAAAGTTTTTAATCTAGCAAAAGTTATACTTTCAATTATGTCATCTAATTCACTTTCAATAATTATATTTGATTCAGTGATTTGTTCACACACTTCAATAAATGCAAATCTAGCTTCAAAATAGTTTTGTTTATCTGTAATATCTAATAATGATGTTTCAATTTTTACAATATCTTTATTAAACGTTTCCTCGTCGATTTGTAATTTTCTTATTGTATAATTAAAATTTTTGATTGTCGAAGTAGTGACTGATATTTGATTTTTTAAAAGATTTTCAATTTGATGTTCATCATTGTTTAATTTATTAATACAATCTGAATAATATTCGCCATCTGAAGAGTCTAAATTTCCTGTTAAAGATTTCCATATAGTACCTATACCGTTTATTAATCCTCGTTTATATCGATTACCTTGTATATCGTATTTAATTTCTTCGAACTTTCTTTCGATAGATTTTAATTGTTTATTAATTAAATTTACGTGCGGTTGTACTTCTTTATAAAAGTAATTTAATCTCGGTCCATTTTCTTGGAGTAGTTTTGTATTCAAGCCATTTATTAGATTAACGTTTTGTTCGTATGCTTGTTTCAGTAATGTTATATTTTTATAAGATAAGATTGTCCATTTATCGTTTGCAATTTTCATTTCAGCTTCTGGGTGATAATAAATTCCGATTGTGCTGTTTAATTGTTTCAATTCATAATTTATGCTATGCGTACTTACTCTTGTTATCGTGAGTGATAACCTGAAAATAAAGAAAGGTTTATTCTACTTGTGAACTTATCATATCTGAATTAATAGTAAATTCTCTGTTAGTTACAGGGTCTTTAAGTTTAAATGCATTGTTTTCAAATATTTCAATTATTTCAAAAGGTCCATTCGATTTATTAGCTAATTTTGATTTTCTTTGAGATTCTTTGATAAAAACTTTGTCTTGAATATTAAATTGTTTTTCTTTCGGATTTTTAATTTGATCGTATCTCGTTTTTGATTTTTGTTTATTCTGAATAGTTCTTTCTCTTGCTACTTCATAAAAATAAGATATTCTATTATTTAAATCTCGTATGTACTTAGAAATTAATTCTTCTTGATTATATGTCTTTTCAGGGGGTCTAGAGTTTGTATGCCCAAATATTAATTCATACGGGGTAAATCCATGTGTTTGATTTTTTGAATTATTATAACATATTATAGCATAAGGTAAACATGTTAAAGGGTGATCATTGGGGTTTTCTGTGATAGTTGCTCTTATCATTTCTAAGAGTGTTGCATGAAATCTTTCGAGTGATCCATTTGATTGAGGGTGATTTATTGATGAAAAAGTTAATTTTATTCCGTAAAGCGTGCAAAGGTCTTTTAATAGTTGATTATCAAATTCTTTTCCTCTGTCACAGTGTATTCGTAAAGGAGTTCCGTAATGTTGGAAATATAATAGTAAAGTATTGACTACTTGTTTCGCTGATTTATTTTGTAAAGGATAAGCTTGAGTGAATTTTGTTAATTCGTCGCGAATTGTTAATACAAGATTATTTTCTGGAATTTCTAAAATATCTAAGTTAATTCTTTCAAAAGGGGTTTTTGGAGTTTCTGTTATAACAAGGGGATTACTTAAATTTTTTCTACATACTTTTGTTTTATTGCATGTTTCACAATTTTTTATAAAATGCTCGACTTCTTTATTTAGATTTGGCCAATTATACTTTTGTTTAATACGATTTACTGTTTCGTTTATACCTCTATGTAAATTTGCTTTTCCTGAATGAAATTGATCAATAATAATTTGTCTTTCGTCTTCTACTGGTGTTATTATTTCTTTGTTACACGTAATAAATTGAATTTCGTCGTCAGAAAATATAAATGATAAAATTTCAAGTATTGGTATTTCATTTAATTCTTCTAAATAGTAAATAGGATTTTCTAATAAGATATTTTTATTTTCGTAAATTACATGAAATAAGAGTTGTTCCGTATTTTCATATGGTGCTGGAATAATGTAATACTTTCGATTTTTTACAGTTTTACTAGACTGAGTGTTTATTTTGTCATCGCGATATTGCATATTTTCTTCTAGAAAGTCTTCGATTATTTTAAATTGATTTTCGGTTATATTACCTTGCATAATTGGTGTTAATATATTTTTGTGAGATTTGTCAAGAAAATTTTCGTTTGAGTTTTTACATTTTGAGTAGTCTATTAGCGATTTTTGTTCTTTAAGTCTTCTGTATCTTGAATATTCTTCTTCAATTGTTTCAGGTGAAGTTTCTGTAGTTTCACTTTCATTTTCACTTTCTTCTTGTAAACTATTATGGAATATTTTAACTGTTTGTAGTTGATTGAGGTAATTCACATTTATTCTTGAGAGAACATCTGCATTGGTGTTTTGTTTTCCGGGTTTGTATAATATTTCATAGTCATACTCTTCTAATTTTAGTCTCCATCTTGCTAGTTTTGAGCCTGGATCTTTAATTGAAAAAAGCCATGTAAGGGGTCGATGATCTGTTAATAACTTAAATTTTCTTCCATATAAATATGGTCTAAAAGTCTTTGTTGCTACGACTATACTTAGTAATTCTTTTTCTATTGTTGAGTACTTTGATTCCGTTTGATTTAAAGTTCTAGATGTATAAGCGATTGGTAAGTCTTTTCCATTTGTTATTTGTGATAAAACGGCTCCGATTGCAAAGTTAGAAGCATCGGTAGTTAAAATAAATTCTTTTTCAAAATCAGGGTATTGAAGTATTGGATAATTTGTTAATGCATTTTTTAGTTTGTTAAAAGATTCGTGACATTGTCCGTTAAAATTAAATTCTGCGTCTTTATGTAATAAGGAAGTTAAAGGTTTTACGATTTTTGCAAAGTTTGATATAAATCTTCTATAATATCCGGCTAGTCCTAAAAATGATTTAATATCCTTTGGATTTTTTGGAATTGGAAAGTTTTGTACTGCAGATATTTTTTCTGGATTCGGTTTTACTCCGTCTTTTGTTATAATATGACCTAGATATGCTACTTCTTTTCTTAAAAATTCACATTTATCAGGTTGAATTTTCATATTTGCATTGGAAAGTCTGGAAAATATTTCTCTTAATCTGTAGATATGGTCTTCGAGTGTTGTCGAGTAGATTATTATGTCGTCCATATATACTAAACATCTTTCGTTTTGTATTCCTACTAAAATATTGTCCATAACGCGTTGAAATGTCGATGGTGCATTTTTTAATCCGAATGGCATTCTTCTATATTCATATAATCCATTTTCTACTGTGAATGCTGTTTTTTCTACATCTTTTGGATCTAGTTCTATCTGATGAAATCCTGATGCTAAGTCGAGAGTTGTAAAATATTGACATTTTCCTAATTGATCGAGTAAATCTGTGATATTCGGAAGTGGGTATTTATCATCTACGGTGACTTCATTTAACTTTCTGTAGTCGATAACTACACGCCATTTTTGTTTTCCACTTGCGTCTATTTTTTTCGGTACTACCCATACTGGTGATGACCATGGTGATATTGAAGGTTTGATGATTCCTTGGTCTAACATTTTCGTTACCTGATTTTTTACTTCTTGTTTATGTACTTGTGGATACCTGTAAGATTTTGTGAATATTGGTTTTGCTTCGTTGGTATTGATTGAGTGCTTAATTTCATTTGTGAATGTAAGTTGGTCTCCTTCTAGGTAAAATATATCTGAAAAGTCAAAACATGTGTCGATGATTTTTTCTTTTTCTTCGTCGTTTAAATGTTCCAGTCGAAGTTGATTTAAAATTTCCGTTTCTCTGTTGATTACTTGAGTGCAATGAACTTGTTGGTTATTTACTTGTTGATTTGAGGATAATGAAGGCATTTCTTCAAATTGTAGATTATGTAAATTTACTTCTTTTTGTTCTTCTGACTTGTTTAAAATTGTTGTGAAAAATTCTCCATTTTCATTGGTTTTAATGATTGCATTTGGAATACTTAGTCCTTGTTTTTCTTCTGACAATAAGATGAGTTCCGATTCGGGTGGAAATGTGGTACACTTCAGTTTACATACTTTTTCTGTTCTTGGTTCAATCTTGATAATATTTTCTGTTGGTACTTGCGTGTTTTGATGAAATTCTGCTTCGTTTTCTTCTTCGTTTTCTTCTTCTTTTTTATATAGATCGAAGGTTTTATATTTTGTAATTAACTTACGATTTTTAATATCGATAACGCATTCATAATGATCGAGGAAATCCGCTCCTAATAGTCCGTCAAATTCTATATTAATATTTGATACGTAACATTTTAATGTGTCATAAGCATGATCAGAAAAAAATACATAATTTATACAAGTTGATATTGGAATAATTTCATTTGTTATACCTTGTATATTTATTTTTTCAGTTGGCTCCATTAAATTTGGAGGAATAATATTTGGTTTCATAATAGATATACCTGCGCCTGTGTCAATTAAAAATTTACAAATTTTATCTCGTGACATAACGTAAAATAAATTTTCAGAACGTGTTGAACTTATAAATTTAGTTTCTGGATTAAAATTAGTTTCATTTGTTGTTGGTTGGAAATTTGAAAATGTTGACTGGTCTAAATTAGAGGATGAGCGAAAGTTCCAGTCGTTTCTTCGCTCACTTGCTCGTTTAAATGATGTGCTTGTCTTTGGAAATTCTGCGTTTGATTTGAGTTATTATTATTATTTCTAAAATTTGGGTTTCTTTGAATAACTGAGGGTCTTGTATTTTGATTTTGTTGTGAGTACGAACTTTGATATGATGTACTCGGTTGATTTGAATACCTTTGATAAGTATTCTGTTGATTATTAAATCTTGGATAAGAATTATAATTATTATTATTTTGCGATTGAGAATTATTTTGAGTTTGATAATTAAAGTTTCGTTTTCTACATTCGTTTATTAAATGTCCTGGTTTCTTACAATAATTACATATTTTTTGCATTCTATTTTGAGAATAAGATTGTTGTTGAAATTGAGGTTTATTAAAATTAGGTTTTAAGTTTTGTCGTTGATTTTCTAAATATCCTAACTGATTTTCTCGTCGTATACGCTGTGATGCGTCTAATATTGTTTCAGGATTTGAAGCTCGTATTATCGCTCCTAATTTTGGTTCTAAGCCAGTTAATATAGTATCGAGACACATATTATCGATTAATGAAGCTTGTGATAATTTTTGATTTTCATCTAAATCTAATTGACGATTAATAGCAGAGTGTAGTTTTGCATTATGTGTTTGAATTTTGTGAACAAACATGATAGCAGAGTCTTTGCCTTGTTTCATATATTGTAAATCATGAATTAGACTAGGTAAACTTCTTGTTTCACCAAAATTTTGTATTAATAAGTTTTTTATTTCAGTCCAATCATTAGTAAATTTCGAATTTACGAGTTGTGATGCTTTACCACGTAATTTATTTTTTATATGAATAATAACTAGTACTTTTTGTTCATCATTTGAAATATGTAATGCGGCTTGACATGAGCTTAAAAATGATTCAAGGAGAATTTGGTCGCCATCGTATTCTGGTATTAAAGAAAACAATTCTGTTAATTTAAATGAAGGTAAATCTTCGATATCGTCTTGAGGCATTTTTATTAGATAATATTAATTAGATTTTTATTTTATAAAAGACAATTACTTTCAAAAAATAATATGCGAATAGAATACACAGCAGCTTTTAGAGATAATACTTTGTACTTACAAGAGTAGAGCTGTCTTGAGATAAAGTTGATTCTGCATGTAGCTTGTTTTCAGGATGCACTTGATTTTCTTGATTTCTTGGTTTTCTTGATTTCTTGATTTTCTTGATTTCCTGATTTCTTGATTTCTTGATTTCTTGATTTCTTGATTTCTTGATTTCTTAATTTCTTGATTGTTGCTTGCTTGGAGTTTGTTTGAGTTTCTTGGAGTTTCGTTGAGTTTCTTAGAGTTTCTTGGAGTTTGTTTGAGTTTCTTGGATTTCGTAGAGTTTCTTGGATTTTCTTAGAGTTTCTTGGAGTTTGAGTTGCTTGGATTTCGTAGAGTTTGAGTTGCCTTTTCTTGAATTTTCTGCACTTCCTGGGTTCTTTTTAACTTGAAGGATGAAATCCACCAAAGTAACACTTATTTTCTTTGTTGAGTTATCCTACCGACTGCGCCAATTTTTATATTTCGAAGTTGCAGAAACACTTTTTAAAAAACAACTTTATTTTACACTAAGATTTATTACATTTAGCAACTGGTTATAATATTAATAATTAAACACTTCCAATGACAAACAAATAATATGTCGGTAAGTATCGTCGACTATCTGCTTGACACGGAGAAGAGTAACTAGATGCTTAAAGCTTGGTTGCTGAATAACGAATATACGAATATTCTAATGATTCTAATGAATGCTTCTACAATATAATTTGGTCCTATATATAAGATTCTAATATAAAAGCCTATTCATAGTCGAGGTCTTCTTGTCATCGAAAAGTGGATAAGAAAGCCTGACGATGCATTGATTACATTCATAAACTTAAAACTAAGGGAAGATAAGAATTGCACAATATCCTGTTTAACTGCGCAATTAGTATCAAGGTTATAATTAATTATAATATGCGGGATTTGAGATATAACATGTATAATTATTATTTTTTCAATGTAAATCCCTTAGCAGCCTAGAAACGTTGTATTATGTCTTTGTTTTTTTCGTAGCTGTTTGTTTTCATTTAATGTATGGGGTTTTTAGCCCTATAGATCTCAATTTATTCTTTGTAATTGCGATGGTCACGCCAACACGGAAACTATCAACCTTCGTGGGCTAAATTGAAATCTTCCGATAAATGAACTTAAAAGAACAAAGAGTATAAAGTATAATAATTATTATATAACTCTTTAAATCTCATCATCAGTAATTATTACAATTTACTTAAAATCAACCAATAAATTATTTGAAAAATCGTTTTTGTGAAAAACTTAACAGGTTTTAGAGATTTGTAGTTTAGACTATATCGTGAGTATAAATTCAAGTCGACGTATGCGCAGAACTGATGCAAATGGCGTCATCATGAAAAAATAAATGTTTCGTGTTTCGAAATATCTGGGCTTCCCACGAGATATACGTAAAAAAATAGCATTAATTTTGTAGAACACAAGAACACATTTTTACAAACCATATTTTCAGGTACATAGCTTGATTTCCACAAAGATCCTGAGGAATATGGCTAACACCGACCGACCGACCGTGGAATGGAAGCTCAATCCCGCATCAACTGAACATCTGAAATTAATATATTGCAAACGGATAATAAAATGTGGAACAGTTTGTGGTTGTCACAAATCTAATATACAGTGTTACATCATTTGTAAAAATTGCAGTGGAGAAGCTTGCGAGAACGTACCAGATGTCCTAAAGGTGGCCGATGAAGATGAAATAGACGATGATTTGATTTGATTAATAAGAAGCGATGAGGACCGTAAATAGGCCTATGCACAACACCACGAAAACAAATTAACCCATACCATTGATTAAGGAATGAACAAGATACGCGACTTCAATGGTAAAGTGCGAGGCCTTTTTTGGCGGCGAGATCTCGGTAAGTTGCGGGCATTCCTGTGATTTACGTAGTATGCTTTTGACAAACCTGTGTCGTATCTGGTTTTATATCATTAATAATCTAGTGGTAATAAAAATTTAACGTCCAGATTAATTTTAGTTTAAAATTATTAACGTAGTATGTTCTCTCTGCCAGCTATTTCTCAACGTTTGTTTGATTTTTAACCGTCACATAATTTTAAACTAAAATCAATCTGAACATTCAATTTTCACTAGATTATAAATTATATAAAACCAGACACGACACAGGTTTATCAAAAACATACTACATGAATCACAGGAATGCTCGCAACTTACCGGGATTCTCGCTGCCAAAATTAGCCTCGCACTTTACATTGGAGTCGCGTATCTTATTCATTCCTTAATCAATGCCCATACTAAGAATATTTATTTACAAATAGCTTTATTTAGGTTTATACAAACATAATAATAACAAAAAATCCAATTTGATACATTTATATTGATGCTTTACTTTAGAACGCAATTATTGTCGAAAACTATGAACACACCACAGAAATTAGACAACCCCCAAATCCAAAGCCAAGGCTGCCTGAAATAAAAACAAATACTTTTTAAAACTATATGTCAGTAGGTTTGTTCGCGTTCCGGTTATTACTGTCCTGGAACCTTTCGGGTTTTTTAAGGACACATTTGAAATGGTTCTAGAATCATCAGAATTGTAGTCCTTACCTCAGAGTAGCAACTCTTTCAGGACTATTTTTCGCGCATGCGCAGAAGGAAGCAACTTTCATGTTAAATTGTGTCTGCTGAATATGTTATTAAATCTATAATTATGCAAATGCTTAGGTGTTAATGAATTGAATTGAATAACTTATTTACTATTTAAAATTATTGACGTTAACCTGAAAAAATAGCATTACCTACTCAATTTAAGTTTAATTATCAGTTCATCATCCAGTTCATCCTCGTCAAATAGCGATGATGACGAAATATTGAAATTTAATTTTACCCGAGGTATTAAAATATCGACCAAAAAATTAATATTATGTGGGAAAAACTGTACCCATGTATTTTGGTTCTCTGAAGCATTTTGGTTCAGGCCATTTCAGAACTATTCCAGGGCAATATCAGGATGGTTCGAAATTATTACCAGGCACATTAATTTCTGCGCAATTTCCAAACAGTTCAAAGACTGTTAATATTTTCAGAACGCAAACAAATCTATAAAATATTTTATGTCCGACCACGTTATAAAGGACTGTTTATGACATAGTTTTGCAGCTATAAAGTACCTCTTTATTGTACTAGTAAAATAAAGTTACTTTATTTAGTAAAATAAAGTTACTTTATTTTACTGTTACGTCAGATTTTGACGTTTTCAAATTAATATGTACAACTGTCATAAAAATGTCATTGAATTAATTTTTTTCGTTAATAAGCCAAATTTAGCAGTCGGACATAAAGCTTTGTATGCAACTCGTCCATAATAAGGCTTTATTGAACTCGCTCTCTTTATAGCCTTACTCGCTACGCTCGCTCGGCCATAAACCGGACTCGTTCAATAATGCCTTGCATTATGGACTTGATACATAAATAGCTATTATTATATTGCAGTCATTCATTACGGCAACCAATCAAAAAAGTATCCCCTAGAAGATGTACAGGCTCCTTCATTTTTATTGGATAGTACGAATTAACGATTCACTTATGTAAAGATATAAATTTTATAATTTGATAACATGAAAAAATAATTTAATTTCTTTTGACTTTGACATTGATGTTTAAAAAATGTTTTCATAATAACTATAATAAATTAATATAATCATTCACTCTTAGATTAAGGCCTATTCCTTCAATTATAACACCACATGTAATTACGACCCCCTCCGTTCTAGAAGAGCCTTGTGCGAGAGGGGGCTACACATTTAAAGACAAGAGACACATATCCAATATCCGTGTATAATGGAAAAATCCCTCTCACAATATTTTCCATTGCCACGACTGGGAATTTTTTGGGTAAGAAGCAGGTACGCTACCATCTCGACCATCAATTGATGCCATTTATATCTTTAGAAGCCCGAAACCCACAATCACAGTACCTATGATTCCTGAAACCATAAACCATATATCCAAAACCAAAAAGCCTAAAATCTCTAAACTTAAAAATCACTTCGAATTCATAAACCTAACACCTGTAAACTAAGAACCCATAAAAACACAATCTTTACTCCCAAAACTTATAGACCCAATCCTGTAACGCAAAATCCATAGATCCAGAACTTATAGACCCAGAAACTGTAAACTTAAGGCCAAAACTCATGAGCTAAAATCTATAAATTCAAAGCCCATAAACTCATGACAAATAATTCCAAAACTCATAAACGCAATATTCATAAACCCGAAACCTACAGACCCACAAATATTTATGAGTTTGGTGTTTATAGGTTCTGGGTTTATAGGTGGTTTGTTAATGATTTCTGGATTTATAGGTTGTAGGTCTCGTTTTTCGAAATCAAAAAATGTATACAAATTTACGTGGTGATTTGTTAAATAGAGCAAGGTAGAAATATTTCAGTTGGACATTTTGTACTTGATGATAAGTTCATGAATCTGATAACACCAATGATTATAATTTTTTCTTTCAGTAAATAATCCAACAAACATTAATATACAAAGCTACACTACGATGTATTGAAACATGTATCATATAATACAATACATATAATCACCATTATTGGCGAGTCATATTTTAATCCGTCATTTTAAAAATTGATACCTATTCTCTGCGAAAATTTGTGTACCTATTTAGTGACCTTAAAATCCTCGAATGTAGTTTCATTCCAAATGTACATTTTTTTAAGTGAATTGAAAACTCTTATATGATATTTCCCATAATACTACATTAAGTGGGCAAAGAAATCTCTGAAACACGAAAAATTCTCCTTTCTTACACAATTTTTCTTTATTGATCCAAATGTTTCATACTTCTTGCATCAACTGCTAAAAGCCTTCTTTATGCTCAAAACACTCAAACACTCAGCATCACATCCCAGTTCAAAGATGTTATTGATGCAAAATCGTCAAAAGGGCGTGTTCCACATATTTAACTGGGATTTTCTCAAAATCCTGTTGCGCTAGGCAATTTTTATAGTCAGATTCGTAATCACTAATCAGCGTAAAAATAATTTAGAAACCGTTTGTGGTATTTTAACTGAAAAAAGGTCATATCTTGTCGCCCAGTATAATTAATTAAACGATTTCACTAGAATATTGTACTGAACTTCATGGCATTCACAATGTACGAAATCCACAATGGCAGGAGATGGAGATGCCAAATGTAAATTTCCTTTCATTTTTTCATTTACACGTATTTTCTGAGTTTTTCGTTTAATTTTGTAATAATTGTATTTTCACCGCATAATCCTCCTTTTTATTTCATCATATGAAAAATTGCATTTAGTTTTTGAACTGATTGTAGAAATACCAGAAAGTTTGGTAATGCGGTCCATTGTTCTCCGATGAAGGAATTTAGTTAGGGTGAAATATTTGAGGCTTGGCACCTTTCCAATAAGTCCGGAAATACCTTATGCCAACAACATACCATCTTGTCACTTCTAAGACAGCTGAGAAAGAAAAGCTCACTAGCACTCAACATTCTTGTCTTTACCGTGCACTCCTAAATTTTATATAGGAAGAACTACTGATACTGATTTTTCGATTCATTATCTTAACAATAACTTTACCACAATTACTAAAATATTGTTATTAACATACATACGAAAGATATAGTTTATACACGGAAATCTACCCAAAAATGTTAAATTCAAATTTCGTATTTTAACATTTTCTACATACTTTCGATTTCACTTCATTTGAAATAAAGTGATGATTAAGCGAAAATTCAAATTTGTATTTGAATCCTTAATAGCGGTCATAATATCACAACATTTGATTTTCAATAGAAGCATACAATGTGATTTTTTAATAGAAATAATTTTTTTACGAATTCTTTCACAATTTGATATTGTATTGTTTTTTCACTTCAGATTTATTTAACTGAGAAATTATTCTGAAGGTAATACATGAACCAGAACAGAATAGAAGTATGTACTAATTTAATGACAGTATCCTAGAATATACAAATTTGTACATGAATTCATGAAGAAATTCAGATGGAAGCAGGAATTCTTAAAAAATAGATTATTGGTTCTTTTTCTTTATTCACTGAATAAAGCTTTAGTAGATATTTTTTCTCGAATATCATCACCTGATGATAATAACAATGTTTTTAACAAAGGTTCTGGACCAGCTATATTATATTTATGTGGTGTTTTTGGGTTGTAGGTCCTATTTAAAGAAAACACTTTTTGCCGACGTTTCGGTTATATATTTAACCATCCTCAGGGCTATCAAACTTTGGTTTTCCGCGTTTTTACTATATGATAAATTCCAGGATTTTTCAATAGATACTTATTTGATTTTTTATTTAAGATTAACTGCACCTGTATGTATACCCTTATACGGTATATATGCAATTTTATACCGTATAAGGTATAAAATTATATATTCTGGATCAACCAGAATATATCTTTTATAAGAATAGCAATAATATTTTAACGATATATAATAGATATATGTATAAAATTGCATATATGGGTAGGACAGGTGCAGTTAATCTTAAATAAAAAATCAAATAAGTATCTATTGAAAAATCCTGGAATATATCATATAGTAAAAACGCGGAAAACCAAAGTTTGATAGCCCTGAGGATGGTTAAATATATAACCGAAACTTCGGCAAATTTAAAAAAAGTGTTTTCTTTAAATAGGACCTACGACCCAAAAACACCACATAAAGATAATAACAATTTTGATCGGCATCAAGATCAAGAACTTTCATATTTTCTATATCTGATTTTATTCTTAAAGAAAACAAACCATCAGCAATGTTAATATTATTAATAATGTGTGTGGTAATAATTATGGGAATACCATATTGGCGTTTCCAATTGTATTTGTATGTTTGAAAACTAATTTTATAAGAAAGATGTTACGAAAGTTTTAAAGGAAGGCATAAGAGAATAAGTGAAAATTTCATCTAAAATCATGACAGGTGATGAAACAAGGGTTAATTATTGTGAACTTGATTCCAACGATGTTTGGAATGAAAATGTTGAAATTGTAAATGCTGCAGATTAATATAACTGCAAATGTAATAGGAATTACATTGAAAATTAGGTAGCATTAGAATTAATATTATTTTCGCTGTACCTACATCATGAGAGTAAATACATATTATGAATTGAACTTTTAACAGTTAAAGTTATACCATAGTTATTATTCATAATAAGTGGTATATGAATTAGGCTTTCTCTAAAAAATTTTAAATTGCAAAAATTTGATTTCATCCACTAGGATAGAGCTACAGTAAATAAATAAAGATGATTGTGTATAATTTAGTACGTATACATTTTCGTACTTACGGATTTAAATATTAAAGAATAATATAAATATGTTACGAGAATTGATCATAATAAATTAACAAATCTTGCATTTGAATTTACCTGACGAAACTTTTATATAAGAATTATTTCTATTATTTATGTTTATTAATTATTCCGTAAAAATACGATTTAAAAAATATTTGGTCCAAGTTAAAGAACATTTAAACATCTTTTACCCAAATATAAATTACCCAAATAAAAAAGCCATAATTCGGTTTCACAAAATTCAAATAGTAGTTGTTTTCTTTACATAATATTCTTTTGTGGAATGTCTTAAAATTATATTTGTTTTATAAGAAGGCGAGTGTCTTCAGTTTACTTAGTTTTTTCAATTTCAATGCATGAATACTGAAACTAAAATTCCCTTTGTAAAACTGAGGTTTCTTTAATGCATCTGATTTAATAGACATTTTACAAAGCACGTAGCCAACATATCAGCATGCAAGAGCTGTACTCCCTCGCAAGGATACCGATAGTACTCGCGAGAGCATATTCCTTCCTATTTTTATATGGTGTTGCGGGGTAACGTAAGTACACATAAAATCTCTAGAAAATTTATTGCATACACCTCTGTCATATAGCTAACTAAGAGAAATAAAAATGAGCACAGAGAAAATAAATCCCGTAACTAGAGCGTTTACTTTATTTCACTCATTTGCAAATTTAGGCACGAATTGCTTTTACGGCTTTTGTGATCACGGCTTTGTAATATCGTATCTTGAACCCTTAAAAAAACGAGTAGATTCTATCTTTGTATCACACCGAACACATTAGAGAACATAAAGTTGGTGAAATTTTAATTTTAAAAACTATGAAAATTTTTACATCAGATGTAAAATATTTCATAAGGTGTGGGTAGCTTAAGAATTAGGATCCAGTGCGTGTTTTAGTTGAAAACTTTGGAATGTCCTGAAATTTATAAGCCGATTATACATAAACATCTGCATAAAATTATACTTAAAGAAATACTTACTTAAGTAAGCGAGTTTTTAATTAACAATTAAACTTAATGTCAGTAGTAAACTATCAGACTTAAAGAAAGGACAGTCTTAATTAAAAGACATTGTTTTTTTACTATACCAATATACAAATAATCTAATAATTACGTATCTATCCTACTAATTTAGCATATTTAACAGGATTCAAGGTCTAGTAATACAGAAATTATTATTTGAAATATTTAGCAATAAATGCTAGTTATTCAATCTACTCCCCTCTTTCCCTAGAGTGTACAACATTCTCCTTTCAGAAGCAGTAAATTACATACTGATATCTAATTATCAGAGAAAAATAAGGATTCATTTTAATTATAAGGAAACTTTGTATATTGGGGAAGGTACAAATACACTGCTTGCCCATGATTACACTTAATGATTTCAACATACTCGAAATAAATTTTGCACAATACATAAAAAATAATCACATGGACATGGAAATTATACATCTAGTTGATGTAATCCTACTAGTAAAAAAAAACATTTTTTTAGCACTCTCAGTGCTATTTCTAATTTCATAGATAATGAGAAAAACTCCAAATATTAAGAAAAGAAATAAAAATACAAATACACAATGCATATTGGTCAGAACCAATTCAAGAAATTATGCATTGCAACACTTCTGTGAGTTAATGAGTGTCCTAAGCACGTGACAGCAAGGGTAAGAGTATCAATTTAAATTTAACTTTGTTTCTAACTATCCTGCGTGCCTTACTATCATTTAAATTGACAAAAAGTAGTAGATAAAACAAATGGACTAATAATGGATACGCTTAATGGGTAATCAATATCAATAATAAATTTACTAGGGTTTTAACAGTATTTACCTACAACCTTATTTTAATTAATAATTCAACGAACAACCAGTAAAATACATAACTGTGGTACAATTAATGTTCTAACCCTGTTATTACAAAACAAGAATGGTATTTACAAAATTCCTTGCAGATGTAACTATGCATATTTGAAATAAAATAAACTTGGTTTGCATAATCGTGTATACATATGCGTATAGCCCGAGAACGAAATTTAATTAATATAAATCAGAAAAATAAGCACCATTTTACTGAGAATCTTTCTTTTTCACCAAATAACATGTTGCAGATCTTAAAATCAATTATCAGAAAAATATTCTCTTGTAACCTTTTTTTTTTTTTAATCACTTATTTAACGTCGCGTCGGCCTATTTCCGCCACCAAGGCCAATCACCGACGCCAGGAGACGAGCAACCCCCAACCTGGAAATGTTGCCGAACCTCTTATCTTACTAAGAGTAGGGATTTTTTACTTGCCTAAGATTTAATAGACAAGGGACCGACTTTACATCCCCTCCGAAGGATGGTATATCCTCAATACACCTCTCGCCTACAGTTGTATTGCTTTATTGCTTCTGCGATATAGCTGATATACAAGCCGCTAGAAGTAGGGAAGCGAGACCACGTCTTTCCGTGGAGCCCATCCAAGTACTAAACGCAGTAATGTTGCTTTACTTTCATATCGCTATGAAGTGAGTGAAGTCAGTTCTCCGCTCGCTGCCCATCTCTTGTAACCTTTCAGATATAGAATTCCCTATCTATAAAATACAGTTGTTAATATTACAAATAAAATTGCTCAAAATATGTCGTTTATTATTAACAGTTGATTTTAATTTGTTGGAAATAGACCAGGAATCTAAGTTATCTTCAGGGACCTCAGGACTATTCAAAGTAGGTTATCCATGTTAAGATTAAAATTGTAATATTTACGAACAAGAACCTTAGCTGATATACTATAAACATAAAAACTTAATAGTTTATCTAAAAAACAATAGTAAACAAATATCATAGGCGTAGATGTTACCTACGATAACATCCCTCATTCTTTATTTTGTTTATTTATTTATTTATTTATAATATAGGTTGCCCAACAGAATTAACAATATTTCCATACACAGAACATAACAAATTGTAGTGTACACTGCTTAATACAAAAAATAATAAAAATATAGATAATGATCTAAACCTATAATAGACCACCTAAATCTAAAAAAAAAAATTTTTTGTTTATATCCTTGATAAGCATTAGAAATCATATAACCTAAGGAAAAACTAAAACTAAAACAATTATTTAACCTAAAAAGTGACTAAATATCAGCTAAATATGGCAATAGCCTCACGTCTAACGTGATGCAAAGATTTACAAAGAATATCAATGTGGCAGAAGAATTCATTATAATTCTTTTGAAGAAGAAGAATAGGTGAATTATTGGCATAATTGGTTAAGTATGATGTTAAATAAAATAAATTGTTTGTTCGAGTGACACATTGCTTTACATTAAGAGAAAGACTGTTAGTGATAATTCTAGAGTCAACCATATTATTGAAAACTTTAAATAAGAGCAGCAAGTATGCTATGATTCTTCTAGAGGACAATTTTAACATTCTATAGTGTTTTAGGCTATCTTCATAATTAGAATAATGCAAATTCCTGTTAAATTTGTAATTTAATAAATTTACGAATTTGATTTGTATTTTTTCAACACGTTCAATATATTTAACATAAAAAGGATTCCATATTACACAAGCAAATTCAAGATGACTACGAACAAGCGAGTTATATAAAAGTATAATAGATTTAGGATTAGTAAAAGATTTGGTTATTCTCATTATGAAACCTAAATTTCTGTAGGCTTTCCTAGTAATTGTTTCTATATGGGCTTCAAAACTTAATTTGGAATCTAGAATGACACCTAAATCCTTGATTGAAGTCACCTTATTAAGTTCAGAGTTATTAATTTCATATGAAAATAAGACATTCACAGGCAATCTTGAAAATGTTATATAATGACATTTATCAATATTTAAAAATAATTTATTCTTTATACAATAATTATGTAAATTAGTTATGTCATTTTGAAAATTCATACAGTCAGTCAAATTTTTTATTGACATATAAATCTTCAGATCATCAGCATACAATGAATAATTCGAATATAGAAAACAGCTGGGAATATCATATAGAAATAAAGAAAACAAAAGTGGACCCAGATGGGATCCTTGTGGAACGCCTGACGTTATGTTAACATAAGAGGATGAGCAGTTGTTTATTTTAACACATTGTGACCTGTTGAATAAATATGATGTAATCCACCTTAGAAGATTGCCATGTATACCGATGTTTTCCAACTTTACTAAGAGTGTATTATGATGAACTTTATCAAACGCTTTGGAGAAATCAGTATACACGGCATCTACTTGTTCTCTCTTAGACATACAATCAAATACATTTTGCACAAAGGGTAACAAATTAGTCACTATAGAGCGGCCCTGGAAAAAGCCATGTTGATTCTCACTAATTAAGTTTTTTGTTTTAAAAAATACTTCATTCGAAACAATCGCCTCAAGCATTTTACCGGGAACTGAGAGCATCGAAATCGGACGGTAATTGTACACCAATTTTCTATCACCACCCTTGAAAACAGGAATCACTTGAGCTTGTTTCCAAATTCCAGGAAAGACACCCTCGGAAATTGATTTATTATACAAAATAAACAATGGATATACTAGAGACTCTTTGCAGGATTTAAAGAATACAGGAGGTAGGCCATCCGGCCCAGCCCCCTTATTAATATCCAGTTTATCAGTTTGATTTTTAACCTGCTCGATTGTTAAAAAATTTATTGTAATTGAGGTAAATGTATCGCTCAAATCGATTAAGGAAGGTGTATCAGAGGGTTTAAAAACAGATGCAAAATACCTGGAATATGATTCACAAATCTCAAGATCATTGGAAGCTGTTTCATCAAATTGCACAAACTTCGGAATGTTTTTAGATCGGTTTGTATTAGACACATAGGACCAAAAGAATTTTATATTGTGTTCCATATCACGCTCAACTTTATTAATATAGTTTTTATAATCATTTTTAATGGATAACTTAGCTTGCTTCCGGACATTTGAGAATTCTTGATAATCTAATGCATTCTTAAACCTTTTCCAACGTCTGTGCAATTTATACTTTTCTTTCAATAAGGACTTAGTGTATTTAGAATACCAAAGAGGATATTCATTATTAATTTTTTTACAATGGACATGCATTCCTATTATGCTTGTTAAAAATTCATAAAATACTTTGATAGCATCTTCTGAATTAAGATAGGCCAATTCATTATCCCAATTAATTTTATTTATTTCGTTACAGATAACCTGATAGTCTGCCTTAAAAAAGTTAAGTTTATAGAATGAATTTTTACATGTCAAGTCAGAATCAACGGTAGAATTTATTTCAATAGATTTATGATGAACATCCTCAGTTACCAAAGGTACGCCACAGGAAGTAACTGATGTATCATTTAGTGAACTAAAAACTAGGTCAAGAAGCTTACCATTACTATTAAGAATGCCATTATATTGGTAGAATTCTAAGAAATTATAGGAGTCAACAAGGCTTTCTCCAAACCCATCTGAAGTGTTTAACGCTATATAAGAATTTCTAACATTATTATATGCCCAAACAATTTTCGGGATATTATAGTCACCTACAATCAAAAATTCGTCATTTTGATGACTTTGCACAATCTCACTGATACTTAATAAGTGCGCCTTTAGATTATCTAAGCTTGCATGTGGCGGAACATACACACAGCACAGATGTAGATTTTTCGACCTGCCCATATTAATGCTCTCCCACATACCTCACAAATACCAGCACAGGACCATGTTAACCTCTGGACAGCTTGAAAAACTTTATTCACAGCAATCAACAACCCTCCGCCATCTTTTTTGCCACTTAATAAATTATTACGGTCACTCCGAAAGACATTATATTTATTAGTACCAAAAAGTTCAGCTGAATGTATACTGGCGTTTAACCAGGTCTCCGACAGGCAGATGATATCTGCCACACTTGACAATGTTGAAATGTAGAACTCTTGCGTCTTAGTGCGTAGACCACGCACATTCTGATAAATAGTTAATAGCTCAAATTCTCTAGGTCTTCTCGTGTTTCTGGAAGCGTAATAAATATACCCAAAATATAATGCTCCCATATAAAAAATCGAATAGACTAAGGTCAGCAGACCTGGCAGGCCATAGTACGGGGCCCCTAGATCCTATCCATTGGTTCCCAAACAACTCACTGAGTTTATTGGTGGTTACCACAACGTTATGACCTAGTGCGCCTTCTTGTTGATAGCATGTTGTTATTAATCAGCAAGGGACCAAGTTCTCAAGTTTATCAAATTCTTCTGGAATATGAATATACCGTTAGGCGTTAAGATTTTCGTCGTAGATAAATGATCCCAGTAAACGTTATACAACTGTTAGAATAGAAATAAGTTTACATAACAAATAAAAAATTACAATTGTTAATACAATATAATACTGTTAAATATATAATAATTATTCCGAGTCAAACATTAAATCCAAATCATCCTTACATATTCGGTTCGTGCCGATTGAAAATTTCATCGTTGATCACTTTTACCTCCTCGATCCATACAATACTGTGGAGAAAATATTTATTACGTTTTGTGTTGAACCAATTACAAAAACTAATCCTGCGATCTGTATCATCAGGAAATTGTTGATAAGCAAGTCTCAGTTTGTATGGATTGAATTAATGCTTCTTCAGGATCCTGATTATGGATTCTACTCAAATCTGTAGTTTGAACTATTTATCTAGACTTTAAGGTTATGACATATTCTTTTCCTCTTGGTCTTGCAAAAGATCCTTAATTCATCATGGTCTCCAGTCTTGCAATTTTGAACGGCTGGTTGCCAACGCTCAGGAACACTGAAAATATAAATCTTTTATATTTTCAGTAGTTTCTAAACATTAAACTTTTAACTAATTTTGAACAACAACGAAACTTTAATTTTCTTAACTGTCAAACTGCCTTTTGTAAATACAAAATAACTTGATTTTGTTAAGAAGTTATAATTTAATCGGCTCTCATAAATAACTAATAATAACCGTATAAATTTTAATTCAATATTTGACTGGAAAAATATCAATTTGTGTCTAGTCAAAAATAAAAAGAATGTTACCAAATTTTTATTTTAAAATAAATAGAAAGATTCATAAATTTTTTCTGATAATAATATAAAATACCCTAACATATATATTTTTGGAAACCCTGAATTTCTTTCAAAGACAACTATTATTTCCACTTTGTTTCCAAAATATTATGAGACATTTGTGACTTACATTTTCCAATAATTTTATGAAAATTTTGTGAGTTAAAAACAATTCTCTACCAATCAGTAAGTTTATTCCACAGCCCGCTTCCGTTTTTTTAGGTGCCAGTTTTAACGACTTTTCTTTTAGCCACTTGTCGATTTTCTTTAGGGTTCTATCTCCTTTCCTATTTACCTCATTTTCGTTTTTATCCAATACGAGGTCGTCAGCAAATCCTACTAGGTGTACCCCTTCTTCGTGTTTCAACCTTAAAACTCCGTCATATTGTAGGTTCCATAGTGTGGGACCCAGTACTGACCCCTGTGGAACTCCGCTATTTACTTTTATTTTTTGTCGTTCGTCGCCTTCTTCTATGACTATCTCTCTATCTTCTAGCTATTTATAAGCCTGTCTCTTTCTGGCGTTACTTCTCTTCTTTTGACCTCCTCTATTATTTCCTTCCATGATGCAGAGTTGAAAGCATTTGCGATATCTAGTGTAATCAGAACACATATCTTTCTACTCTTATAGCATCCTTCCTTTGCTCCTTTTGCTATCTGTATTACTTTCTCCATTGCCGTGATTATCGATAGTCCCTTTCTGAATCCATACTGCGTCTGATGTAGATTATTTCTCTCTTCGAATTTCTTATGTAGTCTTGCCTTTATCAAGTGTTCTAAGAGTTTTCCACAGGTGCATGCACAGTGGCCTATATGATGTTGGTTCTCCTATTGGGGCATCTCATTTCTTTAGTAACACTAGCCGTGCCTCTTTCCATTCCTTTGGGAACTTCCTTTTACAATACAAGTTGTTCATCACCCTTAGTATGGTTCCTGGGAATTCATGTACCATTGTTTCCATTATTTCTGTTGTTATGCCGTCCATCCCAGGCGCTTTTTTTTCTTGACTTTTTTTACAGCTTCTAAGAGTTCACTTCTAGTAAATTTTGTTATTTCTGCTTCTTCCATTTTTGTTCCCTCTCTGTTTACTTCCTCGTATTTTGGGAATAGATGATCGGCTACTTCCCTCTGTTTTTCTATGATTAATGCTGGATTTGGTGGGCCTATCCTTGTTCTCCTCCCCACTATCTTGTACCCTTATTCAACTTCGACTATTAGTTTTTCCATTTGGCTTTTTTTGCTTTTGCTATCTCTTCTGTCAGTTTCTTTTTTGCCTCTTTATATTTTGTTTCCACATCTTCGATTTCTTTCTGTTCTCCCTCTGTGTGCCTTGCTTTTTCCTGGCTCTTGTTACCGCTCTTCTATCTTTATTGCATTCGTTTCTTAGGTTGGGTAATATTACGTTTATATGACTTTCAGCGTTTCCCCTTACCAAGGTAGGTTCACTACCCCTATTTATTGGTATTAATCTCATTTCCACTTCCCATTCCGAGAGGGTTTCGCTTCTTTTATCTAATTTATTGCTACCCCATTCCGGCGATTCGCTATTAAAGTCCCCAGCCACTATTATGTCTTTCTTTTTTGGGGATTTTATGCTATTCGCTAGTTCTTCTAAGCTCTGCCTGTATTCTTCTATATTTTTATTTGGAGAATAGCAGCATATATAATATGAATTTTTCTGTGTCTATCCATACGTACGTATCCCTTTCCTCTTCCTTCTTTATTTATCGGGATTTTCCTATCTAGTATCTTTATTGCCGCATCTTTCCTCTCATCATATAGCCATTGCCCTTTTTCTATTAATTTTTTATTTGGCCCGCTTGCTACTAATATATGCGCTCGACTTCTTCCAGCGTATTCTTGGAAGAGATCGTGCGTTGCTCTGTTCCTCTTTACGTTGACTTGTAGAAACTTGATCATTTCTGCCTCGGTTTCTGCTTCCTTTAACTGCTGCTTGCCTGTATTTCGGGCACGCCATGGTGTCCATTCTATGTCCCTCTTCTTTACATATAGCGCAACGTGCTTTGTTTTTGCATTGTCTTGCCATATGCCCTTCTTCTCCAAGTAACATCTGCTTTCTTTACTTTCCTCGCTGCATTTTTCAGCTATATATCCGTACTCCCAGCATTTAAAGCATTTTTGCTTCTCCATTTTTATGTATGTTTTTTGGTATGGCCCTGCTCTTGACCCATTTTCCGCTCAATGCTTCTAAAAAATTACATCTAAATGCAGGGCCGTTTTTAGTAACATTTTCAAATTAGAGCATTTAAATAAAATGTTTCTTTTAATGATTATCTTCATTTGCGCCAACAAATTCTTGGATTATATGAAGTTTTAAGGTGAGTAGTATTAATTGGTACCATCATCGTTCATGCATTCAAGGTACAGGTAATGTATATAATGACCAAACTTTTTAAAGATATATATTATTCTAAGTTGAAAGTCTTTACTACACGACAAAATAATACTTACAAATACAAAATGTATGACACCTTTTAAAAATTTCTCAAATATCACTTTTTACCGCTATTAATACATTAATTATTAACTTGATGAATAGTTTGAAATATATAACAGTTATATTTTAATAAACCTTGTTATTTTTTATAATATTCAAGGTAAAGTAATAATTATTTAACTAGTAAATCATTTTGGCCGTAAGTGTCTCACCTTAGTCTATATTTTATTGAACGTAACTTCATTATTCATTGCACATAACTTCCGTAGTTGAGTTTGCTGTCACAGACTCCTGATAGACATGATGGATATGAGGAAATGCAAGGCGTCCTTACAGTTAAGTTGGAAGTACTTAACAGCTACGATTAAACACCCTGGAGGTACATGTATGGTCTCAAATACAGCTCAACCAATGACAAGTTTTCCTTCTGCTAAAAACTTAAATAGTTGGTTTAGACGTTTTATTATTTCACAAGACTCCTAGTTTGAACCGATTTTGACAATAATACACACCATAATTGTCTAGGAATATTACTTATAATTAAATAAACATTTGTAAAAATCCTATTATTTACTTAAAAGAGTAGAAATTATGTCCATTAAATTGAAGGAAATGAGAAAAGTTATAGATGAAGAAAGTTTACAGATATTTTCTATAAATAAAAATGTTTACAGTGTAGACAGAAATTTACTCTAGAAAATATTAAGTTCATACTTAAATAATGCCACTATATTTTATGGAGTGACAAGTTGAGTATTAAAGTTTTGAAAAGTTATTGATAGGTTTCGAAATAGATATAGCCACGTAAAACAATTTTTTTGAACATGTTTCATGCATCTCGACTTATGATAGGACGACTAATCAAGCCATGGTTAAACTGAAATTTTATTAGAGTAATACCTTCTTACACTAATAGCCTTCCATCAAAATTAATTCGTTCTTATTCGGATATATGTTGCAACCCACGATTCTTCCTCTCTATTCGCCAAGGATGATGGATACTAGAGCAGTTTTCATTAATATTTAAACAAAATAAATCGTTGAATTGGTAAAAGTTTTGATTAACCAGGATGATAAAGCACCGCCTGACTTTTTGATGCCAAAGGTAGATAATTAAAGACAATATGAACAAATGAGTATCAACACAAGTGCGATTAAAAAAATATAGTTTAGTTCTTCAAGAATTTTAGCAAAAAGTGATTTATTTTTAAGTTATTTCCACGTAGTAAAGCAATTAACACCCCGAAATAGGTTACTGTTATTTTTTTACAAAAGATTTTGTAACAAAATAAACTTCAAATTTTGTCTAACATGAATTAAATTTAGTATAAGGGAAAACAAATTTTGACAAAGAATATTAAATTGCTCAGATCTGTTCTCATAAAGAGATTCTTCACGCGTGCAAAATATAGTGCGTAAGAATTTGTAAACCTAAAGTGACTTCCTGAACACTTAAATTTGCATAACAAAAGTACAATCAGATAATTTACATTGGAGGCAACAGTCTAACATTTGGGCACTATAAAGTACACAACACACCACAATTAATGTCTTCTGTGTTGATGTCTTTGTGTGAAATATATGATTATCAAAATATCATGTAAAATAGTATGAGACACATTTACGACTCTATTAACTCTTACATTATTCCAATAATTTTATAAAAATTTTGTGATTTGAAATACACACTGGAAAAATATTCTTTACCAATCAGTCGTTGAACAATGTTTTTCAGAATAACCCAAGAAACAGTTAATTGCATAATCATTTAATATTTTTATACAAAATATATTAAAAATTTTTTAATATATTCAGGAATATACTTGGGTTAGTCCTTAGCCACTTTCACCGACTGAGCTTGGATATAAAATGTTTCAAGAGGCTTAGAGAACTTGCATGTAGTGGTTGAAGCCTGTGAGTATAATGCCTAGGGAGCTGCAACGAAATTACGCCATGTACCCTACTTGGGTTACGTTTAAAACTTATAGCAGTGTAGCAACTTAAATAAAATAAAATGCCGCAGTGAACTTTCCTGATCCCGAAATTTCTATTAACCTACCTGCAGGCGCACCCACTTCCAATTCTTTAGACGTCCCTTTTGAAAACATAATTATGGGGGAATGTATTACCGGGAACCTCGAATGCGGAGTTCTTTTTATTTATTTTTTTTTTTATTTTGACTTCAATACAAATTTATTTTAATTATTGTTAATAATAATGAACAACTTTATTGATGAACTTATAAAAATATTACAAGTATACGCATCACTACACTAACAAGAAAAAATAATGTTAATAATGTTGTGTGAATAAAATATGTCTTCTTTCCTTTGGGATAATTAAAATACACAGGTAGGTATTCAGAAAGATACAAAAAATAAAAAACGTTTTTCTGAAAATGGTTCGTTTTTCCTGCTATATGTAGAAGAAATGAGCCACTAATAGGAGAAGTGGTGGACATACCTTTCCCTTCATCGAATCTTGTATTTATTCCAAGTCGCTTTGCCAAATTAAATGTCATTTGTCTGACTTCGATTCTCGTAGATGCGAAACCATTTGCCTGAAGTTTCATTATATGATTCGCTAGTTTTGTCAGATCCAAGGCGGTTCTCTTTGGTTAGCTGATTGTTCCTGAGGTTAAATTTTAACGTAATTTTTGTAATATGAAAATACCTTGTGGCTGCACCTATGCCCATTTCCTGAGGTACCACTGCAGTTATGGCCCACTCCAGATCATCTGAGGTCCATTGACCTCTTTTGGATTTACATTTCTTCTCCGCTGATGAACCTTCGTTTTGATTTTGAAATTTGACGAAAAATTAACCTAGGACCTCTCCTCCCAGTTGATCGTCTGTCTGTCTTCAAAGTGAAGGAGACGGACCAAGATGTTTCCGTCAATAATGCAACATAGACGGTTAAATTCAGGCCAGGGAATCACTCTATGCAATAACTAACCATATCTTCTTTTTTTTAAACTCACCTGAACAACCTCAAAATTGTTCCACAAAACCCCAAAACAAAATTTTAGCCTAAAAATAACAAAAAATGGCAGTTACTTGAAAGCAAATTGTAACGTTAATTGTAAATTTGATTTGGTCTGATTCCAAGAACAATATTTTAACCGCTTTTCTTCGCCACCTTCTTCTAATACGACACAGACTCATAAGGACGAAAATTATTTCGAATATTACTTTTGGTTATATTTAAAATTGCTAATAAAAAGTCTTAAATATTTATTAAAATACAGGGTGAATTTAAAATACACTGAATATTTTTAATCTGTAATTTCTTATAGCATAATTTCATTTCAAAATTCCATAGTTCGTCTCACTGACTGACCGGTGAACTTGACATTGACTTGGTTACGAACAAATACCTCTACGCAGTATTCGCAGTGTTTACCAAGTAAAACCAAAACTGAAATCTAAAACACTAGGAAAAATTCACACTTGACGTCAATCATGGATGCACAGGCTGAACTACGCCGGCAACATGGTAGCTACGAAGATAAAACTGAAATCTAAAACACTAGGGAAAATTTACACTTGACATCATGGATGCACAGGCTGAACTACGCCAACAACACGGTAGCTAAGAAGAGTGGGGATACAAGGATTTATATCGCTACACACCATCAGCTGTTCTGCTCAGGAGCATCGTGAGTATTTAATAAATATTCAAAAAATTGTTTTGACCGTATTTCATTTATTTTACAAATGACTATCTTCAAGAATATTCACGGACCATAGAGCTTAACGGATTAAAATTATTCAGTGTATTTCAAATTCACCCTGTATATTATCAAACAATTTCTCGTGACATGGTCAATAAGTACATTTTTATCCCATGATAACTGTAATTCATAAAATATCTACTGGAAAAGTGCTTCTAAATCTTCAAAGTAATTTTCTAGCTTTGTTGCGTCATTATTCGCTGAAAGTGAACAAAAAGTTATATCTGTTAACAATATAACAAAATTTTAGCGCTTTGTAACTTAAATGGCTTTTACATTTTGAAAACATATTTCAATTATTTTATTATATTAAGTTTATAACTTGTTATTGTTGTTCTCGCTTTATTCACTTTCCTTTTAGTATCGCAGCTGAAAATATAATAGATTTGTTAGGCGCTACTTGGAGATTCTGCTAATTGGGGAAAATTGAGTTTTATTTAATTTGGAAATGCTTACATTATATTAACTCTTTTAAAAGAGAAAGTTTGCTCCTTTGAATTTTTACGACTGGATAAATCCACTGTTAGGTTTAACTTAATCGGAAATAAAATTTTTGAAAAGCATCACCTTGTCATGTCCGTTCTCAAGCTTCTTTTAACATTATAATTAAGAGTCATAAACGGAATATTAAATAATTAAGGGATTCAGCCCTTCATTTGCTCACTTGAATTTTTAAAAAGCATTAATTGGTGCTGGTGTCTTCCCCCTTGGATTTATGTAATAATTCATAATTATGTGATGTTTCGTAACACGTTCTTTTATAATACCCTTACCTGAGTTTGAGATTATAAATGGAAATTTCAAATCTAATTAATGAAAAACATTTTACGAATGCCGTCGTGGGTATATAAAGATTTTGGGAAATACCTATTTAGTCTTATCCTAAACACCTGCGTAGAAAACAACTCAGTGAACGCATAATTGAATAACAAATTTCATAACTTTGCTGTTCGAGGTAGAAAATATTAAATTAGATTTTATGTGCGTTTATATAAACAGTTATAAATTTGTTAAAAGTTTGATATTTAAAAAACTTGTAAATTCTTATATTAAAAGTGTAATAAAACATCTTAATCATTAAACAAAATATTCCATGTACTTCCTATGAAAAATTACCCCCATCCACACCTTGTCTTATTCTGGAAACACTCTAGAACTACCGCTTTATGTTGTTGGCATAACACCTAATGTAATTAATGAACAATATTTGCTGTAGTAAATAAGATACATTTTCGAGTAAATAATTATAATGTTAAATACAACCCTTCCTTTGAATAGCAGGCTCACCATGTAATGTATTACTTGTCTCATAATGGTATATACTTACCGGTATCTTTGCACCATCCTTTTAATTTACATCTTTTATGCTGGATTATATCTAATATTAATCAAGACCCTAATGTTGGAAAATTTAATCTAGCAAAAAATAAAATCCATTACAGTTATTAAAAATTTAATTAATGTTAGTCAGTTTTACCTTTTATTGAGATCGTTTTTCTTTTTGTCGTTAATGAAAATAAACTCCATTTTATCTGAACGTGCACTCTGATGCTAACAAAGAAAACGCCACTTGCTGCTTTCAAGTAATAAATTTTGTAACATCTGTACGATTTAGAGATAAACTAAAGTAACATTCAATTCTGCTATTAAAATTCAAAGATCTATCACGTGAAATTTCTTTTCGACCCTGCATTTAAAGGATTTATTAAATCATGATAAAGGTAAAAGTATTTTTTATGCCGTCATATTTCATCAGGGTGAAATTTAATTCCTTGTAAATAATTTATTTTTATTACAGCATATATTTATCTCATTATACCCATTAAAATATAATGACCAGAATTCAGAAAATTCATGTTTCCATTATTCTGTTTAGCATAAGCCTTTGAACAATAGCTATTTGAGTAAATGGGGAGGAAAATTGATCATACTTCAGTCTACTATTTAACGAACCAAGGTGGCAAAGGATATTTTACACAGTTGAACATGATTTTTTCGACCACCAATTCTACTGAAGAAGACTGTAGAAGAATTTCAGAATTCTCTTTCTTGACGTTCTTGTCCACGACCACATCCAAATGGTCTAAGTGAATAGTCCGACCACCGTGGTCGCTTATTTGGAACCAAACAATTGACTGAATGGGCTTAGAATGCCTACTGCATTTGTTTCCTAATAATACGTGTATAAGATAGATATTTTAGTTTCGAAATTAAAATTTTAAGTCGTTAAAAATCTGAGTGGATTAGATAAGATCCTTTCATTTAAGAATGTTCAGTTGAAACTATATCAGAAACACCTACCAATACTTTACTATGTTTGAATTTTCGTAGATTTCTTAAATTATTTTGCTATCGTTTTTATGAATATGGTAGACATTGACGCCAAAAAGTACACCTGCTTTTTATTTCACTGGCTAGTTGAATTAAGGGGTATCTATGCAAAGAGACTCAGTCGAGTGGCATCAATAATCTGTATCTATTTCGTGAATGAACAACAAACCAATATGCAAAAGCGTTGAGTGGCAGAATTATAAGCTGTAATACAAATTATTACAGGTTTTTTTTTAACCAACTAAATTGACATATTATGTAGACTACAAATTAATAATAATAATAATAATAACACGTCTTTATTAATATTTTTAAGTAGTACATAAGCAAATGTAGAGAGATGGCGACGTTCGATCACTCGCTCTTCCACGCAACCATCTATACAATGAAATAAACAATAATACAAAAAGAAATTTAAATACATAATGTGCTTTGGTACAAACAATAAATTTGTCACATGAAACATACTAATAAGTAAATAAGGGCTAGGTAGAAATAAAAGTTATGATCTTTGCTGAAATAAATAATTTTTGACATTTTTTCGGAATGAAATTAAGCTGGAAGATGTTTTGATGCTCCAAGGGAGTTTATTATATTTTTTTGCAGCATTGTAGGAGAATGATCTTTGAAACTGCGTGGTTCTATGTTTTGGAACAGTATACAGATCACGATGGCGTATAACAACCATGCATGTTTGAACCTCTCAACAACTTATCAAAAACATAAGTTGTTGAGAGATGAAGGTTTATTTTATATGTTAAGCATAATAAATGAAGCATAAATCTTTCGTGTAACATTAGCCATCTGGATTCTGCAAGTTTTTCAGATATATGGTCAAACTTTCTTAGGTTATAACAATAACGAATGCAAGCGTTTTGAATTTTCTGTAGGCTTAAACGATCTCTCAGAGTTAGTGCAGGCCAATACAGTACATCACCATAAGAAAGAGTTGACAAGATCAGGGAATCGCAGAGCGTTAGTTTAATGCCGGGGTCTAGAACATCTTTATGCATATACAGGGCTTTTAGTTTACCATAAGTCATTTTTATTAAGTGATTTACGTGATTTGTAAACCTTAACTGCACATCAAAATATATGCCTAAGTTTTTACATTCCTGCTTAGGAATTAATTTTTGCCCGTTTAAGGTAATATTGAATAATGGGTCATTTCCAATTTGATTATTTTGCTTACCAAAGACTAATAACTCGGTTTTTCTTTCATTTAACACCAAACTATGGGCTCTCGAAACTTCAGTGATAATATTTAAATCGGAGTTTATATTATCTACTGCAATTCCTATTTCCTTAAAATCGAATTAGAGATAAACTTGAGTATCGTCTGCATATTGATGAGCTTTACACTCTTGGAGGAAATTACTAAAGTCACAAGTATAGACAGAGAATAACAGTGGGCCCAAAATGCTCCCCTGCGGAACGCCAGCATTTATTGATTTAAAATTAGATAATTGACCATTATTTACGATGCGCTGATATCTCTGACTTACGTAGTTTTGAAAAAATAGTAATGCACTGTCACCTATGCCAAAATATTTAAGTTTTTTACATAAGGTCTGATAATCTAAGGTGTCAAATGCTTTACTAAAATCCAACAAAATTAGGCATGTATCTTTCATTCGCTCTAAATATGTCATCTGCTACATGCAATAATGCAGTGGTTGTACTCTGATTAGCTCTGAAACCTGACTGGATGGATGGTATTATACTTTTACTTGATAAATATTTAATAAATAGGATTATAGGAAACAACTACTGGACGAGCAAAGACCCCGACTCCCATTGAATTATACCTATAAATCCAAAATTGGTAGCCAAATTTGTTATTTATCCTTTCTCCACCAGACACAGACCGGTTTCGAACTCTTTATGTTCTCATCAGTGTGCCACAGGTAGCTGAAAAGACAAATAACAAAGGCAAACCAAACTGGTCTATGGCAGACCCAGCACATAGTAACTGTGAGAGATAAGTACATCCCTCTGGTGGTCAGTTGCTACTACCAGTCAAGACATCGAAGATGTCTCGTGACCGATAGCGGCTTGCCAAGCAAGCACCAAGAGCGGCGACCTCTAGCCCTGATGGACTAAAACATGCTTAATAAATAGGATTATAGGAAACAACTACTGGACGAGCAAAGACCCCGACTCCCATTGAATTATACCTATAAATCCAAAATTGGTAGCCAAATTTGTTATTTGTCCTTTCTCCACCAGACACAGACCGGTTTCGAACTCTTTATGTTCTCATCAGTGTGCCACAGGTAGCTGAAAAGACAAATAACAAAGGCAAACCAAACTGGTCTATGGCAGACCCAGCACATAGTAACTGTGAGAGATAAGTACATCCCTCTGGTGGTCAGTTGCTACTACCAGTCAAGACATCGAAGATGTCTCGTGACCGATAGCGGCTTGCCAAGCAAGCACCAAGAGCGGCGACCTCTACCTACCTAAGCTTTAAGTTAACCACGGAGCCGCGGGTTGCGTGACCCTAACTTTTTTATAAGGTGCATGGAGATTAAATAATTCATTTAAATTATGATTCCAGAACTCTAACATGTCATTTATATCAGCGATTTCAAAAATAATATCCCAGTTGATGGAGTTTAAATTATTAAGAAAATCGTTGTAATTAAAATTTTTATAGTCCCTGTAGGTTATCATTTTTGCTTTAGTTTTATCTTTTTCAATGTTGATTTTACAACTAATGAGAGCATGGTCAGATATGTCTTCCATTTTCAAGACTTCGGTTTTGAGTATTATGTCATTGTTTGATATAACAATATAATCAATAAGAGTGCTGGAAATATTAGTAACGCGCGTAGGACTAGATATTAATTGATTAAGGTGATACTTATTAAAGAATGAGATTATTTGCTTAGAGTTAGAGGAATCAGGATTTAAAATGTCGACATTAAAATCTCCTCCAAAGATTACAAAATCATATTCAATCAAATGAGTTGTTAAGTAGTTTTCCAATTCTTCGAGGCAAACATCTAAATTAGTATTTGGAGGTCTGTATACTGTTCCCAAGCAAACCCTTTTACCTGCAATTTTTAAAGATATCCAAAGATGTTTTAACGGGCTGATGGCAGGCTCAAGTAATTCAAGGATTTTAAAGTTTAGTGAGTTATTTATGTAAAACACGACACCTCCACCACTGGTATTGCGGTCGCGCCGAATAAATTTATACCCATCGATAGATAATGCATAGTCTTGTTTGGAATAAGTATTTATTGTTTTTTCTTTGCACAATATTATACAAAATGTATTATTATATTTATTCTACAAATAACCTTATTTCCTGGTTACAAAATTTCCAATTTATTCCATAATAATATTCTCCAGAGCTTTGAAACTAGTCGTATTGCAGTTAAATTAATAATAACATAATTATAATCCTTTATTGTAATATTACCATTGGAATTGCTACAATTAAGACCCTAAATCAAATTCATAATTAGTAAGAGATTATAATGACGTCTTTTGTGGTTGTGATTAATGCAAGCAGATGAGAGCAAGCATCTCTGGCCGAACTTATGCGACCTTTCAGAGAACTAAGAACATATGTACATACATACAGGGGTTTTACAGAATATGCAGCAATGGAAATAAAATCAACCTAGATGCCACTTCTGTATTTATTTGTATTTATGTTTGTAGGAACAGCAATATCCTGAACAATCCTGATTACAATCGCTGTTTTTCTGAAACATTTTAAACATCTGAGGATTCTTTGATAAATTAGTAGGAAGTTGCTGATTTACAATAAGGGCGATATTTTAAAATTTCAATATTACTCAGTCGGAAGATCACCCAATTTTCCGAAGCAGATACTGCTATTTTTCATTAAATATAATATTTGACATAAAACAAACTGTCAAATCTACATACCTAGTCTATTTTTGTTTTCAATCAAGAAAATAATCTGTTAAATGAGTTCTTTGTGCACATAGAACCACTTGGATTTCATACAAATAAAATCTCTACGTATTTGGTTAAGTCTAATACAAAGAAACTCTACAAGCATGCTCTTCATTTTACTTTCTAGACTGTTTCTTAGGGACAGTAGTTGTAGTACCGGAAAATAAAAGACACCCTTTCTCACAAACATTATTCCATGGATTGGACAAGAAGTAAAATAGAAATAAACGAATGAATACTATTGAGATAGCGACCTGTCAAGCAGGTACCAAGGGTGGGCTAAACTGCATGATTGAATAATATTGCAGGAAGCAACTACTTAGCGGGCAAAGACCGAAACCTACATTGGATCACATCTGCAAAACCTGTTATTGCGAATATTTATCTTTTCCTCACCAGAAATAGACCGGCGGCTTCGAACTTTTTATGTTCTCATCGGTATACCTAATTGAAAATACAAACACAGAGGCAAACTAAACTAATCCAATGCAGATCGGGGTCTTTGCCCGCTAAGTAGTTGTTTCCTGCAATCATATTCAGCACGTTGTGTTTAATTCATGACACAAAATAGTACGTTAATTTTTGTTCATTAGTATTATAGGAGAAACGAAACTGAAGTGACAATTATCTCGTATAGTAATGTTGCCTGGTTTGTAAACCAAATTTAACACGAATAATATTCTAGTATTACTAAATTAATCGAATCACTTGAAACAATATTATTTGTACCTAAAATATTTTAATTTTTTACGCATTTCAAAAAACAAATTTAGGGGAATAATTAAAGAAAATGAATATCTCATAAAACCTTAATTGCTAATTTATTCCGAAGGGTTTTTCACAAAATATTCATATACTTTTGAGAACTTGAATAAAAGTTTCAAGATTATTGACTATGTATAGAAGAATATGAGTTCGAGATGGATAAAAATATAAATTTATTTAAACATACCGCTAACAAAATGATTATATTGTGTTTTAAAGGACGTTGTAAAACTTGTTGATTTTAAAATTGAAAGAGAATATTGCCAATAAAATGAAACGACTTCCATGTTTTATTTAAAATAAGTAGTTTTCAACTACTATAATTTATGTTATAGTTAGCTACAGGAAAACGTAAATCAAAAGAAGAAAAGTAAACAGAGAGATGAAGAAGTAAGTTTAAAATTTACAAAACACTAATAAAGAATTACATATCATTATAAACAATACTTTTAGGAGGTAAGTGAAATTTTAATATTTAGTTTAAAATCGGCACTTCGATTTCAACGAAAATGTGTATCGAACTGAATCCAAAACCGATGGAACTACAAAACGTTTTTAGAAGCAACTCAGTCAGTCAGTCTGTCAGTTTATCTATCATAATAACTTGTAAATTCTTCAATTTATTTATATCAAACTTGGTAATAAATTAGTAAGGAAACAACAGCAATGGGGGCGATGATATTTCCTAAATTAAAAAAATTCTTAAAGCAGATTAATATTTTGCTAACTTTTTTTGTTTTACAAATTAAACTATTTCGGATATATTAATTTATTTACTTGTTGTATGCCAGCTTTTTAAATAGTTCTTAAAAGAAAGTGTGTGTTGTTTTACATCAAATTGTATTCTCTGTTAATGAAATTTGGGAGAAAATGAAAAACTGTTATTTAGAAAATCATATGGCTATTTTCCTCGTGCAATTTTAAAATGTTAATGTTCCGATAAATAATTCATACAACATGTAATAAATTGGTCTGATTAAATTGTAATATTTTTGGTTTCTTAAAAAAACCGAATTATGTAAGTAGCAAAGTTCCATCTATATTAGATTATTAAGAACGTGCCAAAGATTTATCATATTTATTAGTTTGTCAAACTTCAACCATAAGTCATTGACGACAGGCAAGAATTACATCTTATTTTTTTGTTTTAACATTTTACGAAGAAGAATTAATCCCAGGAGTTGTAAATTTAACAAAGCAATCTTGGATAATTCGTTATTCGTTGTTAAACTGTTCTTTTCAGTTTGTTACTTTTAAACTTGTATTAAATGTATACGAATTTTTTTTTCGTATTCAGGTTCTCTCAACATAATATTTATCATATTATGTAACATTTTATTAATCGTGTTATAATATTATTTTTTTTTATAATAATTAAAAACGACTAATTAATGATTTTAGGGCATAATTTGTGAGTCTCCTAATAAAAGTTACTTTTCAAAATTAATATATGTTCGTAATAAAAACATTGGAGAATACCCAGAAAGAAATGAAACAGAGACTACTATCTATGCTGCAAAGTTGCTTCTTGGGGTATTGGACATTGGTATAATTCTTTATGCTTACTTTCGCCCAGTAACAACTACTTATATGTTATGTTATCTATCTGTAAGCAGTGTAAGAAAGTAGAGTGGTAATGGCGGAGCTGGGTCTCCCCCCACCCTTTTTTTTGTGGTGGGGGGTAACTAGGGTAATTAGAGTAATGTAGGTAATTAGACTGATGTAATTGCAATAGAGGTAATTAGAGTAATGTGCAGTAATTAGACTGATGTAATTGCAATAGAGGTAATTGGAGTGGTGCAATGCAATTGTAGTTGTAATTAGTGTATGTACCAATATGTGTATGAGTACTCCAAGTAGTGGTGGTGGGGTAGCTCAGCTAGACTGCTATAAAGAAGATGTAGTCGCAACACAAAATCATTTCTATCGTGTTCTATCGTGAACCATCTACAGCTAACAAATCAGCCTAGTGCAGTCAGTGACTTCAGTTATTTCAAGTGAGCAATATCTTATATTACTCTTTATAATTCTTTCATTATATTCATTTTAAATATGGCAATTTCCGAAGTTGACTTATTAGCACTTAATGAGCTAATAAATCAAGATATGCAGGTTTTAGAGCAAAGATCCATTTCAGCGTTAATTTTAAATAAACCTTATATCATAAAAAAAATATCTTTGGTTAATACAAGATTTGGAAAATCAATCATAGTAACTTTGTTTGAGGAAAGTTCAATTACGACTTTTAAATCATTTTTACCGAAACGGTTTGTGGAAATTATATGTGAGAACACTATCGATAAAATAAATTCGTCAAATGGTAAAGTTACATTGACATATTTAGGACAAAGTTCTCCAGCTTATCCTGGAGCAAAATCTAGTCCATTAATAAGTTTCGGTGTTTAATTCTCAAACAAAAATAATCGTAAAGTATTTAAGTTAGCTAAGTTTAAGTATTAAGTAGAAATGGAATATTGTGGAAGAATGCTAGGAGTATTATAGAATAGTATCACTTGTTAGCCTATAAAGATTCTGATATATCTAAATTGACATTTGTACAACATATTTTTACTTCGTGTACACCAATAGCTCAAACGTAAGTCCATTTAGTGCTGTTTTTTATATATTTTTTTACATTTCATTTTTTATTTGTAGGTGTACGCAGCAAAGATGTGGATGCAATATTCAACCCAAACATGGACCCCTGCAGAAGACATTAAATCTGCCATTGAGAGATTGTCTTGTAAACTAGATGACTTAATAAGGGATGCATTGGTTTCATTAAATTATGATATGAATATCTGCTTCGACGCTGAAGAAGTTCGACGGGTTAAAGAAGCTTCTAAAGCGTATAGCATTGGTGTAAATCTATGTGGTAGATATTCCCGCGGCTTCTTAAATTTGGATGAGTTTTGTGAGCATATGGACAGAGTGGAACTAAAACATTTTCTATACGAGATAATGGAGTACCTACCTAAGAATATTATTGAAAAATATCAACTCGACCAGTCTGATGTAGAAGATAACAATGTAGATACATAAATAATATTCATCTTCTATTGTCATATTTATTACACCAAATATTGTATGTATCTGTAGTAAACAATATTCTGTATTTTATATTATATTATAAAACTGAATAAATAAAATACACATTAAAAGATTACATTCATTTTATTTCATATTTCTTATTACACAACAAAAAATACATTAGTATAATTAGAACAGTTTTTATTTTAATTTTATATTTAATTCTACAATTACATTCTGAGAAAATAAACAGTTGCAAGTACATCATGATTATTGTTGATAAAATTATCCAGATATCTTGATAGAAATAGGTTGCACTACTTAATTCCACAATAATAAATATTTTCTTTTTTTACTTGACATCGAGAAAGCCATTCTGAACCGAGCCATCTAATGCGTTATAACTTAAATATGTATCATGAAGTATAAGTGCATACACTCGAGTTTGTTCCGGAAATTTCGCTTTTCGTGTTTCAAATTCTATTTTTATGTCGACAGTAGATGATTTCACTGCAACAGGTTGGTGTGAACAATCAATGACAAACAAAGGATTCTTCCTGAATTCCCCAAGATCCATCATGGGTTCGCTCATATCTTTATCATAGTAACTACGTTGGAAGTTCTCATAAGCATAATATGCTGCAGAATCGAGCTTCTTATCGAAATCTAAATTCCAACGTTCATATGGATATACTTCAGAGTTTAGAAATAGTCGAATATTATTTATGTCTGCGTGTTTGAACTGTGTAACATCCTTTGTTCTATCATTGGCCTGATCAGTGCCTTGAAAGCCAAGAAGGATGAAAAGTGGGCTTTCAAGACGGGTGGAGAGTTTAAGAGCCCATATGTCATAGGTAGTATCGCGTAGACAGGGAAGCTCATAAAAATCCCACGCACGGTAGACCATCTTAACTTTGGTATTATTACCACTTTTATTAATTCGATTCAATAATTTTAACTTTTGTCGATCTTCAGGTACAATGTGCCTTATCTTCCACTCAATTTTGCTGATTTCCAACTCTGCATCAAACTCACCGATATAGGAGTCTTTAAATGAGCGTGCAATTATCATAATTAATTCTTGCTTCACATTCAGAATGCCTTTGGTATAATCTTCTGCAAAACCCATAAGGAACTTAAGGGGTAGTTTGCCACTGAACACGTGACTGGCGGTATCTAAAATATCTTGTCTCGTTTGAGTGAGACCCCAACCTGTTGTTATTAATGAGCGTGCATGCGTTTGCCCATACGACACCATAGTTTTCATTGTGGTAGTAATACCAGGTCTTCTAACTACTGCTACTTGTTCACCACCCATTTCCAGTCGTATCTCTTCAAAGAGAAATGTTAGTGCATTATTGGATAAATAACAACGCTTTGTGGTGTCGCTAGGAGTAAATTTTCCCTCTATGTATATATAACTTTCTGAAATGTCGAGTATAACATCTTGAAAATTGATGGGAATACGTATTTCATCAGAGTTTCTGTAATATGGGGATCCATATGGTTTATATGTATGCTCATGTAGGCTAACTAGGGAATGATCTAACACAGGTTCATCAAACACCTCAAGTTTGTCACTAGTTGCAGTAGCCACCATTATTATGACCAATTTTTTCGCAGTTTTAATCCAATAGATTTTAAGAAGGCTTGATCCTCAACTGACAATCTATGTCTTAACTGTTTAAGGTATAGACTTTGAATGAATTGCTTTCCACATCTCCCTTTCTTTTTATCTATACTGTTGTTCGCTACAGTATCATACTGATGGTGATGTACTTGCTGTCGCTGTTTATATCGAAAACCCATTTGGTTGGTGATATCCGACTTTCTTCAATTCTAGCCTTACAATAATTTTCTCACCTCGAAAATCGATCAAATCACCGTTGTCGTCCAGTATGCGTAGTGTGATGTTGTCTATTAACTGACACCCTTTAGGTCTAACAGGTAAATATATGATATTTTTGGGTTCTCTAGTAAGTTTGTAGCCAGGCTCAACGTCTATGTCAAATTCAAAGAGAGTGTGTGACTCTTCTGCATTCAGATAAGCTCCAGAAATAATATTGCAATCTACGCGTATCATCCTTACTTTCATAATATCAACAGGCTGTGTTGATTCGTAATTTTTATTTGGTTGTAAATATATTTGTCCAAATCCCAACAGACTTCCTATTGAATTTGGTTGTCTAAAATCTACTTCATACTTTGACAAAATCTCGCACTTTAAGGTATTGTTGTTTGCCCTTAAAGTGAATATTTGCGTGTAATCCTTTCCATCAATATTCATAGCTTTCAACATTGCAGCATAGATTTCATCAATTTCATAAGCCCCCAGAGGTATGTGAACAGTAGTGAATGTATCTTTAGCACTAACCCTATATTGGAAGATGTTATTTGTTTCATCCACATTGTATATGGAGTTGTAAGAGTAGAATCCAATTAAACCTAACCCATGACGACTGCTCCTATCCAGTTCAATGGGTGGATCAAAGTTGACACTTAGCTCACTTAAGCGGCTCGTTAGTGTGAACGTGTACGACATGACTGATATAATTAAATTGTGTTACCCAATTTATTGTGGATTACAGCAATAATGGTATAATTTCCTCTTCTTAGAAGTTGATGGTAATATATTTACATTGTTATTGGATGCCACATTTACATCGTTTACCTTACAATAGCAGCAAAACATTTTTCTAGGTGTTGGACCATCATTTACGTCAACATTGCTTTCATAATCATTAAGGTAATGTTCTGTACAATATTGATATTTTAATATATCGACATCGTTCTGAAGATGTGTAGGTAGCTTATCCCATACTAATGCAATTTCATGTGAAGCCAACCCAATCATCACCTCTTTGGGCATATCTGCTAGTTGTTGTTTGCTCATCTTCAACAGACTACGCAAACGGGAGAATGCAATTAGTGAGTGACCCATTCGCTTGATACCTTCTCGATCTATTGCTGGTGTCATAGATTTCAGTTCCATGGCGTTTTATATTTGTTTCGTAGAGAGAAACTTTAAACACAAATGTCCACACAACACTGTGTTAAAATTCTGTACACGTTTGTAGTTATAGAATATTTGGTTGGCCCTCCTTGAATCGTTATTGAAATATGTAACTAATTCTATAGGTGGGGGTAAGTCGCCAAAACTATCAAAATAATTTACTAAACTACCTCGTTTTTTATATGCCACCCAATGTGTCCCAGGACCATATATACTATCCAAATTGATTATTGCGGATTCATTGTAATGTGGCCCATGTCTTGGTAGTGAGTCACGCATAAATACACCTCGAAAGTATGCTACCTTCATTTTATTAGCATAATATTTAAGATCAATATCGGTAAGAGGTCTCCGAGGTAGGGAGTCTATTAGTTTTTTGAATTCTGTTTTAGATAAAGACCCATCCCCTTTCGGTATGGCTTCATATACATCCCCTTACCACTTTTCATAGCTATTGCTTCCATACTTCTGTTGTGCCGATTTGCTTCAGCTAATTCTTCTCTACCCTTTTTCACATCATTTACAGCTTTAGCAATACCAGCAGCCGTACCCGCCAAACTACCCAATGCAGATAATCCAGCAAAAATGGGTATTAGAGGTAAAATACCGCCAACTTTTGGTATTGGTATAATTCGAGGTGTTCGAATATTGCGTTTTCCACCGGCCTGTTTTATATATCGACGTGCAGCTTTTAGAGCAATTTCAACCACCTTCTTTTGGTCTTTTACTTTTTTGCCTCCAGCACTTCGCAGTGTGTCACGCACTTTTCGTACTATCCCAGATCCAAACGCTGTCTTTTTAACATTCTTCTTACCCTTCTTTGTTTTCTTGATGATTCGTTTCCTAATTGGATTACGAGATATTGTTAAATTACATCCCATACCAAGACGTTGTTTTCCTTTCATTATAGTTGTAACTAACCAAGCAGCGGCCTTTTCTCCACGTCCTGCGTCTTTGGATTTCACCCGTTTCCACGCAGCCTGTTCAAGCTGATAGTCTGCTTTATGGCGGGCTGCTAGGTTACTGCTGTTTTTGTCGTATGCAATATCGTGTTGCTTGCACGCTTTATCGAGCTGATTTATGCCAGGATCACCTCGTGCCAGCCGTTTATTTAAATCTGTGCCTGGACCACAAAATTGATAACCTGGCAAATGCAACTCGACGGGGAGCTTATTAATCAGGGAATTAACTAATCCTCTACCGCGCTTGTGAAGCAGAAACAAACTCTTTCCATAGATAATTTGGATGAAAAAGTTGGGCGTGGGTTAAGTGCACATAATCGTCATGGACCACTACTACCTTCAACTGTACGTGCCCTCATAATAGGACCGTCGAATTGTGGGAAAACAAATGTCTTAATATCTTTGATCACCCATCGCTTAGGTTTACGCTTTTTAAATATTTACCTATACTCAAAGTCTATAAATCAACCCAAGTATGAGTATCTACGTAAGGTACTAGCGCCGATTAAGGGGTTAGGATTTTATACATTTAGTAACGGAACGCAAATAGTGGAACCATCCGAGGCAAAGCCGGAGTCTTTATTTATATTTGATGATGTGATATGTGAGAAGCAAGATGTTATAAGAGCATATTTTAGTATGGGCCGCCATAGAAATGTGGATTGTTTTTATCTTGGTCAGACATATTCTCGAATACCGAAGCAGCTAATAAGAGACAATAGTAATTTAATTATTGTCTTTAAACAGGACGACGTGAACCTTCACCACATATTTTCCGATCATGTGTCACCCGATGTAACGTTTACAGTATTTCAAAATATGTGTGCAGAGTGCTGGAATGACAAATATGGGTTTCTAGTGATTGATAAGGATAGAGAAGTACAAGGTGGGCGATATAGAAAAGGGTTTGATAGCTTCATATATCCATAATGCATTTTAATGAAAACTTCAATTGAACCACATACTTCGTTAGGGTTACTTCGTTTACGTATGCGCTAAGATGAAGGTTACCAAAGATAATAAAAAATATAATAATCTTGCACATCCCAGTAGTGAAATAGCCCTCAAGCGACAGTTGATTGAGGCTACAGATGCGGTACGTAAGAAGTTTAACTCTATTAAGAACAAAGATATGGAGATGCATGTAACACTTGAAAAGATCTATCAACCAATAACTGAACCTTTAAATGCTATATCTTCAGCAGCGGAGAACAAACCACACGCCCAACAACCACCATCATCATCATCGAGGGTGTCTACTCAGAGGGCAGTGCCATGGGAGAGTGCTTCTGAAGGAGTATCTGATAAGTATTTAGGCGATGATGATGATCCACCGTTTACCACCATCATGGAAACTCCACCATCGTCTATAAGAACAACCCCCGTATCTGAAACTTCTCTAGCTAGAAAACTAGAAAAAGGATATGACGTAGTAAAAAGACATATACAAAATTTAGAATCTGGTGATTCCAGGTATGATACTTTATATGGAGTGCTTGTAGATCCCAAGACAGACAAACTGCTTATGGGCAATGCGGAAATACGTTTTTCCCATGGAAATATTACACTGTGGTATGGCAATAAGAAACTTGGCGTGTATCTAGGTAGTCCTAAATTGTACGATCTAATATTTCTAAAACGCCCACCAATTTTAGATGATAAAAGAGAAGGTGTTCTCGATGATGAGTGGAGCAAGATATATGGAGAAATACTAAGAAAAACAAAAGCGCCTTACAAAAAATTCAATGTAGCGAGTGGCTATAACACCACTAAACGTACAAAATTTCACAAAATTATCAAACCATTAACATCCTCTACAATTGAGACACGATCATCAACAAGTGGTTATGGATTAAGACGTGTACCTACCCACAAATTGTATAGAAATAATGATAAAGAATTTATTTACTGGAATAAACCCAACGAACTTGTGGATCGTCTACGCCTTTTATGGAGTTCAAAAATGGCGGGAAATAACAACCACGACAATGAAATAATAGAAATAATATCAGAACTTAGGGAAGAAAAAATTGTGTATTAAAGAGGAAATAAAACATCATTATACACAATAAGTATTATATAGTCTGCAATTTATAAACCGCATCAGATGCAGTCAGAAATGTCTACTGTAAACAACACTATTGACAAATTTGGACGCAGTAAAAGAGCTAGTGTGAATAAGTTAAAAGCCCTGCGTGGATTACCTGGTGTTGGTTTTAAACTAACCAGAGATAATCACTATGATATTCAAAACAAGCGTTTAAAAAATCTAGGGGAACCTGTCGATGATCAAGATGGTGCAACATGTAATTACGTTAACAAGCGTCTACAAACAAATGATGAAAATGCTGCCAAAGCTATTTTTAATACAGCCGATATAATTACTGGGGAAATGAAAAAATATGTTGATTTGGGACTTATAAAAAGTGGAGAAGAAAATCGCACTATTTTTAATAAACAAAATAATGAGATGATGCAGAAAATGAAAATAGAAATGAGGAAATATGTTGACAAAGCAATTTCTGAAGTTAAACGTTCGGCCATAAACAATCACAATACTTTAATCACTAGAATCTCTAAATTAGAGCATATTGCCACCGAACTCCAACCAAAGAAGGTGCAATCCGGAGCCCTAGCATTTCCACCAGAACTAATGCCTGAAGTTGATATGTAACTGAAGACAATTTTATAATGGAGGTTAGCAGCGAAAAATTACAAGTTGTTAACGAGTTACATAGATGTGCTAGACGAAATTTTCGTAGAAGAAGGACTATAATTAAAGGATATGGCGATTTATGGCAAATAGATTTGGCAGAAATGCAACCATTTGCATCTGACAATAAAGGTTACCGCTACATTCTCGTGGCGATTGATTGTTATTCCAAATATGTGTGGTGTAGACCCGTTAAAAATAAAACTGGTAGCCAAGTTAGCTGGGCTATGAAAAGCATCTTTCAAGATTCTGGTTACACCCCTCTCAACTTGCAGAGTGACAATGGTACAGAATTTTACAATAAAATCTTTGCCACATTAATGAAGGAACATAATATCAATCATTATTCCACGTATAGCACGAAAAAAGCAGCAATAGTAGAACGAGTAATAAGAACCCTAAAAAACTGGTTATATAAGGAGTTCTCAGTTAGAGGAAAATACAAATGGTTCGACATTCTATCCAACATAACAAAAATGTACAATAATAAGGTGCATAGTACAACTGGTATGAAGCCTGCGGATGTCACATCTACTACACGTTTAACTGCATACAATCATATTAAAATTTTTGTAAAACCTAAATTTCATATTGGGGACATAGTGAGAATTAGTAAATTCAAAGGTATATTTGAAAAAGGGTATACGGCAAATTTTTCAACAGAACTTTTTAAAGTCGTAAAAATAAATGTAACGAACCCCACAACTTACCTGCCTGAAGATATGACGGGTCGACTAATAAAGGGTGGTTTTTATGAAATGGAGTTGCAGAAAAGTAAACATCCTGATGTATATTTAGTAGAGAAAGTTTTAAGAAAGAAAGGAAACAAACTGTTCGTTAAATGGCTGGGATTGCCCTTAGAACAGAGTTCATGGATTGATGAAACTGCTATAGTTTAATATCATCAGTCGATTTAATAAATTTTAGATTTAGTGTATTACACCCATAACTATTAGCTGGGGTAAAATTTATTTTCTCACGAAACAAACTAGTATTGTATTGAAATAGCCCATACATATTTATTCTTTATCTTAGCTGTAATAATTATTTTGCTATATTTTATATTGAAATGTTTAGCCCTAATAGTTAATGTAGATGCTAACACTTGAAAGATAATAAACATACACATAAATGTTTTAATTCCTTTTTATTTTCCTACAATCTATATTATAAGAATGATACAAATATACATATAACATAAAACATAAAATTAATTAAATATAATTAAAAATTATAATTAAACATTAAACAAACATAAAAAATAATATAAAAAGTACAAACTAGAAAATCTAATATTATTATATGGGTACTGTTCTTTTTCCAGTATTATTGCACACAAAACAACCTTCGATGGCACCGACTGTCACTGTGTCATCGCCACAAGCTTTGCACTTTATGGTAGGTACGTCCCACCACTCAACCGTGTTGTGCAGACTTGCGTGTTGGTGAACAGCCCCCTCTACGACCATGCGAGAATACGATACGTAGCACCTAGTGCACATAAAATATTTTTCTTGGTCAATGCTGCATACCACAACGAAGGCCGCTGTAGCACACACCTTGTCCATTGTACCAGCCACCATATCTTTTATCTGGAAAGCCATCTCGTGCTGGTCTTCCTCGATGAGGTCCGCAACATCGACTTCTATACCATCGTCCACCATTTCGTCGACTCCATCGTCCACTATACCATTTTCGCCGCCTTCGATGACTTCCTGGATATCGATGTTGGCACCATTGGCATCAACATCAGCAGGTGCTCCAATCTCCACAGCCTCAGCAGGTATCCCCATCTCCGCAGCCTCATGATTAAACAGCATCCAATTATTGGAATCTTCTTGCGCCAACCGTCTTAGAATAGATATAATAGATGGATTTGCCATTTCGATACGTGGTATATAGATAGAAATAGTAAATGCAACTAAGTTTGGTTTAATATTACTCCCATATATATAGTAGTGTGGGGAGGGAGTCACTCTAATATAATAGAGGGGGTATTCATATCCAATCATAGGATACGTGTTATTATGAATTTTAATTAGTGAAGTTTGACGCCTTAACCACTCGGCCAACCTGACTTATTCATTGATTCAGTAAAACACTATACATTAAATGTTTACCCCCTCTCCCTCATCAATAATAGAGGTGCCTGTAAAGTAATGTTTGTGGGAGGCGCCACTGCTGGGGGTGGAGATTAGTTTGCTTTATATAACACACAGCAACGCTCTTGTTTGTCAGATTTAAAATTATTAACATCATGGACACTTCTCAAGTAAATTGCGTCTCCTCCAGCACCGACTCAAGATCAACGTCATCGACCTGGTCAATGCCTAGTGAATACGGCCCAGATAGCAGTGATTGGTGGGAACGGTCACCTCCATCGTATTCGATAGACGAAGAGGACCAGGAAGACGAAGAGGACCAGGAAGACCAAGCTACCCCAGATAGCATTGACGACAGACCAATATCACCTTCATCTTATTGGATAGGTGAGAATCTAGGCGAGGACCAGGGAGACCAAGATAACCCCCCGGACAGCAGCACTGATAGGGCAACATCACCATCAGCATGGTCTATGGAAACGGTGTTCTACGATCCAGACGGCCAGCCATCACCTGACCAGAGCCACTGGTCAGATTATCAGCTCTTGATAGAGTGCGATAATGTCCGCGAGGGAACAGATTAGGCATCCATATAAATTAAACATTGTAAATAATTTAATAAATAGTTTTAGTAAATAAATTAATTGTAAGTCATTTAATACATTTATTTACTTAATAAACTCTTAAGAATATTACATGATTTTAATACATAGATTTAGTTGATGCAATGTCAATAATTTAATAAATAGTTTTAGTTAATAAATTAATTGTAAGTCATTTTAATACATTTATTTACTTAATAAACTCTTAAGAATATTACATGATTTTAATACATAGATTTAGTTGATGCAATGTCAATAATTTAATAAATAGTTTTAGTTAATAAATTAATTGTAAGTCATTTTAATACATTTATTTACTTAATAAACTCTTAAGAATATTACATGATTTTAATACATAGATTTAGTTGATGCATTTTACGAAAATTTTCAAATACGTCACACAAAAGGAGTACGTCTGATTTTAAATAAAGATCTGAGTAATCGCCCAAATTCTGACAATCAAACAAGTTCCACACATCGTTAGCCCTCTGATAATCTTTATCTGTTATATGTTCTTCATTTAGGTTATCGTAAAATTCATCTTTCGAGGGTAACTCTACATTATTTAGTTTCTCTAAACTATCCATAAAACTATATGGAAATACACCCTTTTGCCTCATTAAATTAAATTTTTCCTTATCTGTATAGAAACTTCCCGTAACAAACAATTGGTTATCAGTTAAGTTGCCCCCTAAATTTTGCAACGATGTTGATAAGAACTTAAAACTATCGATGAATCGTAGTTGTATAAATTTCCGTTTTTTTCTCCCCTTTCTTATTGACGTAATCATGCATATAAAGGTGTTTCGTGAAAGATATATATTTTTCTTTATTTTGTGCTATAACATCAACTCTGTCCTTATGTGCACAGAGCTGTTTTATAAATAGGTGACTGTCGTAGCCACTCATATTGTGAAATATGATAGGTACAAAATTTGGTAATTTGTAATTTAAGTTACATACAGAGTGTGCGGCACCAAATCTTACTTTACCAGTTATATGACAATGATCTCTAACTTTTACATCCTCTACTTTAAATGGTTTCTCACATATACCGCATACGGTCGCATTCAGGAAGTCTTGTCTTTCTTGTGCTGTGAGTTTAGCCATTGGGACTATATCTTTCATATATCTGTTATAGATTTCCCTTACATCGGCTTCAATACGCGATACAAAAACTTTGGCTACATCAGATCCTCGATAGAGTTCAAATTTTGATAAAGAATTGTCAAAAGAACATTTTATGAAATATGCGAAGGAGTAAGGTTCGTGTATAAAAGTTTTATTTGTATAAGAACGTTCGGGGTTCGGTTCACAAGTATGAATAGGTTTCAGAATTGATTCAAAGTCTGCATACACTACAAATGGTACTTGCATTTGTCTTTCAAAGTTTTCAAATTTTAATATATTTTCAGGTACTTGTTTACCATATTTATCAATCCGAAATTGTGTTGATGGTGTTGTTGTATAAACATGATTACAGTCATTTCTCTGATGCTGGAATAACTGACGCTCATTATTAAAATATAGTAAGCAACCATCACAAAAGTACTTTTTATGATCATGAGCTGAAATTTGAGCGGAAACTAGCTTAGACAAGTTTTTTATCCAACAATAGTGATTATTAGCGCAATCTTTCTTACAGTGATGATTTACACCACATTCACCGGAAAGTAGTAACAAATTTACATGCATAAATAGTTTTTTTTCAGAATAACGTAAAGGCCCAACAACTTCATACTTTATTCTATTATTCTCAAATTTTTCTTCTAACCCGTACACGTTAATTGAAATATTATTCATCTCCTCAAATTTTGAAATATCCCGCAATTTTACTGGAAAATTCATACCTGATAAATTTAAAACTCTTGAAAAATGTGGATATGATGAGGTCTCAGATGTGCGGCCATTTGCAGGATACAACGCTGAAGTTACAGCCCAAGCAAAACAATACTGATCCTGGTTTTTTACATTTACCACTGCCTTCTTGCTTTCTATGGATTTTGGCAACTTGACATATGATGAACCACCCAGAGGACTATATTTATTCACATTGATTTCAACAAAAGCAATTCGTTCGAGGGCCCATCCTAAAATTAAATTATAATTAGTCATTTTCTTTCCACCTTAATGTATGTTTAAATACCTGAATCACGTTCCAGGAACTCCGTAGTTTGTGTAATCATAGCATCCACAAAGGTGTCCAAAGTATTGTTCAAATCCATAGCTTGATCCAAGATTTTGTTGGAAGTGTTAAATGATTTCATTTCAGATAGTTCCTGTGTCTGTAATACGTACGTAGCAAACGTTTCCATATTTACTTTTACTGTATTATGAATACGTAACACTTCCTCGAAGAGATTTAATATTTTTGGTCTAATTTCATTGAAGAACATTACATAGTCTTGGTGATTATTTTCGCTATATACTCGATAGGTTACAATCCTGTATTTGAAAGCGCTCTGCACAATTTCTACACCTTCTATAAACGGAACACATGAATTTGTCCTATGTTGCAATGTCCTTCTATGGGAATTCATTTGGGTTGTGCTTAGAGTCACATTACAGCAATTACAAGTTTCCATATTTGTAGATGTTGAAGGATTACATTCCAGTTTAGGATATTTTGCTTGCGGACCACTATCATGTATCTTCTTACAAGATTGCCTCTGATGTCTTCGCAAATTGTCACCACGTGTAAAACTTACACCACAAGAAGTACAAATATACATTTTATGTCTTTACTCTGGGAGACTAGCACCACAAATGGCTGTGTGCTCCTCATCCTCATTTATATACACGGAGTGAAGCTGCCCCACCACCTCTACTTGAAATACTCATACACATATCAGTACATACACTAATTACAACTACAATTGCATTGCACCACTCCAATTACCTCTATTGCAATTACATCAGTCTAATTACTGCACATTACTCTACTTACCTCTATTGCAACTACATCAGGCTAATTACCTGCAATACTCTAATTACCTCTATTGCAATTACATCAGTCTAATTACCTTGTAACGTCTTTTCTAACGCCAAACCATGTGACTGTTTGGGCGTTAAAACAGGTAACGTCTTTTGCTTACGGGTAGCTGGTTTGGAGAAGTTATCCAGGTTTCATGTATTAGTAATAAATAGAAAGTCCACAGTATAAATGAAACAGTTTATTTCTTCACACAAATAGTCAAGTATCGGAATATATCAGGTACAGGTAATCTCTTTACATATTCATACATAAAATAATTTATGTTTTGAACAAACAGTCAAGTATCGGAAAGTATCAGGTACAGGTAATCTTTTTACAGGCTAGATATGTTATACATATAATATCGTAATATAATCGGCGGAGTGTAATGTCGGGACGGTAAGCTATACAATATTATTATATAACATGCGGAGTGTAATAACGGAGTGATAAACGGTTGCTTCAGCTTCACGTGCTGCGGTGTAGTACGGTACCTATTTACTAACGGCAGGACCAGCTCAACACGCTGAAGGCCTACAGTCAACAAATAGACCGACGGAGAGACGACGGCGGTTCGGTACCTATTTACCGACGGCAGGACCAGCTCAACACGCTGAAGGCCTACAGTCAACAAATAGACCGACGGAGAGACGACGGCGGTTCGGTACCTATTTACCGACGGCAGGACCAGCTCAACACGCTGAAGGCCTACAGTCGTCAAATAGACCGACGGTGACGGCGGACGCTTCGGTTACTATTTACTAACGGCAGGACCAGCTCAACACGCTGAAGCCCTACGGTCAACAAACAGACCGACGGACGTCGGGGCGGCGGAACAGACAGGTCGACTGACTACCGTACACCAGGAGGTCTAGCTCAGCACGCTACAAACCCCAAGGCAACAATAGACATTCGGCCGGGCGGCTACGTCGTTGGATTCGATATTCTACTAACCGTGGTCAAGCTCAGCACGCTTAAGACCCCCTATCACCCAGCTCAGCTCGCTGTAGGTGACTGTCAGTGAAATACTGAATACATTAGCAGTTTTCGGCTTGGTATTTATACCAAAATATGACCCTGGTTCGCGTGACGTATGGCTCGGTATTTGCCTACGCATGAGAACGTCCGTTAAGCGGAGATTTCAATAACTAATTTCGAATTTATTACACTCTGCATTGACGCGGTGACTTCAATTTTGTGGCTGTCTATGCTTAGCAGCTCTGGTTAAACGGATATTTTAGTAATGAATTTATAATTCATTACAACCTACATTACTCTAATTACCCTAGTTACCCCCCACCACAAAAAAAGGGTGGGGGGAGACCCAGCTCCGCCATTACCACTCTACTTAAGAACGATCTATCTTATCGAAGCCACTGGACACAAAAGTGTCACTTGGATTTTGTGTTCTACTCAGGTTGTCTGGAATCAGTCGCAGCCACATCCAGTAATTGAGTAAATAATAATAAAGAGGTGCAACTGTCAAGGTTTCGAGATTTTAGTGCTGTATTTTTTTGCCAATAACTACAGAATTATCTACAATATTTAGGGCTATGTAGCCGAATTACAAATACCTTCCCGTAGCACTAAAAATTGATGACAATCCTGAAGCTATTGGCAACAAACTACTAAAATCTCAAAACCTTGACGTTGCGCCCCTTTATATTATTTCTTTACTTAATAGTCATAGGATAAAATTGCATACCACTCATGTAAAATAACAAGAAATGAGAAGTAATCAATGTGGATTTACACTTGAATTTAATGTATATTATAGTATTAAAATCTATTTCCTCTGTTGTTAATACGAGTAAACAATATGAGCTATCGTTTAACATATAGAAGTTTTAGCAGCTTATATTTTATACTTCTATATAAGTACGTCGATTTTTTTAATACAGCCAATACTTTGATAAAGACCTATGAACTCATACTGGAGATATTTAGTCAGTTCCTCTTTTCTCCTTAGGATTTATCTTCATAGGTTTCAAAAACTCGATGAACTTAACCCGAATTTACTCATCAAAATCAAACAATTTTTATAAAATCTTGTTCCCGATACTCAATACCGAAACTAGAAGAATTTCAAGTAAAATTCCTTAAAGAACTTCTAGTCCTTTCTTCTATACCCTTAGATTCCGTCTTTCAAAAGGAGTGATTTATAAACTAGTAATATAGGAATTGGTTGGTATCTAATAAATGTATGTAAAGTAAAATCATTGATTGCAATAAGCTAGCAGTGAAGGATTTATTTTTAATTATAGGGATCTACCTATACCTAGCAGAATACATATACTAACTGGGATCCGGCTTCTGGCTATTTGATCCACGCCAACAAGGCGCCAGTAGATGTACACCTACGCCAATAATTTAAGTTCCTGCGCCACTGTAGAAATGATATATGTTAATGATGTATAAAGCCTTAAACAGATCCATCTGCTGATTACTTACTACAATCAAATATATTAAATATTTAATAAAAATTATAGTCGTCAACTCTTTATTTCTATTCTCCAAGTCACGCGCATGCCGATGATTATTAATTATTATTTTATCGTATTAGGATTTAATCGAGTATGCAGTATGTAATTTAACAGAATGTCGTGTATGTAGGTATAGTGAAACTGTGATTTTATCTTAACAAATTAATATCAGTATACTCGGATATTGGGTATGTTATCCATAGTCTTTTGTGTTTAATTTAATTTAATTCTAATAAAATCTAGTAAATAATAACAGGCAAACCACTAAAACACACCTGCTTGAATTAGTTAGGGAAAGTTTTTCTGTAAAATTTTATTTAATATTTATAAAAAATTAACGACAATAATTATTCTATAGGAGAAAATAATATGCTTTATTTTTTTAAATAATATTTTCGTTATTCCATTAACACATGAACTAATTAAATCAAATATCAAACACTGAGCACATCATTGGGAGCAATTCATTCAACATTTTGTTTAAACCCGTTTGCAGAGTATAATAGACGTGTATTTGCAATCCGTAAAGTTAATCCTCGGCGTTTTAACTTTCCCAATAAGCTTTAATTTAAACTTAACAATTGAAACAAATCAAATCAGAAAAAGTTAAAAAGCAAACTAATTTGAGCTTCATATTGGTTGAACGGGGCTGAAAGAAGACAGGAAACAAGATAACCTGACAGTAACACGTCCAACCAAGAACGTAATTGGAACGGGTGTTGAAAATGTAGGAATCAGTGAAGCGCGCACGGCACTCACCGCTATACTACTGATTCGGAAGTGATAAATTCATCCGGATTTGTTTCTCTAAATTTGTAAATTTCTTATTCTGAAAACAGCCTCTCTATGAGAATTGTATCGAGTTTTGCGTTTTACCTCCAAGTTGTTCATAAATTAGCATCTAAAAGTTCGGATAATGATTCGATGGCAAAAAAGTATTTGATACAATATCTGACAGAAAACGTTAAGAGAGCAATGATATCCAAAAAAGGATAAAAAAAAGGTTTTTTATTAGGTATATTTACTAGAGATATGAAACTGAACATATATTTTAATAATAACAGGTGCTTATTTAATATATTAGTAACAACGTATTTTAAATATATCATATATCATACATGTTTCCGAAAACTCCGGGACAATATCCAAATCTAGTTGGGGCAATTCGTTCAACACCCCAATATCATTGTACATGAGCTACCCTACGCTTATCAACATTGCAAATAAATCATTCACTTAGAATTTACTGTAATCAAAGTTCTTTTCCATTTGTGCAGTTAATAATCGCCGGTATGCATGTGACCGCTTTTGAAATCTAAAGTATTATCCTATTTATGAGCCAGAGATTTAATTTCCTCTATTCCTTCATTTTTCAAAAAATGCCAAGCCCAAACTTCTATCCTGGTTTATATTGCAATAGTCTGCACAAATATGACTCCATTTACTAAATCACCAACTTACCTCTCCTAATGCGACTTAGAGAACTCTCCAAACATCCCTTCCTATCACAATACCCCGTATGTAACCAAACTAAAAGTACCAATACAGAGAAATAATCATTAACTTCAGTGGCCGTAATAAGAGTACATTACCTATTCTGTGCCGCTGAAAATCAAAATTCAGATCGGTCCATTGATGATTTTTCAAAATTAAGAGCTTATTTCTTTAGTAATATTATTTTGCGTATTAAATTTGTGTTACTAGTTTATATACATAGACTTCGTTTAAAGACAGGAATGTTATCCCATTTATAGGCTAAAGGAAAGGACTTAATGCTACTCTTATATTTATTACTATTAAAAATATTTCATATATCTGCCACCATTTTTTAAATGTTTCTATTTGGAATTATAATGATTTTACCCAGAGTAACAACTAATTAATTAAGAAATACATTTATTATTAATTTGCTAATTATTAGTATTCTTATTATTTAATATTTAACAAATATAGCGATTTACACTTAATTAGATAATTTAGGTAACTTTGAACTTATTTTAGGATGACGTGTAACAAATCGTTTGTTTCTTCCGATATCGTGCTGGGTCAACATTAGTGCACATGTCTTTAGCGCTTGACATGCTACATGAAAGTCGAGAAATAATTGATAGAAAAAATAAAAGCTAATCGCTTGTGACAACACATAAAAGCAGTAGGGCAATTCACACATGTCCTCTTTGTCCATTAAACTTCACATTCAGTTTCCGCGATAAAATATTAGACGGTCCAAAAGCTATCAATTCTTCGACATTGATAACATCATCCATCACAGCAATAACAAACGTCATAGCACATAACTCTCTGAAAATACCAAAATCATTCAGACAGTCTCCCTCACTCCTTAATACACATCGAGAGATATTTTTTTATCGAAAGTCGCAACATCGAAACACCATTTGCGGAACTTCACAGCAAATAATCCATTAGTACGCGTCAAAGAAAATCGACACTAACAAATAAAATAAAAAAAATCTTTTGAAATCCCTGGAGACACAAATATTTTATGGCTATGAATTCACTTAACTTTCTAGTGTCTGATAAAAGACTCGTCACTCATCTTAATATTCTGAACGAGAAATATCTACCTACTTTAAGAGATTTAAAGCAAACAGTTGTTTCCGAAGATTTGTAATTTATTTCAGAGATTCAAGACATCATAATCGTATGTAAAGTGTTTTCATTCGTATAAATCCGCTTATATTATCTATTATAAACCCCCACATATCTCAATATAGCATTTATATTAAACATAATAATACAAGTTCTTCCACAAACAAGAATAGATTATATACTAATTTACATAGTTCCTCCTGGCTATTGACGAATACGATTATCTATTTGGACTTAACCAACCAAACAGTAATTATTATTGTCTAAAGATTTATTAATAATGTACCTAATAGTTATTATAACAATTTTGTTAGAACATCTTAGTTGACGTTTATACAATTGAATATTCTTATTTTATTTTTTGTAATAATAGCTTCGATTGAGATGGTAGCGGAGAAAATCGTGTATATCGATAGTGAAGTATGATTTTGTCCCTTGGGTGATTACTGCACTTGCTGCGCTTCAGACAATAAACTTCACTCGCGGTAGGAAACCATGCACTTCCGTTCTTATTTAAACACTACTCTATCAAAGTAATGTGAAATCAAACTATGAATATTGTTCATAAATTCTTCAGTATTACCAACATATTTCGAATGGACTTTTTTATAAAATATTACAAATATATAATAGTCAGACAATTGTATTATTGAAGTAAAATCTAAAAAAATAGGTAACAAAATCCAAGTTCTTCCATTTCTATCAATAGATCTAAACCAATTGATTTACAATTTATTCCGTTTATACCACTACCATTACTATTTAACCATTTCCTTTTCCTTCTTGTAAAATTGGTTTTTATTTCAACCCTTTGCTTCTCATTTTTCCGCCATGGTGGTCACATTACTTTATAATACTAAAAATAAATTTTAGAAGGGGTGTGTTATATAGGTCTTAGTCTTAGTTTTACATCTGTCAATGTTAATAATATCGAGATTTTTACTTAATTTGCCTAATTCGGAAAACCAGTATTAAGCAGTGTCTCCATTCGCCGGCAATTTTTTCCAAATCGTTATTCTTTACAAATTAGCACCAAATCAGCATGATCAGGCCCTATACGTTAGTGAGATGAGTAAATGAGAAAATATTCGGCAGTGAGGAAATGCTAAACGCTTAACACGAATTTAGAATTATCGTCAAAAACCAAGGAAATCCAAATCATCTTCTACCTTGTCCATTGGAACATTAGACAAAATAAAGATAGTTTTTATAAAAAAATAAACAGATTAAGAAACCATTGTTTAATTCCAAATTTGTCTTCACACACAGTGACACCCTCACTAGTGGCTAATGTATCTGTATATTTGCACATATGTTTGTCTTGGCGCTTCTGTTTTTGGATGCCAAGCAATTATTTTAACTATATACATTTTGACGCCCTTTTCGTATACCTAAGTAGGGCCTAATATAAAGTTTAAGCCGAGTCACGATTTATACAGATATAAGTATAAAAAATGTCAGTTTTAAATAATCCATTCCGTTATGCGCTCTAAATATGAAAATTTAATATTACAAAGGTGGTATCATTTGTTATCGTTAGAATTTATTAAAAGGTAAATTTATAAATAGTGAATGCAAGCGCTCGAGAATAGGTGTCACTTTTAGAAAGATTTATATATCTTAAGGGCACATTTTCGTACCTATTTATATATTGAAATCGTAGCACAATGCCCGTTTCTTCTCATATAATATAAATGGGATTAATTATGGCGCTGTGTTGGAAGAAACTAGCGAAAGTTTCTTTAAAGCGCCATGCAAGCTACCGTATTTACAAAATAAGTAATGGGCAATAAGACGTACAGGTTTTACCGAAAAGCACATTTATTGCAAATGGAAGCATATTTTAATGATGGCATAAAATTCTATAAACGTTATTGGATTAATTGACATATTATGAGGCAAAACCTATTCAGGATTTACGAGATTGGAATATTGTCGACCTTCGTCGTGATATTCACAGTGTAATCTTGGAATATTTTTTTACTTTTGCAGTTTTTGACTACACCGTATACCTTGAGATAAAATAATACAAAATAAAAAAATTATTATTAGCAGCTGCATCTGGAGATACGCTGTATATTAATAAAGATCGGTAGATTCCGCAAGGACTAAGTATGGAAATTTTGAAACTTTAGGAAACTGGAAAATGAGATTCTACAACAATATTATTCCCTATAGGCCTAACCACTAATTGATTCCTTTGAGGTATTATTTAGGTTGTCAATGTCCACAATTTCAGAATATTCGGGCCAAATTGAAAAATTAAAAAATTTAAAGAAATCTGAAAAAAAAACATGTACGTAGTATGATGCATTTTCAGGATTTTGTTTTACATCATGTACAATCAGATGGTAAACAATCCAATAGTTTACATGTCTCTGATACCTCAAATTAATCGACAACGTTTTTATAAAATAAATGCGGTGATACGTTTAAACTGTTGATTTAATTCGAGAATAACAGTTTAAATGTCGAATGCAAACATACGTGTTTGCATTTCATTTCGGGATAAATAAATTGGAGGGTACTTGAAGTTAAACACACAGCCGCATTATAACATCATAACGTAAATAATGGGTTGAGATTCACTAAATTAAGTATGTTGCGGAATCCTCGTTGTGGTTTTACATAATAACATATTTTGAACTGATATTTGTTTAAACAGCCAGTGAAAATTGAGCATTCATTTGATCTTTTCCAATATACTGACAATTTTCCATGAGATAGAGATGTATATTTACACAGCTGTTGATTTAACTTTATTTATGGGGGGAAATCATTAACCACGTGAAGATTACAAAAACCAATGTCGGCTATTATTGGAAAGGGCAAAAATATGTGCCTTTCAAATCCAGCTGGTGATGGATATTTTAATATGTCTGATTTCTAATTATATAGTACTGTATCTTTGTTCTGATTATTATTATTCTGACACACGGCATGAAATACATGGCACCAAATGTCGTATAAACGTTTAATACAATTATAACAATGCTTCTAATGTTCAATTTTTAATGCAAATCTACTGAAGAAAAATACAATTATTTCCGTGTATTCTAACAAAAAGATTAAAACAAAAAGCACAACTATTGGAAAAATAATAGGTTCAAAAGGTAGGTATATCAAGATAAGAAATTAATGTAATATGTTTTCATAGGAAAGATTGATATTTAATATACTAATATATTCACTGACTACAAAAAACAGTACAGAGGTGGAGTTAAATTTGAACTTCTCATCTCACTATTTATCAGACTTCAGAACATTCACTGTTTAAATATACTGTCACTATATCGTCAGCTAGAGCATGAAAAAATATTGTGGAATAGGCAGTTAGTAGTCTGGTCTTTTTTTAGACTACAGGAAAGAAATCAGAATCAAAATGTATGACATTTTCAATATTTTCGAACAGTACGAAAATTTAAATTCAGTTTTAAGTTTGAATAAAAAATTTTGCGTAAAATTTTGATTTTTGCAATTTCGATCGAATTAACAAAAAATTACCTACCATCAAATCTAACTTCAAATCAGTTTGTCGCCTTATTGCTGAATTGTTGACCACTACTGATGTATATGAAACAAAACCGATCTGTTAAAGAGCTTTTTGTGATTATTTTTTCATGGCGCTCTCTCCCTGCAAGTCAATTCAAACAACAAATTGCTTGGAAACTGAAGTAATCCTCTGCGGAGTCTTTTTAGAAATTAATACAACACCCACCAAACTTTTCTATCGTTCAAAGTTTCTTAACCAAACATATAAAAACCCCAACTCGTGTTCATCATTCCGAACATATGTGTACAGGGTACTTCTCAACCTTAGATAGACATCGCATATATATGGAAAAATGTAACACAAAAATTCAAAAATAGTCAATCCAAGTAGAAAAATGTTTGTTTATTAAAATCTTAACCCATCCCAAAAAAATCGATTGTATATTCGTCGTGCTCTGGACGTAGGCCTAGACAGATGCCTAATAGACAAAATTTTATGTTTTCTCATGATTTATGTTACCACAAATGGGCTTACCGAAAAAAGTAAAATGCTTTTCTGGCTGCTTTAATTAAACTCAAAAATAATGCAGAACGAGGAGGCTTAATGGTACTTAGGCCTTTTGATAGAAAAATTATTTAAGAAAACTACTTTTTTGAAAATGTTTAATTATAAGTATTTCTTTTGTCTGCGCAAGGAATTATGCGCTGCACACAGACGGTGAAGAAAAAGAAAAGATATGATAAAATATGTTTTTAAATGCTTTAGGAAATCGTAAAAGAGGTTCCTATGAGATGTGTAAATATTTTTTTAACGACGGTAAAGATGAAATTTAAAAACCATGCCTTTTCGCAGATGATTGTGGAGGCTAAAACAAAAATTCTATTATAGCATCCACACTTTTGTCTGTAATAAACAATTGCAAAAATTTAGAGGAAATTTATCTCAGAGTCTTTGCGACTCACCGCAGTCAAAGTAAAGGAGATTCTACACATAATGCTTTTTCATATACTTTAAAAAATACTGGGGATATAAATAATGGTTCCCACGCAACTAATTCCAATATTTCGTCTGGTAAGAAGGCACTGTTTTCTTTTTAAACTATACTGCCTTTCTAGACTTCAAGACTTTTTCGCAAAAAAATCTTTCTATACGAACATGACAGCAACTCCAACAAAGCAATGAACTAAAATGAAATGATTGAATTTACTGTAATGAAAAGTAAACGAATAAAAAATTTATTTTAAGAATAGCCACCTAGAAAACCATCTCGGGTCAGTCAGTCGAAAAAGGTAAACATCCTCGTTTTTGCATGAAGACATGCCCAAATTTTACAGTGACACCATTTCGGAAGTAAAATACAGCAATGGTTCAACGCCAGTTGTAAAGCAAAAGTAACATGTAGACTTCTTTTGCTCATTGCATTGTTATATTACACACTTTTGTTTGTATATAACATATAATTTAATAAACGTAGTACTTAACATTCGTTTATTTTGTAAATTAATCAGAGAAACTTTAATGCTGACATTAATGTACAGTGGGTTTATCTGAATTTTTTAAATCACAAAAGGGATTATCTACAAAAATACATAGCAGCGATTCTTTTACATCTTTTTAACTTACAATAGTATTCATGATAAATTTCAGATTTTTATTTACAGAAAAAAAATAATAATAGCCTTAAAAGGAAATGCTGTGTATTTAGATTCTACGGTAATACATTAAAAACATATTTAATTCTGAAAATGTTGGTATATTTAGTTAAGCCCCTACGTCCTGAGCACGAAGGATTTTATATGTAGAGATAAAAAGCAAAGGTATGACATGTTATACAGGGTGTTTCAAAAGTAAGCGTAAACCTTCTGGGGGCGTAATCCTCGGATAAAAATAAGACAAAAAGTTCCTATCAACATGGGTCCGGAAATGCTTTTTGAGAAAGTTGCGGCCCTTTAAATAGCGAATAAAAAAGGTTCTTATTTTATTGAATCCTTTAATTTTAATATTTACTAACTAGACTGGATCAAAATTAAATCACATGTCACAATGACAATCAGTATCAGTAAAACTTCAAATTACTTGAAAACGATAATGACAAACGTTTGTATGATCGACTGTTGTATCTTTTTCATAATCAATTTTCTCGAAAACGGTTCATTCTATCGGGATGAACTAAGAGTACCTTTTTTACGTAGAAGACTTTGAAATTTTATAATTTTTAACGAAAACCTTATTAAACTGAAACGAAAAAAAAATGGGGTTATTTTAGCCCTTAACCTTCCCGGTATGTGACTCCCCTGACTAAAATTTTTAAATTCTGAATTCAGCATCGTTCAGCGTCAAAAGTGTATGTATTTTCGAAATTTGATTGTTAACGATTGCGGAAAAACCGTCTTCAGGGTGCCCCATTCGAAGGGCCGTAACTTCCTCAGAAAGCATTTCCGGACCCATGTTGATAGGGACTTTTTTCTTATTTTTATCCCAGGATTACGCCCCCGAAGGTTTACGCTTACTTTTGAAACACCCTGTATTGGCCTGTATATACAATTGTCTACTTGTACATGTACAAAGATTACTTGTAGTGATATCAGGGACATAGAATAAAACGAAAAATTAATTCGTTTTAAATTAAATACATAGGTACAACAAAACTAAAACCAGCAACAAAACATGAACGCTGAAATAAAATGGTATTTGAATGTTCAAAACTAAATACGTTTTATCCCAATAAGAATTGTTTTCACTTTGATAAGTGATAATTTTATTATTATCACTTATCCATGTTTTATCATTGAACTGAAATACTTTTATTTCTTATAAATTATAGAGATAATTTCAGTTCATCAGGATGTACATAAATGGACTAACGCACAAAGGGAAATAATGTAAACCCGCAACCAGTAATTATTGTATACAATAAACCTGAAATGTGAACATAGCTTTGCATGAAGATTGTAATTAGTATGATTAATATCAATACTAATGTATATTACATACTAACGATGTGTGTCATCATCTCCAAACTATGTACAAAATGTGACATAATTGTGAATATATTATGTAGAAAACACATAAAATCTATTTTATATTTTTTCTAATGTGAATTGTACAATAATACAAACAGTAAAAACCAAAGATATATGAACGGACTCATCTAATGGAAAAAATTTCATACTGTATATAGGGCGCAGGCGCAGGCGTGACGGGAAAAAACATTCACCATGGGCAAAGGATATAAGCAAATTAAATTAATTTCAGTATCGCATCTGTTGTAAAATATAGTGCCTAGTGTCACCATTAAACCATAAATGAGGAGCGATCTCTATCCGTTAGTAAAAATCAGGCAACCATGAGCGTCTTTCACTGATTTCTATGTTTGTGCTCATGTAATTATTACTGTACAGGGAAATAAGACTTATATTGTAAACATAGACAACAATATTGCATTGCATTTTAATATACAATACGTCAACTTGAAACCCTTCACGGTACAAAAAAGATATAAGACAGTGATTTCATTAGTACTCAGCTGTCCGTCACCAACGCACCAACTACTTATTAAATATTTAAAATGTCAAAAAACCCTCAAATTGAAGATCTTGAAAAATGTATTTTTATGATTTAGAATTAATGGCCTCATATTTTGAAAATTATCTATGTCAATAAATCTACATTAGGTAACGATCAATATTTTTAGATTTTCTGTGCTGACTGGTTCCTATTTGTAAATAATATCTTTCAATTGCCCCATAGCTGGTTGAATGGACTCCGTCCTTGATGCAAAAAAAAAAATTGCCCCATAGGAGGAAATGGAGGAGCTACTAGGATTGATGTATTTGGGTGTTGATATTTAATCGTTATTAACTTATCATTTAAAAAAAAAAAAGATTACTCGAGTAAATTTTCCAGCAAATTGTAATATTTGCTATATCAGTCAAATTTGCCATTTATCAATATAGGCCTAATCTACGCTAAGAAAAGCTAAGCTGCCAGCTATATCGTTTAGTTATTTGGTCTCTTAATATATATTTCTCTACAATTCTTCTGTTTATGGCCCATTATATTTATTCACATATCTGTTGATGAAAAATCAAATTAATCGTTTAAATAAACATCTCTCAGTAAGTTGAGGACATTGGTGATTAAGTTAACTGAATCCTACTGAATCAAAATCATCCGCACTCAATTTCTGATAGATCTATGCATCTCTGTCAATAAATAAAATATGTTTAATCCTGCTATTGAAACATTTTCTTACTTAGATACAATATTCGAACCCCTTTGTTTTGTTCACTCGAATTGTTTATATGGCAACGGGTGGGTGAAAACAGTGAGTGATAATATTTTTGCTCACTCTACTGTCTACTGTCAAATTGACAATCGTCAAACTACAATAAAATTCAGACGAAATTTTTCCATTTCATTTAAATACCTTGCTTTAAATTTCTCCGGCAATATATGAAACGCAGCAGCATTAGCTTCTCTAAGAATGTCTGCTGACAGTAATAAAATCATTTACTTCCATTATTTCACAATTTTATGAAAAATGTTCACCGAGTCAGGTGTATACTCTTTTTGACAACTACAAATGTTTATATTTGGTAAGTAGTAAGCGCACAATGCCAACAACAGCGAGTCCAGTTCTTGATAAAAGTAGACGGATGCTGATGAACGCTAATAAGCCAGACAGCGGTCCATTGGATGGTAGTGTGCTTTGCCTACAACAGAGCCGCCTTTAATCTATCTGGTGGCGTTTATTGCAATATAAAATTATTTGCTTCTACGTTCGTAGTACCTACTTGATTTTTATCAATTAAATGTACAATATTGCAAGTAAGATCTGTAAATAGTTAGTATGTCTTTTTAAGAAATAGGACTCGCGTTTGACGTAGATAGTAATAATTATTTCACTATTTTATTGTATTAAAAATTAACCTCTATAGACTCCTTTAGATTTGTTTTTTTTAATTTATGACAAATCCAGTGTATTGAAATTTCGAAAATGATTATGTGACGTACCTTGGCAAACATCCTTACCATGGTGGTTGTTATTGAAAATAACAACTGTTCTTCTATAGCACATTGCCGATCAGCAAATTATTTCAACTTTCTCCACCAACATAATTTTTATAATTTTATAATAATTGTAACAAAGTTGGAGTTTTTCAAATAGCTAAAGTAGCTGCAGAAGAGAAATGTCTAAGTGTCTAAGTGTCTAAGTGTTTCGAATTTAATTGTAGCAAATTTAATTAAGAAAGTAATTCTACATACAGGATGTTCAATTCTATTAATGTTGCAATTAAATGAAATGTTAATTTATTGCATGCAGTATATTATTAGTTACTTTGTGCGTTGGTCCTTTTATGGTCGCTCTAATGGACTGAAATTATCCCTTCTAATTGATAATGATATAAATATTTCACAACAAGCAAACGTACTTAGGAGCAATCAACGTTTGGGAGATTGATATAATTTATTTAATCGTCAGAGGGAAATGTGACCCTGAACTACCTACAAATGAAATTCATGAACGCGTTTTAGTTCAAATATCACGTGAGGTCATTTATATTTTTGTGTCATTATTTATATAGAAAATTTCCCTTTTTCCTAGGTTTTCGATTCCATTTTTGAAACAAACCTAAGAGAATGACAGACTTTAAAAGATTTTAAATTTATTTACTAGCTCAGTATGAACTTGTGTGGATTCTTATATTTGTAAATATATTCAATATAATAAAAAAAAATTCAATAATAGGAAAAAATAAAGAAGATTTGTAGGAAGTTGATAAAAATGAGATGAGACTTACTTAGAAGATAATTTCGCACTTGGCTTAAATGTCTGAGTATTAGAAGGCAAAAAAATTCAGTATGTCGACCTATTTTCTGTATGAAACGAAAATGAAAATATGCTACGTTTCATAATTATTTTGTGATTTAATTCTTAATACTAATACAAGTCGTTATTAAAATAATATTGTGAACGTGTTTTCATGGAATGTATAAATATGGTTAATTTTCTCCTATAATTATTTTCTGCTAACAAAGTTCGTATTACCTTTAATTAGTAATCTACTTAAAAAAAGGAATTATTACTGAATCATAAGCTAGTTTTATGTGCTTAAAAGTCATGAATTAAGGCTACAATGTTACATAACATGTAAAATATTCTAATTTACTAATGTTGCAATTAAATGCAAGGTTTATTTAGTACTTGCAATATATTACTGCAGGGTTACAATATTTGCTTTGGGCGCTGGCCGTTTTATGTTCGCTCTAATGGATTGAATAAATAATGACATAAATAGTCCATAATAGGCGGGTGTGAGTACTAAGGTTGACCAAATTGGAGAATTACCAGAATTCGTTAAAATACAGTTGACGATCTTTGTCTGCGTATACTAAATTAGTAATAGTTATATCAACTGCTAGATTTAAAATTAAAATATGTTTCTGCTGTGAAGTATTAATGCATTAATTATTATAATAAATAATTTATGTTACAATACAAACCACTTTATAATAGTAGTAGAGGTAGTTGTATTTTCAAACTTTGGCTCCGATTTGATAATATTCATTCAATCAGAATTATTTACTTTTTCATTTGACTTCACAAAAAACTGTAAATACTGCAATCTGAAGTATCTGAGGTATTATTTTTTCTTCATAGTGCTATTATCGACATAGTGGGAAGTAGATTCCTCATTTCCAAACTGGTTTTTTGCGTATGAGGGCAATGCAAAATCTACAATATTAAAATACTGCAACCAACAATAAAGGAAGCTAAGTCCTATACAGTATCCAAAATGTTCACACCTATTTTAAACAATGGACTTATTCAATTGTTATTATTATACTACGTATTTACTTGCAACTATATCAAATACCATTAAAATTATTCAAAATTTTACAAAATAACTGAAAACCTATCGGAGTTAATTAACAAAATATGATATTACCAACTTTTATGGTGAATGCTAGTGATTAAACAGTAAAGGTAACAAATCCTTTCTTGAAATGAACAGGACACGGGATAGTTATATAGAAAAACGTGACGGCTATTTTGAACAGTGTCTCTAATAAATTAAGATTTATTGTTCTCCTACTCTTCCAATAAAATCGAATTAGTCCCTCTGTTTGAAATGGGATCCCATAATATATTTTCGTAGGAGTTTAGTATTATTACACTAATTTTACAAATGTAAGAAACCTTACATGGTACTTGATACTTAGGTAATTGATTTATTACATTCACAAGACATTATTGGTTTCGAAACTTTTACTGTGTTATGATTTTGTATAACTTTGAACTTGGTTGATACGTCCACCAAATTACGTATTATAAATAGACATTCTCTTAAAACAATTTTGTTTCCGATATTTATTTCACACCCACCATCTTCTTAATGTTGGCCGATGTTGCTAAACTAATTTCATTGATAGACTTCTTAAGTTATCCAATATGCAGATATAGCGACATTGTTTAAATACTTTAAATCATATAATTTCGTTCGTTCAATCCTCATATTGATTTTTCGCGCACTTACATTACTTCCTTTGTTTAATTTTCATTAAAAATTAAAAATTAAGAGATTTCATTGTTAAATTGTTTTTCAATGTTTGGTCTGATGGCTTACATTAGTGCGCTAAACTACTAAATTTGTCATATTTTCAAATATTGCTTCTAGGAATTTAAAATTTATTATCGAGCTTTTTTGTTTATTGACGACAATTGAAAAAGTTTTTAAAGACTTCTTTGACGTCCAACAAAAACTGATTTTACGTGATACTCCTTATGTCCCTGTGTTAAACAATTAAAAGATAAGTATATAATATTATCTATTAATATTTGAAAACAAAGTAAAGTGTGCGAATTATCAACAGAAGTTCTATCGTAAGCACGAAGAGTAGAGTGCTGCAAATTTCGTGTTGTTTAAACTATTTCTCCATCATTAGACTATATTTTCTATACTTTTGGAGGACATGTGCAGTAAATTGTTTTTAGAAAATGTACACATTATTGTGATTGCTAGCAAAGTGGGTGACCAAAAGTGTCTCTGGATTTTTATTTTAGTATATCGGAGTTATCGGACAGAAACATTGCTTAGTAAATGAACAAGATACGCGATGCAAATGGTAAAGTGCGTAGCCAATTCTGGTGGCGAGATTCTCATTGAGTTGCTGACATTCCTGTGATTCACGTAGTATGCATTTGATAAAACTATGCCCTGTCTGGTTTTATATAATTCATAATCTAGTGGTAATAAAAATTAAATGTTCAGATTGATTTTAGTTTAAAATTATGTGACGGAATAAGTCAAACAAACGTTGAGAAATAGCTGACAGAGAGAACATACATTAATAGGTTTTTTCAAGTTTTTTTGGCATAAAATGTACATAGAAATAATAATATTTTGTCTGTCATTTATTTCGAAATATACATCAAAAATAAAAAAAATAAAAGTGATGAATACCAAAATTAGTTTTTATATAATATTTAGGTCTATTATTTAGATGGAGTGATCTGTATGTACCCACACTCATTCCACGAACTACCCATTGGAAATTATACGTAGCCTCACACGCTTCATCTGGAGTGCATTATAAATGTCAATTTTTGTGACCCAAGAAGTAGGTAAGTTTTCAAAAGAAAGAACAATTTTAGCTGTTTTTAGAATAAGTTGTAATCTTTACCCCCGTTTTTATAAAAGTGTTTCTAGGTTCTTGTCCGATTTCAATCATTTTGTGAGTTTTTTCTTCAGAAACTCACTTCAGAATAAGGCCACGACAAAATAAACAAATCATCAAGAATCCAAAATAATTAACGTGAAAGAGAACCTGGAAACTTCTTCAAATTATTAACCCAGCTAAATCCTTAGAATACATCATACTCCTCCCTCTGTTAAATGCAACTTTAATTTACCTAACGTTTAATTTTAATTAAAGTTATTGCCAAGCTGTTATATTTTTTTGCGGGTAATTACAATATATACCATTGGCACCAAAAGCAATTATTTTAGCTTAAGACTCAAAACATTTCGTTACTTGCATTAGGCCACCACCATTTGACACTATTAGCATTAATAGCTTATGTTAACATTATAGAACTACCGCAACTAAATGCACATTGCACTGGTATATAATAATACTATAATTTAGTTGAACGGACGATATTATTAACAATTTGTAGACCTTACCTAATACAGTTTAAGAGTAGCCTAAACAAATTTATTATATTTAACAATTGACATGACATCTGGTTTACAAGGATGTTTCAAAATCTATCAAATTTAAGAATATACGGAATAGAATAGTCCACCCATCAGGTAATTTTAGGTGAAATTAACTCGGGAAGTTTTGATATTTGATATAATTCTAGAGATAGATGTTTAGAGTGTGAAAAATTGTTATAGTGACGGGAGGTGAGGGGTGAGACGCTACAGACTGCAGACGCGGATTTCAATATAGGTTTTTGTGCTCGGTTTAGCTAACAACAATTTAACAATTATTAACTTGAAATGCCTATTGTGCCTACTAAATTTAAGGTATTGACTACACATACAGTAGTTACAGTATTCAAGTTAACTTAAATAAATTGTTACTATAGGGGTTTAACACCTCTACCATATGTCTTGGCTACGCTTAAATAGTTTACTTTAATACCTATGAGTCTAACTAAATCTCTTAAAAATTTTGCTAACGATGGGTCCAGCAGACTAGTCCAGAGTTTTCGCTTGACCGGCGTAGGAACGTTGTTTTCTTGGGAGGACACCTTCTTTCACCAGTTTGTATATTGTGGAACGGAGACCGTTAGTCAGATATGCTGTTTCACCTAATGCATCTAAATCATACAAATGAGGTTCATTAGCTCGTCGCTTCAAAAGATTTTTATAAACATTCAAGCAAATTTATTTCGTTCAAATGTAGCCGATTTTTTCCTACTGAAAACACTGATGAACTTTGTTTATCATTGTTACTATCACTTTCACTTTCCCAAACGAAGATGTAGGCGCAGAGGCCTTCAGTCGAAACATTTTTACATCAAATATGATAATCTTCAATTATTTTCAAAAACACGCCAACAAATAAGCAGATATAAAATAATTATTACTTATATTACATTTACCATATATTATACAACTTACTGCAACACGATAAATTTAATTATTCCCAAAAAACACATATATAATTTTTACATCAAATATGATAACCTTCAATTATTTTCAAAAACACGCCAACAAATAAACACATATAAAATAATCATTACTAATAATATTACACTTATAATAGGTATAGCCTAGCGCACTGCTAAAAATCGGTAACGAAACGAGGTACGGACCTGAACTGTCACGAAACTCCGCCTTGGCGCTTGTCAACAATCATCTTTCTCGCTTTAATGTAAGCGGTGGAAAAGGCAGTAGATAGATGTTTACCGCCTTCTGGTTGCTCCCCGCCCCTCACCTTTCGTCACTAAACCGACTTCTCACATTAAAATTTATATTTTAGACAAAGCAAACGCTGCCGCTCGCGCCGCCATATTGCCAAGATGGCCTCCAATAACATTTCTTTTCAAATATCCTCATTTCCTTACTCTCTACAACCAAAATTAAGGAATATAGGAAATTTCTATGAAACATGTCATATATAATATGTTTTCTCTAGAATGAACGGTTTAGGTACAGCAGTCGAGTGAAGTTGAAAATCTTCGTTTAGTTTGGTCTAAAGGTGTTTGTTGTGACGGATTTTCCAAAATCTATGTGTTTTAGAATTCCAGAAAAGTATTTATGTAAAATCTTTGTCCCATTCCATCTTAAGTAAGTGGTGGAGCTTTTATTTTTTATGAACATTTAATTATAAGCGTCAAAAATATTGGATAAAAGCAAGTACACGTACAGTGTTTTAATATTTTATTTTAAAATGTCTCTTAACTTTTGATGAACTAAATCAAATATCCGTGCATTTAACTAAATTTTATTTCAAACTGTTTTCATTTGAATAATAACTAATGACTTGTTCCATATCCATTCATATCAATTTTATATAGTAATAGAAAATTTGAACAATCTGTCGCAATAATTAATTATTTTGAACATTTATATGTATATTATTATTTTCCCTGTCGTTATCCATTTACTTAATTATGTTCCTTTTGAGGATATTAAACTGAACCACTTTCAAAAATATATGAAATTGTTGACGTTTAAAATTTAATTTATTGAGTAGGCCACTATGTGTCAAAAGAACGTCTTAATACATGATACCAGTAGGTTTTAGTATCATGGTCTTAACATAAGTTGAATTTAAACGGCTGTTGTTTACAATTTTACATTGACTTATAATAATAATATTAATAAAGCGTCTTTATTCGTCCTTGAAGAAATACATACAATTTGTAAACATTTAAATATGACTGATGGTCGAGATGGTAGAGTACCTGCCTCTCACCCAAAAGTCCCGCGTTCGAATCCCGGTCGTGGCAATGAAAAAACTGTGAGAGGGATTTTTCCATTATACACGGATATTGGATGTGTGTCCCTTGTCTTTAAATGTGTAGCCCCCTCCCGCACATGACTCAGCCTTCTGGGATAAAGGGGGTCGTAATTACTCGTGGTATATTTATTTATACTTATTTATTATTAAAAAAACTAATAACTAATTGAAAATGAATGAATTGGCGAAGTCTCACTCAAAATGGATGCTTCTAAACTTAATCAGAAATACAGGGCGTCCCTACACTACGTTCGGGAGCTGATTGCATGCGTGAAAATATGAAGAAAATTTCCTATGGACATGGGTCTGCAAATGGCTTTTACGGGAGCTACGCCCCTCTGAAGTTGGAACCAAAAAATGTTTTTTTTTTTAAATATCTCAGGAACTTTTTGAGCTGTCAACATCAAATTTGGCATGTTATCTAACGTAAGTAAGGGTTATGAATCTGCATTATCAACAATAGAAAATATCAACCAGTAGCGTACTAAACTGGAGGGGGCTTCTATGTCTTTCCCACCATTTTATTTGTTTGTCATTTTCTTGCATTTTTGATGTCGGAAATGAATTTCCTGAACAATTTTACGTAAGAAAGATCCTCTTGTTGGGGAGCCGTAAGACGCACCATTTTCGAGAAAAATGGGATTATTAAAACGGTGTTCAACTTACGTGAAGGTATATTTTTAGCTAGACTTTCCCCGAAACATGACATGACAAGTGATTGTATTTAACGCTTTGAAAACATTTTATTAAAAATCATGTTATGAAAAAAGAGAATATCATTTATTTAATTAATTAAAACAATAAATAATTAAAACAATAATAAATAATTATTAAAGAAGGAGTTAAAATGTCCACCATTCATTACAAATTCCATTTTTCTCGAAAACGGTGCGTCCTACGAATCCCAACAAATGGATCTTTCTTACGTAAAATTGTGTTGGAAATTCATTTCCGATATCAAAAATGCAAGAAAATGAAAAACTAAAATATTGGTGGGGAAAATATAGATGCCTCTTCCAGTTTAGTACGCAACTGTCCATAGGAACTTTTCTTCACATTTTCGCGCATGCAATCACCTCCCGAATTTTCAGAACGTAGTTTAGGGACACCCTGTATAAATATTAAGATTATGTGAACAATAAACAATAAACAGAAAACAAGTAGAACACAATACAATACAACAAGGCAGTTAGCTATAACCGCAATATAAATTTAAAACAAGACATCTATATCCTATACACCGCAGTCCGCAATAAATAAATAATTATGACTTCATTAATGAATAATAACCTTTTCATGACCTACATCGACAACCAAATCTAGATACTTTTATTCATGTCTGAGAGATAATATAGGTTTTTAATTTCTTTTTAAAGTTTTGCAAGGAATAATTAAAAAATGGCGAAGAAAGATTATTATATAATTTACAAGCATTGTAGGTAAAGGAAAGTGTAAATGCCACAGTTTTGTGTTTTGGAAATACGAGAAGTTTGGAATTCCGGGTGGAAAAATTGCTTAGTTTCAAATCTTAAAAATTTTCTGTGTAGGTACATATTGAGTTGTTTGTTTTGTAATTAGGATTTTATGAGTTAAATTTAAGAGATTTATCAACTTCTGTAAAAAAATTAGTCAAAAATATTTAATAGTCGTGGACAAAGTATGGTATTCTACTCGCATATAATGGCTATTATTTACTCGCCTGCGGCTCGTGCCGTAAACTTTCACCCTCGTGAATAACATGCATCATTATGTACTTGTTAAAGAATATACTATTCTAAATCCCCGTTTGATACGAAAATTGAAATTTGTTGTACCACAATTATTCTGTCAATCATATAGGTAGTCGATATTATGACAATTTTTATGTGGTGAAAATAAGAAGCAGTTATTACACATAGTCCCGCATTGTAATATATTCATGCATGCATCATTTATACACGTCTCACATATTATTTATCACTTGTAAATTTAATACCTGTAACTTGGCCTTGATATTGCTTAGTTTCCTCTACAAATCATAACATAAGCTTTATGCAATAGGATATTGAATTAAATTGAACTGACATTATTACCATATATTCCACATTGTTGAATTACTCTGTTCATTTAAGATTAGCCGGTGTGAAATGGGAAAATTTTTACAAAACAATGTTAATACAAAAAGAAACATATCCTATGTGTAATTCAAGAGAATACGAGACTTACATTTATAAACCAAGTTAACAGAAAGGCTAATAAGCGTAACTCACCCGTTAATATTAATCACGTCGAGATATAATTATTTCATTGAAACTAGTAATTAATAAAGTTGATATTACGTTTGAGTATACTAAGAGAAACTCTAATCCTCATACAAGTAATATGCAAACCCAATTTTATTAAGTTCATTAAGGGTCTATGCTAAATACACTTGGTATTACAAGGGATAATCTGATATTTCCGATTGCTTCCATTTTGAATTAAGTTCATAAACCCAAAACTAGGCTTTTGCTGCGATTACATTTTTATCAAACAATAGTCACTATTATCATACATAATATACATATTGTCATAAATAATATACATATTGTGGCATGGAAACATTGTTTACATGCCCTATTTTATTAATGTGACGAGAGACGGACTTAAAAAGGGTTGTGAAATAATCGCTAATTAACTGCGATTTGCAAAATGTTTAATATTTAATGTGCACCATCCACTAATACATTTTAGGTAATAAAGCATCACGTACCCACCTTGTAGCAGAATGGCAGTTGTTTATTTATTTACAATTCAACAAATCAACACAACTCAACATAATGAGCTATCATTACAATTTACAGCCCAGCACAGCGCACAGTAGATAGAGCAATGGTTATAAATGTGTGGATTCAAAAATAATAACGAAGCAATGAACTAAGCAATAAGTAGTACGCCAAGAGGAGTACAATTACACTATTAATTAAAACGAGAGTGTATAACAAAATCATCTGTTAGAAAAATTCTACCTAATCTTCTAATACCAAAATATTGAAAAAATTACATAGTTATTATTTGACAGTGTAACTGAAAACAAGAAAAACCCAAATATAATAATAATTTATAATAAATATAAATATTATTATTAAATGAAACACCATATAATATTATAGTGTATTAATACATTAAAAAAAATGCCTATTAATTGTATTGTCTGCCCGTATTCCTAGGAAAATCTTAGTATTTTATGTTAAGCAAGGAGAGACCTACAGTTTACTGTGGAGTCCGAACTAGATGTAGAGCCATTGAGTAAAAAATAATAAAGAGTTGCAACTGTCAAGGTTTCGAGATTTTAGTAATGTATTTCTTTGCCAATAACTTCATGATTGTCATCAATTTTTAGTGCTACGGGAAGGTATTTGTAATGTGGCTGTATAGCTCTTAAAATTGAAGACAATCATGAAGTTATTGGTGAAAAAATACAACACTAAAATCTCGAAACCTTGACAGTTGCGCCTCTTTATTATTTTTACTCAATGGTAGAGCATAGACAGTTTTCTCTCCTAAATCCAAACAAATCACAAATAAATTTTGAATTGCCTCGGGATGTAGGTATTCGAACCATCGATCAATACAAGAATATACTAAAAAATAAGATTTACTTATTTACATAAATGCAATGCCTACGACAAGAAGGTGTTAGATGTTCACATCCTGTTCCTATAATGAATCTTTAATATTTATTATATGAATTTATCAGAAATTTAAGCTTTATCCATAGTAATTGTTATAATTTTCGAGCCTTCTATGCCTACGGATACATTTTACTTTTGGTAAAGTCGGATTAGGTTAATATGTGCCTTACTCCCGTTACTCATTTAGATTTACAGGGAAGGTTTACCGCAGACACCACAAAACACAAACAACAAACAACACACGAATAAAAATCAATGTATACGCAAAAGCTGTTCAGTAGTGGATGGTGGCCAGCGTAAATAGGTCGGCAATAATGAAAATATCTTTGTAAGACCAGTTTTACGTGCCGAGTATTTTGAGGTCGAATTTGGATCTGCCGACCCTGCTGTTACTGCGTTCACTGTATTCTTAAGAATGTTGCTTAGACAGACATTTTAACAATATCTGTCCAAGGCGTATAAAAACGAGAACATTTCCATTGTCGACTCGAGTATAATAAGCTAAGAAAACTAAAAAATAGGGAATTCTATTTCTGATTTAAACAATTGAATATTTACAAAAAAGGTTAAAAAAACAATTAACGATTAAAGTTTATAATATATACCTACTTTGAACCTTTGACGTTAATATTGAAGGAAAAAGAGATTTAAAAAAACTTATACGCTGAGTGTATTTTTTCTGTAATCATGGAGATACAGAAATTAAATTTTGTTTTGTTATTTTATTATACACATAAAATTACATGATAACCAGAATTTCTTTGTTATTCCGTTTTTGCCGGAAATGACCTCGACTTTCTTATTTCAACACCTTTTACATTTTTGCAGTGTTGAAATCTGTGACGAATTCTGGATATAGTAGCCTACCTATTTTATCACAAATTTTATATTTGAATTTACATTGCTGCGTACAGAGACAAAATTTACCTTATGATGTTTCATACTGTTACAACAGGAAGATGTAAAGGAGAAGACATCCTTTTTTTAAAGAAAAATCAAATTTTCAAATTTTATTTGAAAGATTTTCTTTTGTATTTATTTTGACGATTACATGAATACTCATAAGTTAGCAATTTTGTAAAAATTAATAAAGGTAATTTCCAAATTTTTAATAAGACAGTCGCCGTCATATCTAACAAAACCGGACACTAAAAGATCATTGCCAGTTTTATGTGTGTAATAAAACGACATTAAAATTTTATTCGTTTCAATTTCACCCCGTATACTGAGTAAAAATTACAACTACGCTGTTAGGTTTCCTGTCTAAACTCTAAAAATTGTCCTTGTTGCGTTTCTTCAGATTAATGTAAATTAATCCACAGAAAAACAATTGAACACAAAATATAAGCTATCTATATGATCAAGTAAGTCACTGCATTTTATTAATATCATATATTTTATTATATGTATATTATAATAGTACTGAAAGCAATAACAAAGTGTATGTCATCTGAAGACAGAATATTTTAAATTATTACTTTCTTAATATTAAAAAACTTCCACATTACTACAACAGCAAAGTGGAAATGCATTGAATACATAAAACCTAAAGGTCTTTCAAGAAGTGTAAAGCTTTGAAGTGTGGCCTTTGTCTATTACCTTGCTCTATTAAAATTTAAAAAAGATAACGTTTAATGCAGCATCAAAGGAAGTGTGATAAACTGTCGGAAAGAGGAACTTGAGTAGCTTGCTTGTCTGGAAGAATATTGTATTATTAATTATTAGGTGCAGTGTCTCTGTTTTACAGGGTGCTTACTGTAAATTATTTGTGGATATATACAATGTAGGTATTATAACTGAATAATAAATGTATACTTTCCATACAATATAGCAAGTGGCTTTTTTGTTCTTCTTTAAATATAAGATTTAAAACATCGTATCTTCTCTAGAATATAGAAAATTCTAAAATTTATTAAATATATATTTTTCAAAACCTCCAACCTTGCTTCTGAAATAAGTAATTATTTCCACTAAACTTTATTAATACGCCGAATACTTTTTAATGACATTATGTGTTCCATATTTTATGTGGTCTTTATATTTTTCTGTAAATGTTTCTATAATTTGCCACATTTTTCCTGTGCACTGCATCAATACTTTTTCCATGGTAGACTGTTTTTTAAATTTTGTTATCACACACAACCTTATTTCTTTCCTCTTTATTTTATGTGTATCATTTTTGTCCAATTCGATTTCAAAATTATTTAAAAAATCTATCAGAGCTACTGTTAGATGATCTATAAATTGCTCCAACAACGAAAATTTATATCATAGAATTTTCACACCCTCTACTACTGTACAAACTAAAGACAATTATTTGCAAGTAAAACTGAACAGGCCTAAGAAACACTGTTTGAGATAGCTGAATAAGAGTCTTTTGCTTGATAAAATTGACGTTGAAAGATAATATCTGATTACATCGACTGAATCGAATCTCTTAATTTCCTTTAAAGAAAAGGTTTTATCTAAGAGGAGACCTTCTCAGTAATACTCATTTTATGGTATTAATGTCTGTGCGTAAGATCGCATATTTGGGATAAGAGGAAAGAATTTAATTAATTCCGTTCTTTGCCTGCTTTTGACAAACTTCTTTGGCACAACGGTAACCAATTATCAGACGTAAGAAGTTTATTTTGATCTTAATTCTTTATTTAAAGCGGTTCAAGCAACATCTTTTGATAATTTAAAAGAACATAATCGATTGTTGATAAATTAATAAAGTATAATGAGTGCATATATGGCAATACCCAGTTTTGTACTTCATTTCAATGTACTTAATATATTTTAAAAATCTACCGTTTGATTTATTGTTCAGTTTTTAAAATAATAAGATAAATTCTTAATGAGGAGATTTTAACAGAAAAGTTACATATTCTCAGTCTAATAAATTGTTTATGACGTATTTAAACTCGGCTTGTTCGCCTTGGTCAACTAGTCGCATTCTTCTTGAAGTGCTGCAGTTAACTCCTCAAATACAAACCAAATAGCATTAGGGTCTCGAATCAAGTTAGTAAATTTGGTAAGTTCAGAGGAACTTCACGTGAGCTTCCAATATTTATCAAATAACTTTAAGAAAAAATTGACAAGTAATCCTTGAAACAGATAAAGTAGACATGGAAGAATAGTGTTTATGGTTCGTTTGTTGTTTAACAATTAGACTATTCATTGGCTATTAATATTTTTCGATTTCACTAACTTAGATTAAACGCAAGAACATACGACATCTTCGAAAAAATGGATATTATTAAAATGTTTTCATTTTCATGAAAAGTCAAACGCATATTTCTTTAAGTTTTCAGTTATAAACTTCTAAACTTTGATTTAAGTATAACAATAATCCAAACTAAGTACATAAACACCATTATTTCGTTAACGTATAAAGGGTTAGTTGATTGTATTAAATATTGTTTGTAGTATATTTGTGGCGGATAGTTAATATTCGTTAAACTTATTTATTAAGTATTATGTGTATTTAAATAAAATTTGTCTGTCTGCACACAGCTTAGTATATAGGTATAAAGTACAATATTTAACTTTAAGCATCATGTTTCTATTCTCGTCCAGTATATTGAATAAAAAAAATTGAAAGTTAGGAAGGTTAATCCCATATGAGTAATTGTTCATATTGTGGAAAAAATAGAATACTACTCATAAAATTCCTTTATTGGACGTCCAATAAAGGAATTTTATGAGTAGTATTCTATTTTTTCCACAATATGAAAAAAAATTGAATTTACATTTAATTTTTAAATCAACTGAAAACTAAAAGTCCTCACAAATACAAATCTCGTATATTTTCTGTATTATTAATTAAAATATAAAATTGATTTTTATGCAGATATCTATAATATTTAATCAGTCTTAAAAGTTTTATGGAAGATATAAAAAGCTGGATTCAGATTTCATAAATTTTTACTACTATTTGCTCTTTATGACCAATCTCAGCTTATTTTATAGAAACTTTTTTATGGGCTTACACGTAACCACACCATGTAATTAAAGTTTATTATTTAGGTCATAATTAAATTAGAAGGCAGGTTGAGTTTGAAGCTGTTACGGAAAATACCATTTAAGTATGTTATATATTTTAGAAAGAATGAAAATTTTCTATCAATTAATAATCAATAACTTACCTACGTGGTAAGTAGTAAGGTAATGAGAACAATAACGGAGCAACGGAGCATGATCAGTGATCAAGGTCAAGGTAGGGGGTAATGACATGTGTTTCGTTAGTAATACGATATATGAACATGTTGCATCTAAAAATAGATTTATGAGTGGTCAACACGTGTACAGTTGAATGGCCCGTGACAGGGGGTATCTGTATAACATATGGCATACATCTGGCAGTGTAAAGGTGGGGGACTTAAAATATAAGTACAGATTTGAATCAGATTTTATTAATATGTTTAGAGAGTGTGATAGAGCAGTGCAGCAAGAGCTAGATGTAATAGAGACAAAGGAGTGTTGTGTTTGCCGCAGAATTATAAGTACGCGATATCTTCCTAGTGATTTATGGATAAGTAAACCTAAACTAATACTAGGTTTATGTACGCGTATGTGCAGCCAAACAAGACCAATTAAAGTATTTCGGTCATATGAATGGGATAAGTGCCAAATCCTAAATTCACCTATACGTGAATATGGAGTGCACAAGATCACAAGAAGAAAACTGGGATACTAAATATTCTCCAAGCCATAATCCGGAGGAATTTAAAAAAGATAAGGATATGATTAGACATCCGCCTATTGGGAAGAATAAGATGCAAAACGCAGAACTGAATATGTGGAATGTGAAAGTGTTTAAAAATAAGCAAAGGTTTGCTAACATATGAATTGTATCTTTATGAAAATTTTATAATGTCATAATAAAAATGAAACATATTTATTGTGTTATTTATTATCAAGTCTAGACATTTAACGAAACCAGACGAGAGTCATTAACCTCAACGTCACCATCTGTTCACCAGATGTTATCACGTGTAACATTTATGTGCATGTCGCCGGATATATCTTGTCTAGACAAGTTAATTAGGGCATATGTTATGAGTCATCATTCATTTGCTCGCCAGATGTTACAGTGAGAAGATCATAATTATAATTAGAAGCATGGGTTACTCATTCCTTATTGTAATTAAGTTTTATGATGAAAACGATAAACTTGTTGATCAAAAATGTATGGAGAGTTATAAGCTTCAATGTGTTAAAGAAACATTTAATCTAAAAGATAACTATTCTTACTTTAAAATATTAGGATCTTACGGGAATTGTGATTGTGGCGAAAGGGAAGAATATGATTCCGAAACAGATGTATAGTTATGAAATAAGAAAAAAAATGTCAGGTGTGGGATTCGAACCCACGCTCCCGTTCGGGAATCTAGTTTTAACATCGACGCCTTAGACCGCTCGGCCAACCTGACTTATAGATTCAGTGAAAACTTTTTATATTAAATATATATGCCCCTCTCCTTCTCCACAGGGAATCAGATGTATAAATCAGTTATGAGATAAGAAAAATGTCAGGTGTGGGATTCGAACCCACGCTCCTTATAGGAATCAAATCTTAAGTTTGACGCCTTAACCACTCGGCCAACCTGACTCATTCATTGATTCAGTAAAACACTATACATTAAATGTATACCCCCTCTCCCTCATCAATAATAGAATATAAATTCATAACAATTTAAAAATACATTAGTGTGTTTATAGATATTACGATGATAGCTTCACAATTCATAGCTTTACAAGCAATTTTTCAAAGTTTTCTTTTTATACAATACCCTCACAGAGCAAAAGAAGTGTTTATATGCTTCGATAGTAATGGAAGCCGAAATGAGAGTTGGCCTTCTAAATGGAATAGAATGGAACCATATGCAGCCACTAATGCAGCAACCCTCAGATATCCAATACCCACCAACAGTACTATGTATAAACTAAAACTAAGAAAAGGCAATGATCTCACTCAAGATTCGGAATGGTTGGAACTCTATAGCAAACCCCCCACCACTTTTAATAATAGTACAAATACTGAAATGAATCATGACACAAATCAGTTTGTAATTTGGTATATAGCAGTTTGTTGTTCATCGCTCGTGCTTAAATTAATACTTACAAGTGTTTTAAAATGTCTCAAGGTCTGACTTGTTCGAATTGTCTAACGAGGGAGTTGATAGATAAGCATAGGAATGGTAAAAATTTGTATGATTTTACTAAGGAAGAACTCCGGAATTTTCCACTGCAGTATCTAATTGAAAAAGCTGGCCCAGTTGAGCTTCTTTATACATGGCATAAACTACCACGGGAGCACACACAAAATTTTGAACTTGAAATTCAACTACCTTGTTTTGTACATCACAATCGTCCCGAATGGCATAACCATGTAGATGGTCCTCCATGCCGGCAATCTAGATGTCATGTATGTAAATGGGGATTGGAAAGATGTGGTTAATATTTATTTCAATGTTACATTAAATAATTATATTTTATATATGAATATGTGGTGAAACAATAAAACAATAATTCATAATGTATATGTTTTTTTATTTATAAATTACAAATCCAATAAATACAAATCAAAACTATCACAACTTAATTCGGGTTCATCCAAATCAACACTATCCCATCCTTCTTCAGGCTCTTCCATTTCCATCAAACGGTCAGCATATTTTAGTAAAATCTCTAATTTTTTATCACTACTATCTTCAGTAATTAGATGATGCCCCCACGCCAAGGTATTTACATCTCCAGGTATAACATACCTTTTGTCATCTGCTGATGATAGGGCTACTTTATTTTTTAATTCAGTGTGAATGGTGTGTAAATTGGAGGTAAATATAGACATTTTACGAAATATTATACCACCGTTTTCAACAATCTGGACATAATCAGAAAAATCTATTTGATGTTTAACAACACTTTTGGAAACACCTTTTGCCTTTTTCATGACCTCACCAGCTTTAACACAGTAAGCTTTAGCACCGGTACCATAAAACGCCTCAATAGGTCTTCCAGCATACTCATCCTTCATTTTTCCGACTACAGACTTTGTTTTGGGTATGTTATGGATGTTGTCAATACTATAATTTGATGTATCAAAATATTGAATATTTTTCTTGATGTCATCATAAACATTGTCGGTGAATATCTCCAAAATTAGTGAGTCGGTATCCGTATAGAGAACAGTGGCTTTATCACCATAAGTGGACTTGATGTAACCATATAGAAATTCATAGATGATAGTCTTTGAAATATCCAAAATTGAAAATCCGACGTAGAGTGGTTTATCATAAACAACCTTTAATTTTTTCAATTGAACTGCTACTAAGTTTTCATCAAATATTGAACAGGATTTAAAATGTGGTAGGGCTATTAACGCTCTTGCACCCAACAGACCTTTTTTATTTTCCCAGCACGAGCACAGTTTAATGTTTTGTCTTTTATCAACGTTTTCCATTGTTTTTCCAAATATTGAATTAATAAACAATTTGAAGAGATCTCTCTCAAATTCGTTCTTAGCAGAATTTCGAAGATTTGAATTTAATTCAATATATGATCCAAGCCATGACGATTGGGAAAATTCTATTATCCTATAGATTTTTTTCAATTTTAATCCATATTTTAAACACTGCTTTAAATTTTTGTAGTAAATGATATATTTATATTTATTACGTAAATTGGGGATTAATTTGGAAGTCTTACTATTTGGAGGAGCCATTTGCTCTGGACAAAACGGTAAATCGTTGTGGTCATCATGCAAGTGTGGTGGATATTCCAAGTCAACTTCTAGAACATAACCTTTTGGTGAATCATCTTCAATGGTCGAACAGTCAAAATTTTTAAATTCATCTTTTTCAAGCCACCTAAAATCACCGGTGGGTAGGTATTCTTTCATTGCTGCTCCGTATAAATTGGTTGCATCTAGGTACATAATATATGATGTTGGTTTCGTAGGATCATAGTTTGGTACAAGTTGATTATTGGCCACAGCTTTTCTTTTACTGCATTGAGCCACTCCACCTCGAATCCCCTTTCTAAAGAAATGTAGAGAATCCACGTCAGTCAAAAGTTCGAGTTCAACTTGGGTATAACGCAACATTGCGTCCCAACTCAAAGATGGTGCTGTCAAATAATGGGCTGGATCTAATTTGTAATGTTCCAAACACACTTTTCTAAAGTTCTCAAAAACATCGGCTAATAATAAAATATCCGATTTTAGATATACAGGCTGTCTATTTTACGAGGGCCACACCAAATATCTCGCTTAATATCTATTGTTGAGGAATAAAGTTTTAGAAATAGTAATTCCATTTTTTGTGAGCTATATTTCAGTAAAAAGAAATTAGAAATCCATAGCCTACTTTGTGAGATATATTACAAAAACCTGAAAAGTAGGAAAACTACAAACGGTTATAGCTCCCTTATTTGAGGAGATACGAAAAAAGTTAAAGGGATAATAGTTGACGGCAAAGACAATAAGAATAATAATATGTATAAAAAAATTCGAAAAACGCAGTTGGCTTTGACATACGCTCTTGTGCAAAAATTAAAAGAACAAATCTCAAAGTAGGCCATGACACCATTAATTTCGTTTATTTTTTCTCTTTCCAGCGATATAAAACATGTCACAAAAATTTTAACTGATAGTGCCAATATTTAATATTTTACGAAAACCACAATTCATATCGTTAAATCGTAAAAATCAGCTATGCCATGATAGTAAAAATTCACTTTATAATAATTATAATTCAGTAATGTGGTACACCCTGTATTTTTTTATATTTTTGGATTCTAAGTATACGTTTTTCTGATTTTAACCATATAAATATGTCATATGTTTGCTCCGGTAGTTATTAAAATATTAATTTTTTGGGAAAGCAAAACTAGCTTTCAGCGTAATTGCAGTTACAAGATGCCGAAGGGATAGCAAAATATTATTTAAAATAAACTACCGGAGCAAACATATGACATATTCATATGGTTGAAATCAGAAAAACGTATAGAATCCAAAAATACAAAAAAATACAGGGTGTTCCATTTAAAAAAACATAACTTGTATCGGTAGATCGTAAATACGATGTTCAATTGTTTTTCTAAAAATGGGATTTTTAAGCCCTTAACATGTCCTACAACTTTTACTTGAAACTTTTTTTTTCTAAAATTACAAATTAAAAAGTTATCGGGGTGATAATTTTCGGTGGAAAACCTTGTACATAATTTTTCGTTTTTTTGGATATTCATTTTGTACTTTTATTTTTATTTATGAGACATTTGTTAGTTTGTATTAAATTGTAATAAATAATTACTGAATTATAATTATTAAAAAGTGAATTTTTACTATCATGGCATAGCTGATTTTTACGCTTTAACGATATGAATTGTGGTTTTCGTAAAATATTAAATATTGGCACTATCAGTTAAAATTTTTGTGACATGTTTTATATCGTTGGAAAGAGAAAAAATAAACGGAATTAATGGTGTCATGGCCTACTTTGAGATTTGTCCTTTTAATTTTTGCACAAGAGCGTATGTCAAAGCCAACTGCGTTTTTCGAATTTTTTGATACATATTATTATTCTTATTGTCTTTGCCGTCAACTATCATCCCTTTAACTTTTTTCGTATCTCCTCAAATAAGGAAGCTATAACCGTTTGTAGTTTTCCTACTTTTCAGGTTTTTGTAATATATCTCACAAAGTAGGCTATGGATTTCTAATTTCTTTTTACTGAAATATAGCTCACAAAAAATGGAATTACTATTTCTAAAACTTTATTCCTCAACAATAGATATTAAGCGAGATATTTGGTGTGGCCCTCGTAAAATAGACAGCCTGTATATCTGCATACTCTCCCATTGTTTTACATTTGAAGGTATTCCATGTTTTATTAGCTCGCTCATAATCCTCATCAGGGATATACTCATTTGTTAAGTCATTGTAAAATTTATCTTTTGAGGGTAATTGGGGTTCTTCTAGTTTTTCAATCGAGTCCACATAATTATATGGAAAGACCCCTTTCCGCCTGATTAAACTAAACTCTTCATCCTTTTCAAAGTACTTTCTGGTTTCAACACATTGAGGAGACTCTAAACTTTGACTTAGTTTGTCGAGGGACCTAGATAAAAATCTAAAAGAGTCTACAAATTTCAATCTCAGATATGTATCAGGTACCTTAGGATTTATAGATTTTTCGACAAGAATTGATTTGGAGAATGAAATATATTTTTCTTTGGTTTGCGCTATGACGGAAACAGTCTCCTTTTTGCATGCCAGCTTTTTTATGAATAGATGGCTGTCGTAATTTGTCAGGTTGTGGAAGAACACTGGTATGAATTTCGGAACTTTATAGTTCAAATTACAAATAGAATGTGCAGGCCCACGGAAGCGACCTGTCAAATAACAGTGATCACGTACTTTTATATCACCAAGCTTAAAGTCTTTCTTACAAATGTGACAGCATACAGCATTTTCGTATTCGATTTTCTCTTGGTCTGAAAGGGGGAGCATCTCTTTAATATGTTTCAAGTGTGTGTTATATAAATCCAGAGCTGTTTCATCCAACTTTTTAGAGAATACTTCAGCAGCATCGGAACCTCGATATGTTATAATTTTCGAGTATTTATCATCAAAATTACATTTCACGTAAAATGCGAAAGAATATGGTACATGTTCACATAATTTCACTGTGAATGATTTTTCATCAGAAGGTTCATTATGATGGATGGGTTTCAACAAACTTTCGAAATCTGCATATATGACGAATGGGACCGGCAATTGTTTCTCAAAATTTATAAGTTTAAGAATATTTTCAGGCACTGATTCTCCATATTTATTTATCTTGAAATCAGTAGTTGGTATTTTCGTGCATGTATGGTTACAGTCATTTTTCTCATGTGCTTTTAGCTGTTCTATTTTTCCAAATGATTGTAGACATCCATCACAAATATGTAACCTTCCATTATGTTTTGATTTTTGGCTTGACACTAATTTTGATAAGTCTTTTATGAGAGTATAATGGCTTCTACCTGTATTATCTGATACAAGTAGCAAATTAACATGTGTAGCTTGACGACATGAAGTAAAATGTAAAGGTCCAACTACTTCAGTAATTGTTTTTCCATCCTTGAATTCTGTTTCAATACCAAACACATTAACGGAGATGTTGTTCATTTTTTCGAATTTGGAGATGTCTTTCAATTTCATAGGAAACTCTAAACCATAAAAATTTAATAAAGTTTCATAATGTGGATATGAACTTATTTTCACTGGATCGGCTTTTGGTGGGAAAATAGATGCATTAATTGACCAAGCAAAACAAGCATTGTCTTGGTTTTGTATGTTTAAAACCGCTTTCTTTAATCCTATAGCTTTAGGTAGCTTAATATATGATGAAGCTGCTACTGGAGTAAACCTATTAATGTTTACATCAAGAAACATTATATGTTTCAATGTCCAGCCAGAATCCTTTTCTTGAAATTCGAATGATTGTGAAATCATCTCTTCTTTAAATTCTTTGAAAATCTGCTGCAAGTCTGTTGAAATAGTTATTATTTTATTCTTTGTATTGAATGACTTTATGTCAGACATCTCCTTTTCGGGTAGAACATAAAGCCCAAACACTTCCAAATTAATTTTAAGGGTATAGTGTTTCAGCAAGTATTCATTAATTATAGCAAATACTTTTAGTTTTATTTCTTCTAGAAAATCAGAATAATCGATGTGTGTTTTAGGACTAGTAAACCGATAACTAGCAATTCTATTTTTGAATGCGTGATGAAGTTTGTCTACACCATTTCCCAAATTACTAATAATAGGCCTATTAATTTTTTTATAGCTTGATGGATTGTCTATTTTTTTATTAATCCAATTTTTATTATATAAATCATGACAGTTTTTATTAATATGTCGTGATAAGTTAAAAGATGATGAAAACATTTTTCCACATTGACCGCAAATGTTTCTATTAAAACCACTTGTAGAAGGTACACTATTTCCACCATTTGTAGAAGGCATACTATCAGTCTTTTGTTTTTTGTTTTCATCACTTATTAGTACATTATCACTTTTTCGTTTGTTATTACGAAGAATGAGACAGTATTGACGAATATGTCGAACTAAATTGCTCTTAGACGAAAACTCCTTTTTACAATGTTCACACTTCATTATTGTGTTCGCAATAAAACTAGACTGAACAAATATGTTTTATCGTTTGTTATATATTATAAAATCTCACAGGGAGAAGGGATACAATTATTTCTATTAGTAAGCCGGTGATTAGATGTAAACATGTGTGGATATAAGTTACACATGTGGTAAAATCTGGTGAGCAGATTGCGACTTTGAGGCCAATGACTCACATTAACATCTGGTAAACAGATAGTGACTTTGGGGTCATCGACTAACATCTGGTTTCGCTTAAATGTCTAGACTTGTTAAAAATAAATAGACTTTAAATGTGTTTCATTTTTTATTATGACATTATAAAATTTTCATAAAGATAAAATACATTTGACAAAGAACACATACATTTAGATTTTAAATGATAAAAACATCGAGGTTCAGAAAACTGGAGCGGTGGATGGTCTTCTAACTCGTATACAGGTTTAGATGAATATTTTCTTATGTACGAGGCCTTTTCTCCTCCCTTTACATGAATTATTTCTTCAGTATCGGTTAACTCTCGAACAATTTTCCCAAACTTGAAAAATGGTGTACACCCTTCATTCCAATTAATACAGTGATAATTATGTATTAACCACTTCACTTGCTTCTCCAAATCTGGTGGTAGGAGCTTTATAGAAAATGGAGGTTTAAAAATATAATGTGCTGTTTTATAGCCATTGTAGGCTGCCAGCTCCTTGACAATAAACTTATTTTTTTCTACTTTGAATCCTTGCACATCCAAAATTAATGGCATATTTTTATGTTTGCTAGTCTTCTCACTAGAGAAACTTTTAAACTATATATTTCAACTGCTTTTTTTAAATCTCTAAGTTTTTGCTGGTACTCTTCTAACGCCTTTCTGTACTTAGAGATCATCATGAACTAACTTGGTAGTTTACATTATTTTCCTTAAATGAATTAAGCCTGTCTAACTATCTTTGTCATTGGATTATACCGGAATACACGATCATGCAAAATTAAGCAGTATGCGGTAGTGTCTTTTGGAATATTTTCGCTTGTTTCAAATTCGATGCGCATGACAACTGATCCTGACTGCACAGTCTCCTTTTGACGAGAACAGTCGATGTGAGTTATGGGTGAAATAGATTTGAATTCTTTAGGTGTAAATATAGGTTCGTTTCCAGTTTCATAGTACGAGTGGCGGAAATTTGAAAACATTTCATATAAAGTCGCATATTTGTTATTTTTGAAATCCAAATATAAATCACTGTAAGGATATCTCTCCGAATTTAAGAAAACTCTAGCGTTAGTAATATTACAATTATCAAATGTACTCATGTTGGAAGTTAGTTTATTTTTTTTATCAGTTTGTAACCCGAGAATTAAGTGTCGTGCAGTTTCTAACTTTATACTACTCTTCAAAGTATAATTATGTCTGGTGGTTTGTGGAAGTAAGGTGTATTCTATAATTTCCCAACTTCTAAATGCAATAAAAATTTCCAAGTTTTTATCTAATATTTTCGTTAGCGCCAATTGTTGTGGTATTCCTACGGAAACATGTGGCACTTTCCAATAAAGCTTATCGATAGTAATTTTGGGTTTTTCCGTATCATCGACACTAGTTACCGCATCTAAGTCGTTACTACTCCGAATTAAAACTAATTCTTGCTTCATATTTAATATAATTTTTCTGTAATCCTCAAAAAATCCCATTAACATTTTAAGTGGGATGCAAACATTAAATTTATCAGTATCGGGTATAATACTATCTTTAGGAAACCATCCGGCATTTTGAAGTTTGATGCTTTCGCTTTCATTGAAAGACAAATATCCTTTAAGAGTAGAAGTCACTCCTACATTTCGAACCGAATCAAGTACAATACCGCTGAGTTCATATCGAATTTCTCTAAAGAGAAAACTGAAGGCATTATTTATTAATTTTAACTTTGTAACTGGTTTCCCATCATCTTTCCTTAGATTTCCCTCTAAATATAGAATACTTTCACTTGGTAAGGTGTAGGCGTCCAGTTCTTGGATTGGAATTCTAATTTCATCATTATAATTAAATTCAGTGGCTACGAAAGGCTGATAGTTGTGGTATTCGAAGTCAATAATTGAATTATCGACTAGAGGTTGCTGCGTGACATTTAAAATGTCCATTATATGAGTACTTCAAAACCAAGAGACGGCAGAAAAATTTTGTTCTGAGGTGTTACTGGGCTAACGCTCTTCTTATTACTGAGTAAAAATTCATCCTTAGATTTTCTTTTATAACTCCGTTTAGATATTTTTGGAATATTGTATTTAGAATTATAGCGGACTACCATCGTTTAGGATTTCTTCAAATGCAGTCTGACTGTAACGGTCTCTTGGCGGAAATTGACGACATTCGAATCTTGATCGACTATTTTAACGGTAATCGAGTTGATTGTCTTAACGCTTACGGGAAAATATAGGACGTTTAAAGGTGATTCTACTATTTTATAGCCTGGAGCCACCGTTGGAAAGAACTGGTGAATTATGTGAACAGGGCTACCATTAGAATAAGATCCAGTAGCAATATTGCAATCAATACATAAAGCATTCACCTTAATTATTTGTACTGGAAAGTCGGATTCATTTAGTTCATTAGCTATAAGAACCCTTTTCTCAAATCCCAAGAGATGCCCTATGGAATTTTCAGATGAGAAATCAATATCAACATTTGCTTTTATTTTAACCGTTGATGTATTACGATTAGCAATAATATGAATATTATTGGGATGTTCAATGACTTTTTGAAGATAATCGTTAAGGTCATCAATTTCATAAGCCCCAACAGGAATAGTTGTGGTTATATCCCCGTAAGTAAATTTGTTGTTTGTTTCATCAATGTTTGGTATTACATTGAAAGTTTCAAAATTCACCAAGCCAATAACGTAATCAAAATCGTCCTCTAAATATATTGGTGGATTGAAATCGGCGCTCAAGATGGAGGAATTTCCAGTAAGTGAAAATGTTAAAGACATGTTACACAATTCAAATGTATTTACGTAATAAACGGATTTTCCTTATTTACATACATTATATAAAAATTTTATACATAAATGTCCACAATTATTTGAATTATATGTTTGCATCTGATCATGATTATAGTTAACTTTATTCAAGCTACCATCACTAAAGAAATAACTTGTTACTTCATTTGGTGGTCTTAAGTTTCCATAACTATCAAAATAGATTATTGAGTTATTATTCTTCACATATGCTGTCCAGTGAGTACCGGGGCCTGATGATATATCCAAATTAATAATACCACATTCATTTTTTCTCATCTTTACTGGTAAAGTATTTCTCATGTATATTCCACGAAACTTTGGTATATGTAATTTTTTTACGTATCTCATTAAATCTATGTTTGTTAGTGCTCGACGAGGTAGCTTTATAGGGAGTTTTTTGAATATGGGGCTAGATATAATCCCATGCCTTTTTTGTATGGTCTTAAGTATAAACCTTTTCCTACTGCAACTTGCTCCATAGCTAAGTTATGTCTTTTATCCTCCTCAAGCTTTTGTTTTGCAGCCTTTGCGTCGTTAACAGCCTTCGCAATTCCCGCTGCGCCTCCACCAATACTTCCAAGAGCTCCTAATGCAGCAAATAAAGGAATAAGGAAAGGTAGAAAACCACCTGTTTTTGGAATGGGAATTATTCGTTTCCTTGGTGAAAAGAGTTTCTTTGTTCCTATTGATGATAAAGCTTGTTGTGCGACTTTAATAAGATTATTAGAATTACTTCCTTGAATACCACGTCGTGCTCGTTGTACTGCGTTATTAAAACTTATCTTACGTAGCCCTCTACCACGTCTCTGTCTGGAATGCTTTTTTCTACGCATACCCATTCCCAGTTTAGTTTTAGCCTTCATAATGCCTGTTATACCTAAGGCGGCAATTTTTTCTCCAACTGAAGAATCACCCGCTTTTAGCCGTTGATATGCTTTTTCTGCTAATACTTTATCAGCTTGATGTCTATTGCTTATATCTTTTGAACGGGAATAAGCAATGTCGTGCTCTTTGCAATATTCGTCTAATGGATTAACACCAATATCACCTCTCGCAATTCTCTTAGATAGTTTTGTTCCTGGGCCACAATAATTGTAGCCTGGTATATGCAATTCAAAAGGGAGTTTATCAATAAGCTTATTAATAAATCCTGACCCTCTCTTTGCAGACTTTAGTTTATGATTAACTAAGGATGGGTTGTGTACAATCATTATATAACTTGTTGAAAGTCTTATACAGAACTAAGTTTTTAGCGATGTACAATCTTATATATAGTCAAGATAATGATTTATAACACAGTTCGTTAGATTTAGTTTTACAATGAAGATCGAAAAACAAAATGTTACATTACCTGTTATTAACCAAGATGAGTGTTTGTTAGAAAATAATTATCAAAAACATGGCGAACTATTTGGGGGTTCATCCAAGCGTGCATTGATTGTTGGATGTTCGGGTTGTGGCAAGACTAATTTACTTGTCACGTTACTAATACACCCTAATGGACTCAGATTTGAGAATGTTTACCTCTACTCAAAGTCCCTATACCAACCAAAATATGAATATCTGAGAAAGTTATTTAAACCAATGAAAGAAATAGGTTATTTTGAATTTAGTGATGGAGAATATGTTATACCAGCTCAAGAGATCAGACCCAATTCAATTATTATCTTCGATGATGTAGCGTCATGTAATCAAAATATTATGCGAGATTATTTTTGTTTTGGGCGTCACAAAAATACAGACTGTTTTTATTTATGTCAAACGTACTCATCGATCCAAAAGCAACTCATCCGAGACAATAGTAATTTAATAGTAATTTTTCAACAGGATAATACAAATCTGAAACATATTTATAATGACCATGTAAATGTCGATATGTCGTTTCAATTATTCAAAGATCTTTGCTCTCTGTGTTGGAAAGAGTCATTCGGATTTGTTGTTATAGATAAAGATTGTACAATAAATAATGGAAGGTATAGGAAAGGTTTTTGATAATTACATCAAGTTGTAATAGTATATTAATACATAATGAGCTGAGCGAAATGTAGTGCTTATTAATAATCCGAAGCGTAAAGATGGATAAAAAGTTAGCTAAGGAACTAATAAAAACCAGAAAATCAGTGAGGCAGAAATATCAGTCTCTAAAATCCGATGTCGCACAATCACAAGTTCATTTGGAGAAAAGCTTCAAACCCATTACTGAGCCATTGCAAAAATTATTACAAAACATAAAATCAGAGGTCTCAATTAAAAAAGAACCTGATGAATTTAAGTCAGAGCAAAGTAGAACTTCTACCCCTAGAAAATCCCCAGTAAATATTTTAGACAAATATATGCCCACATTGCCTATGACTGGACTTAGTTTCTTGGAGGATACTTATCAATTTGACCCAACCCAACATTCAATCGTGGATGAGCAGAATAGTAGCGATTTAGTTAATGAAGAAGTTGATAAAAGTCGTGCGTATATGCAAGAATTATCAAAATCAAGGGCTTACACAGATTATTTGGAAGCATATGAACCTTTACCAAGAACGTATATTGATGAATCTATAACAGGGGATGAATCAGAATATGATCGTACATATGGCATAACACACGATGTTGGAACTGAAAAATTTAAAATAGGTGATTCCGAATTAAAAATTGTTGGTAAAGACGTAAAAGTGAAGGACATAGTATATCCTGGTACCGTTGGGCTGTATGAATTACTGTTTAAGAAAAATCCTAAAGCTTATAATAAATTAGAATTAGATCATTATATGGATATATTAAAACGTACTAATACCTATCGCAGAAATTTTGATTCCACAGAGCAAATTCAAAGCAATAATACTATAAAGTATAGAAGTATCATAAGACCCTATTTAATAGATAAAGGTTTATTGAAATCTACTACGGTTCCAAGATCATCTTCATTTAGTAAACCACTACCACCCAATACTAGATCTCAAACTAGTATTCGCCCCAGATCTCAATCATTTAAGCAAAGTGGTGGAATGTTGAACTTATCCAACAACAAAATTGATTATGTATATTTTGATAATCCGAATGAGCTCGTGAATAGATTAAGGCTTTTAGTAGCTTCCCAAATGGCTGGAAATAATGGACACAATAATGAAATTGCCTCAATACTCGAAGAATTGAGAGAATTAAAAATTATTAAATAATGGTCACACATCTATTTTCCTCACAGTATACATCTAGCACTCATCATGCCTATTGATAAATTTGGTAGACATATGCTTGCTTATCGGTCAACACCTTACCCCATAACATCACCTCTTTTAACTGCAACTGAAGATTTTGCTACCAGTCTATCCAGTCTTTGTCTTATACAAATTCGAGGTGTGGCAAAGAAAACATTAAACCATAAAACGTTAATTTATTACGTGTTAGATAGTGGTACTACAACATATACATTACCTATTTCGGGTACAATTGAAAGCATAAACTTACCTTTGAATGTCACAATGTTTTTAAACAATGGTAATTATGATCAGGATAATAAAACGCTCAGTAAAGGAGATAATCTATCATTTCCACTTCCAAGTGTAGACCCAAAACCACCTCTTTTTGTTGAAATTGTACTGCGTTGCCCCTTAGTAAGAAATGAGTAATATTAAAGAGGAAGTAGTTAATGAATTACATAAATCAGCCAGGAAAAATTTTCGAAGGAGACATGTCATTGTTAAAGGCTTAAACGACCTTATACAAGCGGACCTTGTAGAAATGATCCCATATTCTAAAATCAACAAGGGATACAAGTATATTCTGGTTGTTATTAATGTATTTTCAAAGTTTGTTTGGTGTGAAGCTGTGAAAAATAAAACTGGGAAAGAAGTAACTCACGCAATGGAAAAAATTTTATCCCAGAATAAAATAAAGCCTAAAAATTTACAAACCGATATGGGTAAAGAATTTTACAACAAAGATTTTAAAGAACTAATGAATAAATTTAAAATTAACCATTACAGTACATATTCCAATTTGAAAGCAAGTGTAGTGGAACGTGTAAATCGTACTCTAAAAAACTTAATGTGGCGACAATTTAGTTTACAAGGAAACTACAAATGGATAAATATTTTATCGGACATTGTAGAAAAATATAATAACACTACACACAAAACTACTGGTTTGAAACCAAAAAGCGTAACGAAGAAAGATGAACAGCGTTTGCTGCGACATGTATATAGTCATCTGAAGACAGTAGATCCACAGAAACAAAAATTTATAGAAGGCGACTCGGTAAGAATAAGTAAATACCGAGAAGCTTTTTCAAAGGGCTATACTCCCAATTGGTCAAATGAAGTTTTTAAGATACGTAAAGTACGAAATACAAATCCCACTACTTTTATTTTAGAAGATCAGGAAGGTAATGAAATTCAAGGAGGATTTTATGGATATGAAATTCAGAAAGTAAAACATCCTGATATATATCTTGTGGAGAAGGTTTTACGAAGAAAACAGAACAAACTCTACGTCAAGTGGCTGGGCTTAAGCGGAAAATTTAATTCCTGGATTAATAAAAATGAATTAGTATAACACATGTAAAACTTATTCTAATTAAATAAAAAAAATTATTTGTTATATGTTGTTTTTATTTCAAATCTTTCATTAAATATATTACATCTGTGATTTGTATCTAAAATAGGATCAAGTAACTTTGAGGCTGCCTCGATTCTTCTACAAAAGCGAAATCTGTCCACTGCCAAAAATTCCCAATATTTCTTCCTAGTCATACTATAAGCAAAACTCCATGTAATTAGATGATGCAGTTTATTATACTTTTCATTAAACGTTACTTTCTTCATTACACTGTTGTACTACATACGCTTTCAAAGACATCAGGATAAGTATAAATTAATTCCAGAATCATGCAGATATTTTCACTTTTTGGATTATCTTCTGGTTTAAGTATATTTAGAGCATTTTCAATAATATTACCGCTTTGACTTTGTAATCCTCTACGTAAAATCTTGAAATAGTTTTCAAATTGTAGATTTTTTATCATTTCGATTCTGTAGTTCACTAGGGGTAGTATTTCTATTAAACAACATACTGTTTCATATGCCAAATATATGTAGTTATCTTCTTTTGAAATTCTAATCACTCGAGCATTTGAAAACTGATCGAAATGTATGCAAATGTTTCCCTCGTGTATTGTATCTGGTTTTTCATTGTAATACAGGAATTCATGATTACTCCTTGATTAGTTAAAAATTTCTTCCAATCAGCTTCATTGAAAACCACTTGATCACCTTTGTTTCCAGATAACGTTACACAAGGTACATAACCAAAATCACATGAAATTCCCACCGAAACAAACTTGCACTTGGATTTATTTAACTTATATTTTCTCTCACCGATTACTTTTGGAGTATTATCTTCTTTCTTGAACTCAGGTAAACTTGATGGAGTATCCAGCTGAGTCACATAATGAGCGAAGAAATTTAATGGCCTAGACATTTTTGACGACTAATACATGCTAGGAATATGTCATGAGTTATATATGCACTCCCCCCACCAGTTTAGTCACTTCTGGACAGATGTTCTAAACCTGATAAACAAATGTTACATCTGTTCCTTAAATATATACATCTAGCCGGATATATGACCTGACTTGTCTAGACAAGTTTTAACCATATGTGGAAACATCTGTTCCTCAAATGCTTACTTCTAGCCAGATGTAAATGTCTAGACAAAAAATTAAAGCATATGTGCACCAGATGTACACTATGTGGTCACTAGACAAAAAATTAAAGCACATGTGCACCAGATGTACACCATGTGGTCATTAGATGAGCTTAACTGTGGGAATAGTACGTTGGATTGATCCCCACGACGCATGTTACTACCTCCCACCTTTTATCGTACTTGAAACGTCTCCAGATGTAGATTGTAGATGATTCACTGCTTCCGTTTGTGGTGAGGGATTTGCTTTTAAATAGAGATTAAATGAGATTCTTTGAGTAATACTTACTATCTGTTATATCACCGTGAACAGTTATGACTGATATTAGATGCGAATCTTGGGACGGTGATAATTTTTCAAGTTATGCTCCTTTGCAAGACATACAAACCAAAAATATTTTGAAAAGTGCTTATTCTGTAATTGGGAAGTCTAAGAAAGTCAAAAAGGATTTCCGACTTGCGGAACGAGAAAGACTACGTAAGCTTGACGAAGAAAAGAAAAAATTTGAAATAGACAGTGCAGAAGAGAACTTAATTTCCGAAGACAAATAAAAGTGACTGTCAAAGTCCATCATGGAGATCGAACAAGTTTTTTTTTCTGATGATGACGGCATACAAGAAGACAGTACAGAAATTGATGATAAAATAAATAGAAGTGTCTCAATGAACAGTTTTAAATTTTTGAATTATAATGCTTTTCAGAAAGTGTGCGTAACTCAGTACATTTTAGTTTTGGATGAAAACAATCTATGTTTAACATGTTTTTATGAAGCAGTTTCAGGGTTGGACTTTGACGTTGAAGGACAGCACAAAACTGAACATTTCACAGGTGGTGTTAACGAACTTATTCAAAAATGTGTTTCTTGCATTATTTGTGGATTAAATTTATATCAATTCTGTCTGATTGAATTTTGTAATATGTGTAATAATATATAATCAATAAAATAGTTATACTTCTAAACTCTATTTAAACTTTATACCTTTCTCTTCCCACCTATAAGCAAAAAATAATATGTATTTCATACCGTTAAAAATATCTCTGTGTTTAAATTATTAAGAACTGAAGTCTTACGCCATCTGTATTATATTAAATTTATGAAATAAATCAGTAGCTAAATGTATGTGGACATCTGGCTTTGTAAATTGAATAAGTTGTGTATAAATTAGTAAAAGCCACAGATGGCAATGTATGTTTCAATTTCGTTCAAAGGCGTGCTATTTATAGCCTTTGGTGTTGACTCGATGTAAGGCGTTATAATATTTCTAAAAGCCTCTATTTTCGAAGCCTGTACTTAATTTAATTTAATAGGTATATTGTGTTCTATTTACTGTGAAATCAAGTGATTAATATACCTCTATTTCACAGAAATTATATGAGTGAAGTTATTCTGTTAAACTAAGGTGATTTTGTGAAATTTAAATGTGTTCACCTGCATCCTATAGGTACATTCTACAGGTGTTTTCTGTGAAATTTGAATGTGTGTATATTGGATTACCTTAAATGGATTACTTTATATGATTTTTCGTAAGTAGACCACTTTTTTTAGTATTATATTGAAGAAGAATTAGACCATTCTTCAGAAAGGTAAATTAATTAAAAAAATATCAGTGATTTGAATTTACTGTAATTTAAAATAGACTTTTTCGACATTTATCACTCTATGGTTTTAGTATAAGGTAGATAATAATAGAAAATTCAAGAACCCAAATAAATTTATTAGCGAAATATACAATTAAAAAAATGAAATATGTTTTTTTCACAAACAATTCAATCAATTTCGAATTTACAATAATAATTAACACTTTTAATCTAATTTAAAACTAAGTAGCACATTATTATATGTATATATATTTTAGTTAAGCATGTTCAACATAATGGAAGCAATAATTTAAACAATTAAACAATTAAAGTTCGTCAATGTTGTGTGCCACTTTAGAACCAATTAAAATAGCCTGATTTATATTGTCTAATGCCTGTTGAACTCTTGCAATTTTCTTCTGGTACTTCTTTAATTTCTTAAGAATGTCTAATTTTTTTCGCTGTTTTTTTTGCACAAAACCATTACTCCTTTTAATGAACTGCTTTAATTCGGTTATGTATTCATTACAAGATTCTTTCTCCGCTGCCACGTCTGTAAAATGATTAAATGTAACGTCACTTTCATTTTCGTCGCTATCGGTAATGTCCTCATATTTTTGGGTGGAGATTGTGATAGGAGGTACCTCCAATTTCATGGCGGTGTCTTCATGGTCACTTTCTTCGTATTGGCTAATATCCTCATATTTCGGCGTAGACGTTGCAATGGGATTAGGTAATTTTCTTGATGTGCCGATGGGCTTTATTTTAGAAAAGGATCCATTTGTAATAACAAAATCGCTTTCACAACTTGTATTTGAATTGTCACAATGTTTGGACGTACTAGGCATTTCTTCAAAATTTGTATGGTTCGCTAATAATCTTAAATGTTGTAAGATTTTCATTGATTCCCCCTGTTGAGAAACTGCTGTCTGCTTCGAGGAACCGGCAATAACTTTCATTATTCTAATTGTATATCTCTCTAATAAATTTATTTGAACTGAGCTCTGAATATTGTTGGGGATATTTATTATATCGTAGTTTGATAAAAATGTTACCCCTACTAAGAAGCTCCCCCAGTATTAGATTTTTATGCAATATTAATTCCCGGTCATACAGCAGTAATGTTGGATTTTTTCACTAGAATGTGTAACCGCGTTGGTAGCTTCTAGTTCGCGGATATTTATTTATATATTTATTTCAAGCAACTGTTAAACCCCCTGGACTCAATTATTTCTAGGCGTGTGGGATTTGAACTTTATAAACTTTGTGAATCTGTTTTTTGATCATGTCTCATAGACAGATATTTTAACTTGCAATATACATATTTTATTGTCCTATAAACTCTTGGAAATATGAAAACTTGTTGGTAACTTTAGAGAGCCATATGTCATGCCTTTTACACATCCTATATTTCCCAATCGTATTAAATATATCGTGTGTAATATATTTGTTTAAATACATCAAATCGCCCACCTCTGAGATATATAGGTCATTACCCCCCCTACCTTGACCTTGATCACTGATCATGCTCCGTTGCTCCGTTATTGTTCTCATTACCATACTACTGTGGTAAGTATGGTTAGATATTCTTGTTGTGTATATTTTCTTTATGTGGAGTCAAAAGTTAAGATTCGATGACTATGTAATAATTATTGCAGTTGAGTCATGTTACAAATTTTTGTTTTATTTGTAAGTACATATTCACCATTGTTAGTTAAACAGGTAAGAGGTTGTTAAAGCATTAAATATGAATAGACAAGTTCACTAATTACTCTTAGAAGGAACCAATAAATCAGTGCTTAGTGCGTTAACAAGAGAGAGAGTACTATTAAATTAAATTTAATGTGGTAGTTAAAATACAAGCTGCCCACTATATAATGGGCCAAACTGCAACAGTAGGTTTCTTGACTACTTAGATTAAAATAATTTTAATTTTACACAATTGGGTGCATTGTGCTACATTCTTTTTTTACATAAAATTCAATGCTGCTATAAAAACAAATATTACTTATTTTAAAAGTTGATGCTCAAATAAATTAATGACGATCAAAATAAATTGGGCGTTCGCAGCATCCTCTACGTTATTCGCCTTAATTGTTAATACGAGTTTTCTTAGTTGCTAAAAATACCATATACCAAATTTAGATCAAAGCACGTTAATAGTGATATAACAAAAAAATTAAATGAAAAAATAATACAGTTACAGATTACGAACATAATTTATCATTATATTTTCTTAATCTGCAGGTCTAATAATCTCTCTCCTAGAATTTCTTAATTGCATTGTCTTTACCTTTTTTGTTTTCAAATTGCTAGTTCTGCTTTCTCAATTTTATCTTAATAAATATCTATTTTTTTTAAATACGTTGGTGGATTTCTTTTTATTTTTTGATACTTTCATAGTTAAAACTTCAATGACTTGATATTTTCTTTTCCTTTATTAAAGGGGTCATGAATAAAATGCAGTCAATAAAATTAAGCTTTTAGTCTAGATACACACTTGATAAATAATTGCGTAAGACGGTGTCTTTATTATTGAGGTAAGTATAGGTATTTATATCAATGACTTTATTCATTCATTTTGAACTGTTTAATAGTTTGTACATAATAGATCTGAAAATTTTGTCTCCTGTGCTTTACATAAAATGCCTATAATTATATACTCTGTAATTACCGTTCTTTTAAAAAGAATCATAACTTTCTGTCAAAGAGGACATCAGCAGTTATAAATCATTTTAAATTATGCTTCCTCTAAAGGGCTATCGGATACGCCTGTATTAGCAGTATTTTATTCTTTTTGAATTCCATCTTTTCTTTTTATTCACTGGCTTTAAAGGAAGTTAAATTAGTATAAAATATGCATAATATTCTCCATTGTATTTCCGCCTATTTCATTTTTATCTTTGAACTTTTTATAAACTCTAGTTTTATTAAGAGAAAGACTGGAAGTATTGTTTTTAGGGTATCCTTCCGTCTGTAATTTAGAATAAAAAGTCGTGTAAATTAGGTAAAGGAGTTCAAAAAGGCATCAAGCAAGAAGTTTTGTTTTTATTATATTATATACCGCTCTCAAGTGGATTGGAAATGAAAATTTTATTCCAAGTTTTTATTTCCTGAGGCAAAAAAGAATTTAATTTTAATAATAACTTATCCAGATTCTAGGGACTTAAATGAACTGTATATTTTTATATTGTTGAGATCTTCTTAAATGTAATTATTGGCGTACTTAAATTAACTGGATGTATATTACAGTGAGTTTCTAAATGAAGGATTATTATAGAAATTTTTAGGAAAGTACACAGCGAATATGAATTCGAGTGGACAGTCCGGTAGAGATTTAAAAAAATAGCATTCCATTATATATTTTACCTGTGCGAAGTAACGCTATTCGTTAATCTATGAATGACGTAAGTATATATTTTTAGGAAAATGTTCCACAATGAATGCCAAAAAATTTTCAGTAGACCCATCAATTGCCAGAATGATTTTCAACAGATTTTATTTTGTTTTTTGTTTTGTTTTAACAAAATATTCTCTTTGATTGCATGTTACTTTTTTGGATCTATTTATAACAATGCTTATAACTGGGATATGGATAACTCTATTTTCATTTTTCGAAAATGAGTATCTAGAGAATTATAATACTTACCCCTAGGATCATATTGAAATTTTTAAATTTCAACTCATCGCCAAATAATAAATCATACAATTATGATGCAAATTCAAGTTTACTTATATTACTCTTTAACTCAATTCGTTTAAAAGTAAAAGTAGGTAAGTGGAAGCTTTGAAGAGCACTGTGTATAGTTTTACGGTAGGTAGGTAAAAATCATATTAGTGCCAGAGTAGTAATTAAGCTTCTCCATCAATTTATTAATGCATATTATTTCATCAGTCCCATTCTTTGTATATCACCGGCACCTTCGCCAAAAACTTAAATATCAAAATACAGCCAGGTATCGACTACGGTAATTGTTAGAAAACTAAAGAAATTATATTTGTTAGCAAGACCAATAATCGGGTAATTTAATTTTAAATATTTAGTGACTAAATGTTTTTCTAATACGATATTAAGTTTGTATACACTCAATGACAGAAAGCAGGAAGCAATTATTTAGTGTATAAAATATTATTTTTCTACTCCCTATATAGAAAATACTATTTTGCTCCCTCATTTCAGGGAGCAAAGTAGTACTTTTCCTCCCTCGGGGGGGAAATACTTTGCCTCCCTAGAAGCAACCTTAGCAACGATCCATGTACTTTGATTTTTAACAATATTTACTTATCTAAATACCTATTATGACATTTTGACATATTTGGTTTTTTGATTATCATGCATAAGAAAATATAATGAAATATATATATAACCAATGTAAAACACTGTAAATGGTCGTAGGAAAAATCATATGTATTACACAGGAGCAAAGTGCCATTTCCTCCCTTGGATATTGATGCCCTCCGCCTCGCGTCGGGCATCAAACTATCCGCTGGAGGAAATTATGCACTTTTCTCCCTTGTCATACAAAAAGCTATTGTCACAATCAGTGTCAAGTACTTTCGACACACAATAATGTAATATTTTTTTTTATTAAGGTTGCGATCCCGCTCACTTGAAATTTATTTTCAGTTTATTACAAATGTTTCAAATATTAAATATGCTAGTATATTTCAAATAATTTCAAACCCTAGCTAACGAATGCGGGCTATATACCATGATCTAACGATACTCATTTATTTTCATTTGCAGATGACTCCATTCAGTTGTTATATAATTAACGATTTGCTTCTTTTATTAAACAAAGCTCCCGATTGTAATAGTTAATTCATTAATGTTAGTAAGTACCCCAGTTTTAATTTGGAAGACGTATAGAATTTGTCGACAAATCATTTTGGATTGGTTTAACAAACTGATCTCTTTCTTTACTTAATTTGTGTTAGCTAGAGAACAATACATTATGTAAATCTCTGAGGCTAGGTCGCCAAATAAATTCATGCTCAACTACTTGGACATTTTAAAACCACTGCTTGTTTTTCAAAGCAATATATTTGTATTGTTTAGAGTTAAAAAAGGAAATGCCAGTCTAGCTCTAGATAAAGAGTAATTGGTTGTATGGTTTAAAACGAATTGCATACATAAATCTGACATTATCTATCGTGGAACAAAAAACACTCTTACTCTCTTAAGCACTTTTAAGAAAATTGTTTCAAGAGAAATATAAGCGAGCTGCTAGCTATAGACTGATTATCCACTCTCTTTGAAATTGAACAACGTCGTGGCGTTAATACGGCCTTCATGGCGCCAACCGATATTCGTCAGTTCGAATTGAATTTATGTTAGTCATTGTTCTGTTCAGTACGATAACTCGGCTAAGTGGCTGACAGATATTGATAATAAACCAAGTACTTATAACAATTCTATAAATGTACCAATAAAACAAGGGAAAGCTAAAGTCATTGCCGACTTATATTTTACCATGAATTTAAAATAAGTATTTAAAATGTATTAAAATAAATTTTTGTCAGTTATTCGAAACGTTTCTTTACCAACTGCAATAGTACACAGAGCAATATTATTGAAACCCTTTATACATTTTATATCTAATACATTAAAAAAAAATTGAAGTTTTTTATGTGGGTATATTGCGACATTAATAAGTATACTTATAAGTTAACAATTGCTTTTGTATTGTATTAGTATATCAGGATTTTATTTCCTGAATATCTCAAATAGTATTTCTTTTACTAGCTAGACTGAAACAGTGGATGACTGGATTATAAACTCTTTCAGAAATAGTTTCCACTGGACATCAAAACATCGAATATTTAACTCTCAATGTACGTTTCGTTAATTAATTAATTAAATTTTCATCATGTTGTTCAGATGACTAAAACAATAAAACAGTAGGTATGATACCAACTTGATTACTGAAACGCATATTGAGTGTTAAGTATTCGGTGATTTGGTCTCCATTGTAAACTACTTTTATTGGGATTCTCCAAATCTCTAGATTACGTATATGGATAACATTATGTGAACAAATCTCCTGTTTAACTTTTCTGACGAAAACCATGTCTATCGCTCAAGATATCTGCTAATTTCACATATTTTAGTAACTTCATGTGCCTTGACCACGTTAGAAAGCATATATATGGGGACAGTAGTCATTTGGATACGTTTTCTCTCCTTTCTTGAGCAATTTCCCAGTTGAGGAGATACCGTATCCATTTCTTTGGCAGAATACTGGAGTCAATTCAAAGGCTTGAAAAATCTAGTATTGAATTTGAGGAAAATAGACGAGCCTTGTCTATTGATTACATTGCCATTGAGATGTCTTCTTTAGTTAGAGGAGTTTTGTTTGTGAAGTTCTGCGAAATAATTAGCTATAATAAAAGTTATCCTCTCTCATTTGATTGGCTTATGCGTCATTTGTGACTCTATTCTTTAGTGACGCAACTATAGTATATTCATATTGGAAACATGGCTTATCTTCCTGTCTCCCTTTTATAAGAGTGTTAAATACTGTGCATGTACAACTCCGTACACAATATTATTTAATCGATTACAATTTTCGAAAAAGCATATGGATAGTTGGCATCAACGTAAGCATCACCCCAAGGATATGATGAATAGAACTTACGAAGAACATCCTATTGAGATTATTTAAAATGCTGAATTTTTGGGACTACGTTCTTTAATCGGTGGCGTAACAACAAAACAGAAAGCAGAAGAAGTTATAATCTAAGTGATCAATAGGCGAAGATTATGTAACCTTATCGATAGGGATTGGTTGTTAAAAATAGGATTAATGTATTCATAAATTGAGTCTTGATGTCAGGAATTTGACGAAACAACTTGGGTTGTAACAATTAAAATCTCAAGATTACTATTTCGAATTAAAGGTGATTCTCCTGAAGAAAACCGACTTTACTAGAGAGATCATCCAACAGTTCAAAATATGAGACACAAAACATTACATCATCAACTGATGGTAATGTAAGCCACGAAACATTATAGTCTTTCGTTTCTAAGCCAGACATTCAGTGACAACTTTTATATTGAAGCCGCTCATGAAAACTGATAACAAAGACAAAGCAAATGAGTACAAATTGGCCTATGAGTTAATTTATGTTTTGATAAGGATGAGTAGTTGGGGTAGCAGATTTCTTATTTTGCAGAAGTTGATTGTAATCTTACCATTTTGAGGCTTAACAACTTCATTGGAAGCTATATTTTTTGTTTACCTTCATGTTTGGTTTAGGGTGAATTGGAGAAAGGAGTTGAAATTAGTAGTGAAGTAGATAATGCAAGACTTTAACTGATATATTCAGAAAATTGTGACGTACGTTGTTAGGTCACCTACGAAATGGTATCAAAATATTTTAATAGCTACTTCATTATTCGGCCAGATCAATAGATAGAGGAACCAATAACACACCGACACACGTTAACAAATTTATTAAGTTTGGTATTACAGAGAAAAATAAATATTGATTTCTTTGGCAATACAAATATTTATAGAAGAAAATAGGTAAGTAGATATAATATTTATATAAACGCAATTAAAAATATACAATTAAATTAAAATAAAATAAAACGCAATACATGTGAAAGCAGCTGAAATTTTCTTCGATTCGATTCGAAAGACTTATTTAAATAAAGTTGCAATGAGTAGTGAGTAAGCAAAATATAAAATACAGAGCCACGGAGGAAAACGGGGTGTAAAGTTCTATTGAGAAGATTATTCGAGCGTATTATAGTACAATCAGTTGAATTAATGTATTGTATTACAGGTTGAATGCCTGTTTGATGTGTTTTGTATCCGCGAATCTTTTATTCAACACATGATTCAGAATTGTTTGCTAAAGGATTCTATTCTGCTTTGCACTCTCTATTTAAGCCCTGACTTAGCCGACTTTGTAAATATGTTTGAGAGGAAATAAGACACAAATCGGCTGCAGGCTTTATTTAATATGGGCACTACATAAACTGAACCATTCTCTGCTTGAGCAAAGTGAATATATGCCAGTTGCTGTGTGCATAAAATTGCGGAATTTGAGAAATAACAATAATAGTTCTTTACTTACATAGTTTCTTATTGTAAGCTAGATTATAAACATCGCACTAGAAAGGTGATTAACCAATATTATTTTTACAATAGCATAGTGCAAAGTGCAACTGGTATGGCTTGTAGAAATTCTTCTCGTCAAAATACATGAAGAATATCAACAAATTTAATGGATCTAATGGAAAATTAGCTAGTTAAGGCCAAAGAATATTTTCCCTTACCAACAGGAGATGGCATTATTTCAAAATTGAATGGTGCGAAAATTTTCTGTATTCTTGCTGCTAGTAAGTCGTTCTGGCTAATTAAACTAGACTATCAAAGTTTTTTGTTATGTACCTTTGTTATGTACCTATCTATGGTAGATCTAGATTTTTTAGGTTACCCTATGGAATTACACCCGCGCGACGGAAATATTTCCTGGGAAAATAAAACATTTGTTTAAAAATTTGCAGTGTCGAAATCATATATTTAATGACTTTTTACTTTAGTTTATAAATATTTTTAGATCTATGCCGATGATGATGGTGACACAAACAGATCCACTCTTCCATTATGGAAACCCAACGGCTTAGACGAAAAGGCGCTCCACTGCCGAGCCGCTAAACATCAGTTTCAATAGTTGTTTTCTCTATATCATACACATTTGACAGTGTAGACGTAAATAAAATTGGCAATATTACCGTTTTCATTAAAATTGTATGAATAGAATTGGCAAGGCTTAAAATGATGGATGGCGTAATGGAAATGGGTTTACCGTAAAATATTGTTGAATGTTCAAACAGCAACGCAGTTTTACATTATATATTTTTTTCGCCCTAATGCAGACAGAAATTAAATATATTTTAATACATATTTTCAATACAGTATTGATTGATATTCATATTATTTATTTATATAACAGACGATGAATCCACATCCAATTATCAAAATGGCAGATACACTTCAATTTTTTTATTTCGTCTACAATATTCTCTGCCATCTCAAATTAAGGAAGTGCGTTTATACCTGACAGAAAAATGTTCAACATGCTAAATGCTTTCTTTAAAAATCGTGCAAAATATGCCTACCCCGAGATAGTGCAAAAATCTTTGCGAAAATCGGGAAAACAAGCCTTGTACTTTTATTAAGACATATGGGATTCAACTCTTGTGCAACTAGTATGATAAGTCAGTTTTTTGTAGCAACAGTTGATACACAAGACCTATTTAAGAACAGAATTTCCTATAAACTTGGATCACAGAACGCTTCATTTGTGAAATACAGGGTATTGAAACCACCTTCTAAATCACCGAAGTAACCACGGAAAATTCTAGGAGTTTGAGTTACGTAAGAGAGACGAGGCCCTACACTTTATTGTGGAGTCTGAATCACATCTAATAGTCCTTGGCGTAAAGTAATAAAATGGAGGTTCGTGTGTTCCTTGATGAAGGAGTATAGGGAATGATACCATCCGTTTGAGAAAAATATGTAGATTATAATAATAATAATAATAATAATAATAATATTTATTTGTGGAAAATTGTTTACAAGATTATACGTACAAAAATACTTAATTTATTTACAATAATAATGTATCAACATTGCATAAGTAGGTATAAAAGGTAATATAACAAGCAGATATTTACCACTTAAATCACAGGCGATTTGTCTGTGGCAAATATTTTTCTATAAAAATTTTCTTACGCATATAGTAGTAGTTTACATTATATTGAAGAAAGTTTATAATTATTGTTATTAATGGTGAAGTCTATCAACAGTTAAATGATGAAGGTATTATAGTGTGTCAAATATTTCATTAATAAACACATATTCTTGTTTAATCCAAATTTTTGAGAGTTTCATATAGTAACCATATGACTTGTTTTGAAAGAGTTTAAGCTCTAGAGGTAGTTTGTTAAATATTTTTGCTGAGATATATAAAAAATTTCGTTGGCCTAATCTCTTTTTCATAAACGGAGGCACAAATTTAAGTTCTGTCATATATCTAGTACTATAATTATGCTCTACGTTAGTTACTGGTCTCTTTTTAAATAGGTACTTAATTATTTGCAAGGCATATAGTTCCCGTAAATTACTCACTTGTACTTCTAAGAAAAGCTGCTGGGTTGGGTAGTAGAGTGGTTTTTTTAATGCGATTTTTAAAATTAATTTTTGTGCAGTAGATACATGCTTTAAAAGTATATTATTGGTCGCACCCCAGGTTATTATACCATATGTGATCACCGATTGCACCAGAGCGAAATAAACAGTCCGTAACATTCTAAGGTTCAGTATATTTTTTAGTAATTTAAATGTATATATTAATTTCCTTAGTTTGCTACATACAGCGTACACCTGTTCTTTCCATCTCAAATTGCAATCAATAATCACACCTAGGTATTTCAGCGCTGATTTCTTTTCTATAACGATGTTACAGCCACAGGTATCATCTAATTTGCAGTCCGCTTCATGTATAAGTAATTCACTTAAGTAATGAGGTTGTGAGATCGAGTTCGACGAAAATGTAAGAAAATTAGTTTTGTCGTAGTTCAATTTTAGGTAATTATCATCCAACCACGCTTTAATTTTTTGTAAACATTTTTCAGATTTTAATTTGACTTCCTCCCAACTGTTTCCCTGAATATAAATGGCTGTATCATCAGCGTATGATACAATGTCGCATGTATTTTCTACATTAAAGATATCATTGATATATAGAATAAAGAGGATTGGTCCCAGTACGGTTCCCTGTGGCACACCACTTTTGATTACCAGTGGGTCACCGACTGTTGTTCCAATCTTTACCAATTGTACTCTTTGGGTAATATAACTCTCAATTAATTTTAAAATTTTTCCTCTAAATCCATAAAAAGGGAGTTTTTGAATTAATTTTTTATGCGACACTGTATCAAATGCCTTAGCCAGGTCAAGGAAAACTGTCAGGGAAGGTTTTGATTTATCAATACTATTATACAATTTTTCCGTTAAGTTAATGATGGCATCTTCTGTACTCAGTTTTTCACGGAAACCAAACTGTTGTTTTGCAAGTAAATCATGTTTGTCTATAAATTTTACTATAATTTCTTTTATCGCATATTCGTATATTTTTGCGATATTCGATGTAAGCGAGATTGGACGATAATTGTTAGGTTGGTCAGGCTCACCTTTTTTGTGGACGGGTATCACGAGAGCCTCCTTAAAAATACTTGGAAATATACCTTTGTTTAGGGACATATTTATAATTTTTTTTAATGGTAGAACTATACTATATTTTATTTCTTTAATTGTTTTACTAGTTATTCCGTCTATACCTGGTGAAGTGTCATTTTTTAGATTATTTATAAATCTAATAATATCATTTTCTAATATCGGTCTAATAAAGATGGATGCATTTACCTTATTTTCTTTTATTGTGTTATATATACCATTTATTTCCAAAAAGAAGAAGAAATAACACTGCCTGTCCTTACAGGTTGCCTTAAGACACAGTAATAACATGATAAAATACTTAATCTAATAAAATAAAATACACTATTAATAATCATAACCTACTGACAGGCCAAAAAAAGTACAATTATGTTTTATTTATTATTATTTTTTTTTTTTGGTCCATATAAATGGTTTCTTAATATATACACGGAACTTTTTAAAATTTTAAGTACTATTTCTTTATCAAGGATTTTTGGAAGATTATAAAGTTTTCTAAATTCAATATATTTTTTAGTAAGGGTTCCTCTAGATCCAAAAACTAATCCAATAACTGATATATTTTCTACATTAAATTTGTTTTTATAAAACGGAATTGTTGGCTCATAGATTTGACATTTTTCTATATGAACTTCTTCAGGCTGACTTTCATTATTTTCGAAACGGATTGTTGGATCAATTATAGTTGCACACTTCTTTTTCCTATCAATTACTATTATATCAATTCGTCGAATACTATCTTCATCCGAAATACCTAGAATTTCCTCATGAACCTCATAACCCTTATCTCGAAAAGCATTTGCGATCATTTCTCTGATTTCATTGTGTCGACTTATTCTAGCTGTTTCTCCATAGCTACAAAATCCTAACACATGGGCAAGTGTTTCATACTCATTACAATGTCTGCAATGGTTTGTGTTAGGACCTCGACCAGGGACAGCTCGAACTGCCGACACATTACATGTCATTTTCAGACAGTCTCTCCATTCAGAGATACTCAATCCTTTTTTTTTATATACCCACTGATTGGCTGATTTTACTTGCTGGTATAGAATTACTCCTTTTCCTTTTTGTTGACAACTACACCAATTATTAAATTCTTTTTCTCTAAGTAGTGCACGTATTGATTTGCTGTAGTTTTTATTTTTATTTGTATTTTCAAAATTAGGTACATCATTCGGGATTAAATTTAGTTTATTAATACATTCCATTTTCTCCTCACTGTAGTCTTCTTTTAGAACTCTACAGTTAGAATTTTGAAGAAGATTAAATTTATTTATTTGTTGAATAGCAGCTTCCCAGGAAGCATTGAAAATTTCGAGACCCTTAACTGTCTTAGAAGAATATAAAAAACTATTAGGTGTATCTCCTGGAAGTTGCAAAATTTCTCTAACACAACTTCTTAATAATTTATCAATATTTTCTAGAAATACTTTTGGAATTTTGTTGTGTGGAGCTGTTTGAAACGGGTAAATAAGTGTTGGCGATATATATTGATTCAAAATATTTAATTTTTGATCACACTCCAGTAACAAAGATTTAGTTAGTATTTCCAAGCGATTTCCAAAATTTTTTAATATATTGTCCTGATCAAAAATTAAATGCTCTGAATATGTTACTCCAAGATATTTAATTTTTTCATCTATCCCAATTGAGTTAATTATTTGTAAAGAATATGTAGAAATTTTTTTACTGCATAATTTTCCATTCTCAATAACGATAGCAGATGATTTTGAAGGGTTAATTTTGAGTCCAATTTTATTGAATTTATTTTCAGCCATTTGAAGTAAATTATCTGCAGATGTCAAATTTTTACCTATTATAACTAAATCATCTGCGTATCCTAAAACTGATAATTTTTTAATTATTTGATTATCGTTTATTAACTCAAATCCCAATTCCGACGTTACATCAGTTTCAGATAATTCATTAAGAATAAAATTTATGCAGAGATTAAAGAGAATAGGAGATAAGGGGGCCCCTTGAAATAGTCCCTTTTTAATTTTAAAAGATTTTGTTCTGCTTATACCTAAATCAATAAACGATTCATTATTGGTTTGAAGATCAATAATAATATTTTGTAGTTTAATAGGTATTTCGGATGCCTTAATTACTTTTCTCAAATGGTCATGTCCAATAGAATCATAAGCTTTATTTATGTCTAAGAAGATTAAGGATACGCATTCCTTTAAAACTTTTGACTTTTTTAGTATACTTTCAATAATAGCATTATTTATATGGCATCCCGGTAGGTGCATAAAACGTCTTTGATTTTCATTAATTATTATACATTTCCTGATTTGTTTTTCAATAACCTTTTCAATGATTCGTCTTAATAAAGAACAAATAGAAATGGGTCTCCAATTGTTTAAATCATTGGGATCATCTTTTTTATAAATTAGAATAGTTCGTGCCAATCTGAAACTTTTAGGAACAAAGCCCGTCTGAATCATAATTGTACCAATTTTAGCAATAATTTGAATAATTTTACAATAAAATTTTATACATCTCATAATAACCCTATCAGGACCAGCTGCTGTATCAATTTTGATTGCTTTAATAGCATTAGTAACTTCATCATCGCTTATTTCAGGTTTATATGAACTATTAAGTATTCTAATCTCATCATCAGCTAATCTTCTAGGATAATTTAGTTGACAGGAATCATTACTTTCTTCAAATCTTGTCTTGAAAAAGTCAAATATGACATTCGTATTTATTTTACATGTTTGTCTCTTTCCATTATCAAAAATTCTTCTAACTGCTTTCCTTCGTTGGTTATAATAATAATATTGAGTTACTTGGTATTGGTATTCACTTCTCCGTCTTTCCGCTTCACGTTTAGATGTTTTTTGTGGATTCTTAGAATTTTTGTAAACTGTGTCATTCCTTTTATACCCTTTTATTTTACGGGCTTCATAGAATTTTCTGGCTGGGTGTTTGGGTCCAGGGAGATAATCCAATGCATTAAAAAGAAAATTACTAAATGCCTCTACTTCATCGCTAAATTTATCTTCGGATATAAAGATTACTTTAAATTTTTCTTCCCAAATTACAATGTCTTCTTGTAGTTTCTTCATTTTTGAATTTGGCATGAAGTCCTCTTCATTATTGGGCTCAATATTCGCATCCATATTGTTTACATTAATTTTTTCATCATCATTTATATTTCGATCACTCTTTAAAATTTTCTTTCGGTACGTTTCAGGATGAGACTTTCTTATATGGGTATTTACCCCTCGTTGACTTTTAAAATTTTGACTACATAAATGACATTTTTCTTGATTTTGATTAGGATTAGACAAAGATCTAGGCTTATTGACATTGGATATCTCCTCTTCACGATTGTAATAACAGCTTTGTCTGATTGTAGCTTTTTCGGCTTCACTTTCGTTCAGGCTATCTTTAAGATGGCATTTGGTCACATGAATATTAAATCCCCTTCTAGATTGAAATTGTTTTTCACAGAGTCTGCATTTATTTACTTTTTTTTCCTGAATTTTATTGTCATTGTCAACATCAAACCTTTTTTCAAATTTATTTGATTTATTATCTTTCGACGGTCCTGCATCGCGTATGTCTTGTGATGGTATATTAAATGTTTTCAGCGCAAGAGGTGTATTAGTTTTGGGGTATTTCTTTAATACATAAGTGTTTTCATCAGACGAACTGTCATCCGACATTTTTTATTACTATTTTATTACATTTGTCTTAATATTACTCGCTATATTTGTACCTACATTTATAAAAAAGTTATTAAAACAGTTTGCTACCTCTTTTTCATTTTCTATTATTTCATTATTTTCGTTTTACACGCGCTTTATGTTGCATTGTTTATTATTTTGTTTATTTAATAACTCATTTGTGATTGACCATATTTTAGCATTGTTATTTATATTATCATTTATTTTTTGTTTATAATATTCTTGTTTACATTTTTTGATTAATTTATTGAGATAATTTCTATAACAATTATATTGATCTTTAAGTTGAGTATTACGGGGAAATTTTAAGACTTCTCTATTAAGTCTATCTCGATAATTTATTGAAGTTAATAAACCAGTTGTTATCCAACTTTTCCTTTTTCTTAACTTATGGGACAATACTTTTTTTCACTCGAAATTTCGATAGCTTCTTTTAAAGTGTTAACGAATATTTCTGCAGCAATATTAGCATTATTGTCTGAGATAATCTCCTCCCAATTCACAGTATTTTTTAGGTAATTGTTTAAAGCATTATAATTAATTATATTTATTTTTTGCCTTTCATTTTGAAATAAATCAAGGTTATTATTTATTTCATTATTTAGTGAAAATTGTATTAATTGTGGGAAATGGTCACTTATTTTGCTATGCAGTATTATTGGGTGTATGTTTTTTATATCTAGGTCTGTCTTAATAAAAATATGGTCAATACATGATTTGCTATTATTAAAAATCCTAGTATTTTCGTTTATGCATGATAAAAAATTATTTTCTGCCATGACGTTAAGGTATTTTTCTGTAATTTCATCATTTAACAATATATTTATATTAATATCTCCACATATCATTTCTGTTTCACTTTTACAATAATTATTTATATAGGCCGAGAGATTTTCAATAAATTCCACAACATTTTGGGAAGGAGGTCTGTAGACACCAGTTACTCCCACTTTTTGTTTGTCGATACTTATAGTTAGTCTTAAAAATTTTATATTTTGATACGAGATAATTTCAGTATGATGATTTAAATTACTTTTTACAAATACAACAACCCCATCATTTCTGTTGACAGATCCACCATTATAATATACAGAATACCCTTCAAGTTTAAAATTTTCGACATTAGAAATTGTGTATGTTTCAGTTAAAACAATGACATGAAAGATATTTTGATAAGCATGTAAAAATGAATCGCGATGGTTACTATCTCATAGCCGCGACCGGTTTTTTTAGGGGTTCTTGTGCAATATAAATAGAAAAATTCGATTTGATTCGATTATTTACTGATTTTTATTTTTTTTATGTGTGTACACATAATAAACATAATAAAAAATATTATAATACTGTTTCAAGGCCAGGACAACACAAATTTCTGAATTCTACAACAAAATGAGTCATTTCGGATTCTCTAAGTAATTAAATTGTTAATACAATATAAAAATTTTTTTAGAAAAAAATTATTTCACTTAGTTAAATTTTACTAACACTGGCAGTAGATAGGCAAAGCCGCTCCGGGACCACTTTCGAGGTCGATGGCGTCTGTCCATCCGGAGTGACCATGGAGAGGATGAAGAAGTCTTCGGAGAGGGTCGAGGGTATGTACAAGAAGTAAATCGTCAAAGACCGGAAGGTGGAGGGCGAAGAAGTCTTCGAGGGGGTGGTCTTCGGCGAGGGGGTATACAAGAAGTAATCGTCAATGACCAGAAGGTATTGCATCATCGTTAAAGCGTATTGCGCAATATTACGTAATCTTACGCAATATTGCGCAATATCATCAAGTTCTGAGAATGCCTGCGTTCAAGGTTAGCGACTTGTCGAGACTTGTCTGTAGGCGGCTAGATCAAAGGAGTGATTAATGTGGCGTAATCGATATGCACACGTGCGCGTTCAAGGTTATTGCGCAACATCATCAAGTTCTGAGAATGCCTGCGTTCAAGGTTAGCGACTTGTCGAGACTTGTCTGTAGGCGGCTAGATCAAAGGAGTGATTAATGGCGAGTACGTGACTAAAAGAGCAACATCCAGTTCTGAGAATCGTGCGCGTTCAAGGTTATTGCGCAACATCATCCAGTTCTGAGAATGCCTGCGTTCAAGGCTAGCGACTTGTCGAGACTTGTCTGTAGGCGGCTAGATCAAAGGAGTGATGCCGGTGGTGAGTACGTGACTAAAAGAGCAACATCCAATTCTAAGAATGATGGAACACCTGCGTTCAAGGTTAAAGCGCTCTAGTTTTAGAACAAAGAAGTCTTTGATGAAGAAGAGCTGTCAGATATAAGTGATTAATGCTGGTGGTGAATCATAAGTACGTGACTAAAAGAGTAACATTCAGTTCTAAGATGGAACACTTGCGTTCAAGGTTAAAGCGTTCTCACGGTTTTTGCTGACTCGCAATGAAGTATGGAGGGGAGGGGGAAAGGATATAAAAGTCGGCGTATCGTTATTCTAGGCTTAATAGTTCAGCAGTCTCTACACTTCATAGTTCAGCAGTACAATAGTACCATTGGTGTTTAAGTGTGATTATCGCTATTATAATCTTAATAGTTCAGAAGTTAATAAGTCTGTACACTTCATAGTTCAGCAGTACAATACTTTTTGGTGTTTTAGTGTGCGCTATTAATTACAAAGTGAGTACATTTTAATCTTTTTTGTTTAAATTTCAAATCATGAATATATAATATTTTTAGATGGCCAATTTACAAGAACTGAATAAAATTGCGCTTTTAGAAACGAAACCACTCGTTAAGGTGTCCGACTTACCAATAAACAGTCCCCAGCCAATATTATCAGCTCAAGTAGTGACCACAAAATTTGGTGATAGCATATTGATTGAACTGGAGGATAATAAGGCTTTTCTGCCGAAGAGGGTGACACCTTTAATGAGAAACAATTTAGCTGATTTCACCGAAGGCAAACACAGCATTATATTTGGAGGCTTGAAGGACGTTAAGAAGCCGTCTATGGGGATAAGCTTTCAATTTGTGAAAAGTAAGGACAATTAAATTCTTTTATTTTCTTAATTTTTTTATAATTTTAATTTTTTTAATTTTTTTAATTTTTTAATTTTTTTATTATTTTTAAATTTTTTATTTTTTTTTATTAATTTTAATTTTTTTATTTTTTTTATTTTTTTATAAATTTTTAATTTTTTAATTTTTTTAATTTTTTATCAATTTTAATTTTTTAACTTTTTTTATAAAATTTTGATTTTTTTTATTTTTAATTTTTTTATTTTTTTTATTTTTAAATTTTTTGATTTTTTTTATTTTTTATTTTTTTATTTTTTATTTATTTTTTTCTAATGTTTGTATGTTTTTTTTTTTAGCTGAATCATTGCAAGACGGCAGCACTACTAATTAAGATAAAAATACGTAGGGAACAGGATCGATATTGAAAAATCTGTATGTATAAATTTTTCTTAAACATTGTGAAGTACATTTAAATAAATAAAAATGAGTTCATTAGAAATTGCTAGTCTCAGTGATGAAATTGTGGCGAAATTTAAATCAGTCGAGGTAATTTTAGCTCAAAAAAGAAATTTTACACCGCGGGAGAGAGACACCTGGCTTAAGCAACTAAAGCAGCATATTAGGCTTTTTAATAAGGCGATTCGCGATTCAGATTTAGCCGTAGGTACTCTGAGAAAACTACAAACTAATCTCGGTCATCTTAAACGGTTTAAGAAAGTAATTGAACATTTAAATCGTATTGGGGGAAGAGTAGGAGCCGCGCCAGTGAAAGAAAATCGCAGTGATAGGGTGAAATGGGAAGAGATAATTTCAGTTTTTCAGGGTCGAGTACGTACGGGAATAATAATAAATTTAACACACAAAGATGTTACCCAATTTTTAGATGATGCTTTTTACTTATTTAAAAATAGGGTTATGAATGTATTGAAAAAAATGCGTACTCTTAAAGTGAATACCTGTTTCTGTGGTGAATTTCTGAGAAAATCCGGAGATGTTGAAATCGTTGAACGAAAGTACTTCAACACAAAAAATCAAATAGTCGACGCCGGAACGGACTTGTTACATTTTTTCCAAATTAATATTAAAGATGAAATTCTCAATTCCTTATCTGAATTCTCCGAATCCGGATCTGGCTGGGCCCTAGATAAAATTCTTAGCTTGGAAGTTAACATTAATAAGTTCGAAGTGGGGAATGGTACCGGCTCATCCTACATTAGACTGCCGGAAAAAATTTTAAAAAAACAGGCATGTATTAACGTAAAAAATATGAACGACGAAGCATGCTTTGCCTGGAGCATCGTCAGCGGTCTTTATCCTACGGATGTACATTCAGACAGAACCTCTACATATCCTCATTACACTGAGGTGTTAAATTTAAAAGGAATTGAATTTCCTATGAAAATACCATACATTTCTAAATTTGAAAAGAATAATGCTGATATTTCTGTTAATGTGTTTGTCCTGGAGATGGACTCGAAATTAAATTTTTCAGTAGTCCCCGTTCGCTTGACTAAGCAAAAGCGTGAAAAACACGTAAATTTATTATTAATCCAAGATAAATATTATCCAAAAATATCTGAATTTGATCCGGCACCCAAGTCAGATAACGAGGATGAGGAACAAGATGAAAATATTAAATATCATTACGTGTACATCAAAGATTTATCAAGGCTTTTGAATAGTCAAATTTCTAAACATAAACATAAAGTATTTTTCTGTGATAGGTGTCTCAATTATTTCTCTTCGCAGGTTAAATTAGATGGTCATACGGGGGATTGCGAGAAAGTTAACGAATGTAAAATTGAGTTTCCAAAAGAACTGTACGTTAAGTTTAAAAATTTCGTCTATAAGGAAAAGGTTCATTTTGTGATTTACGCGGATTTCGAATCTTTGCTTGAGCCCTTTAACGATGCGGAAGCTGCAAATAAACAGTCAGAGTACAGAGATCGCTATGGCGCAGAACCAGCAACGAAAAGTTCTCGCTATCAAAAACACAGAGCATACAGTGCCGGGTACTATTTTAAATGTGACTATAATGACGATTGGTCTTTTTTCAAAAGTAATCGTGGAACAGATTGTATGTCTTGGTTTGTGGACGAGTTGAGCGCCATCGCAAAATTCGTTTCTTCCAAATTGAAAAATATCGAACCCATGAATACGGAAGTTAGTTTACAGGATGCGGTCGGTAAGAAATGTCACATTTGCGAGGTAGCGTTCAATGATAAAGATAAAATCGTTCGTGATCATTGTCACCTCACCGGCGATTTCAGGGGGTTTGCGCACAATAAGTGCAATTTAAATTATAAAAAATCCTTCGTAATTCCAGTGGTGTTCCACAACCTGGGGGGCTATGACGCACATTTCGTAATTAAACAGCTCGCCGAAAGATATCACGTCACTCTGCTACCGGTAAATAAGGAAAAATATATTAGTTTTACGGTATACGATGATGAAACTAACTTAAAATTCAGATTCATAGATTCCTTTAGATTTATGGGCTGCTCATTACAAGAGCTGGCTTCCACATTAAAAGCGGAGAATTTCGTAAATCTTAAACGGGAATTTCCGAATTTAGACGAAGAGAAATTGAAATTATTGAAAAAGAAGGGCGTTTTTCCATACGACTACATAGACACAATAGAACGACTTGACGACACCGAATTACCAGACCTGACCAGCTTTCACAATAAACTTAACGATGCAGACATTGACGAGGACGAATACAGACATGCTCAAATCGTTTGGACAAAATTTAACTGTCAAAATTTAGGCGAGTACAGCGATCTGTACATGAAAACTGACATCATGCTGTTAACGTGCGTGTTCGAGACTTTTCGCATCACTTGTCACAAGACATACGGTCTGGATCCCGCTCACTATTACACTATTCCGGGCTACACGTGGGACTGTATGCTCAAATATACGGGGTGTAAACTCGAAACACTTCAAGACGTAGATATGCTGATGTTCTTCGAACGTGGCATTCGTGGTGGCGTAAGTCAATGCTGTAATCGGTATGGTGAGGCTAACAATAAGTACTCGGAACAATATGACAACACCAAACCATCAACGTATCTGATTTATTATGATGTAAATAACTTATATGGCTGGGCTATGAATCAACCCCTTCCATATGGCAGCTTCGAATGGACCGATACAAACATTGACGTCACCACGGTACCCGATGATGCCGAAATCGGTTACGTTCTTGATGTGGATCTCGAGTATCCGGATGATCTACACGATTTACACAAAGATTTACCCTTTTGCGCAGAACATCGAACGGCTCCAAATTCCAAATTTTCCAAATTAATGACCACCCTGTACACTAAGCAAAATTATGTTTTACATTACAGAAATTTAAAGCAGGTCTTGCAGCACGGATTGCGTTTAGTTCGCATCCATAAAGTGCTGAAATTCAAACAGTCTACTTGGCTGAAATCGTACATAGAGCTAAACACATCGTTAAGAGCGCAAGCAAAGTCCGAATTTGAGAAAACAAATTACAAACTGATGAACAACGCAGTGTTTGGGAAAACAATGCAGAATGTGCGGAAACACCGTATAGTAAAACTGGTTAGGAAGTGGGAGGGGCGTTACGGGGCGAAAAATTTAATTTCCAGTCCAAATTTTGATAGTAGATCCGTTTTTAGTGATACGCTAATGGCTATCGAACTTAGAAAAAATCGCATTGTATTCGATAAACCCCTATACATAGGAATGGCAATTTTAGATATTTCAAAAACTTGCGTGTATGAATTCCATTACGACTACATGTTAACTAAATTCCCGGTGGAAAATTGTAAACTGTTATACACCGATACAGATAGTTTGGTCTACGAACTTCAGTGTGATGACGTGTACGAAGAGGTCATCAAAAAAGACATTCAAAGATTCGATACCAGCGACTATCCCCCCGATAATCGTTGGGATATCCCGTTAGTGAACAAAAAAATCCCCGGTCTTATGAAGGATGAGAATAACGGTAAATTGATGACTCATTTTATCGGGTTACGCTCCAAACAATATACGTATAAGGTGGCGCAAGGTAAAGTGGTGAAAAAATCCAAAGGCGTAAAGACTAACGTCGTTAAGAGAAAAATTACTTTTGAGGATTATTTACGGTGTTTAGAGAAATTTTTGAAAAATCCTACTCGAGACGTAGGGCTATTGCACAATACTCAGCGTTGTATACAATCTAGATTGCATGATGTGTACAGCATTGAGCAAACGAAAATCTCGTTAAACCCCTTCGATGATAAACGTAAATTACTTTCCGAGACTCATGACACTCTCCCGTGGGGTCATTATTCAATTATTATACCTGATGATAATACCTAAGATTTCAATATCGATCATTTTATGTATTCTTTTTTTATAATATATGTAATCAATGTATAAATGTAATCGATATATATGTAATTAATCATTTTTTATTATTACTGTATTTTTCTTTTATTTCAATATATTATGTATTTAAAACATCATGATTTTATTTATTCCATATACCTAACCTAGAAATAAAAAAACGTATTATTAATATTTCTTTATTCAATCATTTTTTTATAAGAAACATTTTTCTATCTAAATCATTTAGAACTTTATTCAAATTATAAGCTAAGCATTCACGAATACAGTATGTGTGAATGTTACAAGGATATATTTCACTTAATTTTAATAGTACATTATAAGAGGATAATTCATATTGAGATTCACTTAATATGTTATTTGTGACATTTAAAAAGTTATCATAGAACTCTGGAAAACTTAAACTATGCAGCAAATCCATATGAGATGATACGAGTTTGTTAATATTTATAATATCGTATACAGTGTTTCTTGAAAAATAAAATAAACTTGAAACTCCAGCGGCAGACAATTTTAACATCTTGTTCCCGATAAAAGGAGCCTTTATTAGGGCATAACCAGAGAAATGAATTTCTTCCTCCACTTCTTCTTCTTCATCATCTTTGATCTCATCATTAAAATAATCAGAGGTAAATTGTTGAAGGTAAGTAATAAAATCGTTCCAGTCTTCTCTTATGAAGGAAATATTATCTGGTTTCGTGAATATAGGATGTGATACGTTCAGCAATATTCTGACAGCAGGAACATAACCTCTTGCAGGAGAAAGTCCAGTAATTATTTTATAATTAGAGTCTTTAACGTAAAACACATTTTCACAAATATATCGTTCTTCAGTAAGTATAGCGTCTTGATAAATATCACTAACTCGATCAATTTCACTCCAATAACCGGAGGAATCTTCAGAGGAAAATGAAGGACTAGCAGCAGCAGGTGATTCCATTGCACTCAAAGACTAACAGACAACTAAGCTTTCAAATCATAATCTGTCTGTTTATGCATTAGGTAGTGGGAGGGAGGGAGGGTACTAATTTAAAAAGGCCCCCAAGTTTCATAAATGTGTGCTATTATCTCATAAGATATAATGTAAATTCGCACTTCTCATGGGGGTATGACACATTTTCTCATAAGAACACACACATGCAGGTTAAAGAATGTTATCTGAATCAATCCAGCTGTTGTGCGTGGAATCAAAGCCCAGCCATTTCACGTAAGACTTCTCGCCTCGCTTACGTAACACCTTTTCCACGAGGTACACATCGGGTGTTTTCGTTTTTTGCAGCTCCTCTTCGTAGAACCCCCCTCTTATAGGTCTACCTTGCATATCTTCAAGTAAATAGGTTGTAGGATTGGTGATTCGAACCTCGGATATTTTAAATAACTCTGTACTCCAGTTTGGTGTGTATCCTTTGCTAAACACATGCTTACTCTTACTGACTCGCACAATATCGCCCACCTTGTAGCGTCGCGATGCTGCTATCTTTATGTGATTGTAAACTGAACGTAAAATTTGCTTTTCATTCTTCGCGTTCACATCCACCGGCTTTACCCCGATAGTCCTATGTTTTCGGTTATTATACTCTTTAACAATGTGGGGAAGCACCTCCACCCATCGGTATGAGCCGTTTAAACTGAAATACTTGTACAAGCGCTCCTTTATCGTTCTAATAACACGTTCAACTATGGCGGCTTTCTTAACAGTATATGTGCTGTAGTGGTTAACCTTAAATTGTTTCATCAAGCGTTGAAAGTGTACATTATAAAATTCCGTACCCTGATCTGTATTTAAATGATTACAAGATCTCTTGCTCTCCCTGAAGACGTTCTCCATAGCCTGAGTGACTTCGGGTCCGCTCTTATTTTTTATCGGCTTAACCCATAGGAACTTGGAAAAACAATCAATTACCATCAGAATGTATCTAAAATTATTGTTATCCTTGGAGTAGTTCCCCATCTCAGCCAAATCTGCCTGCCACAAGTCATCTATTCCCTTTATGACTATGCGCCTGCGCCGCTTAATATTTCTACGGGCGGGTTTATGTAGCTCATTAACCAATTGAATTTTTTCTTTAGAATTAGACATAACAGATCGATGGTATCAAATTAAATGAACATATATGTCAGACTTTTATAATTTATACTCTTTTGCTCGCTTTTAATTTATTAACCGCCATCTCGACAGTTTTCACTGTGTTAGACAGAGAGGTGAGATTCGCTTGCATTAGAACAATTACTTCATCATTTAATTTTTTTATAGATTTTCTAAGGTCTTGTATGGAGCCTCTCTGTTTATCTAAACGAGTGGAAGTATCCCTTTGGTAATTGTTCGAGTTCGTCGCTAGAGCCGTAGCAATGGCAGTCACATTATCATCCATGTACTTTTTATTGACAGCATCGCCATCTTCAGTGGGCGGTTGAACATTACACAATTTCAATTTTTCCACATCAATGTTTCCATCTTTGGTGAAATTAAAACCTCGACCTTGTGGTAATAGACTGATGTTCTTGCTAACGCCACCTCGTGCTGAACGACCGAACTTATCGAGACTCATTGCGAATATGAAGTGTGTGTAGAGAGCTGTTACATACTAATATATAATTCCTGCTTCTTTCAATTCATTTAAAATAGCCAAGATTTCGTTGTCGTGGGAATCAGTATTTCCTGCCGCCTTGGATGCATTTAAAAGTCTTAGCCTGTCCACTAATTCGTTTATATCGTCCCAGAAGACGTATTCTACCGGTTTTTCATTGTAAACCATATTCATACCCTGTCCACTACTATGAGGTTGAGTATGTTTTATTTTGGGAGTGCCATCGCCACTATTGTTTTTTTTAAATAATGGTTTTATCACTTTAGTATATTTATGTGATCGAGTGCCATTTAATTGACTTGCAGGATCATAATTTCGTTTATGTGCGTTAGAGGTTTCCAGAATTTCCTTGTAATCAGCTAAGTCCTGTTCGCTGTAACCTTGAGGCTTCTTCATAAATAGCAGTTCATATAAGCCTTGTCTTCCAGCAAACATTTTATCGCCGATACTTAAGCCGGCATTAGAACCGATATTTAGTTCCATAGATCCGATGTATAATTTATTCATTTCGTCATTAAATCTCACGCCATAGGTTTCATCGTAATCCTTACTTTTATCATAGAGACCTGTTAAATATTGCTTAGCTAACGTAGGATACTGTTCAGCGGCGGAGGCATCAGGGTCAATCGTACTACTTGAATCTTCAAATATTTCATCATCTTCTTCTTCTTCTTCCACTTCTTCTTTCACTTTTATTTTTTTCTTTATTTCAGATTTAATGGTATTCTCTACTTTTGGAGTCTGCTTCTGCTTGGGTGAATTCTTAACAGCACCGAGTTCTCGTAATGGTTCAATGACCGGTTTCAATAAACGTCTAATTGTATCGTCCTCCTCAGCTCTACCTAATTTTAAAGCCAAGTACTTCCTTCGAATAGAATCTGAAGCTTTTTTTATCTTCTTCTTGAGCGCCAAGTCTTTCGCCAAGTCATAGACCTTCTCCCTAGGTGGTTTATATGCCGCGAGAGTAAATTTTTTAGTAACCTTCATTGTTAAACAGGTAAACAGGTATGTTAAACAGGTAAGCAGGTATTTTAAACAGGTAAACAGCTATTTTAAACAGGTCTGTAAACAGATACAGGGTTTCTCAAAACAGATAACCTGTTTTTCAAAACAGGTCTGTTCAGTTTGAGCGTCTAACTGATAATGCTTGGTGTTATTGAAATCTCATATACTTATATACTGATCAAAGCCTTTTCTATAGCGTCCTTTATGTAATTCAAAATCCTTTACGATAACCAGCACTCCGAATTTATCGTTCCAGCATTCTCTGCATAAATGTTCAAATTGTTCAAAGCTCATATCGGGAGTCACGTGATCGTCAAACACATGACGTAAATTCATTTTATCCTGTTTAAATAATATTAGGCAGTTACAGTTATCTCGAATGAGATGTTTCGGTATATGGGTGTAAGTCTGACAGAGATAGAAACAATCTACAAGCTTATGTCTCCCCATGGAGAAAAAGGCGCGTATCTTGTCTTGCTTGTCACATGCTACGTCATCAAATATAAATATGGAATTCATTTTAGCTTCCGAAGGATCGATGATGTTTTCGTTGGAGGTGTATGGAAAGTAGCCTACGCCTTTTACCTTCTTCAGCACATCTTCCAATAATTTATATTTAGGTTGATACAGGGACTTGGAGTACACGTACACATTCTCAAACCATAGACCGTTAGAGTCGAATAATAGACTTAGTAGAATATTTGTCTTCCCCGCCCCACTAGGTCCACATACGATCGTTCTTAAAGCGCTAGGAAATAACTCACCATGTTTATTAACACATCCTTCTACAGAACGATCAGAAGTTAATAAATCTAAATTCTCCACGGGTAGAGACGTCTTTTGTCTTTGAACGCGCATCATGAACTCTAAACTTTTCACTCTGTACATTCCTATATATAGAAGTTTCGGACTCGTACATCATCAGTTCTAGTTTAGATGACGTCGAGGAAACACGGCAGAGGTGTAGTTAACACTCTTATCAACAAGCTACCTTTCGAACTGCATTTACCTGGTTATCAGTACTGCGGACCCGGCACAAAGTTACGTAAACGTCTAGCTCGAGGGGATCCAGGTGTTAACCCTTTGGATCAAGCGTGCCGTGAACACGATATTGCTTATAGCGAAAACGCGAACTTGGACGACAGACATAAAGCCGATTACATACTGGAACAAAGAGCTTGGGAACGCGTTAAATCTAAAGACGCCAGATTAGGTGAAAAAGCAGCAGCTTGGGCTGTCACAAACGCCATGAAGGTTAAACGTAAATTAGGTATGGGTGTAGCAGGAGGCTGTAATAAACGGAAAGGAAAGAAGAAAATTCCCTTCCGTAAGGCCATCCTATCGAACATTGTGAAAGCGTTGAAAAAGCACGCAAGTCATGATGTGAAAAAGGATATGGCTATCGGTGTTAAAACGGCGCGAATTGCCATCAGGAAAGCAGGTGGAAGGAAGAAAATCACTGTTCCCCGTATTCTACCGCTACCGAAGACCGGAGGCTTCTTACCTCTAATACCGATCTTTGCAGGTCTCTCAGCTCTTGGAGCTCTGTCAGGTGGCGCTGCGGCCATTGCTAAAACTGTTATAGACGCTAAGAATGCTAGGAAAACATTGGAAGAAGCTCACCGCCACAATAGAGCCGTGGAGGATGTGGCTTTGGGTAAAAAAGGTTCCGGACTGTACATGAAACCCTATAAGAAAGGATACGGTTTATATTTGACAAAAAACTACCATTGAAGCTACCCGATAGAGCGCTCTCTGACCTCGACATCTTAAAGTATGCGAAAAAGTTAAAAATTCCCCATTTCAGAGGCGTCTATATGAGAGACTCTTTACCTTCACATCCACTTAAAGGAAACGAGAGCGCCATCATTAACTTGGACAGCGTAAAGGGACCTGGAACTCATTGGGTAGCATATAAGAAAACAGGCGATTCCGTAGTATATTTCGACAGCTTTGGATCTCTGAAACCTCCAATGGAATTAGTTCGATACTTTGGCGGGAAATTTAAAATTAAATATAATCCCGATGCATATCAAACATATAACACGGTAAATTGTGGACATTTATGTTTGCAATTTCTCTATAAAAATAATAAACACGCGTGATGTGTAATCAGTATGTCATCGAACACTTTCCAGTTAAGTGGTCGCAAGTCTGTTCTCTCCGTAGACTTTTATAATCCCATAGAACTAGATCCCCGATACGATTATTCGATAGCGTTGACCGGTCTCGACACCTATAATACGATACCTAACATCGAAGAAGGTGTGAATAACAAGTTTTATTATTGGGAGCTAGGCGGTGATAGAAGTCTCAAAGAAAGCGTCATAACTATACCTACAGGATCTTATGAAATAAGTGACATTGAATCCTATCTGCAAAAGAGATTACTAGTAGGTAGCGGCGTAACATCACAGCAGCAGGCTGACGAATACTTCTCGCTGAAACCTAACAATAATACGCTCAAGTGTGAAATTAAAAGTAAACACGAAATTAACTTTAATCACAAGGATAGCTTGGCCACCCTGTTGGGTTACAGTGCCAGCAGAACATTAAAACCGGATACATTATATGAGTCTGATTTACCTGTTAATATAGTCAGAGTTATAACGATCCACGTGGACTGTAACATTACTGTAGGAGCATATTCCAATAATAGCCCTACACATACGATTTTTGAATGCGGTTTGAATGTTGATCCCGGATACGCTATAAACATTGAACCTAGGAATTTAACTTATCTACCTGTAAACCCCAGCATTCGAGAGATACAGAATATCACTTTGAAAATACTCGATCAAAATTCTGAGCTTGTTAATCTGCGAGGAGAGAAGTTGATTGTGAGGTTAGAACTTAAAAGAACATGAGATTAATATTTAACCGTAGTAAACCTAATATATACGGAGGAAGTTTACATCATCCTCATTCTGTATCTAATCGTACAAGTGCAAGGTCACCACCACCACCACCGTCATCAGAACCTACCAAGTTAACTTATTCAAATTATTTATATTTATTATCTTTGGGTTATCATGTTAGAAGAACTGCAGCTGTTCCAAGACCCCCACTACGACGATTCAATTGAACGAGTCGAAGTTCGAACGTACCATCCGTACGTTAAAGCCTATGGGAATAATGATGAAATTGAAATTGCCATTTATCAGCATGACGCTTTGATTGAAATAGGTGAGGGGGCGCTATCAATCGAGGGAACTTTAAAGAAAAATGCTACTGGTACGGGCACCGTTGAATTCACCAATAACGCGGGCGCCTTTTTATTTGATTCCATAAGTTATGAATTAAATGGCATGGAAATAGATAAAGTACGCGATCCTGGAATTGTGAGCACGATAAAAAGTTATATATGTTATGAAAAAGATGATTTTTCTCATAGCATCGCAGGTTGGAATTATCCTAGCGGTAGCCTGATTACATATGACGCTACAAATTTCACCTTTTTCTTAAGAATACCCTTGAGACATTTACTGGGATTCTTTTACGATTACAGGAGATACGTTTTCGGTAAACAGGTTCTACGTTTGATACGGGCTCGTAGCGATAATAATTGTTTTAAAGTATCTGAAGATGATACAGTTGGCGAACTAACCATCACCAATATTGAATTAAAAGTGAAACATGTGTATTTGAACGATATTCCAAAACTGAATTTTCTAGCTAAAGTTAATGCCGATACGCCAATCATATTAACGTATAGACAATATGAAATTCATGAGATACCCTCCCTAGTGGCAGGTGCTACAAAAGAAATTATAGTTGTTAAAAATGGCACTCAAAGCCCCCAAGCTGCCATCCTTGCTCTACAAACCGATAAGAAAGATGCCAAGACGAAGGACTCTACGCAATTCGATAATATTGATATATTTAATGTGAAATTATTGCTAAACAATGATCGTTACCCTCACGAAGATATGAGGTTGGACTTTAAGGCTAAAAAATACTCTGAGGCCTATCATATGTATACTGATTTTACCAAATCGTTCGCTTCAAATAATAAACCTATGCTAGATTTTGCCGCTTTCAAGAATCACACGCTATTCGTTATAGACTGCTCGAAGAGGAGGGCTCCTGTTAAACCTTCGATTGTAGACATAAAAATGGAAATTGAAAGTTTGACCCCCTTCCCCCCAAATACCAAGGCCTACTGCATTCTCATACACGACCGCGTTTTGGAGTATTTACCTCTCAGTGGAGTTATAAGAAACATTATGTAATGTAGAAATAATTTAGTATGTGAAGAACTATCGAAGAGTAAACATGAAATTGATTGTCGTAGATATTCAAGGCTTTAACCTGCCCGAATTCTATCCTAAGGAAATCTCGTTTGTTAGTGGAGATCAGCATGCCCATTATTTACTTAAGCCTCTCATACCGTACGATTCTTTAAGTTATGACCTGAAGAAGCAAATAAATTACTTGGAATTACATCATCATGGATTGAGGTATAGTGGTGGCTACGTAAGCGACAATGACCTAAATGAAATATTACGTAATCATCTACTTAATGGAGCTACTACTACTGTGTACGTAAAAGGTTATCAGAAAAAGGAATTTCTGGAAAAACGTTTACATGCATTGGGACAAACTGTGCCATCTATCATCAATGTGGAACAGCTGCTTAATGAAGAGGTTCCAAAGTTCACTAAAGATTTACCTTATTGTTTAAATCATTGTAATAATAATAATAAAATATGTAGCTTAAGAAATGTATTTACCCTTTATAATTGGTTATATTCTAGTTTACCTAAATAAATATGTATTTTATTAATGTTTTTTTTATTCATCCCCTCCCCCCACCTCTTTTGCTATTATCCTCTATGCACAAGCACCAGTTACCAGGGATGCCGTTTTAGTACAATTGTACTAAATTTAGTACATTTTTAGTGTGAAAGTACAAAAGTACATTTTGCTAGAAATTCGTCTTAATTTAGTACATTTTCCATATGAACGCAAAGCGTACATGGAATGACATGGATTCCTCAATAAATTATTTTTTACATCGATTAGGTACATACGTGTAAGTAAGTATACCGTGTTTTCATAGGAAAACAGCAATCGTTCGCTCTCATATACATTCAAATAAAAGAGAAAGGCGGGAAAGGAAAACACCCGCATCTATAGCAGCCTATATTACCGGCATACCGACATTACCGGCCAAGATCGGTTAAATTAAGGGATGTTGAAAAGTAAAAAATAAATAAAATATTTGTTGATTTTATCATTTTAATGTTTAAGAAATGACCACTGCACACTACACAGTTCATGTTGCAACCGATTCACAACACATAGTTTATCCTGTCACCGTAAAAAAATCATTTTAGCTTTTAATTAGCGACATAATTCCTTTTAGTACAATTTAGTACATTTTTCGGTAAGTCGTTGGTACATCTGTAAAATTGACTGCGGCAACACTGCCAGTTACTCATTATCCAGTTAGACGTTATAAGAGTAAGATGTCATCATCATCATTTAACTTCATGTTAGAAGATCATTTATTTAAATTGCACGAGTTGAAAAAACTAATAAACTTGTATGCAGAGAAACAGCGTATGTTTTCACAGTTTCAAAAATTAAGTGTCATCGCTGGCAGTGGTGTATTCAGCGATAGAAGACGGTGTGGAACATTTTCACGTGCCACAGCAGCAAGAAGAATTGCTCTCTGAAAACAAAATGCAGTCTCCAGTATTTTTATCTTGTGGTCATATCGCTAATTCTATAAACAGTCTTTGTAAAGTTTGCGAGATTCGTAAAAAGTGTAAAGTTTGCTACAAAAATGATTGTGATATGATATTCGTACCGTGTGGACATATTGCGATATGCGCAGACTGTAGTTTTTCTCAGAAAACATGCGTAATATGTCGAATACGTTTACATGCTGCAGTTCGTATAAATAATCCATGAAAAAAAAAGAAATGGAAACTGCTGCTGCTAAAAAGAGGGTGAGATTTGACGATAAGATTCAAGTTAGGTACATCATACATTGGTCTTATGCGTACAGAATGTCCAGAAATGGTCAATGTTGGATTGAGGCATCGGTCGATCGTCAAAGATTTCAACGAAGAATTTCCAATTTAATCCCCGTAATTGTGCCAGTACTACTACTTAGAATATCAGACAATAAATAGACATTATTTGAGGATAAATCTCATTAGTGTATCAGCAATCATCATGGCGGCGGCGGCGGCGGCGGTGGTTACATACTTTATTCTTTTACATGCTGTTACATCCTACCCCACTTTTAATGGGACTCAAGAACACGAAGACATAAGCGGCAACAGCGATCCAATTTTACAATTACTATGCTACATTACTCTGTGTATTTCGATTTTATTGTTAAAGTGTATAGTTAGAATTATTATAAGAAAAAAATGTATCATATCGATGAATTAATTATTATTGATTATTAAATATTTTTTTGCCAAATTAACATTTGTTTTATTTATGTGGAGTATGAATTCAGACGTAAAAAAGGATCGTTTATGTTATGAACGTGCTCAATTGCCTTTTATTATTTTGCTGACAGTCTGATTTAAAAAGTAACAGAACTTGCTAGTCTGATACACGTTGGCAAAAAGGGATATTGTTTATTTTTTTAGTGTTTCGTTAATGTGCATTAAAAGATTTTCGTTTTTTCGGCGGAGGGGTTTATGGGTATACGCTTTTATTTAATTGTCATTCAGCCACTGTGAGTCGTGAACATAACTTGATCATGTGCGAGTACCAGTACACCCCGCCCCAGTATCTGGAGGCTTATCTTAGAGAAAAGTGAGTACATTTTAATCTTTTTATTTCTGTGCTTAGTTTTTTTAAATTGGATTTTTTTTTTTTTGCATAGTTTCGTAAGCATTGGTTTAGGCAACAGTTCTTCTCCTCCTCCAAACGGTTACGACGACGAACGGGTCTCAACATCTAGTTGTGACAAAAACCCGTTCATGAAATGGCCACACCGATGGGTGTCGTCGTCCCCCCAGATGCAAATATGGTAATTATTATAGAAACATTTTAACATAAATAAATACTGATATTTCTCTTTGTTACAGTTTTACGAATATAAAGTCAGAAATAGAGAGTGAGGAGGAGGAGGATCACGTGATGTCTTCACCGCTCTCATATCACCCGCAGCCCATGACGTCGTTCATGGTGCCTCCACCCCCTATGACATCGCCCATGATGACGCCACCCCCTATGACGTCGTTCATAATGCCTCCACCCGCTATGACGTCGTTCATGGTGCCTCCACCCGCTATGACATCGCCCCTGATGCCTCCACCCGCTATGACATCGCCACCCCCTATGACATCGCCCATGATCCCGCCACCCCCTTCACCATCACCTCCACCACGACTATCACCTCAAATTGTGATGGAGGTGTTGAGATTCTCAGCAGTAAGTAAAGTAAATATAATTTTTATACATACATCATGTATTTTCTTTTGTTACAGAATGAATATGATGTCATCACACCCCTGGAGGAATCTGTCATATATTTTAATTAGTATTTTAATTAGTATTATATTTTTATTTCTATTAATATATTATTTTAAATATGTTGTTCTCTTTTATTTAAAAATCTCTTTACGCCTTTATGCATTCCCAAAAATCGAAAATTTAAAAAAAGATTAAAAAAGATTTTTGAAAAAAAAATAAAAATAAAAAAATTAAAAAATTAAAAAATTAAAAAAATAAAAAAATAAAAAAATTAAAAAATAAAAAAAAATTTTGAAAAAAAAAAAAATTTGAAAAAAAAAAAAATTTGAAAAAATAAAAACTTTATATTTATTCATTTACATCGCTATCATCTTCGTCATAAATATCAAATTGAATAATATATTTTACAGGTAAATACAGTTTAATTTTAAATAGAAATGTTTTCATGTCGGCTGCAATCATTTCTCTACAAAATCGTTGAATGCTAACGTTCCCCTCGAGAAATTTGTGACACAATTCCAGAGCTCCATTGTACTTCTGAATCTGTTTTTCACATTCTTTATTACGAATTTCATCGTCTTGGATGGACTGGAAATCGTACACATTATCGTGGCGCTCGCTAAATATTAGCGGTGAAATTTCATCACATAAACATTCTACTGCGCTCTGCAAGTCTTCAGCTTTGCTCCAATTCTGTTCACTATAAAACATCCACATTTTTCTGTTTATTATTATTATTATTATTTTATTAGGAGAGAGCACACTGTAATGTAACGAGACAGTTCTAACACTAAATGTTAAAGACTAAGAATTAAAAAAAGACGAGCGCTTTAATCTTGAACGCAGGATGACTCATCGATTATATCCTTTCCCCCTCCCCCCATACTTCATTGCGAGTCAGCAAAAACGGAAACGTGAGAACGCTTTAACCTTGAACGCTAGCGGTCGGGGTCGGAAGCCATTAATCACACACCATCAAAGACTTCTTTGTTCTAGAGCGCTTTAACCTTGAACGCAGGTGTTCCATCATTCTTAGAATTGGATGTTGCTCTTTTAGTCACGTACTCGCCATTAATCACTCCTTTGATCTAACCGCCTACAGACAAGTCTCGACAAGTCGCTAGAGCGCTTTAACTTGAACGCAGCCATTCTCAGAACTAAATGATGCAATATTGCGCAATAACCTTGAACGCGCACGTGTGCATATCGATTACGCCACATTAATCACTCCTTTGATCTAGCCGCCTACAGACAAGTCTCGACAAGTCGCTAACCTTGAACGCAGGCATTCTCAGAACTTGATGATATTGCGCAATATTGCGTAAGATTACGTAATATTGCGCAATACGCTTTAACGATGATGCAATACCTTCTGGTCATTGACGATTACTTCTTGTATACCCCCTCGCCGAAGACCACCCCCTCGAAGACTTCTTCGCCCTCCACCTTCCGGTCTTTGACGATTTACTTCTTGTACATACCCTCGACCCTCTCCGAAGACTTCTTCATCCTCTCCATGGTCACTCCGGATGGACAGACGCCATCGACCTCGAAAGTGGTCCCGGAGCGGCTTTGCTTATCTACTACTGGCAACTCTGAAAATACTGTTCACTATGAAAACATTATATGCGCGCGCAGAGGAACTTCACACATTCATCACTTGTAGCATCTCTTGAGACAGTGTGGTTTTTTATACGTGTGTCCTGTGTCCTGTGTTTTTAACCCTCCGGATCAATCTTAATTACTTATTGAGATGTGTTTTATTTTATTCCTGAAATACTATTTTTCATTAAATATCAAAGCCGGACTCTTTGTTAAAATTTCTTCAGCGTTTTTTTTTATTTTTACAAGCACAAAAGATTAGAAAACACAAATGAATTTTGCTAGAATAAGCACACAATACTTATTAGTAATTATACAAAAGTAAAAGATTCATCTAAAATTAAATTAAACAAAATAAACTAATTTTGAATAAAAACAATAATTAATACATAACACATCTAAAATCTAATGGGGAAAAATAATACAAAACAAACTACAACAAATTTTCAAAATGTCCACCACTAACCTCAACACATTTTTTTGCATGTAACTGTATTATTTATACCATCTATAATGCGTTACTTCAGTGCACTCCTCTTCTATGCGTTCTTTTAATTCTTCTCTGGTTGCAACTTCGGTAGGATACACTTTTTGTTTTAAATAGCCCCATAAAAAATAGTCTACTGGAGTTAGATCTGGGGACCTTCCAGGCCAGCACGATGGTACAGCTCCTCACAACCTAAAAGAGGGAGGGTGCAGCACTTAAATGATCATTACCACCCCAATAGGTGAATTAGTCGTAATGGCCCAATTTCCTGGCCTGCAAGGTCCCCAGATTTGACTTCAGCAGACTATTTTTTATAGGGTTATTTAAAGGTAAAAAGTGTATATATGCTACCTATAACCGAAGTTGCAACCAGAGAAGAATTAAGAATGCATAGAAGAGAATGCACTGAACTGAGGAATAATTCACGCATGTTCAGAGATGTTATAAAATGTGTTATGTTATGTGCAAGAAACTTTTTTAAGGTTGGTGGTGGACGTTTGAAAATTTGTTGTAGTTTGTTTTGTATTATTTTTGTCCATTAGATTTTAGATGTGTTATTGTAATTTGTATTAATTCTGTTTGTTCAAAACTTGTTTATTTGTTTAATTTAATTTTAGATGCGTTATTTTACTTTTATATAATTACTAATATTGTGTATTTATTCTAAAAAATTTCATTTGTGGTTTTTAATCTTTTTTGTTTGTAAATATAAAAAATACAACATAAATTTAACAAAAAGATCCGACCCTGATATTTAATGAATGATAGTAAAATAAAATATTTTCACACTATTAAAGTCGATATATATTGCTTATGTTTTTGTTGCAGGAGGACACGTAATTATTTCTAAAATGGACTTATCGTGAAACTTACCTGTTAATTCTCGATCCATTTAATATGTGCCAAAAGAACTAAATACGTGGTTTAGGTACACTATTAGTGTACTTTAAAAGTTGCCATTGAAAATTGCCAAAATCCATATAAAGGGTGATGTTTTTAGGTAACTTCCCCGACTAAAAAATATTTGACCACGGCACTGTTAATTTTTTTTTTTTGTTCACTGAATGATGTAAACATCCATTGGTGAAACATATCTGCCAGATTTGGTTCAATTCCGTGAAGCCATTAAAAAAATATGGCCGATTGAAATTTTGCCAAAAAATAGAAAACTGTATATTAGAAATGAGGGGCATTAGGGGATAAAATAAGGGTCGTTCTGAAACCGCCTTGGGCTTCTCTACTTCCCACTAGCGTATGGCCAGTCACTCAGGAAACACCCTGTATAGCACAATGAAATCATTTTATTATTATCATATTACCATATTCTGAATTACATCCCAACATGAAACGTATGATAAAATTGCAGAAAAACAGTATTGCATTTTAACTCAGAATATCATTGGCTGTGTATGTCCGTTAACTAGAGTTAGTAGTAGTGCATCACAACAAAAATACGACAGATGAAAGTGTTAATTATTTTATTTTATTTTTTTAACACAAAACCCCCTAAAAAAAATCCGGTCGCGCCTATGAGGTAGTAACCATCATGATTCGTAATCTATAAATTTTTCTGAAAACAACAGTACCACCCACTATACTCCATCATCAAAGAGCACACGAGATGACTTTACGCCAAGCACTATAAACGTATCGACAGTTCCTTCTTTATCTAGATCCGAAGCAAATGTCAAATAAATGTATTTGTTTCAGGATGATTAATATAAATACATCAAATTGTATATATTTGTTATTTTTGTATTAAGTAAGATATTCTAGCTTGCAGAAAACCCAAATAAAGTTGTAAACAAAAAATATCAAGTGAACTGTGAGTATATTACCCCAGGCGAAAAAGAAATACTTAGATACACACTTGAGCTCTATTCTTGTTATACTATACTTACTGAACATAAATAGTTAAATACCTCCCCAGAAAAGCGCTGTAAATTTAAATAGAATGTTTCTATTGGTTGAATTTTTTAAATTAGATTAGATTACCCTAATCTCTGGTTCTGTGGTTTTGACTGTTTTATAAAATATTACTGTTTAGTTATTTGTTGTTTTCATTTGCTTTTATTCCCATTCATCTAATAAAATAGTTCTTTTCAATACTTTGGTGTACAATAATAGTGCATAATGAAAACAAATATTATTGATTAAATGTCGGAGTCACATTTTCTAAAAAAACTAAAACACATAAATTTAATAAATGAGTTGTCTTTGATGTAAATATAAATCCCTACCTTGAACTTATCAAAATAAAAATAACACATGTACTAGAATTCTTAAAACAATAACAAGTATACTTAATAATATATATAATAAAATAGAAGTAATTGTTTAGGTCTAATTTTATTAAATGATTTCTTCATTTGATGTATAATTTACAAAGCTTTTACAATTAAGTTATAAGGGAGGTCAATTGAACATAGTTTGAAATATTGTTGGTACAGATGGGTATTAAAATAAATTTATAGTCAACAGGCAACAGCTTAATGCTTAAAAAATATGAATTAGTTCAATAACTAATAAGAAATAAGTTTACGGATACTTCTGGAAACACACTAAACATCGGATAACAATATGATTAATAATGCTATAAAAATATTTTTTTTTTTTTGTTTCTACGGCTTTGTACACTGAAATTCTGCAGAAAACAAAAATATCATAAAATAAAAAGTAAGTTTAATTACACAGCCAGCAGCAATTAGCCGCTGATAAAACAGTCTATGATATTCAGAATATTTCAAGGTCTTACATTAAATCTTTAAACATACATGTAATATTAATCTTAGTATGTCTAGCTAGATTAATTCTAAAGTAATATTCCTCGCCACAAAATATACAAAAATATGATGATTTTCGAAAAGAATTGTTTTAAGAATCTTCCTAAATTAATTAATTTAACTAAAAATTTTCGTTTCAACAAAACTTGAATTCTGAAAGGGGAGTCATAATATTACACTTCCTAATGAAGGTGTTACCTTTAAAGTAGATACAAGATAGATAGAATAATATTTTCAACATTTTCTTCCGGAGGTCGGTTATACAATTTTTGCAGTAGCTATTATTGTATTACAATATTTGTAGCTAATCTGTTAACAATATTCATAACCCTTAAAATTTAATCAATACAGTCATACATTACCTTATATGCCATCCGTAAATATAAGGGCTAGTAAGGCTCTGGACAGACAGTAAAACAATAATATAAAGTACTGATTAGTTTTATGGATTTACTTAAAACCAAGGTATATCCTTTATTTCACACAACGTTCACAGAAAGTAACTCACTCGTAAGTACCTAATAATTCTTGGTAACTTTTTTCCACAAAAATTAGATTAGGTAAATTCTCGTCATAGCACTGATTATTATGTTTTGGTATTACTTAACCTTATATTTACTTTTATTATTTTGTTTTGCAATTCTTAATTATTACGTCAATTGTAATTTTTGAATTTAGTGAAATATATATAAGAAAATAATTTAAAATATTTTGTTAGAAGTAAGAAAGGAAGATTAGAATTACTTGAAATTTTTTAGAAAAAATAGATAATAGAAATGGATTGGAACACAAAGAAGGATTTCAATGGATTCATAACAAAACGTAAACATTTTCCAAAATTAACAAATTCATTAAAATTTAACAAAAATATATAATTCTATAAAATGTATTCAAAGTTTACTTTGGTATTAAATTCGCAAGTATAATGAAAATACAAATATTTAATGAAACACCATTAAGCCTTATTTAACTTAATAATTTTAGTACTATTCTTTTGACACATTATATGGAAATAATCGTCGTGTGAGTATTTATAATGGTGTGGCGGTAAGGGGTCGTTTGACGATTTCTGCGCATGACGTCATACCCTGAAGATGGGCTGTAGGTTTGAAAGGGGCCGTTTTCGACAAAATCGACCTTTTTAAAAAATTCATATCTCGGCTAATATCGGAGATGGGCGAAAAAAAAAGAGAGTTCTTCATTTTGGAAAAATTGCGAAAACACGAAAACTTCAAACGCTATTTCCAAACGAGAAGTCGCCGATCTGGCAAGAAATCAAGGTAGAGGGTCCAACTTGGAACTACAACGTGAATCGCATGGTCCCGCTGCGATTTTTGAGGCAGCAGGAGGGAAACAAAAAGTGGAATTTTGACGCTAACGAAAAAACGAAAGTTGGGTTAAAATTTGAAAATTTCCTGAGCGGGACATCACAAAATGCGCACCGCTTTACCACTATACTCACACCATGGAAATAAATAAATAAAATTAGACAAACATCGATATTAAAAAAAAATAAATCTGATCTCAGTTTTTTAAATTAATTGAATTTTCCTATTTCTACCAATAGTAAAATGATGATTATTTTGTTACGAAAATTTTGAACTTTGAACGTTTTGACTAAACTCTTTTCTATCGCTATTATTGACAAACTATTTAACCGCGACTGACCAATCGTAAACTTTTTATTCTCTGATTAGATGTTTCTGGTAACGATAATATTAAGGAAAGTAAATTATTTTACAATGAATTACGGCGAATAAAATTAAACATATCACAAAGAATTGAGAAATCTCCGAAAGTATCTTTATGTATAATCCGTAACTCATTTTGCAATTTTAATTTGTTGAATAACGTTGGATAATTAGTGGCAACTCTGAAAAAATTTACACGAATTAGAGAAAAATGAGAACAAGCAAAGCTGTATTTTTACTCTACCTACTTCACTTCTTAAATAATATACCTCACTAAATAAAAATAAAAGATTTTTACATGCTTTATATGCAATAGGCGGAAACAAATTAATAGTCCGAGAGCCGACCGTACAAATATCCTATGAAAAAAATACATGATAAACTTTTTGTGAGTGACTGGTACACCACAGACCTAAAAGGAGCCACCTATATTATAAGCTAATTTTGCCCGCATCATGAAATATTGACGTCACTTCCGGTTAAGATTTTTTATGTTTTCTTAACTCATAAAGTACATGAATAAAATTTATCCAAAAATGTAGGTTATAATGCGTTTATATTAGGCCTAATTATGCCACAACCTCGAGGCACCCTCGGTTAAATTTTTTTTTTGTTTTCTTAAGTCGTCGAATACATCGATGAGTTTTTTTTAAATTAAAGTATAAGCTTTCTAGTTATTAAAATAATTAGAGTGCCTTTTCTTATTTGCCCGCATACTCCTGGTTACCTCCGACTCTACCGTCCCTACCAATACGCTGTACGCAAAATAAAATCAATCACTGAATTCAGTAAACTGCTTTTGTAGGGTTTATTTTTAATGTTAGGTGACTATCTATGTCCGCCAAAGATAATTTCCACCTGTGGATCGATTTGTAACTATTGATGGCCATCAGCAGGAAGCAGTATCTGTTTGAGATACTAGTTCATGTTATCCCATTTATACAATGGAAATTAATTCACACATTTACCGATTAAACTTCGGGGACTAATAGAGTACGTTAAAATAAATGGACTTTCTTTAATAAACTTATATCTAAAACTGCATAGTTTCTGAGATACAAGGGGTCAAAGTTTAATTTAAAAAAAATATTTTTTTAAATATGTTCTTAATTAGTTGAGGTATTTTAACGAAACTTGTTTGACAACGTTTTCCGAAAAAAAATCGACTCGCTAATTTATACAGTGGCGGAGTATTCAATTTTTTTATTTTTACTTGTTAAAAAATAGGGATACGCCACTGGATAAATTTTAAAAAATTAACATTTTTAAAAACTACAATTATTTATTAATAAAAAAGTATTCTTGGCATTTTCGTCATAACCCAAAGCTTTGTCCAAAAAATTGGTTCAGAAAACGTTCTGCAAAGCTATAAATTAGTATCTTGAATACTCCGTCACTGTATAAATTAGCGAGTCGAATTTTTTTCGGAAAACGTTACTTGTTATTATTAATTTGTCAAACAAGTATCGTTAAAATACCCCGACTAATTAAGAACATATTTAAAAATATATATTTTTTTAATTAAACTTTGACCCCCTGTATCTCAGAAACTATGCGGTTTTAGACATAAGTTTATTAAAGAAAGTCCATTTATTTTAACGTACTCTATTAGTTCCCGAAGTTTAATCGGTAAATTCTGGACCACCCTGTATATTTAAAATGAAATTCGTTCTTACAGGTTCGATTTTTCAATTAAAAATATAACCTATGCAGTTATTTTATTTCAGAATATACCATTCACCTCAGGCTATGGAAGAACCTCAAAGATTCAGTGATTGTTTTAAATACAACATTACCGTCTTCAAAGTGACAGGAATATGGATTAACCTAAAAAATCTTAAATACACTCCACGACTCACTATTTGCTACTGTTTAATTGTTAATATGCTCTTCATTTTGGCTCCACAAGTATGTCATGTTATTTACATGTACAAAGCGAGAAATAATGTTGAGGACTTTGCTGATGAATTTTATGTATCATTGACATCTTTGATCGTGGTGTTTAAATCTTTTTCGCTCGTTACTCATTTTGACATAATCAATAAGTTAATAAATTCTATGGATAAGGAAATATTTCGAGCGAAAAATATACGTCAAGTTAATCTAACAAAAAAGGTTAGTATAATTATTAGGGTGTATTTTTAAAGGTACCCTTTTAGTGCTTTTGAGAAATTTTAATTGTTTTTTTAATAATCTTGTGGCCCTGTGAACAAATTACAACCGCTGTTGATTTACTACAGAATATGTAAGCTTCTTTTTCACTTCTTTCACAAAATGATGAAGCTCTAAATTCGACGAGTATTTTTGTATTCATTGCTCTGGATTCGTTTGTATGAATTCTAGTAAATTTATTGCTTACTTAAGAAATATTGAAATATAATGGGTGATATTCTTTTATGGAAAGAGAAAGTCACTGCATCGATCTTTCGAAAGTAAAGGAATGTGTTACTGCAGACAAAAATTAGTAATATGCGCATATTTGTTAAAAATATATGCTGGTATCATTATTATTTATGATTTTCAATCACTTATCTTTTTGCAATAATTTGAGGTTATAAAAAACGTAAAGCATCAATCAGATTCAGTTTAAGAGACTTAAAATACAACTCCTCGTTTATTTTATGTAGGTAAGCAAATGATGTATCCATAAATAGTGGACTTTTACGGAATATTAAGCTATTTTTTGAAGTTAGAATAAATATTTTTTCTACTCATTAGTACATTTTTTTACTCTAGTGACGAAAGTTATTTTCGTCTCTAGAAGCGAAAATGAAAGTGTCAAAGTGTTACCTTGACCTACCATAGCAACGACTAAACAAACAATTGATAATTTACATTGTGATAGTTGGTTTATAATTTTCAAGTGGCTGCTGAAAACTGTTTATTGCTTTATTATTTGACAGATTTGAAAATAATTGTGGCGCGATAAAATACTTGAGGCAACAGATTTGGTTTCATTCTCAGTTTACATGCTAATGATATCACTGTTTATAACAAAATTTTGTATAATTTAATATAAATTTTAAAAAATACGACTCAAAATACATTGCTTTTCACTAAGTAGGACAATAATATCTAAAAGGGAGTAGAATGTTGTGGGATTTTTATTTATTCTGTAACGTTAAAAAAACTGTGTCCAAATGGAGCAACTCTGACATCAGATTCAAATACATGAGGATATTCTGATCGAGTCTGCCGGACGCGTCACTTTTTCATGTCCCTGTGTTATGAATAATGGCTTGGAGTCTGCCTCAAAGTTCATTCATCTGGACAATTCAATTTTGACAGCTAAATTGTACAATTTTTAAAAAATTTGTAATCTCTGCCATCTTATATTATATTATTCCCACTAATTTAGCATCGCTAAACTTGAAAAATCAACGAAAGCCATGAAAAGCATTTTTCGTTTGTTAAATCCAATTAGAGTATAAATATGGATTTGAACACCGTTTTCTAGCTTGAGAGTCCATCTATTCTTTTCAATTGTAAATATTGCAGTCAGTCAAAGCTTCAGGAATCTTAATTAAAAATTGTTTGACAGTACAGGTATTTCTTTTGCCTATGTTGTGTATGATAGAACTGCTATATTTAACATTCTTCGGATTCGTTTCTCTAACATCTTCCATGATTATAACTATACTATGAGCTCAAGAAACACATTAAACGTAAAATATATGTTATCAACAGATACCGGGCCAGGTGAATGATACATTTGTTTTAATGTACCTCCACTGCAGAACTGAACTGATTCGTTATAGAAATCGGATAAGAAAGTAGACCTATTGACAAATTTAGCTTTATGCAGTTTTCATGGCTGCAATATCACCATAAATGTCGGTAACATATTCATGACTGGACTAAGGATATGAACAAGTAGCAGTTTCCATGACTATGATTCAGTTAAGAGTGGTGAATATTCCTTATATTACCAACGCATTCCCCATTCCACGATGTCGCTATAAGCAGTAATGATAGCAGCAGAGAAACAAAACGTTTTCGCTACCATTTGAACTATAAGAGAAATACATTGGCCTACCTCTGAGATAATATGTTTTAATCTACTTTATCACAAGTCACTAACTTTAATAACACTTGTTATACTCATTGTACTAAAAATTATTAGTATGTATTTATTAACTATATTAACTCAAACTGAATTTGACTAAATAATATATACTTTCATTTTCTGATTGCATATTTCTTCATAGGCTATAGGAGAATGGAAGAAGATTTATTGGTTATATGCCTACCTAGCAATATCCTTTTGTGTTCTACAACTGTCATCTCCTATTGTTGATAGACTTCTACACGGAACACACGTTTTACCATTGGTTGACTGTTACCCTTTCGAAATTTTCACCTCTCCTACATACGAGGTTATGTTTATTTATCAGTCTGGCGTTTTATTTTGTCTCGTGATACAAAATTTTAATCTGGATACTTTAATTACTGGACTTCTGGCATTTGCAACACTGGAGTGCGAAATGCTTTGTGATAGTTTAGAGAGTTTAAAACTGAATCTATTAGAAAATGACGAAGATGAGGATAAAATTAAAATTATGGAGAAGAAATTAATACAGTGTATAAAGCTTCACCAAGAAATTTCCAGGTGGGTAATTACAATTATATTTTATTATTGTGCTGTGGGCTCGAAATAATATTTACTAACAAAGAAACGGGCATTGTGTCAGCGCGAAATAGTGAGTTGCTACATGAAATTTTTGATTATATGAAGAACTGTGAAAAAAAGTCTTTTGTGTAAATTTATTATCACCACCGTAAAAACAAATAATTGAACAACACTTGAACAAATTATTTACATATTTTGCCAAAATGGATAACATTTTCGATATTATAGGGAGTATGAGATTTTAAAAGTTTTAAAAATCAATTTTATCAAATATGGTGTTATTCATCACTCATTATTTCTATACACGAGAGTCAATATCGATTTGTAAAAAATTGACATGTTTGAATTTTCTTTAAAGCAACGCATTATAAATCCGATTTTTCTTAAGGATTGTCTAACCACCTGGTCAATATGAAAATCAAAGGTTAATTTGCTGTCTAATATAATGCCAAAATACTGCCATCATCCTTTGCACGGACTCCAAAGTGCTATTATTTCCAGTGTACTGATGTTTCATAATTTCAAGCTTGCGTATAAACATCATTGCTTAGCTTAAAGTCTAAGAAACGGTAATCCGAAAATCAATTTAAATATTTTTATAATGATAGTTGTTGATTGATATTGTCAACTACTGAAGATATTTTATATCATCTGCGTATAAATAACATTTACATGTCTTTTAAAAAATTCTACCCCAGCAATATAAATAGAGAGAGGGGCCTAAATGAGAATCCTGTAGAATGCCTGATGTTACTTGATTTCTTTTGATGTATAATTTCTCTCTTCAACGATTTAACTTCTGTTCATTAAATACTAGTAAATCCACTTCAGTAGGTTACCGTGCACACCAAAATTATCCAGTGTTATCAAACGGAGTATCATGATGAAAAATCGGTGTACACTGCCACTTAGCGTGACTCGCCTATGGACCAGGAACTATTTATGTTTGTTTTTAATATATGAACAATGTAATCTAATGTGTCTTTTAGTTGTCTTCTGAACAAAGCAAAACTGACAATTCTTCTTGTTATATTTTTCATCTTATCGTATTTGATACATAATTCTAATATCTTATAAATATATTTGACTACCGGTACAGATACAGACAAATTAATAGAGGTATTACGTTTGACTGGAAACACATTACTAGAATTATTGTCAAAAATCAGTGTAATATTCTATTATTTTTGTTTCAGGTTTCTCAAAGATGTGGATTATTGTTTTTCCTTAAATCTATTCGAGCAATTTGCCTGCAGTGTCATAACGTTTTGTACTACAATGTTTAAATTTTCTTTGGTTAGTATAGCAAAATAGGCATTATCTATCAACCTATTTGGAAGTTACCTTAATAAGAAATAGCTCCTTCTAATTTTACAAAAACTAAAGAAAGAAAAACTCTTGCATGAAATGAATACTTTCGCAAAACTAATGATTTGTAGAGGAATTTTTTGGGTTTTCTTCTGCGTCAAATATTTTGAATTCTAGATGTTTCGATCATTTTGTCGTAATCATCTTCTGCGTCAATAATTCAAAATCCGTGGAAATGAATCCAAAAACTACGAATTTATCCTTACAAACTCATATCGAGGCAACTTTCACTCATTTATTTGTATGAACATTTGTTAGTATATTAAGTTATTTTTATTTTTCAATTTCAATTCAAATTTTCAGGCAGAACCTATGAGTCAAGAATTTTTTGCAATCATATTCTATCAAACGGCATGTTTCCTTGAATTATTTGTTTTCTGTTGGAGTGGAACAGCGTTGACAATTCAGGTAAAAAAAATCTAATTTATGACCATTGTTTTGTGAGAAATTCTATTGAAACCGTGCGTTATAGGTACGTGCAAAAATTATTTTATGAAACATACCCAAGTATCGGAATTTTATTTGTTTCCAGTATCTACACAACGTATTTACATGTTCCGTCTATAGGTATGTGGTTGAAATTCATGTAGTGTACATTCTCTTATAAATTGAGCAATTGTGCTGAATAAGGCTGGTATATACAGAGTATACTTGAAAGGAAAAATTTTAACTTCAACTAACTAAAACTAAAATAAAATTCCGTTATAAACAGTATACAAACAAGAAAAACGAGTAAACAAATGAAAATAAAAAACATATACTATTGGAGCTCTACGCACTATATTGGAAAGGAATAATGAAAGATATACGAAGATTAATTATTTTTGCAAACTATTAAAGGTCAGAAGGCCAAAACTAGTTTGCTTGTACCAAAAGAAGATACAATAAGAATTTTTGAATTATCTAGTGGTGAAAACACAATTAAAGCAACTACGCTTCTTATGGTAATACACGCTTATTAAACAGAAAGAATAACATCAGATTGCTCCCTCATGCGAAAATCCGCAATTTGTTTTATATTTCAATGATTTCTGTTTCTATTGCTGTAATGTGCTTAAAATTTGATAAAACAAATTGCGTAATATAATATGTTATTTTATTTTAGAGTGAAAAAATTCAATCAGCTGCCTACGAATGTGATTGGGTTGACTGTTCAAGGGCGGTGAAGTCTAATTTATTATTTTTTCTACAAAATTGCCAGAAACCTTTTGAAATTAGAGCCATACTTATTCCTGTCTCACATGAAACATTTCTGCAGGTACGTATTTTCTGAATAAAATTAAATAAAATCAAATAAGACGATTCCTCCATATTAAAATTTTCAGATATACTAGTAAAAAAAATTTAGTAATTTTAACACGATTCTATTCTCCATTATGCCTTATTTTGGAATCTTGTTGTGGGAGTATATAAAATATAAGAGTTCCAAAGCAAAAGTGACTTTGATCATCAGGAGAGGCAACAAATAAACCTCTGGTCGTTGAAGAAGACTTCTTGTGGTTAAGAATCTATAAGAAGTCATTGGCAATAGTCAGGGGCTGCTACAAATAAAAAACTTTATGTGGTATTAAAAGAGCATGGCATATCTAATATAGAGAAAAATATTTAGAGAGAATAAATTTCAGTCGCGTCAAGGGTGCCACGTCCATATAACTAAAAAATGGCTCTCAAGATATTTAAATTCTGTTAGCAGTTTTGGTTTCTCATTCTCATCAATAGCTATTCTATGGTGAGGGTTTTAAGACCTGTGTATTGTCTTTTTGCGACTAAAAACATGTGACGTCAAGGCTCATGTTTTTCATTATGACTCGCTAACGGTACAAGATATTTAAAATCTTTAAAAGATAAATAATTATTTTAACCCAAACGTCTATTAAAAGGGAAATAGTATATTATATACCGCAGGACTGAAGTAGTACTTTTAATCCCGAAGGTAAAGTTTATTTATATTATAATTTACCTGAGGGATTAAGAATACTAGTCCCAAAGTATATACCAAAGATCATTTCATATACTAGATAGTCAAAGCCACTGTTTATTTCATCGCCCCATCTTCTCTCTCTAACACATGCAAAATTGGATGCCAAATAACAGAGAAGTATTGCAGTATCATGAGTTAAAGTAAGATGAAGCTTAAGTTGAGGTCCATTTATGAGCGATGAAATTAAACAATAGGTCTGACTATCTAGTGTATACATGATCTTTGTATATACTAGTACATTACATACCGAGCTGGGAGGTGCTTCATTACAGCCGAGGGTTGATATCTGACAGAGGCGCGTAGCGCCGAGGTCAGATGTAAACGCGAGGCTGTAATGAAAACGACCAGCGAGGTATGTATTAGTACATTACATACCAAGCTGGGAGGTGCTTCATTACAGCCGAGGGTTGACATTTGACAGAGGCGCGTAGCGCCGAGGTCAGATGTAAACGCGAGGCTGTAATGAAAACGACCAGCGAGGTATGTATACTATTTTATTCACAATCATTGTATAATAACATAATATCAGCATACAATTTTTTTATTTAATTGAGTAGATAGTGAATGAGAATTAGGAAATTATGCAAAATAAGTAGGTAGGCTGCAGTGATAAAAGTTGAGCGTTGCTAGGTAACGTGCATTAAGGTTCTTCTATCAAATAAATTAGGTTATTTCCACAAGTATTTATTATCAATAATTTCTGTTAAATTCGCTCAAAATTCTACAACAAAATGTTTGATTCTGATCATTTGTGACTTAGAGAGTGTACTTCATCAAATTTTAAAGCTGCTGCACAAAAGACAACCAGAAGATTTGCTGCCGCAAAGTGTGACTTGCCGGAAAAGTGACGTTTCTAGCCGGTAAAGCTACTTTACCGGCTAGCTGGCTAGCTGGAAAAGAAGAGTGAACAAATGCCTGCCTCCCAACTTTTTATAAGCTGGCAATTGAAGCATTACATATATGATTGTGACTAAAATACTTTTCGCGCTTCCGGAACTGAATGCAAATGTTAAGAAATAACGAAAATTGTCGTCTTTAAAAAATTTCCGATTTTGCGATTGCGAAGTCTCTCTTAAAGAACACTTACTAATAGAAGGTCTTTTGATAAACGTTGCCGTAGTAACGTTTCTGCTTATCGGAACAAACGCCAGTTCAATATGAAAATGACGTATCTGGTATGAATTAAGTATCTTTATCTGCTGCATTAACCCAGCAAAAATTAGTTAATATTGCGAATTGTAATAATGTTAATGTAAATATTAATGTACATTACCATTCTAAGTAATTTTTTTCAATAAATTACATATTAAAATAATTTGTTAGTAATTTCATTCTTCCGGGATTTCTGTCATTATTTGATCCCGGAAGGATTAAATGTGATACTATCAAAATGGAGTGAAGTTGTTACTTTATTCCCGGAAGTGCGAAAATATTTATAAGTTAAATACAATTTTTAAATCTATTGATTTTATTAAATGATATGTTTGGTGTAATCAAACGATTGGTGATGATACTAATGATGATTGTTATGGGTCTATATTATAACCAAATGAAAAATCATAATGATTTTGAGGTGCGATCCTACAATTTCTACATAAGTAAAATAAAATGAAAAAGTGTGACATAGTAAGAATTTAAAAAATTCAAGTGAAAAACATACATTTTATCTTTGATTTATTGATTAGTTTTCCTTAAAGAGATAAAAAGATTTACAACCAATTTATATATTTATTATATTCTCAGTCTAACAAATAAATATTTTTTTTAGATTCTTAAGACATCCTTTTCATACTACACAGTGCTTGCTACATTAAATGAAAAATAACATATTAGCATCATATCCACTGACTGCATATCTTACAAAATAGAATACCTACTCACTTCAGCTACATAACACACACGGGTTACTAATACCAAACACTAACGAAAACAATACACTGCAGTACTAAATGTGTACATGCTTCAATTATTATAAAACGTACAGAATTGTGAAGTATCATCTTCGGCAAATTTTTGAATGAATATTACTAAGCGATTGGATTGAAAACTTACTGTAATTTTTTATTCTTTTTTCTTTCTCTCTTTAAAATGTGGTTATAAACCTACTATTTAATTTGAAGTAAAATTCGTTATATACCTACATGATTTCCCTTTAACATGCAATAAACTCTGGATCAATTTCCATGTCTTTTATTTCAAGCAACCTCAAAAAGACAACATTTACCAAAATATTTGCCCAAGAAGTTAATATTGAATATGAAAATATTAGTATTTAATAAACTTGTTATTCGTTTTCAAACTTCGCAATAATATTTTAATGGGAACATGTTGATACCAAATACGAATATTAATAATATAACCGCATATGTTTCGCTTGAAAAATTAAGAAATAAGAGATAAAATAACAGAGTTAAAGCTTAGGAACGATAACTTTTATTGATAAACACATCAACATAAATAACCAAAACTCTTTTCATTTTTCATTAAATAACAACGATGTTGACCAGAAACTTTACATAAAGTACCATTGTAACTTTAAACTAAGCATGTATAATTTCTTGCTCTTTGTATTGGCGAAAGTTACAGTTGTATTAATTTCATTCGAGTTATTCACCACAAACAACTACGTCAAAAAATTTAAAAAAAAGAGCGTAAATAATATTTTCCATTATAATGTATACTTCTAATAAGAATTTAACCAATATACTAAATGCACATCTCCCTTGAATTTATTATAATTATGCATAATGAATAGACAAGGCACTGAAATGTAGTTTAATTTTATAATCAAATCTTTTCAGTTATGGGATCAGCAGATTTAAAGTTGATACTACCACTAATCACTTAACAGTAGGTATCATCAAGTATTATTGTCTGCTTCTGTCAATACATTTTCATTTATTAGTTGATAAGAGAATGAAAAGAGAATACAAGTCCTAGTAATCTAGCCAATCGAACAGTGCCCCATCCTAGAAATTCCTAATCTAATGCTTCCTATGTTTTTATATTTCCAAGAATTATTGTTCTGAAAAAAAAACGAGATGCTAATATCATGAAAATTGGGATTAGAATCAGACTTCCCTGTATAAAATTGCTGATTTTTTTTGTTCTAAGGCTCTCCATCTGATTGAAGTTGTAAACATCCTCCAATTCCATATGAACTAGAGTCTGCCAATATTCTTATTTCTTTGTTGACATCGTATACACAGCTGCAATAGCAACAAACTTTTTTAGATTATTAAAACAGTCGTCATGTTCTTTGTTGAATTGAAAAATGTTATTTTGTTTCAATAATTCCCGCAAGGGTTTAGTTTCCTCTGCAGCATTTTTAAGAAATTTTGTTAAGTGGTTAACCATACCCAAAAATTGTCTAACTTGAGTGATATTTTCTGGTTGTTTGAATTCTACAAATGCTTTAATATTCGAATTGTCTATCTTTAGTCCACTTTGATCTATTAATTGTCCGAGTAGTTTTATTTTGGTAAGGCCAATTTGACATTTATCCTTGAAATTAGACCACTTTCTTTTAAAATCACTAAGACATCGTTAAGAATACAGTCATGTTCATCTCTTGTGTCAGCAAATACTGTGATATCATCCATGTGTATAAGTACCCCTTTTACTCCATTGAATAGTTTATTTATTCATTGCTTGCTGAAAAATTTCGGAGGCCGATATAATCCCAAATGGAACTCTTTTATAAACAAAGCGTCCTAACTGCAGTATAAATTTTTTATTTTATTTTAAACTTATTTGCCAAAAACTAGAGATGAAGTCCAATTTAGAAAAAATAATCGCATTCCTTACCTGAGCAAATGTCACAAATTTACGGAAATTGTCAGGGAGTACGATGTCTAAATTTTATTCATACATGGATAAAATTATCGAGGATCTAAACGCAGAAGATTTATATGCTATCGATTCCGATCTTCTTTAGATACAAAGTGTGTTTCATTCAATATATTGGTAGACTTATTTTCTCTCTCTGTACGTATTTATTTAGCTCAGTGAAATCTGCATAGATACGTGATTGGTTGAGCTTTTTTGGAACACACACCATTGGTGCACACCAAGGTGTAGGATTGTTGATGCTAATTTCTCCGATAATATTTTGGCTGATAATTTATTTTAGCTCCTTTTCAATCTTTTCCAATAACGGAAGAGGAACCCTTCGTGGTGCTGATATGGAATATGGTTGCGCATTTTCGTTTAACTTGACCTTACACTTTAATTTTTAAGGTTTCCTACCCCGTTGAATAACTCAGGGTAATCAGCTTCTATTTGTTTCACAGACATCTTCCTATTACTAACTTCACCCAAAAATTTCCCCAAAAAAGTTCTTCGATTGTGGGCCGTCCTAAGAGATTATCTTTGTTGTCTAAAACAAACATTTTGATTTTCTTATACCCGCCCTTCCAATATATCGACAACTTTATTTTACCTAGTACTAACAAGCCTGTGTTACCTGGACCTTTTAGTTTTCGTTTAGTTTTTTCATTCTTGGTTTGTATGATAATTTGTGATAATTCTCTAAACTTAGGAAGGAGGCATCTGCACCGGTATCAATTTTACAACATATTTGTCCACCAACCACTAGATCTAGTGATGTTTTCCAAAATGAGTCAATACCACCACTCACTTCACAAATAATTTGTCCCACATAGGCGAACATCTAAATCCCTTTGAGCAAATCACATTTACCGACAAGCTGCCGATAAAGTTTGGCGCGCTCGGTTCTCCAGAATTCGGTTCGGGAAGACGTATTGACTAGGCAAATTCGACTGTGCGCGCTCGGCTCGTTCGGTTCGTTCGGAGTAAAATGCTCAAGTCAATACGCACCATAGAGTCGTCCGATCCTGAGGTTGTACTGGATGAATCATTGAATTCAGCCACTTCTTCTTTCTTATTTAAGGTTGTCTTGCACATTTTCTTAAAATGTCCTTTAATGCTATCACAGCGCACTTTCCATGCTGGACATCTTCCTAATTCATGACTCGGTTTTCTTCCACAACGGCCACTTTGAGGATTCTCTGAGGCATATTTTCTCTCGTTGCTTCTTTTTAGTTTCAAACTATACTGATTTTTTTTTTTTTTTGTCTGGTTTTTGGCATTACATGCGGTGTGTTTTGGCCACGAACATATTATTAATAAATGAAATTTGAAAAAAGGGGAACCAAAGTCTATTTAGGAGGGACGAGGAGGACACGCTTCTCGCCCAGGGGTCTGTCAGGGCATTTCGACAAACATACAGGTTGGACCACGGTTATAAAAGGATTAAAGTGACAGTAGGAAAATAACAGAGGAATTTACGTATAATCACATCTATAGATCTATATTGGATTTAAAAAAAAATTCGGAGAGTTTCTTCATAATGTTCGGTTTTGACATATTTAATACGTATGGTAGCCATATGGGACATGTAAAATTATTGTTTCGGAGGTAATTTATGAATATTTCTGAATAAAAATTAGTAAGAGGGCAATTGAAAATCACATGATTAACGTCGCCAATCACGCCGCAAGAACACAATGGATTTTCACGTATACCAATTTTATGAAGGTGCGCAGGAAACCTTCCATGATTTAATTTAATTCTACTGATTGTAGAAATGACTTTTCTGCTAAATTGGCAGTTAGTGTATCAATGTGAAGTTGGGATGTTTGGATGTACACTGTAGTAACTGTACAATGTAGTAACTCTGTTAATGTCTAAGGTTTGTTCTCTCAAGGTTTTATTTTTAAATTTTACCCTTTCACTTTGTAAGATTTTTGTTTTGGTACTTTGTAAAGTTAAATTATGGTCGAGTTGATAATTTTGAATCTTATATTCCCACCACCAATTTGTCCCTTATTAATTCTTCTGACATGGCAGCTTACATATGTTTTGCAGCAATAAACTCTTGAACAGTTTCACCATCCTTTTGGACACGCTTTTGAACTGCGCTCTTTTAAATATAACATTAACTTTGTCAATGAAGTAATTATGGAAAAAAGTTACCATATTTTTCTTATGTGGACAATTCTTGTGAACTTGGCGTATAATTATCGAATAGTTGATTGACCTCTGAGTAAACTATTTACTTGGGAATTTTGTGGTAAACTTGGTAAACCATTTATCCCATTCATTTGGTAAGAATGAAAATTTTTCTGGTGTTGGCACATAGTTGGTCGATGTTGTGCCTCCAATAATTTGTATTTGATTCATTCCTCTTTCAATTTCAACCAGTTTTTGTTGTAACTCCGCATTTTCTTTCTGCAATGCTTCTATTTTCTTTTCTCCAGCGATTAGATAGTTTTTATAGTTTTAATTGACTTGTTTTTGTTGTCAACTTTCGTACTTGCTCTTTTTGTTTTCTCACCCCAAATCTGACACCAAAGCGTTAGAATACGATTAACAACGTTTAAGTTTGATATAACATGTCTCTGGAAAAAAATTATATATACCAGATACTTTGTCTCGCAATCCATTGCATGAAGGGATAAAGATAACGATATTTTGGAAGAAGAAGCAGTTATCTTTTATATTAATGTCATAACCTAACAGTTAGAAACTAATATGAAGACATCAGCAGTTAAGATCAAAGCAGCACAAAATAAAATTGGGGAAGTTGGAAGAATATGTCAAAAAGGGATGGCCAGTAAAATCGAAAATTTAAGAAATAAGTATTACAACTACAGAAACGAAATCACATGTTATAAGGGCACCCTGTATTTTATGAATAGGTTAATTATACCGCCCTTCTTGTATAGAGAAATATTGGGGAAATCCATTTTGGCCATCAAGGAGTAAATAGCCGTAGATCATGTGCAAAACATGCAGTTTGGTGGCCATACATTAATAACTATATCGAAGAAATGGTCCTAAAATGTCATCAATGTTTGAAAATGCGAAATTATGGAACAGATTTTATGACATTAAGAGAATTACCTGAACTGCCATTCGAACATGTTGCTACGGACTTATTTTTATATATTTTATATTTAGTAATTCAGGCCGTTTATTTAATATCCTGAAGTATGCTGTTTTCAAGGTTCGGAATTCCCAGAATCCTATATTTTGATGGGGGGGCCACAATTTATTAGCTATGGTTTTACAACATTTTCAAACGAATATATCAGCAAAAGTCAAAAAGGAATTATGATAAGAGACATGCCTCAAAAATTTTGCCAAATTAATTTTTAATAGATCCTCCAAAGGGGCAATTACGTAGAAATCGAAAGTCCTTAATAAAACTGGCGAACGAAAGAGATGAGAATGGAAGCAATAGTTTAGGCAATAGTGTAGGATCAGAGTTATATGAAGAAGGGGAAAAAGTGGAGAAAGTGAAAACCAAAAACCAGTTAATAAGGACACAGTGGGTGTTGAGATGTGGTAGAGAAATTTGTCACGTTGCATTACATTACTGTTAACATAAAGCAAATAGATATAAGAAGCAACACATTACTCGGTGACAAACGAACAGTAAGTCGTTTGTAACCGAGTAATGTGTTGTTATTTACATCTATTTGTTTTATGTTAACAATAAAGTAATGCAACGTGACCAAAATGTTTTAACCTTTGAGCATTTTTATTTCAAGTTTTCTTATTATTAAAACTGTTCCCCTGATGATAGCTATGTAGCCGAAGCTAGTTGGATTTTTATAAAATATGTACAGAAATAAAAAGGATTATAACAAATGAAACGTTTGGTTTACTTTTTATTTTCTCTCTTCAGTATTGATAGTTGGCTGGAGAGTGATGGTTGGTTGGCAACGGAGGAAAACAAGGAAGACAGTTGCTTTATATGTTTTTGTGCAATTACTATTACTTGTCATTATATGTTAAAGTTAATAAACATTAGTTCAAGTATAGCGAGCCCATAACTATTGTTGAACATATCTTACATTTCTGGTTTTTGCACCGCATTAAATATTTTGAATTTCTCGAGTTTCGACGATACTGTTATGGCCTTCTACTGAAAGGAAACCAGAAGCGGGCCGAAACGTCAAGAATTCAAAACATTCAACACGGAAACGTTTCTACAATATAAATTGCGACTTACCCTTTTAGGAAATTATTGGTTAATCTACACAAAAATTATTGCATGATAAAGCCTGAATATTTTTCAACAGTAATTCCATCAGTGGCCTTACTTCAAGCAAACCAACTAAATTACAACTATTAGTTTTACTATTGTCATTCATATGCATTTACTGAAGTCTGTATCTGCCCATAATGTTTGCAATTTGAGAACCTCTTGTGGCACCACTTCACTATTTGCATTCAGGTCAGCTTCTTAATGTCTGAACTTTTATCAGTTTTAAAACTATCAAAACAAAAAGTTACGTCTGTGAAAGGAAACTAGTGTCATTCTCATCTCTACTATCATCGAAATCAGTGTTCTCACTATCATAAAGTGGAATTCCAATATGATAGTATTAAAGGGAATATTTAGTAGTAAACTGGAGGACAGGCAAACATCATGTCAGGATAGGCGTCAGTCAAGAAATTTATATGATGTTCATAATTCAGAATGACGCCGTTAACTTAAGCAAATACAACAGTAAATTATACAGTTTTATTTTCAATACAATTACCTAGTAGAGATAAAGGTTTAAAGAACAATTTAAAACTACAAATATAACCCAGTGGCAGTGAGGAAGACAGTATAAATTTAATATATGCTATACCTAACTGTATCTATTTTAATTGTTCCTGATCTATTCCATTTAACTTCCAAAGTGAATGTTCATATTCATTTTAATACGAAATAGGTATATACCTTATTGTATTCAGAATACCCACATTGATATAGGTACATCAAATCTAAATCTATTTAAATAAAAATTCTGGATTCCCTGTTGTGACTAAAACACCCTGTAGATATTACAGTCCCTCTTTAACATCAGAGGAATCCACAATCTCCGGATGGCCCTTAACTGTACCGCACTTCCCGGCTGCAAAGGATAGTTGCGACTTGCGGCACATCAGTGGGCGAGATAACGTACCTAATGATACTGTTCCCCCCTTCTTCTTATGATAACCATCAGTAATCAAGGCGCCCGCTTGCTGACATGTAATTTGTTGATAATGGCGGATTACTAATAGACCCTGCATTTTCAGATTGCCAGATTTTGTAACCCCAGACCGGCTGTGATAACATAAATAAGATAAATATAAATTTCACTAGACATTACTAGCGGGCGCAAAACAGCTGACGTGAATATCTGTTGTGCAGCAGATCGGGGCTTATTGACGCATTTTGTTAGAAAACACTCTTCAGCGTAGGCATTAGCGAAAGAGAAGATAACTTAACGCTGTCAATAAATGTTAATATATTTATTACTATACATTACAAGAACTAAACAAACACCTTTCCGTTTTAAAGGTGCAGAATGTTGAGATAAACCCAAATAACAAAAATGTTAATATAAACTATTGGACAATTGAACTACATATTTGGATTTTTTATTCAAATTTTGGAATAAGATATTTCTATAGGGAGGAATACTATGGAGTTGCGGTTTTCGGCATTTTGTTGCAAATTTTATTGATAATAAGCGGTTTTGTCTGTTGGAATGAGCATATGCAACAAATATTGTATACAGCGCCTAATGCAAGGACCCGTCCAAAAATGGAAAATTTCATTGAAACCGAGAATTTACAATAGCGGTTTTAATAAATTTGATTTTGTTATATGGGGGTAATCTACTGACTATTTGCAAAAACCAGGTTGGTCGCTTTTTCAAAATCTGCATTATTTAAAAAAATACAGCGATATTTTTGAAAAAATCACATTCTTCTCATTACTGACCTGTAACTTTCTACTCAGGTGTTTAATGGGATATTTTTATTCGTCACTTTCTTACGCATAGGTATTGTTAACTAGAGGCATATGTCAATATGCATTTAATATTACAGGGCGTTTAAAAAATATTAAAATTTTGGAATATTCAGATATACGATTTTTTGCGAGGAAACAGGTACTTAAAATAAATAACCCTTTATTAATAATTTCAGTGAACCTCAAATATCACATTCAGTGAACAGAAGTTACCAGATATTGTAAATAATTATTAATTTATTGTTTTATTCTCATACTTATATCAATATCATTTCATATTTCATTCTGAAGCACCACCTTATGACGAGAATGGACAATTCATGATAAGTTAAAATTTGGTATGTCTTCAAATTCAGATACGCTGGATAATGTCCTGAGTTCTAAGCTAGTTTTTAATTGCCGGGACACTCGCTAACTTATCCCGGCTAAGTAGTGTCTCCGACTTGACTTGCCCAGTAGTTTAGAGAGCACGTACAGGGGTACGTGCTCTACTTAAAGGAAAGGGATTCTCTAGGTAGGAGAATGAAAAACGTAGCAAAATTCATCCAATATTAACGTCGGTTGCTACCTCTGTTTATAATGTTATCCTGTTAAAAATTTCTATCGTTTTGTTGCCCTAAATTCTTATACTTCGGCTTGTAGGTGCTACCACCTCTCAATTAAAAACATTAATAGATATTAAATACCTTTGAAGAATATTAGAACATTTTGAAATCTATTGCGCTTCACACATTTTATGAAAAATCCGAGAGCGAGTGTCTATGGGGAATAGGATATTGTTTGTAGAATACAAAATTGTATTGCAAACCATTTGGTATAAGAAAAAAATTATTCAATTCTTCTCTCAGGTTAGACCCAAAAGTTAGACCTGTTGCAAAATAGTAGTCGACACTAATAGGTGTACGATTCTCATTTCCAGGGGAAAGACAAAGTTTCTTCATGGAAGTTAAAAGATTGACAGTGCGCATTGGGGGGCGCCAAAATTACTCCTGCCTTTAGTAAATTTTTGTCTAGTTACAGGTTACAGCCCTGCGTAGAAATCAAGAAAACATATACCTACATAATATATTAATTGAAACATGTACAAAAATCTTTGATAATTGAAGTGGTCATTTCAATTGATGTTATGATGCATATTACCAAAATTCTTCGAGCGTTCAACCAATACCTAACAGACTTAAAGTATCCATGCATGGGATTCGATGGCGCCATTATATTGTTTCAAGTCCTTTCATTGTATCTGATGGAATTGTATTTATAAATAATGCAAATAGCCACTACCAGCTGAAAATTAATTAAAAACTGGGAGACCAATTGTTTTAATTTCCAATACATTGCACTTACCGCTTACGGTCTGGCAACTGTGAAATTGCAATATATTTCATAAACCTGATGTGAATTATTTCCATCAGCAAAATACAGTAGCGCTAGAAACGCTTCTATGTGTCCATGAAACAACTAAATGAGTATGTAGAGATATATTTTCAATATGTTAGATTTTCATTAATACGTTTTAATTACTAAAGATTGACAATCATATTTTTTTGAGTAATCTAAATTTTCTGTTAAATATGTACAAGTAGATTCTCAAACCCTCAAAAAACGCTTTTTTCTGTCATCTCGTGGGAGAATTTATTTTATCTTCAATTTCATAGTTGAAAAAGGGAAATTCCAAAACGGACAGGCTAAAATTTACATGTCCTCGATTTCAAAGTAAATATATCTTATTTGTTCACATTGGCTTGCGAAACTTGGTTGACATATAAAGAAATATATATTTTATGGCTATATAATAATATAAAGTTTTTGTTTATTTTTTCATTATTCGAGAAAATTAAATAATTTTAAAAGCAGCCTAATTATACCATGTAGTGCAGTCCAGGAGTCGGAAGAGTAGTCGACAAAATTCTGCATTTTCGAGGGTGCTAAAAACGGGAAACATAGTGGATGTAGTTTTTAGCGACCACAACCCACTTAATTGGCCAAAAACTACCCCATTTTCGCGTTTTTTCGTTATAAGGCTAGTAAAACCCGTGTTTGGAGGAGATTAGCTGGGAAAATCAAATGGATTTGATAAAAAGGGGAAGTATAACGGCAGGGGAAGGCCTGTAGCCACCAACTCTTCCAGGGGGTTGAAAAATTAGTTGTTTCTTATTTTTTCTGTAACTTCTCTACCCCCGGTTTTGAGGATGCTGAACAAGAAATAATTAGTTCCACCAGCGTCTCCATCCTAAACTTTCGCTAGTAAGCATGCTCGGCAGCGCGACGCGAGGTATGAATAGGATAAGATAGGAATGAATGAATGAATGAATGAATTTATAGCATTTTCGGGATATATGTGTTAAAATCACATTTTTTACATTTTAAAGTGAATAGAAAATGTCCTGCTTGGACCCAAATTTAATGTTTTTTATGATAACCTTGATTGGTGAAATGCATCTTAAATTCTAAGTATGGTCGACTTTAGATTTGTAAGACACATAAAAAACCGGCGGCTTGTTTGATGCCCATAAAAACTTCAAACAAGCCGGCTCTTTTTATGTGCTGTACAGATATGACACAGACTTTACTCGATGTTTTGATGTCCAGTAGAGACTACTGTATGAATAAAAGATATTTTTTCTCTTTATATGTATGTGTATTAATAAATATAATTTAATTTTTTAATTATAATATAGAGAGAGAGCGTGTTTCATTTCTAATAAATATACCTCTATTACTTTTAATTTTTCAGTGAATATGATTATTTTGTTGTATATGTATGAAGCTTTATTAAATGGTTAAGCCTCAGTTAAAAAATGCTATTTAAAATTAATGCTAGAAATGCAAGAAACATGAATAAGTATTTTTTAACAGAATATTTTAATAAGAAAACCCTTTTTTAAATATTACAATGAAGACTGAATTTCATAAAATGATTTTCTGATTGTATCTTTGTAGGTATTTGTTTGTACTTACGAATTTTTTTATTTGGTTTTGTTCAAAAAGCCATTTGCCAGTGTTTAAAAGTCCTTGAAGTCATTAACTGTCATAATGTACTGAAAGGTTGTTTTTGACATGCGCCCATTATAATTTTCATTAGCAGGAACAAAAGTTTTGGTTATTTATTTTCGCTTTTCAATTTTACGCAAAATTCTAACACGTGGCAGATAAGAATGACCCTAAACCAAAAACGTCTGCTGTATTTTATTCATAGTGTCGTGAAGTTACTAAATATGTACATAGGTATATTAGAAACATCACGATAATCTTGTTTTTGTTCCGGCCAATACAGTTATCGCTCCAGATAACAAGTGTTTTTCGTTTTATAAAACTGAATTATAATAGTGTCTTTAAAAAACAAGAAACGATTTCATTTCCGCCACGTGAATGATTCTTTTCATAAACACATAAAATAAGCACAATTTGTATCTGAGACATGAACCTACTATAGAACATCGCCAAACGTGAAAAGAATCAAAATAAACAGAACCTGTTCTAGGTCAATTAGAAATAGCATTAGTCACTTTATAAATTTAATGAGGTTTTATAGAAGCATAATAATAACAAAAATATTCACTTTGATATATTTATGTTGATGCTCCGCTTCTAAACATACAAATATAAAATCTATTTGGTATCAAAATTATTGAAACGACTTTGGAATGCTATTATTGTAATGTGACACTAAATATAATATAATTATAAGCAGGTACAAAATATACAGAAGACAGTATATGTATATACAATACAATTACTAAAACTGTTTTGTTGCAAATTACAGTTGACTCATGGATAAATTAAAATATAAAAACATAGAGTGTAAAAGCTGTTATTTCACTTTGAACACACTTGGAGAAGTTCAGTACAGCTCTACAGAAGCAATAGATACAAACCGTCTGACTAGCCCAATAACAGGTGGGTATGAACTAAATGCTGAAATAAACAGGGCGAATTATATAAAAGTACACAGATAATAGACCTACGTACAACAGCTGCTATCTTACTGGACACATCTGGTATTTTAAAGCCTCATGTAGGCGGCAACGAAGACAGCTTTGAGAATATTCCAACGATGGCTGGGCAGGATTGCAGTTAAAATAGAATAACATGATTAGGGATGACGCATGTGAATCCTGGTAGTACATCTCTGGAATCGTCGTTTATCTCTAATTAATTATAAAAATTTACAAATATACAGGGTGTTTGTTAAATAGCAATTCTCGCCTTAACAAGTGATTTTTCCCCTCAATTTAAACACATTATGTATCTGCAATTGGTTGGTTTTCGATATGTAGGACGTTGAAATTTTCAGAAAAAAAATGTAATTTTTTAAACAAAATAACGATATAAAACAATAAAAGCTAAATGCAGCTGAGCGTACAAAAGAAAATTCAACATGACAAATTTGTTTATTAACTCTCATTTCATCACAGCAAATATGATTTTTTCAGAAATTATTTTGGATTTGTTTGCAGGTAACATCTACTTGGAAAATAGTTTTTTTCCAGATTAAAATGGCTTTTTATTAAATTTTTGTCCTTACCCTGCGTCAATGGCTGCTCGGGAACCACAAATTATCAGGAATTGAAGCACTACATCCAGGTAGACAGTGTACCAAATTTGGCTAAAATATTTCCATTGGTTCGGAATAGAAAAACATGCATTTTTTTTATTTCAGCGCTCTGTATGTAGAAAATAAAGCATTTGTCAAATTTTTTACCTAAATTGGGATAAGAATGACTTGTCAGAGCGGGGACCTTTATCTGCCAAACACCCTGTATGTTACAGCGAATCCCATATGTAGATACATTTGTCTTCAATCCTCTTACACTAGATGTTCTTGTGATGATGAAGCAGTACCTACATTCCTCCAATTTGTTGCACGATTCGGAGGATTCTCCTAAGTGTACGTTCCCTAGTTTATCACTTTTTGTATAATGTTCCTTTTAGTTTAAGGGGAGGGTCTTTTATGGCGGGAGTACAATTTAACAAGAAAGCAGTAGTAAAATTTGTGACAAATCAATCGAAATTTAAAGACGAAAATAAGCACTAACACCGAACAAGAAAACAATGATGAAGAGTTAAATGATATTGTCACTGAATAATGGATATCAATAGACAATGCTATTGTCAAACGTTATAATTAAGTGTAAAAATTTAAGAGATGAAGTACTTAATTCAATAGCATGTTAAGTAACCAAAGGAAAAACAACATATTATGTCACATATAGAATAAACTAGTAACTGATAATTAAAAAACTCAAAAATTATTAAAATTTGATTTACAAAAATATGGTATGCCAATAAAGCTAAGCAAAAACAAAAATATGTTAGGCAATATAAAGTAAATAGTTTCGGGCAATATTGATAAAATACATACAATAAATAAACTGCAAATAGTTTCAAAAAGTACTGCTTTGACATTGACTGCACATTAGCTGAATATATAACTGTTCAAGAGGTGTTTCAGCAAATTAAGGAAAGCCCCGAAAAGAAATTATATAATTAAATATGATTTGAGCACTGTATCATGCATTATGCCATATTTCTAATATTATCTTTAAGACAGGTATTAATCCTAAAACTTTGATTGGTCAGTTATGACATCGCTATAAAGGAGGAGATCACCATAAGTTTGAAAATTACTATTATAATTATTATAGGCAAAGCATTAGAAAAAATTAGAATCGTGCATGAACTATTTAGAAAAGCTTAAAATAATTTCTGAGAACTATTTGAAATTAAAAATCATCCACGAACAACGGCATTATGTATTTTCTAAAATTTTTAAAAAGCATTGTTCTAACACAAGAGACTACTGGAACAACAACAATAAAAAATAAGGTCATATCTAAATCACCTGCCAAAATGTACAGCACTAAGTACTGTTTCCACCCAAATAAAAATAAAAACAGTTAATAATATATTTAAACAACTACCTTAGAGGGATGTACCTGTACCAATTAAAATTATTCGTAATAAAAATATTAGATACCCTACTAATTTATTTCCATGACCTGCCTAATGCATAGACTGCAACATCCGAGCAGAACAGATTACGGGATGATTCATAAAAAAAATAATAATATCTTTAGAACACTCTAACCGTGGAGAAACCGAATTTGGTACACGATTTAGACTCATTGCGGGTCAACAGTAAAAAAATGTTAATGGGAGCATTGGAAGTGGTTGATTAGGGGTGACCTACCCTTAAAATTATATAGAACTTTGTCCGTATAATTCGTTTTTGTTGTGCAATTTTATTTTAAAGGATGATACGAGTTAAGGAATAATTTTGCTATTGTACAAGGAGATACGGCCGGACACTTCTGACAAATCTTTAAGAAAATCATCAAAATCAAAACAAACATCCAGTATGTAAAAAATACAAAAGATGAAGGGAACGTAAGATACAGAAATTACAACGATTTGTGTATCACGTTTATATTGAGTAACACTTTAAATGAATCTGAATTTATTTCCCATTTTTTTCGTTAATATTTTGCTTATTATTTATTGAATAAAATGTAACATGCGCCTGCTGTGCATATAGTGCTTTCACGTCAACCTATTATTATTCGAATTTCTCTAATATTAAAATCGAATAACAAAATTTTAAAGATACCTATTTTTTTTAAATAAATAGATACTATTTTTAAAATGGCTGGAAACTGTTAGAAAATTTGATACATTAAATTTCTATTCATTCTGCCCATACAAGATCCTAAAAATATATTTTAAATTGTCCAGTATGGAGATTACATCCTTTTTATTTAATTGGAACCATTGTCATATATAAGTGGTCATAAAGTGGCGAATGAGAATCTCAGCGAATTTAAATATAAAACATTTTTATATAAATGACGAGTCTCATTATTATTCCCGAGCTTTATGTTCAGAAAATTATTACAAATAAAATACACTCGAGCAGATAATAATTATTTACGGACACTAAAAATATACGTTGTTATACACGTATAGCTTACAAGGAATAAAGTAGGTTTTCCATTGTTTATATTATTTATACAGAGAGTTAAATAAAATAACGTTTCTTAATTTTAGGTATTCTAATAGTATAATGATTTATTTATCTTAATTTCTAATACTTATTCTCGGTTCATCCCAATGAAGAAGAAGAAATGAAAGGAACGTTTAAAAGTATTTAAACCAATTGTTTACTTTCATAGAAGGACTACATTGTATATCCTCGACCAACTTTACTGTAGTACATAATATATTAATTTAATTTATTCTCGACCAACTTTACTGTAGTACATAGTATATTAATTTAATTTATTATAAGAATTATTAAAATTTTAGGTGACGGCCTATGCATAGGTTTCGCGTTTGCGTACGCAATCTAACTAAACTAAACAAGCGCATTATTCAAGTAGATGGTAAGGTCTGCACTTTCGTTAATCTGTATATTATATATACCAACGAATTATTAATTAACATGGACTGTCAATTATAGGATTATTAACTCGTAAAAATAATTTTATATAATTTAAACGTTTGTTTCATAAAAAAAAATATTTACGTAAATAATACTAAATTGTAAATTGTTGTAGCATATATTCTCCTCTAAATTCCTTGGTAGCATCATTTTATTAACGTCCACTCTCCAACTTCTTTTCGTACTTGACCTCTGCCTTTTCTCTGGCGGTACCAATAATGTTTGTCATCCTTGTCAGCTTTTCTTTACCCATTATTTTTGTATATTCAAACCATGTCGATTGTTTCTTTTCGATTTCGCTCATATCTCTGTCTATGTTCAGTCTATTCTAGTGACTTAATTTCCGACTTTTCCGAGTCTCGATCGCCTGCAATTTTTATCTCTTTAACCAATTCTTCTATTGATCATGCTTAAGTCCTATACCTTGGCACCGTATATGTCAACATTGTGGACAATAGTTTTGAAAATATGCATTTTGGTTTTTCCCTGACATCTCTTTCTTATAGAACTAAGTTGAAAGCTCCTAGAGTCTTAGATCATCATTTCCTAGTATCAAATAATAGCATTTATTTGAATTCAACAATTCTGCTTCTCCGTACCTTCGTGTAACCTAAATAAGATATTTCTAATTTTCCAGTCACTAATTGATCACCCGCAAAATAGAAGCCTTAAGGAGTAACGTCTCCTCTGCTTCTATACTTACGTGTCTACCATAAAACTTAGTCCATGTAGATTTTAAATAAAGTATTAAGTAATAAGTATTAGTCATTTTGTTATCTTAAAGTATTCAGTCGGTGATTTTTATTGTGGTAAGATTCTAGTGAAGTATTCCTCCAGATTACAAAGGCCTTTTCAACTTCGTATGTACTATTGCATAGTTAACTTATTGAGATTGAAGAGTATATGAGTAACATTTTTTTGTTTGGCATTGGGCTATTAGCTAGACACAATATATAAAAAGATGAAAAAGGATTCCAATCTAATAGAAGGGAAAATATAATAGGAAGAAAAATAAATACGAGGGAAAGTAATAGGGACACCCAATTCACGTCCTGGAGTCTGTCAGAATATTGTTTTTGGAATAACATGAATTTCGTAATGTTCTCGTAATAATTCCTATTGACATTCTTTGAAAAAATATTTGTGATTATATTATCAGTCTTAACTTTGCATGTTTCCTTGATTAGACCCATTTGTTCGATGTTCTTACCGATTCTATCTTCCAAGTTTCTGAACTTGGAGTACCTCCTAATTTTTATTCGATATGTTCACATTGATTGCCGCCATGCTTCTGCCCTTCTTGCTTCTATCATCCTCCATTCTTCTTTATAAGTCTTCTTGCTTTCTTTCTCATTTTCATATTTCCCTACTTGTTTCCTTACGTATTTCCTTTCTTGTCTCTTTCATTATTATTATATATTTCATCATTTATAAACAGTTTGCCAAGAGTTTAAAAATTATTAAAATAAAATAGCTATATTTTTGGATAAATCGTATGAAAATAAATACGTACTAAACTTGATGAAATTATTGAATATTTTTTCACATATACCTTTCATAAACAGTAGTTCGGCAATTTCATTGTTTTAATACGTACCCAAGGACAATATTGCGTATATTAAAAGGGTTGTTCGAATGTGACAACAAAACAAAGGAAATATTACTTTATTCTCTTTCGTGGGTACGCATTTTAACTTGATAAAGTCGGGCTCACCAATGTTTGCGGCTGACTTATTACTTACAAAAGATATTACGGACATGCACGCTGTAATACTAAATATCTCATATGCACATTTAGTACAGTCTGATCAACTGCACTAAAGGTGCAAAGAAGATATTTAGTATTACAGCGTGCATGTCTGTAATATCTTCTTTAAGTAATAAGTCAGCCGCAAACATTGGTGAGCCCGACTTTAATATGTTAATATGTTCCTTCCAACAGCCACTTTCCATGGCAATATTAATTTGGTGTCATATTTAAAAGATTTAAATTGGACTTATTGCACAAACAAAACGGTTGAAACAAATATACAATATAGATATAATATCGTAGCGTCAAAGTCAAAATAAACAAGCTAAAAGATTGACAAGGTTTTCCATTTAAAAAATTCTATTTTTTCTATGGTTGTTCAAGAGTACACGTAGACGTATGACTGATGGTCGAGATGGTAGCGTACCTCTGCCTCTCACCCAAAAGTTCCTAGTTCGATTCCCGGTCGTGGTAATGGAAAATATTGTGAGAGGGATTTTTCCATTATACATGGATGTTGGATGTGTGTCCCTTGTCTTTGAATGTGTAGCCCCCTCCTGCACAAGGCTCTTCTAGAGCCTTCTGGGATAAGGGTCGTAATTACATGTGGTGTTATTATTATTAAAAAACCGGTGGAAAACCATTGATCTGAGATTTATGGGAGGACTAACACAAAAAAATGTATAATAATAATAAATCTTTATTTCCATAGACATTATAAAATAAGCAAATTAATAAACCACTAGATTAATATTTTTCAATACAAATACTAAGTAAAAAGCAATAAGGTATAAATAGGTAATAATAATGTAATATAGTCATTCATTTCATACCTCTTGAAAGAATTAAAAATATATAAATTTATGTCCAACGTAACTTCTGTTGCCGAACTGATCAAAATTTGCTTTATGTGTATATTATACACAATTTAAATTAAAGAAGCATTTATAATTCTTAATTCCTCCAGTCATTTATAGAAAGACAAACAACTATAAATAAAATATAACTTAGATATAAGTATGATGACAACTTTTGACAGGAATAATTTACTAAAATTTTTAAACGAGTAATTTGTTAATATTTTCCTAAAGATAAAAATAAATAAAAAACGTTTTAAGGTAGGCAATACAAACACTAAGTAGAAAAACAATAACTTATAACTAGGTAATTATAATGTAACACAGGCATTAATTTCAAACCTCTAGCAAGAATTAAAATTATATAATTTAGTGTCCAACGTAACTTCTACTGCCGAACTGATCAACATTTGCTTTATATATTATACAGTTTAAATTAAAGCGGTTGTAATGCGTAATTCCTCCTGCCATAGAAAGGCAAACTAAATAAATTATAACTTAGATATAAGTATGATGACAACTTTTGACGGGAAAAATCTACTGAAATTTTTAAATGAGTAATTTGTTAATATCACCCTAAAGTCAATCAATTCATATCACATCATTGTTATTTGTTATATCCAAATTTGTTTTTCTGGTCAGTGAATAATAAAATGACTTAAGTAAAATTATTTTACTTTAGAATACCATATCTGTATAATAAATCAATTATTAATGTCAATTTTAATAGAACCAGGTAATGCAAATGAGAAATCTGCTGGACGTAAAAATATTCTTACATACAGATTTTGCACGTTAATGGGAACAAAAAAATTATTTTTTTTTAGTCGACCACGTTGTTCGTCGAATTTTGATAACGCCCAACAGGACAAGTTCGTAACATTTTCATTGCATATTTTCATAACGAATTTAATTTGTTCTTCAGTTACTTCTGATTTAATTGTAACAAATAAATTTGAAACGTAATAGTGCCATTCCTGGTTATTTTGAATATCTTTTAAATTAAATACGCCCGTGGGAATATTTCGGTCGGTCCAATAATCATATAACTTTATATTACTGTGCGAATGCACAGTTTGATAATGAACAAAATTTTGTCGAAGTGTACCAAATTGTGTACAAGAGGATACAGGGCACTTTACCGTAGGTTGATTATCGCATTCAATTTCGTGGCAATTTATGAAGGAAAAGCTATTTTGATAATCACAATTCCACTTACAGCAGTATCCCTGCGCATCTATTATAAGTTCTTCGTCAATTGCCTTGACATACTTTTTTCCATCTTCACATTCCACAATGTCAAAAAACAGACAAGCACTACAAATATAGTGTTCGCCAGATTCACATTTGTAAATTCTTTTCTGATAAAATGAAACCTTACATAAACCGCAAAAAGAGGGAATATTTCCATTGGATCGCATAATTACAGTTCTGCAGTCACTCAAGTCAACCCCAGAGGATACTATTTTGGGATAAACATGTGGTCCCAATATTTGTTGAACATCAAAATCTGGTGAAAACGATCTGAAAATTCTAAATTCTAAATCGATAATACAGCAGTCTTTTACATAGGAATAAGGAATGACAAAATTTCTCAACCTACCAAAATGTTCTGGAGGAATTAATGGTGCCAAATTTATTTCGATTTTGGGTTCTTGAGAGCACGCAGTTACATTGGTGGACATTTGATTAAAATTTATGCCTGAGGTACAAATAAAAAACAGTGAAATTTCAATTATCTCTGGAGATTTACGAACACAAATTGTGAAAATAGATTCATCAGTGTATAGCACAAAATTAACTTGTCTTTCTAAGGTGGTCAATGTAAGGTTTACTTTTGGGTAATTCAAAACTAAATCTGCGTGATCTTCCTTCAAATGATGCAGGAGAAGTAAGGAAGAATACTTGAATGTGTTGGATGGACAAAATGGACATTCCAAGCTGGACTTAATTGGGCAACCAATTTCATGTTTCATTACCTCCCAGTGTTTTAAAAGACTTCTACACCCATCATAATGGTTAACACACCTAAAAATTAAGATTTAAATACTTTTTGTTTGATTATACAGTGTGTGGAAAAAATACGAACACATTTACTTTGCTTGTAACTTTTTTTATTAATCGTTCAATTTTACAAGGTCACTAGATAGCCAATATTATTCAATTTCTAGATATATTTTTAAAATATCTAAAATTCAAAATGGCATTAAGTAGTACTTACACTTTTATGCATTAGAAATATTTATGCAAAGAATAATTATAATATTCGTTGCGAATAGAATGAGCTGATATACAGGGTGATAGTGCGTTGGACCTCGATATCTCGAGTTCTACGATAGCTAGACATTTTTTAAAAAATTGCAAGTAAACTAGATAAAAAAGTCTATAACTGGAAATTATTTTCGAACATACAGGGCGAGCCAAGACGAAATTACAGGACCAAGTGCCTTTTTTTAAATGGAATGCTATGTATATCAGTACATTTTTTGAAGCCTCTTTCTAGGCTCCATTCATTCCTATATTAGCATTGAATATCTACCAACCACTTGGATGTAATGAATTTTTTTGTTGAAATAATGCAATCTGCAGATGGATATTAAAAAAATCACCACAGTCACGATTATGGGTTTTAAGAAAAACTTATGTGAATACCAGTTACGAGACATCTATTTAATGTTTTTGAATAATTTTCATTTCCTAAAACTTTACAGGGTGGCCAAAAATTATTTTTCAATTAAGAACTTTTTAAATTGAATTTTCTCAATTTTTTCAAATGGAACGCCCTGTATATTTTTCAACGATGTGAAATGAAAAACGAACATTTTTGTAAGTACTTCCGTGGCTAATTGCAACCAATTTCGTTTTATTGAGCAATAATGACAAAATTCAAAAATAAACTTAAAAAAAGAGGTTTCTTCAAATAACTCAGTAGAAAAAATTATATTAAATGTTCCACATGTTGTCCATTTTCATTGACACACATCTCTATGCGCTTTTGAAATGAGGTTCCCACTGTTCCTAAAAATGCCGGTGTGATAGATCTAAAGGCAGTTATTATTCTTTCCTTTATATTTTGTACTGTTGTTGGTGTGAGCGTGTGTAATTTTTTCTACTGAGTAATTTGAAGAAACCTCTTTTTTTAAGTTTATTTTTGAATTTTGTAATTATTGCTCAATAAAACGAAATTGGTTGCCATTAGCCATAGGGAAAATTCAATTTAAAAAGTTCTTAATTGAAAAATAATTTTTGGCCACCCTGTACAGTTTTAGGAAACGACAATGATTCAAATACATTAATTGGATGTCTCGTAACTGTTATTCACATAAGTTTTTCTTAAAACCCATAATCGTGACTGTGGTGATTTTTTTAATATCCATCTGCAGATTGCATTATTTCAACAAGAAAATTCATTACATCCAAGTGGTTGGGAGATATTCATCAATGCTAATATAGGAATGAATAGAGCCTAGAAAGTGGCTTCAAAAATGTACTCATATACTTGTGGGCCAAATTAAATGGGACCCTAATTCTTCTTGTAATGATTTCTTTATTACTCAACGATTTGTTACCGTTTTTGGGTATGTTGTACTTAAAACTATCCGAAATGAAAGCCTGGTTCAAATGTAGCAATTAACGACTTCAAATGCACAGTTTTAAATAAATTCCCCTTTTCTTGCACGCCAGTTGAATATTGCTACATTTGAACCAGGCTTTCATTTCGGATAGTCTTAAGTACAACATACCCAAAAACGGTAAAAAACTTTGAGTAATAAAGAAATTATTACAAGAAGAATTGGAGTCCCATTTAATTTGGCCCACAGTGTACATAGCATTCTACTTAAAAAAAAGGCACTTGGTCCTGTAATTTCGTCTTGGCTCGCCCTGTATGTTCGAAAATAATTTCCAGTTATAGACTTTTTTATCTAGTTTACTTGCAATTTTTTTTAAAATTTCTAGCTATCGTAGAACTCGAGATATCGAGGTCCGACGCACTATTACCCCACCCTGTATTCCAATATTTAATTTGGAAGATATACCCGAGGTATTATCGGCATCGAGCGGTTTGGCAGTTTAAAAACAATTTTAATATTTAACCCACTTTTATTTAACGGAAAAAAGACAATGACTTAATAATACAAACTTCTACTAGGTACCCACACTTTGGAACTAATTTTGCAAACATTGCCACAAAAAACTATGAGTTGCAAGAGAATGGCAAATGCTGGCATTTCTGCCTTCTTCTTCTAAAACCCATAAGGGACTAATTTATTTTTCTAATTTTATTTGTATAATATCAACCCGCTTAAAATAGCCTATACTGTGAATACCCGGTTTTTGCTGCTCGTTCCACTTTGCGACTGCCATATCTTGCCCGTATCCATTTTAACAAGCAGAAGTTGCAACTGGACGTTATCGATAATTATTAACTAACATTGTGTCGTATATACAGGGCGAGTTAGTTCTTGTTGAAAGATGACTTCCTTTCTGAAGAAAAGTCTCTATAAACATGGATCGTTAAACGCTTCGTTTGTGAGAAGCAAATTTTTATATAAAAATACATGTGTAATATAAAATCATAATGTGGCAAAAGACCAAGTGCAAATAGGCTAATGTTAAAATCTATCGTTTAATATTTTCAGTTGCGTTTGCGTAGATAAAAGGGCATCTATGACAAATAGAAAATATTAACCAATTGATAACTGGTTACGCGCCTTAATAAAGCATTAATTTATTTTATTATTTTATGTACCTACGCCAAAGAAATTTACCGATAAGGCGAATATAGTTTTTTTTTAGAAAAATATAAAAAGCGAACACCACAGTGTGTACACATTATTATTAGAATTTGTTCCGTGAAGTGAAGAAGTGAATTTCAATTCTTACTAGTTTCAATTAACTTAATAATTAATATTGTTTTATTTTGGTCATTTAATTAAAGTGTCGGAAATTTCTTTACTCCTATCCACTCCTAACCTTTTATCTCTTGCTTATAACCGGCACTGGAACCACATCATCGTTCCCATGGAAAATTGATAAGTTTTCGACCTTTATTTAATTTATTATATTGTATCGCTGCGCTTTATATTTATAGGAAATACAGTCCACTTCAATATTATAGACGCACCCGCTGAAATGCATAGGCGTGCGTATTCAATAACCAAGATAAGCAGAATTATTTGTAAGAAGCGCGAAATTATTTAATATGTGAAATTAATGTAAATCATGAAAAAATATAGAACAAATGTCAAATACACCCAGTTACCATTTAAAGTAAATTATTAAAGTATGCACAATTCACACCGATGGAAAATAGAACATTTCACGCGAACTAAATTGTCAACACACATACTTCTAATACAATCTTTATGTTTCAACAGAAGTCAGTTTTAAAAATTTCCACACAAAAAAGTTTAAGGTAGTTAGAATCTGGAGATCGGTTAATCCATATCTCTGGAAAATTGTCATCCAACCAGCTCCTTACAATTTGCCCAAAATGAGCTGGGGTTATTCCATATGGTCCAACACCGGTTGTTTGACTTTTTCATATGCATATACAGGGTGTTTGGAAGGTCGATGCAAAGTCTTGGGAGGTAATATGGTAGGCCATTTAGACTTAATTAAGGCAAATATCCTTAGTACAACGTTTACTATATCACTATAATAAAACATGATACCTTGATGATATTTTTTTTTGAATAGCATAACGTGTATCTTTTCGGAAAGTGTAAAGAACAGAAAACCCAACTGACTACAAAAAAAATTAATAAATAAGTTTTTGTGAAATTTTTTTTTCAATGCCAGAAAATTACTTTTTGTGATTAAGTATTTAAAGGGATCCAAAATTCTAGAAAAACTAGAAAACCGTAAGACTTTGTACTAAGGTATATTTGGCCTAATTAAGTCTAAATGGCCTACCCTATCACCTCGCCAAGACTTTGCATCGACCTTCCAAACACCCTCTATAACAAAAAAAATATGTGTGATTACTTTTATATGTATATTGTTAGTTCAAAATTGGTTATCTTATTTTTAATGTGTTTTGTTTGCCCGTGGCAGCCATATTTGTCTCAAGGTGAACGTAATTTTTTTCGGTTTAGAGCCCTACAGAACTTAAAATGTCTCCGTTTCTATTTGTCATAGCAACTTGATCTAAGGATCATTTGTTTCAGAAGAAAACAAGCTTTTTTTGTCTAGTGCATATTTTGTCATAATGGCTGAAAATTAAGCCTCTTTACTAATTTCGATTTTATCACAAATTCAAAACTTTAAAGACAAATTTTACAGGAGGGGGAAGAAGCCAACAAGCTGATTTTTTTTATTGATAAGACACACACTACTCACATAGAATTAGGTCTGCGAAACCACTATTTTTTATAAATGACTTTATTTAGGCTTTATATAACATCATAACAAAAAAAACATATCCAATTTGATATACTCACATTGATGTTTCATCTCTAAACATTCAATTATTAAGTTCATTAGATCTTTAATGCATGATAAAAATTGGATTAAAAAAAAAGTAAACTCAAATGTTAGCTCTATCACTTCAGGAGTTCCACAGGGTTCTGTTTTGGGACCAATACTATTTTTAATTTACACATCGGATATCTTCAGTCATATTAAATATACAAATATAACATCTTATGCTGATGACACGTTCAGTTCAACAAATATAAATCTCGTTTCAAATAAAATTAACACTGATCTAAAGGCTATTTCCGACTACTCAAGAGACAACAATCTGAAATTAAATTCAGATAAATGCGCAGTTATGTTTTTCTCGCCAAAAATCCTGCAGGAATTAATTACATAATGTTCACCTGACTATAAACAATACTCCTTTGAAAGTCGTAAATAAAATAAAAAATTTAGGTTTGTCATTTGATAATAACTTGCGCTTTACAGAATATGTATCGCATTTAACAAAGAAGTCATATATCGCATTAAAATTATTATACGCAAATATAAATCTTTGAAATTTTAAATCAAGTAAAAAAACTATGCGAATCTCTTGTACTTCCTGTATTACATTATTGTGATATAGTACATTTTCCTTGCCTGGATAACTTAACAAAAAGACGGCTTCAATTAATTCAAAATAGCTGCTACAGATTTATATTTAAATTACGAAAATACGATCATATTTCTCATAAAATAAATGAACTTGGTTGGCTTAGTGTAGACTATATGTTTAAGTATCATTTAAGTTTGTTTATTCACAAACTTCTTCTAACTTCGTCACCTTCCTACCGGCTTCGGGAAAAACTTACTTTTAGGCATAATATTCACAATATTAATGTAAGATTCTCAGACAAACTGGCACTTCCAAAATATAGATTGACTCTATTCCGTCGATCATTCTCATATAACTCCGTCATGATTTATAATAGTTTGCCGGATCACCTAAAATCCCTATCTGTAAACAAACTTCGAAAAAATGTTAAATGGTATTTTACTTCATTACACTGATCGGTTTTATATTTGTATTTTAATAGGCATATAAAGTGCTCTGTATGTTTGTGTTTACAGCTCTACAAGCACAGGGTTTGTTTATGTTGGTTATATACAGGGTGTCCATTTTTTCAATTGGAATGTATGGGTAACTTCTAAACCGTAAGAGATAGAAGGTTGGTTAAATTAGAGAAAAGGTTTGCATTTTTAAGCTTGTTAAGGTGCCGTTTTCAGATTTGCAAATTGTATAATAGTTTCATAGATATCCTGAAAATGGTGCAAATCGCCATTTTTAATTATTGCCAATAACACGTAAAATTTTTTAGATGAAAGTTGAATGGTGTTCAGTTGCCTATTTGAAATTTTTAAATTTGTATTTTTATCGTTTCAACTGTAGGCGCCGCGACGCCCAACTTTTGTTTTTCTCATGGACGCCTGACTTTTTTTTAAGGAAATTGGTTTGTTATCAATGTTATCATTTCAACAAAGTCTAACCATATTTCTTGATAGATGGGTCTGCACTAGTGTTATTATCACTCACTCGTAGGTACAGCAAAGTAGGCCATGAGAAACAATGAACTGTTCTAAAAGTGTCATCGCTAGTAGAACTGTCAAATTATCTTGTTTAAAATTTGCCTTGGTTACATTATTCAATAATAAAATAAATGCAGAATAGTTTAAAAACGAAAAACAAAGATTGGGCGTCGCGGCGCTTACAGTTGAGAGGATAAAAATACAAATTTAATAATTCTAAATACGCAACTGAACATCATTCAACTTTCATTTAAATTTAGTTCTTCTAATTTTATCATTTACGTGTTATTAACAATAATTAAAAATGGCGATTTGCACTGTTTTCAGGATATATCTGAAACTATTAAACATTTTTAAAGTTTGTAAAAGGTACCTTAACAAGCTCTAAAATGTACAACTTTTCTCTAATATAACCGACCTTCTATCTCTTATGGTTTAGAAGTTACCCATACAATTCCATTGAAAAAGTGGACACCCTGTATACAGGGTGGTCCGAATTTAAGTCGGGAAACTTCACCAGCGGATACTATGCCTAAAAATAATAACTTTTTGTCATATAAACATATGTATATCGAAAAACGAATGGATTTCAAAATACAAGGTGTTGAAGTTGGCGGAAAAACATTTTTTTTTCAATATCTCAATAACGAATAAATATTTTTTATTCAAATTTGACATACATGTATAATTAAGGCAGGCACATCAGCTAAAATAAATTTTGTCCAAAATATTACACTGGGTGATTATTTTTTTCTGATCGATTACCCCTTAAACCACAAGAACTTTTTGTTTGTACGCCACTGGTCAAATTTAATAGAAAAATTGTATTCTACGTTCCTTTTAGAGCAAAACAGTATTTTTGGCTTCCTTTCGAAATTCTTATGGTTTTTGATAAAATTGACATTAGCAATTAGCAATTATTATATGGCGCACTTGAGGTGCGCCATATAATTTCTAAAAGAGATTTCGATTTCTATGGCGCAATGATTTTGTGTTTTTTTTTTCTATTTGAATAACCGAGTCTATTAATATATAATGGCGACGCATTTAATAAGTATATTTTAAAGCCGAGAAATATTGTGCCTTTAAACAACTTTTAAATAAATAATACATTAAAAAAATATATTAACTAAGCGGAATACAATAAACATTCGTTGGAAATTTTTTGTTTAACAATAAATAAATTTGTGTGTAAAAAATTGTGAGCATTTTTTCAATAAAATATATAGTTTAGTTTGCGCATTGATTGATCCATTATAAAATTTCAGTCCAAAAAAATTAAATCGTTTTTTTATATACTTCAGCTTACATCTCGAGAATCAAGTGAGATAACAAAAAAAGTCATTGAATATCTTTTATAGAAGACTAAATTGCCAACGCTCATATGCAATTTTTTAATAAATGAAATAGTTAAAAAGATATCGCGGATTAATTGCTTGATAGGAGAATGGAGTGTATCTTCAAAATTAAGCGTGATATCAATACTTTTTATTCTTTTTTTGTTTAAAATCACTTCCAAAATATAGGGAAAAAAACACAAAATCATTGCGCCATAGAAATCGAAATCTCCTTTAGAAATTATATGGCGCACTTGAGGTCACTAGTGGCAGGCCGAGTGGAAAGTTTCAACCGACTTGCAATAATGAAAATTTCGACTGCTATTTTACGACTTTGGGGTGTTCTTACAACCCCTGGTGCCCATCGCCAAGTCGAAACGTTGGAGATGGCAACTCATTACCCTTATGACAACCTTTTGGCAAATTTTTAGCCTACTTCCAGTAATTACGCAAAATGTTCACTAGCTCTTAGACTATATTATGTTCACACACTCTGAATGTTTGTGCGATGAGATTTCAGAGTTGTTCAACAATCATTTGGCCTGACCATGGTAAAAAACTAATTGTTTTAAGTTTTTATGTTATTGTAGAGTTGGTCTGTCTATTTATTGACAAACTGTAATAGAAAGGAATAACACGCGTGATGTGCTCAACAACCGCCAATTTATTTCTGCCTGATTTTAAAATCTAACCAAAAAGAATAATAACAACGTGTTAGTTTAAATAAAGGGTATTATATTACAAACACATTTGCAGAGATCGGCATAAACATTTGAATCAGTAAAGATAAATATTTAGGATATATTTGACTAATTATGAGTAATGAATTATTATATACAGAGGGGTCTGTATTTTAGATGAAACTCAGCATTTAAATAATAATTAATGATTAATTAATATACTATGCTTATGATAAGGAACAAAGAATCTAATATGTATGTTACCAAATAAGACACTTAACTAGAACCATGACTTCATTCATGTAATATAAACAGACGCTCACATGTAATACAGGGTGATTCATAAGACCAGCAGCAGATTTCGAACGTAAAAATATTGCGATTTGGCCAAACTTACCTTAGTCCAAAAGTTAATAATAACCAAGATACAGGGTGTCAAAGTTAAAATTTATTTTTTAATTTTCTTTTGTAATTTAATGAATTTTCATATTTTTCTTGTGAAAATTTATAAGGGGTTATTTGGTGTGAGAAATCATAATACACCTTCAATTTTGGTATAACTCCTAGAGGGCGCTACGTATGCTGCGTTGAATAAGTAAAGATGACCGTAACTTTTTTGCCTGCACCCATACGGGAGATTTCACTTATTAAATTAATTCTTCTATCATTTCCTAATAAAAAAATGTATACTTGTTTCAAGTCTCTAAATACAACAGTTTTTGAGAAAAGTGCAAATCAAAAATTCTATGCGTATTCATTATGCACTGTGAAAAATTATTTTTAAAAGTAGGCGTTGAGATACAGCATTATCAGAGTAAATAAAGATAAATATTTATCAAGTATGCATAAAAACAAAATGTCCTGTCAAACAACCAATCTTTTAAACAATAATTAATTGTTGCAGAAGTGTTGTGTTTTTTATTTCTTTCCAAATTTTTTTTAATACCTAAAAACTGATCGCCACATATTTTTTTCGAATTCTGAAATGAGAGAAGTGATCAAGTTGAATATTTTTATTGTAGCATTCGTTGTTATATGTTGTTGTTATTATTTGTGATGCATTGTTTACCATTTGGAATAAAATTATTTATGCCTTCTAGTTAAAATTCCTTTGTTGTAATGTCTGAAATTTTGAAAAGTTGTTTAACGCCAATAACCACTTAAACGGGATTAACTACATAACAGACAACAACATTTTCAACGAAAAATTGTCGAATTTTGCCGCCAAAATAATAAAAATAATTTTTCACATCTCACAGTGAATTTGTATGGAGTTTTTGATTTGCACTTTTCTCAAAAACTGTTGTATTTAGAGACATGAAACAAGTATACCTTTTTAGTAAGAAATGATAGAAGAATATAATTTTTAAGCGAAATCTGCCGTATGGGTGAGGGTAAAAAGTTACGACTTTTTTTACACATTAAACGCAGCGCACGTAGCGCCCTCTAGGAGTTATACCAAAATTTGAAGGTGTATTATGATTCCTCACCCCAAATAACCCCCACTCATAGATTTTCACAAGAAAAATACAAAAATTCATTAAATTGCAAGAGAAAATTAAAAAACAAGTTTTAACTTTGACACCCTGTGGTTACTATTAACTTTTGGACTAAGGTAAGTTTGGCTAAATCGCAATATTTTTACGTTCGAAATCTGCTGTTGGTCTGTGTACCATTATTTATGAATCACCCGTATATAATATTACAAAAAGTAAATATGCTTAACAAAATATAAAATTAAAAATCAAAATTGCGTTAATGATTTTTTCCTCAGTTCGATCTCAAACTTATAATTTTTACTACACATTATACCAATACAGTGTAAGTACCTACTTAATAGTGGCCAAATTTGAAAATTTTGCTTGCTCCCCTACCAGAGATAAAAAGTCTCAAAAAATGACAAAAATTCTAAAATACACTTTTTTGCCCTTGTAGAAAAAAAAATATATGAAGAGAAAGTAACAGTCTGTAGCATTTCATTTAAATAAAATCAGTTTATTAGCTTTCACCCTCCCGTAAAATTTGTATCTATTTTTGCAGAAATCGAAGTTAGTAAAGAGGCTTAAATATCAGCCATTAGGACAACATATAAACAAAATATGTTAGACAAAATAAAAGCTTGTTTTCTGCCGAGAAAATTGGTTTCTAGATCAAGTTGCTACGACAAATAGGAACTTAGATATTTTCATTTCCGTAGGGCTTTGAAATCGAAAACATTTACGCGCACCTTGAGACAGACATAGCGGCCACGGGTAAACAAAACATATTAAAAATAAAATAATACCCATTTTGTACATAGAACATATAAGTGATACCCACCCATAAAAAATAACCAAGAATATTCTGAAACAGGGACACCAAACAAGCGATTGCTATAAATTAAAATCTGGACTGGAATTTGTGTAAATCAGTAACCTATTTTGAATAACCCATAATAAAATGTTAAAATTATGTTTACAACAAATACTGTTTTTATTTACCAAAATGCACTAAAATACCAGTGGTGAATGTGATTCATTTCACAAAAGGTTGATAATTACAATTTTATAGATATAATTTTGTTTCACAATCTGTAGGATACTTCTCACAGTTGGTTAAATTTTCTTATTTATATCTCGATGATACCCATTTGATTGACGAAATGCACATTATTATACTCTCAACTCTAGAGAATTGATATTTTTAACAATTAGCCAAAACAAATACTGCCATTCACCGATCTACAGTCTAACATGACCGACTTATTAAATCATTTTCTGAAAGATGTACCAACAAGCAGATAATAATCACAAAAATAATTCAGTAGGTATCAACTTACCGAAATAAAGCATCCTCCGAAATATCACTTGGCCAAACTGGATTGCCGCCATCATTGGATATGACACAACGACCACATTTTATATCACCATTTGCATACAGATGTAGTGGCTTTACCGATAAATAATTTTTGCATGAACTGCAATATTTACTCATATTCGCCGAGGTTAAAGACATAGTTGCAAGTCGTTGGATGAATGTTCTACGTGTACGTATTATATATATTTGCTTCAAATTGAATGAGCGGGAACTGATTGTGTACTTAACGTGCTACTCCTCCAATCATCTTTATCGCTGGAAAGGCGCAAGCGCGAGCTATTGTTGTAACACTGTTATTGATAAGAAAATGTAAATCAGTGGCGGATTTAAGGAAAAAGGCCCAGGCGGCAAACGTACCGAGGGGCACATTTTGTTTTTTTTTAAGCAATCTGATCCTATAAGCGCCATAAGAACGTAGAATACTTTAATAAGATTATCAAAAATAAAATGTAATATTGTCATTGAACGAATGACAAATGAAATCTTTGGATTGAAATACATCAATAAATGATAATAAAATCATTTTAAGTAATATTAAACAAGCATCGTCCTTCTTTGAGATTATTGTTGAGGAGTGAGGAGTGAGTAGTGTAGCGTCAGACAATGTGTTCTAATATTCATGTAGTTGTCAATTCACTTCTCGTCTTCTGTTTAGCAAATACTTCAACGGTGGAATCCAAATTAATTTTCGATGCAACTTTTCTTTCCTTGTAGAATATACTGAAATTATTTAGTTACTTCAAACAGACTATTGCGCGATGATACTCTTTAATTATTTTTAAGGAGCTTGCTGTAATAACTCTCAGCGTTAGAAATAATCTAAACAGGTTAAAGCTATCCCTACTTGAGTGGACTATCGTTAAAGAAATTGTGATCTTACGAGAAATACCTACAAATCAGTAAAATTGGTTAATTCAATTTTTAAAATGACTATAGAAATTATTGTATATCTATCTATTCTATCAACATGTTCACGTTAAATTCAAAATCAATTGGTTTCATGCGTAGCAACTTTAGAGGCATTGCGAATCCAAAAACGTCGTTAGTCTCTTCAAAACCGGTTACACGTGTCCATAATTTTCTGCATATTGTGTCCAACACTTCATAGCATTTGGTTTCATGTTTATCAGATGTTTTCAGAAGGGTATCATCGACTTTTCCCAGGACATATTCTTAATTCGTCGTATCCTTGCTACTGGCAGTTTTGGCAAAATTTAACTCAAAAAAATTGATCACTTATGAAAGAACTGCATTTTTGTGAGTAGATGATCTCACTTAAAATTGATACCTAGGGGTTTTAAATGGCGCAAAACCGAAATTTCAATAAAAAAAACGCTAATACTTTTTTGAAAAATCGACTCACTTAAAGCGGCACGCTACTGACATTTATTACATGTTACTAAATTCAAAGAATCACCTTATCGATATTTTGTTACCACCAAAGTTTGAAGTTAATTAAGCATCAATTAACGGGTATACAGGGGTGTTGCGATCTTAAGTGGGTCACACTCTTGGAATCAAGTTATTTAATAAACGTAGATACTCCAGAACTAAGAAATAAAGAAAATATAAGACTATTTAAAAATAAAATAAAAAACTTTGTACTGGCTAATGTTTTTTATGGAATTCAAGAATATTTAGATTTTTAGATTATTTTTTTACTGTTTGTGCACTCTAATGTATTGTACTAGTAACTTAATTGGTAACTGGTTTTAGATAATTTTATATACTTAATTGTACTCCTTTATAAGCTTCCAAATGTTTTATTTGTATGTATTGTGATTCATAGTTGATTGAGTCGATCTTTACTTGATGGAAATCCATGTAGCCCAGGGTCGATCTGAAGATTTATATAGGAAACCTTGAACAAAGTAGAGACAAGCTGAAATTTGGTATATAAGTTTGTATTGGGGTCCTTAAAATACCACCAAACCCCACCGGTAATCTGCCGTGCCTGTCACCCCTAAACATCCCCCGAAAGGGGTGAAAATCGGACTTTTTTTTAGTTTTTTGGCAATATCTTAAAAATAAAGCTATATACGAAAAAATATGAAGATAGAAAAATTAAAGAGCATACAATTTCCTATAAAGTTACGTTTAGCAGATATATTTTGCTTTACCAGTGGTGGAGTTATCGTATTGTAAATTCCAGTATATTTTAACAAAATACACATTTCCCACAAACTAATTACGTTACATTAATATATTTTACGTCTTTTACACCAAAACAGATTAAAACTATAATAATACATAAAATATGAGTTTTTTATGTAGTAAGTAGCACAGTTGCTTTTTCTTAAATAAACTAAAATACTTACAGGTTATGTTTAAGTAAATGAATGTAATGTATGTTTTTAATTACTTATTATCCAATATATTTTATCTGCATGTTGAGATGTCGTCTTCCACCTGTAAATCCTCAACTGCCCTATTAAAACAGGTTACGACATGAGCATGCACTTTTGCAACCACCTGATGAACAGTTGCAAAAAATTTGTTCCTAAAAGTTAATCATACATGTAAATAAAATATGTATGTAGAGTTGCTGGATGAAATGTCCTACTGAGCTGCATTTATGATCGGTGGAAGTGAAGCCAGATTAAAATCTTTATTTAAACTTTGCTTTGCTACGTACTGCTGGTAGAGAATGTATCTGACGTTATTCAAATCGGTACTTGTTCTATTTTGGACGTATACGGAAATAAAAAATGTCGAAATAAAGGTCCTCAATCTGTCTTTGGATATATTTGGATTGTAAAATTCTTCAAGAAGGTCAACCAACTTCTTCTTTTTCACAGTATTGACCAAATTAATTTTTCCCCTGGTAAACAGGCCAGATGTAGTATCACATCCGGAAATGGCGTGCATGGCAAAAATTATAATAATAATAAACGTCTTTATTGAAGTTTAGTACAAAATACTATTCTTACACTTTATTTATTTATTTATTTATTTAACATTTATTAGAGGTCCGAACTTATGCTGCAACTTTGAAGTAGTAGTAATTTTATTTGGTTTCGAACTTCTTCCTGGGCGTAGCATATTCAAATTTTGTTTAGCGTAATGGAGTCGTATCGAGAATATACGAAGAGAGCATACATACAGGAGCGAATGGCGACGCGGAATACTACTCAGTTGCCTTGACATGCGGTATATGTCCTTAATATTATTAATATAAAAATAATTCCTCTCAATTCGTAACAGAAATTCACGGATATTTAAAATAATTATTTTGTTACATTTAATAGGCACGTAAAATGTTAAAAGTTCTATTAGCTAATACAAAATAATGTATGAAATTAGAATATAGTACTCCCCTGGTATGTTTTTTATTTCTAATTTATTGATGTAAGAATGTATTAAATGTATTTACCAAAATATCCATATACTTGTTATGTACATTTAATGTCAAAATCCAATAAGTAAAGGCTAGAGAATATTTTTACAAAATACCCAATTATTAAAAATATCATAACTCCGCCACTGGTAAAGCAAAATATATATGCTAAACGCAGTTTTATAGGAAATGTTATGCCCTTTAATTTTTCTATCTTCATATTTTTTCGTATATAGCTTTGTTTTTAAGATATTGCCAAATAACTAGAAAAAGTCCGATTTTCACCCCTTTCGGGGGTTGTTTAGGGGTGACAGGCACGGCGGATTACCGGTGGGGTTTGGTGTTTTTTTAAGAACCCCAATACAAACTTATATACCAAATTTCAGCTTGTCTCTAATTTGTTCAAGGTTTGACTGGATCGACCCTGGGGTAATGTTAGCACTGAATGAAATAAAACTTAACTGTTTTATGATTTCCACAAATCTTTTATATTTATATGAAAAATATATAAATATAAAAGATTTGTGGAAATCATAAAACAGTTAAGTTTTATTTCATTCAGTATTGTGATTCACTTTTGTTTGCAATGTTCTGATGTTTCTTATACTATGTAATTTGGTCTATTGGAAATAAATAAATAAATAAATAAATAAAAATAAAAACAATGAATAACAATCAAGACAAAGCATGCACTGGAGGTGAACGATTCATTTTCTGATTTGAGAGAGAAAGTGTTTGGAGGTTTTCAACAATTATACATAATATATATTCGCACTCTCAAACATTTTTTTAAAATAAGGCGAGTTTCTACTGATGAAATTTTTAAAATCAAACTGTTTCGAAAAAGTTTCACACGACAGTCCAAGTTTTAGAATAATAACTAAAAAATTACTTGCTAAGGGCGCAGGGGTCATTTAAAATGGTGGCTCAGGAGTCCGCCACTGTGTAGGCATAATACTTGTATTCAAGGTCGCATGCTTCTACTCAACTGCATATTGCAATCAAAAGTTATGGCGGGAAATGTGTTGAACGCACTTGTGACGTAGGTGATTGAGATACAACAAAGGATTTTCATTTAAGGTCGTAAAGTGCTCATTCTGTGTAATTGATTCTAAACAGAAAATTCTAAAAAGTATTTTACATTGAGCATTATCATTATTGCCTATGTAAATATTTATAGTTTCTACAATAAAATCAGAATACTAGAATCAGATAATTTGTTAGAGGCATATTTTTTAACAAAAAATGTATTTATTATATTTTGTATATTATACAGGGTGATTCGTGAGGAGAGGGTCGTACTTTACCAACAGATAGGGAACATTGAGGTGATCTTAAATCCCCATATAGTAATGGCTATAGCGGCTTCGTTTCCGAAATACAGGGTGTTTCATATATTTTGGAAGAATTTTCTTTTCGCCATATATCTGTAATGCGTAAACGGAATTCAATGAAATTTTGTATTTTTGTTGCAGTTGACATTCACCACCAAATGCGTGGGATATTAATAAAATATCAGGGCCGGACCCAGAATAAAATTATTTTTAAATTATTCCTAGAAAATAACACTCTGTATACTGTTTATGAAATTCTTGTTATTGAAATATTAATTTACATCTAGAAAGATACAAGATCCCATAAAAAAATATTTTGGCACCATTTCATTGTTTAAGTAAAAAAATTAAATTGTTGAAGAATCAATTTTTTTTTGAAAAATTGAGAGAAAATAGTCACTTCAGATATCAGTAACATATATTTTTTTTCTTCTCTGTTTGCACTCTTTTATTCGTATCACATGGTACCTAGTAAAATAATAAAAATATTTTGTAATGATTGTGTAATTAATAATCTTAAAAAATAACACATAATAAAAATTAACAATTTAACAGTCAAATTTACTAAATACAATTAAATTTTTTGAATCACAGTCTGTTTTCAAAGTGACCACCGCCAAATTCGATACATTTTCTTGATCGATTTGTCATTTGATTTATGCTTTTTCTAACAATTTCTAAATTGTTATTAATTTCATTGCAAAAGTGCTCAATTCTTGCAATCAGCTGTTCTCTGGTGTTTATTTCTTCTTTGTGTACCTCAGTTTTAAATAACCCCACAAAAAATAGTCAAGGTGTGTGAGATCTGGTGATCTCGGGGGCCATGCAACAGGACCGAAGTGACTATTTTCTCTCAATTTTTCAAAAAAAAAATTGATTCCTCAACAATTTAATTTTTTTACTTAAACAATGAAATGGTGCCAAAATATTTTTTTATGGGATCTTGTATCTTTCTATATGTAAATTAATATTTCAATATCAAGAATTTCATAAACAGTATACAGAGTGTTATTTTCTAGGAATAATTTAAAAATAATTTTATTCTGGGTCCGGCCCTGATATTTTATTAATATCCCACGCATTTGATGGTGAATGACTACTGTAACAAAAATACAAAATTTCATTGAATTCCGTTTACGCATTACAGATATATGGCGAAAAGAAAATTCTTCCAAAAAATATAAAACACCCTGTATTTCGGAAACGAAGCCGCTATAGCCATTACTATATGGGGATTTAAGATCACCTCAATGTTCCCTATCTGTTGGTAAAGTACGACCCTCTCCTCACGAATCACCCTGTATAAACGCTGCTTTTAATGTAAGTATATCTATCTATTTTAGGAATAACCCAATAAATAAAAAGTATAAGTGATATTTAAAAATTCTCTCAATCAGCTAAAATGATGATGAAAATATTGATTTTATTATGTTATTTATCCCCCTAGAAAAGAATTTTTTTATATGTTGTTGATTTCATTATTCCGAGCAAATGTCGCACAAATACAAAACAGGAAAATGTAGAAAAACTTGCTAAACTCAAATTACATTATTTCATGTCAAATCTTTAATTTCAGATGTTTGTAAAGGTCAAAGTAGGTATAGACTTTAGGGCCTCGTGCCTTTGATGATATTTTTGTTCGAGATGATGAGATTAACATCATCGAGTTTTAGATGATGTGACCAATTTTCAAAAGTCTATGTAGGGTCATTTATAAAGAAAATCAAAAAAATTAAACAGATTAAAAGTGTTCCTTTTTTAAATCATTAGAAATTACATACATACAGTGAGGTCGAAAAGTAACAAATTGAATATCTTAAGTTTTGGAAAAATCGCTCGGACAGGTCGATTTTGATTTTATATTAGGCCTATTTCAAAAATATTTTTTATTCTACAAGGTGTCCCAAAAAAGCTGGGCTGTGATCAACTGAAAATGTTTATAATTTTACAAAGAATTCAAAATAGCAAAAAAAATTGGGGGTTGCCATTTGAAAAATCAAAGTTGATCACAGCCCAGCTTTTTTGGGATACCTTGTAGAATGAAAAATATTTTTAGAATAGGCCTAAAATCGACCTGTAAGAGCGATTTTACCAAAACTTAGGCGTTTTGAAGATATTGAATTTGTTCCTTACTTTTCGACCTCACTTTATACAGGGTGGGGCAATTTAAGTTGACGATCGCGACAAGAGAAAAATGTTTCAGACAGAAGTTCCATCATTTCAAGAGCGGGATCTAACTTCGTTTTTTTTTAATACAAAACCTATATTTTCCATTGCTTAATTATTCGCAAACATTGAGTTCAACTAGAAAAAATGGCGAAAGCAAAAGTTGTTTATTTTTTAGCGTAAAATATGACTCTTTAAAAAAATTGAGATTTATGTTAAAAAGAAACAAAGCTGACCTTGAAATGGCCTTGAAGTCCTTCATCAAATGAAAACAAATTATAGCCATTAGATCCCGCTTTTGATATGATGAAACTTCTGTCTGAAACATTTTTCTCTAAAATGCTTTATTTTCAAGTTATTAGCAATTGTCAACTTAAATGCCCCACCCAGTATACAATGCGAAAAATCTATTTTGTTGAATACCAATCGTGGAACGACATGTTTTTCATGATTTTTGAAAAAGAAATGGGGAATTTTTTATGTTGATATTATTTTTTTTAGATCTCATGCATTCAAACATTAAAAAAATATTTTATCTATTTATTTTTACATACGTTTTTATAATTTAAGATGTTTTACTCTAAATTGTAATGTCTTGTCTAATTCTGACGTTTATTATTATTTTTGGTAATCGTTCCAATTTCCAAGACGAAATATGCAACTAAAGCTGCAACTACGTTTTAGTTGTTCAGTTAGTTACAAGAAAGAGAAAATCAAGTAGTTGTTAACTTTAGCTCTATACTAACGAATGAAAGTAATGTAGTTGTTTCATAGACGTGCTTCGTAATATACTATTATGACAAAGCAGCGTAGCTAGCAGAGCGAATTTGATTACTGAAAACTTTTAATAACTTAATTTACAAGAATTCTAACAGAAACTTTCATTTTCTGTCACTCCGATATTGATAAAATGCAAATGCAAGGGCACCGAAAAATGTAAGTTAGATATACCTATATTTATTAACCTTTTAAGTCAACACACAATTTTAAATAGATATTGCTTTCTCCTGAAACTTATTGCCAAACCAGACCCCTTCTCTAGTTTTGGGTACGATTAAACTCCAAGAAAATTTTAAATATGTCGACAATGTGTAGTATACCATTTGGATCATACTTCATTTTGGAGTCAAAAGTACAAGAAAGTTTTTTCGCAAATTTCGTGAAACTGGTTAAACCCACGAAAAAATGTTTTTGGATAAAGAATCCATAGCAGTGACCTCTTTCAAAGTTAAGCAAGGTTCTATAACTATAGCTGTACATTAGTGTAATAAAAGATTTTTTTACTCGACTTAAAAGGATTTTATTCGAATAATAAAATGGGTAGTTTAATATGGGGAACCCTGTATTTATATTTCCAGAATGCTAAGAAGTATCGAATCCAAACTTACCAATTCTTTACATACAATTTAGAGGCCTATTTTAGAATAACAAACTACTACTTTACTTAACCATGGGCGTAGATATATGGATTTACTAAGGTTCTTTTTTACAAAAAAGTAGTACGTCACTGATATTTCCCATGTTTCCAGTTTAATTCAATAAAGCAAGAAAAAACAAAAATTTTATGTCTCTTGGCACTTTTTGATATGGCAAGCCGTTGTTCAGAAAATTTACATTTAATCTTTTGATGCACGCCTCTGGACAAATTTTAGACAAACTTGAAGTCGCTCAGAATTTCACCAAATTTGATGGTGCGAAAAGTCTCTTAAAAAGAAAGAATGAAACATTTAAAATATTTATTGTAAAAGTTTATTATCATGTTTCTGTACTATCAACGAAATTCTTGTTCAGTGCATTATCAATGAAGTTTTAATTGGCTCAATCTAACAAAATAAGATACTTTTTGTTAGTTGCAATTATAACCTAAAATTAGTAGTTTATTTTTAATGTTTTTTTCAACCTAAGCGATCTATTACAATTTATTTTCCTTTTGCGACAGTCAAGAACAGCACCAGGCATTTAACAGTTGGAACTGCATCAGGTCCTTAAGTTTCTACTGTTTCTGATGGAATATAACATCTGCTGCATTAAGGATCTTCAAAATCTGTTGATTCTGGGGTGGAAATGTACAGAAGAAATACGTGCCTTAAACAGACAATAGGCAATGAAAAGAATAAACCGGCGCGGCAAAATCAAAAATTAACCTGCCATTTTTCAATTTAATTTTATCGTTGATCCATATACTTCTGCGAGCTTTTCAACGCGGGGAAATGTAAAATACTTGATACCACTGACGTACCTTTTGTCATCGAGTAATAATTGTTACACCCAGCCACAGCACAAGCAGGCTTAAGATAAAAATTAAACGTGCGAAATTATAACCGACTTTTGATGTTTTTTAAACTGAGTAACGTAATGCGCAGTAGATACATACATTGGACGGTAATCTGACTACTATTCTCCTTATACTACGGGAAATACCAAAATTTTGGTTCATAAAAAATCCTGATCATTCGAAAAAACAAACAGATGATTACTGTAGGAATTAAAAAATGCTTTAATTGAAATTCAAAAAACACAATAGGTAAGTGTAAGAATAGTATTTTGTACTAAACTTCGCCCATCAATAAAGAGGTTTATTATTATTATTATTATTATAACTACATAAGTCTTAACAGTGATAATACAAAAATTGCATTTAAAACTAATAACCCTAAAAAAAATACAATGGAAGTAAAACATTATTTACACGAACCTCCATTGAAGGTCGATTATAATATTTACAACGCTCTTCGTTTAATCATATTATATTGCTCGTCCTTCTATAATGTCGGTAGATGTTTACAGTATTCTACAATTTAAAGAATCAAATATAAATTTGTTGCGAAAAAAAATTTACTTCTGTAGTACAACTAACGTCTTAAACTGTACTGAAATAAAAACAGATACAAACTTACCATTCAGCTTTAGAATACTCCCAACGAAGCACAATTTGTCTTTAATTCAACAAGTAAAAATGTTTACGTAATCTAAAGAGTTCTCTGTCCAAGAGCAACATTCTCAATTTCATCGACTGGTCGCTTGTCGAATGCGCTTTTGTGTCAACTTGTCTTTGATTTATCACCTAACGGTTTGGTTTTTTGTAATATGTATTTATAAAGTAGAAGTCAGTCTTAAATTAGCAGCCCTTTCAATATTAAGATAATCTTTCTTGAAGAGGAATAAGCGATACAAAGGTTAGAAAATATATGAGTTAGAAGAAGTAACAAGAATTAATACAATAATTTCGTTACCGTCCTCAACAATATTAGCAATTTCAATCTTGGAATCTTTGGGCATTGGTGAGTGCCCAACAAAATAAGAAATTTATTTTATATTTTAGGACTTATAATGACAACTACTCATTACTACCTGAGGTCCATAATGCACTGACGGTTTTTTTGATATGGAATAACTTTTTTATTTGTGGTCAGATTTTGAATTTGTTTAAGGATGCTAAAGTCAAGAAAGCATGGCAGTTTCTTTAAAATTAAATGTCATTATATGTCATAAACAACACTGATCAGCAGCGTGTGTTTTGTGTTACGCATTATTTGCGTACAAATTCTATTGTTGTAAGTCAACGTTCATTTCGTCGGTAATTTCACCATCGTGATGCACCCTATCCTTGCTAATGAAATTGAGCAAATTCCACAGAAGATGTTGGGCAGAGTGATGATTTTGTGCTTTAACAGAAGGTGGCCACCTACGTTATTCAATTTTTAAACAAAAAATTAAGATGTTGCCTTTGTAATTTTTTTAAATTTAAGTTATTCCTTACCAAAAAACGATCAAATTATAGACGAAATGAACGTTGACTTGCAACAATAGTGATTAGTGTAATTGTTCATGACACATAATGGCATTTAATGGCAAAGAAACTTTCATGCTTTCTTGACTAGAATTCTCAAGCAAATTCAAAATCCAAAAACAGTAAATGCATTATGGACGTCCCTTTATAACTGTCGTGTCTAGAGATAATTATACTTTGTTTAGTTGCTCGTAATCTAAACAACACTTTAAGTAACCTTTTGGAACAAAAACTAGATCCAGTTTTAGATCCCATTATTAAATAAACTGCAAAACGTAGTGATATTAGAGAATGACCTCTAGGTCAAAAGAAATACCTTTCCAAGGGTTTTAGGATTTCTAAATTTGCTTCTGATGTTCTTTCGTTTAAAGGCTTGGAATATAATCACCACTAAAATGCCTTTAGATTCATCATGTTAAATTTGTTTGAGTACCTACTTTAAAGATGATGGGGATTGAGAAAAACACAATATGAACGCGTCTACCACTATAAAATACAATCCGGATCTTGCAAGCAGATACAATACTGCACGAGTTTTTTTATTTATTCTCAATGCAAATAAGTCAATCATTCAAAGGATTGAGTTCTTGTAACACCAAGAAATCCTTAACTTATAAGTAATGTCAGGAGTCAAGGATCTCTGCCTCGACGTTTTCCTTAGATGAATATCCAAAATTGCCACTCTTCGCACTTGCAGCAACTATCTTTGGAGATCTGTACTAATTCCGGAAATGCTGCTACTCTCACTCTATTGATATAAAAAATCACTATCGTGTTGTCTATACGAAGTAATATTTGCCAATAACTTGCGTTATTTGCGAAACACTTTAACCCGAAAAAACGTCCCTGGTCTGTCGATAAAATTCCCTGAGAGCTTTCATTATTACAAATAATTTACTTGTAATAGATACATTGGAAATAATTGTCAAAAATTAGAACGTTTAATAAAAAAAGGTTCTTAATCCGTCACTCAAGTCAAGGTTAAAGAATCCAGTGTCGGACTAGGGCGCCGGGCTGCGTAATTCCCGATACTAACCTCACTAACTTACGCTCCCAAGATCGTTACGAAGGTCGCCGAGATCTGCATGTCCAACTTTATCCAACCCGATTCAGCGTGCAATGCTGAATTAAGATGGGATCTGTAACAGAACGTCATTTTTTGCGTGTGTTCGCATATAAGAAGATATTGTAAAGTGTAAACAAAATACAAAAAATTAATTTATCATTAACGCAATAATCAAACAAACAGCTGCAATAATATTATTTTAATGCCCACTTCCATGTGATTTTGTATTAGGTCGATTTGCGAGAATACTAACTGCTAAATTTCATTACTCTTTTTGATCCCCTTGTTACACCAGGTCGGATTTTCCGTCATCGAGAAATAGGTCCTTGTTGAACGCGTATATTTTCTTTTAAAACTTCCAATTTCAGCAAAAAATGAAGTCAATTGTCCAAATGTATTTATTTTTCCCGAGCATAAATTATTTTTTTTTAAATGTTAAATAGGGAGATATCCATATTTTTGCTAGCCATGTCCTCCTTATTTTTAAAATTAATCCGCATGCGTTCAAGTTCGGTTTCAGTATCTACAATCAAATCAGTGACAGTGGAATTTTGGCTCAACGAAAATTCGGCGAATATCTCAGATCCAATCATATTTGCTTGTGGAATACGTGTGCTTCTAAAGAGACTTGAATTGTGGGTTATAAATTCATAGATGTGAAAAAAATTTTTGAAGCGGGAAAAATCGGGAAACCAATCAACAAAATCCAACTCAATTCAGCTTTGTGCGCTGAATCGGGTTGGGTTGGGAAAAGTTTGGCACAGAGACCGGATGACTTCGGAAACCTTGCACACGCGACAGTGCTGAATAAGGTTGGTATCTGGAATTACGCCGCCGGGTCTCCTTAAAAATTCAAAATGTGGCCCCCTCTGTCTCATATGACATTCCCAAATCAGAATTTTAAAGATTCGGAAAAATCATGATATTGTCAGGAAACTCAAAAGACGGGACAACATTACTAAAATAGATTCGATAGCAGTGATTTTCTTCTACGCCTGTGTGATCTGTGTTCTCTTCTGACGCTCTTTTTTTACTGTACCGGAGCTGTTTGCAACTTACTACCTACGAATAGTAATTTCGGAATCTCAGGCTCCAGTTCCTTGTTTTAGAGTGTAAGGCGTAAGGAACAACATTTTCTCTCTCAGTGGTCTTGACAGAGGCGGGGATAACGACATGGTCTTGTCCAGGGGTCTTAGGATGATTTTCGTACTGGCGGGATAGACAATTTATCATACACAGTATTGTACAGACAATTTATCATACACAGTATTTGTACACAGACTTAATGAAAATTCGACGATTATAATACCAAATTCTACCACTAGAGCTAGAGATATTGATTACACAGAACATTAATGTGAAAACATCGGATATCACAATTTCAGTTTGGAATAGATAGACCATACGGTTAATTCCAAAAAACACAAATGCAGAATATATCTGCTTATTCGGATCAGGTACAATCAGACTGTGACTCACAGTCTGTTTGTACCTGATCCGAATAAGCAGAGATATTCTGTATTTGTGCTTTTTGTCTGTGACGGACTATTTTCGTATTTTAAATTTTAAATTTAAATCACTTATTTAACGGTGGCCTATTTCCGCTTCCATCATTATTATAGGGATCGTTAGCGTTATATTGTCACATACCTATTGAATGTATTACATAGAATGTTTCATAAATGTTGTGGAAAACGTCAGGGGATGATTCCTTGTACGATTTTAAAATAAAAATGTTCTTATGAACATGGGTCCGGAAATGTTTTCCTGCAGAGCTTGTCGAGGTAAATTCTTTTAGTGTAAATGGCTTTTTCTCCAGCTGAAGACTTCTACAAAGTATAGGTTTTGATAATCTAACTTTACGTTGAGTCGCTGAATCAAGAATAATTGCTTTCAAAATTTAATTCAGTAGTTTTAATTATGAGTGACGACACTGAGATTATCTCCTATTTTTGAACTAACACTGATTAAAGAATTCTGATTTAAATCTCAATCGAAAATGGTTAAATGGACTAGCATTTATAAACCAGCAAATTAAATAACAGACTTTCACTGACATTACATTTTAAAATTCAGCAAGAATCATTGAAGATGATAAATCCTCAAAATCAAGACAAATATACGGAAGCAAAGTTTTTAATAGCATATACCATGAAGTTTTATGTCTCATATTTACTTTTTTATGCTACGTACCTCAATGATGTGAAGTATATTTGCATTGAGGAAATAGATGTATGTATATGTATAATATTTATAATATTTTATGTCTTTATTACCGTTACATCTAATTACCATCATCTTTTTCATCAGTTGTATATTTTCGTAAAAAAATTAAATCTGTGGAAATGTTCTTTAAATTTACATTTAATTTTCTTTCTAAATAATCTTCCATATCTGACTGGCACTTCTGTAAGCCATTCTTTGAAAATTGTTGTAAGTACGACAGTGGAAGACAAAAGGGCGCTAGCAAGAGCCTACTTACCAGGCGCCAGCCTACTCCCACAGCAAATATATTCGTTTAGGTAATATAGGTGATTATAAGATGAAAAAAGTTTTCTTTCAAACTTGATTAAATGTTACAATCCCTTACGGGATAATAATATAGTAGGCAATTACCCACACCAATAAGATTATTTCTCACTAAAGTTAGTTTCTTCCTAAAATATATTCCAATAAATATCCTCAAGTCCCCTTGAGTATGTTAGGGTTGTGTGACATCGCATGCATTCTGTTACATCGTAATCTTACAACCGTGCGAGTATAGTAAAGACCGAGACTGAAGGAATGAGAGAAAAATCCTTAATAAAATAAACATTGCAATGTTTATAACGTTGTAGAGTTGAGAGTTGCAAGGACCAGCGGCCGTGTGGCCTGATTTATAAGTGAGCACTAAAATTTTTGGATGCGGTAAAAATGTAAGAGTACCTGTATTTTGTCATTAATAAAATGACAGACCATAATTTGAACATCGCATTGAAACTCAGAAAAAAAAGAAATAATTTTAAATATACGAATTCAAGGAAATAGATGTATGTATGTATATATTTAATATTTAAAAAGAATACTGCTAAGGTCTAAAATACACATCACTCATCTTTTCAACAGTAGTAGCTTGCTTACCTGATAATTTTAAATAAGTATGAAGCAACTACCTGCTTAAATAAAATCGTTGATAGCAAAAATCCAACAATGAAAAATTTGTCTTTAATTTAAGGAACTCGCATTTCAGGTTACTACAAACTTCATGTGTGGGCCAGTATCTAGCTATTAACGTTGACTGATAAATATTTCTCAGACAACGCTAAAATTATACGGTACTGATGTTTTCCTAAAAATATTTCATGAAATTGCCATAAACTTATACCACTGACTAGACTTATTTCAGACTAAAATGCGTGGAAAATGATCTATATATTATTTCAGTTCAGATCGAAACATGGTTAATGTGTAAAAGTCTTAAAATATTTATCAAATTTCCTAGAAACGTAATCAATTGAGTGATACAAAACATTTATGTTGTTTGTTTCAGATGACCTCTAGACCGACACAAGTCTTGGGCCATAATGTTGTAGGAACGTAAACAAGAATTAACAAGTGCGGTAGATATAGAATATCTGTATGTATAATGTTGGTGGAAACAACTAATAAAAATATTTAAAATACAACCATACTAAAAATCTGAAATGGATATTAAAAAATGTTATTTATTGAGTAATCATGATATTTTCGCATTATAAATTGGAGGATTTATTGGGTTACAAAATAATATAGATAGATTTGAACATTTTTAATGCTTTATTAGTTTAACAATAGCCGATGGGTAAAATATTAAATATTAGATTTAATAAAACTTATTAATTATAATTTATCAGTTGCTCCTTTATCTATGGGATCAGAAGACGTTTCTTCTGTTAAGGGAACATCTGTCCCTTCGGAAGATGTTTCTCCTTTTGGAGAAGATATATCTACTACAGAAGGAGATACATCTCCTGGTTTTACTGTTTCTTGCTCATTTTCTTCAACTTGGCTACTCTTTATTTCATTGTCAATCCAAGTTCTGTAGCTACTAACTCTGGTAAAAACATTAGGCAATATAGGTAGGCATATTTTAGTTTTTGATGAAACTATACCAACTAAGAGGTCTGTATCTCCTTTGATAATAAGTGGATTACCGTTTGTACAGCCTAGTTTACCTAGTCGATAGCTGAATAAATCTTTCTTGGTACAAAGTTTCTGATTATTTATTAGATGAAGAGGCCTAAAACTAAGATATATCAATAAATAAGTAAACTGTATCAAGTCAAATGTAAAAAAAATATGACGTTGTTGCTCCTCCAATTATTGTACGTACTCTACTCTGCGAAGTTTGTTTCTAATGAGCTAATTAATTTCCTTTTAAAAGGAGATAACTCTTATTTTTCCCTTTACCTATTAAGGAGTGGTTAATATATGATTGCCATACCTAGCGAAATGATTCAAGTCCTGTTTAGGGCATAAATAATAAATAAACATTTATTACAATTAAAAACACAAACATTAATGCTATTGAGTTCAGGCTATCTAAACTTCCTTCCAATATCGCTTAAGTTATACTTGCTAAACGATTAAGTAGACTTTATATAATATTCCACACTTATTTTATTGTAGAAATGCCAAGAACTCTTGTTGGGTATAACGTTGAACTAATTAAATATTGGTTTTCCAACATGTGGAGTAATGTTTTAACACTGTGTACTACCTGATTTATGTTACTCTGTAGACTCATTTTTCTCAATAGTTAACAATCAGAGGAGATCTGTGAGTTTAGATATAAAGACCGTGTTTAAATTTATATTTAAATTTAATTTTTTAATATCTACTGAATTTGTATCTCATAATATCTCTTGGTCGATTGAATGATAGATGTTTCGACCTTTTGTCGTAGTTCTTTCTTCTGAAGTGAAGTAAACACAATTCATAAGATAATCCATTAGGTTGACTTATTTAATTTCACTTTTCATGGACGTCATATTCTTTTGTTAGAAACAGAAATGGAAATCTCCACAAAAGAAAGCAACTGCTACATAGATAAGACTCAAAACTTAAGAAATCATATTTACCTCTTGCATTTTTCGTTGCTTATGACAACTTGATCAGCTTGACTTAATTTATCAGCATTCACAAATAAAGTTCGTATCCAACCAGTTAAAACTGCTCTCTTTCCAATGAACAACTCACTCTCCTTACCAGGCATGTCTATTGTTTGTATGTACTGGCCGATTTCTGCTGCCTTTGGCAATTTAATCAATGCTATATCATTATCTAAAGTTATCGAATCGAAGGAAGGATGTACGATTATGTCTTTTTCTGAAATTTTGTAGTGGTGTTGCCGTTTCTCATATTTACCAATATCATGTGCTCCCAGAATAACTTTCACTGCGTGGCTAAAAATATATTTAAAAAATGATTTTTTACAGCATACCTAACATTTGGCACTTTGATACACAAATAATTTAATAAATATCAGTTATGGCTCCTAAATATACAGGGTGTTCCAGTTTTTTGTAGCAGGACTTTAACAGTCGATAGACAATTGAAAATTATTAAAAAAAGTTCCTATAAACATAGGTTGAAAAATGCTTAGTTTTCGAGATACAGGGTGTTAAAGTTTGAAAATAAATACGGATTTATATTAATATTTCCAGAATGCTAAGAAGTATCGAATCCAAACTTGCCAATTCTTTACATATAATTTAGAGGCCTATTTTAGAATAACAAACTACTACTTTACTTAACCATGTGCGTAGATATATGGATTTACTAAGGCTCTTTTTTACAAAAAAGTAGTACGCCACTGATATTTTTCCATGTTTTCCATTTAATTCAATAAAGCAAGAAAATACAAAAATTTAATGTCTCTTGGCACTTTTTGATATGACACGCCGTTTTCCAGAAAATTTACATTTAATCATTTGATGCACGCATCTGGACGAATTTTAGACAAACTTGAGGTCGCTCAGAATTTCACCAAATTTGATGGTGCGAAAAGTCTCTTAAAAATAAAGAATGAAACATTTAAAATATTTATTGTAAAAATTTATTATCATGAAAATCAAAATTTTTATAACACAAATGTATTAAAACGCAACGGTCGAACTAAAATAAATTATTAGAAACACAAACACAAAAGCTAGCAACATATAAAAGTGTCTTACTTCATTACAAGCATCATTAACGATGTTTCATTCTTTCTTTTTAAAAGACTTTTCGTACCATCAAATTTGGTGAAATTCTGAGCGACTTCAATTTGGTCTAAAATTCGTCCAGATGCTTGCATCAAATGATTAAATGTAAATTTTCTGGAAAACGGCTTGTCATATCAAAAAGTGCCAAGAGACATTAAATTTTTGTTTTTTCTTGCTTTATTGAATTAAACTGAAAACATGGGAAAATATCAGTGGTGTACTACTTTTTTGTAAAAAAGAGCCTTAGTAAATCCATATATCTACGCACATGGTTAAGTAAAGTAGTAGTTTGTTATTCTAAAATAGGCCTCTAAATTATATGTAAAGAATTGGCAAGTTTGGATTCGATACTTCTTAGCATTCTGGAAATATTAATATAAATCCGTATTTATTTTCAAACTTTAACACCCTGTATCTCGAAAACTAAGCATTTTTCAACCTATGTTTATAGGAGCTTTTTTTAATAATTTTCAATTGTCTATCGACTGTTAAAGTCCTGCTACAAAAAACTGGAACACCCTGTATATTCTTTTACTATACAAAAGAACTCATAACTCCTTCAAGTGAGAGAACAAAGTGAAAACTTTCTCACATTTTTTTTCTCGATTAAACGTTTTGTTTCCTAAATATAGATTTATTTTAAAAGATATCTAATATGTTAAATGTAGATCGAGTAAGATTAACAGAAAATGAAGAAAAGATAAATCAAATAACTTGGACAATTCCAGCTACTTACTTTCTTTTGTAAATGGCATTTCGTCAAAGATAAACCTTGTTGGTACAGGAAGATTGAAAGAAGTACCTATTTACTCTGACCCTAAATTCTCGAGAAAAATTATTCTCAGGGAAAGCAATACTAGGTCTAAAACTTTGTTGTCCAAGGTAGAAGCGATATTTGATGTGATGTTCGTCGGTTATGGGTCTTCAGGGTCAACATCTACTAAATAATATATCGATAGAGAAGACTGAAATCGACGTCGCAATCAATCGTACAGCTTGATTTCAATTTTGGAAAAAATTAACTCAAACATAGACATTGTAACGCAAGAAATTGATTCCATAGTGGACCGATATATGGTGCGACCATTTAACTATTTCTTGTATATTCCTATTGTTCAAACGAAAGACTAGAATGGAGTAGAATCGTTACTTAATAATAAGGCTATAATATATAACTCGACGCTTATGCTACATAGACCAAAGCTAATATGAAGATTAATAAGTGAAGATCGAAATCTAAATAGGATTTCAAAAGACAACTACTCAGCGGGCAAATACCTCAACGTCCTCGACTTGCATTGGATTACACCTGCAAATCCTGATTGGTAGCCAAGATTATTTGTCTTTTACTTATAGAATATCATTGGTGTTTGGAAAGACAAATAATGATGGCACACCAATCCAGTCTAAGGCAGACTAAGCAAATAGATTTAGGTGAGGTACGTATATATCCCTCTGGTGGTCAGTGCTACCACCTGTCAAGACATCAAAGATGTCTTTGTGACAAAACGACATACATGCCAAGCAAGTACCGAGGCAAACTGACGAAAGCACTGTTACTTGCTTCAATGCTACTCCTATTTTCTATTCGCAGTCCACATGTTGACAATCTGTATATGCCCCGTTTAGTTAGTTAAGTTAAATAGTACTAAATACGTCTTATAATTTTTGCCACTTTACTGACTTGACACATCAAAATTATTAATTAAATTAATTATTCATTACGTACCCAGAAAATTTAGACATGATTTTTTTTTTCATTTCTATGTGCCTAATGAATAATCATTTTAGTCAATATTCCTGTGTCATCTGTCAAGCCGATGAAGTAGCATAAATCTACATATAGGTATTCAACAAAATTAATACTACTGACTGCAAATGTTTCTGATCTGCCTTCTGCTTCTTTATTAATTTCTTTGCGAAGAGGTATTTATATATGCTATAAAACAATGTACTTACTTACCCTTTTACACATTGAGCCGCAGTTAATACATAATTCTCAGAAATTAGTGCTCCGCCACATCGGTCTTGTAAATTGGAATCCTTAATAATGGCCGCCATATATGGTTTACTATGGGGTGTTGTCGGATTTTTTAAAAATAATCGTGGTTCAGGACTCGCTGCAATGAAACAGCCCTAAAACGTGATTTAGATTAAAAAATTGATGAAGTTGTTAAGTGCGTAGATTTTTATATTTCATAATGTTTCTAGGGAACTACCTTAGGTGGTCAATCATATTGAAAAAATTTAATCTTGCTGGCGCTGTTTGTCCATTTAAAACTAAGAAACTACAATAATTTATGAGGATCGCATGCGATGCACAAATCTCTTTTCCTTCTGGATAAACTCAGAGAAAACTGCAACATCCGGAGCCTACAGTTCTCTCTCTGTCTAAATTAAATTCAATCATTTCTGCACTTAATGCATCTGTGCTAGTGTTGGAACAAGAAAATTGTTTGTCAATCCTTTTCTAGCAGGTTCGTTAATTTTTTCGAAACGTGATATCCCAAAATGTCCTGTCACCCAAAGTACTTTAGGGAAATTTTTACTATGTACCTTTCGTTCTCTAGTACTTTTGGATCGTTTCCTTTGCTTCCTCTTTTAGTTAATTTACTGGTGAGCTGCGAGCCATTTGTATAAGAATTTTATCTAGTAAACATTGAGCTTACATAAGTCGACGATTTGCTCTCTACCTATGATTCTATTGAATAAAACATACATTCTACCAAACGATACTTTAATGCTGATAATTCTTGGATTTATAGAAGTTTTCGAATGCAATTAAATATACATATATCAGGTAAATAATATATAATAATGGCACCTATCAATACATCTAAAATACGTTAATAAGTAGGGGTTTAGGAGCCTCAGTTTATATTTTTATATTGTTATGTGGCTATTGAAAATTAATACAATCCAATGACGAATCAACATTTTTTATAAATGTTGGCTCTATATCCAGTAAGCTATATTGGAACAATTAAGTAAGAGTAGCGCATTGGACCAATGTTATAAAACAACATCTAAAAATCTATCCAGGACCAATACTAATACGAGACCTATATTGACGGAAACTAAAAAATATTAGTTTACAATATTTCACAAAATAATATTGGCGACTACCGAATTAACAATGGAACTGAATATTATGTGCCACTTGGAAGCTAAGAGCTTAAAGCAAGTGAACTGTTTCTAAATTAATTACAGAATACAGTTGTTAGTTTATCTCTAGCTAACGTAGTCGAGAATTTATTTCTAATTTCACATTGTACAACGGGACAAATGCCGCAATTACCGCGACAAAATGATAAAAACATAAAGCTTCTTATTTGTGAACTCAAATTTACCATCATTTGACTGCGAACTTCCAGTCTTACCAGAATCAACCGCTATAAACCTTAAAGTTCATTGGGTAAGTAAATAGCGAATGCGTTAACTAGTGGCCAGTCAAATAAATTATATTGCACTTACAGAAGTGTGTTCCTTCAATTTAAATTCTGTTAAAAATGGTATTAATTTCCTTTTGGTCCTGAATGTTGAAACACCAGATAAACACTTTTACTCCAGTAAAATTAGCATTCAATTCGGAACAAATTTGTAACAAGCTAATTTTAGGGGGAACATGTAGGGGAAGATGTCCTATTTAACAGGAAAAAAGTCCCAAAAAATCCAGGTGGCGGAACCCTTCAAAAATTAGGCCGCCATCTTGAAATTAGGCACTTTTTAGCCTTTAACTTGAATAACTAACCTCACATTGATTTTATCAAAAGAATGAATCATACATAAATTTTAGAACATTAAACAAGCTACAAAACAGTCTAAAGTTTTTTTTAAATCGGTTGATAAATAACTGAGATAATGGCGACTAAAGTTTGGGTACTATATGCATTAAATTAGATTTTAGTTTTTTATTTCTTGACCGTTGAAATTCAAATGCTTATGGTATATTTCTTGGGCATATCGGTCATATATATTAAAACAAATTTATTTTTTTCCAACGTTTCGGTTTATTAAAACCATCATCAGGGACTACAAGGTGAAATGTTTAGTGAACAAGGTATATATAAATTTTACACATAACTTATGGTAAACCAACTTACAATTTTTTTTTTTTTTTGTTTGTTTGAAATTAAAATGTATTACACATATTGTATAAAGTAGATGTTATTCTTTGAGAGTCTTAAAAGCAACTGAAAATATTTTTGTCAGTTTCACATTTAAAATAATGCGTAAGTGAGGGTTTATTTATGTTATGGACAAGATAAGGGCTAGCAGGTATACATTATAAGTGGATGTTTTTTGTGACACGAGTAATAAATATTAGAATTAAGTATTTGGTGTTAACAATTTTTGTAAAGTAAATTGGGAAGATGTATAAACTTACTAATTATATTATACCCCATTTGTTTTATTTTAGTAAATTAAAATAGGTATTGCTTAAGTTCTCTATATCAGTTCGGCTATTTATTGAATTAATTCAATAAATAGCCGAACTGATATAGAGAACTTAAGCAATACCTATTTTAATTTACTAAAATAAAACAAATGGGGTATAATATAATTAGTAAGTTTATACATCTTCCCAATTTACTTTACAAAAATTGTTAACACCAAATACTTAATTCTAATATTTATTACTCGTGTCACAAAAAACATCCACTTATAATGTATACCTGCTAGCCCTTATCTTGTCCATAACATAAATAAACCCTCACTTACGCATTATTTTAAATGTGAAACTGACAAAAATATTTTCAGTTGCTTTTAAGACTCTCAAAGAATAACATCTACTTTATACAATATGTGTAATACATTTTAATTTCAAACAAACAAAAAAAAAAAAAAAAATTGTAAGTTGGTTTACCATAAGTTATGTGTAAAATTTATATATACCTTGTTCACTAAACATTTCACCTTGTAGTCCCTGATGATGGTTTTAATAAACCGAAACGTTGGAAAAAAATAAATTTGTTTTAATATATATGACCGATATGCCCAAGAAATATACCATAAGCATTAAATTAGATATAATCTAGCACTAGAAAACAATGTTTCTTTATTATAATTGGCATACTAATTTTTATTATTTTAATTTATACTTCAGTTCATATTAGGTGAAACAGTGGTCAAAAATATTTTATTTTTACATGAAATTTCAGGCTGCGACACAACGTCAGCGTTCTATAAGAAGGGAAAAAAAACAGCACTAACTAGGTATATTAAAAAATGATAAGAAAATTTCAAATTTGGAAGATTTTAAAAATCCCTATACTAATATATCACATCTTGTAGGGTTGGGTGAGAAATTTATTTTATATTGGTATGGAGGTCGTAAAAGTAAAGATTTGAACTCATTTAGATACATTAAATATATACCCAACTTGTTGCCCGCCAAAATCTATTTAATAATTTTGAATTGGAAGTTTTACCTCCGAATTCTGACGCAGCCAAACTTCATATAAAACGAGTGTATTTTCAAGTTCAAGAATGACTAGGAAATAACGTCAATCCTGTAAATTGGGGTTGAATTAAAAATAAAATTTGTCTAGAACCAGAAAAAATGTCACAAAAGTGTGCCCCTGAATTTATATTAAATATTTTTTTTTGCAACTGCAAAACAAACGGTTCAAAATTATGCAGCTGCAATAAATACAATTTAAGATGCACAACAAGTTGCATTCATTGCATTGGGCAATATTGCATGAATGCAACAGCTGTGTCTTTGTTAAAAGACGAAACAGAGATTGACATCTAATGTATTAATTTCTTTAATATTTTGTTTATGTTTTTACTTTTATTAACCTTTGTGGTTTAAATAAAAATGTGTTTTTATTTTATGTGGCCTTTCATTATATGTGGCCTTTTATTATATATAAATACAGGGTGAGTCAGGTTGTATGGTAAAAAATTAATATGTGAATAGAGCATGAAAAACAGTATTGACGTTTTGCTATATAACCCTTAATTTTTTTATAAAATGTGTTAAAGTTGTAAATGTTTCGTTGAATTTTTTTAAATATATTTTGGTTAAATACAGTCGTATCAATGAAATTAGGTTGATTTATTATAGGGCGCTATCAAATGGCGATAACAGTTTTTCAAAATTAATCTAGTGGCGTGCGTTAACACATTTTTTTCTGATAAGAATGCCGATAACTGTGCGCCGATGCATTTTTTCATACAATTTCTTAGTTGAAAACCTAATGTAATAATAATAAAATACTCTTAAAGAAACAAAATCTTTAATAACAAAAATTTAAAAACAACAGCGACTTAATTACTACTGTTTGCAATACATTTTCAAAATGAAGTATATTAACCTCAATGCACTCTAAAAATTAATCAATTAACAACCAACAAGTACTAGTTGACCGAATAGTACATTTTTCACATCAACTAAGGGTAAATGTGAATAAACTAATAAGGAATATATAAAATGAAATATCCTTGCGGGCCCGAAAGTATATTGGGGTTAATGGTCTTCATTTTGAAAATTTATTTAAAAAAATAGTAATTAAGTCACAGTTGTTTTTAAATTTTCGTTAATGAAGATTTTGTTTCCCTAGGGTATTTTATTATTATTGCATTAGGTTTTCAACTTATGAAAAAATCCAGTGGCTCACAGTTATCTGCATTCTTATCAGAAAAAAAAAAGTGTAATCGCACGCCACTGGATTAGTTTTGAAAAACTAATATCGTTAGTTGATAGCGCCCTATGAAAAATATAAACCAACCAAATTTTATTGAAACGACTGTTTTTAATCACAGGATATTTAAAAAATTCAACAAAATATTTTCAACTTTAACACCCTGTATAAAAAAAATTTCACACGTCAATACTATTTTTTCATGCTCTTTTCACATATTAACCAGAACAGAATAATCAACTCATAGAAAAAAATTACAAAATTCCAACTGATATTTTATAATTTTTATCGGTTTCAGGATATTAATCCTTTGTTTACATATGCAAAAGTAGGCTGGTAAACAAGTCATAACTAAAGTTGTACAGTTATATTTAAAACTTGTACGGTAATAATATTACAAATACAGATCTGTCAATAACTGTCAACAGATGAAATAATAAATAATGAAACTATAATATAGGGCTATTTATTAATACAAACACTAACAGACAGAAAACTCCAAACAATAATAATTAAGTACTGAAATCCAACTGAAATGTATTTTCAGGCAATCCAAGGTCCATATTTATGTAGCCGTTGTGACATTAAAAATGTAAACATTTATGTAATATGAGAAAGGTAACAAATAAAAACAAACAAAAATATAACTGTAACCATGGCGACAAATCAACCCATACAGACTTGACCAACTAATGAAATGAAAACGTTATTAATAAGAGAATATCAAAAGGTAATATCTATTAATAATGTCTTTATTTTCTGAAACCGATAAACTATTGAACATATCACGGATGTTATGAATCATAACAGCCTTAGATGTCTTAAAATCCTCGCTCTACGAGCTCGGATTTCAAACCGACATCTGCGGCAGTTATGATAGTCATAACATTCCTAGATATGTTAATAGCTATTAAGCTGTAACTCTTTTATTTTTTAAGCCATCACAAATTTCTAAACGTCATGTTATAGATTTTGAAGTTTTCTCGAATTTTCCTATTTTCATAATTTTTGATAACGGATAAGATAATAAAGTTATTTGACTTTAAACGAAAAATATCGTGAATTTCAAGATGGCGGACGATTTTTTAGTGTGTTCCGATACTCGGATTTTTTGGGACTTTTGTTGACTTATTAAATAACCCCTCCCCAACATTTTAAGGCAACAAACAGCTTGTTACAAATTTGTTCCGAATTCACGGTGTATTTCACTTAATTTTACTGGCCTATTTATGTTTCAAACAAGAGGGTTAAAAATATAGCATTATATCAAAATTAATTTTGATATAATGCTTCTTTGACATGTAAAAACATCACAACGTTTTCCAGTGGAATTATATTTTAGTGGATATTGCGAAAAAAATACAAGTATTATTTTGAGATAATTAATACTAACAAATTAATAATTAATTTGTAATAATAAATAAACCCTTAACTTTATTATCAAACAGATATGATTTGCATCCCTCGTCCTTTCACGAATAATTTGTGTTTTTATAAGCTGGACCCCATTAACTTTTGAATCGAAAAACAGAAATATTTAATTTTTTCTCCATTAGTAGTTTACACTTACCAGAGAGTTGGTATAATTATTGTCAAATATATAATATAATAGCGAAAAAAAATATACACTTACCTTAAACAAGATAATAAAAATATTGACACACAACTTTTTACTGAAAACCATTTTAGTTGAGTGGAAAGAGCTAAAATAATACATTGTTTACGAATATATGAGTATATATACAAAATAAAACACCGTAATTTTTTTATGGCTTTGTATTTTCACGTTTTGTTAATATCTTTATAACATTTTCGTGACGCAGAAAATTGCATTGTTTCCGAGCCAAGTTCGTGAGTAATTAAATTTAAAATAGACCATTTGAAAAAATTTTCTTGATAAGCTATTTTCTTAAAATATCAAAAAACTGTCACAGCCACGTAATAAACCAAATTTGTATTTAGTAGATCACTTCTACAAAACAAACCTAACAGAAATAGGGATGTTTTATTCTTATTTCCGTCATTTTTATTACTTTCATTTTTATAACAACTTGAACCATAGTGGGAAAAATATGTCTGTAAACAATTTTTTATTTAAATCAAGTATCTGCCCTTCCAACTAAAAAATTTCTTAAGTGCCATACTCATACCTCAAGAAAAGAAAAATGGATTCAAATAACTGTCGCCACATTGCCGTGTGTTCTCTATGCTTTCTACAGCGATGAAATATGTCGCATCGGTAAGTATTTTGGGCGACTGTCAATATGGTTTTCGTCAGAAGCGTTCAACATGTTTGTTTTGATTACTAGGATATACAGGGTGTCCTGTGAACTATTTAAGATGAAAACGGTTATCAAAATTACCAATTTTGAATTTAATTTAGCAGTTTCAAATATTCCTGCTAAATTTTAATTTTTGAAGAATTAAAAATTTTGAATGACAATTTTTACACTCTGTAATACAGTAAAAAGTAGCTTGCAATTAGTGCGAGTACTCTATTTCGTGTTTCAATCAGTTCATAAGTTATAAGCTATAGATCAACAATAATTGTAACAGGTAAAATCATTATAATCAAGTAACCGAAAAAAATGCAACATTTGACTCAATTTAGACGATAGTTTTACTTTGAAGTTTTATTGCAAGAAAATGTAACTGAGAGCGACGCAACTATATATTTAAAATTGTTTTGATATCTCAACCAGATCAAATGTTATGAGTTGAAGACGAAGAGCGATTATATATTTTAAAACAACTTTGTGCACGTTCACACGATCCAGATAAGTTTCATTTATTTGCAAAAGGCATAAGAGAACTGAGTAGAGTAGTAATGGCGGAGCTGGGTCTCCCCCCACCCTTTTTTTTTGTGGTGGGGGGTAACTAGGGTAATTCGAGTAATGTAGGTAATTAGACTGATGTAATTGCAATAGAGGTAATTAGAGTATTGCAGGTAATTAGCCTGATGTAGTTGCAATAGAGGTAAGTAGAGTAATGTGCAGTAATTAGACTGATGTAATTGCAATAGAGGTAATTGGAGTGGTGCAATGCAATTGTAGTTGTAATTAGTGTATGTACCAATATGTGTATGAGTACTCCAAGTAGTGGTGGTGGGGTAGCTCAGCTAGACTGCTATAAAGAAGATGTAGTCGCAACACAAAATCATTTCTATCGTGTTCTATCGTGAACCATCTACAGCTAACAAATCAGCCTAGTGCAGTCAGTGACTTCAGTTATTTCAAGTGAGCAATATCTTATATTACTCTTTATAATTCTTTCATTATATTCATTTTAAATATGGCAATTTCCGAAGTTGACTTATTAGCACTTAATGAGCTAATAAATCAAGATATGCAGGTTTTAGAGCAAAGATCCATTTCAGCGTTAATTTTAAATAAACCTTATATCATAAAAAAAATATCTTTGGTTAATACAAGATTTGGAAAATCAATCATAGTAACTTTGTTTGAGGAAAGTTCAATTACGACTTTTAAATCATTTTTACCGAAACGGTTTGTGGAAATTATATGTGAGAACACTATCGATAAAATAAATTCGTCAAATGGTAAAGTTACATTGACATATTTAGGACAAAGTTCTCCAGCTTATCCTGGAGCAAAATCTAGTCCATTAATAAGTTTCGGTGTTTAATTCTCAAACAAAAATAATCGTAAAGTATTTAAGTTAGCTAAGTTTAAGTATTAAGTAGAAATGGAATATTGTGGAAGAATGCTAGGAGTATTATAGAATAGTATCACTTGTTAGCCTATAAAGATTCTGATATATCTAAATTGACATTTGTACAACATATTTTTACTTCGTGTACACCAATAGCTCAAACGTAAGTCCATTTAGTGCTGTTTTTTATGTATTTTTTTACATTTCATTTTTTATTTGTAGGTACGCAGCAAAGATGTGGATGCAATATTCAACCCAAACATGGACCCCTGCAGAAGACATTAAATCTGCCATTGAGAGATTGTCTTGTAAACTAGATGACTTAATAAGGGATGCATTGGTTTCATTAAATTATGATATGAATATCTGCTTCGACGCTGAAGAAGTTCGACGGGTTAAAGAAGCTTCTAAAGCGTATAGCATTGGTGTAAATCTATGTGGTAGATATTCCCGTGGCTTCTTAAATTTGGATGAGTTTTGTGAGCATATGGACAGAGTGGAACTAAAACATTTTCTATACGAGATAATGGAGTACCTACCTAAGAATATTATTGAAAAATATCAACTCGACCAGTCTGATGTAGAAGATAACAATGTAGATACATAAATAATATTCATCTTCTATTGTCATATTTATTACACCAAATATTGTATGTATCTGTAGTAAACAATATTCTGTATTTTATATTATATTATAAAACTGAATAAATAAAATACACATTAAAAGATTACATTCATTTTATTTCATATTTCTTATTACACAACAAAAAATACAATCATAGTATAATTAGAACAGTTTTTATTTTAATTTTATATTTAATTCTACAATTACATTCTGAGAAAATAAACAGTTGCAAGTACATCATGATTATTGTTGATAAAATTATCCAGATATCTTGATAGAAATAGGTTGCACTACTTAATTCCACAATAATAAATATTTTCTTTTTTTACTTGACATCGAGAAAACCATTCTGAACCGAGCCATCTAATGCGTTATAACTTAAATATGTATCATGAAGTATAAGTGCATACACTCGAGTTTGTTCCGGAAATTTCGCTTTTCGTGTTTCAAATTCTATTTTTATGTCGACAGTAGATGATTTCACTGCAACAGGTTGGTGTGAACAATCAATGACAAACAAAGGATTCTTCCTGAATTCCCCAAGATCCATCATGGGTTCGCTCATATCTTTATCATAGTAACTACGTTGGAAGTTCTCATAAGCATAATATGCTGCAGAATCGAGCTTCTTATCGAAATCTAAATTCCAACGTTCATATGGATATACTTCAGAGTTTAGAAATAGTCGAATATTATTTATGTCTGCGTGTTTGAACTGTGTAACATCCTTTGTTCTATCATTGGCCTGATCAGTGCCTTGAAAGCCAAGAAGGATGAAAAGTGGGCTTTCAAGACGGGTGGAGAGTTTAAGAGCCCATATGTCATAGGTAGTATCGCGTAGACAGGGAAGCTCATAAAAATCCCACGCACGGTAGACCATCTTAACTTTGGTATTATTACCACTTTTATTAATTCGATTCAATAATTTTAACTTTTGTCGATCTTCAGGTACAATGTGCCTTATCTTCCACTCAATTTTGCTGATTTCCAACTCTGCATCAACCTCACCGATATAGGAGTCTTTAAATGAGCGTGCAATTATCATAATTAATTCTTGCTTCACATTCAGAATGCCTTTGGTATAATCTTCTGCAAAACCCATAAGGAACTTAAGGGGTAGTTTGCCACAGAACACGTGACTGGCGGTATCTAAAATATCTTGTCTCGTTTGAGTGAGACCCCAACCTGTTGTTATTAATGAGCGTGCATGCGTTTGCCCATACGACACCATAGTTTTCATTGTGGTAGTAATACCAGGTCTTCTAACTACTGCTACTTGTTCACCACCCATTTCCAGTCGTATCTCTTCAAAGAGAAATGTTAGTGCATTATTGGATAAATAACAACGCTTTGTGGTGTCGCTAGGAGTAAATTTTCCCTCTATGTATATATAACTTTCTGAAATGTCGAGTATAACATCTTGAAAATTGATGGGAATACGTATTTCATCAGAGTTTCTGTAATATGGGGATCCATATGGTTTATATGTATGCTCATGTAGGCTAACTAGGGAATGATCTAACACAGGTTCATCAAACACCTCAAGTTTGTCACTAGTTGCAGTAGCCACCATTATTATGACCAATTTTTTCGCAGTTTTAATCCAATAGATTTTAAAAAGGCTTGATCCTCAACTGACAATCTATGTCTTAACTGTTTAAGGTATAGACTTTGAATGAATTGCTTTCCACATCTCCCTTTCTTTTTATCTATACTGTTGTTCGCTACAGTATCATACTGATGGTGATGTACTTGCTGTCGCTGTTTATATCTAAAACCCATTTGGTTGGTGATATCCGACTTTCTTCAATTCTAGCCTTACAATAATTTTCTCACCTCGAAAATCGATCAAATCACCGTTGTCGTCCAGTATGCGTAGTGTGATGTTGTCTATTAACTGACACCCTTTAGGTCTAACAGGTAAATATATGATATTTTTGGGTTCTCTAGTAAGTTTGTAGCCAGGCTCAACGTCTATGTCAAATTCAAAGAGAGTGTGTGACTCTTCTGCATTCAGATAAGCTCCAGAAATAATATTGCAATCTACGCGTATCATCCTTACTTTCATAATATCAACAGGCTGTGTTGATTCGTAATTTTTATTTGGTTGTAAATATATTTGTCCAAATCCCAACAGACTTCCTATTGAATTTGGTTGTCTAAAATCTACTTCATACTTTGACAAAATCTCGCACTTTAAGGTATTGTTGTTTGCCCTTAAAGTGAATATTTGCGTGTAATCCTTTCCATCAATATTCATAGCTTTCAACATTGCAGCATAGATTTCATCAATTTCATAAGCCCCCAGAGGTATGTGAACAGTAGTGAATGTATCTTTAGCACTAACCCTATATTGGAAGATGTTATTTGTTTCATCCACATTGTATATGGAGTTGTAAGAGTAGAATCCAATTAAACCTAACCCATGACGACTGCTCCTATCCAGTTCAATGGGTGGATCAAAGTTGACACTTAGCTCACTTAAGCGGCTCGTTAGTGTGAACGTGTACGACATGACTGATATAATTAAATTGTGTTACCCAATTTATTGTGGATTACAGCAATAATGGTATAATTTCCTCTTCTTAGAAGTTGATGGTAATATATTTACATTGTTATTGGATGCCACATTTACATCGTTTACCTTACAATAGCAGCAAAACATTTTTCTAGGTGTTGGACCATCATTTACGTCAACATTGCTTTCATAATCATTAAGGTAATGTTCTGTACAATATTGATATTTTAATATATCGACATCGTTCTGAAGATGTGTAGGTAGCTTATCCCATACTAATGCAATTTCATGTGAAGCCAACCCAATCATCACCTCTTTGGGCATATCTGCTAGTTGTTGTTTGCTCATCTTCAACAGACTACGCAAACGGGAGAATGCAATTAGTGAGTGACCCATTCGCTTGATACCTTCTCGATCTATTGCTGGGGTCATAGATTTCAGTTCCATGGCGTTTTATATTTGTTTCGTAGAGAGAAACTTTAAACACAAATGTCCACACAACACTGTGTTAAAATTCTGTACACGTTTGTAGTTATAGAATATTTGGTTGGCCCTCCTTGAATCGTTATTGAAATATGTAACTAATTCTATAGGTGGGGGTAAGTCGCCAAAACTATCAAAATAATTTACTAAACTACCTCGTTTTTTATATGCCACCCAATGTGTCCCAGGACCATATATACTATCCAAATTGATTATTGCGGATTCATTGTAATGTGGCCCATGTCTTGGTAGTGAGTCACGCATAAATACACCTCGAAAGTATGCTACCTTCATTTTATTAGCATAATATTTAAGATCAATGTCGGTAAGAGGTCTCCGAGGTAGGGAGTCTATTAGTTTTTTGAATTCTGTTTTAGATAAAGACCCATCCCCTTTCGGTATGGCTTCATATACATCCCCTTACCACTTTTCATAGCTATTGCTTCCATACTTCTGTTGTGCCGATTTGCTTCAGCTAATTCTTCTCTACCCTTTTTCACATCATTTACAGCTTTAGCAATACCAGCAGCCGTACCAGCCAAACTACCCAATGCAGATAATCCAGCAAAAATGGGTATTAGAGGTAAAATACCACCAACTTTTGGAATTGGTATAATTCGAGGTGTTTGAATATTGCGTTTTCCACCGGCCTGTTTTATATATCGACGTGCAGCTTTTAGAGCAATTTCAACCACCTTCTTTTGGTCTTTTACTTTTTTGCCTCCAGCATTTCGCAGTGTGTCACGCACTTTTCGTACTATCCCAGATCCAAACGCTGTCTTTTTAACATTCTTCTTACCTTTCTTTGTTTTCTTGATGATTCGTTTCCTTATTGGATTGCGAGATATTGTTGAATTACATCCCATACCAAGACGTTGTTTTCCCTTCATTATAGTTGTGACTAACCAAGCAGCTGCCTTTTCTCCACGTCCTGCGTCTTTGGATTTCACCCGTTTCCACGCAGCCTGTTCAAGCTGATAGTCTGCTTTATGGCGGGCTGCTTGATTACTGCTATTTTTGTCGTATGCAATATCGTGTTGCTTACACGCTTTATCGAGCTGATTTATGCCAGAATCACCTCGTGCTAACCTTTTATTTAAATCTGTGCCTGGACCACAAAATTGATAACCTGGCAAATGCAACTCGACGGGGAGCTTATTAATCAGGGAATTAACTAATCCTCCACCGCGCTTCGTACGTTTTTCACGTGTGTATCGTATCGTAGAAACCATTTAAATAAGAGTTGTAAATCACACATCTACTTATATAACATTTAGCCGCGGTACAATGCACATTGTGAAACAGAAACAAACGCTTTCTATAGATAATTTGGATGAAAAAGTTGGGCGTGGGTTAAGTGCTGATAATCGCCATGGACCACTACTACCTTCAACTGTACGTGCCCTCATAATAGGACCCTCGAATTGTGGGAAAACAAATGTCTTAATATCTTTGATCACGCATCGTTTAGGTTTACGTTTTTTAAATATTTACCTATACTCAAAGTCTATAAATCAACCCAAGTATGAGTATCTACGTAATGTATTAGCGCCGATTGAGGGGTTAGGATTTTATACATTTAGTAATGGTACGCAAATAGTGGAACCATCCGAGGCAAAGCCAGAGTCTGTGTTTATATTTGACGATGTAATATGTGAGAAACAAGATGTTATAAGGGGATATTTCAGTATGGGCCGACATAGAAATGTGGATTGTTTTTATCTTGGCCAGACATACTCTCGAATCCCGAAGCAGCTAATAAGAGACAATAGTAATTTAATTGTTGTCTTTAAACAGGACGACATGAATCTGCATCACATCTTTTCCGATCATGTGTCACCTGATGTAACGTTTACAGTATTTCAAAATATGTGTGCAAAGTGCTGGAATGACAAATATGGATTTCTAGTGATTGATAAGGATAGAGAAGTACAAGGTGGGCGATATAGAAAAGGGTTTGATAGCTTCATATATCCATAATGCATTTTATTAAAAACTTCACTTGAATTACATACGTCGTTAGGATTACTTCGTTTACGTATGCGCTAAGATGAAGGTTACCAAAGATAATAAAAAATATAACAATCTTGCACATCCCAGTAGCGAAATAACACTCAAGCGACAGCTGATTGAGGCAACAGATGCTGTGCGGAAGAAGTTTAACTATATCAAGAACAAAGATATGGAGATGCACGTAACACTTGAAAAGATCTACCAACCGATAACTGAACCTTTAAATGTTATATCTTCAGCAGCAGAGAACAAATCTCATATCCAACAATTACATTCAAAACCATCATCATCAAGGGTGTCCACCCAGAGGGCTGTATCATGGGAGAGTGCTTCTGAAGAAGGATCCGATAAGTATGTAGGTGGTGATGATGTTCCACATTATATCCCCATTATGGAAACACCACCATCGTCAATAAGAACAACCCCTGTATCCGAAACTTCTCCAGCTAGTAAACTAGAAAAAAGACATGAGGTTGTAAAAAGACATATACAAAATTTAAAATCTGGTGATTCCAAGTATGATAGTTTATATGGAGTGCGTGTAGATCCCAAGACAGGCAAACTGCTGATGGGCAATGCCGAAATACGTTTTTCCCATGGAAATATTACGCTATGGTATGGCAATAAGAAACTTGGCGTGTATCTAGGTAGTCCTAAATTGTACGATCTAATATTTCTAAAACGCCCAACAATTTTAGATGATAATAGAGAGGGTGTTCTCGATGATGAATGGAGTAAGATATATGGAGAAATACTAAGAAAAACAAAGGCACCTTACAAAAAATTCGATGTAGCGAATGGCTATAACACTACTAAGCGTGGAAAATTTCACAAAATTATCAAACCATTAACATCTTCTACAATTGCGACACGATCGTCAACAAGTGGTCACGGCTTAAAACGTGTACCTACCCACAAATTGTACAGAAATAAAGATAAAGAATATATTTTTTGGAATAAACCCAGCGAACTCGTGGATCGTCTACGTCTACTATGGAGTTCGAAAATAGCGGGAAATAACAACCACGACAATGAAATAATAGAAATAATATCAGAACTTAGGGAAGAAAAAATAGTGTATTAAAGATGAAATAAAACATAGTATCATTATACTTAATAAGTATTATATAGTCTGAAATTTTATAAACTGGATCAGATGCAGTCAGAAATGTCTACTGTAAACACTATCGACAAATTTGGACGCAGCAAAAGAATTAGTGCGAGTAAGTTAATAGCCCATCGTGGATTACCTGGCGTGGGTTTTAAACTTACCAGAGATAATCACTATGATATTGAAAATAAGCGTTTAAAAAATTTAGGGGAACCTGTCGATGATCAAGATGGTGCAACATGTAATTACGTTAACAAGCGTCTACAAACAAATGATGAAAATGCTGCCAAAGCTATTTTTGATACAACCGATGTAATTATTGGGGAAATGAAAAAATATGTTGATGTGGGACTTATAAGAAGTGGAGAAGAAAATCGCGCTATTTTCAATAAACAAAATAATGAGATGATGCAGAAAATGAAAATAGAAATGAGGAAATATGTTGATAAAGCAATTTCTGAAGTTAAACGTTCGGCCATAAACAATCGCAATACTTTAATCACTAGAATCTCTAAATTAGAGCATATTGCCACCGAACTCCAACCAAAGAAGGTGCAATCCGGAGGCCTAGCATTTCCACCAGAACTAATGCCTGAAGTTGATATATAGCTGAAGACAATTTTATAATGGAGGTTAGCAGCGAAAAATTACAAGTTGTTAACGAGTTACATAGAAATGCTCGACGAAATTTTCGTAGAAGGCGAACCATAATTAAGGGGTTTGGTGATTTGTGGCAAGCAGACCTAGCTGAAATGCAGCCATACGCTGATAAAAATAGAGGGTATCGTTATATTCTTGTAGTGATTGACTGCTATTCCAAGTACGTATGGACCAAACCTATTAAAAATAAAGCAGCTGTAGAAGTTACCAAGGCTATGCAGACTATTATTCAAGAAGCAAATTATTCACCGAGAAATTTACAGACCGATAATGGTACTGAATTCTATAACAGAAAGTTCTCCGCATTAATGAAGCGGCACGAAATTAATCATTATTCTACGTATAGCACAAAAAAAGCAGCAATTGTTGAGCGAGTAATCCGCACATTAAAAAATTGGTTGTATAAAGAATTCTCAGCTATGGGTAAATATAAATGGCTCGATATCCTACCAAACGTTACAAAAAGTTACAATGACAAAGTCCATCGTACAACTGGCAGAAAGCCCATTGATGTCAAACCAACTACACATTTAAACGTATATAATTATATTAAGATTGCTCTGAAACCGAAATTTCATCTCGGTGATATAGTTCGTATTAGCAAGTATAAAGGTGTATTTGATAAAGGGTTTACACCGAACTTTTCAACAGAACTTTTTAAAATTACCAAAATAAACATAACAAATCCCACAACTTACCTGATAGAAGACTTGTTTGGACACCCAATCAAGGGATGTTTTTATGAAATGGAGCTACTAAAAGCAAAATACCCCGATGTGTATCTAGTTGAAAATGTATTAAAGAAGAAAGGAAATAAAGTGCTGGTAAAGTGGTTGGGGCTATCTGTAGAACACAATTCGTGGGTTGATATAGCTTCTATTGTTTAAAATTGTCATTAACTAGAAAAATATATTAATGTATCATTATATAGTTATGTCGATTGAAATATTTTAATATGTGTCACAAATGAATAATAAAATGAATATACTTTATTAATATTTATTTAATTTATTTCCTTCATTTTAAATTGTAAAAAAATTAAAAATAATCATTTTTTTTTTTTTTTTTTTTTAACACTTGAAAGATAATAAACATACACATAAATGTTTTAATTCCTTTTTATTTTCCTACAATCTATATTATAAGAATGATACAAATATACATATAACATAAAACATAAAATTAATTAAATATAATTAAAAATTAAACAAACATAAAAAATAATATAAAAAGTACAAACTAGAAAATCTAATATTATTATATGGGTACTGTTCTTTTTCCAGTATTATTGCACACAAAACAACCTTCGATGGCACCGACTGTCACTGTGTCATCGCCACAAGCTTTGCACTTTATGGTAGGTACGTCCCACCACTCAACCGTGTTGTGCAGACTTGCGTGTTGGTGAACAGCCCCCTCTACGACCATGCGAGAATACGATACGTAGCACCTAGTGCACATAAAGTATTTTCCCTGGTCAATGCTGCATACCACAACGAAGGCCGCTGTAGCACACACCTTGTCCATTGTACCAGCCACCATATCTTTTATCTGGAAAGCCATCTCGTGCTGGTCTTCCTCGATGAGGTCCGCAACATCGACTTCTATACCATCGTCCACCATTTCGTCGACTCCATCGTCCACTATACCATTTTCGCCGCCTTCGATGACTTCCTGGATATCGATGTTGGCACCATTGGCATCAACATCAGCAGGTGCTCCAATCTCCACAGCCTCAGCAGGTACCCCCATCTCCGCAGCCTCATGATTAAACAGCATCCAATTATTGGAATCTTCTTGCGCCAACCGTCTTAGAATAGATATAATAGATGGATTTGCCATTTCGATACGTGGTATATAGATAGAAATAGTAAATGCAACTAAGTTTGGTTTAATATTACTCCCATATATATAGTAGTGTGGGGAGGGAGTCACTCTAAAATAATAGAGGGGGTATTCATATCCAATCATAGGATACGTGTTATTATGAATTTTAATTAGTGAAGTTTGACACCTTAACCACTCGGCCAACCTGACTTATTCATTGATTCAGTAAAACACTATACATTAAATGTTTACCCCCTCTCCATCATCAATAATAGAGGTGCCTGTAAAGTAATGTTTGTAGGAGGCGCCACTGCTGGGGGTGGAGATTAGTTTGCTTTATATAACACACAGCAACGCTCTTGTTTGTCAGATTTAAAATTATTAACATCATGGACACTTCTCAAGTAAATTGCGTCTCCTCCAGCACCGACTCAAAATCAACGTCATCGACCTGGTCAATGCCTAGTGAATACGACCCAGACAGCAGTGATTGGTGGGAACGGTCACCTCCATCGTATTCGATAGACGAAGAGGACCAGGAAGACGAAGAGGACCAGGATGACCAAGCTACCCCAGATAGCATTGACGACAGACCAATATCACCTTCATCTTATTGGATAGGTGAGAATCTAGGCGAGGACCAGGGAGACCAAGATAACCCCCCGGACAGCAGCACTGATAGGGCAACATCACCATCAGCATGGTCTATGGAAACGGTGTTCTACGATCCAGACGGCCAGCCATCACCTGACCAGAGCCACTGGTCAGATTATCAGCTCTTGATAGAGTGCGATAATGTCTGCGAGGGAACAGATTAGGCATCCATATAAATTAAACATTGTAAATAATTTAATAAATAGTTTTAGTAAATAAATTAATTGTAAGTCATTTAATACATTTATTTACTTAATAAACTCTTAAATATTTATTTAATTTATTTCCTTCATTTTAAATTGTAAAAAAATTAAAAATAATCATTTTTTTTTTTTGTATAATTTTAAAAGTTTCCTACAAAATAATATGTTATTACAATACTAAAAATATATTTACAGTTTATGGTTATAATATATATTACATACACACATACATATATACAAATAATATAATTTATTTATAATTAAGACACCAACAGTCCCTATTATGGTGAGTCCAACTACTATAAAACACACCAATGCGATCACACAAGATGAGTGCCCCTGACATACATTTTATGCAAATGTTGTTCCAACAATTGTCCTCGTACTTACTACAGTACACGCATCGTTGTCTTAATTGTGGTTGGTCTGCTTTGCAAGCTTCACATACGTCTCGATATATACCAAAATTCGTTCTTTTGAGTATGGTAAGACAATTGCGACATTGTGTTTCATTTGGACAATTGTCTCGAAATTCTTTTTTCTGCACTGGGTTCTGAATTACACACTTTTTGCACAGTCCAGTGCATGGGTTGATAATTTGCTTCCTCCATGCAGTATAGCAATTATGGCAAATTCTTGAATTATTGTAACTATACGGTTGTACTGCTATTATTGGTTTTAATTTCCACTCTCTTGGTAGGACCATTGTATGCACTTCTGTTTTAAGACACGATTGTGTTACGTAAGAAGTTTGAATGCGTTCCTCTTGTGGTCACTCTTGGTTTAAATAGCTAATAGTAAACTTGACGCAATAGGAAGGGCGTCACCGTCACGAATTATAGAATATAAAACGGAGGAGGTTTAACATCAAATCAGTTGAGTTCCAACATTTAAAGATGGCTTATAGACGATTCCTCACTGAACTGGCAGAAAATGATATGGGTGCAATGGTGTTACACCGAGATGGTGTAAATCAAGAGCTTCAGGACTTGAATCAAGATGGCAACCTGGTTCCCGTCAGTGTAGATGAAGGTCTTGGGGATGATGTGGAAGACGAAGCGGGAGAGTTAGCCTTCTCCGGAAAAATATTAAACAATTATGATGATCGGCGGAGACTATATTGCACGTCAGCGTCTTTTGTCATAATCAGAACCAGGCCGGATGCAACCAAACACTTCCTGTGTGGGCTATGTTATATATCCTATACACGGATAGTGTCCGGACGTCACCAGCATGTAAATATTCACAAAACGACGACGTTGGATGGTGCAATGATAACGAAATGTAAATGTTGCAGCACAAACTTGGTGCAATTGCATCGAATTGAAGTATGTCATACATGTAATAATGTAAATAAAACAATTGCGTGAACGATACAACGTGTTTTACTAAATTTGATTCGTTATAAGTAGTATTTATTAATGTAAATTTATATTTCATTTTATTTTTAAGTTTAATTGTATATATTTTTTAATTAATAAAAATATTTGTGCCACCCTGTATATTACAAGTTGTGAAAATTAGTAAATCATATAAATATTAAAACAAATGAACATATGAATGATTTTATTAAAAAGTATTTTGAAAAAAAAATGGTTATCTTTTATTTATTATTATTTAAATTAAATTAAAATATCTCAAGATATAAACTGATTCAAAATAATACAGTTGTAAATGTATAAAGCCGATAGCTTGGGTTGATTTTATAGCCTAAGGCCATGCGACCCTGCCTGGTAAATACGGATCGATGAGCAGGTAGTTTTTTGTTGAAATTAGGAAATAGACCTAACTCTTGTGGGGCGTTCGAGTAGCCGAGCGGGCAAATACGCGTCGATCTTGAGGTCACTCAGAAGACCACAGGATCGAATCCTCGGACGCCCCCCGGAGAAAGGAGGTGGTGGTTCTCCGGTTTTTTTTTTAAATTTGACCTTTGACCTTTCCTAATTAACCATTAATTTTGATTTTCATGTGTTTAAAATTCGATTTTTTTAATTTTTTTTTTTTTTTTTTTTTATGTTGTTATTAACCTATTAAACTCTTTATTTATTTAAATTAATTAACCTTTACATTATGTGTTTATTCATGTCAAACATGTACTCATAATATGCACAATTAATTAATTACATGTGGTGTATTTATTTTATTAACTAATTAATTTTTTTATCATTTTTTATTCACTTTTTAAAATTTGTTTTAAACTTTTTTATATTTATTTTTAACAATATATTCTTACATAATAATACACAGTAATTTATTTTTTATCATTTTTTGTCTTTTATTTGTATCATTTTTTTGTAATTATTTGTCATTTATTTTTTTGACAAACTTTTTAATTTTTTTTAATATTTTTTTATTAATAATATATTTTAAACCTAATTAACAATCTTATCTGACTAACAATATTCTTAAATAACTTAAAAATCTAACTTAATTAATTTGCCTTTATTTGTATGCTCTTTTAATTATTTTTGTCATTTATTTTTTTTGACAAATTTTTATTTTTTTTGGGGCATTTATTTTTTTAATTATTTTTGTCATTTATTTTTTTTGACAAACATTTTAAATTTTTTTTTTTGCATTTATTTTTTTAATGTTTTTTTATTAATACTATATTTTAAACCTAATTAACAATAATCTTATCTAACTAACAATATTCTTAACTAACTTAAAATCTAACTTAAAATAACTTTCCGCCGCGTGTGCGCAAGTGCTCAGCCACCCATTTGATCCGAAATAAACCTCATCTGCTTTGCAGTTTTGTCGAGAGCCTCCCTTTGTCTCTTTACGTCGGCCTCTAATTTTGCGGCTCTTTCCCGCATATCAGCAGCACGACGCAAGATTTTCGGATGATCCCGACAAAGCCTCAAATTTAAATCATGTGTTCTCTTAAGTTGACCGTATATTTTAAAAAATTGTTTAACAGATGTTTTGGTGTCAACTTGCGAGAACACCTCCGATTCAGAATCAGAGTCCGCTTGTGCTGGGAGCGGATTCTCATTAACAATCGGAGCTACCTCTGGCGGCGGTGGCAACACCGCATTAGAGCAACCCGGTTGTTCTAATGCGTCATTGCGTGGTGGTGGCAACACCGCATTAGAACAGCTTGGCTGTTGTAATGCGCTATTGCCAGGTAGAGGTACAGCCACAAACGACGCAGACGGTTTTACCTGCCCTTTACCTGCCGAAACCTTATTTTTTTTTGGTGAAGCAGGTAGCGGACTTAGAGGGGCAGGTACAACTGTCTGCGCGAAATCCATTATCTCGTCCCATAAAGTCGCGTCACAGTCTATGGATTGTGTTTCTGTACGTCTACCTTTACCTTTTGATGGCGCCGACGACGACTTTGTGTTTTTATTGTTGTTTACATTACTAGGCAAAAAGTCGTCATCGGAGTCATGTGCCACCAGAGACATAGATGATTTGCGCGGATGAGATGCGCGTACATCCTGACACCCTGAAGTAGATGGTGTGACTTTAAATTTTTTGTTTAAAGCCAAACCATGTAATTTCGGGGTATGAACGGCTTTACCTGCATTACTCCTGGATACGGTGACATTGACGGTATTGCCGAGGTCACCATCTTCAAGGTGCAAAACAGGTAAATCTGCGCCAGGATGTATATTGCCGTGCATCTGCTGATGGTGCCCATGATACGCTAGCTGACTACCGCCTTCGTTAGAACACGAAGCGCCCCCAACGTCAGCAGCAATACCATCTTTAACAATAATGTTGTTTAAAACATTAACCCTGCCAGAGGATGGATTTTTTATTGCTGACTTCACAGCACCGCCATTAATGGCGGAACCTGACGCCGTAGATGCGTCAGGTGATGGTTTAAACGTAGCCAAATACGTCATTAAAGTCAAGGGCGGTAAAGTTGGTGGCGGTGTCGACGAGCGCCTTTTACGCCCACCAGCAGCTGATACATTTTTAACGGTTCTTACCATTTTGTTCACAAAAACTGAGCAATGAAATTCACGAGAGCACACTTGCACACACTAGCACAGGCGAAGACGGAAAGAATCTTGTAAGCGTCCTCAAACCCAAGCCAAGCTAACTTCCCCCTCCAACGGTAGGGAGTGGGTGACCACTCTCGTCTCTCATTGGTTGGACGACATCACGTGATTTATGCAAGCCAAGCTTTCACCCCACTGTTGATTTTCTTTGTCTCAACAGAATCCCGCTACAAAGTGACGTCAAACTTTTCTAAATGTCATGCGCACATCGAATAACTGACGCAACAACTTTCTATTTGAAATGACATCACATTCCTGACTGCAGCATAAAACGACATTTTAGTTTTAGCAACGTCACCTACTCTTACATTGTAAAACTGTATCATTACACACACCTCTTCAAGTCACTACCTACATTATTTATAATTTACGATTTAACCTAATCGATATTTAACTTATTTTGGGAGAAAGGTTTACTAATAACAACACTGTGATTTTTATTTAGATATTTTTATTCTATTATTTGAAAGTACTTAAAATTATCACAATAATTTTGTATTATAATGTTACAATTAAATATTGGTGAAATTTTGTAGTTTGAATTTTCCAGTTTAGTAGTTCATGTATTCGAATTTTCGACCTTTACGTTAGAAGATGAAATAAAAATTTTAAATTAATTATTGGCTTAAATCAGCTATTGCTGCAAGTAAAGCGTCCAAGTTTTCATTTTTTTTCTCCATATTATTTATGGCAACTATCAGTCGTTCTATATTTTGTTCTTGTTCGCTCTGAAAAAATGATATGTCACGGTGCCCCCACGGTAATGTTTTAGTAGTATTAGGAATAACAAAACGTTTGTCATCGTGTTGGGACAAGGCCACTTTGTTCTTTATTTCTGTGTAAATGTCATGCAAGCAACTCCGAAACGTATTCATTTTTCTAAATATTAAACCTCCCCGCTCAACGATTTTCTTATAGTCATCTATTGACAGCTGCTTTCTAATAACAGATTTCTTCACACCTTTAGCTTTTTTGAGTTCATTATCCACCGATTGTATATAATAAGCTTTCGCACCCGTACCATAAAAACTAATAATGGGATCAGAGGGGAACTCGTCTTTCATTTTACCTAACACCGACAAGCCCTTATGAATATTAAATTTATTTATTTCTTCGTAGTTAGATGTATCGAATTTGTCTGGATTCTGTATTATGAAATTATAAAAGTTATCTGTAAATGTTTTTATAATCAACGAATCCGTATCTGTATACAGCAAAGAAGCATTATCGCCGAAATGTTTTTTGATAACGTCGTAGAAAAAGTTGTATAATACTGTCTTAGACAACTCCAAGATACAAAAACCAACGTAAATTGGTTTGTTGTAGACTACCTTTAGTTTACCCATATGGATGGCTACAAAATCATCAGTAAATATTGAGCATGATTTAAAGTTAGGGCGTGTTATTAATGCATTTGCACCCATACTCCGCCTAACGCTCTCCCAGTGGGTAACTAATTTTATATCCATTCTATTATCAACATTTTCCATTGTCTTACCGAATACTGCGTTATTTAATAATTTATACTGATCTTTTTCAAATTTATTCTTAGCCTTATTTCTCATATCGGTGTTTAGGTCAATATATTTTTTAAGCCAAGGTGATTGTTTGAATTTAAGTATTCTATGTGTTTTTATAACCATTAACCCGTTATCTAGCGCTTGTTTCAAATTTATATAATGCACAATATATCTCCTCTTATCGTTTAAATTTGGTATCAGTTTTGTCAATTTCGATTTTGATTTTGGTGGAATAATATTTTCTACTAAAAAGGGTAGGTCTGAGTGTAAGTCGTGTAAATCTTGTGGATAATGTATGTCTACTTCGAGAACATACCCATGGGTGCTTTCATCTGAAATGCTCGTAATATCTAAATTCATGATTTCTTCTTCGGACAGCCACACGAATCCACCTGTCGGCAATTGTTGCGACATACTATGCCCATATAGGTTCGTGGCATCTAGATATGTGATGAATGAAGAAGGTTCTTTGGGGTCGTAGTTAGGGAGAAATTTGTTATTCGCAATATGTTTCCTTTCCGTACACTGGCTTACTCCACCACGTATTCCCTTTTTAAAAAAATGGATCATATCAATGTCCGTTAATAATTCCAACTCCACTTTGGTTAGTTTTAACATAGCGTCCCACGAGAGACCCGGACAAGTGTAATACTGAGCAGGATCAAGTTTATATTTTTCCAAACAAATTTTACGAAAATTTTCAAATACGTCACACAAAAGGAGTACGTCTGATTTTAAATAAAGATCTGAGTAATCGCCCAAATTCTGACAATCAAACAAGTTCCACACATCGTTAGCCCTCTGATAATCTTTATCTGTTATATGTTCTTCATTTAGGTTATCGTAAAATTCATCTTTCGAGGGTAACTCTACATTATTTAGTTTCTCTAAACTATCCATAAAACTATATGGAAATACACCCTTTTGCCTCATTAAATTAAATTTTTCCTTATCTGTATAGAAACTTCCCGTAACAAACAATTGGTTATCAGTTAAGTTGCCCCCTAAATTTTGCAACGATGTTGATAAGAACTTAAAACTATCGATGAATCGTAGTTGTATAAATTTCCGTTTTTTCTCCCCTTTCTTATTGACGTAATCATGCATATAAAGGTGTTTCGTGAAAGATATATATTTTTCTTTATTTTGTGCTATAACATCAACTCTGTCCTTATGTGCACAGAGCTGTTTTATAAATAGGTGACTGTCGTAGCCACTCATATTGTGAAATATGATAGGTACAAAATTTGGTAATTTGTAATTTAAGTTACATACAGAGTGTGCGGCACCAAATCTTACTTTACCAGTTATATGACAATGATCTCTAACTTTTACATCCTCTACTTTAAATGGTTTCTCACATATACCGCATACGGTCGCATTCAGGAAGTCTTGTCTTTCTTGTGCTGTGAGTTTAGCCATTGGGACTATATCTTTCATATATCTGTTATAGATTTCCCTTACATCGGCTTCAATACGCGATACAAAAACTTTGGCTACATCAGATCCTCGATAGAGTTCAAATTTTGATAAAGAATTGTCAAAAGAACATTTTATGAAATATGCGAAGGAGTAAGGTTCGTGTATAAAAGTTTTATTTGTATAAGAACGTTCGGGGTTCGGTTCACAAGTATGAATAGGTTTCAGAATTGATTCAAAGTCTGCATACACTACAAATGGTACTTGCATTTGTCTTTCAAAGTTTTCAAATTTTAATATATTTTCAGGTACTTGTTTACCATATTTATCAATCCGAAATTGTGTCGATGGTGTTGTTGTATAAACATGATTACAGTCATTTCTCTGATGCTGGAATAACTGACGCTCATTATTAAAATATAGTAAGCAACCATCACAAAAGTACTTTTTATGATCATGAGCTGAAATTTGAGCGGAAACTAGCTTAGACAAGTTTTTTATCCAACAATAGTGATTATTAGCGCAATCTTTCTTACAGTGATGATTTACACCACATTCACCGGAAAGTAGTAACAAATTTACATGCATAAATAGTTTTTTTTCAGAATAACGTAAAGGCCCAACAACTTCATACTTTATTCTATTATTCTCAAATTTTTCTTCTAACCCGTACACGTTAATTGAAATATTATTCATCTCCTCAAATTTTGAAATATCCCGCAATTTTACTGGAAAATTCATACCTGATAAATTTAAAACTCTTGAAAAATGTGGATATGATGAGGTCTCAGATGTGCAGCCATTTGCAGGATACAACGCTGAAGTTACAGCCCAAGCAAAACAATACTGATCCTGGTTTTTTACATTTACCACTGCCTTCCTGTTTTCTATGGATTTTGGCAACTTGACATATGATGAACCACCCAGAGGACTATATTTATTCACATTGATTTCAACAAAAGCAATTCGTTCGAGGGCCCATCCTAAAATTAAATTATAATTAGTCATTTTCTTTCCACCTTAATGTATGTTTAAATACCTGAATCACGTTCCAGGAACTCCGTAGTTTGTGTAATCATAGCATCCACAAAGGTGTCCAAAGTATTGTTCAAATCCATAGCTTGATCCAAGATTTTGTTGGAAGTGTTAAATGATTTCATTTCAGATAGTTCCTGTGTCTGTAATACGTACGTAGCAAACGTTTCCATATTTACTTTTACTGTATTATGAATACGTAACACTTCCTCGAAGAGATTTAATATTTTTGATCTAATTTCATTGAAGAACATTACATAGTCTTGGTGATTATTTTCGCTATATACTCGATAGGTTACAATCCTGTATTTGAAAGCGCTCTGCACAATTTCTACACCTTCTATAAACGGAACACATGAATTTGTCCTATGCTGCAATGTCCTTCTATGGGAATTCATTTGGGTTGTGCTTAGAGTCACATTACAGCAATTACAAGTTTCCATATTTGTAGATGTTGAAGGATTACATTCCAGTTTAGGATATTTTGCTTGCGGACCACTATCATGTATCTTCTTACAAGATTGCCTCTGATGTCTTCGCAAATTGTCACCACGTGTAAAACTTACACCACAAGAAGTACAAATATACATTTTATGTCTTTACTCTGGGAGACTAGCACCACAAATGGCTGTGTGCTCCTCATCCTCATTTATATACACGGAGTGAAGCTGCCCCACCACCTCTACTTGAAATACTCATACACATATCAGTACATACACTAATTACAACTACAATTGCATTGCACCACTCCAATTACCTCTATTGCAATTACATCAGTCTAATTACTGCACATTACTCTACTTACCTCTATTGCAACTACATCAGGCTAATTACCTGCAATACTCTAATTACCTCTATTGCAATTACATCAGTCTAATTACCTACATTACTCGAATTACCCTAGTTACCCCCCACCACAAAAAAAAAAGGGTGGGGGGAGACCCAGCTCCGCCATTACTACTCTACTGAACTGAAATGTTGCACAGTGAAACTAAACAGCATTCAACATGTGCAAAGGCTTAAGCTGGTTTGATTTATTTTAAACAGCGAGGAGTTAAAACTTCATGTTCTATGTAGATCACCATGTCCTGTCTAACTCTATCAAAGTTTTCCTACTAAGATAAGATGCGAGGATAAGATAATATTTCATAGTTTACAAGAATTTAAGACTAGACTAAGAACTACCACTCAGGTGAGTACATTGATCAAAATTCGCTGTAACATTATTCGAAGTACATCGTTCATGAAAGTACGTGCTAAACATTTTAAAGTTGTAAACTCGCTCTAATAATTCTCATTGAGCTGCTGTGTCGTAATAAAGATTACGTGCTAAGGAGTCCTGAATTATTTTTATACGGTTTTTATGCTAACACGTATACACAATTTATAAAGTCTACCTGCAAATTTAAAATAATTTCTCTGATTTATCCTCCATTATATCGCACTTATCCCATTGCATGTAAATTCCAGTTTAGTTCATATTTTACTAACTGAAGAAAAAGAGATGAAATCTGGAAAAGTTTCTAGTAATAATAGTTTACAAATTTTTCCCAAAGAGTTGCTTTTTATTACAAGCTTTTATTTAACTTGAATGTTTGTATGTATGTATGTATGAATGTTAGTTTGTTTGTTTAGGTCAAATCTTGCAACTGAATTTTAAAATAGTTATCCCCAACCGATTGAGCTGAAATTTTGCATACACGTTTAGTTTGGGTGACAATGCATGTTTAGCTAAGTGACGTCATTCTAAATCCAATATGGCGGACTCCCGAAGATGGCGGACTAGTTATTTGCCTGTGTGTAAATAAACAAGAATACAATATTAAACTCTCTCGACAAGCTTTTATATCATATAAATTGTATAATGTAATAAATTGATGGGTTTGATTTAATTTAAAGTTTATTTTCTTCTTTTTAGAACATTTAAATAAAAGCTTGTTTTTAAAAATGTTTTTTTTTTTCTAATAATGAGTCGTATAATGTGACATTTTTATATAATGTTCTTTTATATTCGATCGGATTGAAAACATCGTACGCACATAAACTAATGGTTTAGGAATATTACTTATGACTTAGAGAAAAAACTTAATAACTATTATAATACTGAACTGAAAGAAACACGGAAAACTGATATATAAATAAGATTTTCAAATTTGTGCATTTTCTCTTAATAAAAATTTCTATAATTCAATCCGTTTTCAATAATATGTATGAAAACTGTATTAAGACCAAATATATTTTTTAACTAGTAAGTATGACCGTCTCTAACATTTAAGTCCGCATAGATCCTCTGTATCCAGGTTATCTCCTTGAATTAGAGTGTAATCCTGCATCCGATTGTGCAATAGTTCAGTTCTGGTGTTCTTCTGCCTAACTCAAACGTTAAGCACGAATGCCTTTTGTGTGAGACTGCATCTCAGATACACTAAACCAACCGCATGTTTCATAACAGTAATAATACTCGTATCAGCAATTTCAAAGACAGAATCGCGAAGTCATACTCTGAAGTATACTAATAGCTTGCGCTACAATAACTTGCAGGTCCAACATGCCCACATTCCGTTCTTACTCAAATAAATTTTAGATTTAAAACAGCAAATGTTCCAGATTTATCAAACCTTCAAAAGCCATCATTTCTGTAGTATATTCAAAATTTTTGTGCCTAAGTATAATATAATATTAATTTTAATAATTTATGAGAAACAGCATCCCACTATAAAAAATATCCCTAGACTACTTCAGTGTGCTCTCCTATTTTACAATTAAAACACATCCTTTCCTCTATAATATAGATAGTAAAAAGTAAAGAGTTAAAACTAATCTTCAACCTTTAAATGTCATTCTATTCTATAACATTTTCTCATAATAGCCGATGTTATCTTCTTTAACAGTATTACTGCAGAACATATACGAATTATTTTCCGCAACAAAGCTGAACTGTGAAATTATGAAATGAATCATTTTTAAATGAATCATTTTTATACATCATTATCCTTGCGTAATATGTCACGCGTGTTTTATCCCAGCTCAAAATAACAGATGCGACACGGCTATTATCCTTAACTATATATACTCGGGCCAAAAAGAGTAGTCAGTAGAGCAAAAACTCACCGGCAATTCTTCAAAGGATTTAGCTGTTATGGAATACAGAAGCGGCAGCTCGTTTTACCATATAATCCCATATAATTCAGAGAAATATATCCAGTTTTCTCCGCCTACCAGAGATGAAAACCACAACTAGGTCATTATGTTTAATTGGTATAGTCAACCAAATACAGTACATGCTTGAACGTGCCGCCCTTATACCCAATAATTTGTTCGGCTATTGGAAAGGTCGTCGAGAGGGCTTAGATAGCGCATTCAGTGGCGTCACATATGCTGCAACGCAAAGGATGTGCATTGTTCAACTGCTTTGCTATACCTAATTCGTGGAGATAATGTTGCCAGATGTAAGCATATTATTTAAAATTTAAGACATAGTAACTCATATTCATGCATAATTAACACAATCCGCTTTCATTTGTTCGAATTATGAAATTCGTAAATCCGTACGCCCCTGGCTCTACTGACTACTCTTTTTGGCCCGAGTATAGTCATTATTTATGGATAAATATTGTGCACAAAAAACCCTTTTCATGTCGATTTATTTTTTATCAAGTCTTTCAATTAATTAATTTATTATCATAATTTAATTTATACAATTTGCGAAAGAGCAAAATGGTCATTACAGAAGAATTAAGTAAAAATAATCCTAGAAATATCAAAAGTGGCATTTCCTTGCCTCGAAAATTCATCATGCGTGCTAAATAGAATTTAGACTTATCGCCAAAAACTGATTTCATTGTACAATCTTCATCTCATTGCTCATATAGAGTTGACTCTATCATCTGCTACTTGGATGGTGTATTGTCAAAGAACAAATGCCCCAAATGTTTAAAGCGAACTGATCTCTCCACTTTTCCTCCCATGGACGCCATAAACCAGAACCTTTGAAACATTTAGTTGATGTTGACGATTTGTAAAAAAGAAATTATTGCTTGTCAAACAAATTTTATAACAGATTATTTCTCAGATGTAAGAAAACTAAACCATTTATTCTATATTTTTTTATCCTCGGGCGTATCTTTTTCATTTTTGATAAATCATCTACCACGGAAAGGTTTGAATTTCCTAAGTTTTTTACGTCGAAAGTAATTTAGATAATTGTGGTATCTACACCAGGTTTCATTTTTAAGAGTTCAGGTTGTACAAGTGTTAAATCAAACAATGAGGAAAAGTCTCAATAAGAGTAAATAAAAATATCAGCTAATCAAAAGAATTCCACTAAGAACCAGAAGCGCTAAAAAATTCGGTTGAAATTTTCCAAGGTACTGATGACTGCGTTTTTATCCCAGATATTTCGAGAAGAGGTTTCAAGTACACGAATGTTATTTATGTAGGGAAAAAATATTATTCCATTTTTTAAAAAGTTGAGATGTACTTTAAAAATTTAATACTCTGCATAGTTGAATTTTTTTTTTTATTAACAAAAAGTACTTATTTTTATTACATAATCATACAGTTAATGAAAAAGCTATTGTCTGAATTAATTCTATAATGCTCGTCATTTCAATTGCGTACTACCAACAATTCTTGGGTTACAGACAATAATGATAAAAATCAAGAACAACGAAAACATCAAAATCACGCTAGTCTACAAATGAAAAATTTCTACCACATGAACAGTAACTTATGTGACTACCAGGGAAAATAGCTCTTTGAACCGATTAAAGTGTCCGTCTTCCATCCTACTGGGGGTGAGCTTTATGAAACTTTAATAGACGTTTTTTCATAAATTAGCAATGAACAATAACCGTATCAAATCTTAGATATACCATACTGAAATAGAATAAACTTTGATGAGCTTTTCACGTTTATATTTCTTAGATCGCCCCAATTCATTAACCATAATTTGGAATTGACATAATGCATCTAGACTTTATTAGGATTTCATATCCTGTAGATGTCTTTTCAAATATTACTTTAACACATTTAATTGACATAATTCAGGATCGATATCATCAACAGATCCGTAACCATGAGTTCTGCCAGTTTGTTTCTTTCGTCAAAATTTTTATTGAACTGGTCAGTTCAATTGTTTCTACGGTCAAATATTTTCGGCTACATTTTTCATTACCTCAGAGAAATAGAACTTTCCCACTTCTAATATAAAGTAGTAATTCCTCCTGTCATACTCGTAAATACACAAATACACACATACCGATATAATTAGTGTTTATACAGGGTGATTCGTGAGGAGAGGGTCGTACTTTACCAACAGATAGGGAACATTGAGGTGATCTTAAATCCCCATATAGTAATGGTTATAGCGGCTTCGTTTCCGAAATACAGGGTGTTTTATATTTTTTGGAAGAATTTTCTTTTCGCCATATATCTGTAATGCGTAAACGGAATTCAATGAAATTTTGTATTTTTGTTACAGTAGTCGTTTACCATCAAATGCGTGGGATATTAATAAAATATCAGGGCCGGACCCAGAATAAAATTATTTTTAAATTATTCCTAGAAAATAACACTCTGTATACTGTTTATGAAATTCTTGATATTGAAATATTAATTTACATCTAGAAAGATACAAGATCCCATTAAAAAATATTTTGGCACCATTTCATTGTTTAAGTAAAAAAATTAAATTGTTGAGGAATCAATTTTTTTTGAAAAATTGAGAGAAAATAGTCACTTCAGTCCTGTTGCATGGCCCCCGAGAACACCTCTCACACCCCTTGACTATTTTTTGTGGGGTTATTTAAAACTGAGGTATACAAAGAAGAAATAGACACCAGAGAACAGCTGATTTAAGAATTGAGCACTTTTGCAATGAAATTAATACCAATTTAGAAATTGTTAGAAAAAGTATAAATCAAATGACAAATCGATCAAGAAAATGTATCGAATTTGGCGGTGGTCACTTTGAAAACAGACTGTGATTCAAAAAACTTAATTGTATTTAGTAAATTTGACTGTTAAATTGTTAATTTTTATTATGTGTTATTTTTTTAAGATTATTAATTACACAATCATTACAAAATATTTTTATTATTTTACTAGGTACCATGTGATACCAATAAAAGATAGTGCAAACAGAGAAGAAAAAAAATATATGTTACTGATATCTGAAGTGACTATTTTCTCTCAATTTTTCAAAAATAAATTGATTCCTCAACAATTTAATTTTTTTACTTAAACAATGAAATGGTGCCAAAATATTTTTTAATGGGATCTTGTATCTTTCTAGAAGTAAATTAATATTTCAATATCAAGAATTTCATAAACAGTATACAGAGTGTTATTTTCTAGGAATAATTTAAAAATAATTTTATTCTGGGTCCGGCCCTGATATTTTATTATCCCACGCATTTGATGGTGAATGACTACTGTAAAAAAATACAAAATTTCATTAAATTCCGTTTACTCATTACAGATATATGGCGAAAAGAAAATTCTTCCAAAAAATATAAAACACCCTGTATTTCGGAAACAAAGCCGCTATAGCCATTACTATATGGGGATTTAAGATCACCTCAATGTTCCCTATCTGTTGGTAAATTACGACCCTCTCCTCACGAATCACCCTGTATATCAAGCATTTTGACAAAATGTTCACAAATAAATGGATGAAGCCATCATGAACATTGTCAAATTTTTCACATCATTGTATGACAAAAATATAATCTGGACCTCGCCTAAAAGCCCTACTTTATCGTATACTTAGTAAAAGCCACATGTCAAACAAAGGATTGTTTGTGAAACAAGCTGTAGATGATGTGGATTCACCTATTGTTAAAATAGCAATTGAAATTTGTACTTAGTTGATGAGGACGTTGATCTCCTTGTTCTATTAATCGCTTTAACTCCAGAAGAAAAAGATATACTTTTCATAAGGCCAGGAACAGGTAAAATTATATGGAAAATTCATTCTTCGTTAGAAATCCAGAAATGACAAGAGCTTATTAAAATAGTTATTTACATTACTAGATGCGAAAGGTTACTTTAAGGTGTGAGGTGAAAACACCGAATACTTAAAGGGGTTTTCGCATCGTGAAATGTATTAAATTTTCTCTTCTATACCGAAAAAAATTATGGGATTTACTAATTTAAAACTAATTATTTCATGAAATTAATTCACGTTTTTAATAAATTTTATAGTTTAGGAGGCCTGTGAAAATTGTTTCCAAAAATTATATTTTTTTAGTTGCACAGAGGCAATATTTTTAATTAAAGAAATAAATTGGATATATATCTAAATTTTAAGTACGGTTTTTAGGTACATTATATTTATAAATTTCGAGTAGTTTATGAATAAAATGGAAACGTAAGAAAAATCCCATGCATCTGTCACTGTTACGAAAGCATTGTTCTTAATTAACACAATGGTTTAGCATATCTAGCGAAGTGGATTCGAGCACAATGGCATCTATAAATGATCCCAAGAGGTGGTTCGGGCTCTATTATAAACTGTACGGTCTGATTTTCTTCAATAGAACAAGTTTAGATTTTTGAATTTCAAAAGATTGCTCCGGTAATTTAGAAGGTGCTTAATAAATATTTATCTCGAACAAAAACAAATACATAGGCAATAAACTTAGGTCTATTTACTTTTTAATCCAAAGTTGTTACAACTAGAAGTAAACATTTGTCATATATTGACATGTTAATAAATGAACCGACAAGATTATCTTTGAACAGCAAAACGTGTATAGACTACTTTTGTACAAATATTACAAATACTCAGAACATTAAATGTAAAGTTTTAAATGATGGTTTATCTGATCACACCTCTCAAATATTGGAATGTGATTATTCAATGAAAGGATTTGATGAGGAAAATGATCGGTATGTTAGAATGTATGGTGATGAAAATTACAAAAATTATTATTATCAATTGGGGTCTGAAAAATGGGATAGTGTGTTAAGTGCAGTGTCAGTCGATAAGGGATTCGAAAATTTTTTTAATATTTTAACGTATCACCATGATACAAGTTTTCCCCTTAGGAAATTAAAAAGTAAACAAATTAATAATGCATGGGTAACATCAGGTATAAAAATTTCCTCACAAAAGTTAAAGCTATTATATCAAATTAAAGCAACAACAAATAATCCCAATGTGATTAATTATTACAATAGTTACAAAAAAATCTACAAAAAAGTTATTATCATTGCAAAGAAAATGTATAATGACTCCTTTTATAAGAATGCTAATAACAAGTCTAAAGCAGTATGGTCAATAATAAATAAAAATATATGTAGCAAAAAAGGAACAAATGAAAAAATTAATGAAATAAAAACTGGCAATGAAACCATAACTGATCCGTTGAGTATAGCTCAACATTTTAACAAATATTTTATTGACTTGCCTTCTAAATTAAATGATAAGCTAGATAATACACCTGAAGTTAATTACGATAAGATATCAGCATATCCCACAATTTTTCTTGAACCGGTCGCTGAAAATGAAGTTTATAATATTATAATGGAATTGAAAAGTAGTAATTCAGTTGGAATAGACAATCTAAGCGCTAATTTAATAAAAAAATCTGCAAAATTTTTACTGTCCCCTCTTACAAATTTAATAAACCGCTCTCTAACTGACGGTATATTTCCATCTACTTTAAAAATGGCAAAATTTATTCCTCTACATAAAAAAGGAGACACTACTTTAGCTGAAAATTATAGACCTGTGGCACTTTTGTCATCGATTTCTAAAATATTAGAACGTGTCGTCTTTAACAGAATAATAAATTTTGCAGCAAAGAATAATATACTATCAATTGCACAACATGGTTTTCGAAAAAAGTGTCTCAAACTGCAATAATGGCATTTGTTGAGCTATTATATGAAAACATAAATAAAAACAATAAATGTGCTGGTCTCTTTATGGATCTAAGTAAGGCATTCGATCTAATTAATCATTCAATCCTCAATAAAAAGTGCGAAATATGGTCTCAGAGGTAAAGTAAATGATTGGTTGACGTCATACCTTACAAATAGATTTCAAGTAGTGGAAGTCAATGGTAAAAGGTCTACAAAATTGAAAATTGAAATTGGCGTACCACAAGGGTCAGTACTGGGACCTTTATTGTTCTTGTTTTATATAAACGACCTACCGAGTTTTTTTGACGAATTTCTAATCATGTTTGCAGATGATAATTCATATTTATGTTGCGGCAACACTATTCAATATACGTTATCCGCCATACAAGAAAACATTGAGAGATTTGCTGAGTATTTCAAATCAAATAGATTGTTTTTAAATATAACTAAAACGGCATTTATCGTATTTTCTCCTAGAAATTTGTGTATGAGAGAAGTTATTTAATTAAATTGGAGGGCAAATCAATTCAACAAGCAAGTTCTACAAAATTTTTAGGAATAAATATTGATAACGCTCTAAATTGGAATACACACATATGCACTGTCGCCAAAAAACTTGCCTCTACATGCTACGCGCTGTACAGGTTATCTAAATTAGTTAGTAGACAAACACTTTTGACCTATTATTATGCTCATTTTATATCTAGAGTTTCATATGGGATAATTTTTTGGGGCTCAAGTCATAATTCTGATAGGCTATTTAAACTTCAAAAAAAGTCAATTCGTTATATAGCAGGGGCATCTAAATTTGAAAGCTGTAAAGATCTATTCAAGGATTTACAATTATTAACCCTACCCTGTATTTATATTTTAGAAGTACTAACTTACGTAAAAACTAATATTAGGTAATTTTTACCTAATAATTTTAATCATAACTATAATACGAGAGAAGGGGATAATTTGATGATACTTTTGCATAGTCTGTCGAAGTATGAGGAAAGCCCAAAGTATATGGGTATATTGTTATATAATAGGTTACCAAGTTCATTTAAATCCATTAACAACATCAGAATTTTCAAAAAGCATGTTAAAAGTTTTTTAATTCAGAATTGTTTCTACACAGTAGAAGATTATTTAAAGATGTGAGAATTGTATTGATTGTATCTATTAAGTGTTACTTATTTATATTATTTCATTCCTCGTGCACACATATTTTAAATTTGTTTGTTTTCTACTTTAATTGTTTGTTTCTTTTTATTTGCCAACAGTTGATGTTGACTTAATTGTAGTATAAATATGTTGTATATATTATGTTCTATGTTCTATGTGATAAGCAGGGCGCAGATGTGTTAAAGTGCCCATTATCTATGACTAATCCTATACCATTGTATTTGGTCTTTTGGATAATAAAATATTATTATTATTATTATTATTATTATTATTATTATTATTGGGTTTTAGTTACAAATACATTTTCTGATTTGTCTGATTTTTATAAGTGGTATATCTTACTTCTTAAATAAAACAATACGTAGAAAACTATTAATTTTTACTAGTTTCGCTTTCCTTAGTCTAGAATTTTAATTTTTTATTATAAACATTTCTAAACTTGAATTTTATATTTTAACAACATTATACAAAAAAATAACAATTATTATCGTCAAATGTGTACTTTTCTAGGCTGTACTACTAATTTTTCAGCCCCGCATATTTGTCGTCGTCATAGAAAATGTCGTTATTAAAACTTTCTGTTGCATCCAAATTTTTTATTTTTCCACATAGTCCTTTATATTTCTTATTTTGTTTAAAACCATTTGGACATTTGGAACAAGGTTTACCTATTCTGTACACTGGCCTACTAACATAATTACCTCCTGGTCCATAATTACACACAAAGACAATTTGATACCATTTTCTTCCTGTATTTGTGGTTGCATAATAGGTTATGGCACATCCGAGTTCGGTAGTTTCAGCCCAAAGTAGTTGGGTGTAGTGTCCTACTTTTACTCCTCTAAAAATTAACAAATGATATTTAGGATAAGTGTATTATTTTATGAAACGCGTATGTATTCCAACATTTCTTTTCTGAGAAATATTAAATAATTTTTCTTACAATATTTACACAATATAGTGCCATTTTAAGTAAATATTAGATAGTAATGTATATCTAAAAGTATTTTATTATTAGCTAAGTGGTTGATAACGTGGCAATTTAATTAATTTAATTTGTCACAATTTTTTTAATTCGTCGATACCTTATAGAACAATTATGATTTCTCAGAATTCAGAATAGAATTAAATACATCCATTCTGATTTCATAATTGAAAACTTTCGTATCAGATAGTCGTTACGACATGACTTTACATATAATCTAGTATTTTTTCATTTTAAATAATCAGTTGCAATGTGCACCGTGATTATAAATAAAATTGGCAAAATGGAGTAATTGCGTAAAAAACATACTGAAATATTTTAAAAAATAAGGTATGCGCATGATTTTTGAGTTAAATGTAATTTTGTAAATTAACTTAATAAATGGCTATCGCAATAATAAAAAACTGCTAAAATGTAACCCATTATCCAAAAGAAATTAACAAAAATTGATTATTTTAAAGAGTCCCAAAAATGACGGTGACGTCATGCAAATGGCTGCTGTGGTGTTGTGGCGTCAGACACTGGCATTTCCATTTTATGTTTGATGTTTGATGTTGTGTAAAACTTGTTAAAATTGCGTTTAAGGCAGCTTTTTACAATGGAAAACAAGGATATTATTGATTAAGCTTTCAGTCTCAGTGCCAGTCGTCCATAAGAAAAACCAGAAAAAAGATTTGTCTCATAACCAATATACGATCAAGCGCTAAATTAAAGAAAAAACGAAAATTATGGTTACGTACCATGAGAAGGAGTGAAACTGATATATCAGAAAACACTAGAGGGGTTGTATGTGAGGATCATTTCAACGTAAGTGCGATTTTGTACCTTTTTAAAATCATAGAATTTTAGGTTATGTATTTTACTTTTTTTTCAATTGGAGGAAGATTTAGAAAACTATATGATGTTTAAATTAATGGGTAGTTACATACATTTAAAATATCATGTATTTTGATTGTCAAACTGGTAGAAAAAGGCGCCTTCCACTTAAACGTAGTACAGCAACAAAGAGAGCAACATTATGGCCAAATTATATCCCTGGGCTTTTACAAAACCTGTTCCACTCACTTTTCCGTGAAAAATGTTAATATTTAACACCGAAATCGCACAACGGCGAACATAAAAGATTCTAAAGATCTGTCAAAAGAAACAGTGATTGACGTCACGCCCAGCACGGTGAGATTCGAATTCCATCGTTTGTTCTCGGCCAGTGGTCGTAAACTTAAAAATAATATGAATTTTAATTAACAAATACATAAATATAGTTTTTTTTACAATTCTCTTTCTTTGCTTGATATGCATTGTTTATAAATGACTTTATTTAGGCTTTATACAAGCATAATAACAAAAAACATATCCAATTTGATATACTCACATTGATGTTTCCCACATAGCATGTGATATGAAATGAACATTCAAAACTGGTTGTCTACATTCAAACGATATTCAGAACTTGTTTTACATATATCTATAACATTCGGCCTACAATATACATATACCAACATACGTAGAATATTTCAAATAAGTTGTACAATATTCTTACATGTTCTTGCGATGTGCAAAATGTGATGTTGATTTTGAAATATTCACTGTATATTGTACGAATCTTCCCAAAAATTTACTGGTCGTGTCAAATATTATTTGGGTATACAATAGACTATATTTATATCACGTGCTAAAATCAATATTTTTATAATTTATAAATGGAATATTTCCACAACATGATATTCTTGTATATACTAGTGACATACACAAAGTGATATTCATTTTTGAATATATAGTGAACATTGCAGGAATCATTTCAATCATTTACTATCTTTTTCAAATATTACATAAATATTCAATTGAGAATATTGTTTCTATGTTTATAGACGTATATCTTTATAACGTACAAATGGAATGTTTCCTCAGTACAATATTATGTATATACTTTTGACATACAAAAAATGACATTTATTTTAAAATATACAGTGAACATTGCAGGAATATTTTTTAATATTTTGTTTTTTTTTCAAATATTACATGATTACGCGAAATATACTGAAGTATAGGAAATAAATATATAGAGGTAGGTTATTATATTGAAAAATATTAGATAGACCTAATATAAAACCAAAATCGATCTGTCCGTGGGATTTTTCCAAAACTTGGGCGTTTTGAAGATATTGAATTTGTTCCTTACTTTTCGACTTCACTGTATATAGACTTTTCCCTCTAAAAGGATGTCTTAATTAATAAACGTCAATAACAATAAATCAAAATTATTGCAAAAACGGCGGCCTAAATATGCAATAGGATTCCGCTAACCCTCTGGGTGGACTTCCACAATCAAAATATAATTATTAGCTGACATCAAATTGCAAATTTACTAGTGTTTTGTAATATTTTTAATTTATTCTTTTAGAGGAAAAGGACTAGACTATGTAATAAATTGTAAAATATTTTTCTATTACATGATTATATTCAATTGAGAATATTGTTGCAATGCTTATTAACATATTATATATATTATCCGGGAGGTGGCGCCACTTCTATATCGCTGGCAAATGTTTGTCCAAAATATATAACTACCACAGCAATTCAATATATTCTTCAATAACTCCGTTGCAATGTAGGAACTACATTCTATTTCTAACAGGCAATGGAGTCCATAGTCCATTATGTCTTTCTAAATTCAAGAAAGACAGTATAAGAGACTGGTGGAGTTTGCGAGACTCCAGGGCTGGATGGCGGAGGCGGATGCGCTCTCTTGAACGCGTTTGCGTTCGCAGTCCAAATAAAAAATATAATCTACAATATGAAATGTTATAGAACACGGTATTAGTATTATTAGTAAAATTTCCAAACAAACTATTTTCATAATGTAAAAACGGCAGTAGCCAGAGGTCCACGCAATATACATGGTGTATCGTAAGTATATCGAGGTAATGTTGCCTATATATACCAAAAATATTAATGTACATTGTAACTACATTGTAAAATGAATATATATTTCAGAATATTTTTACAATGTGTGTCCAACATACATGTGAATATTCTAGGAATACGTATATGATGTGAAAACCTGTGACAAAACAACCAGTATACAACTTATTTTGAATCAATTTTAAATATGTATGCGATATCCTAATGTTGTTTTGAAATATGTATACAATATTGTAAGAATATGAAAATGCTAACTGGGTTCATCTCTAAACATACAATTATTAAGTTTCTTGGATCTTCTTTAATGCATGATAAAAATTGGATTAGAAATTACAAAATTCAAAACGTCTAAAAATAAATTATTGATAAAAATTTTTTTTTAACACCACAAAATTCATTCATTATGGTCACCAACCAAAAACGATGTCCCCAAGAAGATGTACTATCGCGGCCGAAAAAAAGTAATCGACTGATTTTCCCGTTGTAATTATGGTTCTATTCAGTGTCGCATCAATCCCAATATTTTTTTTATTAGTGTCAACGTCATTGTCATATTAAGCAAAAATTAATTTTGTATTATAATAATCATGCCTTATCATGTTTTGAGTGAAGAAAAAGGCTACATATCGAGGGCTACATCATCGCCAAACTTGGAGAAGGGTGGTCTCAACGACGCATAGCAAGTGAAATTAATTGCAGCAAAAGCACACGATTCAAAAACTAAACAAAAAGTGGAAAGAAACTCATGATCTGAGCAGGGCAGTGGGTTCTGGGCGGCCAAGAAAGAGTTCTCTTAGAAAACGACAATACCCTGGTTAATTATGTGAATTTAAACCCATTATCTAATTCTATTGAAGCCAAAGAACAAACCAACTTCCCAGCGTCTGTTAGGACAGCAAGAAAACGGTTGCGAGAGCAAGGTCTATTTAACTGCCAGTGCTAAAAAGCACCGACTAACAGATGATAATAAAGAGGCAAGAATGCAGTTTGCAAATACTTTTATTAATGAATAAGATCGTTACTGGGAGAGAGTGGTCTTTTCCGACGAAAAGATACGAGTTTACCGTCCCAGGGGTCATGAGTTTGATGAAGAATATTTGTACAAAACAGATAATAGCGGAAGGTCTGTCTTTTTATTTAGTTTTTGAATTGAGCCTTTGCTGCAATTAATTTGACTTGCTATGCGTTGTTAAGACCACCCTTCTCCAAGTGTGGTGATGATGTAGCTTTTTTCTGCTTCTCTCAAAACCATACTAATTAATTGTTTTCTTATAATTAAAAAATATTAACAAATTATTTCTTTTTAGTTTTTTTTTTAATAAATATATATAAATACACCAATGATTTCTTGTCAAAATAATTTAATTGACATAACTGATGTAAACACTCCCATTTACAAAGGAAAATTTTTCGAAAAAACATACTACTTGATAAAAAATCGATTACTTTTTTTCGGCCGCGATAGTACATGTTCTTTCGCATTTATTTCGGCTCTTCAGGGAGACCAGACCGAGTCAAATTCAAATTCTACCTTGATTTTGAGTATGAGTTTTCAAGATAAAGGTTCAAATTCTACCTTTACCTTGAAAACTCATACTCAAAATAAAGGTAGAATTTGAATTTGACGCGGTCAGGTCTCCCTGAAGAGCCGAAATAAAGGCGAAAGAACATGTACATGTTCTTGGGGACATCGTTTTTGGTTGGTGACCATAATGAATGAATTTTGTGATGAGTTAAAAAAAAAAAATTTTTTCAATAATTTATTTTTAGACGTTTTGAATTTTGTAATTTCTAATCCAATTTTTATCATGCATTGAAGAAGATCCAATAAACTTAATAATCGTATGTTTAGAGATGAAACATCAATGTGAGTATATGAAATTGGATTTGTTTTTTGTTATTATGCTTGTATAAAGCCTAAATAAAGTCATTTATATACATAAATATAGGGTACATTGTTGATCAAATTTGATTGTTATTCATTTTTTTTATAGCATTAACTATCGTTTATAACCAATTTTGCTTAAAAATCTCGCATATTCGCATACCCTATTATATTATCAAGTACTCTATAGTAATATAATCTGTACTTTTAATAAATATAGCGGTTGGCTAATAGATTCCATATCCAATGCCATTAAAAAAAAGTACTCTATGCATTTTTGTTCTAATTCCGTGATACAAACAACTTACGTCATTTGATAAAAATAAAATATCGTAGCTGCTAACAAAAGCACAAATACTTATTAAATTTACATGACAAAACTGACTCAATTAATTGTTCTTGTTCAACGGTGGTTTTGAAGAAAAACAAGCAGACAACCACCTCGTTGAAATTATTTTTTGCATAGGAATTTCAAGAAATGTGGTAATAAATCCCAACAAACAAAAAGAAGAGAAAATAATTACATTAATAGTTATTGTCATATTTTATTTTTATTTCTTCAGCTCAAATGCACAATTATATAAAAATTTTAAAACATGGCAAATTTTGGTAGAAGTATACTATTTTAGAAGATATTTCATGTGTTCCAGACTTATGTATGTATGTTGAGTTATTGTATATGGTGTATACGATTCTAACAGTCAATATCTCGAAAGCTTTTCGAGATAAACGGAAAATTCAAAATATTTTCTAATGAGATTTTTCTGTATATTCTTACATATCCTAAAAGTCTCTCTTCTCGACATACAAAATTTACAATAATTCTATGTTCAATAAAAAGAGTTAAGATTAAATGAACAAAATTATAACTGATATTGTGACTTCTTTAATAGAACGCCCTGTATATTTTAACATATTTAGAGAGGGCATTTTTTCTAAATACGAAAATGTATAATACTTATATATTCAATTCAGAAATTTAAAACTTAAATAAAATAAATGTAATACGTATTCCATTCATATAAAATTGTTAACCAAAAATATTGTATTACATATTATTAACTAAACGTACTATTATACATTTTAGTGTTAAGAAAATAAAATACTTCCAAAATATATAAAAATATTGGTCTGTTTAAAAAAATATGCTTTCTTTATCTCTCATATAGAGGTAGTGGAAACGTTCTTGTAAATTAAATTTAGATCATGAGATCCTAGTTTGCTTTAATTATATAATTAAAACAAGCCAGGATTTTATGAATTTAATAGAATGTGCAAGAATTTGTCCACTGTCTCGATGTTAAAATCATATAATCCAAAGAATAACCTTGTACGCATTGTTTACAGTAACGACTCTATTTAAAATGGGGGGAAGAACCACACCTTACTTACCTATCTCTAGTATCATTTATCCAGGTTGTATTGAATATACTAACTTCATCATACCATAGCAGAATTAGGTCTTTTATTGACTTTACAATATCAATTTCTGGGATGGAACTATTTGTATATCCTAAATTTTGTCCAACATGGCCATAATCCTCTAAAATATTTTTCTATTAAATATTTGGTAATAAATATTAATCAAATCAATCGTTTCCTCTACCTCCTAGAGGCTACAACATGTTGCTGTCGAAAAACCGATGACCATCCATTGGCATCACAAACCTCGTCACAAACGCAGCAAAATAAAATAACTGAATGCAGTAAAATAACAGTAAATAAGACCTATATACTGAAAATTGACCATGTGCCGGGCAAGTTACCTACAAATACTATGCACCGCTTTCTGGCTTTATTCAGCCCGGACTAGTACCCTGAGAGAGAATCTACACACAGGTTTATTCACTGGCAACTCACTTCAACATTGAAACAAAGTTCATATTTGGCAACATATAAAATACAGAAATTCATATGAAGGTTGTACATATTAATTGTTTAGTAATAAATACTGGTTAACTTTTCATAATTTTATTTTCAAATGAGTTTGGTTTGACATCGAGAGAGATAACAAAACAAAACGAGGTTAAGTATATATCTGGAATCACATGTGATAGTAATAATTTGAAGTTGTAAATCTGCGCATGGCTGGGACGCAGATATTATGCCTTAGCGTTTTTTGCACTATAAAGCTTACTGCAAATTCAGTCACATTTTTGGAATATCTATCAGAGTACCTATCTGATATATCGTCATCGTGGTGAAAGTAAGAGTTTGTGGTTATTTCTAGGCATGACGTCAATAAAGAGACATATTATATGAGATGCATTATGTTTTTCCCATATTATTGCAAGCAAGAAGGGCGGTTTTGGTTCTTAATTCAAATTTGTGATTCGGTGACAGGCATGACTTTGGTCACACTGCCTATCGTGACTGTGTTCAAAGCCTAGCACCGGCACTGGCAATGTCGGTGGGTATGGATGTTTGTCTGCGTTTTTCTAATGTTGTAAACCCTCTTCCGGATAGGCTTGGCTTTGGATTTGGGGTTATCTAATTTTTGTGGTGCGTTTATTTATTTATTATATATTGTTTAGGGACTCAAATTTAGGTTGCGTATATTCAGCGACAACAAATCCGAATTTGAGTTTGGAAACCCAAACAAATCACATTCAATGCAGTAGTAAGTATGGTAAGTCCCAAAGAAGGAATGAGAAAAAATTTAGAAACTTGGCTTCAACCTATTCTCGGAAAAATCTCGAATAAGTGGCATTTATCGCCTACGACTGTCACTAAATTTGCTACTGCAAACGAAACCAAACCAAGTGGCTAAGATAATTTGCTCAGATCTTCATTCCCTGATTAAACAAAGGTGTCAAAATTAACACTAACAATCATATCAATTCAAGCATAAGTATTGTCCGAAGGTTATTTTTTAGCATTTTTAGCTTGGAACATGTGAATTTGCAACATTTATTCTGGTTTTGAGAAATCACAGGGCAGCTGCTTATACAACTAACATTTCTAATTTCTAGTATGTACCTACTACTTTTATTAGAAGAATAATGTTCAGTGGGGTTAAATAATGTACTGTTCTTTTCAACCTTTAATTGTTATTGTTTCAATTCTAATTCACACAGATCCATTATTTAAGGTGCACTACGTGATGAGCAGCAATAACTCCGAAACACGTGTTCGTAGTAGATGCAACATGTTTTTTCTGGGTCTGCGACACTACTAGAATTCCTTGTATTAATTTTATTATTATCAAAATACTGTCAGTCAATAAATAATAACAATATTGTATTTATATTCATTTAGAACTATATACAGTGGTTTTCTGGGGCAAACTGTTGAGGTTTGCCTTTGATACTACACTTTTATCTTGACATATTTTGGCAATTTTCTTATTTCTATTTATTTTTTAGAATTTGGCGTGATTCCCAGAATTAAGTTCAATGAATATAAATAATTATTGTTAAAACAAATTACTGAAATGTACGATGTTTAGGCATAGCTGAAGAAATTGAACTTGTACGACTTGTCAGTTATTGTTTCCAGTCAGTTGTTATTACAGATTAATGCCAATATTTCCAATGGAAGCAAAGTCTTTAGAGACTCGTGCAAGTTTCTTTGTGGATTAAATATGAATTGTATTCACTATTACATCACAGAAATCTGGTGCGTGTAAATATGTTTAAAAATAAGGTACCTATATGCTCTAAAGATAAAACCGAAAATGAAGTGAATTCATCGAATTCCATAATTTTGTTAGAGTTATAAATATTTATTAAAGTAAAATGACGAAAGTATTTCTAAGAACAGATGTACTAACCGACAAATAGTCAGCTTATCAGAATAAGCAGGTGAGGCAGTGACTCAGAATAGCAAATATTGTAAATAAGTTCTATATAATATGTAATGTTTATTTTTTAAATACACTCAGTTCCATAAAAAGTGACGCACTCGATTTTTCGGGTAATTTTAAAGTTCCTTAGTTCTTAAACCGGTGGACCGATTTGAACATTTTTTTTCTCAGTTTATAGCAAAATTCATTCTCTATGAGCCGGATTGGAAGCAATGGTGAGTTCTTCCATATTTCATGGAAATTAATGGAGAATTTTAAACCTAAGTTCTTTCACAGGTTTTTAAAACACCCTGTGGATTATTCTCGCATTCATGGAGAAATTATTCATTCTGCATTCGATGAACCATTTTTTAATAAACATTTTGTTTTTTTGTTCACTGTTTTATCGCTGGTACTTTCCGAGATATAACGTTTTAAAGTGAACCCTGCCTTTTCCTGTATTGAGAAATGATGCACATGATGAGTGGTCATACTCGCTGCAGAATTGTATAGCAATACAAACCAATAGAAATTGTCAAGGTTTTTAAATACACTCAGTTCCAAAAAAAAGTGACGCATTTGATTTTTGACCTAACTTTTTTTTTTTTTTTTAAACCAGCGTACCGATTTTTTATTTTTTTTTATTTATTGGCAGGTAATTCCTTTGTCTTTCAAAAAATAAAGAGGTGGAAATTTATTTCATTGTAGGATCACATTGCTTTTGAAAAAGCAATTGCCGTTGCCCTAGCAATTAATTTGCTGTATGCCTCCATACTTTGTTGTTGTGTCATTAAAGAAGTTTTAGAGACTAAAATTACACAAAATGCCTCAAATAAATCCTGAACAAGTTTATAATTTTGTGTTTAATAAAAATGTTTTTTAAAATTCGTATCAGTTTATAGAACTCGGTAAATTCAGAAAGTTGGTAATACGCAAAGTTTCAGCAAAAAAGCTGTAATTCGGACAATTTTAGAGATAAATCAATGAATAAAAAAACAAAATGTTTATTAAAAAATGGTTCATCGAATGCAGAATGAATAATTTTTCCATGAATGCGAGAATAATCCACAGGGTGTTTTGAAAACCTGTGAAAAAAACTTGAGTTTAAAATTGTCCATTAATTTCCATGAAATATGGAAGAACCCACCATTGCTTCCAATCCGGCTCATAGAGAATGAATTTTGCTATAAACTGAGAAAAAAAATGTTCAAATCGGTCCACCGGTTTAAGAACTACAGAACTTTAAAATTACCCGAAAAATCGAGTGCGTCACTTTTTATGGAACTGAGTGTATATATTTGCTAAACATGATTTAAAAATAAAAATTTCTGATATTTGATTAATATGAACTCTACAATTAAATTAAGGGTGCCGCTATAATTCATAAAAATATATGCTATTCACATTTTATTTACATGAGGGGAGGCTATGGAAAATCTGAATTCTGTTGGTATAAATGACTGTTTTAATTACTGAGGTTATGTTGAAAAGTCAAAAACATAACCACAAATTCAAATTGGTTCTACATAGTTGCCAGAGTGAGACCCTAAAGAAAGCACAGCAATGTTATCAATAAAAAATTTGGCAATTCGGCCAAAACTAATAAGTGACAGTGACGATCAATTAAATCTGATACTTCAATATTTTGTCAATAGTAGACAACCCTGAGACAACCTAAGAAAAACATATCATAGCCTCCCCTCATGTAAATAAAATGTGAATAGCATATACATGTTTATTAGAACCACTGACCACTGCGATATCCCATTCCCCCCTAATATGTTTATTAATCTTTTTCATTTTCTGTCAACTGTTTTGATTTAATTAATTTATTCATTAACAAGCTCAAATTTGATACTTAAAAACTCTTTAATTTAATTTCTGAAAGAATACTCTCGAAATGGTTAAACTGGTTTATTTTCATTCAGAGACAACTGTCACAACTGATTAATAAAAATAATCTAGGCAGGTGTGCAAATGGCAAAACCTTTCCATACGCGAAGAGAAACCTGTAATGTTTCGTTGACTGACAAACGTCCTGAAAGCGACTGATAAGTGGAAAAAAATCGCTTCATAATTACCAGGCCGTTGTCGCTGACAGTCTCACCATGAAATCTTTAGGTTACATAACATCAGGTTGAGAGCAATAACTGCTTCTTAATTTATTGACGTTGTGAGACATCAGTAGGAAACCAAGGTAAACACTTATTGCTAATCGTAGAATTTAGGTATATGTAAAAGTGAAGTAATAATGTACAAATACTGTGGCTATAAATACATTAAAGGGACTGCCAAGGAAATTGCCACTAAAGAACGCTCGTGGTTAATCCAAAAGGTTAGTTAGTAATAACCAGATGGCATATTTCAAAAGCGTACTTGAGGCTTGTAAAGCCCATCCACGTCGGTACCTTCAAGCAAACATCCAAGAGATACAAATTGTGTTAAATGCGTTAGACAGAAATAAATACAATATAGTACCACAGCGACGCAACGAGAAATTGAGTCGTAATTTGTCATTTTTACTTCGAAATGTTAAATACTGTGTAAAACGGTATGTCTCACCTAGCCTCAAAACTACGTTGAAGTAGGAGCGTCATTGGGACGAAAGTGGCGTCTTGGCGTCAGCCAATGTCCAGCAGATACCATTTCGTAGTAAAATAGACGTTGGGTGGTCTCGTGGAGAAGCATGTCAACCGTCGATATCGTAGTCACCGGGTATCGACAGCATTGCGCCCCAATGGAGTCAGCCTCCCCGATATGGGTTTTGGGTGTCGTATTTATATAATTTTTTCCTGCGGCGCGGCGCCGGGTCGTGCGTATTTCGCGTGCAGCAAACAGAGACCGCTTTTAAGTGCCCTAAATTCTACATCCCTAAGCTATCGTAAAACGCAACCTTTTTCGAATTGAGACTGTAACGAAGTGATTTTTACCATCAAGGATTGCCTGTTTTTTTTGTAATATTTCCGTCACTTGGGTACACCTTGTAGTCTCTGTTAGTATTTAAGTCATGATTTAATTAAGTTAACTTTGAGTTGTAGACGCCGCTGGTAAACAAGCAGTATATTAATTGATTAATTTTCGATAATCCCCGGTATAACTAAAATCCGTGAGTCGGAAGTGAAAATCATTAATTACTAAAACCTGTTAAAATATTAACCTGTTTTAATCCGGTTCTTTTTGCATAATAGTCTAAAAATTGCAAGCAATCTATTTCCGTTTACAGATGCTCCGAGTACTGTTGTAAATTGCATAACATGTTCGAACTTACTAAGTAAGTAGTACGAGCTATACGTTTTAATTCAATCAGCAGCTATAACACGCATCCCCGATACGCCATCAAAGCAAGTAATAAAACTCGCAAGGAGCATCCAAAAAGTATCTGTCTGATCCAGCAGTCAAACTGTCAACCTACCAGCAACACCTAGCCGCCGCTTCGATTATAATTTTTTTTTCGAAAAGTTGATTGCTAAGAATACAACGTGATTTGCTACTAGCCGTCCGTGCCGCCTTCGGTTTACTATAGATATTCGGAATTCATGTCATTTGTAAGTACCGCAGTAAAATACTACTAAACCAAACCAGAGCTAATAATTCATTTCGCCGTTCATATTTTGTTCTGTGAAACATTCATCGGCTGAGCTGATGACATTTCCCGTTTGTGGTGGTCAACACAGTCCCAGTGAATGCCTTTAAGTCATAACGTGAACTTATCATACGCCGGTGAAGGGTGCATTTCCCGTTTGTGATGGCATCCTCCAGCCCCAGCGTACGCTCTAAGTTAAGTTTCTTACAGTCAATAGGAAAATATTTTCCTTATTAAAATAGCTCTACGTTTGTGGCAGTAGTTCTCCATATTTCGCAATCAGAAAACCCTACATATAGGGAGAAAATATCTATAGCTGATTGAACGCCCTCCGATAGTTTCGAGTCCTAGTGGACAGCCGCTTGCTTGCCGTAGCCGACAGCTTTTCCCCGCGGTAGCAGAGTTTGCTCCGATCGCAATCAAACTCGGACCGCCGGTCGTGCTAAATTCAGCAATATTTAGCTTTATCCTTTTTTGTCGCGCTATACAGGGTGACTGGCCATCCGCTAGTGGGAAGTAGAGAAGTCCAAGCCGGTTTCAGAACAACCCTTATTTTATCCCCTAATGCCCTTCGTTTCTGATATACAGAATGTTTTCTATTTCTTGCCAAAATTTCGATCGGCCATATTTTTTTAATGGCTTCACCGAATTGAACCAAATTTGGCAAATATTACCGCCTTTGGTTTATAACTGCAAATTACATTGTTAATTGATTACTGCCCAATTTTGATTTATTAATTTGTAACTACCGAGGAATAAAGACTTTTTGTATGTTATATTAAAATCTCCGAGTTTTCATTTCCGTTCTGTTGTAGAGACCTCTAATTAAACCCGTATGAGAAATTGCCCAGACCGAAAAAATTGGTAATCATCTCAAACGACCCCTGCAAAAATCTGTCATCTTCACTGCAGTTCTACCCTGGTCTTTCTTGGAAACCGCCAAGGGAGAAAGTGTTGTTTCTTGCACTTTTAAATAAGTAACTGGTAGGGCGCCCGAAGTTCCTTTTTAAAAAGGTGTTACAAAGTTAGAGAGTAAGAGATAGTAAGGTGCAAACAGTACAGCTTAGCTTCCGTAAGTACGCGTCATTACAGGATGAACCGAGATATCGAGTTATTTAAAATATAATATGTTAGACATCACCGATGTGCAATTACCGAGAATGAAATAAAATAAGATTAATTTATGAAAAATGCGCGTAATGATGCAACCCAGGGTACCTCTATTCAATACTACTCATATAAATAACGTAAACTTGTATCGAATTTCGAAAATATTTTCAAACATTATATTTACTGTAATAAGAAAAGTTTCGTGTTGTAATATGAAACGACACAGAAAGCACACTACTATAAATTGTAAATTTAAACTATATATATAAAAAATATATTACAATTTTCTACTATAATTTTATTTGTGTCCTTAATTTCATTTATCAATCAACTGTTATCATTCTTATTTTATCTTTACCGACTCGGTAGCGTAGTGGGCTAGAGCATGAGTGACAGACATGGCTCTGGTCACACTGCCTATCGTAACTGGGTTCGAACCCCAGTACCAGCACTGGCGATGTCGGTGGGTACTGTGTATGGATGTTTGTCTGCGTTTTTCTCATGTGTAACCCCCTTCCGGACAGCCTTTGTCTTTGGATTTGGAGGTCGGCTAATTTCTGTGGTGTGTTTATTATGTTTTTTATCTTATTATCTTAAAACCACTCTATTTTACGTACATTAGGTAACATAAACTTTTAAAGTAAAAACATTATTAAACTCTTTCGTAAGTAGGTATTTAATAATAAATAATAGAATATTTGGATGTAATTTAGCATACACTCAAAAATATTCAAATGTTTAATTTACCGACCAGTTTATTTTCTGCATTCATCCTGATTCGCGCTTCATCTACATTTTTCATTATCTTCCGCCATTGACGCCATTGCTAATAAAACAAAGAATGCTATTAAAAAATTATGCAAGTACAGATATTTTTTTCTTTTTCTCTAATCTAACTTGGTAGAAAAGCTGCTGATGTTTTCAGGTAAGAAAATGTACCTACATCTGATACAGATTCATATAAACCTGAATAGTGTATCAAGAGCCATCTATCGGCACAGGATTGAAGTTCCAACCGGCCTGGTGTTACCAGAAAAGGATGCATTTAGCAAGGCAAACTCAAGTGTCCGATACTAAGTAGAGATGGCACATAAAGAATAGAAAATCGGTAAGATAGCGTTACATGTACTCCCGGTATGTATGTATATCATAATCTATTTATTATATAACATATTTGATTATTAGTTAAAAGATAATACTTAAAAACCTCAAAACAATGAAGTTTGAAGACAAGTTTATCATGAGAACTATAAAAATGTTTTTAAATAAAAACCTTGTTTTATTAGTACCTATTAAAAGAGTTGTATACCTATTTAAATACGGTACCTACATTATGTTGTGGTTACAGCTACCGCACATGTTAATCTATTCGGTTTTAAATGATTAAATTTTTTAATAACAAATTAGTGATAAACAATGTGTGCATCGTCAATTAAATAAACTGTAAGTAATAACCTTCAACTTTTACTAAATCCATTTTTAACTGTTTGTAAAAAAAATGATACGTAACAAAACTGGTATCTATTCGCTTACCATAACAATGAATCAAACTATATACTAAAGAAGTTATATTTTAAGCAAGCTGAAGATGAAATAGGTACTCTACGTTCATACAGAACGAGAATAGTTTTTACTACGTCTACATTTATCTAAAGGTCAACAAAATTATCGAAGGTGTAATTAGTCCTTCACATAATGTATAATTTACCGTTAATTGAATTGTTATGATCCGGGATTCAAACAAAGTAAATTCCATAGAAAATAATGAATCTAAATTATTATATTTACTCGGACAAGTAATTTTCTAATTTAGTGTAAGTACAGAGTACAGTAGGTACCTATATAAATAACCATAAATATAAAACCGATATTTTTTACGAGGAACTCTTACGTTTTTGTCTTTTTATCTCAAAAATGTTCTATTGTAATATATTTTATCATTGATTTGGAAAATACAGGTATAGTAGTTATATATGGATCTTAACATATTAATATAATATATGCATACTTAGAATAGTGAATATATTTCATACCTGGTCAAAGGTGTTCTGTGTTTAATACCTGTTGCTTTATGATGTGAACCAAACTGATTGTTCATGAATCCAGTAGCAATTAAAATTAATTATTGATAAAGAATGACCTTTGTTTCATTTCTAAGATCCCCTCATTGGAATAAGTCGAAGACAAATCAGATCAAGAGATATTATCCACTAAACAAAGTAGACCTTTAAATCTATCAGATTTGATCAACATGACATTATTAATTATCCTGACATTGCTCAAATTTTAATTGAAGGAAAACTGTATATTATGTGACCTTATGTTATTTGAATTTGATATTGCGGAATTTGACATTACACAACGAATACTATATGCGCTAATTAAATCGTCTTCGTCTTGTAATGTGAAGAATTTTTAAATATTAAAAATGGGCAGCAATAGTTGAGTTTCTTTACTGCCACCCTCTCAAACAATCTTGTTCATCTGTTGAGAATCAAAATGTCTTTTCCATCCTGCCCTAAGAAGTGGTTTCTTCATTCCTCAGTTTTTTGGACAGGTAGGGTCTTTCAACACTTATTAATAACTACTAAGTTTATATCAGAGAAAATCCTTCCAGCAATGATTTGATTGCTAAATTTACCTAAATATTATGTTCAACCTCATCACGAAGTATTTGATCACTAACAATATATTAAAATGTCTCCTCGTTAGCGACCCAATATCTAATAGTTCAAAATATAGTTTTAGTTTCCTGCGTTTCTTAGTTTTGTTGCTAATATTTCAAGAATTATTGAATTATGCTGTATTTTAGAAAATACGAAGAGATGATAAAATATTCTAAACTTTTATCCTCTTTAATCCGTGATGACGTACTCAAAATAAATTAAATAAAATAAAGTTTATACTGGGTACTTGAGAAAGCGTGCTGAAGGAGACGAATAATACGTTTTGGCGGATTCGCCGGTCTTCCAATAATATATCTGTAAAGGGTAAAAAGTTTCTTTGTGCTGCAAAAAAATACAGGGTGTACCAAAATATAAAACGTTTTTAATCAAAATATGGAATTCAAGAAACTTAATAACAAGAGAAACTTACATAATAATAATAAATAGCCTAATTTTTAAAAATTGTGTCTAAAAGATAACCTTCTCTTTTTGAACATTCTTCTACTCTAGACACCATATTTCGCATAGCATTATGCAACATTAATGGATAAATATTCCGGATTTCTGTTCGAATATTTTCTTTTAATTCGTCCATATTTTGCGGATTATTGATGCAAACCTTGGATTTTCAACAATAAAAGCGCGTTGATTCATTTCTCAAAACCGGCAGTACGTTTGAAAATTATAACAATAATAAATCTCTATGGTTACGCTTCAAAAAAATAGTAGTATACAGAACGTAACTTTATATAGTTATTTTTTGACTTGATTTTTATACTTTGGTACACCCTGTATTTTTTTGCGACACAAAAAACTTTTTAAGTTTTTCTATCGAACAACACTATAGGTTCAGAGGCAAAGTTATTAGACTTCAAAAAGTGTCATTACATTATGGGTCACCCTTTATACGGGTGTTAAGAAAAGTAGGTCAAGCCATTAACCACAGATTCTTTGGATGAAAATAATGCGACTTTTATAGTGTGATTTTTTATTTTGGCGCTTAGTTTTCCTTATACAGGGTGTTGCAGTTTAAATTTTGAACATTATTTTTATTAATAACTCAGTTATTTTTTAAGATTTTCACCTGAAATTTTGCAGATGCGCTTTTTCTGTAATTTTTAAAATACGCAAGAGAAATTAGTAGATATTTAATCCAAAAATAATAAAATTAATTTAGGGACCATAGGCGTACACATGAAACAGATGGGGAGGTTAATGGATGACACAACCCCCCTTTTCCACGTTTGCGCTTTGACTTTTTTACCAAAATACAAAAATTTAGTTATTAATAAAAATAATTTTCAAGATTTAAACGTCAACGTATAAGGAAAACTAAGCACCAAAATAAAAAATCACACTATAAAGGTAGCATTATTTTCATTCAAAGAATATGTGGTTAACGGCTTGACCTACTTTTTCTTAACACCCTGTATATAAAACCTGTCAATAGAAATGTTGTCTAATAAAACTGTGTAAAGCGTACAATAAAATTGCTGTTTTTGTTTGTACATTTCACAGGGTATATTACAAATTTTCAGAGCAATCAAGCAAATCTGAATTTTTACTCTAAATAAGTAGCACAGTTACACCCCTAAAAAATCAAACTACAGTTCAAGAAATGTCATTCAATTTGCACAAAAGTTTCTGAAAGAAAAGGAATTTAATTTATAGAAAATGTCTGGTAGTGCAATTTTGCGGGGTAGTTTCTACTACCCCTACAGTATGTTATTACATCAAGCCTTGTCAATTACTTGATTGACTTTAGATCATGTTAAGAGATATTTACCTTCCGTCTGAGCAATTACATTTTTGTTATCATTGTTATGTCTACGGTCTCCTGAAGATATCTAAAACAAGTCATGTATTGTACGTACCCGTTCGTCTGCAGTTATCATGTATTAATGGATTTCCGTTGCACGTATTGGACCAACACTGAGAAATAAATTCCAATTCTCTATTGTATCTCTGAAAATGATAAAAAATCATTAAATAATATACAGATGCAATAATTATTGATAACAATAGGTCATCAGCATTTCACCAAAGTATTGTTGTAATGAATAACTTTTAACAGATTTATAGACTAATTAATTGTTTTAAGAGCTTCGTCCAACGCACCGCATTAACCATTTGAAATCTAGTATGAATATAATTAATAATAACAAATTTTAATAAAGTCGTGTTGTGTTAATACTTTCAAAACAATAGTGAAAAGGTTAAAATTTAAGTTTGGAAAAATCTCTTCTACTGTACGTATTTTCAAAGAGATGGTTAAATGGTTAACCTTTGTTATCAAACAAAAAACAAATTTCCTCAAATTTCAGTCCTCCATTCTTTATTCATTTGGATATTTGTATGCACGCTCCTAAAAAAGGACAACCAGTAGAAGAAACTTTAACCTAAAACGTAGCTCTATCTTATGCTTATGGTTTATGGCCCAATTTCAATAGGAAATATTCTACTTCTATATCTATAAAAATTGAATACGTCATGCATACACACATACATACACACCCACAAATACATACGCACAGTTTAGAGTAATGTGAAAAAAATGAAAAGAAAAATTATTTGCAAAAAATAATAAAAAGCTATGTATTCAAAGTATGTACTTTCTTCTGGACTATACTTCAAACATTATACCATGTGTAACATCATCTAAAATATTTATTTATCAACAGAAAACATGCAATAAAGAATAACAGCAATTTAATAAATAAACTCAGATAACAGGGCCATGACAGTAACCTCTAGTTTACTTGAATGAATGAGACGCAGACCTCACCTTTTGAAATGATAAAATTAAAACTATGAGTTCACTGTATCTGTAATATGATTCCTGCTTTACTGGAAAGTTAGAAGTCTCCTGGGTATCAATTTTAAGAAAACTCTGAGTTCATCTGATAGTGTCGGTCATTAGATTAGAAGAAATAAAACAGAATAGACAAAAGATAAAACAAAGGGTCCAGTTAGGAAATAAGTAAATTAGGATTCGATGTCTGAAGGTAAGTAACTCTCACACTCATGATTGCATGCAATTTGGTTTTAACTTAAAGCTAATAACCATTATATTAGTATAGAAGAGAAATAAGTTAAGTATATCACTATAATATTTACAAAATTTCAATTTGATTTTGAACATTCAATAATTTATTTTTTAATTTTTTTGTGAACACTGTAATTATCATCAAATACATTTAAATGTTTTGTAAGGAATTGTAAAGTTTAGCAATTCTCCATGGGGCTGATCTTAATTCATAATTTGTTGTAGATATAGTATATGAAAAAGTTCTAAAAAAACGGCTTCTTTCATTTGGAACATTGATTGTAATATATTCAATTTGGTAGTTCCATTGCAATAATAATTATTGTGAACTGTTGAAATATTTCAAGGCAATCACATCACAAAGTTATATAGAGTTTTATTATTTTTGGCAGATAGGTCAGTTTTAATAAATAATTAACAATGGAATTAACAATTATCTTAATAATTATCTTTAACAAAGAATTTTAAGATTTTAATTGTTAATTAAATAAGTAAATATTATTTTACGTTTAAAGATTCTGTAATAAGAATTTTGAGGTAGACGTTCCCGACTATACAGGGTGTTAGAAAAGTATGGGAACGGTGAAGAATCTCGAACACTTTGCAGTGGGTGGGGAGGTCATTTTTGGTATCAGTAGATAGTTTTTTGAAAAATTTTTGACACGTATTTTTTTATTTTTCGATTTGATGCAAAGTGTTCTTCACCGTTCCCATACTTTTCTTACACCCTGTAGATAAATTGCTGGACAATTGAACCATAAATAATTTGAATAAAGTGTATATGTTTATAAATGTATATGATGTCTGTGCAAATATTTGTATTCAAGAAATTAACTTAAAAATATTTAATATATAACAGCTATATCACCTACAACTGTTTTATTATATTTTAATATTGCTACAGACAGGAGATACCATTGTCTTAGTATAAATAGACCATTGTTAATTGTCCCTTTTATTATAATATTACCACTGCGTAGCCATGCAAGCATTATGCGAGTATGCATTTCGAGGAAACCGTGACCATGATTATATGTTATATTTTACCTTCAAAATTGATCACTAAAATTGTAAAACAGTCGTTCAACGTGTATTGATACGGCATGGTTAGATAAATCTAATGGTAGTTTTATAATCGTTACACACGCAGTAAATTCCCAATTAAACTCAAATGCAAGTAAATCAATCAAAACCTGATAAATTTTTACAATTACAATTTATATATTTTGCTGCGATTTGGTTACATTTAACATTTAATACCATCACTTTTTAAACGCTTATAAAATATCAATTACGTATATATAAATAGGAGAGGATGTGTTAAACTATAGATCACCATCGTATCGGACAGTCAGGAACTGAAGGCATTATAGCCTGTCTTCTAAACTGGTAACTCAGAATCCTTGAAGAGGGGAACAGAGTAAAACTACTTTAGGCTGAAAAAAGTAACGGCCTTACTAGGCAAGGATCATCCAACATTTTTCTCCAAAAACTTATCGAGAGGAGCCATGAACAGAGACTGGGTCAGAGACAAACATAGCAATCACTGAAAGAATAACCTAGGAAATCGAAAAAACCATTTCCGAGATGTTTAAATGGCTATAAAAGCAAAGTTAGCTCACTTAATATCCTGATTTTATTTTTCCAATACTCAAAGTTTTTCAGCAGTCATGGCTCCCTAGATGCAAACTTAAATTATCCTAAAAAGATGTTTGAGGTTATGTTTCTTCTTCGAAATTGATACCATCGTATGCAGAATGTATCCCTGAATCCAAAAATGTAAAAATATACAGGGTGTTCCATTTAAAAAATAGATGTTACGGTCATTTCCGGTAAAACCGGAAGTGCTAGGATCATTTTATTAACATGCGTTAATTCAAATTTACTTGTTATTGCAACTGCCAAAATTTCAAAATGATATCTGAAAAAACAAAAAAGTTATAGGGGTGAGCCTAATTTCATTTACACCTGGTATTTTGAATATTCCCCAAACTTATCTAGTTTTTTAAACAAACTCTGATCTTAGAAGCTTAAAAGGGCATTTTGACATTCTCTTAGTAATTATTTAAGAATTGCCTTAACAACAAAAGCAGAGTACATCTTGAAAATAGGACTGGCAATTTTTGTTTTTTTTTTTTTTGGTAATTTCTCGAAAAATTTTACAAAAGTCACGCTTAGTTGAATTCAATTCAATTCCCTTATGCTTATAAAGATTTACAATCTCATAGTACTTGGTTGCATTTAGTATACAAACATTCCAATAGCACATAAGACAAAAAAATAGAAACGAAAAAAACACGAAAAAGGGAGAAACAATGAAATAATTAATTAATTATCCTGCGACCGAAGCATTAAAATTTACTAAGCAAGTAGTAAAGAACGTAATTTCATGATACTTGTTACAGAACTGCATAGTGTTTTCAATTTTTTTATCTGTTTTTTCAATACAGTCAACGAAAGTCCTTAAATCACGTAATAATGGTGCATTTTCAGGGAGTAGTTGTTTGAGGGGAGGACACTAAAAAAAAAAATGAATGCTTAGCTGAATTATATACATATGTTAATAAATTGGCAAATAAGTTCCTATCAATAAATTTTCCATCCGGCGCACCACTGCAGCATATCAACTTACTGCAGTAAACTTTTTTCTCCAATTTCAATGAAAAATTTTCTTTTGCGTTTCGTCAATTTGACAATAGCCCATTGTAAAATCCATATTAAACGAATTTTTATAATTGCAAATCTGACCTACCATTCGTGAATTATTGAACTTTTTCGAAAATCAGATATAGTCATGAAAAGCTCATTTCCAATCGATCCAATTTAACACCCACCAATAGGCTTCACCTGTGAGCCTTCTTGTTTATCAAGTTTCATCTTGGAAAAATGCCCACAAAAGGTATTATGTTACTATGATTTTCCAAAACAGAATCGGGTCTTTTTTCGAAAAAATACAATTTTCTTTGGCTTTTTCGGAATAAACTTCATTTTATCTCTTTTATAGAGCCAGTCAATCGTCATCTTTCAGTCTCTATCGCATCTAGGTTGAGCCGTTTTCGAGTTATAACGGCTTTTCTGAAAATTTTCAAACTCTAATTATCTCCACTTCTGATTGGCCAACAACTTCTTCAAAGTGATGTATTTTTGTTTTTGTGAGTATCTTTCATTATTGGAAATTTGATAAACATCGAACAAAGGATTTGGGGTACATTTTTATACTGAATTTTCTACATTCAATTAAATGTCGATGTATCCAAGTTTTATCGAGATCCAAGGAATCTTTCAATTTTTAACCCGTTAGAAAATATCCAACATTAGTCTTATGCTTCCCTCTATCCTACTGTCATTTAACTATGATACCATCGCAATATTATTATGGTATAAACAAGGCATTACGTTGGCGCGACCATGTAAAATTGTTTAAAAACAAAATAAAAAGCTTTAAATTAAAAAAATATATTTGGTCAAAATAAAGAAAAAACACTGTTTTTGCCAACTCTAAACTCCAGACTATGCAGAAAAGAATCTGAAACAGTGAACCAAATCATTTTTAAGCACGAAGCAATAACTCACAAGAGATTCGATGTTCATGGACAGACCCAAAAAACATTGAATCTGTACCATTTCATTATAATGTGGGCTTAATCGAAGTTGTAGCGAAAAACATGATATCTCTTTCGAGTCTGAGCTGCAACTAATGGCAATTATAACGAAAGGATTAGTTGTATCAGACGTGTGTTCTGATTATATGGTAAAATAACTATGCCATAATATTATATTTTGTTAAAAAATTAATTTTGTTAGATATCATCAAACATATATATTTCAGTCTAAGTTAAATAACAATTGCAATATATTTTCTTACCATAATCATCATATTTGAGGCTGTTGGTTGGTCACCTCTTTTTTCAAAACCCAACGCTACTTTATTTCTTAAATAATTGTGAATATCTAAGATATACTGACGATCATCATCGTTTAATTGCATTATTTTAAAATCAGGACCACAATTTGGAGCTGCTCCACATTTCTGAAAAAAAATAATAACGGATGTACTTAACTGTAAAATATTCACAAGTCGAGGCAAGTTTTTAAATTTTCCGTATGTCATACGCAATGAAAGTGAGTAGGTACTGTTAATTATACAGGGTATCCCAACCAAAAGTAGATACCCTGAATGATTTTGGAGGTAAAAGATTTCTGAAAAATTGATGAAACACGTCGACCTTGTTTCCAAGGGCGACATATTTATGTAATACTTATACAGGGTGTTTCGAAAAGATTGGGACAACGCTTAACTGCACATTCTTGACATCAAAACAAGTCAATTTAACCCAAAAAGTAGGAGTCTAATTCTTTTCTTTTTCAAGAGACCGTATGGGTTAATTAAAAAATATAGATTCGTATTTTGTCTCTGTCTTGGAGACCGTTATACGTATCTACTTCAAATTTTTTAACGACATGGTTTTCAGGTCGCTAATTTTACGTTTTACGTTCTTCGTTTTTGATATCAAATTATATATCCTAATCGAAGGGTACCAAATCATAAAACGTTTCAAGACCGTAATCCAAAATTTAAAAATTTTTGTTAATTTATTTTCAATTTTAATTTTAATTTTTCTAGTTTTAACTTGGATCCATTATAACATTTAGAAACTCTTACAGACGTAAGATATATAAAACTTTAATATTGCAGATTATTAAAAATTGAATATCCAACCAACAAAAAGAATCTAATTTTATTATATCAAGACAATTAAATCATCATTAATAATGCAGTGAGAAGGATTGGCAATTGAAAAACCAAGGGTTTTAAATTTAATTAATTATAATAATATGTACGAGATACGAACTTGTATTTCAAAAATGCTATGACGCTATCTTCCACAACCCCTTTACATCCAGTGCACACTGACTTTCAGTCCAGGGAAAAATAATTCTGTATCTCTTGCTCAATCACGATATAAATTCCATTTATATCATATGATCATCGTAACGATTCTAAAAGTTCTTAAGGTTGTTAAATTTTTCAGAAAATATAGAAGTTTAAAAATGACAAATTGATTTTTTATTAGTAACTACCTAACTCCTGTATGAATTGCCAAGATTTTGTTATTCAAAATATTTCGACCCTTGTTTCAACTGGTTATTTTTAACCAAAGATATAACGTTAAAAACATAATCAAAATTTCGTGTAGTTCTATGATTTTAAAATGAAATTTAAAAAAAAATTAAAAATATTAGAGTAAATGCAATCATGCCTTGCAATGAAATTGATAGAATTTCTTTATAAATTTTACAATAGAAAATTATGTACATATCAAATATATTTTTAAAGAGCAATATTTCTGTGATTTCAAAAATGAATCGTAAATGTGGGGCTACATCAGAGAAATTTTTAGAAAAAAAATAATGAAAAACCTCAATTTTCTTCCTCGTTTATAAAAACTCAGTTAAAAGTTTTCAATAATCATGTTCTCAAAACTTCCTATCGTTTTATATTTGGAACCAGAATGTTTAACTTATTCAAAAAACACCGAAAATTACCTCCATTGCTATTAAAAATTAATACGATAGAAAGGACTTCAAAATATGTACTAATGCTCCTACTTAATTATACCTGTCAAATTTTGTTTTTTTACGCTGTATACTTGGCTTTGGCTTTTCGCAATGACTGGTGACTGGTATACATATTAGCCGTATACTGCACGCAAAATACAAACATATATTAATCGAAACAATAAATAAGATCTAACAGATTTTTAAACTTCTGCAATAATTGTAGCAAATAAACACTTACTTCAAATTCTCTGTCGCAAACAGTATGCGTGACAGTTTCATTTCCTAAATCACAAGCCAATTGGCAATATTTATTCTGGAACGCAATCACAGATGAAATAATAACACACGATAATAAACAATAAACGTTAATTGTTCTTAGGAACATGTTGGCTTGATGAACACTTGTGTGAATCTAAACATACAATTAAATAATGCGATGGGTATATAGTTGAAATAATTATAGTATACTATAAAAAAATATATAAAGGTAAATGTGTATTTATAAAAAAAATTAAACTTCTCTTCCGTGATTTCATCGTCAGATATACACGTGAAGAAATTAACAAATACGGGACGGTGTAAACTGAGCTCATTAATAAAGCAGTTTTTCACTGTACCCTTCTACGTATTTCGCATATTTAGTAGCATAGTATATTTGTGCAAAAGAATACCTGTTTTAAATTTTCGTTCCTAGAAAATAATAGTTTACCACTGTCGATTTTTACATTGCGAATAAATCATCGAATGATTGATTTGATCAATCAATGTCATTAGTCGCTGCATGTGTAAAGAACAATTTCGTATATTAATAAGCATAAAAACTATGATATATTTAACCGCAAGAAGGTAATAAACCTTACACAGATAGTAATTTTGGAAACGTATTTTTTAATACTCCAGTGATAATGACAGACATGAATTTTTTTCAAGTCGACGAGTACGCATATTTTATTTATAATAACATTAGTCTTAGCCAAATAGACTTTTTTATAAATACACTGCACTACTGAAGTGCTTTCGTATCAAAACCATAATATTTCTCGATTTAAAAGCTTATAAATTTCAAATAATACCTTCTGCCTCGTGATCCGGCATCTGCTGTAGGTAAAAATAAAAATATTGTGCCACAACCCTCTTTAAATTTATATCTTACGTATTTTTCGAAATTATTCGAAATGTTTGAAATGTTCTACATTATTAACTAGGCAATAATACAATCTAATTTTACTTTTGTCAGACTTTCTGAAATGTTTCATGGTGAATCTTTTTACATTCTTAGATTATTCCAATAAAAAAATTGTTGTTTTGTCGCTATCTAGGATATTTGTCACTCTAAAAAATGTATTAACCAAATTGGGTACCTATTTATGTATTGTTTCAATCCCAATAAAATATTTTTAATTAATTGGTAATTTGTAAAAGAGAAGAAATTTTTAAACAATTACTTTGTTCTATATAGCAATAATATTTTTTCTCTTCTTATTTGAAATTTATTACCACAAATTCTTAGATATTTTTAGGTTGTCTGAAATTTCAGAATAATCAAAAATATGCGATATCAAACCCCAGACAAGAAAGAAAGGAAAATAAACGATGCCACGAATAACTTTTAGAAAACATAATAATAATCAATGTAGATATACCTACTAAGCTTAATTAGAAATTCATTCCATTCTTTAAGAAAAATAATTCCTTACTACACCATACGCGATCCTTTCTTGGTGATTATAACATTTTATTTCCTATTGTATGTACGTCTGCTGCATCAATTCTCCAATTATCAAGCAATCGTTTAGTAGCATTTCTCTTTCATTTCATTTTACTTACTCTTGAGCCCATTTGAGTTTTAAGAACTTTTCTCAAATTCTCAAATTCAACAAAATAAATAAAATTTTTAAAACTAATTTTGCAAATTTGAGAAAATGGTTGATAATCTGTACTGTTTGGTTATATTTTTTTTCTTCTATAACGTCAGCTGATTTTTCTAACTAATAGAAAACAAGGATATATTGAGAAAGTAAAATTAAGCATTTAGATGAAAACAAAATCTATACAATCCTTCTTAAAGTGAACATATATTTTCATTTAGATTCTACATATAAGTAAGTTTAAAAGAATATAATGGCTCTCGAATTTTGGCTAGATTCGGTAACTTTATTTGGAAACTCGCAAAGCAGCATTTGTGATGAATAGGATTTAGGATTATAGTATATTAACGCAATACCACAGAAACTGTCGTCTCCATGGCAACGATCTTTGGCTATGGATATTCTTAAAATAAGGTGCTTTTCAACGTAGTTGTTGTGACAATTTTAAGAGAATTAGAATTAATGAGGCATTTGGCATAGACTGTTTAGCATACAATTATACATACCTAGGGATTGATTTGTACATTGTTGTTTAAAACAATGAGAACAGTAAGAATTGCAGTACAGCATTGCTGACTACAAATGTCCATTGTACAACGTCTATATCAGTGTCCGCAAAAAAGTCTGCATATGGGAAATTATTTTGTTATTGGCTTTCAAAAAAATGTTATACTTAATAAAAGTTTGTGCATGGTCTCAAACGATTAAGTGTCTACACAAGTTTGTATTAGTCCGGGCGGTTAAGTCGGATAATCAAATTAGGTATTTAAAATTGGCTCAAGAGTAAACTACTCTTACTCTTGAGGATATCAAAAAGTGTTGTTTGAAGAAGTTGTTCATAATGCAAATATCAAATGTATTTGCTTGATTCGAAAAACTAAATTTTTCACCATTTTTACGCATAATTTCTGAATTATATTTTTAAATATTTTTCTGTTACCAGATATACTCACAAATAATAATAATTTTAACCTAAGCAATGTATTACAATTAACTCTTAGCCATACTTTTTTGGCCAAATAAATATTTTGTAAAAAAATGCTGCGTTTCTTGATGCAAAATTGTTCTAGTTTGTTCCAATATTGGAATTTTTAGGAAATTGTTTAACAGATTTTTTTCGAAAAAACTTCAACTATGACAATGTTAAATAAAACACACCACAGAAATTAGACAACCCCCAAATCCAAAGCCAAAGGCTGTCCGGAAGGGGGCTACATATTTGAAAAAACGCAGACAAACATCCATACCCACCGACATTGCCATTTGCCGGTGCCCGGTCTCGAACCGGGACTCGATAGGCAGTGTAGCCAGAGCCATGTCTGTCACTCTCTCTTTCTTTGACCTGTGGTTATTTTAGGGAATTTTTTTTGATTTTTTAACATTGTCAGAGTTGATTGAAGTTTTTTCGAAGAGGTCTGTCCAAAAATTTTCTAGAAATGTCAATACTAGAACAACAATGCAGCATTTTTTTATAAAATATTTATTTGACCAAAAAAGTATGGCTAAGAGTTCATCAAAGTGGATTGTAATACATTGCAGGCTAAAATTATTATTTTGGGAAAATATTTAAAAATATAGTTCAGAAATTATGCGTAAAAACGGTGAAAAAATTGATTTTTCAAATCGAGCAACTGAATTTGATATTTGGATTTAACTTTGCTTTATGAACAATTACTTGAAATAACATTTTTATATATCTTCTAAAATAAAGATAGTTTACTCTTGAGTCAATTTTAAATAATTTGATTTCAAGTCAATAACAAAATAATTTCCCATATGGTGCAGACTTTTTGGCGGACACTGTACATACTATAAAGAAATATTATATTCCAAGCGTCTTATGCAGCGTATGGATAGAATTAAGGGGTTTCATTCAGTCCTGAAAATGTATCTGTAGAAGATGAACTTATATTTACGAAACGTCGAGTACTTTATGCTCGTCTTTATAATTAAATTCTGTTGAAAATTTCAATTTAGTTTACAATCACATTAATTACTTTCATTATTGTATTAGATTAAAAATATGCCCTAATCTAATGCAACTTAAAAATAGTACATTATTTTCAATAAATTGTAACCATTGAACTGCGATTGTGTAAGTGTGAAGTAAAATTCAGATACTATAAATGCTCATAAAATAATTTGAGCATGTCCAATAAGCCACTGTACGTACATTATATTAATTCCACATACAATGTTGGCATTAAAATTTATAATTGATTTATCGGTTCGAATTAAATAGATATTATGAGTGGTATTAAAAGTGAGTAATCGCTCATTTATGTAAATATGTGTGGTTTATTCCTTGGTTATTTTGAAAAGGTAAATATCTTGATTAGAATTTAAATATTTCAATATAACGATTATCAACTGTTTATTATTTATATCCAGATGATACATCTACAGATACTGAAGAGTTGAACTTATATCTCTTATCTATAATGATAGGATATCTGTTAGTAGCGTTAGTGTATTTAGCAGAATTACTTTAATTCTCCGTACGGCCAATCTTCTACATATATCGTTAATAACACTAATCTAATAATTTTATATCTATAAACAGAAGACAGTGGTCCTTATATGGGGTTGTGAAGAGTTTGTGTGGTCTCACCCCAAAGAAGTAATCAACATAAATTTTAAAAAATTCCCCATAAATCCGCAGATGTTTTAAGACAAAATAGTAACACATGCCACCGACGCCAACGTATTGCAAATTGCCATTTAAATTACATGGAGTTTTGACGCATATCTCAAATTTTTACACGAATACGTAACATAAAAAATACACTCATGTCATCGAATTCTTGTACAAATCGTTACGGTTTCTTATAAATATAAAATTTCTTTTCTCGTATCAGGATATTGCTTATTATATTTACTTACAATTGGTACAATTAATTGACTCTGTTCTTCATCTAACGTGAGTGTATTATTATCTCGTTATTAACTTACTGGATGATGCTAGGGATGATAGAATCTGAAGGAGGATAATTTTGCACCCCAGTATTAGGTAGCCACCCCTGTTTACACAAAAAAACCGAAAGAAAATTTCCTAAGAACATGAGTCGACAGCAACAGTCTGCTAAATAATACCTAATATTGTTTTATAGAAAATATTGACTAATTACTCTGTATCTGTATCTGATCAAAGGATCCAGAAGTTTGTTTTTCATTGTACCGACAAAACCTTGGCACTAGTGTTTAACTTCAAATTAATTACTAATTTACTTCGACCATTATAAGATACGATTCATTTTATTGCCTTATAGATTTCAAATAAAACATTTTGATTATCAACAAATTTCATAGTCTAGTGCGAGTTATAAATCTCAGATAGGATATGAAGGCACGAGAAAAAATGTGAATTTGTGATTATAACAAAATGTCAAGCTAATAGTATACAGAATAACCATTTGGTCCTGGGGTCTTTCAGATCATGGTAATATATATCTATCTATAATTTCTATCATACAAGTATTAACATAATTTAAGTCACAATGAAATATTACATCTTAATACAGTTTGCACAAATTAAGTCAACAATAGAAATTCACAAAGACAATTGTGGCTCTCGATGACGATGCAGTTGAATACCTACTTTGTGAATACCTATATTTTACCTTTCTTCAGCCTGATGTTATTTGGTTACTTGTCCTTGTACCATCTTCTTTTTTCCAAAGAAACGCTGGCACGATTGTTAACTAGGCTAATATTTACAGTACCTATTAAATAAATGATAAAATTTACTTTTTATCTAATACGATATACATTATTGCAGGAGGAGTATTATGATAAAAATTTATTTTAAAGCAAAATAATAAATAAATAATAAAATAATTAAAATATTTATTAAGTTAACGTGGCCGCTCGTAACAAATCAACATCGTAAACTGATATCATTATTAATCCTCTAATTGTTCATGTTCTTCCAAGAACGAATAAATGAACATGAAATATTGCCAGCCATGATTTTTAATTTAGAAACCACCAACAATTTCGTAAATACCATCAGTGTCGCTTCTGGTGTATTTCTATTCTTAGATCCAAGTAGCCGTTCTAGAATATAGTAATATTCACCAGTGCTGCAGGAACAATCAAAGTTTATGAAATATTGTGTGTTAAAGGTGGTGAGATACAATTAATCATAATTTAAGCATATTATATCAGTTTATAATCTGTGTATGGTCCAAAGAGAGCTAATATCTAACAATTTTTCAAAAATAAATTATAACTAGATATTCTGTAATTCAAAATGCCACAAATATGCACGATTTTTTGTCGGGATGTCAGTAGGTTATTAACAAAAATATTCACGTTACCTAATACGCTGGACACATACATTATTAAAAGAAATATAATTTTGACCCTCAAAATGTGACATTGATTTCACACGTGCTTAATTATCTTTATTACGAGATAATTACTAAACGTAAATAGTTAAATAGAGTATAAAATAAAATACTAACCACACGCCATTAACAAAGTAATGTTATAACAATAAAGAATAGTCCGTGCGGTCCATAAAAAAACGTAACAAATTGGGTTAAAAGCATGCAACTATACATAGTGCTTAATAGGTGTTTTTAATTGATTTGACCCGCAGCACCTAAAATTTCACCCCTTCAGTTAGGAGTTTTACCCCTTTTTCTTTTTTAAGGGGTTAAAATTTTTACAAATTCCATAACAACCTAATATTTAAAATTGGTATCATTTTCGACTAGGTAATTGGAATGTGAGGACTTTGAAAAAAAATATGCCAACTTTATAGGACTCACCGTTAGGGCTCTACGGCCTCCATATTTGATTTTAAATGCCAAAATACCTTTTGTTTTGAATTGAGGCAATTCTAACAAAAATAATGCCGATTTCAATTGACTTAAGCATAACAAATTTAATAGAACTTGTGCCAGGACTTTAAAACCTACCGTTAAACTTATTTAAAGGCATGAAATTAAGAATAAAATTGTATAAGTTCATATGTAATTAAAGCTGTTCTAATAAAATTATAGGTACAAAAAGTGAAACTAAACTGCTGAAACTTTGAAACGCATATAGTAAATTTTTAGTGTTTATTTGAAGTTAAATATCTTAGAAAATATGAAAGATATTTTAACGGAACTTGAAGCATATTAGGGCCTATTACCCGGTCTTAGAGTAAATCGGTGTGTTTTGGTTTGTGGGAACTTTAATTCTAAAATACAGTAAATAAAACAATGCAAATTTTAACAAATTTCACTGCGCCACCATTTCTTTCTAAACAAATTTTTTGTTTTTTTCTGGGTTTTAAAAGAAACAGTGGCTCAATTGTAAAAAACAGTTTTAGGGGTATTTGAATAAAACTCTTGGTTTTAAAGAAATTTGAGTTTAATCAAAAAACTTCATAATCGGATATCGTCACCCTGTATCTATAGCGATTATTCGATACATGTTTTTCCATTTATTGTTAGTACAAAATTCTTGTAATTTTTCTTGTTTTAGGAAAGATTTTATACAGAGTGAGAAAAAAGTCTGCTTTCGATACAGCAAAAATAAAAACATACGATATAACAGTTAATAAAATTAAAATTCGTTGTTTGTTGGTCCCCCTTTAACGCGTATTACTTCTGCCTAACGGTGGGGCATACTAACTACTAAATTACAAGAATTTTGTACTAACAATAAATTGAAAAAGCATGTTTCGATTAATCGCTATGATGAAATCAGAATGTTTTTTTATTAAACTGAAATTTCTTCAAATCCACGACTTTTATTCAAAAACCCCTAAAATTGTTTTTTACAATTGAGCCTCTGCTTCTTCTAAAACCCAGAAAAAAACAAATAATTTGTTTGAAAAGAAATGGTGGTGCGGTGAAATTTGTTAAACTTTGCATTGTTTTATTTTCCACCCTGTATTTTAAAATTAAAGTTTCTACAAACCGAAACACACCGATCTACTCTAAAACCGGACAATAAGCCCTAATATTTTTCAAATCGTGTTCAAATATCTTTCATATTTTCTGAGATATTTAACTTCAAAGGTATACTAAAAATTTACTTTAAGCGTTTCAAAGTTCCAGCAGTTTATATGAATAGAGCCAACTTTTTAGGTGCATCAATTTATTGGTATCTCGTACTACAACAAAGAAATATCAAGTTTAATTATTATGTTCGTCGTTTTAAGCGAATAGCTTACCTCATGTTACTGCACTCAGTGCACTCTCCTTTGCAGTTCTTGCAGGCAAGGGTGCAAGGTAGTTCACCTTATTTGCAGGAACTGTACCGAGTTTTTGCTCTTAACCCAATTTGCTACATTTTGCCTTATTAATGAGGGTGGCTTCCAACCCATGGGTAAGGGGTGAGTGTTCCAAAAGTGGCGGGTGGTCATCCCCACTGAGCAGTACGCGAAATCCCGGTTCGAATGACCCGCCGCACTCGACTATGCAGGTAGAATTAAAGAAAGGGTGGCTTCCACCCCTTGGATAGGGGGTGGTACGGTGTTCCTAGGGTGGCGGATGATCATTCCCTTTGAGCTGTATGGGAAGTCCTGGTTCGAACGACCCGCCACACTTGACTATACAGTCAGAATTTAGAAAAGGGGTGGTTTTCATCTATTTAGGGGTGAATCGATGAACCGATCGGTTAAAGCTCAACGGATTTGGATTCCCCACCCTCGAAAACGGGGAGGAAGTAGGTTTGGTCTGGGTTAACACCAAATTTAGGATTAACTTTAAGAATAGAAATTTAGGATTAACTTTAAGAAGAGACTACTTTACCCCTAAAATTAAAGGTGGTGGCTTTAAGGTCAAAATTATACGCTCTATACGGCTAATATATTTTTTTTCAAGTTGCTTACCCATGAATTATTAGGAAATGACACCGAACTTTATCTAATACGTTGACATTGAATTTTAGAAAATTTTAACCCCCTTTTGGGTGTATTTTAGGTGCTGCGGGTCAAATCACTTAAAATACCCTACACAACAACTGTGCCGAGTTTTTTGCTTTTAACCCAATTTGCTACATTTTACCCTATTTGCCGGGTGTACCGCATAGACTAGAAGACAAAGTTAATTTAAAGATACAGTTCACTTTGTCTTTACCTGCAATATCATAAATATGCAAATAAGTTCACTTTTAAATTCAAGTGGATTCGAAAATTGTAGTAGAATCATACAAAGTTGGTCCCGGTTTCCAGTATAACCAGACAGTGTTGAAAATATTCCCAATCAAATTTTCTGATCATATTGTAAATATTTAACGAATTAACGATACACATTTCATTTACACATTGCCCTAAAAGAGCAATAGAATGATCGCTGCTCATTGAAGAAAAATTTCCATTAAAAATATTTTCATTCAGTCAAACAATCCACAAAGCATTCTGGTAAAAGTCTGGTAACTGACAATAGTGAGAACAGTTTGACAGAAGTATTCACAATTCTTATTTCAACAATTTTATTATTAGTCTATTTTCTTGGAAGGGTTGCGCAAATACCAGCATATCTATTTTCACTCTATATTAGGTTGTTCTGTTAAAGGATTATTTTAGAAGTTATTCGTAATTTTTTAATGGTAACCCACTTAAATTTCGTATTTCCGGAGATGCAATTTTTAATCATCATCATCATCATTAATCCCTGGAAGATTGAGTGCTGTTACTAACTAATAAGCCGTGGCCTCCTGTAATAAGAGGCCGTGAACAAGAATCAGTGACGTCCCAATAGCCGGTTGTCTACCATAATTTATTTATAATAGATATAACATACCATATTTATATGAGTAAAACTAAATATTTTTCAAAAAAAACTCTTATTTATGGTAAAATAACTTAGAAAAAAGGCTTTCCGCATCACCATAGAGGCACTCTAATGGATCTAATAGATGCGTTGGCTCTTAATGAGGCCTCGCCAATAGCCCTATCTCCACTATCAAAACGAATCCTTAGGTATGGAATTTCATAAATTTTGTGTTTGATGTGTAAAGTGTAAATTTCATTGTTGATTATTTTTTAATAATTTTTAAGAAATATGTTTGAAGTAAAGATGGGCCCGTGAGTCGATTTTGAGGTCACTCACTCTCTCGACTTTCAAACTTTAGCTCACGCGCACTCACGCACGACTTATATAAGTTAAGTCAAACTCACGCACGAAACTAGTTAACTTTACCCCATGATTCATACGTCCCTGTCAGTCGCAGGCACGTGGTGCCCTGCTGGCCTGTGCCCTGGCCACAGTCTCCACACCACACCACATAATAAATAAAATAAAAATCTATACTAATTATACTATGAAGGACGGGATATTGTGCGTGATTCGGCGCCGTGCGTGATGAAGCGCGACACGATAAATATTACCTCACGCACGCTCACGCACGGAATATTTTGGCTCACGCACACTCACGAAATCTTCGTAATTTGGTACCTTACTGCTACACGCTCACGCCGTGACACGGTGTGACATGGCGAAATTCACGTCACGCGCCCATCTCTAGTTTGAAGGTTTTAATATTGACTTTTGTTACATGAAATAAATTTTTCATTAATTTCTTCTACATACTTTTCTAATTTTAAAATTGTCAACTTCCGCAAAATGAACTTCTGTTTCATTTCCTCAGTTTCATGTTTATCTGAGATAAGCTTATTAAGATATTCGCCAACCTCAATATAGTCGATTTAGAAAAATTTTACTTTATCAATAAATCTGAATTGGTAGAAATGTATATTAAACAATTTTCACAACCGTTAACAAATTTGATGACGGAATGTGCAAAATATTCGAAAACGTAAAATACGATGATAATACAGAAGAAGTTAGTTTAGTGTCAAATTAATTATGAATTATTAAGGAAGAGATATTTTCAGATAGCTCAAACGAACTTTTTCGTCTTTGTCATTAAATTACAACTCCTTGAAAGAAAATGTACCAAAACTTTTAATTTTTCTCCTAACTCGGGGGCCTGTGTAACCGAAATATGGAAATGGAATTAGTCTATATCTTCCAAGACGTCCCTTCAATTTGTCGGTTTGGACTTTCCTAAGGTATTTAATTTCATAAGATTCAAATAAGTATTGAACTAAATTAATTGATATTTTGTAGTACCTATGCTTTAAATGTATCGACAAATAGGTAACCAACTTACGGAATTTCATTGTAAATGACATTTACTATTAAATATATAAATTTTAACATAAGTCACATAATATAACATAGAATCAGCAGCTTGAAAGACTGGCAGAGACGGCCATAATATAGATCATCTATATACACCACACCACGCAACAAAATTAATTGTGTTTCTAGTGACTTCTCAACAATGAAACATTACATTAAGGATTTCTACACTGCTAAATTATTATTATCCCCTATTAAAGCTTTCTGATAAAGAACTTTACCAAAAAACACTTGCCCAAAACAGTTTACCCATGCAAAATCTGGCAAGTTTCAGCTAGACTGAGACCTGACGTTCAGACGCCTAATGTAACGTCAGGTCACGTGACATCAGTGTTTCACGGTCTCTATTTCTCGGAGGTCACGAATAAGCAAATGATGGGACGTTGCAGAGAAATTATTAATACAAATTAACATTCATCATATTTAATATTCATCGTCACATCTTTTACCAACCCTGTATTACATTCAAAATAGTTTTTGATAAACCGTTAATACTTTCCTATCAGCAGTGCAACTAAATAAGCTTTATCTGCATGTGTGTATAAACCTCGAATTAACATAATAAAAAGTAGCTGTCTATACACACATCGCAATGATCTAGGGTTATTGTTATAGTGAATTGCAATTAATTAGTCAAATAATAACTACTTTTGTAGATTTGATATATTTCGAAGATTCAGAGGCTCTTGTGAGTGAACGATTATAAGACCTATTGAGAAGTATAACTCCAAATTGCTCAGCGTAAGCCAATATTCCCTGTTTTAGAGACATTAAATCGGATCTGGCAATCTCATAATAATAATAGCACCACAAGTAATAACGACCACCTTCATCCCGGAAGACTCTAGAAGAGCCTTGCGTGGGAGAGGGTTACACATTTAAAGACAAGGGACACACATCCAATATCTGTGTATAATGGAAAAATCCCTCCATTTTCCATTGCCACGACTGGGAGTTGTACCCGGAACCTTTTAGGTGAGAAGCAGTACGCTACCTCCCAACCAACAGTCATATGCCATTAATATTTCCAATATTAATGTAAGCAACGTACTACATAACTACACGCAGCATTCTGAGATGCCAGTCTCACATAAGGGCAATTGTTGCGAACGTAAGCGTTGGGTACAAAAATAACACCAAAATCAGTTTTGTTTAAACTACACCCTGACTCGGGAAGGATAAGAGTGTGGAAGCGATCTAGTTACAAAGGGTCTGGTCTATAAAGTGCATAGTTACGACATGGTATGGCCTGCAACTATAATTGTCAAATGAAGAAGAGTTCTTTGTCAGCAATGTACGAGATTCTTCGACATGCTTTATATGATTACAAGGGTCAGAGAGTATCTGAACGTCAATAAAATTTCAGTTTTTCCATTGCTCGTTCAATCATTCGATCTTAATCTGTGAACTTTTTGAAGCTTAGGTAATGCTTTTACTGCCATTTCACAGAAAGATATACATAATTTAATCCCATGTGTGTATATTAGGATCCGCTCGGTATCAAACTCCAAACACCTATTTATTTAATAAAACAAAAATCGCTTATAACGATTCCCTTAAATGTTATAGAAAACTTCGGATGCAAACTGTAAAAATCTGCTTGATTTTTTTGAATTTAATGTTTCGTATTTTTTATATAAATATAATTTTTAAGTTTTTTATTCTCATATTATAATATTCCTTAAACCATTGCATCGTGTGTATTTAAATGCCATTATCGGTTTTACATATAATTCCTCTTTAGAAATAAAAGTTAATATGCTTTATTTGCTTTAAACGCTCCTAGTACTTCTTGTTTAATATCAACTAGTATTAATATATCAAGTCCACGTGATGGTGATTTAATGAAAAAAATAATGATGCACACACGAAGTATGTAAAGGATGAGCATAATAAATGATGTATTTATTATTAACAAATGTATTATCCAATTGAAGTTCACATATTGATTGGTATGTTTAAAATTCCCTCGCATAAGATTAATTTACTTTTTATGTTAACACATTTCGTAGTTCATATTTAATAGGTGCCAAAATCAGAATTCTTAATAATGCTGGCAAATTTAATTTTTTGAAGCTATGTTACGATTCCTACAAGTTCTACTTGGTAGATTTTTTGTCAGCAATTAACGAAAATTGACTCTTACTGCAGGTTTTATTATGTAAAGTATTTCTAATTTAGTCATCAATGTTCTCAACGAATTTAATTATGATTGAGGAAAATTCCCATAATTTTAAAGAATATACAAATTAACCTGTGAACTGGTATCTTAGGTGTTGAAATCTTTGCATAACAGAAGCTCTCCAAAATGAAAGGTATGAGCTTCTAATTCCATTTTTAAATGATTTTAATCACTTGGTGGCATTAGATATTGAGAAAATAATCGGTATGTGAATTGGAAGAAGGAAATTTATGGAATGTCAAAGAAGATCACCAGATTTAACATTAAACGATTTTTATCTATTGGAGCATTTAAAATCAATCATTTGTAAAACCAAGCCAATCAGCATAGAAGAACTAATTCTTATCAAATGCAATTCTATAGTATCGGCGATACTTTCTGAAATGTGACGCATGAGTAAAAACACTTCCTTGCATTGTTTCGCACTTAAATGATTATTGCATATTTTTAATAAACGAGTTGTCAAATGTGTCAAAAGTTAAATACATCTAATAAAGTATTCCCTTACTTTTTCAACAACCACTGGATTTGTCTTGAATACCTGAAAAGATAGCATTTATTAAAACCCTCAATTTATCACAGAGAGCCATTGGACTTGGAGTACCTGATAGCGAACGGCTGAGTTGTTAGAAGTCATTGCTACGGCGTTTTATGTCCTGCGTTACACCTAAGTATACATTAGGTTTATATAGGAAATATCAAGAGTGGTGAGTTTTCAAACTGACATACTGTATATTCTTAAATACTCTGTAAAGCGATGAACATAGTAAACTAATAAAATTGCTATTTTTATTAAACAATCGAAAACACGCAATTTGACATAAAACGTAAATTTATGTACAATTAAATAATTATAGTTGGAAGAGTCATGAAGCAGCAATTATATCAATTTAACTTAGTTGATTTTAACCTTGTTTGAGTTCTTGATTATTCCTTTCACTACAAAAATAAATTATCGAAACTGTATATTTATTGACGCACATTAATAAATTCTAATTCTTCTGACGGGTACAAGCAAATTAAATATTCTTTAGTTTAGTATGTACCCAAAAATCATACTTATTTTCAGATACTTACAGCCGTTACGTGTAATTACTCATTTTATCACCAAGGAAGGAGTTCGATTCTTATTTACAATATGTCGATGGTAATAGATGTGTGTTTGTATTTTTTCAAATAATATGTAACCCCATCTCAAACAGTCTTGATTTTGAATTTGAAGTTGTGTTTTAGGTTGTGTGTTTTGTTGTTTTTTTTTAACGAAATTTTAATGTCGGTGTCTAAATAAATTATTATGCTCATGTTAACATTTCCTCAATAAGTGCCCCTTAACTATACCACTAACTATAACCACTGCGATTGACTTAGTTTAGCAAATTTTGCTGAGAAATCGTTGCCTCTAAGCAAAAAAGGAAGAGACTTAAACATTTTTATTTTTTTCCTGATACCAAAATAAATCAAATTCACCCCTCGATTTCTAACCTACCCATTTGTGCCAACATATTTCTATCATATTAGCGTTACTGGTGCGTTTATATGTATAATCTAAGTATAACAAATATGATTAAAATGACTTTAGCAGCTCCCGACGAAATGAGGATTTATGTTTTCTTATTTTTATAGAACTATACTTCTGGAGGAAGCATTTTTTTGTAAAACAGAATTGTAAATTCATATTTCTCTACAGAATTGTGTGGTGTAGTTTAGTGTAAAACTGGTTTTACTCCCTCCCCTCTTTGTCACAGATTCCTGATGTTCAGCAACTTGTTTTACTTTTGAAATAGACTAATAAATAACATGCAATTCGGGAATAATTCCTGGTAAAGGTTTTATCTTTTTAATCACTTCAGTTATGTCCCAACATGACTATTCTCCCTTCACCGAGATGAACTTAGGTCCCAAGGCTGAGAAATAGGACTTGAAGTGGGGATTTCTTGTGGTTTCTTGAAGATTTCTCAGAAATAACCCATCAGATCAGAAAAGTAATATTTGAAACTTGTAGAGCGTAAAATTCCACGCAAAATAAGTACCATATATTTTGTTCTAGTTATACCTGTGTAAGCTCTTGTCAAATTTGCAATAATTTTTCAGCGTACTGAAAAACTTCGTTTTTAAAGAAAAATAACGCTGAAGTGGGTTATACAATGATTTGTGTCACAAGAAACATTTATTATGCAAAAAGAACTAAAGTATAAAGTAAAAAAAAAGTTTCAATAACAAGAAAATGCTACAATTAATTTAATTTATGCATCCTATCGTGCACGTTTTGTAGGAACCGTTGATTAGCTTTCAGTCTTTTCATATTCTGTTGAGAGGTCTTCTTCCTCATCCAACATGAGCTTTTTCTCGATGACGTCATCGTCTTCAGTATCTACATCCTCTTCAACAGAAGCATTTGTACACGAAAGCCCTTTGCAATTTACACAAATTGTGGAGCATTTAATTTAATCCCTGCAGTTCTGCAGCTGCAACCTGCTCTACAGCCTTTGGCGCATTTATAGGTTGTGGTAGCCAAAAGTGACTGTAGAGTAGGTTCTCTCTTGGTGGCAGCAGGAGCCGGGCCATATTTAGTAGTCCGTGGGATTAAGGTCATTACCTAATCACATTTCCACTAATAAGCACAACCTCAAGCAATGTTGGCGCGCTGCTTCAAGTGTTGGAGGTAGGGAAGGCAGATTAAAGTTTAGTTTCACAAAGGCTCTATCAAACATATGGAATCTTAGGTTATTCAATGTTTTATCACTCTCACCTCCGTATAGTGCCAACAAGAATTTTTGCCCTGCATCTGCAATAACTTCTGTGTGGGTCTTTGGTCTTGAAGACTTCATTGACCTCCAGAAGTTTTTCATTCTGAACAGCCAGCTTAACAAACCTCTTCTTACCTTGTCTTTAAAATGACGAAGTAGTGTCACATCCACTGAGGAGGAAAAGAAGAACATTCTTCACTTTTAGGAATGTTGGAAACCGTTCTCAGAGAACATGTTGTTTCGTGTCTTTCTTTTTCCAGGTTTCATGAAGTATTTTTTCAACTCGGTGTTTGATTTCTTTAGCAGGGTGATTCTGGGGAAAAGCGTTTCTGGGTTTCTGGGATGGTTTCATAATCTCCAATGTTTTCTTTAGGCTTGAATTCTTGAATGGGCATTACTCGATTTTTCCTTACTAACTTTATTTAATCAAAGTTATATAAAAATTATTGCACCTTCGACAAGAGCTCATACAGGTATAATTAGAACTATCACATTGATATACTCATATTGCGCAGAATTTAACGTTCTACAAGTTCTAATATTACTTTGCTGATCTGATGCGTTATTTCAAGGAATCTTTAAAAAAATCGCAAGAAATCAGGTCACATTTCTTAACCAAGGGGCCTAAGCTCACCTCAGTTGAAGGGGGAAAATATAGAACAGTCGCATTGGGACATTACTCAAGTAATTAAAATGGTAAAACTTTATTTTTTCCGAATTGCACTTTTTCCCCCTCAGCACCTAGTCTGTAAGTAAAATACGGAATTGCGTAATGTCCTGCCAAAATATTTCTTATAGCTTGACGCAGGTAGAGTAGAGACTGAAATTTGTTTAATTCCTTAGTTTCACAACTTATTCTCACTCATGTTATTCTTCAAAATTATAAGTACTCTCTGAGTTATTTTCTACCAAATTTGTTTTCCCAATAAAAATATAAATTTTTGTCTACAAGTATTTTCGTATCTCTTCAAATAATGAAAATATGCGTCTCAGAAATATTATACACTTTTGAGTTTTCCTTCTTTATTCATAGGATAAGCCAGGGATTTTATCTATCGCTGAACCCAGTTGTAGCTTAAGATGAAAGGCAAATTTTTTGTACGGCTAATATTAAGCGAGATGACTGATAAAATGGACAGCCTGTATTTTCACTACACTATACCTCTGTCCTATTTCTGATACTGCTACTGCAACTCCTAAAAATCCCTTAATTAAAAATATCACTTGGCCTACTACATCATACTTCATCGCTTTCCGGGAAATGTTCTTTTTCCTACCAAAATTATCTTTCTCGTGCAAACATTCACTTACTAAAGTTACTCCTTATTCAATCCTGTAGTACTGAAAAGTGAAAATATTTTATCCTTTAGGTTGCGTGAACTTATACGTCATCATCATTACTTGCGATAACGAAATAAATCGACCTGCGTAATTATCATTTAAAATATAGATATAGGTTGTTATATTTATTTCACTTGCGTTTACAACGCACGGCGCGGCCTGATTAAATTTTTTAATGCGCCTCTGCATAGTGCATGTTGTTTGCTTTAGTGTTTATCTTAATAAGTGCATTTGTGCATATAAGTTATAATTATAAAATTTTTCTAATCATTTAAAAGAGATTTCCACTGATTTGTCTCCAGGCGATGGAGCGCAAATAGACTCATTATATATAACATTTATACACGCAAATTTAACAATAGTTGCTGTGACTTGTTTGAATTATGAGTGATGATTAGATTCTACAACAAGAAGATAAGGTAAATTATTTTTATAATATAAAATAAATCACTCGTTAATAAGTGGTACTTATAATATGCAAAATATATTATCTTATATAATATTCGCACTGTTTTATTAACCACTTAACCAGTTTTGATAAATGTAAACATACTTGGTAGAAGACATTAAGAAATATATAGAAACAAACAGTAAACTGCAACACTTCAATTTATTCATGGAGTTTAAGGGAAATTGTTAAATGCATAAAATAATAAAAGAACAAAACAATGAACAATTAATTTATCCACTTACAACAGAGAAAATGATCATAAATAGCTCCTTCTTTCGGATGAATATATTGTTTTCTTTATTATAACAGACCAGATCAATATGAGGCATATAAAGGATATCGGTGCCTTTGATGGTGGTATTTTTTAAGTGCCTTATATTGATTTGGTCAACCATATTTCCATTTTCATACATGTTAAAGAATAATCAAGTAAATACCTTCAACAAGGTCGGATCATTATAGTAACTGGCGCGTGTTGGTGTTTTCACGGTATCAACTTTGAATATTTAATGCAAGAAAAATTACAAAATGAAAATTATATGATGCATAATTATAAAACGTTATAAATCTGTACCATATTATTATAAACAAAAAGTAATCTGTTTTTGCGTTTCCTATTATAATATAAAGCAATTTTCTATATGATTAAATATAGTTTCAACATCCACCCCAGTTTGAAATGTACGTTGGAAAATTTGCCACATTAGCCGACGAACTTTGATAGAGTCGTCAACAAGATTTCCAGACATAGTATTGTTAAATTCTTTGCTCTAAAGTACCTTGAAGAAAACTGTGTATCCAAATAATATACATAACAAACACAATGATACTGTTGACGATCTTAAATAGAATATCAGCAATTAGAAACATAGCTGCAAAGAATAATCCAAAATTCATGCAGCAGATGCTTGATCACCATTATTATTGAATGGATAACCTCTATTGTGAAGACCTGAAAGCAATATTTATCATAGAGGTTGATAAAAAAACAAAATATCGTCAAAGAATCTCTATTAATAATTTTTCAACGAAACAACTAGCTGCTCACATTTGTCTTCTTTTGGGTGCCACATACTGTGTCGTTCCATTTACAAACAGTTAGGATTGTTATTACTCCAATATATAAATCATAGAAAAGGCTTGTTGATTCAACAATGAAATAAATTGAACATAAGAGAACAAAAATTAATATTGTAAAATATAGTGAAATATCAAGTAGAACGTGAACAAAATTATTTTTAAGGAAATTAATTACTATTACCATTAACTACTTATTACTCCAAGCAAAAAGTCAAGGAATCAAATTCATAGTTTTGTGCTAAATATTTTCCTTTTCAATTACGTGTTATGTTACGTGAGGAAATATCCCAATATTTGTTTTCTTCTGATGTGTACAAACACAAATCATATTGTGTGGTACAAATGATAATCTTGGAATTTATGTTGACTCATCCCGGAATAAACCTACTTAACTTACAGCTAATTTTCCGGCTATTAGTAAGCAGTATAAATATTAAATCGGGTATTAAATATATTATTGATAATAATCACTAGACAGTTTATTATTATATCTGAGTAATTTCGATTTCATCCATAACTAATTTAATATACAATCTGGAAAAAATAAATACATTACACATTTAGACAAATTAACGCCTACCAAATATTAATAAAAGTTTATTAATAAATAATTAACTAGCGTAGAAAAAGTTGTAAAATGAATTTCTGCATAAAACAATTTTTTTTTAAATCAGTCAGCGAACAAAAAAGTTTTCTATAATCTTAGAGGCTTATATCTCCTCTGATGTGCAACTTAGTATGTAGGTAAATTGCGTCACAAATCCATCTTTTGTGGTTGCGTTAAATCATCATTCTTTGATGACCACAAAGTCCATTTCAACATAAGTGGATTAGTGAATAAGCAGAACTACTATTTCTGGGGACAGCAGAGTTTTGTATTTTTCAGAAAAAATCGTTACATTTTCCATGCTTCACGCTTCACTATATGTTGAGCAATTTGATTTTTTGAACTGGAGGAAATGTCGTTTCAGAGGTGCGACGGTGCAGATACACGCATACTGACAATGGACATTTTGAAGAACTGTTCCCTGCGTTTTTAATTTTTGGCCTTACAGATCACCAGATATGACACCTCATGATTTTTTTATTGTCTTGACAAATTACTAAAAATGCATCATCTTTGATTGATTTTAGATCTAAAATGTAAAATAGAAATAAATGTTATAACTTTTCTTTTTCATTGATCATCAATTCTTCAAATCGGATACTTTATTAAACCACTTCTTTTATATACTTTATTTTCTATTGCAGATGGACCGTAAACATATTTTAGATTTTGATGATATGCTAGAGGAACTTGGAGAATTAGGAACATTTCAAATTTACACGTACATACTTGTCTGCCTTCCAGTTCTGTTTGCTGCAGCAAGTAGTTTGAGTTATGTATTCACAGCTGGTGTTCCTAACTATAGGTATGTATATAACAAGTTAATGTCAATGTAAGTGGAGGAATGAGAATTTTCACAATTTCTTTTTTCTGTGAATTACTAATTTCGGCACATTATTTAAAAATTGTTTCATCTTCAAACAGTTAAAGTTAAACTAAAAAATAAAGGTATATGGGATATCCCAAAAGTATAATGTCTTTTGAATTCAACAAAACTACGAAAATATTTTAAAAAATTTTCATGGTAGTTATTAATTATTTTTCTCTTTTTAAAATATTTATCGATCATCAAATAAGTGATAATTATAGTGAATCGAGCATATATTTTCGAGTATTTTTAACATGTTATGATTATGCAAAAATTACCCATTTATTTTTGCCTGTGGTAATACACTCTTTTACTTTCTAAAGTGCTATGCAGTGACTTTCTCTTTCGTTTCTTTCTGTCTTCTCTTTTTTTTCTTTCTATTTTTAGAATCCAACAAAAACCGGCCATCTTATTTTTATGCCACCTCCTTTGATATTAGTGCTTCATTTCTTCATTTTTCTAATGACTATTAGCCCACAATATTTTCTAGAAAGTAATCGAGATGAGAATTCAGAAAATGCAATTTCAAATTTATCAAGCATTCCAATTTTCCAAAACTATTTCGGCGACTATCTTCTTGTCATTTTGACTCTTGTGATTCTCAGGAAATTTTGAACATTTTGAAAACTGAACCATGCTATTTTTTCAGTATCATTCATTTTGGAAACAAATATTTTATCCTCAACACTATACGAATTTGAGGTCCGTCGAATATTACTTCTTTCAATTCCGTCAATTACAGACATTTTAAAATTTGTCTCCTAATTATTCGAAACATCTACTTTGTTCAAAACATTAACTAACTGTTTCATTAAACCAAGTTTAATATGAAGAAGCGATTCATTAATGATGTTTATAACCTCAGGTTTCAATTATGTTCTTTTTGGTCATGCTTTTTCATCTCTAATGTCCCAGAGATATAAAAAGTAGGAATTCTGATAAAGCCTGATTGTATTTCCAATGTCAATGGTGCGCTTTTAGATTTCTACAGATTTTTCAATTATGTTCTGCGGGAGTAAGTGCATACACATTAATTGTATTGTGGGACGAAATAATCTTCAGGCATCGTTTGGAAAAGTTGTATTTGTAAAAACTTAATTTCAATTAATTCATCAATTCACTAACGTCGGCGTATACTAATGAAGATTCTTCATCTCGAGAGAAATATTCCCGAAACTATTTTTCCCTATCTCGATATAAGTAAGCTTCCCCTTCTATTGACAATACGTTTTTCCAAAAATTCTGCACCATCTGTAGGTAATCCTACATCTCAAACAAGATAATTCAATTTCTGTTGCAGAAATTTTTAAGGAAACTGTTTTCTTTTGAGTACTGGAAGTAGTCTCTGTTCGCTTTCATTGGTATTTTCAGTAATATCGCTTTCACATTCTTCAACATCAACATTCACGTTCTCGTGAGAAGAAATCGTTCTTGTACAAGTAAATATAGGTATGTTAATTTTTGCACACACACAAATGTTAAAAATATATACAACTCATAATTTGCAATCACTTGTTTTCATTGTCATCAATTGTTGAAGGCAATTAGGAAAGATTTGGTTTAAACAGTTCAAGATGCAAAAAGGTTTGATTGTTTCATTGTTTTTCAGTTTTCAATGATATTTTGTGAAAATGGGACCATTTATTTAGGTTTAAAAAAAACTGCAGCACGATAAGCGATTTGAATGCCAGATCAAGTTTCAGAAACTCAAATATTAATATTTTCTCATTCTATCGCAGTAAACAATTAATAGTTCCAAGAAAAGTGGAATTTTGTGGAATTTTAGCTATTTTTTTAGGTTACAAGAAACTGTGACCCAGTAGAGCAAACTGACGTCAACTTTGAATTTAATGCGTTAAAATACATAAAGGTATGATGGTGGTTCAGTCTGACTCGCATGATACTTTTTTTGTATCATACCAAAATATCTATCATACAGTGCATTTCTAAAACCATTTGCCTTACGATAGATGGTAACACTCCATTTTATACATTTTTCGTGTTTATTATTTTACGGAATCGTTGATTGAATAAATAATTCAATCAGCGGCGGAAATAATTCATCGGTGAAATATTTACATATTTCAATAAATCTAAATAAAAGCATCTAAAATATCGTATCTTTCGTGCTAATCTCTGTACTTACATATTTAGAAAATCATTTTTCAGACAATGTAAGTAGGTATTCCGGCGGTTCAGCCCATCCCCTCCACTTCCACTTTTAGCCCCTCCCCCTTTTCACCATCAGCCAATCAGAGAGCTTCACAACAAAGAGCGGGAAATTAAAAAATTGTAAGCCTTTTTTCGAGGCCCCTTTTTCGAGGCCCCATTTCGAGGCCCCATTTCGAGGCCCCATTTCGAGAAAAAAGTTGTTGAGTGCTGGGAGATTCGAACCGTCGACCTATGGATTGGTAGGCAAACATCTTACATGTTTAGCTACAGAGTAACTTGGAAACAAGATGCGTAATTGTGTATATATGTACATAACCTGTATCTTTATATTGGTGAATAAATCATTATAGAACGGCTAATTTCGGCATTGGTAAAAACATGGGCGGTGGTCACTGAAAAGAAAAAACATACGCAATAGGTATGAGAAAAAACTTTGCATTTTATTTATTAATATACTGGCGCCCTCTCTTAGCTGGAAGACTAAACCGCATGTTCTACGCTCAAGGAACCTGTCATGTGCAAAAAATGGTATTGGTGGTCAGTAGGTATGGGGAAAGAACACGGCTGTGTAGTAGATATGGAAAAAAACATGGCGGCACGAAGAGAAAAAAAAACATGGCGGCGTGATGAGAATAAAAACATGGCGGCGTGATGAGAAAAAACATGGCGGCACGAAGAGAAAAAAACATGTAGCAGGTATGAGAAAAAAAAACAACTTCCGGTCTTCTGAAATACCTGATGTATGGTATCAAATGAATCGTCTCAGCGTATAGAATACTAATTTTCAACATTAGAGTAGAATTAGGTGTTTGGCGTTTGATATTTGAATTCAAAGTATATAGATATGTTCCTCAACTCGAAATACGTCATAAAATAACAACTTCCGGTCTCTACTTCCGGTCTTCTGAAATACCTGATGTATGGTATCAAATTAATCGTCTCGGCGTCTAGAATACTAATATAACAAAATTTTCAACATTAGAGTGGAATTAGGTGTTTAGCGTTTGATATTTGAATTCAAAGTATATAGATATGTTCCTCAACTCGAAATACGTCATAAAATAACAACTTCCGGTCTCTACTTCCGGTCTTCTGAAATACCTGATATATGGTATCAAATTAATCGTCTCGGCGTCTAGAATACTAATATAACAAAATTTTCGACATTAGAGTGGAATTAGGTGTTTGGCGTTTGATATTTGAATTTAAAGTATATAGATATGTTCCTTAACTAGAAATACGTCATAAAACAACAACTTCCGGTCTCTACTTCCGGTCTCCTGAAATGCCTGATGTGGGGGGGTCAAAGGAATCGTCTCGATGTCTAGAATACTAATATAACAAAATTTTCAACATTAGAGTGGAATTAGGTGTTTAGCGTTTGATATTTGAATTCAAAGTATATAGATATGTTCCTCAACTAGAAATACGTCATAAAACAACAACTTCCGGTCTCTACTTCCGGTCTTCTGAAATACATGATGTGGGGTATCAAATTAATCGTCTCGACGTCTAGAATACTAATTTAACTAAATTTTCGACATTAGAGTGGAATTAGGTGTTTGGCGTTTGATATTTGAATTTAAAGTATATAGATATGTTCCTCAACTAGAAACACGCTAGAATCAGCAATAAAATAACAACTTCCGGCCTCCACTTCCGGTCTTCCGAAATATCTGATGTATGGTATCAAATGAATCGTCTTGGCGTCTAGAATACTAATTTTCAACATTAGAGTAGAATTAGGTGTTTAGCGTTGATATTTGAATTTAAAGTATATAGATATGTTCCTTAACTAGAAACGCGGCATAACAACTTCCGGTCTTCTGAAATACCTGATGTATGGTATCAAAATAATCGTATTGACGTCTAGATTACCAATTTTAATTCCGAGTGTGAAAAAATGGGCTTTGGCGTTTGATATTTGAATTTAAAGCATATGTTCCTCAACTAGAAACAAGTCATAACAACTGCTGAAATACGTATGGCATCAAGCGAATCGGCTCGACTAATTTTTGGTATTAGAATTTGGTGTGTATGGCCTTCTGGTAAAGAAATGTGTGACGACAGCTCAAGAGATAAAGTTTGAAAGCTGGGGGCGACAGCCCTTCTGGTTTGAATTTCATACGCTAAATAACGGCAATACAACGGTGATTTGAACCTGAAACCAGTCTTTGAGCTATTTCAACTAGCAAGACATTTATACTTTAATTAAATGTATTAACTAACGGTAGCCCATTATCCAAAAATGGTGTTGTGACGTCATTTGCATTTAAGGTAGTATTTTACAATGGAAAACTATTAATTGGTGACGCAATATAACTTGAGGTAAAAATATCAAGCATTGATTAACGGAAATGATAAAGTCGCACATTCGTTATACAAAGTTTAAGTAATTGAATTTTTTATCATAAACGTCGAGCAAGCGGGGGATATGGTTATTACAAACATAGGCGGATTGCTGCTAATAAAACAACAAAATAAGTACATTATTTTCAAAATACTCATACAGCGTCCGGTGAATCTTCACAGCGGGTTAATTTCATTATTAACTATTTAATTTGTGTAAAAACACCATCATTTGGGCAATCAATTCCGAACAAACTCATATCAAAGGTACCGGCAGTTATTAACTTATTTAAAAATTCATTATACTCGTAATACTTTTGATTTCTGAAAAATACATATTTCCATTTATATACCTAAAGGCCTATAATAAACGCCGGTTAAGCGGTATTTGAATTTAAAGTATATGGATATGTTCTTCCAACTTGAAATACGTCATAACAACTTAAATACCTGATGGGTAGGGTAGGGTATGATTCATCTTGGCGTCTAGAATACTAATTTTCGACATTAGAGTAGAATATGGTGTTTGGTTTGATGCATATGGACGAAATGTCTAAATTCTTACTAAAGATTAGCATCATATGGTACCTATATTTATAAAAAATTTTGTGTTCAATAAAGAATTATCCCTAGAGTAATTAGCGTTACAGAAAAATGTCTACAATAATACGTTCTAAGTACGTCTGAATTTAAAAAGTATAGACAGAAAAAATAGTGAAGCAAATAAATCTTACCAACCGCGAGTGCATCTTCAACTTGTACAAAAAAAAAAATGACTGAGCGAACAAGCAATAAGAGAATAGGTATATCAAAATTACCCCTACTATTTTTAGAAAGAAATTACCCAGTCCCTTTAACTGAAAAATTACCCCCACGCCCTTTCAAAAATAATCACCATTGCTTGTAATAAGTATTTTTTTTATTTTTAAATCAATAGGGTTCAGATCCTAAAGGCTAAATATCTTTGTAGCGAAAACTTACAGAGGCAAAACGGCTTTTAGAAAAAATCGCGAATCAGCGCAAATTTATGTAACGTAACTAGTGATGCCTAATGTATGAGCGAAATTCTGGTCACCTAAGGATATACGTAGTGTTGTCGAAAATCAAATATTAATTCAGATGAAACTTAATCGTCTAAAATATAGAGCACCTGGTTTTTTATTTATAATTATTCAATCAACCGTGTAGACAAGTAGGTTCCGTATAATACTATCTCTTGAACAGATTTCAACTCTAGTTTGAAAATCTTATGGCTTCACATAGGTTTTACATAGCTGTATAAGCAGATGAATATATCGTCCCGTCTTACAGAATGTGTTTATTTAAACCGTAGCCCAGGTCTGCTCGTCCGTATATGCAGATTTTTATATAAACAACGCCTAATAATCGTTACAGCCGTTGCGGGGTATATATGAATTTAGTATACAACAGAACAGCAATATGTTGACATCGAATAACAACGGAAAGTGCTTTATAAAAAATGTTTTCCTGAAATAATTATTTTAATCATATAACGAAAATTCAAACTTATGTAGTATTAACGATGTGTGTGTTTGTGTTGTGTTAAAGTGAAAAAAAAAAGAGGATATTATACATAGAGTAAGTACATCAGTTTAATATACTGTCTAACAATAGATGCTTTTTATTATAACGACTTATAGAAATCTGTAATTTTAAAAACAATTATGTAGTATATTCTAAAACACTCAAATACATGTTGAGATATTAATATATTTACAGAAATTTGTAATAATTCAATATTAGGATTAGGCTCTGAATTTTTAAAGTAAAAAACGTATGCATCGGATAGCTAATAAGAGATTCATTTTCTTTAATTAATAATTTAAGCAAAAAAAAATCATTTGTTCTTGTAGGACAATAATAAATACTTTATCGTGAAGCCGTTTACAGAAAATTTAATATCAGAAGTTTATTCAACGTTCGAAAAGAGTGTAATGTATATAAAACTTATAGAGCAAAATATCGCATTATGTGGTAATGTTTCGACACAATTATGTGATATTATGAAATACGTGCTAAACATATAGTATAAAATCCTTATTTTATCTTTGCCATTAGAAATAAATTTTTAAATTAATATGTGAATTGCATATTCAGGCAATAAAATTACTTATAAGATTTAAACGGAGTGTATGTTAGTTTACTGATGGGAGAAGAGATAGTTTTTACATGATTTAAGAATTTTTATTATGGTCTTGCTTCATATGTAACATAGCGAATTATTAGCGTAAATATTGCATATGGTTTCAACGAGGGTTTCAATGATATATGAAAAATTATTAAGAACGCCTATATCAAGAAACTGAAAATTGGATAAAAACTATTTTAATGAAAAATTATGTATTATATAAATGTTTTGTCTACCTCACACACACGTGCATACCATAAAGAGAATAAAGTAGGAAAATTACAGGGTGATCTTCTTAAGCGCATTTAAAATTTAAAAAATATATGAAATTATTAATCTGAAATATGAAACGAAAATTACAGGGTGAACTTCATTAACTATAAGTAGCTAAAATTCTGTTGAAAATATATATTTTTTAAACATTTAAGACTTAGAAATATTTTCTATATTAGGAGTTTCACCAATTTTAAATATTTTTTTATCTCAGTTTTAATTAGGTTATGCCTTATTATATTAGAAAACGATTTCTATGTATAGAACAAAAGATTATTTTTTACCAGGAGATTTTAAATTGTTAGATACATATAAACTGTAACAGCAGGGATATAGAAACGTATGGTTAGTAACTTGATAACCCTTATGCTGCAGGTAATAATTTATTACAGTTGATTTTAAAAAAAAACAATGTAACGTCTTTGTTAATTATATGATAACAACAAAAAATGTACCGAGAAAATAATGATATCTTTACAAATTTTATTTAAAAATAATTATAGTATTATATATTTTACTTGGTTTAACGATTTTATTCACTCTTTAATGGATTTATATGCTTATTAAAATAAATAATTATAAAGGGTGGTATTACATATGTTATAGCCTCGATTTAACAATTTTACTCACTCTATGATGGATGTTTTTTCTTATACTTAATAGCATACGAGGTGCTTTAGAAAAGTAATGAGTCGTGGATTTTGTTTCGTCTGATTTCCTAAAGAATTTCAACCATTTCCAAATCATCAAGACTATTCAGTCTGATTAGGCCCTCAACGTTAGTTATAGTTATACTTTCATAGCCATCCATAACCACGTCATAGCCATCCACGACCTTGTTATTTCCGTAGTCATATTGACTCAGTTGAGAGAGTGTTAGACTTAAATTATGTAATAATTCCTATTCAATGATAATAATAATACACCTAACAATGATATTTGATAACTGCAGCGCGGTGTTATTTTTTTTAAATGTTCTTTTGATGATAACCAATCATATTATTATAGTTATCAAGGTTCAAATTGTAACTATCTGTACAGGCAAATCAGATTGATATAAAATATCATTGTTAGGTGTATTATTATTATCATTGAATAGGAATTATTACATAATTTAAGTCTAACACTCTCTCAACTGAGTCAATATGACTACGGAAATAACAAGGTCGTGGATGGCTATGACGTGGTTATGGATGGCTATGAAAGTATAAAAGAAATAATCTTATAACTTGGATAAAGTACTTAATGTTTTTATTATAGCTTGAATAAAAATGAATTAAACTATTGTGTGTTTTATTTCTAGGTTAGGGTTTTGAAATAAAATCAAGTCAACATTTAAATAATATATTGAAATAAATAAAAAGGTATAATATGATTATAATGCAATATAAAATACAATAATAAAGTATATAGAGTAAATACAATAGATAAATATAATAGCTGGAGTTATTTTTAGTTGATATCCATGGATGCTCCATACAACATTATTATCTGAAAATAATAGAAGTTAGATGTCTGGTATTGACATACTAATACACTGTTCCTGTAAACAGTTGGGGATAATAAACAGCTTTGAGCTATCAGCTAGGGATAATATTGCGAACAGGAGGGATAATACTGGAACAGGTGGGGATAACATTGCGAACAGCTAGGGATAATATTGGAACAGGGGGGGATAATATTGGAAGAGGGAGGGGGATAATATTGGAACAGGAGGGATAATATTGGAAGAGGGAGGGGGATAATATTGTAACAGGAGGGATAATATTGCGAACGGGAGGGATAACATTGAACTGATGAGGACCAATGAAATGAAACAGCATGTTGAACTGAAAATGATAACTATGATGTACTGTTTATATATATATGGGTGTTTAATGTTTATGGATCAATAGCAGTTAGTAATGTATTCGTGCGAGACGTGTGATGAAACATTCGCCTGGCCTAGTGGGTTATGCAGGCATAATAATGTCAAACATAAAAACCTCTCTTACCAATGTGAATCTTGTGATAAAACATTTAAACGAAGTGATCATTTAAAACAACATATACTAGGAATACATGAGTCTAGCAAACAGGATCCATCTAAAAGAAACTTGGCTTTACTCGAGAATAATTCTGATATAGATTTAAAACGTGAAATGAAACTTGAAAGCGTTAAAGATTCGGCTAGGTATCTAGATTTAAGGGGTACAAACAGTAAAGATTTATCTGAAAGTTTAATTTATCAGCGAAAGGTGCATCCACCCTACAGCTGGCTAGAAGGCTCAACCAGTTACCCAAATCCATTTGGAATACCTCGACATTCATTCGGTAACTACTTTTGAAATTAAACCAACATATAACAGAGGGACAAATGTTCTAACATGATGATATTTATGGAAGCTTTACTCTAACTAAAAATTCTATTATGTAATAGAGAAAAATTAATGTTTCTAAATTATAAATCGTTCTGTATGATTAAATTATAAAATTCTAATAAATTGTAAAACTTGAACATGTTATGAAATTGTAAACTGTAATAAAATTGATAAAACTTAATAAAACTGTAAAAACTTAAACTGCTTTTTCGTTCGATCTGTACCATTAATAAACTTGCCATTTATTATTTTGACGCTATATGTTTTATTACTATTTAAATAATTACCTTTTAGCCTTTAAAAGATAGGTCTCCCTCTCCTCATATACTCCTGTTCCATGTCCTCCTTTTAGTCTATCTCTCTCTCTTCACAATATGATTCTGCCTCTTTCTCTATCCTCTTTTCGACATAGGTAGCATCTGTTTGCCGTATATCTAGAAAAATTTAAAAAGCTTATTAATGCAAGCCATAGCAATATTGTGAAAACAATCTCCCTGTAAATAAAAAATATTAGCTGTCATTAAACGTTAATAATCACCAAGTAAATAAAAATATTGGCTGTATCGAGATGACCTCTAAACAATCTCCATGTAAATACATCTAAACAATCTCCCTGTAAATACCAATAAAATATTAGTTGTATCGAGATCTCCTCTAAACAATTTCCATGTAAATACCGATACAAATATTAGCTGTCATGAAACGTTGATAATCCCCGTGTAAAATTATGTATAGCTGTAACAAAACGTTGATAATCTCCCTGTAAATACTAATAAAATTTACATCAGGCATGAAGCGTTGATGATCTTCTTGTAAGTACCAGTAAAATTAATTCATAGCTGTATCGAGACTATGCAGAATACCTGTAAATACTAATAAAATTAATTTATAGTTGTATCGAGACTATGCTGAACAATCTTCCTGTAAATAAAAATTTTCGCTAGATAAAACATATATTACCTGGTTCAAAGCATCCGAATGTACTGCTTTTAGATTATCTGCAGGGTTTTCAGCTCTCTCTAAAGGTTATCTCTCTCTCCATAGGTTTTTAGATTCCCCCGAAGGGGTTATATCCCTACTAATGTTTATACCTAGGAAATTAAAACGTTAGTTAATTCGTGTATGAAACGCTACTCCAGAACCATGCAGAGCAATGAACTGTATTGAAAATAATTTATCTATGACAAAAACTAAAGATCTAAGGCTCAAATATATACGAAAGTATGCTCGGATATCTTCGGTAAAACCCGTATTTTTTAAGTATAAGTTAAAATGCATTACAAAAATTAATCATTCTACCTTTGTTCATCGATTGGCCAAAATGCAGTCTGAAGAGCAAATTTTACAAACAATATGCAGAATTGTTGGAGAAGAATTTATAAAGAAAGAATATTCCGGTGCGTATTTGCCTTCTTCGCTCATATTTTATGAGGTAGCTCAAAAGTTTAATATTCCCAGCAGAATGGTATATTAGCAGAGATATAAGTGCAAGGATAAAATACATATAATAAGTTCACATTTTTGGAATGAATATGACAACGTGATGTATGATTCTACATTTAAAATCAGTAAACATCATTATCCCGAGCTGGATATTTCCAAACTTACTAACGTTGAGGGCCTAACCAGACTGAATAGTCTTGATGATTTGGAAATGGTTGAAATTCTTTAGGAAATCAGACGAAACAAAATCCACGACTCATTACTTTTCTAAAGCACCTCGTATGCTATTAAGTATAAGAAAAAACATCCATCATAGAGTGAGTAAAATTGTTAAATCGAGGCTATAACATATGTAATACCACCCTTTATAATTATTTATTTTAATAAGCATATAAATCCATTAAAGAGTGAATAAAATCGTTAAACCAAGTAAAATATATAATACTATAATTATTTTTAAATAAAATTTGTAAAGATATCATTATTTTCTCGGTACATTTTTTGTTGTTATCATATAATTAACAAAGACGTTACATTGGTTTTTTTTTAAATCAACTGTAATAAATTATTACCTGCAGCATAAGGGTTATCAAGTTACTAACCATACGTTTCTATATCCCTGCTGTTACAGTTTATATGTATCTAACAATTTAAAATCTCCTGGTAAAAAATAATCTTTTGTTCTATACATAGAAATCGTTTTCTAATATAATAAGGCATAACCTAATTAAAACTGAGATTAAAAAATATTTAAAATTGGTGAAACTCCTAATATAGAAAATATTTCTAAGTCTTAAATGTTTAAAAAATATATATTTTCAACAGAATTTTAGCTACTTATAGTTAATGAAGTTCACCCTGTAATTTTCGTTTCATATTTCAGATTAATAATTTCATATATTTTTTAAATTTTAAATGCGCTTAAGAAGATCACCCTGTAATTTTCCTACTTTATTCTCTTTATGGTATGCACGTGTGTGTGAGGTAGACAAAACATTTATATAATACATAATTTTTCATTAAAATAGTTTTTATCCAATTTTCAGTTTCTTGATATAGGCGTTCTTAATAATTTTTCATATATCATTGAAACCCTCGTTGAAACCATATGCAATATTTACGCTAATAATTCGCTATGTTACATATGAAGCAAGACCATAATAAAAATTCTTAAATCATGTAAAAACTATCTCTTCTCCCATCAGTAAACTAACATACACTCCGTTTAAATCTTATAAGTAATTTTATTGCCTGAATATGCAATTCACATATTAATTTAAAAATTTATTTCTAATGGCAAAGATAAAATAAGGATTTTATACTATATGTTTAGCACGTATTTCATAATATCACATAATTGTGTCGAAACATTACCACATAATGCGATATTTTGCTCTATAAGTTTTATATACATTACACTCTTTTCGAACGTTGAATAAACTTCTGATATTAAATTTTCTGTAAACGGCTTCACGATAAAGTATTTATTATTGTCCTACAAGAACAAATGATTTTTTTTTGCTTATATTATTAATTAAAGAAAATGAATCTCTTATTAGCTATCCGATGCATACGTTTTTTACTTTAAAAATTCAGAGCCTAATCCTAATATTGAATTATTACAAATTTCTGTAAATATATTAATATCTCAACATGTATTTGAGTGTTTTAGAATATACTACATAATTGTTTTTAAAATTACAGATTTCTATAAGTCGTTATAATAAAAAGCATCTATTGTTAGACAGTATATTAAACTGATGTACTTACTCTATGTATAATATCCTCTTTTTTTTTTCACTTTAACACAACACAAACACACACATCGTTAATACTACATAAGTTTGAATTTTCGTTATATGATTAAAATAATTATTTCAGGAAAACATTTTTTATAAAGCACTTTCCGTTGTTATTCGATGTCAACATATTGCTGTTCTGTTGTATACTAAATTCATATATACCCCGCAACGGCTGTAACGATTATTAGGCGTTGTTTATATAAAAATCTGCATATACGGACGAGCAGACCTGGGCTACGGTTTAAATAAACACATTCTGTAAGACGGGACGATATATTCATCTGCTTATACAGCTATGTAAAACCTATGTGAAGCCATAAGATTTTCAAACTAGAGTTGAAATCTGTTCAAGAGATAGTATTATACGGAACCTACTTGTCTACACGGTTGATTGAATAATTATAAATAAAAAACCAGGTGCTCTATATTTTAGACGATTAAGTTTCATCTGAATTAATATTTGATTTTCGACAACACTACGTATATCCTTAGGTGACCAGAATTTCGCTCATACATTAGGCATCACTAGTTACGTTACATAAATTTGCGCTGATTCGCGATTTTTTCTAAAAGCCGTTTTGCCTCTGTAAGTTTTCGCTACAAAGATATTTAGCCTTTAGGATCTGAACCCTATTGATTTAAAAATAAAAAAAATACTTATTACAAGCAATGGTGATTATTTTTGAAAGGGCGTGGGGGTAATTTTTCAGTTAAAGGGACTGGGTAATTTCTTTCTAAAAATAGTAGGGGTAATTTTGATATACCTATTCTCTTATTGCTTGTTCGCTCAGTCATTTTTTTTTTTGTACAAGTTGAAGATGCACTCGCGGTTGGTAAGATTTATTTGCTTCACTATTTTTTCTGTCTATACTTTTTAAATTCAGACGTACTTAGAACGTATTATTGTAGACATTTTTCTGTAACGCTAATTACTCTAGGGATAATTCTTTATTGAACACAAAATTTTTTATAAATATAGGTACCATATGATGCTAACCTTTAGTAAGAATTTAGACATTTCGACCATATGCATCAAACCAAACACCATATTCTACTCTAATGTCGAAAATTAGTATTCTAGACGCCAAGATGAATCATACCCTACCCTACCCATCAGGTATTTAAGTTGTTATGACGTATTTCAAGTTGGAAGAACATATCCATATACTTTAAATTCAAATACCGCTTAACCGGCGTTTATTATAGGCCTTTAGGTATATAAATGGAAATATGTATTTTTCAGAAATCAAAAGTATTACGAGTATAATGAATTTTTAAATAAGTTAATAACTGCCGGTACCTTTGATATGAGTTTGTTCGGAATTGATTGCCCAAATGATGGTGTTTTTACACAAATTAAATAGTTAATAATGAAATTAACCCGCTGTGAAGATTCGCCGGACGCTGTATGAGTATTTTGAAAATAATGTACTTATTTTGTTGTTTTATTAGCAGCAATCCGCCTATGTTTGTAATAACCATATCCCCCGCTTGCTCGACGTTTATGATAAAAAATTCAATTACTTAAACTTTGTATAACGAATGTGCGACTTTATCATTTCCGTTAATCAATGCTTGATATTTTTACCTCAAGTTATATTGCGTCACCAATTAATAGTTTTCCATTGTAAAATACTACCTTAAATGCAAATGACGTCACAACACCATTTTTGGATAATGGGCTACCGTTAGTTAATACATTTAATTAAAGTATAAATGTCTTGCTAGTTGAAATAGCTCAAAGACTGGTTTCAGGTTCAAATCACCGTTGTATTGCCGTTATTTAGCGTATGAAATTCAAACCAGAAGGGCTGTCGCCCCCAGCTTTCAAACTTTATCTCTTGAGCTGTCGTCACACATTTCTTTACCAGAAGGCCATACACACCAAATTCTAATACCAAAAATTAGTCGAGCCGATTCGCTTGATGCCATACGTATTTCAGCAGTTGTTATGACTTGTTTCTAGTTGAGGAACATATGCTTTAAATTCAAATATCAAACGCCAAAGCCCATTTTTTCACACTCGGAATTAAAATTGGTAATCTAGACGTCAATACGATTATTTTGATACCATACATCAGGTATTTCAGAAGTAGTTATGACGTACGTGTTTCTAGTTGAGGAACATATACTTTAAATTCAAATATCAAACGCTAAACACCTAATTCTACTCTAATGTTGAAAATTAGTATTCTAGACGCCAAGACGATTCATTTGATACCATACATCAGATATTTCGGAAGACCGGAAGTGGAGGCCGGAAGTTGTTATTTTATTGCTGATTCTAGCGTGTTTCTAGTTGAGGAACATATCTATATACTTTAAATTCAAATATCAAACGCCAAACACCTAATTCCACTCTAATGTCGAAAATTTAGTTAAATTAGTATTCTAGACGTCGAGACGATTAATTTGATACCCCACATCATGTATTTCAGAAGACCGGAAGTAGAGACCGGAAGTTGTTATTTTATGACGTATTTCGAGTTGAGGAACATATCTATATACTTTGAATTCAAATATCAAACGCTAAACACCTAATTCCACTCTAATGTTGAAAATTTTGTTATATTAGTATTCTAGACATCGAGACGATTCCTTTGACCCCCCACATCAGGCATTTCAGGAGACCGGAAGTAGAGACCGGAAGTTGTTGTTTTATGACGTATTTCTAGTTAAGGAACATATCTATATACTTTGAATTCAAATATCAAACGCTAAACACCTAATTCCACTCTAATGTTGAAAATTTTGTTATATTAGTATTCTAGACATCGAGACGATTCCTTTGACCCCCCACATCAGGCATTTCAGGAGACCGGAAGTAGAGACCGGAAGTTGTTGTTTTATGACGTATTTCTAGTTAAGGAACATATACTTTAAATTCACATATCAAGCCAAATTCTACTCTAATGTCGAAAATTAGTATTCTATACGCTGAGACGATTCATTTGATACCATATATCAGGTATTTCAGAAGACCGGAAGTAGAGACCGGAAGTTGTTATTTTATGACGTATTTCGAGTTGAGGAACATATCTATATACTTTGAATTCAAATATCAAACGCTAAACACCTAATTCCACTCTAATGTTTTCTCTTCGTGCCGCCATGTTTTTTTTTTTTCCATATCTACTACGCAGCCGTGTTCTTTCCCCATACCTACTGACCACCAATACCATTTTTTGCATATGACAGGTTCCTTGAGCGTAGAACATGCGGTTTAGTCTTCCAGCTAAGAGAGGGCGCCAGTATATTAATAAATAAAATGCAAAGTTTTTTCTCATACCTATTGCGTATGTTTTTTCTTTTCAGTGACCACCGCCCATGTTTTTACCAATGCGGAAATTAGCCGTTCTATAATGATTTATTCACCAATATAAAGATACAGGTTATGTACATATATACACAATTACGCATCTTGTTTCCAAGTTACTCTGTAGCTAAACATGTAAGATGTTTGCCTACCAATCCATAGGTCGACGGTTCGAATCTCCCAGCACTCAACAACTTTTTTCAATACAAATATTTAAAATATGGGGCCCGAGGGTCCTCGAAATGGGGCCTCGAAATGGGGCCTCGAAATGGGGCCTCGAAAAAGGGGCCTCGAAAAAAGGGCTTAAAATTTTTGAATTTCCCGCTCTCTAATGGTTGTGAATTTCCCGCTCTCTGATTGGCTGATGGTGAAAAGGGGGAGGGGCTAAAAGTGGAAGTGGAGGGGATGGGCTGAACCGCCGGAATACCTACTAATGTATATTGTGTATGTACTTTATTTAAATCACATTTAACTGATTATATTTTAGGTGTTTTATTCCTGAATGCGAGGACCCTCTTGACACATCCTATGACACGCCTTGGTTAAAATGGGTCATACCTTCTGAGACAAATTCAGATCAAGTAATTGGCGTTAAAGTTGATTCTTGTGATAGGTACTCATTGAACCAATCTATTATTAACGCAACGTGCTCCAAAGATATATTTACTGACACTATTGAAAAGTGTTCTGAATGGATATTTGATAACGATGAAAGAACAATTGTAAATGACGTAAGTAGAGATTTAATTGTTTACCAGACAAAACTGCTACTTGATACATTATCTTGAAATAATTTTAAATTTTGTAAATTTATTCTAATTAAAAGGCACTATAATGCCCAATTTTCTGATATGTTGATTAAAAAACATTATATAGGAGTTAAGTTTTCATTTATTTTTGTCCTGGAGGAAATGAAGCTACGCGTGTTTATGATTCAGTTGTTTTTCTTCATACAATCAATGTCTTGCATTTTACAAAATTGTTGTATATCAAACTAATGTTTGAAACTCCTAGCACCTATTCCTTAAAGATTTAAAACTAATTTATTAATTAATTTGACAAAATGCTCTATAGGTACAATTTTTTTCCTTGATTTGCAAAATATTTTTAAAATACCAGGTGCACATGTATGAAGACGACATACAAATATTTATTGGATATAAAATTAGCAATATAAATAATACAGTTAATATGTTGAAATATGGATTAAAAGAGTTTTCATCTTGATACTGCAAAATTAAGGATTAACCCCAACAAATCACAGTTTAAACAAATCTGGTCACCTTTGATAAAATTAAATGCCACTCAAATTCAATGGGTACATAATATAGCGAAAAATTTGGCCCTCTATAAAGAGGGTACACTCGATTTTCGAAAATGTTAAATATTCGTTTAATCCTTTAAGATATACCAGGTTAAATTTTCATTACCGGAAGAATTAAAACTAAAAATACCTAGTTAAATCTGTATCCTGAAATTGAATATGCTACAAGTCCCTAACGTTGCTAAATAAATGCAAATTAAGTGCCGCGAGCATATAAAGTACTTATACATAAACAGACAAATGTGAATTTAAAATTGAAAATATAATTAGAATGAAATTATTTGATCAATTTTTATTCAAAATAATACTCCAGACTACTTGGTGGAATTGTTGTCAAAACTATATGAAATACATGATGCAAATATTATAATTAGCAATTACACTGTACCTCAACATACCACCGGAAAGTTTGAGGGTAGGGTACTACTATTTTCTAACTGATGGCATCGATCCCTTTCTGAGCCTGGAGCATGAACGAAAATAGAAACTAGGACTAGGTTGATTGCACAACTTAACTTCTTTCCTACGCGCTGCGCTGTATTTAATATTCTAGCACAGATTCGAGTAAAAATATATTCTCAATTCTCCGATATGCTATAATATTATTTATCATATAATTTAAATTTATGCACAAATTTTTTTAGTGGAACATAACGTGCGTAGAAAATCAATGGAAATTATCTCTGGTTGGTACCTCTCATTTTGCTGGAATTGTCGTGGGTTCGTGTATATTCGGAATCCTAGCTGACTGGTAAGATTTCAAATTTAATTATAATGTCCATCATTTTATCACATTTAAAATTTTCAATTGGTACTTTCATTCATCTCAAAGGAATGAAAAATATTACAACGTAAGTTATACTCTCATGTTATTTATTTCAGACGAGCGAGAACCATTATGTGTCCCACACTCACGCAGTTTTACTTGCTGTGCCTCATCTGACGTTTTGGATCCACATTTATCGTGAATTTCCTGTTTCGTACTTCCTTACGAATTTACCTGGACAACCTGTGCAAGCAAAACTGGGCTTATTAGTGTGTGTGTGGGATACTTTATATCAATGCTCATTTAGTCCTTTTAAAAAATCTCTTTCAATTGTTAACTAGGTAGTCAACCTATTCCTAATGATTCAGCAGAAAAAAAAATTTTTAAACATTGAGGAATTATATGAGACTAAGTTATCTTCAAAATGATGTAACTATTTTTAATTAGATCGTTATCATATAACTGTGGTGATAAGATTTTGGTGGTAAAGGAACTGAATCTTTCACCAGACAAAATCAGACACTTTTACGCAGTACAAACTTGATATGTTCTAGTAATCTTATCCATGACCTAAGCCATGCTTAAATAACAAATTAAACCTATAACTACTTAGTTACTAGCGCAAGAACCAATCGAATGAGGACAGTGTTTTGCTTATCGAATTTATAATAATGAGGCCATTTAACTATTGTATTTAAAATATGTATCCTAACTATTTCGTAAATATTTGCATTATTCTTACAGACAAAAACCTTTACTTCTACCTAAAGGGTTGCTTCTACGTATGTAATTCATGCTCAAGAAGATAATACGAATGAATGCCACTCCATTGTCTTGCTCTTCCAACTTTTCAAATTGATGAACATTGAATAGGAGTTCTTTTTATCAATCAATTGAAAAATAATACTAAAAATCTCCTTTGCTATTAGTACCTAAACCAGCATATGACGTACCAGCTCAGTTGTGCTTGTAGATATCAAATTTTCTGTCTAACCGCTCTTTTTACGTTGTAAATCTGTCAGAAGCATTATCTACCAATTTTCGTGTTCTGCAAAATTTTGTTTGAATAACCGCATTGAGCAAAACTGACGATGTCTTTACTTTTTAGTATTTATGGTCGGAAAATATTTTCTCACACGCACATGTTTTCAATATACACTACTGGCCACTCTACAATTCCAAAATTATTTTTTTCTACAACTGTCAAAAAAAGGCTGTTTGCGCATTAACCTCAGTGTCTAAAATGGAACATTTTTTCATTGACATTATTTTCTTTGCGTTACCATGACCCCCGTCATCATCTTCACTTTCGAGACTCTCCATTATTATCTTATGCAATAGCTTTGTTTGTCATCAGCCACTAGTGTACACTTTTTTACACTTTTTGCCAATAAGTCGTTTGTTATAAATTAGTGCAGACAGTGCTAGCTGTTTGGTATACCAGTTATAGTGTACACTTTCTTGCACTTTTGACACTGACTCCTGAGGAGGTGTAACGAGTGTCGATAGTGCAGCGCAGACACCTGAGTTGAAGTTTGACGCTGTTCTGTGGTTTGATGTTTGAGATTTACTGAAACGGGTTGTCTGACAGAGGTATGAATTGAAATAATGTGATTTTGTCACAGTCATTTAATGATGAGAGTGAAGATACTGGTAGTGAATCTATTATTGCTATTATTTATAGGTTATGTTGATTTTCTGACAAGAGTACGTACACTCTTAAAGTTGTTTGTTATAGAATTACACATCTGCACTAGTTAACATTTTGTACACTTTTAAACCTACACTTTTCTGCACTACACTTTGATGACAAACAAAGCTAATATTTTACTTTAAAAAACTCATAATATTCAACACTCACAATATCGAAAACGTCAGAAAAAAATTGTTTGTTTGGTTTTCATAGTTACCTGAGACATCTGCTACTATTTCTTTATTTTTAATTAATTTGCATTAAATATTATATTATAAGATATCGTTTTATGGTTTTAGTTTAATCAAATAAAAGTCGTTGTAGAAAAAATATTGTTTGTAACTCGGGTGCGAAATTCTTTTGTCATCCCGAACGATTTTAAAACTTTCGTTCTCGATCACCAAAGTAGTATTTCGCACCCTAGATACAAAAATAACTATTAATGCATAAGACGAAAATAACTACTTTAATTAATTTATCAGGAGAAGAAGTAACATCTTCGTAGGTGCTACACTGATTTCAACTACACAAATATTAATTGCCTTTCTTTATCGTTAATGATTTGCATTACCTAACTATTTCTTTTTGTAGCATAGTTCTATATGTAGGTAAATCAAGTACAAAGAACCTCTTTTGTATACCAAAACTACAGTGCCACTTTACTCTTTATCAATTAGTAATGTTTGAGTTCAGTTTTATTCCTACAGCATCTTCGGAGACTTTTCGTGGCCTATCTTTATCTTATTCATCGATATGTTTATAGAGATTGCCATGAAAGTCTTGACATGCGACTCATGTTCATTCCATTACTCTGAAACTACATGAGTGTCAAATACTATCTTCCTCAGTCAATTTAAGGTTATGTGTATTTGTATCATGGGTTGGAGTAAATGTATACTGTATACCTTTCATCTTCTTGCACCCACGATTTACGAATCATCTGTCGCATAACAGATCTGTTCCTCTTTGAAGCGCATGGCATTAAAAATATTTAAACTTCTTGGAACCAATCAATTATTGACCATAGTGTAAAGAAATATATTTATCTTTAAGAAACTTTGGATTATTTCGGCAGTGATGACCAAACATAATTATTCAATTTTGAAGCTAAGTTAATCTCATAACCCTTCAGTGCTTTAAATATCCTTTTCTCTTATACAGGCTGTCTTCTAAAAAACGGCCAAAGCCACAACTCAGTGAAAATTTAATTATTTTTTTTTTTTAATTGGGGAATATAATATACCCACGAAACGCTCTTTTCAGCATATAAAATATGGAGATACTACTTCCGGTTTTACCGGAAGTGACTTCATTGTCATTTTTTAAATAGCACCCTATACATTTTTTTCGAAATCTCTACTAAGCGTAAAATTTCACAAGTCAATATTTTCCCACCAATAACCCCCTTAACAACTTAATTCTTCTCGAGGTAAGACAAATTGCTATTAAATTATCAATTGTGCCGTGAAAAACAAAAACAAACACAAATGTCAACAAATCGACATTTAACATTAGTTTCACAATTTTTTTGCACTTTGTTTTGTTTTATGATGTTATAACAATAAAATCTCTTTTCATGGCACAACTGATAATTTAATAGCAACTTACCTTACCTCGGGAAGAATTAAGTTGGTAGGAGGGAGGTTATTGGTGGGAAAATATTGACATGTGACACATCAACGGAAAGGAAATTTTACACTTAGTAGATATTTCGAAAAAAATGTATAGGGTGCTATTTAAAAAAATGACAATGAAGTCACTTCCGGTAAAACCGGAAGTAGTACCTCCATATTTTATATTCTGAAAAGAGCGTTTTGTGGGCCAATATATATTCCTCAATTAAAAAATTAAATAATTAAATTTTCACTGAGATATGGCTTTGGCCGTTTTTTAGAAGACACCCTGTATATTAACAAGTAAGTTGAGAAACGATCATACAAAATAAATTCATTTTTAACTTATTTAAATAAAGTCAATGGTAGTTTCAGAATCGTTACAAATGCAGTAAACTCCATTAAAAATTAGCGTCAAGTAAGCGTGGTAAATCCAAAATGTTTAAATTTTATATTGGTTTCATATAAATTTCAAAGTAATCCATTGCCAGGTAAGGTAAGTGCATTAATGTCTAGAATGTGCGAAACAGTGGGCGAGTGGCATGTTTGTATTCTTAAAGAGATTTCTGACAAAATATTTTCGCAATTTACTCGAAATTGTTCCCAGAGAATTGTACTTTTTGTGATCGATTCTCAATTAAAATGCTTGTCTGATCATCTTGTTCATGGTGTAAAAGTCGAGATAAAGGTACCTAGCCATGTAGATTTATAGAAGTGATATTTTTGCGTACGTACATACCTTAATTTTTGAACACTGTTTTTTTTTAAAGATTATACAACATAAATCTCACCTATTACTTTTCATTATGAATCGACCTATTATTTTCTCTAAGTACTTTAAAAAAATTTTGGTGTTTATTATTTATCTACTCATAAATTAATAAGATAATATAAATACGACCATCAAATAAAAAAATTAAAAATTAAAAAAAAAAAAAATTAGTTGTTTATTTAAATTTACTTCAAATATTCAAAGGATACTTACCGAATATACAGTGTGTCTCACTTTTCACCACTACACCCCAATATCTAGGCAATTTGTTGATCGATTTAGATCAAATTTGGTATACTTCTTTTCTTTCAGATTGTGTTTAAAAAGTTATTAATAAAAATTTTTATACGCCTACTATGATCAAAAGAAATTGGCAAAAATTAGCAATTTATATTAGCGATTGAGATAGGGCTTTTGTTTTTAAAGATTCTTATTCAGCATGACCTAAAACGCCTGTATACCAAATTTCGTTAAAAAATATTCATTCTTTTTTTTTTTTTTAAAGTAATGAAAATCTAAGATTTCAATAATAGTAAATAATGTTGAGATATTTGATATTTTCTAAAAAAAAGTGTCCTAATGCTTAATTAGAGTCATTATATCACCCGACTACCAAGTTATGTAAATATCTGTCGACAAATAACTGGAATAGTAGGGTGATTATTATTGAAATCTTAGATTTTTATTACTTTTTTTTTTGAAGGAATGAATATTTTTTAACAAAATTTGGTATACAGGCGTTTTAGGTCATGCTGAACAAGAATCTGTAAAAACAAAAACCCTATCTCAATCGCTAATATAAATTCCTAATTTTTGCCAATTTCTTTTGATCATAGTAGGCGTATTTAAGTTTGAAAAAATTTTTTATTAATAACTTTTTAAACACAATCTGAAAGAAGAGAAGTATACCGAATTTGATCTAAATCGATCAACAAATGGCCTTGATATTGGGGTGTAGTGGTGAAAAGTGAGAAACACTGTATAAACAAATTACCCTTCAATTATTATACTATTAAATATAATTTGCAGTTTTATTTTAGGTATGGCAGAAAAATTATTTTTATTATTTGCATCGTCGTTATGAGCGTTGCAGGGGCAGCACAAGTTATCTCACCGGAATATATTACGTTCGTTGTTTTAATTTTTGTCAACGCTTTAGGAACAGCAGGAGTGTACCCATTAGCCTTTATAATTGGTAAGAGTATAAACAAAAATTAATAAAATTTGTTATGCTTGTGTTACAATAATATATAGAGGACAAGAAATAGAAATGACCAAGTCACAAAAAAACGTGACAAGGTAAATCAAAATATTTTTCTCGTGCCTTGTACATAACATGTGTTAATTGAAATGTCATATGTAGTATGTAGTCACGAATATTTGTCCATGATTTTCACGTAATATATAAATACTTGAAAATGGAAAAAGTTGTTTTCCAATGGCGTGCTTGTAAAAATATGTTGTAGGGCGAAACGTATTTAAAACCTCGTCGGTGGTGGCACTAAAAACAAACTTTAAAAACTATCATTTATAGCGAATTATAAAACAATTACCTTTTAACTAAGGTATTGCAACTTAAACATGAATGTATTCATAAGTACCGAAAGAAACATATAGGTGGCGAATAAGTTATCGGATAGGTCCCATCTAGCACTTATATGGTTTATAATCAAAATAATATTTGTTTTAACAGTAACATTTCCAAATTTAATACTTTTTAGGGCAATATAGAATATATTCGGTTTTAAGCTGTATCAATTTATACAATAAATTTTCACACTAAATTTTTGGGCCCTATGTCTTGGACATGTCACCGAGCAAGTAAGTAACTTACCATTGGCAAGGGCGCCGACTGCCGAGTAAAGGGGGGAAGACAAGGAGAGTTATTTTAATTTTCTATAGTATTAAGTTTAATCGAAAACAGAAAATTAGTCTTAAAAGTATTATTTTTACAAATAAACTCATCCACTAATCGATCTAAATCCGAATTGTCTTGCGAAGTCGGAATGAACATTTAAAATTGCTTAATGGTTTAGCCACACGGGTAACATGTTTTGAAGTTAGGTTTTTAGCCATCGGAAAGGACGTTCTGTCGCACTCGACAATAGCGATTGTTAACATCGTTTTTAAAAGTTTGATATACTCGGAAGTCAGATTAGCGAATTTTTACCTGCTCCAGCGCAAATGTGTATTGCTGACTCCTCACTACTTAAATAAGAAATATCGAAAATGTCAGTTCATAAAGGAGTTTTGATAAATTTCATCAGTTTCTAATATTTTTTATAGGAACGGATTGTCAAATATAATATTCCGTCGCACTTTCCTACAAAATTTAAGTCTCCACATTTTCCATACTGAAGTCGACACCCCTGATCATTAGAATATTACTTTAATGATGTTATGTTGATGTACGTAATAAATATAAAATATTCTGCATATTATTTGTAATCTAAATATATTGTAATGCATATTACTGACATTTTATCAGTAATATAGGTACTTATTATAAACAATATATTACCTATATATATTATTCGAATGACGATAGATAATACCAATAAAAAATTTGTTTTGTTTTTGTTTAATAATATTAATGACCTTTATGGTTGATAGTTATATATACAGGAGACAACAAGCACTTTATTTATTTTTTTGCATTTTAAAAATCGTTGGCAAGCTACATTTAATGTTATTTTCATTATGAGTTCATTCTTTCACTACTAAAACTTTATGTTTATGGAATTTCGTTCATCAACATTCACCTTGTATTGTATTCTGAAAATACAAACGTATATTGAGATATTGATTATATCTCTGTTGAGAATAGTTATTCAGCTATACATAAAAAAGTGGCCAGGTCCAGAAATCAGACCCAAATTTCGTAAGTATTTCGACGTGCAGAACCCGGATCCGAGGTACAAATTACTTAATTTTGCACCAATTTTTTTAATTCAAGAAAAAATATGTTGTTGACATTTTACGGCACTTTGTTGTAGTAGGTAAAACTCAAAGCTTTGAATGTCACAATGAACACTCTAAACAGTGGTTTCCATATGGTCACGAAGAATATATGTAAAAGTAAAAAGTGATAATGAGTACGGTGGTAACAAGGAAAGCAGCGAGGAAGATAGTGGTAACAATGAACCTGATAGTGAAAATGAAAACCTTTCATACGGTTCGGAGACTCCTCAACTATTAAACCAAAAGAAATTGAATGATCTTGTACAGGATTTGGAATTATCCAAGGATGGTGATGAATTGCTAGCCTCAAAGCTCAAAAGAACCACTCCTTTCAAAAGGAACAAAACTAAACATTTATCGAATAAGAAAAAAAGAGAGTTTGTAATTCTTTACAAGAGAAGAATTTATAGTTTACTACTGTTAGCAATATAAAGTAACTGCTAGGTGAATTTTATTTGTCAAGATTTGCCTTACGTGGATTACTGAGTAGTGAATAATACAAACATTAACAATATAACTCTATATTCCATTAAGTACATTAACATTTCAAACAGTATTCCAAAAATAACATATCTTTCTCTTTCGATAATAAATCAACACCCCCAAAAAACATTTCCCCTGTAACCACGACGACACGATCCTCTTTTTTTAAAGTTCAACCAAAGCCCGCTTGAACCCTGCTGCCATGGTCAGTTTGACGTTCACTGCCAATCTCCAATACCAACACAACAATAAATGGTTAACTAGTATAATTTACAACATCCGACCATCCTGACAAATGTTTGTCCTCAAACATAGTCGTTATATTTTTTTGGTTTATGAATGTTTCGTCTCGGTCGTTCTGACATCACAGCGGTGACTCTCGATGACTCTTCTTCAGGACCGTCATTAGGATCTGGCGACCAATTCTCATCCGAGTCTGAGTTTTCGTCTCCTTCACTTTCTTCTGCTACTATATTTTCCTCTGCATTCTCTGGTACATTAAACTCATCTTCATTTTCATCATCTCCAAATTGTTCATCGTCTTCATTATGGTTTCTGTAAATTTTCATTTGTGATATATGTGTCATTGTAGTTTGACTCGATCCACCATCCTCCTTATTCAATCGTTCAAGTGTATAGATATTCCCTGGTAACTTCTTAATAACAACAAAAGGTCCCCGAAATTTCAGTTGGGTTTTCGTTGGTTGTCCTGTAGCCACAGGTGATCTACGTATTGCTACAATGTCTCCTATCTCATATTGAACACCTTCATATCTTTTCTTATCGTAATATACTTTGTATTCTACCTGAGATTTTTCTACATTTTTCTTCGCTTTATTTCTTATTTCTTTACGATTTGGCTCTTGATGTTCGCAGTTGGCAATATTGACCAATCCTGCATTTTCAAAATTAGGATTGTAACCATATAGCACTTCAAATGGTGTACATGCAGTAGTTTTATTGATTGCCGAATTCATTTTCCTTTCAACGGAACTAATTGTCTTGTCCCATTTTTCATCTTCAAAATTTATTGTAGTTACAATAGCTGGTACTATGGATTTCATCCGATTTTCCGCCATTCCATTCGCTTGAGGGTATTTCGCAGCAATTAGTTTCGACTCGATATCATATCTGTTGCAAAACTCTTGAAACTGAGTTCCTGTAAACGCTGTACCTCTATCACTGACTATGGTCTTCGGTGCTCCATACTGGTTAACAAACTGTTCTATTTGATTAACTACTTCTTTTGACGTTGTACTCCTGGTAGGATATAATCTGACAAAACGGGAGAAAGCATCAACGATTACTAAAATGTGCATTTTCCCTGTGCTACTTTTGGGAAAGAGGCCCAAATGATCTACATGTAATTTTGGGTGGATGCAGTTTACCTGGTTTTTTACCTCCGGGCACTTTAGCCAGCAAACATTCAAAACATCCATTAATGTGTCGTTTTATGTACTTTCGTAGTCCTTTGAACCAAAGTTTTCTTAATATACTTGAGGCTGTTCTATCCAGTGACCAATGTCCCATCTGATCATGATATTTTACCACTGTCGCTTTCCTCATTGAATCAGGTATTACATAAAGCCACCTATCCTCTCCATTTACTTTCGTTCTTTTGTACAATCTTCCATTTTCTACCTGGTAATTTTGTACACGATTTTTTTCTTCTTTTGTTCGTTCTTGATCTTCCTTCTTTAAAATTTCCACTATTTCGCATAGTTTCGGATCACTTTTCTGTATCATTAAAATTCTGTCTTCTTCTTCGATTATCATGAACATATTTATTCTTCTATCATAAACATCCTCGATCATTCCTTCTGGATTAGGTTCTTCTACTGCCGCTCTACTCAGACTATCGACATGAGCCATTTTCTCACCTGCTCTGTGTTTAATGTCAAAATTGTACTCGGCTAGGGTAGCATACCAGCGTGCTATTTGGGGTAGTATCGTCTTTTTGGCATTAAGGTATACCAATGCTTGGCAATCACTTATAACCGTAAACTTGATTCCAAGGAGCAGATACCGTAGTCTTTCAACCATATGGAATTATTGGCCATACAATGGCCAATAATTCCAACTTTGAAGAGTGATAGTTTTTCTCTGCATCATTTGTTTTTTTCGAAACACAGTAGGTCAAATGCATTTTACTATCTGGCCCTTCTTGCAACATCATGCCAGCTACTCCCAAACTAGATGCATCGCAGTGCAATTCTGTTTTAGCTGTCGGGTCAAACAACTTTAATATTGGAGCTCTTTGCAGCGCTTCTTTCAACTTCAAAAATGATTCCTTCTGCGGCAACTCCCAGCAAAAATTATTCCTTGATTTTGTTAACTCCGATAACGGTCGTGTTAAGACTGCGTAGTTAGCTACAAATCTCCGAAAGAAACCTGTGAGTCCTAGGAAACGTTTAATTTCATGTTTATTTTTCGGCTCTGGAAACTCTTCAACTGCTCGTACTTTCGTGTTTCCTGGTAAAAGTCCTTGTCCCGTTAACTGAAAACCCAGGAATTTTACTGCCTGCTTACCAAATTCACATTTGCTTAACTTGAATGTCAACTTAGCTTTTTCAATTGCCATGAACACTTGTCGCAATTTGTTTAACATATCCGTCCAGTCTTTCGCGCCTATAAGGATATCATCTAAATACGATACTGCAACGGTATTTCTCAAAGGACCTAGAACAACAGTCATTAATTTTGAAAATTCAAATGGTGCATTCACAAGGCCAAAGCACATTCTTTCAAATTCTGCTGTACAATCCGGAGTTATGAATGCTGTTTTGGACTTTGACTCCTCATCTAATGGGATTTGTAAATACCCGCACATTAAGTCCAATGTACAAAACAATTTGCTACCCGTGAGTATTCCGAAACAGTCATCCATTTGTGGCATTGGAAAGTTCATCGGCACTGTTTGGCTATTCAATTTCCGAAAGTCTATAACAAGTCTTTTTTCTCCCGAACTTTTCGGTACCAATAGTACAGGGGATGCGTAAGACGAGTTAGTATCACGAACAATACCGCAATCACGCCATTCGTCTACAATATCCTTTATGATTTTTCTGTCCTCAAAATTTGTACGATAGGGCTTTGCACGAACCGGTACACCACTGTCCTTGATGTTAACTGTCATTACATCGGTACAACCTAATTCCTGTATATTTGTTGCGAAACAACCACGAAACTCATTAACTAAGTCCAAAAGTCTTTCTCGGTCACTCAAATTTCTAGCTTCATCCACCTTGAGCATGCTTAACGATATGGGTAAAAGCTTATCTGCACTTGTACTTCCACATTACATGCTGGAAATATAGGTAGCTGCCCTCTTTCTTTCCCCATCTGAACTTGCACAAAGTTAACTTTGTTTCTTTCCAAAAGCATATTTCTTTGAACGAACACTAATTTCTTTTCTCCCTTTTCTTTCCAGGTTAAATTTCTGAAAGGATCCTCATTCACATATCCAAAATACAGATTATCCTCCATTCGAACATATGCGATGTTTGGCAGCTCTGTAAATGTCCTACCTACTACTAGTTCCACCGGTTGAGCCTCATCAGGTACAACTGAAGCCTCCACCTGCTCTTCGACTTCGTCTAGCTTTATTTTTAACATGGTTGACCATTTACTCTCGATCGCCTTCTCACTTCCAAATCCATATAACTTTCTAGATACTGGTGTACACATAAGTTTATTTTGGTTGACCACCTTTTCTGCCAATGTACAAACTGCACTTCCGGGATCTATGAATCCAGTTAATTTTATATCTTGGTTTATGATAATTTCCTGTATGAATTTCTGCACTGTTTCTGGATTTCCTCCTTCGCACACTAAAGCTTGGGTGTTTCTGACTTGATTTGAATTCGGTGATGTTACCTCTCGTGTTACCTCCTCTTTGTCCTGAGTTCTTGCATTGTTTGGAACGTTGCTGTTAGAATGACTCACCCATTTTGGACAATTTCTTTTGAAGTGCCCTTCCTCGTGGCACTTAAAACAAACAACTGACCTTGGTGTTCTATTGGAATTCACGAAACCTTCGTTTGACCTGGTGACCTCTCTTGATGTGTCAATATTCCTAGCAATTGTGCCAGTCTGATTAAAAATTTTGAATTGACTTCCTCGGTTACTGCTCGCACCATTTACAAATGATTTTACCTGGACTGGTTTATTTTGATTACTGACTACATGGTTTGCTTTATTGTGTATTTTTTCAAAATAAACTATTTCATGTAATAACTCATCGACATCTTTCGGTTTTGCAGCTACCAGACCCGGTATGTTTTCTTTATTGTATAAGCCAATTAAAACTTGCTCTTTAATTTCATCAAAATCATATTCCAGGGCTTGACATAAGGTGACTTTGTCATGGAAATATGAGAATATACTTTCAGTCCTGCCTTGTAGTCTCCTTTTCATTCTTTCCCAATGCTCATCCTTACTTGCTTTTACTTCAAACGTCTTCCGAAACTTCTGTTTAAAATCATCAAAGTTCTTTATCTCTTTTGCCTTTTCAGTAAACCACATTTTAGCTGTTCCAGTTAAATGTAATTTCGCTGTTTCTAGCTGGAATTCTGGCGGCCATCGATGTAGTAAAGCTGCACTCTCGATACTTTCCAACCAATCTATAGCTACTTTTCCTAAACATTCACCATTGAAATTGTGTATACTATGACTAAAATCAGGCATTACATGAAAAGAAGGTTGTGGACTCGCTCGATTTTCTAAAATCTTGAAAAATTTATCCTCACTTGCCATACGATTATGTTCCATCATTGCCATCATAGCCATGAATTTTTCCATAACATCTGTGCTTTGTGACGTGCTTTGTGACTGCAAGCCGCCACTTGGATACTCTGATTTGTCTTCATTACCCATGTTTACCAAATTTACTGTTTCAAAGTGTTTATATAAACTTTTATGCTGCTTCAAAAATTCAAACAATATTGTGCTGTCCCAACGATCCACAAACGCACCACTGCCTTTCCAGCCACGATCAAACACGTGCTATACAGCTACGTCGTAGAGGTTACTCACAATAACCCCGCCAAATCTTCTGCTTGAATAACAAAGTTTATCTACTTTCCTTTACTCTTCAGTTCCAACTTAATGTTCCCAGTAATATTCACTTTTAAACTCAGTTTTCTATCCCGCTTCTGAATTATGTTAGCAATATAAAGTAACTGCTAGGTGAATTTTATTTGTCAAGATTTGCCTTACGTGGATTGCTGAGTAGTGAATAATACAAACATTAACAATATAACTCTATATTCCATTAAGTACATTAACATTTCAAACAGTATTCCAAAAATAACATATCTTTCTCTTTCGATAATAAATCAACACCCCCAAAAAACATTTCCCCTGTAACCACGACGACACGATCCTCTTTTTTTAAAGTTCAACCAAAGCCCGCTTGAACCCTGCTGCCATGGTCAGTTTGACGTTCACTGCCAATCTCCAATACCAACACAACAATAAATGGTTAACTAGTATAATTTACAACACTACTCTTATATGTGTGTGAATAATCATCCAAACGGAGCCTCAAGGCAGTTCTATCTACTTCGTAACAATAACGAGTACGCACCAGATTGCACCTGTTGCAAATAACTTGCTCAACTGTTGAATGAAAGACTCCCAAAATACAAAATACGAGTATAAAAATAGTTCTCGAGGGAGTAAATTTTACAATAATTGGCAAGTTTGTGGAGATCTTAACATTTTATAGGTATATGATTCTGAAACAAAAGTCGAATGTCGTGAGACATCCCTGTTTTCTATGTAAAGGGGATAGCAGATGCCGGTTGAATCATCATAAGGAAACAGTTTAACCAAAAATAAAAACGCGGAATTTTGGATCTAAAAACGACATTAAGGAATCGTCAAAAATTCTTCTCCCGCCCAAGTGAGACGAATATATGACAGCTGTTGGTTACTCAAAAGGGAAAACCCCGCAAAAGGGAAGAAGCCTAAAAGAAATTCTCTTACCGTTCGAAAATAAAAGGATGTGTCATCATAGGAATCATAAGTTTGATCTAGTCCATGATGCTTGTCTTTATGATCCTTATTACATAAATAACTATTATGTTAATCTACCTACTGAAGACGAGGGGGAGAAGAATAAGACGTTCAATCACCAATTCAATTCACATGTAATTGCAAAGAAGGAAAAATTCTCATATCAGATATATGATATACATAAATCTGATATGAGAATTTTTCCTTTTTTGCAATTACATGTGAATTGAATTGGTGATTGAACGTCTTATTCTTCTCCCCCTCGTCTTCAGTAGGTAGATTAACATAATAGTTATTTATGTAATAAGGATCATAAAGACAAGCATTATGGTACTAGCCGTGAAGATCATCAGACGAGGCGTTAGCCGAGTCTGATGACACGGCGTGTACCATAATGCGTGTTTTATGATCCAAATTACATACAAAATTTTATCTGGTGTGGCATATCAATGTAAAATTATATTTTTCTAAAAATTTAAAATTTTGTATTTTTAAAACGATGGCAGGTGCATTAAGTTATTTATTTAAAAAATAGTAAGTGACCTGTGCCTTACCGTTTCCTTGACAACGCATCAACAAATTATTTATTTAGCTGTCAAACACTGCTATAAGTTGCAAATTGAATATATATTGAACGAATTAAAACATTATATGGTGATTATGATGAAAGTTTACCCTCCGATTTGGAAGAAATTGCAGGAAATGTCGTAGACTCTCTTTTGCCTGAAAAATCACGGCTTGTATATGAACCTGTGTTTGCTCGTAATGAGGAATGGTGTACCAGTAAGAACACGAAGAATGTGATGATAAATGAAGGTTCAGTTTTAATTGCTCTTTTGCAATTTATAATAATTAATTAAGTTAAATTGTATTTTGAATAAAATTTTTTGATCTAGCACATATATTTTCTTAATGATATACAAAATAAGGCTGGCTAGTTGGCTTTGACCAGTGCCATTACACACACACACACACACACACACACACATATATTTTCTTCTAAACTTATTTTATTGATGGTAAAGATATAGAATTTTTACACAAGTCAAATAAAATTATTGTAATAGTACTTTTTGAATTTCATTATGGTACTAGTACTTACTGGAATTTCATTATGATCCTTGTACCATAATGAACTTACTTATGTCACTATAAACAAATGACATAATGATGTCATTATGACATGCCACCAGATAAACTAGTAAATAACTTTCACCTACTCCTTCATATCTGTTTGCATGCCTGCACGTCGTGATTCTATTTTCGTAGTCAGTACTTTCTAACATCGTGATCAGTTTCTTCTTAGCACATACGAAAATCAATGTTTAGAGTGTTTCTTGTCAATCACTTTATTCTTTTTTATGATATATTTGTGTTTTATGTTAACAATTTATATTTGCAGATTTTAACAAAATTTGTTGTGCATGAACCAAATATTATAATTGTCTAATAATATAAAATTCCAATAATATTAAATGTCTTTATTTAGTATAAATTGAACTATCAATCAATAAATCAATTCTACGTTTTTTATTTTAGGAGTCGAAATGGTGGGAAAAAAGAAAAGAGAAGTAACTGGCATTGTATTGAATTATTTTTATGCAATAGGAGAAGCCGTAGTTGCTCTCATAGCATGGTACACCAAGGACTGGATACATCTACAGCTAATTGTATCTGTCCCATCTATATTATTCATAGGATATTATTGGTAAATATATTTTTTCAGATGTCTGGTGATCTTTGGCTAATTTAGAGATTTTTCACTTCGAAACTTAGATTCACTTCAATATGTAAAAACAACACAATTAAGAACATCAATAATCTTCAGCAGTACGGCGTTAACGAATGAATGAGATTTAGTTGATTAATTGAAATGAAAATGAAATGAATATTTAATTTTGTAGCTCCTGTGCTACAGATAGTCTCAACAAAGACAGTTAAAATTGCTTATAAAACCGCCGTGCTAAAATATAAAGAGATCCATTTGATGCCATATATCGTGAAATCTTTATTATATATCGTACAGACGATGTCTGTTAAAGTGACGTTATGGAGCTTTAGGGCAAAGAGAGGATACCTATCTCATTTTTTCATATTGCCAGATGAGGAGTTTTTGTTGATATAAACTGTATTTTCCACTACAGTTTTTGATCCAGTTCTACTTCATTTCGCTGATGTGTATTGTGTAACGATTACCCTAACATTATTATCTATAATACCTGTTTACTTGGAACATATGAATCGTCTTGAATTTAATTATATACCTAACCTGTTTCAGGATTATTCCGGAATCTGTAAGATGGCTTTTGGCCAATGAGAAGAACGACAGAGCTAAAAAAATAGTTTTTAAAGTGGCTAAAGTCAATAAAGTGATATTGTCTGAGGAGCTCATGGATTCTTTTAAAGAGGAGACGCCTCTAACAGTAAGATTATCTTCACAAACTATTCTTCGATTACCGAAGCTCATGTACAGTCTCGCCTAATTTTAATATATATGACGTATACTACTATGTTATAAAACTGCAGTATAACAATGTATCAAACGGTATACAATAACTAGTACTGTATTTTTATACTTCTAAGTAAAAAAAAAATAAAAATGCCTTGGTGGAAAACCATTTGTCACTTCACCTACCTCATTTATGGCACTTCATTATGTTGCTATGTTTGCTTCCACTGAAAGATCTTCATAGGAATATATTCATGCTACTAAGCGACACATATTCACGAATACGACAGCTTCAAACCTGCCGTTTTTAAGCATAACTTAAAATTTCAAATGGAAATGAGAATTGGGAACGTCAAGTCATAGATGAATTAAATTAAGAATAATGTAAATCAGAAAGCTATAATTACTGATATTATCACTTGTTGCGTGTTTACATCCAAAGATGAAGAATAAAAGAAATGAAAGATATCGAAGAACAAACGGCAGTTACTGGAGCGATACTAGTGGTAGTAGCGATACCGAATAGAAAGACTTTGAAAAGAAACAAAAACTGTAAACTAAAATAAAAAACCGTTTGATGTAAAAATATAAAATTATACTTGAGTTTAATACAGTCTTCGTATTCGTATATTATATGGTTAATTCTACAATGGTAGTACAAATCATAAAATGTTAAAAAAACAATTCTATACAAGCATAACTTTATCCTCATCTTAAATACTTATAAATTATATCACTTTATATAAAAAAATCAATTCTAATACAAACATAACTTTATTCTCAACTTAAATACTTATAAATTATATCACCTTATTCTCAATTTTAGACTAAGGGACCAATAGAGGCGAAAGACAGTGAAAGAATTCTTCCCGTAGTAAAACAGATGATATCATCAAAAAAGTTATTACTAAGGTTCGTAATAATGTATTTCATATGGGCAGTAAATGCATTTATTTATTATGGACTTTCAATCAATTCAACAAGTCTAGGAGGAAATAAATATGTAAATTTCGCCTTGGTGAGCCTAATAGAAATACCAGGTTACACGGTAGCTTGGATTTGCATTCAAAAACTGGGTAGAAGAATAGCTCTTGTAGGCTCCCTCTTGTTGTGTGGAGTTACATGCACGTTAACCATTTTTGCAGCAAATAGTGAATACGATTGGGCTGTTATAACATTATTTCTGCTCGGAAAATTGGGAGTGACATCATCATTTGGCGTTGTTTATGTTTATACTGCTGAAATGCTACCGACAATAATCAGAAGCGGAGGTGTAGGCACTGCGTCCACTGTAGCTCGACTTGGAGCCCTCTTGGCTCCATTTGTTCCTTTGCTGGTATGGTATAACTAATTGTTTTAAATTTTACGTTCACATAAACTAAATCAGCAGAGAGCATAAGAATCAAGCAGATACATAATTTTAATTCAGAAAGATTAAAACTAAGTTGTCTTTTGAATATATCTTTATTTCGATAAGAACAAACGTAAAGACACTGCCTAAGTTGTTACATTAGAACTTAAAAACAATTAAAAAAATAACAATAAATTTTCGCTAACTCGCATTTATTGTCAAGCATATAGAATAAGTTGAGAAGGTAATTTTTATTTAATACATTTAATCTACAGTTAGTAGCTAGACAGTAAACTAGGCAGCAGATTACTGGACAACCAGCATAATCCACTCACTATTATGTTTTTAATTTCAGGGATTATACTATACTCCCTTACCGATGTTATTATTTGGAGGAGTTGCAATATTGGCTGGATTATTAGCTATAAAATTACCAGAAACATTTGGAATTAAATTGCCTGAAACAGTTGAAGAAGCCGAAAGTATTTAAATGTTGTTTACCTCATGTTAGTCATGTTGTACAGTCGGGGTTATAGAAACATAGACCAGGTCTTGAAGCTCATTTGAACGATTAAAGGTTTGTTTTACCAGCGTCGTAGCTAGGGGTTCGCCACAGAGGGGGCTGCCAGGGGCGCAGACCTCAAAGAGGCGCAGCAGGCTCCTAAAACACAATGACCTTGCCTTCGGCGCATGGGTGGAGGCTTTCGCCCCCCACGGCACCTGGAGCTCATGCCCCGTGTACACAGCAGTTTACCTCTGAGCCTCCTCTAAATTTACATTACGAGCCGCCACTGACGGGCACATTAGGAAAATTGGCACTTACACAAAATAAAACACGAAAGAGAATTTTTTGGGGGCGCAAAATTCGAATCTTGCCGTGGGTGCTCATGACCTTAGCTACGGTGCTGTGTTTTACACTGGGCAGTGGGCAAACGTAAGTGGTCCGTTTTCTATAACCACGACTATTGCCTATTTAAAAGTTAGTCCTATGGAATTAAAATGTGTTTTTATGTTTTGTAGAATTTTACATCAAATTATATTTAAGAACTTTTTTTTATTTATTTATTTATTTATCAAATGGCATCGTTGCCATGGTTTTAAAATTTATTATGGGAACAAGACTACGACCATATAGGATAGACCCCGCTTGCTTACGTTTTGCGTCTACAATCGTAGAAGGGAACAATAGCGGGTAGGGGGAGACGAGTAGAATTCGTTACCATGGGTGTGTATCATTTATATAGGGGGCCAATATCGGCAAATGCATTTTGTAAATAAATTGTAGAATAAGCAGCTGCTGTTTTCAATTGTACGTCCTCTACTTTCGATCCCAAAGCATCTAACCAATTTTTTTCTTGCATGAGACTCTTTAGGAAACACAACAAACATTTAACAGAAACATTTTACTATCCCTTTTCTACGTTCATAATTTATGTTTACTTACCTGTGGAATGGTCGACCACGTCCCTTATCACAATATTTTCTACAAATAACACATTTATTCACCATTCTGAACAATAAATACACTTTAACAACTCAAATACAAACAATTTACAGAAACAAAGTGATCAAATAGCAATACGGCGAACAAGCATGTCATAATAATTGTCAGTAATGTTAAAAGCTTGTACAACAGGGTTGCCAATATGTTCTTAGAAATTAATTGAAAATACTTCATAAAAGTAGATTGACAGGCAACTCATGATGACTTTTCACGATATAAACTAAGAATTTTTTTTGTCTTTTTAGTGGTAATTATATAGCGTTAAGTTTTGAAAGACAACAGGTAATTTAATGATATTTAGAACATTCTTATTCTAACTTTCCCTAAAATTGCCATTAAATGATACAATTTGGCACAAATGCATCGCTTACTACCCTCCGTTCCCCACCGTTATTCTTCCAATCATCGGAAACGTAAGTAAACGGGGTCTATTCCTATATGGTCGAAGGAACAAGAGGACTCTATATATAGGTATATATGGAATGTTATGTTAGATTCTCAGAAATCACTATTTTTAGAAAAAGTAGAAGTTTGAAGATGATAACCGATGTAGTAAATATCTCTTTGCAGAGTGCATAAAACTGAAGTAAAGTTTGAGGGAATAGATCAAACTACAACAGATAATAATAAATTTCATTATTCGATCTTAATAGAAGGATTATTTTTTATTTTTTATACAGATCTTCTCATATTCTGGAGATTTTAAGAGTATCAACGTTTGTATGGAAGTGTTCAATGAATTCCTGTGCGCACACAACTAATATGTAGCAGGTACTTACCTACTTGATTTAGAGACCCGGTACTATGGTGTACGAAAACTTATGGATATATGCATTTTTTAATTTATAACAAAATAACAAAATAGAAATTAAAAGTACTACCTATAATATCAATAATTACCTATTATACCTATGTTTGTACACTTTTGGTATAATATATTTCTAAAACGCTAAAAATCAAAGATGAACAGGCTGTAATTGGCAAACAATTTTAATATTTTATTTATTATTTACCAATCCTCATCCATTTACCGATTTACATATAAAAATGTTTTTCATCAATTGCCGTAAAAATTACTGATGACTAGTCACTAGACAAAAGGTTAGCATGATACAGGCGGGGCTCGGTCAAAAACAGTCAAGAAAACTGTAACAGCATTCATAGACAGCAACTAGTGCGTTGGCGGGGAACCGAAAAGCTTTCTCCTTTCGACCCATCAGAGTATAATTTTATGCGACCTTTATAGTGTAGTTCATATTTCTAAAGCAGGGAAAAAATGCCGCATTTACAAAACAGAAAGGCGGCCTCTTTAACGTTCAATGAAGGCACGTGCTCCTTTGTCGGGAATTTTTTATCTGCCGTAGAAATGTGAACTCTTTTATACAGACTTATTCGTTAGGTCATTTTATAAAGGAATTGAACTTTACGACACTCTCCATTGGTCGGGACAAAAAATATAGAGAAAATAAGTGAAAAATCATGAAAAGTTGATGTACTCCCTTATTATATCGAAACTAGTAATTTGTTGTATTTGTAAGCGTAACTTCAAATACTCATGTGCAGGATTAACTATTGTCGAAGTTAAATCTATTGCTGCTAAACCAGGTTTAAATTGGACCTGCGCTGATTGTGCTCTAATAGGAGTACTTTTATTGTATCATCTTCATCAAATTCTTCTAATAAAATTTAAAATTCTGATAAGATATATTCGCCCCATATCCTCTTCTGAGAGTGAACGTCGAATCATACGCCTTCTCGATGTTGGGGGTACCGACTAGCGGAATGCTCAGGCGGTCGCCGGCCGCGCGCCCAGATAGGATGCTAAAATAGTATAGTCCGTATAGTTCGTGCTCCTTTGCACTTATTAACAAAAAGTGCAGACCAAAGATGAAGGCTTCCCGAATCTGTATGTGTATTAAAATAATTAAAACATATTTGTAGACAGAAACGGCCAATGAAATTGCCGCAAATGTCATTCTCGTGCAACTGTAAAGGATGCTTAATTATATGCCATCGGATATCGTCGTATTTTGACTAGACTCCTATAGTTTATCCAAAGTCAATTGAAACACTTTTTTTTCCAAGCGTTGTTATATTTTAAAAGAACCGACAAAGTACCGACTACCTTTAAGGTGGTGCAGATCAAACATCAGTGTCTCAACTGATATTGGATAAACTATACCAAGAAACGAAAGTCAACTGAACTTGCAGCATTTTATTCTGTTCTTATTTAGACGCACTGATCTGAGTAGTATAAGTCTGGTTTTGGGCAGCGAGCGGAGGACTGACTCACTTCATAGCGATATGAAGTTAAGCCACAGCTACCGCGTTTAGTACTTGGATGGTGACTATATCCACGGAAAGACGCGGTCTCGTTTCCCTATTTCTAACGGCTTGTATATCAGCTATATCGCAGAAGCAATACAACTGTAGGCGAGAGGTGTATTGAGGATATACCATCCTTCGGAGAGGATGTAAAGCAGTCGGTCCCTTGTCTATTAAATGTTAGGCAAGTAAAAAATCCCTACTCTTAGTAAGATAAGAGGTTCGGCAAAATTTCCAGGTTGGGAGTTGCTCGTCTCCTGGCGTCGATGATAGGCCCTGGTAGCGGAAATAGGCCGACGTTAAATAAGTGAATAATAAAATAATAAAGTCTGGTTTTGAGGCATGGCCAATGGCCATGTAATTGCCGGACAACTTGACGACATATCTCAGTGTTATTATAGCGGTCAAGCGGTCTCTCTAGTTTCCTTGGTGATCTTTGGTGGGATGTGACGACTGAATTTTGCAAGGAGCTGGTGGCATTAATTAGACTATACTTAGTCGGTCTTTTTGCTGGATGGATTACAATCTAATTCACTTTGTAGACGATACATATAAGCAATAGATTTAGTATGAATTTCCGAATATTTTACCTAAAACATTAATAGCAGGTAACAAATTCTATTGATCGGAACATACAATATAGTTACCTCTACTATTGTGGAACATTCCAAATATCTGCCGAATTATAGACTCGATCAGGATTAAATTCATAATTGTAATGTAGCGGGTAAAATCTAGTCGATTTGAATTGAGCAGGCCACCAGGCTATGTTTCTCTTCTGTCCTGCGGCTCATCAACAAGGAACAACGGAACGTTACAACTGTACCTTTTTGAAATCATTAAAGTAATGGACCACCATTTTTAATATTTTAACAAGAATTAAAAAAACGTTTTGCTGGCTGCTTAAAGCTGCGACAATTCATGCAATATATTATATCTTTAAATTAAAAATCAGTGCTGACTATCTGCGTAGTTCTGCAGCACTCAGCACTGGTTGAGAAACCGCCATTTAGATAGAAGATAGAAATACCTATTAAACCAATCAAGTTAATCAACGTGACGTCCACTCCAAATGTTGGCACCATACATATCTACCTACATGAATGAAGTCAGAAGGGTGACGGTACTTCGGTTGTTATATAGTTACAATGGAAAAAAAGTATTAAAAATACACTATTCACAATAGAAAGTCTACTTCAATAATAACCAATATTTCGTAAAAGTAGCAAAACATGATAGTAACCAGTAGCCACTCGTCAAAATTGGTTTTTAACCGTTGTTGTGGTTACAGTAATAGTAACCGTGTACTCAGTGGATTGTATTTTGGCGGTTTGACGAAAAAGAGATCTACCTTATTTTTTTTAAATCCTAAGAGCAGGGCAGAAAAGCAGATGTTGATGTTTCTAAAAGCCGTTTGTGTCCGTATACCGAATATAATAAATTAAAATAATTAATAGTTATTTATGTATCAAGGCATTAAAGTTAATCTTTTTATCATGAATGTGGAGTTTAGTAGCCGAGACCCGTAGGGCCGAGGCAAATAAACCACATGAGTGATAAAAAGGAACTTTAATGCCGTGGTGCATATTACATTTTTTTTAAATCCAAATACTATTAAATTAAGATTAATTAACTATTTTTTAAATGATTTTCAGTGACATTAATAAAAAGAAATGCCATCATTATTTAAAATTTTAAGTGACCTTAGGAAAAGTCATAATTATTTTTAAATGTCAAGTCGGAATAACTTTTTATAAGAAAACCATTATTTTTAGCATTACAATAGTGATAATACAATTCTGAATTTAAAAAACTGTATTTATTTATCTGTCACCTCGGCCAACTACGAAAATCGTACAATAATGGATTACTTTAATGACTATTTCTATCACTTTAATGACGATTTTGAGGTACTTACTTTAATGCCGATTTAAAAAAAAAATGTACCCTACCCTACCATGCATTATCCCCGTGGTTGGTGTAACAGCATATTAAATGGTGACAGCCAAGCCCAAATGCAAAATTGCTTTTGTTTTGTATTTGGCTAAAATCAGTAACAGCTAATTTTAAATGAAAGGACTGTAAATGCAAGATCTACTTAGAAATTAATTTAATAGGTAGGTAGGTAACTAGAAATAACTTGCCATTCTGATTGATTTGAATATTCACCGGTAGGTAGGTATACTCTGGCTAATGAATGTTAGTCGTTGCGTCATCACTGGTAATCGTATGGATCAAGGCGGCCGATTATACCAGTGGCGGCGATGAAAAGTTAAATGATAAAATTATTAAACACTAAATATTATTATTAATTAACGTATTGCTATTTTGGGAGAGCAAATACGTGTAAATGTTGAGAAATATTATGGGCAGGCACCTCCTGACCTAAACTTTCAGTGTATACTTGCCTTCACGTTTGTTCTAATTGTTCTAATGTTTTAGACTGTTTAAAAATTACATTTTTCGCATTTTGACAAATAATACGCTATTTTACTAAATTCAAATTCGTTTAATAAAGTGGCACTTTCTTTCTGTTCTTATTTGGGATTTACGGCGACACTTCTGAACATTACCCAGAAGTGTGGCCGTAAATCCCAAATAAGAACAGAAAGAAAATACAGAAAGATGCCACAAATAACTTTTAGAAAAGTGGCACTTTATCACATAGAAATGTCACTTTAATATTATAGTAATGTCAGTGTTAATAAAAAACAGTTTGACAGAAAGTTATTCATTTAAATATTGGAACCATTGTTATATATACATTAAAAGTGCAATTATTGTATGAAAAAAACTAAAATATGTATAAAAATAGCCTTAAAAATACGCTAGCATTACACTTTCATCAGTTGCGTTTTTTTTTGTCATCCTCCACTTACAAAATATTTCATTATACCTTTACAATCTCATATTAGTAAAAAAAATATCATTGACCAAAACTGCAAAATTAATCTTATAGATGCTGAAAATAACAATTTATTTTATATTGACCTCAAATTTTTTTGTATACTGTAAAAATATTATAGCCTGCTTATTCTTGACACAAACGAACGTCTATGAGTGAAACCAGTACCGCGTAGTAAACGCTCAGACAAACTTGCATCCACCTTTGTCTAACGCATAGCGTGCGAGAGACGCATTTCTGTTCAGTAGGTGGCGTTATGCCGACGACGTTCGGGCCTATATCAGTTTGATAAACACAGTGCGCGTGCAATAAAGACAGCATTTAGATTGCAATGTCTGTGATACATTCAATCAGTTGTGACGCAACGACTAACATTCGTTAGCCAGAGTATACCTACCTATAGCCTATAGTTAAAGATAGCACAAAGGGATAATAGGAGACAATAGGAAATACCGATGTCCAGTTTGGTCACATTTAACCTTGCTATAATTTACGAAAGTCTATATTTAATCAGGGGTATAAATAAATTAATAATTAACCATACCTATTAATTTAAATAACGGACTCAGACAGCTATATGTAATTATATACTTACATTTTGAAAAACCATGCCACATGCTAGTGGTGTCTTGTGTGAATTTTTGTTGAGGTAAAGTGGAATGATGTAAAAAAACTAAAAAAAGTGTAAATTTTACTGCAATATTTACCAAATGCTCTGTATATTTCCCCTAAAGCCGGATTATGTATACCTACTGCGACTATAGTATAATACGGCAAACGTTTTATTTATATTACCGTCTCACAAATATCTAGTTTGTACACGGTTACAAACTATAAATATATTTGTCCAAGATAAAATATTATATTATAATATATAAGCGTAGCCATCGGGAATACTAGGAAGGCTACGATATAAGTTGTATTTGTCAGCCGGAACTTTCTATGTAAAAGGTGTCCAAATTTGAGGTTGCTTTTTGAATTACCCGCCATTTACAGTATTAAATGTTATTTGTCGTGTTGCATGTGACATTTGTGAAGTAAAAGCATTGCGGTGTTTAGTTATGGAACGCTATACGCTGCATTAATGCCTATTTATAATGAAAACCTATCACAAATATAGGGAAAGTATCGCGGAAATGGTTAGAATTAAAATGCCATATGGAATTTGGAAAAAACAATGCTCCATTCAAAACTACTGTTGCAAAGTTAATAAAGAAAGTTAAGGAAACTGGTATAGTACAGGATGCAAAAAAACGTGTTTACCATCGTAATGGTCGTTCACCAGAAAACATTGCTGCTGTTAGTGAAAGTGTTGTGGAAACTCTAAAACATCAATTCGTCATCGGGCACAGCAATTGCACATTGAAAAAAATAACCAGAGGAGGTCACAGCCCTTATGATGTTTTCCATTATTAACCGCCATTGTTGTACTTCACCTTAAAATAAAAATATCGAACGATATAAGTAATGCATGTGTTTTATTCCAAATTCAAAAAGCAACCTCAAATTTGGACACCCTTTATAACCCAAATTTATTCTTAGTTTGTAAACTTGGCATAAACCCAAATAATAACTTTGGCATAAACCTACATTTATGCAATTTTAGGTAAAAGAAGAAGAAGCAGAGCGCAGGCCAGAGGATGCAAGTTTGGGCCTTGGGGTTATGTTATGTTTGTAAAGTGCCAAGGAAAGTAACAAAGATTTGAATTGAATTTACTAAATTCTTAAATATGGCTTCAAAGGTATCATTATTATCATTAAATGAAAAGCATTTGTTTTACATTGTCATTTGTTACAGTCCCTTAAAACACTAAATATCTTTCAAAAACCAACAATTTTCGATAAAGGATTGGGAGCGCTACTTCCAGCAGCTTATAGAAAATTTTATAAAGAATGGAAATTAACACAACCCACTGCAGTACATTATATACCAGAACCTGGAAAATGGAAAAGAGATGATGTAACGGGCGAGGTGTATGTGTTTTCTTTATTATTATTATTTTTTTTAATACAGTCCAGCTTATTAAGTACCTAATTACCTTATTTGTCATTAGGAAATAAAACTGTACGTCTTCTAATTTTATTTAATCAATTTATATATACCAGTGTGTCTCACTTTTCACCACTACACCCCAATATCTAGGCCATTTGTTGATCGATTTAGATCAAATTTGGTATACTTCTTTTCTTTCAGATTGTGTTTAAAAAGTTATTAATAAAAAATTTTTTCAAACAACACGTTGACGACCGCTGTCGACGAGGCTGTCGATTAACCAAAATCGGTCTCCATGACCGGCATTATTTTCTTCATGTTTTGGTTTGGAACCTAAATAAATTTTTATTTTGTAATAATTTGGATTGATTCACTTATTTTTGTGCGCTGCAATTAATATTTTTGTGTGTGTACCATGTAGATACCACACTGTCCCAAGGGTAGATTTTACCTATTGGGACCGTGTGATACTATTACTCTAAAAATATTTTTATTTGTCTAAATAAAATAGTATTTGTCTAAATAATAAATTTATTTTAATGTCTTCTTATCATAGAATCGTTGAAACAATTTTTTTTATATTTGGAGATATTGTTGATATCTGCCAAATGTTGACTTATAATCTCAAAAAATATGCATGGTATTTCTAACCCGCTAATATTAGTGGGCCACCCACTATCTAACGTATCCTATGTATTTAGCATTATAACGTGCGTTCTGAATTAGCCACGGACATGAATATAAAAGAAAGGTGCGTGTAACTTAAAGTTACCACACGGTCCAAGGGGACATTAAAGGTGTGTTAACTTCCGTTAACACGCGGTCGTCAACGTGTTAAATACGCCTACTATGATCAAAAGAAATTGGCAAAAATTAGGCATTTATTTACAGATTGAGATAGAGTTTTTGTTTTTACAGATTCTTGTTCAGCATGACCTAAAACGCCTGTATACCAAATTTCGTTAAAAAATATTCATTCCTTCAAAAAAAAAAAGTAATAAAAATCTAAGATTTCAATAGTAAAAAATAATAAAAATTGAGTTATTTGATATTTTCTAAAAAAAAGTGTCCTAAAGCTTAATTAGCGTCATTATATCACCCGACTACCAAGTTATGTAAATATCCCACAATAAATAACTGGAATAGTAGGGTGATTATTATTGAAATCTTAGATTTTTATTACTTTTTTTTTTTTGAAGGAATGAATATTTTTTAACGAAATTTGGTATACAGGCGTTTTAAGTCATGCTGAACAAGAATCTGTAAAAACAAAAACCCTATCTCAATCGCTAATATAAATTCCTAATTTTTGCCAATTTCTTTTGATCATAGTAGGCGTATTTAAGTTTGGAAAAATTTTTTATTAATAACTTTTTAACACGTTCCCTGCCGAGGCACATTTGCTTGTTTTGACTATCAGGCCATGTAATTTTTTTATTTTTTTTCCCAGAGGCCAATGTTGACATTGCATAAAGTACAACAAAACTAAATGAATACTAGTGAAAATTTTGAAGAATTACTCATATAGGATTCAGCATTAATTTTTTTCTCTCTCGGTCCAATAGACCGAGTCGGCGTGTAGCGATTTCAATTTAGTTTGCGCCGACTCGGTCTGGTATGCGGTCTGAGTTGTTCTGTCGTAACTTGTTTATCACATAGTTGTATTATAATTTTTGATTAATTTACCAAGAGATGTTTTTGTTTAAATAAAATTGCAACACAGAAATCTGTAAAAACTAGACTCAAGCTCAAATCGAGCGCACCCCAATATACAAATTCCAAAGTCAAAACTGTATGGTGCGAACTTGTCCCACACGCCAGCTCTGTCTGTTCCCGTGTTTATTCTTACGAAATAACAGACCTACGGCGCTTAGAACCTTAAAAACTATTTCGGTCTTTTGGACCTAGTTGGCGCGTGGGACAAATTGTATCTCAGTCTATTTGACCGAGTTTTTAAAGTTAGAATACCTACTTCTCGGTCCTCTAGACCTGTATGGCAGGGAACGTGTTAAACACAATCTGAAAGAAAAGAAGTATACCAAATTTAATCTAAATCGATCAACAAATGGCCTAGATATTGGGGTGTAGTGGTGAAAAGTGAGACACACTGTATATATATGTACATATTATGTAGTACCTAATATGTATCTAAAAAATGTCTGATAACTTATATTCAGTATACAGTAACCAATATTCGTCCTACAGGATAGCGAAAATTGCTTTTATAATTCTAGGCATTTGTATAGCTTTTTGCAAAATAACCCTGAATTTTTTATCGTATTAATAATTTTTATTGCTTGATGTTTCCTACATTTCATTGTGACGTTCTTAGCATGGTCTTTAGAGGCAGATAGATGTATCTATGGCTACAAGGTGGCTGAAATGTCAAGCATTTAAAATATTCAATGCGAAGAACCTAGAAATCTATAGATTAGTCTACATACGCTAAATATTACTATTTGTTCCTGAAAAATATGGTTTTCTGAATAAGATACGAAGATTTGAGAAAAATGTATCAAGGATGTTCCTATAATTTAATTGTTTTTTTTAGTATTCCAATTCAGAATATTCCTATACCAGTGTTCTATCCAAAAGAACATAATCTGCATATTTGGGGTGGAGAAGGTGTAGTTCAAGGATTCCAAATCCGTGATAAATTCCGGAGACGGGTACCTCATTTTTGGGTTCCTATTTTAAAGCGTTCTGTTGTTTATAGTGAAATTTTAGACAAGTATATTTCAGTTATTGTTACAGATCGAACAATTAATTTAATAAATGCAAATTATGGATTTGATCATTATTTATTAAAGGTATGTTTTTAAAATGTAATATCTATATCCTTGAGTATCTACAGACAACGCAAAACTTGTTCGATCATAGGAAATACCAGGGGAATTTACAATTCCCAACAGATAGTATAGTAAATGCGTATGCGCAAGCATACTAACGAATTTGTCGCTCTAACTTCTTGCTATAATCGTATGTTCATTCAGTTCTAGACCGCATCAAAAGAAATACATGCGTTAGTCACGTGCGCTTAGTTCACAAGAGCCCTTCATGCGTAAAATTCTAGACTAGACGTTGTTTAAAAATGAATTTAAAGAACAAATCACAATAATAACAATACAATAATAACATTACGTAATTATCGCGTCCTTAACAATACCTAATAACTGAAATTAAACAATTTATGAAGTCTAAGAGCAAGTGCAAATATTTTTTTACGCAAATTACATACGATTGACGGAATTGTAAATTCGTCTGGTATTTCCTATGATCGAACAAGTTTTGCGTTGTCTGTATATTGTTTACTAGTTTTCCAAGTCAAGGTGATCAGATGAACCACAGATAGCACTTAAATAGTTATTGTTAATTAAAAAATTTAAAAACTATGTTCCAGTATTTTTGTTAAGGTAGAGGGATTAAACAAGAATGTAAATTGAAACAAATATAAAAATTAGGATATTAAAAATATTTTGATTACTTATTACTTATCAACAGAAATATAAATATGTTCAAAAATATACAGTGTGACACACTTTATATGAAGACACCCCTGTATTTAATTTATTTTTAGAAGTAGAGATTTGAATTTCGGTACAGAAGTAGAACTTCAGGAGCTGCATTTCTTACATTACTCAACTCAAATGTCAGGTGTAAACCGAGTCTACTGCGACCTCGTGAATAGGACACGTTCTCATTATTTTGCGTCGCGTTGGAGATATCGAAAAAAGTTACTAAAAAAAGTTGTTCAGAATCTTATTTTAACCGTAGCTACCGAGTTTCGAGACAAAATTCGAATTTTGAAATTTTTGTGTTTTCACTAGTTCGAAATTTTTGTGTTTTCACTAGTAAGCCATGGAAACAATTAAAATTTTTAAAATTAAAAATAAAATCATGAAACATGAAATAAAAATAAAATCATGGCTTACTAGTGAAAACAGACAAAAATTTCGAACTTACGAGAAAATTACAAAAAATTTCAAAATTCGAATTTTGTCTCGAAACTCGGTAGCTACGGTTAAAATAAGATTCTGAACAACTTTTTTTAGTAACTTTTTTCGATATCTCCAACGCGACGCAAAATAATGAGAATGTGTCCTATTCACGAGGTTGCAGTAGGCTGGGGTTACAGCTGACATTTGAGTTGAGTAATGTAAAAAATAGGGCTCCTGAAGTTCTACTTCTGTACCGAAATTCAAATCTCTACTTCTAAAAATAAATTTAATACAGGGTGTCTTCATCTTAAGTGTGTCACACTGTATAAATAAATACATCTTCTACAATCGTGCAAAAAGTGTTAACTTTTTGCACTATTTACAGTGCAAAAAGTAATACTTTATTGCACTAGTGCAAAAAGTAACTTACTTTTCGCACTAGTGCAAAAGTAATTTTGTTGCTAGGCAACAAAAGTTTATTCATAGTTATTTATGGATGGCGTTGAACAGTGACAATTTATCTAGTTGGGGCAGTTTGACTTTGACATTTGAATATTTTGTGTTAATGTAATATTCTGTTCAATAAAATGTTAAAAAAATCTATTTAATTGGATCGTAGAAAAAATGTTGTGCACTCTGCATGATTGCAGCTCTTGCTTCACAGGTTCTGCAAACTTCATGCCTCATGCACCAAATATACACTTTTTGCACTAGTTACACAAATAACTATTTTATATACCTCAGAGCACCGTCTAGATAATCTGGTCAACCTGGCATTATAAGCATTTCAGTTTCAACAATGTATTTATTCTTAATCTGTCTCTAATTGTATTTGTTTCTGTAAAAGGATTTGTGATAGTTTGCTAACAATTTGAGACAGGTTGCAAATGGATAAAGAAGAATAGTTAAATTCAGACTGAGCAATAGGAGCTAGGTCTAATACTTTCAAACGATTTAATATCAATATCCTTGCAAAAACAAAACTAATATACTATGTAATATACATTTATTTTTAGACACCAGCCTGCGACTTAAAATCACTTCTTCCACTAAGTATTAAAAGGAAAATTTTGCAAGAATTAGAAAAAGGCTGCCCAGTTTACGCAGATCGGCCAGAAAAACAAAAAGAAATTTTACAACAATACCAAAGCTATTTGTCTGCAGTAAGTTACCTGTTCATAATTTTTTAACTGCTATTATGTTTAATTTCGTACTATTGTTTAAACTTTTAGTATAAGACTGAAGAGATAAAATGGTATGGCTATTCGTTTACGGAGGCCTGCAAAATATTACAAGAACAAATAGACGCAGAAAATAAAATTGTACCTTTCAAGCAAATATATAGATCACAATTAATAGAAAAGTTAAGAGCAGCCAGTTTAGAAGAGTCTTCTGAAAATTCTGTGTCTAAAATAGGGTTTGTATAAAATATATAATTAGTGTGATATTTTATTTTTTACATTCAGTTAAGTGCCAGTAATCGTGTTTAATGGCTACTGCGACCAGAACTATTAAACTTCTGAGAATTTAAAATCATTAGGTATTATCTGTTACAATGCAATAAAAAATGAAGACTAATTTTTGCTTTCATCTAATGTTTTGAAATTGTCACTATGCTACTTAACCGCGAGAGAATTGAAAATGGACGTGATCCTTCGAATAAAATAGTTTCAGTAAAACATGCCGATTTTGAGACTGTTAAAAATATCAATTCAGTTAATCAAGTCTGTTCTCCAACTCTTCATTTACTTCTGATCGTCTTAATTGTAGGATACATAAAATTTGCCATGTCATATGGGGCAGTAACATGCAGGCCTGTCCTAACAATCTTTGAAATAGTTTGGTTGAGATTACTTGAATACTTTACCACAGATTAACTATATCAGATGCGAAAGCTTCGCGCGGTGCCTTTCATGTCCGCGACACACGTATTAGACAAAGGCCCGTCGGCTACTCGTAACGTTGCATGCTTTTTGCACCACAAGACTTTAATATTTATTTTTGTGGATGCGAGTTAGTTGCACCACTTGAGCGCTCGAGAAAAACAATAAAAATATATTATAAAATATTCTTTATTAAAACAAATATGATATTGTATGTTTACAAATGGGATAATATTGTAAGTTTTCTATTTGTTTTATCAGGTTTTTTTGATGTTTTTAGATCTCTATTTGTATACACCAACAAACTCGTATGACACTATTTTCACATTTATAATCCGAACGCTCGGACTAACAATATATCGCCGTAAACTCTGCTACACGCTGTCACGATAATGCTCTCGTACTAAACCATCCGCATATATGAGGATGGAAGTAGTGGGGATCGTTGGACAGGTCGCCACGCTTACTTTCGCACTGGTATAGTTAATCTGTGACTTTACTTGAAAGTTGCATGACTTATCTTCTACTTTGTCCCCATTAATATTTATAAAATCTGGCATATACTTGTAAGAAAAACAAAAATATGATACAAGTATTCGAAGTTCCTGCGGTATGTTTAACCATACCTAAAATTATTATTACTCCGTTTTAAAAAATGTTTTACCCAAAATGTTATTATAGTTTTTATAGCTATTTAGTGATAGATTTGGATTGACAGTGCAGCAAAATCGTAAACGTAAACATTATCTACTTGAGTATAAAACCTTGTAAATACAATTATTATTAATCATAGGTATGGTTGATTTATAAAAAAAAAAACCTTACCTGTAACCAAAGAATAACAAAGAGGTGCAACGAGCGTTTTCGAGATTTTGGAATTAAAAGTTTTAATTCCCCACTCTCCAGGGAAAGTCAATATTGTTTTAAAGATTAAATAAGTGGACCTAGCACAGCGAAGTTGATATTGTTTGTTTTAATTGCTTTTTATTATGACAAACTTACAAAATATCTTGCAATTGTCTCGATGCTAGGCATTGTGAATGTTGGATTCGCTTTGAGCATTGACTAAATTGTATATAATTTCTTCACTTAGGTACTCTTCGAGTGGTTTTATATCTAAAGAAACGTAATATTTTTATTATTTTCAATAATTTTTATTTGACCAAGTGTAATAATATATGATGTTTAACAATTTGTTTTAGGGATACTGGAACTACTACTTCGTGGTTAGAAAAAATTAACCCATTTGGAAAAAAACATGAGACTTAAGAAATATTATAAAACTAGTTGTTAGTTTTGTGTAAGTTTAAATAAAAGAATTTATAAATAATTATTTTTTTATATACCATAATTTAAATTTAAAAAAACTACAGCATCTTAAGAGTCTTCTGTCACCGGTCCATACATCTTAAATTACTTCCAGCCTACTAAAGTTCTGTTCCACTGTGTTACCATAATACCATAGGATATTTATTATTTATATAGATAGCCTTCAGCTTCACAGCCCATTATTTTAAGGGTAGGGTAGAAGTTATATTATAAACAGTCTCCGATTTTCTTCGGGTGTCTTTCGCATTCGAATGTGTTTTTCGGACGTTATAATATATGAAAGTCCTTCATAGTCGTCCAATACAGGGTGTCCCAGAAGTCGTGGTCCAAACGAAAGTAGGCGATAAAGCGAGGTCATTTACAATCAATATAACCCCATATATTGTTAACCAATTGTTGGTCGTTTAACGACTAACAATTGGTTAACAATATATGGGGTTTCGTTTAAAAGTTCCAACTTCCAACACTTTTTCCGTTTTCTTAAATGCCGACTCCATCTTCGAAAAAATTCATTCAAAAAAAATTTACAAGTTTAGGATTTATTGTTATGCTACTGATGTGCTGTATAGTGAAAGTGTTTTCATGAGCTTTTCTATCATATTATAATAAAACGAGTATTTTTGTAAATTTTGTGTTTCTTGCTTTCGTTTGTGCAAATGATTAGTGAACAAAGAAATCATGATTCAGTTCAGTGCTTGAGACGGTTCTTTATTCCATTACTGGAATATACGAAATGGAATCATATCATTGCTTTGTTCTGCACTAACGAAAGCAACTTTCTCATGAGCAGCATTATCACAGAATTGTGGCATTATATTGGGAATAAAATTTAAGACTTCATCGGCCAACCGTGTATTAATTCCATGTACATCAACTTGCAGTTAGATCATTTGTTTACATTGAGTTATAAAATTTGTGTGTTTATTTTTGGATAGTACATGTAATAATTGCGTTTTAACAGGTAAATACCCACGTGCGAGCGATCTGTAAGAGAATGTCAATGTACATGGAATTGATTCAGATTGTGCCACCAGGTGGCGTATCACTTCTGTTGAATAGCGTACTGCATCTCGATTCAAAATTCTCGAACTGGTCGCAATATTCTGTTGAAAACCGTTCGGACCGTGCACAACATAAATTTATAAGCACTGTCGGAGGTCGGAGTGACAGTGACAGTGCAGGAGTCACTCCGTGGTGTAAGTAAATATTCTATAATCTGTCATCTATCTATGAAACTGTTTTTGAGGTTATCTCGGACGTCACGTGCACGGTGCACGCAAGGATTGTTAACAATCCTTGACGTGCACGCACCACGCACTCCATAGGCAACGATTATAGACAAGAAGGATAGCTCTTAGCCAAGGTCGAAAGCCGTGACGTCACCATCAGTACACTTTCAGACGCACTTCATTTAAAATGTATGGCGATGCATCGTCTTTTTTTAAATTACACTGTTTTAAATCATTTTTTATTTTTAGAATAAAAAGTATCTTTTAGAAATTTAAAATGAGCATTCATCCAAGAAGAAAATTAAACAATTATGTGCAGAAGTTTGTACGAGTAATAAATTATTAGAATTTTAGTTTTAGTCAGACGACTATTTATAATAGCCGTTTTATTATAATATATTTATTAAATGAAACATATAATTTGAGAAATTTGGTCTGTATAAGTCCAAATTTATATTTTTTGTTATATTAAAGTGCTAAAAGTGTAAAATTTTGTTTATTGCTTCAAAATATTCATATTATTAAAAGCAAGTAGGATATGCGTAATAGCGATTTCAAATATTTTTTTATTTATAATTAGGATATTAACACAATGATAATTATTATTAATATTAAGAAAATTTTTTTACAATTCTCTTTCTTTGTTTGATATGCAAATGACTTTATTTAGGGTTTATACAAGCATAATAACAAAAAACATCCAATTTGATATTACTCCAGTAAAATTAGCATTCAATTCGGAACAAATTTGTAACAAGCTAATTTTAGGGGGAATATGTAGGGGAAGATGTCCTATTTAACAGGAAAAAAGTCCCAAAAAATCCAGGTGGCGGAACCCCTCAAAAATTAGGCCGCCATCTTGAAATTAGGCACTTTTTAGCCTTTAACTTGAATAATTAACCTCACATTGATTTTATCAAAAAAATTAATCATACAAAAATTAGAACATTAAACAAGCTACAAAACAGTCTAAAGTTTTTTTAAATCGGTTGATAAATAACTGAGATAATGGCGACTAAAGTGTGGGTACTATATGCATTAAATTAGATATAATCTAGCACTAGAAAACAATGTTTCTTTATTATAATTGGCATACTAATTTTTATTATTTTAATTTATACTTCAGTTCATATTAGGTGAAACAGTGGTCAAAAATATTTTATTTTTACATGAAATTTCAGGCTGCGACACAACGTCAGCGTTCTATAAGAAGAGAAAAAAAACAGCACTAACTAGGTATATTAAAAAATGATAAGAAAATTTCAAATTTGGAAGATTTTAAAAATCCCTATACCTACTAATATATCACATCTTGTAGGGTTGGGTGAGAAATTTATTTTCTATTGGTATGGAGGTCGTAAAAGTAAAGATTTGAACTCATTTAGATACATTAAATATATACCCAACTTGTTGCCCGCCAAAATCTATTTAATAATTTTGAATTGGAAGTTTTACCTCCGACTTCTGACGCAGCCAAACTTCATATAAAACGAGTGTATTTTCAAGTTCAAGAATGACTAGGAAATAACGTCAATCCTGAAAATTGGGGTTGGATTAAAAATAAAATTTGTCTAGAACCAGAGAAAATGTCACAAAAGTGTGCCCCTGAATTTATATTAAATATATTTTTTTGCAACTGCAAAACAAACGGTTCAAAATTATGCAGCTGCAATAAATACAATTTAAGATGCACAACAAGTTGCATCCATTGCATTGGGCAATATTGCACGAATGCAACACCTGTGTCTTTGTTAAAAGACGAAACAGAGATTGACATCTAATGTATTAATTTCTTTAATATTTTATTTATGTTTTTACTTTTATTAACCTTTGTGGTTTAAATAAAAATGTGTTTTTATTTTATGTGGCCTTTTATTATATGTGGCCTTTTATTATATGTGGCCTTTTATTATATATAAATACAGGGTGAGTCAGGTTGTATGGTAAAAAATTAATATGTGAATAGAGCATGAAAAACAGTATTGACGTTTTGCTATATAACCCTTAATTTTTTTATAAAATGTGTTAAAGTTGTAAATGTTTCGTTGAATTTTTTAAATATATTTTGGTTAAATACAGTCGTATCAATGAAATTAGGTTGGTTTATATAGGGCGCTATCAAATGGCGATAACAGTTTTTCAAAATTAATCTAGTGGCGTGAGTTAACACATTTTTTTCTGATAAGAATGCCGATAACTGTGCGCCGATACATTTTTTCATACAATTTCTTAGTTGAAAACCTAATGTAATAATAATAAAATACTCTTAAGAAAACAAAATCTTTAATAACAAAAATTTAAAAACAACAGCGACTTAATTACTACTGTTTGCAATACATTTTCAAAATGAAGTACATTAACCTCAATGCACTCTAAAAATTAATCAATTAACAACCAACAAGTACTAGTTGACCGAATAGTACTTTTTCACGTCAACTAAGGTTAAATGTGCATAAACTAATAAGGAATATATAAAATGAAATTTCCTTGCGGGCCCGAAAGTGCATTGGGGTTAATGGTCTTCATTTTGAAAATTTATTTATAAAAATAGTAATTAAGTCACAGTTGTTTTTAAATTTTCGTTAATGAAGATTTTGTTTCCTTAGGGTATTTTATTATTATTGCATTAGGTTTTCAACTAATGAAAAAATCCAGTGGCTCACAGTTATCGGCATTCTTATCAGAAAAAAAAGTGTAATCGCACGCCACTGGATTAGTTTTGAAAAACTAATATCGTTAGTTGATAGCACCCTATGAAAAATATAAACCAACCAAATTTTATTGAAACGACTGTTTTTAATCAAAGGATATTTAAAAAATTCAACAAAATATTTTCAACTTTAACACCCTGTATAAAAAAAATTTAAGGTTATATAGCAAAATCCTGAGACATGTCAATACTATTTTTTCATGCTCTATTCACATATTAATTTTTTACCATACAACCTGACTCACTCGGCACCAGAACAGAATAATCAACTCTTATAGAAAAAAATTACAAAATTTCAACTGATATCTTATAATTTTTAAGCTGTAACTCTTTTAATTTTTAAGCTATCACAAATTTCTAAACGTCATTTTATAGATTTTGAAGTTTTCTCGAATTTTCCTATTTCCATAATTTTTGATAACGGCTAAGATAATAAAGTTATTTGACTTTAAACGAAAAATATCGTAAATTTCAAGATGGCGGACGATTTTTTAGTGTGTTCCGATACTCGGATTTTTTGGGACTTTTGTTGACATATATAATACCCCCTCCCCGACATTTTAACGCAACAAACAGCTTGTTACAAATTTGTTCCGAATTCACGGTGTATTTCACTTAATTTTACTGGCCTATATACTCACATTGATGTTTCATCTCTAAACATACAACATACAATTATTACGTTTATTGGACCTTCTTTAATGCATGATAAAAATTGGATTAAAAATTACAAAATATAAAAGGTCTAAAAATAAATTATTGAAACAAATGAAAGAAAATAAAAAGGAATAATTATAAGTATGTAATAAATAATAAGTATAGTTATTATAAAAAGTATTTATTGTTATAGTTCATGTAAAAAGATTTTACTTTCTTCCACAATGGATATTAAAGCAAAAAATAGTTATTTGTTTTTTTATGTATCAAGGCCTTAAAGTTTAACTAGGGCCGAGGCAAATAAACCACATGAGTGATAAAAAGGAACTTTAATGCCGAGGTGCATATTAATTTTTTTTTTTTAATCCAGAAACTGTGAAATTAAGATTAATTATCTCTATATTTTAAATAATTTTCAGTGACATTAAGAAATGTCATAATTATTTAAAATTTTCAGTGACATTAGGAAATGTCATAATTATTTTTAAATGTTAAATCGGAATAATTTTTTGTCAGAAAATCATTATTTTTAGCAATTATAATAGTGATAATACAATTCTGAATGTAAAAAACTGTATTTATTTACCTTTTATTACAACACAATTATTGTCAGAAGCAAAATGAAAAATTTGTTTACGTTTATCTATCACCTAGGCCAACTATAAAAATCGTACAATAATGGATTACTTTAATGACTATTTCTATCACTTTAATGCCGATTTTGGGGTACTTTAACGCCGATTTTAAAAAAAAACTATTTATTTAACTGATATCGTTTAGTATAGGTATGTACTGATGTTTAAACAAACAACAAATTTTTTATTGAAACATTCGAAAATTATATTTACATTACCGAAAAATGTATTTCTCGTGGATTATTCTATTGCTTTTACACGATGAGGTAACAAAATAATATTCTAGAATCTTTTTTCCTGTGTTTTATTGAATAAACTTACCAAAACACGTCCAAAAAACAGATTAGAATACAAAAATGTCCAAATACTAATCACAAATAGGGACTTTGTAAACACGAACAAAAAAACACACAAAATAAAGTGTCACAAAATCTTGATTTTATGATATTCCTGAATGTTCATTATCACTACAACGTTTGAAAATTAAAAAATTGTCACTAAAAACTGAAGAGAAAACACATCAAAGTACAACAACGTAAACACACAGGCTTTAATTGACGATAGCCAATTCTGTACTGATGGCTACGTCACTACCATTCAATGCCGGTCCGCCAACAGGTTAACGTTGCTCTTATGGAACTGAGCTATCCTTCTTGTCTATCGTTCTTGCCCCATAGCAGAGACAACAAGGTTGTCTCTGCCCATAGGTCACTGCCCAGATAACACAAGGCTGTTCCTGGGACGTCCCAAAAACATCAAGCCAGAACATTTGAAACATCCCAGGGACATCCCAAAACAAAGTAGGGACGTCCCAGCGCAAGCCGTTTGGGACTGTTCAGGATATCCCTGTCACGTCCCAACAACGTCCTTTCAGGTCGTGTTTGGACAATATTAGGACCTGACAAGGACATGCTCTAATAGCATACCAGATATAAAACCTACATCCAACTGGATTCAAAATAAAATACTAATTGACAATGAAATTATTTTCACAAATACCAAAAAGTTTATTACAGTCACGAGCTTGGCCAACATGGCATCATTGGCAGATGCTTAAAACTGTTTATCACCTCCCAATGATGTCAACTTGGTTGGCGAAATGTGGGTCAAGTTCAGTATAATAAGTATTTGAGGATCTACTTCAGTGTCAATGTCGCATCAAAAGTTCAAATAACCCTTTACAGGAATACTGATCATTTATTCAAAGGAACATCACAAATTAATAGGCATAATGAAGCGTAAAAGAATACAATAATCAATCTGTAAAAGACCACTTAACTTTTAACAAAACACCAGACCAAAAAGACACCAAACACCCAAACCCCAAACAAAACATGCACGCAGCCATATTGCTCTTTCTCCAGTCTCCTTCTTATCCTTGCCCTGGATTGGTTCTGGGCTCTGCTTGGTCCGTTACATTTATTAAGCGGCGGCAAATTTAAAATATTTGAGAACCCAAACAGAACTTGAAAATTTGTTTACCAATCGTTTGCTTTATCACAGAAGAAAAACTTTTAATAGTAATTCTAATATTAGGTATACATAATACCAAACATACTGAATATCAGATTAAACGATTAAAAACTAGATTGTTTCCACATTTTTATACTTATTCTACTCTTTGTTTTTGTTGAATGAATCCTGATATAATATTTATTTAATAAAAACATTATCACTCCAAAATAACAATATTTTTAGGTTTAAAAAATAGTTTTCAATATTTTCGACCGTCAATTGTGATTGAGCATATGTGCATTATATATTTGTTTTTTTAGAAAATACCTTACCCAGAATTAAATATCCAAGTCCTTAAGTCCTTGGGACGTTAGCCTGGGTTGTTTCACTATTTGGGACATCCCAAGGATTTTCTTAATATACTCTACAGGGACGTCCCTGACGGTAAGTCCCAGGGATGTTTCCGTGGGATATTTCAGTCCTTGGAACGTCCGAGGGACATTTTGCCGCGACGATCCCATATGGAACGTAAATGCTCATATATGGACATCCCACGGACATTTTGTGCTAACTGGGTGTCGAAAAATAAATCTGTTTCTGTTATGCAATTTTTTGTCTCAAATTTCTATTTCTAATAAAGACTGATTTAGTAACAATTGTTTTATTTGTACATATATATATTTTTTATAGTTTTTATACCTGTACAAAACATCGATTATTCGCGAAAATCACGGAGTGGGCGACATCTATATTTTTTGGCGTAATCTCAATGTGATGAGTCATTCATAGTGAACAACAAACCGCTGTCACTACTGTCACTGTCAGTTCGCGGGTTTCTTAAATTTATTTTGTGATTTTTAAATTTAACAGTGCGTTTAAAGTGTTGTTATTATATTTAACTAGTTTATAAACAATATAGCAATGCAATAAATTAATAAAACGGTTGACACGATACTTTAATAAAAAAAGATTGTTACTAGAATTAACCTCTAAATTTATCGTAAATGTCAAAACACTGTCAAAGGTTTGTTGTTCACCACTTGCAGGGCCGGATTTACTGCGGGGCATCCAGGGCGGGAGCCCCGCCCAATGAACACAAGAAAATCACCGTGAAGTACTTAAGAGGTAACTTTGTGGAAATCAATGTCCCTTGTGATGTCTTGCACAACTTGCATAAGATGCTTCATAATCAGCGAAATGTCCGCCCCGTTGAACATTACAGACAAAGCTTAAAGGAATCGTTTTGTGAACATTGGTCGACCTCTTACAAAACTTTTGTAAGAGTTAAATGATGGAATTCTTATTTAAATCACAATTACATCTATCTAAAACACCAATGTGTAACTTAAGAGTATCTCTGCTTGTAATGTTAAAAGGCCTTATTATTGTGATTATGCTTTTAAGCTTATTAATGATTGCTGATAATACATTGCATCTTTTGCAGTTTTTAAACATCGCTATTGGATGTTAATAGGCCATTGTTTGTGAAAATCTATAGCACTTTTTGAATGACATAAAAAAGATAGTTACTTTAAATTACTTACCGTAGTCTCTAACAAATATACATTGTACATTGAGGACCTTTTTAGGGCCCTTAGGATGGAACAGCTGCTAAGATGGCATGGCATAATATACAGTGTGTCCCCGGATGGAGTTGACAAGAGGACCCCAACCTTTATTATTGATTTTTCATTCTTCATAAAAATCTTAATTTGATGTTATTAAATTAAGAAAACATGAAAATTTATCAAGCGATAAGTCTACCATTATTTATTTCTTTAGGCAAAATGTTTATCAAACAAAGTTGTTTATAATTCAAAATAGAGTTTAAAAATAAATTTTTGAAGCCTAAATTTAGAATTTTGTTTTCATTGTATTTATCTTTATGAAAATTCAAATTAAAAATTCTACACAATGAGAATGAAAAAATGAGGTTTGTCAATTCAATATTATCGACAGCAAATTCTGTTTTTTAATTTGAATTTTCATAAATTCTACTTAAAAGATAAACACGATAAAAACATAAAATCCAAGTTTAGGCTTCAAAATTTGCATTTAGGCTTTATTTTGAATTATAAACAACTTTGTTCAATAAACATTTTGTTTAATTATTAAAAAAATAAATAATAGTACCACTTCCTCTTGAGGCATTTTCATGTTTTCTTAATTTATTACTAGGTATAACTAATTTTTAAATGGTAAACACATTCTTTAAGACAAAACATTTTTTATAAATAATCACTATTCATCGTGAAACCAATAATAAAGATTTTTATTCTCTTGTCAACTCCATGCGGGGACACACCACACACCTGTATGTCATGCTTTCCATAAAAACAGGATCTCAGCATCAAAAGTACAATGAGATGTACTGGGCATTAAAAAAAAACAACAAAAAAGGATAAAATATGCTATAAAATAGATTTTAAAAGAAATAAATTGTTTCAATAGTTAGTAGGTACTTAATTAGAAAATTTAGAAAATACCTACTCCCAAATTAACTTTCTAGAAACTTTTCTATTTGGCATTTATCGCTGTAAAATATAAAAAAGGTTTTTTCTTAGCATTTGGATACCCTGTTTAATTGTATTTTCTAATGTTAATTCTATTTTTGTGGAAACCACAATTCCTCGAGAGAATTTTTGTAAAATGTAAATATTCCTCTGGATAGTAGTTAATTCAAAGTACTAACTAAATATAAATAGGTATACATAACTAAATTAAAACTTATTTTCACTTATTTTAATTTGCTAAAAATAAAATAAAGTTTTTGGTATCTGCAATTTTTCTACCTGTTGCCATTTTATAGCCGCTTTACACTTTTTATTGCTGGCAATAAAATTACTCTTGTGCGTTTGCACACTACTACGTCTTTTGATCATCTGTGGCAATGTTTCCTGCATTGCAGAAATTATAACTGGATCTAATTTTAATTGCATTATTGTGGCTTGAGGTTTTTTCAAACATTATTGGTTTAAAGTTATGGAAAATATTCAGGAGAATAAGGGCAAAATTGAAACTGGCGTAATTCAAAAACAAGATTTATTTTCGATTCATCCACATACCTACATCGTTTCCTACAGGAAAAAAAAACATTATTAGTGTATGTATTTTATAACATTGAATATTGTAGTGTACGCAATAGTAATAAGTATTTTGATACCAATCGGAAATGTACAAATATGAATAAAAAAATAATTAAGGCTGTTACCTAACGCCGGACTTCGGATAACCCAGGCACTTGTGTGTAGAGCCTGGTAGAAGCAAGACATACAAATAAGTTTATAGTGTATCTTAAATAATAAATAGAAGTACTCTGTTAAAGTGAAGTTTTATTTCCAAAACCGTACAAATATTACGTAAAACGATGAAAAAAAAAATTATTTTAACGAAAGTGACATACTTATAATAGGCAGACTTCAAATAACCAAGGCTCAAAATATAAAATGCACTTATTTAGATGTTATATACAGTGTACATCTGTGACCTCGAAAGCAAAATGTCGTATGTGCATTACAGTTCTATTACAAATAATTAGATGAATATTAAAAACATGCACAGATTTCAACTTTCCAAATTTGCATATGCACAATATATGATTTGCCCTATTATACATTTAAGGCTATGACTACCTATGTGAACATATAATACCTATCTAATTATTATTCCTAATTTCCTCCCGCTCTCTCCTTTGTTTGGAATGCCTTAGCCACTCTTTAACAAAAATTTCAAAATCACATATTGATTGAGTAACGCCAGTGGAGTCTTGAACAGCAGCTGAAATTAAATGCATGCATTATGGTACCTATATAATTATAATAAATAATGTGTAACTACATAATAATTACCTATATTTTTGTAGCAATATAGTATCTTGATAGGGCAATATTATTATTGAAAATTCAAGTCTGATTTTTATGCTCCTCACACAGAAGTCAGTGGCTTAATAAACAAGTAAATTATATTATCACATGAAAATCAGACGATCGCGATCGGCCAAGAAAAGCATCTGCTTTAAGTAGTGATTATCTGTTTTCATTAAAAAACTTTTGTTTTACTTGATTCGCAAATCTTTATTACATTAAAATTCTTACAAGTATGAAAATAATGAATAAAAAACAGTGAGAATATTTTGATAACCTAATGAGTAGGTATTTTATACTTATTTTAGTATTTTAGAGCGAAAATATAGACATGGAAGTTGTAGACGCCATTTTCTCTAGAAACCTTTCTCTTCCGAGGTGCAAATAAATACATATCGAGATTGGATGTAATCTAAATTTATAACTTATCTTAGGTATAATAAATAAATAAAAACTTACTTACCTCTATATAACATGAAGATAATAGTGATTAAAACAGACGATATTACCGGTATAACCCCTTTTCTGGGATATAAATATAACACAACAGTAACGCGTGATGGCTGAAACTAAAAAGGGCGAGGTTGAATTTTCTCATCTAAAATAAAGCCTTATGCTATGTCTTATATAAGGATTTATGTAATTACCCATATGGCGACAAAATGGGTAAATTATATAGATCTACACAAATCTATTCAACACTACCGCCAACCGTTGCCTTTAAAAATGCATTACAGTTAAACCAAAATGTACGTAACGCTGTGAGTTCCATAAGATCAACAACTGGCAAAATTATACAAATTGCAATCAAAGATCGTCGCATTGTAATAAAAATATATATCTTTCTATACATTTTGTTATTGTACCCAATGTAACCACTCTTTTTCATTACACTGGTAATATTAAATGAACATCCGCTTTTTTAAGTATATGCAGCCTCCATACGATGTAACAAATCTAATGTAACATTTTAGATATAATTTGAACATTGCAGAACCTCCTATACAGTTCTGTGTTCATTGGGCGGGGCCTCCACAAATCTTGGATTCAAAAATTTAATAACAATAAACAAGCAGGTATACAGTTTATTACAAAAATTATTAATTCCAGAATAATTATACGTAATAATAAACTAGGTAAGTAGTTCTTTTGTCATAAAATTACATTAAGAGAGTTTGTTCCTTACTATGAATTTTCCGTTTTCAAATGGATCACACTGTAAGTATACACGGTGGTGAATTTTTCGATGCCCACCATTGGTATCTTGGAAACTATAAGATATAGAGGATCGGTTAAATTAGACAAAAGTTGCACTATTTCATGCTCTACAATTTCCTGCCAAGAAATGCTGGATATCTTGATTCGTTCGCGGTTTATCCTGAAAAAATTGAAAATCGTGATTTCAAAACAAAATTAATATCTTTTATAGGTACCATTCATGCGAATTTAGTGAAATTTGGCAAGGTTATATTTTTGACCACTACCAATTGAATGGCGTTGATTGAAATTTTCTAAGCCTTCTAGATTTTGAGCAACGATAGTCAACTTTTTTTTTCTTATGGCCGCCATATTGAATTTTTACTATTAGTTGGAGAAAATAATTCTCTTTTCACCTCTATGTCACCAAAATAGACTGATTTTTTAAAAATATGTTGATATTCGAATTAATGTAAAAATAATTTATAAAATCCAGTATGCTTTGGAAAAATAATTGCAAGCAACATTGTAATCCAGGCGCTATCGTAAAAAAATTACAGAAAAATGCCAGGTTATTTAAACTCCTATTAAATATTACAAACAATTTATAAAATAAAAATAGTATTATTTGTTTTCTTGACTCTTTAATAAATTCATTGTTTGTAATATTTAATAGAAGTTTAAATAACCTGGCATTTTTCTGTATTTTTTAACGAGTGTACAATTTATTAATAGCGTTTGGATTACAATGTTGCTTGCAATTATTTTTCCAAAGCATACTGGATTTTATAAATTATTTTTACATTAATTCGAATATCAACATATTTTTTAAAAATCAGTCTATTTTGGTGACATAGGTGAAAAGAGAATTATTTTCTCTCTAATGGTGTAAAAATCCAATATGGCGGCCATAAGAAAAAAAAAAGTTGACTATCGTTGCTCAAAATCTAGAAGGCTTAGAAAATTTCTATCAACGCCATTCAATTGGTAGTGGTCAAAAATATAACCTTGCCAAATTTCACTAAATTCGCATGAATGGTATAGAAGATATTAATTTCGTTTTAAAATCACGATTTTCAATTTTTTCAAGTAAACCGTGAACGAATCAAGATATCCAGCATTTCTTGGCAGGAAATTGTAGAGCATAAAATAACGCAACTTTTGTCTAATTTAACCGATCCTCTATATCTTATAGTTTCCGAGATACCAATGGTGGGCATCGAAAAATTCACCACCGTGTATAGCAATTCAAAGTTAATTTTTTTTATAATAAAGTGCAAACTAGGTAAGACAGCAAAAATTTGTTAGTAATTATGGTGAACTGGTGATTTTGTTTATTCTGTTGTGTTTCTTATTTTAACATATTTTTGTATTTGTTTTAAAACATCTAAAAGGCACACAAAAGTGAAAATACATGTAGATGACTTTGCTGCGATGAAAAATGATGTACCTACAGTTAAATGTGAATTATAGGTGATCAGACAAAATATATGTCATCATAACTGCAGATTATGAAATGCGCCATATTTGAATTTGAGAAAATTATTCTAATATTCCTTCAGCTTAATTAAAAAAAAAAAAAAACATGTAAGTGTATCTTATTTATCTCTAGTATGAGGAGCCAGTGGCCCCAGGCTTCCACCACTTGGGGGCCACCATCAACCGCAATAAAAATTGTGATTCCTGTAGTGGTGGAAAAATGTTTCTTCGTGAACAACTTTTTTCAAAACAAGGGAACAAGGCCCCCACCATCCCTTGGCCCCGGGCCTCCACACATGTAAATCCGGCCCTGACCACTTGGTTCATACATATACTAAATTTTCAGGGCCATCTCGCGGTACGTGATTTTCGCGAATTCCAACGCCGATTTATTTCTGAATCGATTCTTGGAGTCGATTTTAATCGATTCAGAGAATCGATCTTTTTGAAAAAAATCGGCATCCCTAGTTCACGAGTTCAGTGATCTGATCAGTGATCACAGGTTGAGACCATGATACAATTGTTGTATCATGGGTTGAGACCATTGAATAGGAATAGATACTAGATATACTGCGTTCGGTTTTTACATATCTGAAAGATGGCTTGGGCTTGATTCTTGTTCATGTCCATACCGGTTGGTTGCTCTCCTGTCACTGGTTGCTCTGTCAAAAAATGGTCTAATCCAGCTTAATTATCTACTACGTCGAATTATTGTTTCTAAATTATTGTCCTCATTAAAATTTAAAATTTATAACCACACAGATGGTAACTAATTTTATGTTACGGCGTTACGACCACGAACTGTTATGACCTCGTCATTGTCTCTTTGTTGATCTGAGGTTATGACCAATAAATATCGGTATTAACAGAATTAATTCTGTGACGCAAAGAAGAAGAAGACAGAAGACCACAGAAGACTAACCTAAAAAGAAAGGTGAACGTCATTGTGGTGCAATCGTTTTTATTTTAGCATAATTTGTTTGAAAATGTCCACTGAACAAAAAAGGGATTCGTTTACATGTATAACGTGCAGGGTAGCATTTAAAGATGCAGATTTGCAAAGATTACACTATAAAACAGATTGGCATCGTTACAATTTAAAAAGAAAAGTGGCAGAATTACCTCCTGTTACTTCCGAAGAGTTTCAACGTAGGGTGTATAATCAAAGAAATGCTGATGAAGTTTTAAAGCAAGACAAGAATGTTTATTGTACAGCTTGTCATAAGTCCTTTGGGAACCAAAATGCTTTTGATAACCACTTGAATTCAAAAAAACACAAAGAAAATGAGAGGAGTAATAAAAAATCTGAAGGTATATTACTTAAATTTGTTGACAAAATCAATTGAAAAAAAATCGTTTTCGGTACAATTTTATTATTTCAGAGGATGAGGAAAGTATTTCCATTGTCAAAACAGAAAAGCCAAACAAGATGGAGATAGATGATAATCAGTCTGAAATAGAAGAGGTTGACTCTGATGAATGGGATGATGACATTGAAAATCCAATAGACAATAACGATTGTCTTTTTTGTTTACAGCATAGTCATAATTTTATAAAAAATTTAGAACATATGACCATTGTACATTCCTTCTTCATACCTGATATTGAATATTGTACAGACTTAAATGGACTATTGAGATATCTAGGGGAAAAGATATCTGATGGTAAGTTACTACACCTAATAAATAAGCAATGTTGCTTATTAAGGCGGAGGTCTACTAAATTCAAGGCCAAATTTTAATCAATTAGCCTTTCTTCTAAGTAGAAGTCATTATTTAAACAGGTTAACGGACGACTCACTGGTCAGAATTCGAGACTTATCAGGTTGACTTCATCATTGAAATTTGACTACTGCGCTGTGTGCTATACCAGTCGCCGAAATGAAACATTCTGTACCTTCTGTGTGGTAGTGGTACCAGTCCCTGTGAGCCATTAATTACATAATCAATTGTTTCTTTAACACTACTCACTATTGGATTTATGACAAACATGGTTGAAATTTCTGCTACTGATGCATATTACAACCCACGTTAACAGCTGCGTCACTATACGTGATTGTTTTGTCAAGGTCAGAAATCTTTTAGGTTTTGGTAATTTTTAGTTTGGGACTTTCATGTAATTCATAGTAGCAGCCTTAGCATTGCTTTCTCTTCTTTATCTCGAGTCCCGATGACTTGAAGACTGTATGTGGCACTCTTTTAGGAGTTGCTGTATCTTCTCATGGTTTTGGAGTCGCAACCAATTTTTGTGCTAGTTTTCTTCTAAATTCTGTTGTAAATACTTTTAAAGAACTAATTCTATTATAAAATATCCAAGAATTCACAATACTACTCCAAATAAATTTCGTAAAATTATATTTTGAATACCATTAAGACGTCTGCATAAAACTGGATAAGATAACATTTGATCAGTAAAATTGACCCCTTTGTGGCTTTGTTATAATCACTAATTACTTTTGGCTTTAATACGACATCACTTTGCCTTGTTCCTTACTAGTAGGTACGCATGTTGTAATGTGGTTTGGATCTGTACTCAACATCAGAACATAATTAAACTATAGACAATCGAAGTAACAGAAAAATATCTATCTGGATAATCGTAATTACATGCATGTTTTTAGAAACATATTTAACCCATAACTTCTAATATAATGTTTACATTTGTTTTATCAAATCTAAATGCAGATGGTGTATCTAAAATAGTACTAAAACTTTCATAAAATTTTATTCACATTTTCAAAAATACCAATAAAATTTAATCAAAGCAATAACCCTGTACCTTTATTGCGGAGATTATTTATTTTACTGTATTATATTCTTATTTAATAATATAAAAATCTACAAAAAGCTTAAAAGTAATAAAGTAATCTTACCTGTCAATCCTGTCATATTTATTTTTTAGGTTTCGTGTGCCTTTGGTGCAATGAAAAAGGTAAAACTTTCCATTCTGCTGATTCAGTGAGAAAACATATGGTGGATAAAGGGCATTGTAAAATGATACATGAGGGTGTTGCATTGGCAGAATATGCAGATTTCTATGATTATTCTTCATCTTATCCAGATGCAGAAAAGGAGGAAGTTAATGTAGATGAAGAAGTATGTTATTTTATATTTAACATTTAGCGTGTGACTAATAGTCAAGAGGTAACCTCACTTAGATGTCATCAAAAAGCTCCGGGGATTGTTATTACAATTGACTTATTAGATATAATAATTTTAATCTTAATTTCAATTCTAAGACCATATTGGTCATACGCAAGTCATGTCATTATTAATTTTGTTAGTGCTGTAGACAAAATTAATAACAATTTTTTTAATATGACCTTCTTGTAGGTTGACCTTCCTGAATTAGAGGGTTCTGATTACCAACTGGTACTCCCTTCTGGTGTTACTGTGGGTCATCGCAGCCTCATGAAATATTATAAACAAAGCCTTAATCCCAACAGAGCTGTTGTTGTATCTTCACAAAGCAACAAAAAACTTCATAAAGTTCTAGCACAGTATCGATCGTTGGGGTGGACTGTGACTCAACAGGCAGCTGCAGCCAGGTAATAATAATTTATTTATTTATTATTTTAATACAGTAATTATTTTATGTAGTACTTGTACTATAGTCTATTTCTACTATAATTAGAAGGAGCGTTTCAAATGACCCCTCACGAATCTTATAAAAATTGGTCGATTTGGCTAAAACTTTGTGTCTGTAAAACTTTTGACTAGCGTGACACAAATTGACTTTACCGAAAGTTTCAACTAATTCGACCCAAGTGCAAATTTTTTTTTTTACTTTTATAGTTACTTTTGTCAAAGATGAGTTATTCTTGTAGAGGGCAATTATTAGTCTCATCTTTTTTTTCATTTTTTAAAATATGAAAATATTGCCAATAAATCAATTTTCTAAAAAAAAATTTCCCAATTTTAGGAAACTGTCCATTTTTTAGTACAACTGAACTGTAATAATTTATAAACAAATCTCATTTTTGATTTTTGACAAACATTGAAAAACAAAAATTGAAAAAATTTCAATTGCATTGAACTATGTCTATGATATCACCCTAACTCCTGTACAATATATTCTTTTATTTTTTAGAAAAGCCAGGGATATCCATTTCCTCAAAAGAATGCAGGCAAGGTACAATGTGAAAATGGGAACGAAAAATAATAGTCTTCTTCAAAAACATTTTAGAAGACAAGTTCAGTTCTAATTTTTTTCTTTTGTATATATTTTTTTGTTAATGGGTTTTAAATGGACTTGTATTTAATATCGTTAAATAAATATGAAATATAACTTGTGACAATCGGACAAATGTTTAATGTAATGTGTGTACACGCAATATTTTTGAACACGGGACTATTTTTAAAGTTTAATTATTAATTACGAAATATGGCAATAAAGACAAAGTAGAACCCGAAAGCATCTGAAATGATAATCGAAATAAAAACTGTTTTTTTTTGTTCTTTTTGTTAACTGTAACTTTATGATGAGTGTGCAGACCTGCAAGTATTTAAAAAAAAACCATATCACGGAACGAGTTATGTTAATTACAGTAAAGCTTCGTTAATCCGGACTCCAATAATCCAGATTTCCCAGTAATCCGGACTAAATTGAAATATCACTTATTACATTATGTATCTCATAATCCGGATAATCATTGATTCTATAATCCGGATCGTAATGCATTACGCAGTTTGCCGCGCAATTCGTGCTATAACCTCATCTAAATATGTACATAGAATTTTTGTTTCTTACAGTTTTATATTTAGGTTTGTTTGTGTTTTGTTTTTGGATAATAAAACTTTATTCTGCCTATTACTTTTGAATTTTAAATGGGTTCCAATAATCCGGATTTTTCTCTAATTTGGATCGTCCTGGTTTTAATTGATCCGGATTAGCGGGGCTTTACTGTAGTTCATTGTAAAATATGATACTAAGGTAAATTCTGTAGTTTCAAAATTATTATTAATAACGGTACATATAAAATATAAGGTAATAAACTCAATTAATTACAATATTAACATATATAATAATTCATTTATTGCCCAACAGAAATTTTATTAATCCAATTACAATATAATACTAATAATAATAGTACGTATTGCCTTTATTGGTATTTGTTGGGGTGAAGTTCAGATGAGTACAAAGCACTTCCTGCTCTTCTATTTAACTCCAAAGGAAGGGATAATATAGACAAGGGTGACGTTACTTATTTACATTATTTTTGTTTTAACAATATTAAAATGATTCGCTCGAGTTGAGTATTTTGTTGTATACAGGGTGTCCCAAAATACCCGCATTCCCTTTAACCCTTTAATGCGCAAAACTCGTTCCTTCGTATATTTTGGTATTTTTTCATAAAAATGGATTTGTTATGATTCAGTTTGTATGAAAAATGCATTTATAAAAATATTTTGGCGTTATTCTTTTTGGAAATGGGTGGTTGATATATCGACCTATGACCACCTATGCACTCGAAATTCAGATTATGTTCATATTCAAACACAATACTTTTTTTTCAATGAAGAAAACTGCCAAATAATTAGCTATTGGTGTGCAAAAATAGTAAGAACAGTAGTTCCTATAAACATATGTCTGAAAATGCCTTCTAAGGCAGTCAAGTAGGTACCTACTTAAATTTGATTAAAAAGCCACTGTTTGTGTAAAATTATTTAATGAATTAAGGAATTAAGCAACCTTAAATTAAAAACAAACTAAAAGCTGCTTAAAATGCATTCCTTGCTGAATGCGGGTCTCAGCAATGAACAATATTACTTGTGGCCCTTTGCGCTATTTCCCATTTAAGTCTGGTGATCGAGCAGGCCAACGTACTAGGCAATTTCTTCCTATCCAGTGGCCTGGAAAAACCCTAGCCAAATGATGTTTCACCAGTATACTGTAGCGCGCTGCAACCCCATCATACAAAAAAATCATATTCCTATGGTAAAGTAGTAAAACTTCATCCAACATACTGGGTAGCTGCTGCCGAAGAAAATTAACATAAATTTGTTTATTAAGTTGTGGAGGAAGAAGCACTAGAATAAGCTACAAAATTAATAGTAAATACAAATTTTTCACTTTAGATAAAATCTTATTTACTCAGATAAAATTATTTAAATGTTATACTCTACTGAATACAAATAGTTAAGCCCTTCCCCATTTGCTAGTTAAACCAGTGTATGCAATAACCAGTTTTACCTATGACCACTAATGTAAATAGCTGAAAACGCACTCTGCCATCTATGTAAATTGAACATTACAGTCATTACACACCGTAAACAAAACGCATGCTTAGGTGTAGTGTAATATGATATTACAACACACTTGTAGTTCATATTTCTGACGCCGGGCTAAAAATTATTAAAAATATCAAGTGCAAAACTTAATTTTCTAACGCTGTCAAAACTGATATAAGCGATAAATAATAAAAATGAAATACAAAATTGTCTTTTAATTTAAATAAATACGATCGTAGATAAAGCAGTAGGTACGATATAATTGGAGTTGTAAAGCAATTACGCAATTACGTTACTACACTCTCCGCTACGCGGCTCGTGCAATATTTTTCCATTTGTGCGTTATTTCCAACCCTCCTTATATAGTGTGTCGCACTTAAGAGTGAAACACCCTTATATTTTTCATTTTTATCCGATCAAATGACAAATTATAATGGCCAAGATTCAAGAAGCGCATCATGGTACGTCTATTTCAGTTACATATGTCTTTGGTTAATATATTATATTTGTGCCATCTGGCGTCAAGTAATTCAACCAATTCTGATTAACGTCCAGAACACCAACTACCTAAATGCTATCTTGCAGATTTTACGCGTTCAATTTGTTGTTTTATGAAGTCGTCAAAAGATGGCGATACATTTTCCTCCCGCATTTGTTTATTTTTACCCTCAAAATTTCAATACCCTTTAAAGCTGTCAAAGTTCTATCAGCTGTGCAAGGTAATGGAAAAAGAAATAGATATGTAGATGAAAACAATATAAAACGTACAAATTTAATTTTAAAAAATCGTTAAAATGTCTATTATTTGTGAAGAAATATTTGATGAAATTAGTCATCCCTCTGAAGAAGGTTTGTATTAAGTAAACAATAATTAGGGCACTATTAATTTTTATTTATTTAATCTATTACAAATGCTATTGTTAAATTATATCGCGTGAAATTTCAAATATACTGTACCAGGAAAAAGATTTGTGTATTTTTTATATATCTATATATTTTTCAGAGATCAGGGATTATGCTACAAAAATTGGTATAGATCCTGATTCTGAACCCCAGTTACTACCTTTAGCTGCAGAAGGACTTATGAAAGCATTACCTGCTGGTTGGAAACCTTGGTAATGTATAAAAAATATTCATTACATATTAAAAATTGTAATACATACATAACACACCTGTTTAATTACAATAAAAATGAGTATTCCAGTCGATATATTGCTCTAAAATTATATAAAGATTTTTCTATACAAACCATGGTTTACTCATAAAAATGTTAAAATGTCAGAGGTTACATGTTACATGTGTGTAGATTTTCAATTTTTTTAGAATTTTTAGTGGTGTAAAATCTTATTTTCTCTTTGACTCCACATGAAATTACTAAATATTTGTCCATCTAAAATACACGTATACATAGGACGGTAAAAATCAAGTTATAATGATAATATCAATTTACACCTAATTTAAAACACTTACATTTTTATTTGAACTGAAAAATAATTATTATTTCAATTTGGATATATATATTATATTGAAACAAATAAAATGGAAGCACAAAAACATACAACATAAAATGTAGCTGCTATAAGTAAAACAATAAGTAGCTACAAAAAAAATTAAAAGATACGCTTGACAATGCGGGTTGCAAATAACATCAACTAAAAAATATAATTTAAAGAAAGTTATAAGTAACGTTAGCTGTCCTTGTCAATGATAGCAGGAGAAATTTTTTACCTGTATGAATATCAGTGGGATGTAATATTTGCTTTTAAATATATAAATAAATGTTATTAAAATTAGAGCATACTCAATCAAATAATGGGATAGTGTGTAATTTATGTTTAAAAGCAAATATTTCGGAAACTATTAAAAGTAAGTACATATTATATATTGTTGAAATCAGACTGAAATTTTACGTCGAAAAAGGCAATAAAATACAGGGTGTAAATACAATAATTGTATTAAATTGTGTAAATTATTTATGTATAACTCCGGCATTTATTTTTCAATTGTTTTTTTTTTGTCATATTTAAAAACTTTAGAAAAAGCCCTACAACTTCTGTTAGAATAATTTTTTTGTAACGACAGAAATAACAGAGAAACGTGGGGGGGAGTTAAGTGGATCACCCGGCACAAATTTGACAATCAGATTTAAGGGTGCATGTGACAATACCTCAATAGATCGACACCATTGAGTAAATTCCTTTATTCAATGTTGACACCGATTTTTAGAAATGTCTGTCGGATAAAATAAAAAGGTACAATACAACATATAATTTTTTAAACTAACTTTTATTAGATATTGCAGAATGATGGAATAAAAAAGACTGAATAATGAAAACTGTGAGAGCGATACATATTACTGTAACAGAAAATAAACATTTTATTTGACCATTTTTTTGTGTTAGACTAGAACAACAAATTGGTTTTCTGTAAGCTTCAGATCTATTTTCGTTAGGTCAATACAGCCATTTTATTGTATCTTACGCAACAGGTGGTCGCCATCACCTCTTTGTATTCATTGCCTATGCCTGAAGACCTTATAGAATTGGCACTTTCTTGATTAGGTTTGTTTCTATTCGAGCTATTTGTGTGATGTTTTTGGAGAGTGCCTATTAGGGAGGGGTACTTTGATTATTCATATTGAAAGGAAATGCGATACTATAAATATAGAGAAAGGGCTTTTGTTAAAAGTTCCTTTCTAGGCCATTATCGCTAAAAGTAATAATTGATATAAAAAAAAATACAAAAAGATGCAATTTAAATTAATAAAATATTTGAATTTTATTTAATTTCAAATCGCAAAGGCTTTTTTATAATGTTTTAAATAATTATTTTTTCCAAATTTTTTGTCATCTAATAAAAATTGTTGTTTTATATTTTTATTATTTTATCAAGAATAACTGTATATTTAACGAGATATTTAAGAATTTAACGTGTAACGAATCTCAAATAAAGAAACAAAGAGAAAAATAATATAATTAGTGTGCATCAGTATGTACAGTACTCGGCACCACAAATGGAAATAATTGATGATCAATTTTTAATCTCATACACAGACCCTGACCGCAATTCTTTCTATTAGCTGGTGCTTGTTGCGATATTTTTAATATTTTAATAACTACGAACTTGGAGTCAAACAGGTAGCTCACTCGCTAAATTTAACTGAAATATCTTTAAGTTCAATAAATTTTTCAAGAGTGACCTAATCCAGCCTTTAAGTGGTTTGTACATCAGTTTAAATGCAGTAGATATGCAATTTTAGGCAGTGGTGTAGTAGCCAGAATACGCCAGAATGGCGTTCTGGCACTGCTATTTAGTAAAAATATAATTTTAAAAATAAAGAAAATTAATGGACTTTACAATAATTTTGGTGGGTGGAAGCGAAGAGACTTCCGAAATTATTAATCGGTCCTTAACTCCTTAGGTCTCAGTAATAATATAATATAAAAAAACTCGATTCATAAATTTTATTTTTGCAATCCGGCTCAGCAAATTTTGCGACTACACTACTGATCTTAGGCAAAGGTTGCCAATTCGTTGACCGAAGAGATCCGGTAAAATTTTCAGGTAGCTCGTTTCCTGACATCAATAATTGGTTAATTATAGAAAATAGAAATAGATCAAATAAAAAAAAATAATAATAAAAACTGTCAAGTGATTGCAGATATACCAAGTCACATTTTCAAACTAAATTTTCGTCAATTCTACTATAAACTAAGAATTGGAGGTTATCGGATAAAGGTTCTTCTCCTTAAGTGTGTGTAAAAGCGAAATTATGCGTTATGAAGAATTTGCTTTATTTATTAACATTCTGTATGTTATTTTGTTCATTACATAATTCCTGTTTTCCTACGTCTTGTCTATCGTCATCATCCCCCACATCGTCATCATCATCGCTCTCATTGTCCTCTTCCCCTAAATCATATGAATGTCTAGACAACTTATTTCTTAGCCAATAAACCATTTGTTCATCTTTAAGTTCAGTGTTAATTATCGTAGGGTAAATATATTTTTCTTTAAATTCGTTGACTTCCTCTTCGACTTCTTCCCAGGTTAATTTTTGGTGCATACCATCTTCGCCATATCGATTATTATACCTGAATATTATCCAATCATTAATTTACTTAAAACTGTGTTATAAAATGAATTCTCACCTATCATAATGAACATATTCTAAGATCAATCCAAGGCCTGGTGCCCTAGGAATATTAGTTTTTTCCATTTTGAATGAATCATTTAATTTTTCTATTGTTAAAAGACCCCTTACAATAGCTAATAAACACCCTACCATTTTTCTTATTTGATGCATCATAAAACTTTGTCCTTGTACTTTCAATACTGCAAATTCAACATCGTTTCTTATAAAAGGTTTTTCACAAACAAACGATTTAATATAACGAGTAGCACTTGGATCATTTGGTTTTTTCTTTGATGTATAGTTGTGGAAATTTTTTGTGCCAATGAAATTTAGTAAAACTTGATTCACTGTGTTAAATGTTGCCTCACTCAGCCTGTAGTCTTTTTGATTAACCTCCTGATTATGTTCTGCAAAACATACTGTTGGTAACATGTAAATGTAGGTTCGGCTGTCACACTGTGATTTACTATTGAAACCTTTTGTTACCCTTTTATACGCAAATACTCTTATTGCTTCAGGCAATTCGGCATTTATTTTTGATACATCAATGTTTTCAGCAAGTTTCATAGAGACTATTTGTCTTGCAGCAGACACACCTATAAATATAAGAAACACGTATTTTTTACAATACTTTTAAAAATTATACAGTACATGTTAAACTAAATTTATTAATTTTCTATTTCTATAACCATTCATTTCTAAAAAGAGCAACTCTACTGATAATCTACTTTTGTACTAATTACGATCAATTTCAAAATGACACTTCTTTTAAATGGAAATGACAATATAGGTGCTTTCCAGCTCTACGCCTGTATAGCTCAGGCGTAGTGCTGGAAAGCATCTAATAGGATCAGCTTCAACACGAAGTATTGGCCAAATGGTCAGTTAGGCTTTCATTTATATTTATACCATTCAACCGCAATATTGATTGCTAATTACATAAAAAGCATGCTAAAGGGTTTCTCTAATGTTCTTTGAAAGAAGGAACAGAGAGTATAATATATAACAACCAACAAGTAAACAATGAATTGTAATGAAAATTTGAAAAGTAATAAATGCGAAGAATCTATATACCTTTATCAGTGCGTGCTGCACGTTGAAACTGCATATTTTGAACTTGATTAAAACACTCCTCATTAATTAATCCAACTTTTAACAAGGCTGTAAATAGATCTTCCTCTATCGTTTTTGTATTAGGATTTCGTTGCATACCATAGTAGTCCACCCCTGAATAACCCATCAATAAACAGAACTTTCTTCGTTTCACCTTATCCAAGGCTTCTTCATTGGTTTTGTTATCTTCAATTTTTGTTTTTTTTGAATCATCATTGAAACTTTTACCTTTATCTGACCTCCTCTCCTCCCATTGTCGTTTTTTTGTACGACCATCATACCTTTCCTTTCTAAACACTTTTGTGTCGCTCATTGTTAATGAATAATTTGGAAGTGAGACAAATTTTAAATGCTTAATACTGAGCTTATTGCCAAACGAAAGGGATTTTTTAGAAAATATTTTCAACATAACCCCACTAGCGATAGAGTTGTATTAACCTATTAAACTATGTACTTGGACAAAATTTTCATTATAACGCCTAATGAAAGAAATTCGTAATATTTTACTATATATTACTGCTTCGTTTAAAAACTTTCATAGTGCTAAACGCTAAACGACATCATTTCCCATTTCATTTTGTAGGTTATGAATTGAATTAGAAATGTCTTCTTCTTCTAGCTGTTCTTAAATAAGTTATCGTTAGGCTATTTTTCACGAGAATCGTGTATGTAACCGAATCTAATCTGAACGGTAACAATAAACCATTCTGAAAAAATTTTTTTTTTAACAGGATTGTTAACAGAGTTTAATTTTAACTGTGCTATTAATTTAAATTAAACACTGAAATATAGAAATGCATTGGTACAGAAATTACATTGCCCCAATCTACAAAACAATTATTTGTTAACAAATTAAACTATGCAAGATGAATCTTTAAGTGGTGTCATATGTTTATGGGGTAATAGCAGAGACAATAGTACTAGTCGTCAAGAATATGAATTGGAATTTATTTTTTGAAAATTATAAAATGGATGAGTTATAAGTTTTTAAAAAAATTTGCGGGTCAAATGTAATTCCGGCGCCGCTGGGAAAGCTTTCGGATCTGCTTTCGGTTCACTTACGTCTGATCTATCGACAGTGTTGCCATTTTCATTAAAGCTTGGCTGAGTTGAAAGTTGTCACCCCCTATAAATATGATCCCTATACTTGAATCACCCTGTAGGTACTCGATTATATATAAGTTTGATTATAGTCTAACTAATTAAGTCTAAGTTAATCCAATAATTTAGCTCAAAGCTCAAAGATATTTTTTCAGAACGACCTGACGATTGAAATAGAACGTTTTCCATTTCACACTTACTCCACTTACAGAAAATGATTCGTAATTCGTAAGACAAAAACTGTAAATAGTTTTATTATAAATTTTAAAGTTCGAAGATACCTACCTGTTATAAATAATATTATAGTTTTTTTTTTAGTTCAAAATAGTGTGAAATAGGAAATTAAGGATTACTTCTGGTAAAATTGATCTTCGGTTGAAAAATACTTTTTTTTATTTAATACTAATTTAATGTGTAACTAGCGATGGTATAGTTATATTCTTCGCAGGCCATTGTTACAAATTTTATGTAATTGTAATTTCTTACAAATAATAATCTTATTTTCTTTCAAATAATTCTTTTGAGGAAGGTTCACCGTTGTTATACATCATGCACATACCACTTCAGCGTTAGTCTCAGGGGTCATTTATATCTAGTAAAAATAGTCCTTAACCTTTTTTATTTACCTGAGACCTTTGAAGGACGTTTGCATTAGCTAACACATAATTGCAATAATAGCTTCATACAATAGGATTTTCTTTTCTTAAGTTCTTGTGCTTATAACATACGTGACGGGTGGATGGATATTTTGAAAAGTATTGAGAATTTGATAACTAACTAATACAATGATATAAATATTTTTGCTCCATAGTCGATATTTTATAGTTCAGAGATTTGCTAGGTAAATAATTTAATCTTCCGTGAAGAGTATAAAACCAATTCAAAGAAAAATAAGGGCCCTACTAGATCCCCACACATGCACTGGTTCCACTACTAGGGTATCCAGCACTGCATTTTCTGCTTGCTTTCATCACCCTTGACTTAGCTAGGAAACCCTCTGATTGTTTTTAACTATATAACACATTTAAGATTTTCTTTAAGAAATAATAAGATGGATGTCAATTAAATATTAAATGTGTCAATTAAGACCTTAAATTGTGGGACACCATTAAGTGAAGAATTATAAAGAGACGCAACCATTGAATAAAGGAAATGCCGCAACCATCTAATATTGCTGGGAGCGAGCAGTAAATTGTGTTTTCGAAGCATCTGTTCAGAGACTGTTAGTGTGATTAAAATTGTGACAATCGTAAAGACAACGCAGTGTGGTTTAAGGTATATCATTGTCCATATGAGTGTGATAATTTTAACCGATATTGTGGAAGCACGTACCATCTATTGCTCGCTGCCAGCAATATTAGCCCGTTGCGTTTCTTTACGATTTTTCACTCAACAGTCAGCTTTGCGCCTAAAATCTATTATCTATATTTGTTAAGCTTCGAATTGTAATAACAAGCAAATTGAAATTTTACTTAATTTTATATGGTTTGGTAATTCCTAGGAATTATATTAAGATCAAGAAATTATCAATCGATGAAAATTTCCGGCATTTTCAAATATTCCCACGAGCATTTCCTTTTTATAAATTCACAGTCGAAATACTGAAATACTGAAAATTTTTATCTCTATATAATTTATTTTAGCTACGATGACAATTCCAAATCTTACTATTATTACAATAATATAACTAAGAAAACTCAGTGGGAACACCCTTTAGATGATATATACAGGGGCTTAGTGAAAAAGGCAAGGACTGAGAGCCAGTCATTCAGTTTACAGGATAACAGAGAAGATGCCACTTATGTAACGGATGACATTCTTAGCCTTGAAGAACCGTTAAATTTACCACCTAAAAAAATAGAACCACCTCCACTGGGTACCAGGAAAAAAGATTTAAAATTATCTCCACTAAAAGTTAGTCCCAGTGCTAGCCCAAAACGAGAATTAAAATTATTTAAGCAAAAATCTGAGGACTTTTCCTTGGGAAATAAAAAACTTTCATTAGGTTTCAGTAGCTTTGATGAAGAAAAAGATGGAATATTTGACAAGCATCCAAGAAGTTTGGATAAATCAGCAGAGCTTAAAATTGCAGGAGGCGGAAGTATGTTCCTCAAGTCGAATACTAAGAAACAAAGTGAAGTTACTCTTGGTCCCTCAAAAGTGGATTCACTTCAAGGTACTTATATAATGACTCATCTTTATGAGAATAGAATTACGTAAAGCAATATATCTGTGATGTGTAAAGAATTATGTGTAATATATAAAAATACATATTCTAAAATTATTATTGGAATGTAACAAATCACAGGTAGATCAATGATCACAAAGCAGCTAGATAGTCACTTAAAAAATTATTGACTAAAATATGTTTTTTTTTCTTTTCTCGTCATTACTGTTAGTACAGAGATTACTATTTTTCTTCATATTTTTATGTAAATATATTTTAGCAAACGAGTTATTTATTATAGATTATCGTGATTTAAAAGTATATTAAATTGCATCAGTCGATTTACTTGTAAATCAACCTGTATTTGAATTTTTTAAATATTCGTTTACAGATTTGCTACAACCTAGAGGTATTCTAAGGGAAAAAGGTTCAGTAGAACATTCAAAGAGTATGGATTTCGACAAATTATCTATTTTTGATAAATCAGAGAAAGATGATGAAGATAAAAAAAGCGTAAGATTCAACTTAGATAACAATACTGATATAGGTATAACATTTTCCGATAAAAGTTCGAGTGAAGAAGAATTAATAAATAGTGACAAAAATAATAAAATAGAAGATATTATAAATGTCAAAGTAACTCCAAATAAGGGTCGTTTTACTGTTGCTCCTGTTTTAGAGCCTATAAATAAAAGCAGTTCATTAAAATTGATAAAACCAAACCCTGCTGATTTTATAAAACCAAAATTAACAATCAATAAGAGTTCAGACTCAGATGAAGACACAAAGAGTATTGAAAAAGTGGCAATAAATAATATAGAAACATTTTTTGATAGTGACAACTCTGTTTCCAGTCTTAGCGAAAAAATTATTGAAAAATCTAAGAAGTTAGAAGACAAAGCAGAGAAGAAAATAACTTTATTAAAACAAACAATTTGGGAAGAAAAAAATGATGAGATAGTCAAATTTAAATCTAACTTGCATAATTCACATAAAACAGAATTAGAGAGAATTTTAATAGAAGAAAAGACAAAACATGAAGAAAACATTAAGACAGAATTAGATAATTTAAAAAATGAAATGGATGCTAGAACTATGGGAGTATTAAAAGAAGAAGGTCTCAAATTGGAAGAAGCTATGGAGAAACTAAAAGCAGATCTTCAGAATGGTTTAAAAATAGAAGAAAACAAATTGAAAGAGCACTTTGACACAAGAAAGGAAGAACTTGAAAAATATTATGAGGAAAAATTAGCTGATATTGAGAAAGAGCTAGCAGAAAAAGTAGAGAAAAGCAGAGACGAACTAATATTTACGCACAATGCTAATATTGAACAGCTTAAACAGAACCATTCTATAATTATCGAGGAACTAAAAAGAGAATTTATGTCCGAGGTAAGTGCATGTAGTAAGTATGCATTCACTCTAGAGCTAGCAAATAATGTTTAAGCAATGTTTTATATGTAAATAAGGTATACTTCATATTATCATTGATTAAAGAATTGAATCTTTCACTCAACGATATTACTTAAAACGAGATTCATTAATGTGATAGTTTTATAATTATTTACCTACGATCACTAACGTAAATAGCTGAAAATGCACTCTCTGCCAACTATGTAAATTGAACATTACACACCGTAAACAAAACGCACGCTGAGCCGTTGAGGTGTGGTGTAATGTGACCACGTGACCAATATTACAACATACTTGTAGTTCATATTTCAGACGCCAGGCTAAAATTATTAAAAATGCAAAAGTGCAAAACTTAATTTTCTAACACTGTCAAAACTGACATAAGTAAGCTGGGCCAAGTCTCCCGCAACACAGTAGCGTCAGTAGCTCGTCGACTAGGAGGACTCAAATGGTTTCATGCCAGAAGCCATCATGTCATCCTCATCACCCACTTTGTTTTTGTTTACGCGTTCAGTACATTATTCTAGGTTTATGTGTAAAGTTATAATTTATAATAAAATAATGTCTAACGTACGAAAGGGTAAAGAACGACCATACGCTGACAAAGTGAATACATTTATCGGTGAATTTCAGGATTTATTCTATGATGGCAGTAAAATAATTTGTAAAGTTTGTGATAAACCTTAATGAGCTGGGACAAACGCGATTGTAGAGTTCACGTAAGTAGTGTACAACATCAAGATACAAAAAATGGTGTGTCTTTGAAAACTCAGTTTATGTTTGATTTACTGTTAATGCTGATTGCCTGTGATGTTCCGCTGCGTATACTGGATAAACAACCGTTTCGGGAGTTCTAAAATAAATACAATCCCCAGGTGAAACTGTTTAATACCGGAATAAATCATAAAATAAGTTTAGTCTTCTTTTCAATGTGTTCTCTGTTCTTTATTACTCAATTTAAGAAATCAAATCAAAGTTATTAAGCTCTTTGAAAGTACATAATATACATAATATTTTTTTTAGTTTATATAAGGCATGATTATAAAACTTAACAATACTTAAGTGCACCTAGATGACTAAACATCTGTATGTGCGAAATTACAGTACCTCTATTGTTTAAATTATTTGTAAAACACATTTATATTAAAAAAAAAAACACTTAAACAGAAATACTGAATTAAAACCTAATTTTACTTTATTAGAAGTAAAGCTACATAAAATGTATGTTATGTAGATTGATAGTATCATAAACTTCTGTAAATTCTGTCATACATTTCACAGAATTTACAGAAGTTTATGGCACTATTTTAAACTACATGACATTATATTACTTCTTTACATTGTTAATATATTAACAAAAGTCTCATATCTACATCTGTCAAAAACTTCCTGTCTACTTCTCATTAAGATTCTAATCCTTATCTGTATTCGGAAGTCGGGAAATAAAAATCAAAAGAAAATCTAGATGCTGTATATAAAATATATTTTTTAGGAGCAACTTTTAAGAAAAGGTCATCAAACACAAATGACAGAGCTAAGGAACAGAATGCAAAGTGAGTTGGAACACGACAAAAACAAATCTGTATGTGATGAACGAATGTATGAGAAGTTAAGATGTGAAAAACGGTTACTGGAAGATAAATACAGATGTTTAAAAGACAAATATTTAAGACTGAAGACAGATGTGAAATTGTCAATTGAAAAAAGGAACAAAAGAAAAGAGCAAAGCACAGCAACAAATACAACTGGTTCGGAAACGGAACAAAGCAATTCAAATAATAAGGAAAGGTAGCTAGTAGTTTAAAAAAATTATTTAGTAAATAAATCAAATTGGGAGTCCTCTTAAAAAAACTGATAATTTACCAAATGTTGTTATTGTTTTCTGCTAATAAACCTATAACACGTTTAAGTAACAAATTTTCATTTTGATTGGGTTCGAGGTTGGGATTGTTTTGTACTTGACAAAACAATCAACGTAACCTCAATTCCATATCGAACATTTAATTTTGATATTTATCACTGAAAATTGTACCTTTTTGAAACAGTACCTATAAAATATATTTAATTTACAATAATAGTATAGAATTACCTATCGAAACAATTTTAAGTTCTGTTTTAATTTCTTGTACGTAACCATCGTATCGTAGATTTACAATAGTTATATCTATCATAATGGAGAACCTAACTTTACCCAAATTATATGTATACAGTAACCGGCAGCCAAGTATAAGTACAGAGGGTTTACATGCAAAATAAATGGGCAACGGATTTGCAGCGCACGCAAGTGTGATTTTGTAAACTGTATACAGACGCCAGTGTTCTAGTCCCCACCAATTAAGTTTCTTTGTGTCGTTGCGCATTCATACTGTCGCATCCGTGAATATGAAATGTCTGTAGTTACCCATAAATTCGTAAGTGTACGTACCTGGCTACCGGTTACTATATAGTGTGTATAGCAGGAAGGTTAAAAAAAAACAATGATTTTCAAAATGAACGTAATTATTGATCATTGGTCAAAGTTAATATATACACTATTGGTAAGGTCCAATCTAGGTGGCCGATATAAATGCATCAGACGGAGATAACTTAAAGCATTTACAAGTTAAACAGACAACACGCTATCCCCTACCTCCCACCTTCCATTCTTTACAACACGCGGCCGAAGGGGACGACGGAATCGGCCTAATGTGCCGAACGGCCGCGATGTCGCGCCCAACGCCCAACAATTATTCATCAATAAGCCTTTCTCCTGCGAAATAAAATACAAGTTTTTATTTCGTTTTTAGGTTTAAGGCTAATAAATAACATCAACTCTTAAACCGCTGTTGTATATTGTCAAATGCAACAGCGATAAACATGATAAAAGAATAAAAACATCGTAAAAATATCGCATGGCCGTAAGCTGAACCGCTGGCTGTCGTTGCGCGCCACATCAACACACATCCCCTCTTTAGTAGGAGTGTAGGAATGGTTAGGCGTCTCTTGTTAACTGACGGCTTTGCCCCTATGTACCTTCTCTCTTAGTTGCATTACAGATTTCGCACTCTAAGTTAAAACTTGCCAATAGTGTATAGTTGATCAATGTTAATCTTTAGTAACACAGTTGAATAAATTTGTTTATGGAATTTTTTTAAATTCCTGTGATAGTAATCAAAATTAACTCATATAAATATTATTATCATATTCACTTGACAATCCTATTTGTGTGAATGTATAGAATTGTGTGAAAACGTAAGATTATATTAAAACAGCAACTTAGATACAGTCTTGCAAGGAATTCAGTAATTTCACTTCAGGCATTGCTAGAACTAATGATAAGAATTTAATAAATTGCAGTGCGGCTCGTGAAAATTAAATGTCATATAATACCGAAGCACATTATATTTTGAGGCATCATTACCAAAGAAGAAAAAAGTCATCATTGGAATTTGTGAAAAAAACTTTCATAAAAGAGTTCCTACCCAAGTTTTTTCAAAATTATTTGTAAATAACAGGCCATATTTTTTCAAAATCAGGAGGGTAATTAATTGGCAGATTTTAAATAGTATGGTTGAGAAATTTAGATTAAAATTTCTTGATATGATAATTAAAATTTGTTGATTAATGAGGTTATAAAAAATAAAACTAATATTTAACTTTTTTTTATTAGGAATAATTGCCACAAATACAATGGCATTTATTTCATGTTAATACGTTAAGTATTTACAGATATACAGATTTTTAAATTTTAATACAGCACTGTCGATCCGACGAAATTATGTGACGTCACTAACGCCTATCAAGTAGATGCCGTGTATCGCGCGGTAATATTACAGCGTGCTTTTCTGACATATTTATAATTATAGGTTAGATTTCCAATCAACAAAAAGCATCTTATTTTATTAGATCAATGCAGTTAAAACTTCATTAATAACGCACTGAACAAGGTTTTAATTGATACTACAAGTACCAAGCAGGCATTTTTACAAAAGCGATATAATATTCTAAAATCTTTAAAAAAATGCATATTTTGAGGTTAATTGTGACGTCACGTTATCAGCATTTATTCGAATAATCCACGTTAGTGACGTCAGTGACGTTAGTGGTCCACTGACATCACTAATGCCGTTGCATTGCACGTAAGGAAAAATAGAGGCATGTTCTAGCCATTTTAAGTGGTAGCGAAAAAATTCAACGGCATTATTTAATTTAGGAATTATCATTCCAAAAAATTAGGAAAATGAAAAATTGTTTATAGGCTCATTAATTGTCCTCCTAATTTTGAAAAAAAAATGTTTTCGATAAAATAATTTTCTCAAATTTCAATTACGATTTTTTTTCTGCAAAACTTCTTCATTTGGTCTCGGTAATGATGCCTCAAAGTATAGCGTGGGCTCCGGTATTATATGTCACACTTAAATTCCACCATTCACCATTAGAGTGTCTCACTTCAAGATTGTAACATCTTATAACCATGTTTAGTTGTTTTCCGATTTATATCAAAATTGCCTGAAGGATAGAGGTCTACTTATAATCACAAAACCAACCGTTTTTTCTCTTTAAAATGTAGAACCAACTACAGTAGTCTGTTCAATGAAAGAGTGCCATTCGTATAGTGTAAGAATTAAACACCACCCAAGACTATATTTATCTATATTTAAATGTATGTAATTCAATATGCAGTGTAAAATTCAATCTGATGTAGTCAAGGTACGATGTTTGGAATTTCTATTATTTGATGGTTAAACCAATTTGCATAATATATGCCGTTACTTGAATTTGGCTCTCAGAGGTGGCTCGGTTTTCTTGGAAATTGGGTAGCGCAGGTATAGCAAGAGGTCTAGTATAAGCAATTATTTCAATCAGTAATAGTAAATTTAATCAAGTATAAAAGCAATGTGATGATGCCACTCTGTTTATTAGATAACACCAGTCAACCTGCAGTACAGTACTTCAGCCTTTCATGACTTCACACTGAGACTCACTCACTAGAACCGACCGACCTTGCAATACAAGATTACATGAAAAGAATAATATAAATTAGGTATTTTTTATGGAAAAATTTTATTAACAAAAGTTATTCAGAATCATCTAAACAGCTTGAATCCACAGTTAGGTTCAATTTAACAAATTTTAAGATATATAACTTCTGAAAAAAATTCTAATAACTCGAAAGACCTACATTAATATATCTAAAATTTTAAAATTCTTAACCTTGAATTCAAGATTTTTGGATGGTCCCGAGTCAGTAATGTTTTTTTCCAAAAAAATTCACTTTGCATTTGAAGAGGGTAAATGATTTTGTGGCCATAAGTAGATGTTAACGACTTCTATTTTGAGATCAATTTGGTTTGGTTTGAATTAGATAACAATCATTTTTGTGGTCTTTGTGGAAATTATGAGAGGTTTTTCATTTCAAATGAGATATCTTCTAAGTATAAATATAAATATCTAGAGATTTCATTAAAGTTTGTGGAATTCTAGTCATGTAGAAAGCAAAAATGAAATGTGCTAAATTTAGCGCGTGCATACGTTTAATATTAAACTAGGTATATTGTATACAAAAGTTGTATGCGACTACAAACACTTGTAATGAGGAACATATTCATTTAGGTACTAGAAATCGTTAAAACTAGCCTATAAAATGGGCAAGAATTAAATAGAAACTACAATAAGTCAACCGCCTACAAAACGTATAGCGTTCATCGCTAGTTTGAAATTGTTTTAACAGTGTGATCAATTTAGGTGATGGCTGTTTAAAAAGCCCCCTGTCCAGGAGTCACTTAGTAAGGTTTGTTTTTTATTATGGTAGTGTCAATAATAGCTGCTTTTCATCACTGAATTGTTAATAAATATGAACGCTAAACTGTTAGTAATAACATCATTTGTATATACACTAAAATATACTTTCTAACTATGAAAGTCCTGTGATTAAATAGTAGTAGTTTAATCATGCATCATTAGTATAAGTTAAGTAACTATTATCTATAGATTTCACCATCCACCATTGACAATCAAGCTTAATACATGGGTACTTTGAAAACTAACACTTACCAGTACACGAATCTGTCTTATACTTTGATACGGAAGTAATTTAGTGATGCACATGAGATATTATGAAGCGATGTGGATTTTTACTCTATTTTTAGATAGTATGTAATCATTATTACGTAAAAATAAGGCCAAAATATGGCAAATCAATTTTAACTGTATGTCTTAAAAATCTTAACCTTGGGTCGTGACACATTATTTCTATAGTGGTGGGGGATGTCACTATTATAAGAAGTCTTTGTGTCACATTTTGTTTTTTATTCATAAGACTATTGTGATTGTGAGAACTTATTAATGTTAAGGTTGTGTGTGAGTAAGTTTAATAACACCCAGAAAGGAAAACTTTTTTATTCGAGATAAAATATGTAATATAATATTTTTTCAATTTTTGGAACCATTTATTTTTTTTGTGACCTTTTTCCATCTTTTATTGCAAAATGCTTTTCGTAATTATTATACTTTACATTCTGATGATATTGCATTATCATTTCTCATCTCCGATGAGTTAGAGACTTTATATTTGATGAACAATAAATAATGCTTTGGGTGAGGTACCTATAGGGACTGTACAATATTTCTTTTATGAACAAAGCTGAATCTGACACACACATATATAACCAACATTTTCATAATAAGGGAAAAAATTTAAAACCCTTAACTTTTTCTAACTTGCAACACCAATCAGCTAATTTTATAATAAAACAATGAAATATCAGATTGGATTTACAGAAGTTATTACAGACATATTGGCACTTTCTGCAGTTGGAGTGTATGCCATGTCTTAGTCATTGCAAATAAAATTGTGCCGTATCTTAATTTTTACTGGATAAATATTTACTTTGTAGAGTTAGTAAAAATGTTTGTGGATTTAATATTTTTGTAACATCTCTCTATATTTTTAAATTGTTTTTGATGAATGACAAAGTGGATGAGGCATTAGTAAAAAAAACAATCTGTATACACGTAACAATTTTATTTGCATTTCAATATGTAATAAATTTGAGTTACTATGACAGAAGTATTTGAAACATGCTTTAAAATTATCTTGTTTCTTTTTATCCCAGATTTTATTATTTTCGCAACATTAATTCATGGTAACGGTAACTGTTGACTGTGATATTTGGAACTTGATATTCTAATTCTTTTTCTGATTTCACACAATATAGCATACCTAGTAAGCAAGTTATATTTGCAGAAATTTCTGTTTATGAAAAATTTGACAAATGAATTTAGAAAACAGATTATTTAGATCCACATCGATACCTTAAAAACCAATATATTAAGAAACAAGTCCCATTGCATACCGACATCCACATATGACCAATAATAACTAGGAAGATTGATGATTAAATAAAGCAACTTGTTTCTTCATAATCACACTTTTAACCACGTAATCCAAAAATAAAACATATCAAATTCGTATTGATATTGTACTTTCAAGGTACTTATACTCATATTTAAATAATTTCTGTAGCAAATTTTTTATATAGGACAATAATTATACTGACATTTTTCCTAACTCTGCGTAGAAACTATTTTAAAGATTGCAAGACATACCAATATTATTTTAAACAATTAAGATAATTTTTTTATAGAATGTATTTGGTGTGTTGTTTTAAAAAAACTAAGATGTGGCACACTTCAATTTTCAGAAGCTACTACTGCGGGAATAGATAAAATGCATTTATTTTCTGAGTATACTTACATCTCCTAAACTGTTTAGTGAAATATTGATGTGTTGTAAGTTTAATTTGTTTAAAACTAGATTGGTTTACTAATAACCAGCATTTGTTAGGACACCTTTAAACTCCCCATCCCGAAAATTTCTTGAAAAACCACCCACTCCAAAACACAGCTGGACGAGCCAAGATCCCCGTGTAAGACCAGAGCACAAAAATTTGAAACAAGTAATTATACAGGACTTGGACACTTCTATTAGTGACAACTGCTACCAAAGTGATGACAAAGCAAATCAAAATGACAAGGACAGCTCAGATAGCACAAATCCTGGTCGGAGTCGCAAGAAACTTTTTTCCAGGTTAGATATAGTATTAATAAATATTTTGTATTTTGGTAAAATGGTTCCGATATTTCTGACTTGTATTGTCAAAAGATAAAGCAGAGATCCAGATCAAAATTATTAATTGAATGAAGACCAGAGCACATTTTATTTTTAGAGACCGGAACTAGAATCCATATTTGTCAAAAAATATTTGAAACAGATCTTTGTGTTGTTTTTGGTTGTTTTAGATATGCACATATTTTTTTATTTCTCACAAATTCCTAAACAAAATCGCCTATATTTTTCTCTCTACGAGGTCTAAGTATTCAGTAAGCCTTTAACAGTCAATCTGAACCTTTTTGAGAGTTGCCAAAAATAAAATAAAAAACAAGAACCTCATAAAACCAGAAACAAAATACAAAGACCCTAAGACCAGACTAATTTTTTTTGTAACTGAACTGTTATTTCTATCATTGATAGGACCGGAACCGTATAGCCATTATTTGTTTATTATTAAAATTAAAAATTAAAATTGTCCGAATTCTTTAGATTGAAGAGTTCTTCAACTTCAAGAATAAACAATAATTCGAAAACGAGGAAACCTCAAAGATCTTGTTCACCTGTGGAGAATTTGCGAAGGCAACTACAAAAATTAGAGGATTTAGAAGATCAGTTTCCTGAAAATGCACAGTCAGATACTTACCATCTCAGGTATCCTTTTTCAGATGGACAAAAATTCGAGGGCAGCTCTGAGTTAGAATTTTTTCGACACAGGATTCATTTGGAGAGGGATTCTATCAAAAGAGCAAAGGAAAGTCTACGGAACCAAAAATCTTTGTTTCAGCAAAGGCAGAAGGAATTAAAATTAAAGCACGGCACAATGGCTAGACATACATTACAACAACTTTGCCAGGTATACATTTTTCTTTGAATTTTAAATATTTGGAGTAGAAGCTCTGTTTACTTTTATTAGGAGGAGAAAGAGTTGACAGACATGGAAGTAAATCTTCATAGAACTAGAAGCCTGCTTGGTGAAAAGGTAATAAGATTGCGTCATTTGGAACAATCGCTACAAAGAGCAAACGTTCAGAATGATCAAAAGCATGAAGATGCAACCCTAAGTGACATTTCTTCTCACAGCGCTAGTTCTGGCATAAGTTCTACGGAATTTGCAACTGCTGACCAGTATGCAAAAGGACTATTAGGTAGTGAGAAATTTCAGGAGCCCTCAGAGATTATACAGAGTTTAGAAAACCTAAACTCAGAAATTAGGGAAATTTGGGATGTTCTACGTACACAACAACAACAGACCAATATTGCACAAGGTAACTTATTCTTTAGCATTTGAAAGTGAGAGATCCTGTTACAATATATGTTTTTTTGTTATATTTAACGAAAGTTGTGGCAGGTCAATGAATTTCCTCGTGCTTTATTGCTGAACCTAAGGAGAAAATTACAATAATCTAGTTTTTTGACTAAAGAGATAACTAGCTTTTAGAAAATTTTACAATCTCTATAGGTATTATTCTATATAATTTAATATTATAATTATTGTGAATATGGGAAATGATACCAACTGTAAAAAATATATACACTCATGGACAAAATTCTCGAATAATTTAAGTTGAAACTAATTATTCATAATTTTTATAACATTTTGCATTAACATTTTCTGCTAATGAAAACAATATTCTTTACTTACAATGTGTGAAATAAACTATTTCTTTATTGTGTAATGCGTTTCTTTCATTAAAATTTATAAATACAAAAGAATTGGGAAAATTTAAAATATTCGATAATTCTGTCCATGAGTGTATATACAGTGTGTCCACGGATGGACGCATGAATAGGTGTAAATGACAAAAAAATTTCGAATTGGACATTACTCTTCTCTAGATTTAGCCCCTGCTTCGTCTAAAACTAAGAAGTGCCAAATATGAGTGAAATCACTCGTATACGGAGTGTTCTAGCGATATATTTTTTAAAATGCACTAGAATAAACTACCTTTACTTTTGAAGATACAACAAAATTGTTAAGAAAAGTTGTTCAGAATAAAATGATATGCCTAAATACAAATTTTCAAAAAGATTGGCCTGTTTTGATGAACTCGTAATTTTTTCTCAATTTTGTTATTTTTATTTGAACAAATAAATAAAAATCAAGTATGTAGTTAACCATAACAGAACAAAAACCCGATACATTGTTAATAAAGTAATGAAAAACAGAATGCATAATAAAAGTAGTTTAATGAACTTTATAAAAAAAATATGTTTTTTAAAGTTGGCCGATTTTCCTTAAATTTTGCACCCCAACATAAATCTTTATTCTGAACAACTTTTCTTAATACAATTTTGTTGTATCTTCAAAAGTAAAGGTAGTTTATTCTAGTGCATTTTTTAAAATATGTCGCTGGAACACCCCATATACGAGCGATTTCACTCATATTTGGCACTTCTTAGTTTTCGACGAAGCAGGGGCTAAATCCAGAAGAGTAATGTCCAATTCGAAAATTTTTTGTCATTTACACCTATTCATGCGTCCATCCGTGGACACACTGTATGTTTTTTACAGCTTGGAAACTCGGCGTCTTTCATTTTCAAGTTATTTGTAAAACTTTAGTTATTTTATTGAAACTTAATAAAAATCAAAATCTTATGACACTTCTACTACGATTATGTTATTCAGAAACAGAAACAGAATACCTCTCGGTTAGGATATTGCAAATATGTGAAAAACCGTTGGGAATACGAAACTGGTGTACAGATGACATTATTTTATCCCACATGGAAATCCGTATGCCTATGATTAATATTAGTGGTTCCCTATTGCAAATGTAATAGTATATTAAGTTAAGAACGGTAAGGGACTTTTACCGGTTGCACAATCGTGCGATAATTACACTTTAATTAAAATAATTGATTTCTAGTAAATTACCAAGTCAAAAGTAAAAGTGGCATTTACAGGCTGGTCTTCTAAAAAAACGGCCAAAGCCATAACTCAGTCAAAATTTAATTAAGTTTTTTTTTTTAATTGGGGAATATATATTGGCGCACGAAACGCTCTTTTCAGCAAATAAAACATGGAGGTACTACTTCCAGTTTTACCGGAAGTGACCTCATTGTCTTTTTTTTTTTTTTGAATAGCACCCTATACATTTTTTTCGAAATCTCTACTAACGTAAAATTTCCTTTCCGATGATGTGTCACAAGTCAATATTTTCCCACCAATAACCCCCTAACAACTTAATTCTTCAATTATCAATTTTGCCATGGAAAGAGATTTTATTGTTATAACATCATAAAATCAAACAAAGTACAAAAAGTATATGCCTATAAATATTGTTCAAATTGACGACCTACTTGCTCTATGCACACCTGACACCTTCTTATTTCATTCGTCGCATTCAGTATAATATTAGGTGGTACTTGCCGACAAACATTAATAATTCTCTGCCTTAAAACTGCTTCATTTTCTGGGTGTGGCAATTTGTCTTACCTCAGGGAGAATTAAGTTGTTATAGGGGGTTATTGGTGGGAAAATATTGACTTGTGATATATCATCGGAAAGGAAATTTTACGTTTAGTAGAGATTTCGAAAAAAATGTATAGGGTGCTATTTAAAATAATAACAATGAAGTCACTTCCGGTAAAACCAGAAGTAGTACCTCCATGTTTTATATGCTGAAAAGAGCGTTTCGTGGACCAATATATATTCCCTAATTAAAAAAAAATTTAATTAAATTTTCACTGAATTATGGCTTTGGCCGTTTTTTAGAAGACAGCCTGTATGTTGCTTCAAGTTCAATTTGTCAAAATACAATATTTTTATTTTGTCACAAAATTAGACGACTGTTGAAAGTAAATTACTTACCGACGTGTTAGGCATAGCAACAAGTAAACAAAACCTACTATTTTGGTAACAGATATTGTAAATAAACAAAAAACCTCATTTGTGCAAAAAATTTAATTTACCTACAGACCTACACCCTTGTTCTTATTTTAAAATAAGGTGTTACAGAGGTAGACTTTGAAAATCCGTTCTTTTTGTTTTACTATACCCCTACCATAGAATTTTCTTCGGTAAATTGGTTTAGGCATGTATTCATAATTACAATAATAAATTATATTGAGTTGCGCAATAATATACAGCAAGTCAAATTTTTTTAGGGTTAGTTTTCTTTATTATAGCTCATATATTTGACATTTAATTATTAACTCTTTACAAATAAATTAAAAGTGTGTTAAATAATGCCATAAAACTAGATATCTCAGGCATAAAAATAAAGGATATCCAGTGACCTACTTACGTGGATCACTCTACCACAATATAAAAAGTTTCTACTGCCTCATTTTTTTCTACAGTTTGAAATTAAAATTTTGAATTTTGAAGGATTGATATGCTGAGAAATAATCTTTTAATGAAATGCAAGCCCACTTCTATAATTTTAAAATTTGTTCGTGAACAATATTTTCAAGGTCATTTTAAATCAAAAACCATTGAAAAGGTAAATTACAACTTTATGAAGTAGTCGAAATATACAGGACCCTACTTTATAATACGAAAATTAATTTTTTAGCATCAGTTCGGACTTTCGAATTAAAATCTTTTGTTTTAAAATCTGTACAAAAAAGTGAGAAGGTGGGTACTTTCTGTGACACCCACTATACTTATCCTATAAGTCATAAGTTTACAAAAATTAATGGCATGGCAATTAACAATTGACATAATTATTATGCATTGCATACAAAAAGGTTTGTACAAAGAAAGTTTCATGTTAAAAGTAGGATTCTGATATTTGTTTATATTTTTACCACTTAGATAGAATTTTGGGTTCATTATGTAATTCCGGGTCCTATATGTCCACTGTGTAAGGGCATACAAATCTTTACTATTATCATTCATTCCAGTGGCATACCTGGGATTTTTTTTAGGTAAGGGGGTAATCTAGGTATACACAGTGACATTACTGACGTATTTTTGTTCTTATGTCTAAACAAAAGAAAATTTGCCAAATTTTAATTAAATATATGCATTTTTTGTGTACTGTCAACTGGGGTCAATCGTCGATTTTTAGATATTTTTGCTAATATCTTTTTTCCTTTTTAATATATCAATATCAAATTTTGGCATAGGGGACAAGGCTATGAGTACTATAATATGACGTAAAAATAGTTTTTACATTATTGACAAAAAAATTTTTATTGTTTTTTTTGTAGCTGTCCCGATTGACCCCGTGTCTGGGGTCAATCGAGAAATTGCTTTGTAAAATCTAAATAACCCCGTTTAAAGGGCGAATCGGGACAATTTTCATGTTTTAAAAAGTATTTTAAGACCAATTCCTGTCAAAACATTTAAAAAAAAAAACACAATTTTATTTGCAAAATATAACTTTTATTAATGGCGATGTAAAGTTGATTTCGGAATATTGATTGTTTCCGTAGCCTCACGTAATGTAATAAAACCTCTTTTATATTGATTTAGAGCAGTTTTCAGAGTTTCTACTGAATAATTTTGGTATACACGGCCACCCAACTTTCTTTTATATGCACGAACCATAGTGACCCGATTCACCCCAAATTTGTTCCTGAAAGATAAAAAAATATATAGAAAAATATCGGTTGATTTTTTTGTCATATAACCTAAATATGATTTTAACCAAACATTCGACAAATAGTTTTTCCGTGAATAAAAGTGAGAAATTATGTTAATAACATATGTATACAGAAAAAGCAAGTTATTTGGGTGTTAAAAAAATGCATTAAATTGGGTAGAACCATTGAGTAAAAAATAATAAAGAGGTGCAACTGTCAAGGTTTCGAGATTTTAGTATTGTATTTCTTTGCCAATAATTCCATGATTGTCTTCAATTTTTAGTGATACGGGAAGGTATTTGTAATGTGGCTGTATAGCCCTTAAAATTGAAGACAATCATGAAGCTATTGGTAATAAAATACAACACCAAAATCTCGAAACCTTGACAGTTGCGCCTCTTTATTATTTTTACTCAATGGTAGAACTTATTAAATATTTAAATAAAAATCATTTTACCTTAAATCACATATGCCGGCTTTGACATTTGACATGAAGTGTGTAGGACAACTTCCCATGTCAACGGAATTGCCAACATCAGAAATAACAAAACTGCGTGCGAATTTTGAAATTATGTTCAGTTTGTACCGATTGACCCCTGAATACCGATTGACCCCAGTTGACGATACGTTCAAAACTTCTCGGAGCGAGAATTACCTCCGTTACTCTGGTCTTAAATACATTCTTGATTCATTCCCACATTTAATTTACAGTAATACCTCCGTTAGTCTATCCAGACCTAGGTTGGCCAATTTTAGCTGGATCAGCCAGTATGCCAGCTCCACCTTCCATCCCTACTCTCGCAGACAGGTTGCATAATTACCGACAACACGTAGTACTGGCTAATGCTCAAAGCACAGTGGTAACACATGCAAATCAAGGTGCCACCACGACGTTGGTAGAGAGAACTAGGAATTTGAGACATTGGCTAAGACAAACTGGCATTGATGTTGGAAATGAAACGAGCCCACCGCAAACTACGCTTTAAAGCATTTAAGGACTACAGAAATGTCAGTATGATTATAATCATTTTGTTAAATGTAAACATACCAACTTGCTATTAATGTGGAATCATAATGAGTCAGAAATGTTCACATCATTATAGACATCTTACAACTTTCTACTTTATATTATCCTGAAATTGTGAACTAGACTTGCCTTCGATTTTATGCATTTTATAAATTTCTACAGGTGAAATAGGATACTTTAAGTTTTAAAATTTTAATCAGATGTACATCTTTGGCCAATGATCATAAATTGTCCTCAAGATATTATTTATGAATGTTTTGGCACAAACTGCCTACTTCATAATATTTATTTGTGTAAACTAGATTTGTATAGATCCATAATTTTGTAAGAACCCAGGACATGGTTTAGTATATGTGGGTATATATGACCAAACCAAACATTATTATTTTGCACGAATTAATATACTCTGTTTACAAAAGGTTATTAATATTGTAAAAGATTTTTAAGCAATAGATGACAGGGTTATTGTTGAAAATAGAATGAAAATTTTAAATAAATGATGATGATTTAATACTATCAGCCCTAGTTGGGTAAAGCTTAATAGTTTAAAAATGCTTGTATATGTTTGTCAGCCATTAGATTTCAAAATGTAATCACTTCAATTATTGATCAACTGATTAACAGGGATCCAGCGACTGAAATCAAATAATGATTCTTCTTCCCTTCTAATTCTACCAATATAACAGTTCTGTTTCCATTAACAGTCTGCAGGAAAAATTATTACAGTTCGATTTTGGAATGTCTTGAATTTTGATTCTGATTTTGTTTTTTTTTGAAAGAAAGAAGTTTTTATAGAGAGTAAGTATACGTTTTAATTTTAATAACTGGATATGAGTAAGTACACAATTTAAGCTGAAATGTGTATATGTTTTGTTTAGCGGCAATTAAAAAGGTTGTAATTAAGAGTTGCACAATTTAGATTGAATGGTACCGTAGTACTAATGTCAAGATTTGTTATCATCCTCATTCTGCCCAATGACCTGAACCAGTTATTCATTACCATCATAATTTTACCTTTCGTTTTTCAGTTCCACATTTACTTGTTTTTTCCTTTCTCATTTCTTTTAATTTTTGCTTTTTTACTAAAATGTGATCGAAATTAAAACATTTGCAACAAACAAAATTTTGATGGAAACCCTTTTTATGTTATTTTCATGCAACCAATAAGGCTGATTAAAAGAAACATGCTTTTTGATACAAAAGAGAAAGGTACTAGATATAGGGGGCGTTCGTTTTCAAGCCCAAGGGCACCCGAGGCGTTCGGTATTGTTTTTAAGCGTTTTAGTTAAGACTCGAAGCGTTCTCCTTTGCATTTGAGACGGCTTGGGGCAGCACGTCCGAGCGCGCTCGATGTTCTCGGAGTTTGGAGGTCGAGCATCAGGGTTTGCTTAAAACATAACCTTAAAAGTCGTACCAAAAACTAAAAAGTGTCAACAACAACTGACTGTCGTTGCCAAAATGTTATCATACGATTCATACGTTCTGTGAAATAGTGTGAAAGTAAAGAAAAAAAGTAGGCAGGCCTAATTATTAAATTATTTAGTGCAAAATGGAAAATTTGAGGTTGTGTTGTTGTGTAGTTTACTCGCCACCTACCGTTCAAGTTAAAATCAACCGATATGCTCGGTATTGACGTCACAATACCCGTTACCCGCACTGTTCGCCTTGCCCCAGTCAAACTCGAACGTAGCCATAGTTGCTAGCAGCAGTTAACAAATCTGTTCGTAGAATAGTCACAGTTGGGTGACTTGGAAAGATACCTACTGGTGATTTCATCTTTTAATTCGTAAGAAATTTAATAATACATGCTAGATACACCCAAGAAGACTGTAAAAGACCTAAAGAAAAGTCAGCTTTGGGAACTTTTCACTGCTTAAAGAAGCACATTTAAGTTTAAATTTAGCTAAATCCTATTATTTTGACATGGCGATTTCACTTCTGAGCTGTATATACCATTAATAACGTGAAATCTTTTTCAAAACATGTTTTCTTAACTTATAAGTAGCTATATCAAGTGTCTACTGTTTCTATTTTACGTAATATGATGCAAAAAAAATGACATTGTTTACGCCAATTATAATCCAATAATTGTTATTTCATTATTTGCGGTTTGTGGTACTTTATAAGTTTCCTCTTTTCCTCGTTTGGGTCTTCTGTCACATGAACTAACTTTCCCATAGCATCTAATTTGACATTTAGGGTACGTACTGTAATTCAACATTTTGGTGTGATAAATTAGTAGAACCAATCAGAATGCCGAATGTTTCAAACCAACCAATACGCTATGGCGAATTGGAATTTTGGTTAAAATATTAGAATTACGGTATGCGCCCTTAACTAGGTATCTAAATATATATATAGGGTGTTCACATAGTGCATATTTATTCCATAATCCGGCTAGTAATAAAAGTTGGATTAGACTTGATTATTTATATTATAACATCAAATTTTTCTGGATCATTTATAAAATGGATAAGAAAGTTAATAATTATTTTAATTTAAAAATTACTTTGGTTCTTCATTCCCATATTCTTTGCTAAAATTAAAGTAATCACTGTTCTTCTCTCTTTCACACTAATTGACATGTTCACCTGCTTTTATATTTTTTTTCTACCGCGTATAATACATTGAAATGAATGAAAGTAAAAAACAGAAGAACTCTCTAAGAGCGCATCCTAACAATGAGTACGTTAAAAAGGCTTTCTGTTTTGATAAGGTAGTAATCAGTTCTATTAAACTAAATTAGTCCAATCATGAATATATTGTAGAGTGCATGGAATATGCGAGACTTTTTGACTTCAGGACCTCGTTAGGAGTAGTTAGTAGGTAAACATACTAAAAGTCCCCGACCCTGGGAGGTGAGCTTACGGTGGGAGAGGGGGGAGAAGGTCCCATTTTTTTATTTTTTGATTATATCTCGGAAACGGTGGACTCTAGAAAAAATATGTTTCATATAAAAATGAAAGCTAATTAAATTTCCTATAAAATTGTATATACATATTTGTCGAATATCCAACGGTTTTCGAAATATACGTTATTGAAAATCGATAATTTTCTAAAAAATCATTTTTACCTAACGCTTTTTGTCAAACATTTGCTTCTAGTGTCTCCAACGATCATTTCTCAGAAAAACTGTAAAAACGAAGTTGTAGAGCATTAAATTTCCTTCACTTTGATATGAACTTTTGCTACCTTATCTTCAATCAATCAAAAGTTATAGAATTTCTAACATGTACGCTCAATTTCGATGTTCGTCTAGAAATGAGTTGTGTTGACGTTGTCATGATGATTAACAACGTTTTAGCAATAGAAATAAGGTAGTTCGACAACACTTTTATAATTATAGCTTTTATTATATTATTACGAATCATATGATGAAAGTATTTACATGGACTGATAGTAATTAAAAAATGAAAAAATAATCATTCAAGGTGACATCTTGGTTTTTTTGAGGCGGAAGGGTCGATGCTCATTCATCTTCGTCAGCAGTGGAGACGTCCAAAGAGATTGGTAGTGTATCGATGTCGTCGTCGGCGCCTTTTTCCTGAATTAATATGCCGACTCTGTTGTTGCAACTGCCCTTGCAATTCAGGCACGCGACAGAGCAGTTTAACGATGCTTTTATACAACCACACCTGCCACTCACATCCTTTCGTGCATCGGCAAAAAATCATCATCAAGATTTCGTCAGGAGCAGCATCCAATTTTGACAGTTTCGGAACTAGTTGATCATTCCTCCTCTCCCAACCCCAATCGGCGCCCCACCATTAGGTTCCTCCTCTAACCACAGGTGTACTTGGTGGTACGTCCGGAATGCATGTTGCTTAACAGCTCCTTCAGTTGGAGGGAGAGTTGAACGATCAGGCTTCATGTTTGCAGCTGCTTTGACAAACGATTTGTAGTGGAACTGGTTGAGAGTTTTTTCTGTGGCTAGAGCGTCATACCATGAGAGATTACTCATGATCCTAGCTGTCTCAATGGAGTCAGGGGAAGAAGAACCGCTGGCAAATACCTCAGCTGCACGTTGTATGATTTTGGACTTCCGGTACATTTTGACAAAACCCACTTTACTCTTGCGATACGCTGCGGATGTTGAGTCACCGCCTGTGAATGCATGTAAAAATAACAAATGGGCATTGTCCTTCATTTCAGCTCCTGCTGCAGCTGGTGTGAGGAATATACAATAGTCTTGACCTTTCATCTTCCAGGTTTTACCAGCAGAATGTCACGATCAGTTGGGGTTTTGAAGAACAGCCAAGTCGACGTCCTCTCCAATAACGGCTACCGAGGAATTTTGCGATTTGTTGATAGCTGTCTTCACAATATCAACGTCAGCATCACCTGAAGCTTGGAGCATATTTACCCATTTTTCTGCAGCTGCATCATCAGCTAACTCTTATTATGATAGTTGAAAAGGAAATCATCATCATAATCATCATGGTAGCGTCAATATACTCATTTCTAGAGGAACATCGAAATTGAGCATACATGTTACAAATTCTATAACTTTTGATTGGTTGAAGATAAAGTAGCAAAAGTTATAACAAACTGAAGGAAATTTAATGCTCTACAACTTCGCTTTTACAGTTTTTCTGAGAAAAGATCGTTGGAGGCACTAGAAGCAAATGTTTGACAAAAAGCGTTAGGTAAAAATGATTTTTTAGAAAATTATCGATTTTCAATAACGTATATTTCGAAAACCGTTGGATATTCGACAAATATGTATATACAATTTTATAGGAAATTTAATTAGCTTTCATTTTTATATAGAACATATTTTTTCTAGAGTACACCATTTCCGAGATATAACGAAAAACCCAAAAATGGGACCTTCTCCCCCCTCTCCCACCGTAAGCTCACCTCCCAGGAGCGGGGACTTTTAGTATATTTACCTTCTAACTACTCCTAACAAAGTCCTGAAGTCAAAAACTCTCGCATATTCCATGCACTCTACACCCCTCTTTTGAGCACTCATTGACTGGATTAAATGGGATATCCTCTATATTATTATAGCTATTGTTAGCTGACCTACAAAGACTATACGCTATTTATGGTGGTCTGCATTATTGTTATCTTAAATTTCACATATTAAACAGCCACCATATAATACCACTTAACAGTGGTGTAATATGAACCATAGAGTTGCAGCGCTGGCTTTAAATTTTGAAAACTGATTTTTTATTATTTTTTAAACCATGATTTGCCTTTAATAGTAAATTGATATTTATAACTAGAAATTTACGTAACGTCCTATGCTTTTCATAGATAAGTACTTACACTTTGCTCTTTGCTTATCTGCCAAGACGCACTACTTCAATTAATTGAATTTAACGAATTTATAAATATATTAATGTGATTATAGAATATTCCACGTAAGCTGAATGATTATGACAGACGACATCGTGACCTGCTGAAATACTTTTAAAAAATTTGTCCCTAGATCGTAAACTGTGGCGTAGGAGTACAAAACAAAATGGACGATTGGTGTCATATGTTTCCCCTGATATTGAGGTTATTGTTAAAAGTTGTCGGTGTCAATTTTGTGGTATGTTAAATATTTTGTAATTGTTGTATTTATCTATTAAGTTTGGGTGCGTGTGTGTGTGTGTGTGTGTGAACGTGAACATTGTTAATAATGGAATAAAATAATTAATTAAATCAATTGAGTGTACAAAAACGCTGTATTCTTAAACTGAATTTTCTTACACATGCAACCATGAAATCGAAGTACCGTATTGTTAGTTGCCTGCTATCATTCATTTAATTTGGAGGAACTATTTTATTAGGCGGATGCGATCCGAGGTGGGATCAAAACACTGGTGTGCTTGTTAAATAGGATTTAATGGACTGCAATTATAATAGAGTTAACAGTAGTAGTAGCTTTAACTTTGAAAGAAGTCCAGGCCATACGCGGCGTCATAAGAAATATATTATAGACATTCGAAAAGAAAATAACAATTACTATTAAAAGCATAAATCGGTTATTAATAAGGTGTGTATCAACTGTGCCAACTTAATTTCAAATACCTACTCATGAACTATTCAAAAGAAGTACTTACATGTAAAGGTAGGTCAATATAGAAAGCTCTTATAATCTTTAATTAAACATTATACAGGGTGTTTCATTTAATTTGACAAAGTATTCATACTCAGTTAATATAGAACACCCAGTATTGAGTGCTTAACTACCTTTGTATTTAAATTTATTTTCTATACCTATAACACAAATATGTACTATAGTTGGAATTATTAAAATGACCTCGACTGCAATAAAACATGCAACATAGAAAGCGACAGGGTATTATCTGTATTCATGCAAATCAAAAGCAATAATCTTATAAAGAGAACATCCAGTAGACACCCCTAACAGAGTAAAATAATAAATCATATAAATCCTAGTGTTCTTGTACTTGAGGAAGAGACATAATGTAATATGAGGGTGTATTTTGTATCGCTTTACAAATTGTTTGAAGTCTGCACAGGTCCAGACTTGTATAGTGTCACCCTACACGGCACGGAAGGCTGGTATATCGCGATCACCGGCAGTGATTACCGCACCTAGGGGGCGCTAAATTTTGTCCCGCACGCAGGCGACCAAGCATCTAGGAACAGCCCTGTGATTCTAAGAATAATATCTTGGGTTGTTGTTTCCCTTCAATTTCGTGTACCTGACAAAGACATTCAGTAAAGGGTGGGTACTTGCGGATTTCTTATGATTAGTTTAAAACGGAGAAAGATGATTCAAAACTGCAGCTTTTCTTGTTGCACGTTTTATTGCGGTCGAGGTGTTTTTAAGATCTCGACTATAGGTGAACATCTGCTTGCTCACTTTTGAGTTAAGGAATTTTTTCTCAATTTTTGTGATGTTAGATTATTTGTTTTCGAATACTTCTTTTATCTTTATATATTTGGCCCTCTTCAATTACAATGCTTATAACCTCTTTATCAGTTACCAAAAGATACTTCCAAGGCTGCAACTTCTGCAACTTTAATGTTCTCTCAGGCCAGTCAGGTGAACAGTTTATTATCCACACAATATATGCACGGAATATGATTGAAAATTTTCCGCAAAATGCTCTTAGCCCTTTTTGGCTCATAACTTGGCAATTTCAGTGAAGCACTAATTCAGTATCAGTACCTTTTGTATCTATTTCTTTTTTTTTTTTGGGACTTGTGTTTACTTATTTCATACAATAGGAAATATTTACTTGATGTAATTTTATGCTGAAATTGCCGAACCTCAAATATTTCTATGTAATATCTTTTCTATGGTAATTTCCAGTATAATTTATAGTATACCGGGGGTAAATGAAATTAGGCTCACACCTATAACTTTTTTGTTTTTTCAGATATCATTTTGAAATTTCGGCAGTTGCAATAACAAGTAAATTTGAATTAATGCATGTTAATAAAATGATTTTAGCACTTCCGGTTTCACCGGAAATGACCGTAACATCTGTTTTTTAAATGGAACACCCTGTATATTTTTACATTTTTGAATTCAGGGATTCATTCTGCATACGATGGTATTAACTTCGAGGAAGAAACATAACCTCAAATATTTTTTTTGGATAATTTAAGTTGGCATCTAGGGAGCCATATGACTGCTGAAAAACTTTTCTTTCTGAGTCATTGAGAATTGGAAAAATAAAATCGTGGTATTAAGTCAGCTAACTTTACTTTTATAGCCATTTAAACATATCGGAAATGGTTTTTTCGATATAAGTATTTTTTTTTAAATGGAACCATTATACCTCATTATGCTATTTTAATAGAGATTTTCTTTACCTATATTTCAATACCAAACACTTCACCATTAGTTCATAAATAACTTACAAAAGATACTTTACCTTAGTTCAAATTTATTTTAGTTTAATAAATTTGTTTTTCTACAAACACCATTAAAAATTAAATTTTTAACACGGCATACTTGAATTAAAAATGTAATATTATATAAACTCGCGTTAAAAATGATCACATGATTTATTTTTAACACTAGTGCAGAAAGTAAAATGACAAGTCGTTTGTCATAATGACATTTATTAACAAAAAATTACATATTGCAATAGTTCTTCACATTTCACAAACAACGGGCAAACTTGATTTATTTATTTTATAAATCCTACAAACTACTAGAATTATGAGGTAACCATTAAAAGGATTTGAAATCTTTTTGACTTTATTGTTCTTTTAATGGTGTTTGTAGAAAAAACATTGTATGATACACGTGTTAAAAATGACTTTATTTTGTTCGTGGAGATGCTCCACTCGCTTACGCTCGTTTCGCAAACTTCTCCACTCACAAAATAAAAATTCATTTTAAACACTTGTATCATAAATAACTATTCTTTTCACGGCCCGATTAATTTAATATCAAATGTTTAACTTGGTCAGAGCTTACTAAAATAAATTTGAACCAAGGTAAAGTATATTTTATAAATTATTTATGAACTAATGGTGAAGTGTTTGGTATTGAAATGTAGGTAAAGAAAATCTCTATTAAAATAGCATAATGAGGTATAATGGTTACATTTAAAAAAAATACTTATATCGAAAAAACCATATCCGAGATGTTTAAATGACTATAAAAGCAAAGTTAGCTCACTTAATACCACGATTTTATTTTTCCAATACTCAACGGCTCAGAAAGAAAAGTTTTTCAGCAGTCATGGCTCCCTAGATGCCAACTTAAATTATCCTAAAAAAATATTTGAGGTTATGTTTCTTCCTCGAAGTTATAATACCATCGTATGCAGAATGAATCCCTGAATCCAAAAATGTAAAAATATACAGGGTGTTCCATTTAAAAAACAGATGTTACAGTCATTTCCGGTGAAACCGGAAGTATTGGAATCATTTTATTAACATGTATTAATTCAAATTTACTTGTTATTGCAACTGCCATAATTTCATTTACACCCGGTATAGTGCTTTTCTTTTCTTGACCCTTGATATTAATTAATTTGATGTGTAGATAAATTCCTAGGTTTTCGGTCATGTGATAAAATAAAAAAAACTATTTTCTTACGTTTCGATTTTATTAAACCATCTTCAGAGAAAATTTAGGTGTGGTAAAATTATATACCTAATAATTAATGTTAAATACATTTTTACGTATGTTTTTGTAGAGATCTTTAAAGGAACTCTTTGCACAAGATCAGATGTAAAAATGTATCTAATATAAGTTATTATGTAATTTTACCATCCCTAAATTTTCTCTGAAGATGGTTTAATAAAACCGAAATGTAAGAGAATAGTTCTTTTATTTTATCACATGACCGAAAACCTAGGAATCTACACATCAAATTAAAGTATAATTTAGCATAAATTTAATTTTATATCAATTTTTTTCAGTTTAGCTACAGAAAGTGACAGTATTAATTTATTGTAAACCTTGTGATGTGCCGTCATGTGGTTTAGCCCAGGAAAATTAAGTTTCAACCCTTAACAAATTCCTTGCAAGCTAATTTTTGGCGGAAAGTGTTCATTTGATGTCTCTTATTAATGAACGAAAAGTCTCTAGAGATCTGACTGGAGCTTCATTTTGATCTAGTCAAAAAGGTCGATAGTGACCGAATTCATACCGTAACGCGTAATAAATATTTTGAGAAGCTATTAAAATCCACTTTAACACTTGAAGAATTAACATTTAAATGAAAATATTTAAAGAGGTGTATTAAATATATATTATAATCTTTAAAAATAATGTACAGGGTGATTGGATATACATGCCACCCCCCCCTTAACTCCCTTATTTTTGAATTTAGAAAAAAAAGTTTCAAATAAAAATTGTACAAGCTAATCTGAAGTTTTTAAGGGTGCTACACAAATTTATACAGGGTGTTCGAAGAAAGCGTGACCGACCAATGTTATGTTTTTTTATTGGAACACCCTGTATATTATTGGATTTTCGAAATCTACGACTTATTGCGCTTCCGGCGATATAAATATGTTGTATACTGAATCCAATCCTTTCCACGATATATTGTTATAAATGAGCCATAAGTAAAATTAAGTTAGCCATGAAAAAATAACAACGATTGTGCATAATTTCTTGTCAGTACAATGTGTGCCATATTAAGTTGAAAATGGGCTTGTCTGACGAAAAGGAACGAAAAATGTATGAAATTTATGTAAAGATCAGATACAACATGCACGAAACTCAGCGTGAGTATGCCAACTTATGGCTCATTTATAGCAATATATCTTGGAAAGAATTGGACCGTCTCATTAAATCTGTCAAATAACTGCGCCAATGAAAATTGACAGTTATCCTCATATTCCAACGCCTGGCAAAATTTCAAGAAGGCTTCATGTTTTAAAGCATCGGGAGGCCTTCCGGCGGAATCATGTACTACGACTTCTTTTAAACTCGTCAAGCAACGATTGTGATAGCGGGTTTCGGCAGCAACCAAATCAAACTCACCTTCGACCCTTGAGAACTAATCTGCCCTTTTCATCATTGCGAATTCTAACAGCCATAACCAAACTGTCTTTAATTTCGATTGTATGAATAACGCGAATATCCTCACGCCTATTTTTTGGTTTCTTCTTTTCTTTAATCACATCGGCTGTTTCGGCACATATAACACATTTTTTCTTAAAATCGAAGTTAGGAACCTGGGAACGTAGCAATGGTTTTTCTACTGCGGCACGAGACAGATCGATTTTTTCAGCTTCCCTAACTTTTTGTATTTCCTTCAAATTGGAAGGTAATGTGTATCCCTTTCGACAATCGGTATGGAGGATCAGGGGATTCTAAAGATGCTGCTAATCCATCTTCTCTGATTTTTTAATGTGGTCGTGTTTTTAATTGCAAGTGGTTGGTTGCATAGCAAACAGTTCTCCATTGTTTTATTGGGTCTAACCTACAAATGGAAAACCTAGAAAATTAAAAATGCGCTACTTCCAAATATTTATACACCAAAACCACTTCGCACCCTTTCTTACTACTCACGTTCTCGTTTTATTTATTATTAACATTAAACTTACCAGAATTATAGAATGAAATTAGGTCCTTAATCTTTTAGTGCTGCTGCATAACCAATAAAATTATCAATAACAGTCAATAACATCACATAGATAACACACAAATAATGCACTTCGACTACCACAGTTGGAAAATGTGAAACAACCTGTTAGAACGCGATTGCTAATTCTCAATAAAAGTCAATAACATCAATTAGATAATAGATAACACACAAAAATACACTTCGACTACCACAGTTGGAAAATGTGAAACAACCTGTTAGAACGCGATTGTTAGTATGGGTACACGTGTGGGCGCTGCGGCGTAGCACCTGGGCACTTCCTATCGAATACATCAAATTCTAAAAAAAAAACAGTAGCGAACTAAAGCGTGTCAACCAGTAGGGAAGTTAAAATATTAACACACTGATTTACAAATAAAAGTTGGTGTTAAAACAGAATTTCATATAACTAATCTCTTTACTTAGACCCCTTTTAGAAAAATCGATGTGACGCATTGAAGCTCCAGTCGAAAAATTAGAGACTTTTGGTATGTTATACGGGAACACCTAGTTGACATACCACAGCAAAAATTTCTTTGCAAGGAATTTGTTTAGGGTACCTTTAAAATTTTAATTAATATTCCTGGGCTAGTTTATACCTAATCGTTTATTTATGAAAACCTTTAAGTTTTTTTAATTTAAAATCATTTTTATATTTCTTTTATTTGTTTTATTTCAGTTGCTAATGTAATACATTGTGATTTACAGAAACACTGATATTTTCAGTAGAGAAATATCCAACATTTTGACTGCAGTGATAGAAGAATATACTCTGTGTGTCCTAATTCAAGTTTGACCACCATCATATATAATCTTTATTATGATAGGGATGAATTTAAATTTTTGGTGGTTACGTAAAACAACCAAAGGACTTTGCAGATACAATTGAAGAAAAGTATATAGTAACTATGAGTATGACCAAAAATAAATGCAATTTTTGCAAAACGTATTATTCACTGTATAATATGCTATTCACATTTTATTTACATGAGGGGAGGCTATGATATGTTTTTCTTAGGTTGTCTCAGGGTTGTCTACTATTGACAAAATATTGAAGTATCAAATTTAATTGATCGTCACTGTCACTTATTTTTGGCTGAATTGCCAAATTTTTTATTGATAACTTTGCTGTGCTTTCTTTAGGGTCTCACTCTGGCAACTATGTAGAACCAATTTGAATTTGTGGGAATGTTTTTGACTTTTCAACATAACAATCATTCATACCAACAGAATTCAGATTTTCCAAAGCCTCCCCTCATGTAAATAAAATGTGAATAGCATATAGGTACCTACCCTTAGAATTATTTCAGAATAATATTCTGCATACCCTAAAACTCCCATACACTTGATCCGTTAAATAAGGATTTGTAAGGTGTTAGGTAAGAGAGATAAGGATCTACAGTTTATTGTGGAATCCGAACCACACATCTAGGGCATCGACAGTTCTCTCTCCATCTTAAACAAATCAGAAATAAATTTTTAATTTGCCTCAGGATGGATTCGAATCATTGATCTTTGTACTTTGTATCCAAGTAAGTATGTATCAATGCATTTATCCACTCGGCTACCATGCCCGAAGATATAAATAATACAAAAAAAATTAATAACAATAATAATAATAATTGTTTTTATTTTCGACCATAGTGGTTGCATTTTTTTTAATTATGTCTGTATTATCGTTTGAGTCTAAGGACACACCCCAAAATTTCGAATTCATTCCTACCATAACGCCAATGATGTGTGGATGATAAACTTAAAACAGAACAAAAACGTGTTTAATATTTCTTTCCATCAAATGGGCCATCTTCACTTAACTTGTAATTCACAAATCACAAAACTAATATATATCCAATACTAATATTAACGAAGTCAGAAGTTTGAAGTACTATAGTTAATTTGAAAATAAAGAACGAAATGTATATACTGAACTGTAATCTTATATTATACACAATAATAGATATCTACTCTAGATTCTGCTATTAGTATATTAATTTTTCTCGTGGTATGTCGGATTTACTTTTCGGATAATAAACCATATTTTCAGTGCATTTTAACTCTTGTCAATAAATTTACACCTGAACATCTTTATTACCTATTACATCTTTCCTTCTCCTCTCATAGACTATCCGAGGATGATGACCGAGAAATTTTTTTTCTAAGAAACGCTTTAGAATAATACAAGATTTAAGAAAATATAAATAGTATATTAATTAATATTATAGATCAAGGTATGAATAATAACAATACATTACTTTGGATAAAAATCTAATACCGATTCTAATACCTGCTTGAAAAATATGATACAAATAATTTTTTGTCCGACTACTATATTTTATATAATGTATGGATTTTCATTTCCTTAATTAAAATTTTGACTGGATAGAGAAGTTGTGTGAAGTATAATAATTATTCATTTACTTAGTACTATACACGGTTAAATAACTTCTTCAAGATAGCCAAATAGCTAAGTAGCTTATTTTAAGCATTTCTATTTTCATACTAAAAGTTTGCAATGGTAGTTAACTTGATTCAATATTAAATCTTAAATGGTACGATTGCACGTTATATAAGGAGTTAAAACTGCAAAATGAATGTTTTTTCATTAGAAACAAATCTTCGACTGAATGCTTAGCAAGACTTTCAAGTATAATTAAATTGGTCTTTAAATGTGTAGCCCCCTCCCGCACAAAGCTCTTCTAGAGCCTTCTGGGAGAAAGACGGTTGTAATAATTGTTTATATTTGTTTATAATTGTTTATTATGGAATCCTTATCTTAGAATTGATATTGAGCGTATTGAAAAGATCCAGTTTAGGTTTTTGAGATACTCAGCATTTAAAATGGGACTGAATAGAGGAACTTATAATTATGAAGATATGTTGGTGTCTTTGAATCTGAACTCTTTACAACATCGCAGAGAAGAATTATCTCTTTGTTTCCTGTATAAATTAATAAATGGGTTGGTCTATTGTCCCGAGTTGCTAAAATTAATTAACTTTAACACAAACATAAGGAGAACGCGAGTCACTGAATTATTTAGTATTCCATTCCATCATACAGAATATGGACAAAATGAAACTATTACTAGGCTGCTTAGGATTGCTAATAATCAAAATAGGAACTTAGAAATGTTTAGCTCATCTTTATTAAGTTTTAAACATCAAATTAGAATTCTAAATTTGGTATGATATAATAACTATTTGTACTCGTAAATATTGTATTGTTATTGTTCATTATTATAGATATTTAAAGATTACGTTTGCTAGTTTTAATTTTAGTTAGTTTTTAAGTTATTACTTTATATATTATATCTAATGTACTCGCACATATGTTATTTGGTGTAATTTTTGTTCAAAATGGTATATCCGTTAATAATAAATAAATAAATAAATAAATAAATAATAATAATGATAATAATAATAATAAAATGACTTTATTAGGCGAAGTTTAGTACAAGACTACTATTACACTTAACCTAATTACAAGTATTTATAATTAAATTAGAAACAGAACTATAAATATACAAGGTATGCTCACTCATCACTTATAAAACATTTCTTCTACCTCAAATAACATCATGAGAGATAGTGGATGTATTCAATCGACTTAACTGTTGAGGTAGCGTTACATTTGATTATTTCTTACCGTATTACACCGATTATAAGACATGTGTTTTTCGTATTTTGGTGTCTCTGTATTCATAGTGCATCTTGTACTTGATGACGAAATACATTTGCCATTCAACAGTTGTAAACAGTTAAGTAGATTGCACTCAATGAAAATAACTTCAACCATTACCTATATCAATAGGATCTAAGCCTCTTTATGATTGAAAATCAATTAAAATACAGCATTGCTGAGTAATCCAAGGGATTAATAATTTCTTGGAATTATTAGTAGCCAGGAGCATTTATTTAACAGAGAGGATACCTTTTGAAACTAAACTTGCAGTGGATAGTTGGATAGTGCAATACTTTTATTCCTTATTTATTAAATTGAGAATAAATTTCTTGTTGGGGTAACCAATATACTGTTCACGGGATATAATAATAATATTAAAATATAATAAGTACAGTTTATAATGGTTTCATAGTAAACAGAACTAATACAGTTTGAAGGATTTATATTGCAGTTTTATCTCCATAATTATCACTATAATTAGAATATTAAATTTCTTATACTGACTATGTACCCCTTGCCTTATATGTGATGTTAAAGGTTTGACTGAAGGTTCTCGATGTGATATTACTTTTTTTAGTAGAATCTCATTTGTTTATATTTATTTTTTATCCTAATATAAAACGTTTTCTACATGAAAAGATGTGAATAGAATGAAGCATGAATTGTTAAGTATAATTTTAATGTAACAATTAATTGTATGTAAAATTTAAACTGTTTTTATGCTAATAAAATAGGTACTATAAAAATGCTTCATTCTATAAAATTTATTATAGATCCGCTTAGAAATTTACAGGTAACGATAACATTTTTAAATAATTTTGTTAAACACAAAGTCTGCAAATGACAACTCTAGGTAATTTTCAAAAATACCAAACCAACAGATTCCTTCAAAAATTGATAATGTATTGTAAAAACTACAGAAGGTGCAAACATAAAATGATTTGACTTATTTCGATGATGTGAGCACAATTATTATACATATGCGACACTGAAAAGGAGGGAAATACATTTTCAGACAAAGAAAGAGATGCATCCAAGTTAAAGGGAATGGATGAGTGCGTAAAGAGTAAAACATTTCGGCTAGCTGTGTATTAGTCATCGTGCATCATCGGCAACCCTATGTGAACTGATCTTTCTGTGGTATCTGGGGTAGCAACACTGCATTCGCTATTTTGCTTTGCAGTTGGTGAGTCGGTAGATTTCAGTTCCCTTTTGCCTTCCGTTAGCCAAGACGTAAAAATGTTTCCATAACCCCATCACAAAAAAAAACACAAATATCCAATAATTTAACTGGTTCTACATATTTCTCCTGTCAACTGTAAAACCTTATTGCCCATCTGGCAACTTCGCACACCCACAGTAAATGCCCTAGGACACCGGCGGCATTTTTGCTAGATCAAAGGAGTGTCGCATATGTATATGTGGCTTGAGTGTTCAGCAAATAACAGGTATAAAAGCAAATACCTTCGACTAATTTTATGTTCACGTCTCCGTGGTGCAAAATTATGGCCAAGATTAAAATTTTTTTAATATCCAAGAAGTATTCTACTTATATGTGAAACACGCACCTTAGCATTATTATTTAAAGAAAATATTTTAACTAACAAGGAGCAAGAAAAACACGTCTTAGCACTTTACAAAATGGCACATGATAATATAGCAAAAAAACTTATCTTATTTTATCAAAAGCACCATTTATTCTAGTTGCCATCTCTTTCAGATAGGTAAATAAATAGTAAATAATATTTATATTAATTAGGTTGTGTGCTTGAGAATTACACAAATGAAGTATTAAAATAGAGGAAACATTTGAACATACATATATTCGAAAGTATTTCATTTTTTGATTCCAGTCCTGTTCACATACTCCAACTGAGAAATTCGGGTATTACAAATTTAATTGTAAATTGCAAATTACACATGGCTATTATTTATATTGTCTAAAAGTTATTTGTGGCATCTTACAGTTTTCTTTCTTTTATTTGCAATTTACTACCACACTCCTGAACATTTCCCAGACAATCTAAAAAATATCTGGATTTTTTTTTAAATAACCTTTACGCCTGTGACTTTATGTCAGTGTAAAATATAAATAAATTAAAATAACAACGATGATGTTTCGCATCAGACGTTTCGGAAACTTAATCTGTTTTCTTTTTCAATGCTAAGAATCTTTTGGTTTGTAAATTGTACAAAAAGAATTAGTAACGTGAATATCTAATCTGATCAACTTTTCTGTGAGTGTAGTAACCTACGTAGTAAGTATCTATGGTTATGATATAAATACTCAAATTGTGTAATTTCACGAATTACACAATTTGAGTATTTATATCAATCAATTTATACCAAAAGATTCTTAGCACTGAAAAGAAACAGGCCAGTTGTATAAAAGTGGTTCAGCGAAAGTTCAGCTAAACTTGGTTCAAAATCCAAGGATACCATTCTTGCAACAATCGGTATCCTTGATTTTGAACCAAATTTAACTGAACTACTTTTATACAACTGGCTCCCAAGTTTCTGGAATGTCTGTGACACATCTTGTTTTTATTTTAATTTATTTATATTTTATGTCAAAAAACCAACCTTTCACTGTTTCTTTGACGTAAAGTCAGTGTCACAGACGAAAAGGTTAATTTTTGATCCAGATCTTCTTTAGATTTTCTGAGAAATGTTCAGGAGTGTGGTAGTAAATCCAAAATAAGAAAAGAAAGAAAAACTATTATCTATTTCTGTTGTGATCACTCGATTTGTCATTTTGAGCTATAATTGTTTCGTAAATCATTTAGAACAATAAATGACCTTATAGTGCACAAGAGACCACATTCCATTTTTAATTATTAATTTCATAAATTTTCCGTGTTTTTGGGCCTGAATTAATAAATTTCAGAGTGAAAATGCTAAAAATAAGCTTCTACTTTAAGCGCACCCTGTATATATTTCATTTCAGGGAAGCGAATAACCAATTTAACAAAATTTATTTAAAAATGTTATAAGACTGCATATTTTTTAGTAGTAGTATATGTATATTTTTAAGTGTATATGAGATTTAAAGATATATCAAAAGTTTTCATAATACATCAAAATTAAATATTTATTAAAATAGAATTATATATATTATATAAACCATCGATAAAAAAATCTATTAATAGAATTTGCCAACTAACTTAGTACAATAATAGTGCCAAACATATGCACTTTATCTATAATTGTTCCGATACATATGGTTTGGCCTCATATAAACGAAATAAAATGTATCAACATTTGTAGATACCTGCCTGCACATAAATATAGTCAACTTTAAATCAATATTCTGTAGGGCTGTTTTATTTTAAGAAAAATTAAGGAATTCACAAAAAAAATTGTTTTAATCTTATATTTCATTTTTTTTTTCATTTTATTCCTTTAAAAAGTCTAGAAATAATTTATTAATAATTTCCAGAGTCTGTTCCATCTAAATTTTAACAGTAATATTTTTATTTTTGTGTAAGAATAAGTTAACCCTATGACATATTTACAATAATAGAATACACTATAATTATTAAACAACTTTACTATTGAGCTTTTGTACATGCAAATAAATGTCACTTTGTTGTATGTTGTGTGGTCAATAACACAATATTTAGCTTTACCATATTGCCTTATATTTACAGGGTGTTCCCAAGAAACTTGTAAAAAAGGAGGTAACCCTTTGAGTCAGTTTAAGAAAAAAATCTTCCTGTGAACTTAATATGCCCGAAAATATTTCCGAAGAAAAATCTTTCTATGGACCCCTTTCAAAATCCATAGCCCATAACTCTTTTAGGAACTGTTTCTGGATGTTTATGATATTTTCTTAAAATGACAGGACATTTACACACACTTAGGAACATCTCCTACATTATAATAGTTCTGCGAATACTTAAATTATACTTATTCGTTATACAGGGTGTTTCGGGAGGATCTGGAATATTTAGCAAATGTATGATGCAGATCCAAATAGACAAACAAAAAGTACTATAAACATAGGTATGATTCTTAATTGCTACGGAGATATTTAGTTATATTAGTTATCAAAACATATGGCACTCATTTTTTAAAAAATATCAGAATTGGTAATTCAATTATTATTCATATCTCGTTTGCATTTTTGTTTCATATACTAAAAATTTTAGCCATTCAGCCAATCCAGCAGCGAAGGAAGTAATTATCAGACAAAAATGGATAGGGCTCAATAATGCTAGTACATTTTAAATAGCTGATTTTGTAAAAATTCTAAATAACCTTCTCCTATCAGATAGAATCCAGCTCAAGTGTATGTGAATGTAATCATGTAATCGAAATAATATGTGGCAAAACGGGCCAAGTTTCCGAAGCCAAAATAAATTAAACAACAAATATCTCCAAATTTGTTGAGAATTGGATCGACACCTTTTTTGTCAATTTTGATCTATCAGATACAGTGGGCCAGTTGTTTTGATACTGTTTTCTTACTCGGAAATTCTAAAAACTGGCAAATATTTCTGACAGTTTGCAATCTGCTTGTAATTGCTGTAGGAAAAGATGTTACCATTTAGTTAGTTGTCCCTAATATTTTTTAATAATTTTTGTGAATCAGTTTTCCCACAAATTATGAATTGTGTAATTTAAATTGATATTTTAAAATAAATAAAACTGCTCTACAGAATATGATTTTTAAACGAAGTTTGTAGTAGAATTACAATAAAATTATAATTTCTAGTCAGTTTGTATATTTATTTGCACAATCATGTAATATACAAAACAATACATGTAAACAAATCTACAATAAAAAGATTACAAATATACCTTTTTTTAATTTTCTCATAATTGTATTAGATACCCAATTTAATAGAAGAATTAAGAGTACAAAAATACTTCTTTACTTTATAAGAATTTGAAAAAATCGACTCGCAAGAAGAAAATAATTAACCTAAATGGTTTATTTCAAAATAAATGCAATTGGAAAAATATTTTAATTTTTTTATGTAATTTGTATTCCTTATTTTTTTTAACGTTGAACTCAAATCAATATACAGGGTGTCCCAGAAATAAGTGCACAAAAAGAAAGCACATATTCCCGAGGTCAAAATAAATCGATTGGACCAAACTTACCTCTACACCAAAATGCTTCCTAAGGGAGCTGCAGGCCCCTGAAGACGGTTTTTATTTATTATCTCCGAAACTGTTCAAGTTAAAGTAATGAAATTTTGCACATCCACTAAACATTCTAAGCCTAACAAAATGAGGTAAATATCATCTCAAAATTTTTACCAAAGGTGGGTCAAGCTGTAGGGGTGGGGGGTAAAAATGACTGGAACTTTTTTATTTGTAAATTTTTTTGAGTTTTGACTTCAAATTATGAATTCTCAGAGTATTTTACGAAGAAAACGTCCTCTTGTGTAACTTCGATCGGAGGCACCGTTTTCGAGATAAATTCATTTTAATATTCAAATGCATGCTCTAAAATGATTAGGGAAGTGGACTAATTTTTTTCTTTTCGCGTCGAAACTAAATTTAAGCATTTTGAGCAGTTAAAATAAATAAGAAAATCTTGGTTTGATCTGGCTCTTAAATTTTGTTTTGACGAACGAGAAAAGGAAAAAATTAGTCCAGTTACTCCACTTATCTAATCATTTTAGAGCATGCATTTGAATATTAAAATGAATTTATCTCGAAAACGGTGCCTCCAATCGAAATTACACAAGAGGACATTTCCTTTGTGAAAAACTCTAATAATTCATAATTTAAAGGGTGAGTAACTGGACTAATTTTTTCCTTTTCTCGTCAAAACAAAATTTAAGAGCCAGATCAAACCAAGATTTTCTTATTTATTTTAACTGCTCAAAATGCTTAAATTTAGTTTCGACGCGAAAAGAAAAAAATTAGTCCACTTCCCTAATCATTTTAGAGCATGCATTTGAATATTAAAATGAATTTATCTCGAAAACGGTGCCTCCGATCGAAGTTACACAAGAGGACGTTTTCTTCATAAAATACTCTGAGAATTCATAATTTGAAGTCAAAACTCAAAAAAATTTACAAATAAAATAATTGCAGTCATTTTTACCCCCCACCCCTACAGCTTGACCCACCTTTGGTAAAAATTTTGAGATGATATTTACCTCATTTTGTTAGGCTTAGAATGTTTAGTGGATGTGCAAAATTTCATTACTTTAACTTGAACAGTTTCGGAGATAATAAATAAAAACCATCTTCAGGGGCCTGTAGCTCCCTTAGGAAGCATTTTGGTATAGCGGTAAGTTTGGTCCAATCGATTTATTTTGACCTCGGGAATATGTGGTTTCTTTTTGTGCACTTATTTCTCTAACAGAATAGAAAGTGGCCTAACTTTTATTTTAAATAGCACCTCTCATATTTAAACCATATCCCATAAATATATCATTTCTCTTTCCATAGGGTTTTCTTAATTTAAAATTGATCCATAAAAGATCTTAATATATTAAATTTTATTTATAAAAGCCACAAAATTTAGAAACAAATATAAAAGTTAAAATGAGTTTTATATTTTATGGAAATTCAACTAGTTTTATTATTTTCTTTGATAAAAAATGACATAACACATGTTTAAATTTTTTGTCATTTATACTTGATTGTGATTTAGGCAAAACAGTGTAAAGAAATTTTATGGCTTTAAGAAAAACAAAATGTCTTTCTCGTAGTCCTTTAAAAAATTAAAGTAATAACTGAGTTTTTATAAAATATAAAAATCGTTTTTAAATCCAAACAAATAAATAAAACAGTAATTTAAAAGCGTTGAAAGAAATGGTCTTTTGAATAAATGAAAAATCCGATCTGATAATTTTAAAATTCATTCTTGATTTTTATGGTACTTTATAAAATAAAGTTTCAATTATTATAGAACCATTTCGAAAACTTAAAATACTCTTTTCTCACAACTGCAAATATACACATTCATGGTTTTGGTATCGGACTGACGATACGCACTCTAGTATTGCCTGTTTAACCTATTTTTAACTTCACATTTAAACATTTTATTTTTTTCTGTAAATCAAACCTCAAAACCAAGCCAACAAATTTTTTTAATATTATGGAATAGCATTATTTATGGAGTTTATAAACCACGTTCTTGACCTGTGCATTTCACAGACAAAGCTATTTTTGTTATGCTGTATGATACAATTATTGAATATAATTTTAAGAAAAAAATAAAACAAGGCAGTTATATTAAACTTTTTATTAAACGTTAATACATTTACAACGAAAGAACAGCAGAAGCCTTAAGGGCCTTACGTTCCTTCGCTTTAACTTGCGCTGCAATACGGTCAAGATCTCTCCTACCTTGTTGAGTAAGTTTCCTGCCACCATCTGCAGATTTTTCAATAAGTTTAAGAGCTTCTAAACTTTGTAACGCTTTACGAGCTATACTTCCAGCTGATCGGCAGAAATGTGAAGGTTTGGTTCCATTGCGCTTGCGAGTACCAAAGATTTTGGTAACAGAACCTACTCCAACAGGAGAGCGAATATAAATATGTCTAACAATGGCAGCACATCTTACGTAATACCAGTCAGGGTCATAGGGTGCTAATTCTTTAGCACGGGAAGTTTTTACCAGGTCAATCCATTCTGGTACACGTAGTTTTCCAGTTCTGTAAAAAAAAGTTAATTTTTACGAAATATGCAATAAGATATTGAGATTTAATTCGACTTAAGCATTTTAGTTGTGGTAGGTTATAAACCGTTAAATATTAGCCGCTTGACATTAGGAATTAAAAAATAAATAAAAGTATTTTCATAAGTGTTTATAAAAACTATTATCCATTAACCATTAACAAGTATACATTATTAGCCAAGTTTTACCTTGGCTTGATAATGCTTAATGGAAATTGGAATGCGACTGCATGTATCGGTCTGCTGATTATTAAAATATTTCATGTTTACCGTGTAATACAAAAACTCTTTACAAAACAGTAAAACACAATGGCCCTAAAACATGTTTTTCGTCAAAAGTAAATAAAAATTATACAAATTAATGTTTCAAAAACTGCAAAGATTGAAAACAAAAAATAAACAAGAGCAACAATCAGTAAGAGAGCTACTGGCTAATGGTTTATAAACCCTCAAACCAAATTATTTTTCTTGGTGGATAGTGGCTAAAACTTAAAGGTAACTTAATGGTTTGTAAACCCACAATTAGCCCTTAAATCCTAAAAGTTCGTCAGCAGCAACGCAGTTAACTGAATTACGGACATATAGTAACCTCAATGTTTGAAATTTGTCTGTTCTAAAGTGGTTTTGTGCTTTTAATTATTGTCAAGTAACGTTAAGAAAAATTATTGCACATTAGCAGATTGCAAGTTTGATAAAATATTAATTCTTTAATATTATATCAGTTTTTAACACTGTTCTGTGTTCTGTTAAGGAACATTCCAAAACTTGGAATCAAACGCAATTGTTGCCCCAAAGGATCAAATTACAATCCGGTAAATTGATTTAATTCGCCCCGCAATGAACTTTTACCTTAAGTCTAAATTTGTACACAAATTTAAATACTTACTTTTTTAAAAACGATGCAAAAGCTTTAACAAACTTGTGTTGATCAACGTCTTTAAGCGTTACAGAAGGCATTTTCTGAAAATAAATAAAAGAGTTTAGATAAATATAATCACAAACATGTGGATAAGTAAATGGCCGCCATACCACGAGGATTTTAATAATTTATTGTAATTTGATCGACACTTTCAACATATTATATCAACAAATTTAGAGGCGAATTAAACACAATTTCAAACACTAAATAACCATAAATACCTTTCAATTTATTAACTTTTTCATATAAAACGTAACATTTAAGTATCTGAGTACTGCACTAACCTGTATGTTGTCATTCGTCAACGAAAGGAAAAGGAAGTAACTTTTGACAAATGAAATGACAGAAGTTCTTTGAAAACGCGGCAAATATAAAATAAAAGAAAGTAGTTCGAATTAGTTAGATGTACAGTGTGTTCAATAATACCTTGTGCAGTATTTGTACAAATGTTGTTGTATACCTACGATGTATACAACAAAACTAGTACAACATAAATTTTTTAGGCTGCATAAAATAACAAAAACTACAAAATACTGCACAAAGTACCTATTATATGTATACGTCCATTGGTAACAGAATAGGACCAAAAACTATATGGAACGACATTGTTGTAATTGAAGCAAAAAAATGTATAAAATGCGGTTGGACACTGCCAGAGGGCGATACAGTGTCCAACCGCATTTTATACATTTTCTTGCTTCAATTACAACAATGTCTTTATAGTTTACATTTGTCATTGATAGGACATATATTATCTTATGACTCACCTTAAATGCGTTGCTTGAGTGTCGTAAAGGCAACAAAATGTAGATATACCCTCAGATAAACAAAAGACCTAGATAAGTGATATACCTGATATGTTTGAAGCTCAAATCTCCAAGTGTTTATATTTACAATACCCCGGCTTGTGATTCGTCGGTTTAAATGTCCCGCTTTATTTTTGTTTATTTCTATTTCAATTTTTGACATACGCCAGATCCGCCATTACATGATTTAGTTGAATTGTGTTTGCTTTGTGTGATTTGGTTTTTCGAAGTGAAATTTCGTGTTTCCAGTGAGTTTTTTCTATAACAAACATTCGAACAATGCCAAAGAGATTTCAACGCTCCTTCCACAAGTAAAAGTAATTACTAACAGGCGTAGAGTAGGAGAGGTAATTTAAACTGGATAAAACAAAAATTTCTAATGTGATATTAATTTATTAATTATTGTAATAAACTCACAATAAGACTAGAGTACCTAATAAAGAGCGATTTAATAATAGTAGTGTAAAACTAAAACTTGTGTTACGAGATGACATTCAGTATATCGTTAGTATTTTACAGGTTTCCTAAAAATCTTCTGATAAGGAGAAAGTGGTTTGATAATCTTGGGATATCATATTCAGAGATTTTAAATGCATTTAGTTTTGTAACAGATATACATAGGCTAACAAAAACCATTTTGTTTCAAAATCAATAAATACTTTTATTAATATTTGCGTCTTTCATTTTTCATTATGTGAATGCATTTTCCTTAATTGTCGAAACATATAAATCCACTGATATCAATTTATTTATTTATTATTTTAGTTAGACTTATTTACCACACATTAAGAAGTTCATGCACTCGCGATTTGCGATTTTCAGGATTTAATATGATTGATGGCTAGAGTTTCAAAAACTTTTAACAGAACTATTTGCAAGTCAATTTATTGCGAGAATTGCAAAATTTAAATGGGGCGGGAAAATTGAAATTGATTCTATTTTTCGCGATTATCGCGAAATTTTTTTAAACTGCGCATGCGCTTTTCTTCACATAGATATCGATGAATTATATTTTTTGTGCGTTTAGGCCCTGATCTTTTCTTTTCATAAGAATCTCTCTCACTGCACAATATCTCTGTATTTTTTTTCTTTTTCCTTAATTACTATGTTATAAATATTCTACGTTGTAAAAGCGTCAACACATAAGCGCTATTCATGGTATTTACTTGTTATCAAGTAGTTTTTTCGTTTTCTATTGTATGACTTGTATGTATATTTTTTTTTTGGTAAACAGCAACAACAACAAATCTGACAAGACAAGTCTGTTTGAAATTCAAAAGTAACTAGTTTTCGCGTTTGTGCATGAACGAACATTATTTTTCGTTATAAAATCGCATATCGCATATCGCAAATCGCGAGTGCATGAACGTACCTTTATTTGCAATAATAAAATTAAAAAGGAAAACCACATTCTTGCCACTGTATGAGTATTTTTTGCAACAGGACCCCCTTTAACTGATACGCCACTGTCGCCGGACGAAAGTAAACATCGAATCAACGACGTTTTAACTTCACGCAGTGACGCAGTCCATAATGTATTACTCATCTAGGTCTTTTGTTTATCTGAGGATATACCTATAACCTATAACAGATTTTAATTTCAGTTGAAACAAGCAAAAAATATATAATATATTTCTCTGATGATGGTTAATAAACCGAAACGTTAGAAAACAAAGTTGTTTACATCGTGACCGATATATCCAAGACATACCCAAAACTAATTTGTTGAATTCAATAAACGGTCAAGAAAAAATTTAAAAAAAGGAAAAATGGAATATAAACAAGCTCTGATAATGGTCAATTTACCTACCATGCATAGATAAAATTCATACGCGCACTCATGCAATTTTCCCATTAGGCCACAATTCACACTTTTGGGGTGTTTTTAAATTGGGTTTTGACTCTGCATGGGGTTTTATGAAAACCCATCAGTTGATTGCACACGTTTTTCCAAGGGTTGTGGATGAAATCCTAGTGTGTGTGCACACTTTTAAGGTTTTTTTTAAGGATGTGCAGTGTAGTGTGGGGTGAACTGTCAAATCTAGTTATTTTCTGTTTGCCAGTAGATAGTTTGTATAGTTACTGCGTTCGGTTTTTACATAGCTAGCTTTGCTCGTTTGGTTTGACGTTTACCTCATTAGCCGTCAAAGCCTAAGGTTTCTACTAACCTTGTGTAGAACCAGCCTTGATTTCAAGGCTGGTAAACTCTAAAGGTTGCCCCATCTGAACCTGACCTACTCAACATACGTCACTCGGCGACCGCATGCCGGGATCGTCGTTCACTGTTCTACAACAGCCTGAGCAGTTAGTGTCTCTTTTTAAGCATATAGAACCGCGGTCGCCAGCTCTTCCTCCCTGCATTTTCCTCGCCCTAATGTTGCTCATTCTCATTGATGTAACCTGTACAAAGTCTATAAAGCCGGCGCCACACATGCGGCATTCGGCGAAAGGCGAACTTTGGCTTTCGTCGAATGGCATTTGGCGAAAGGCAAAAGCTTTGATAGGCGAGCGTCGTTTAACCACTCCATTTTATTAAACAACTATCGAAAACCAACACAAACGCTGCCAAGTGTCAAGACTGGCAAAAAACAATCCCAATGTGTGTACCGATCGAATTTATGACGCGCGAATCCTTTGATTCGCGTCAATTTACCGACGCGAAGCGGGAATGGCGAATGGCGAACGCCGAGGCGAGCGTCAGCTACACACATGCGGCTTTCGCCGAGTAACCGCTCGCCTTTCGCCGAATGCCGCATGTGTGGCGCCGGCTTAAGCCTTGAGTCAAGTCCACTTCAGCCAGTTGAAAAACAAGAGTGGGGGAAGCCATTTGCTCCAGTAAATAGAACTGCTTCTATTCACTTGACTAAACTACCGACTAAAGACTTTACTTGCTCAAGTATTAAATCAAAGTGTCTACACGGTTCAACTAACTAAATTTTAGTTACTGGCTTTGGTACTCGCTCCAGCTACTTGAACCGTGTAAATGCACCTTTTGATTCTAAAGCCGGCGCCACACATGCGGCATTCGGCGAAAGGCGAGCGATTAAAGCTTTCGCCTTTCGCCAAATGCCATTCGACGAAAGCCAAAGTTCGCCTTTCGCCGAATGCCGCATGTGTGGCGCCGGCTTTATCACTACTTCAATGCGAACAAAAGAGATCCTAAGCGCGTTTTTCAGCAAGCTAAACAAAGACAGATATATCGAATCGAGTGATCAGGGGTGCGTTCGAGAAGCTGGTTGTTGGTGTGCAATTTATTTTTAGGAGTGGGAGGTTGTCATCACGGGGTGCGCCAGTATTTCACACTACTTTCCGAACGGAAATTGTGTAGGTAAAGTGCGCGTATATTGTGATTATTATTTGTTGATATTTTATTGTTTTATTAAAAAAAACATGGGAGAAAATCGGAAAAGAAAACTCGTTCTGGCGTTCTGGTAATGTAATTGTAGCCATATTTCGGTTATTAATGAAAAGTATGTAGAGTAATTTGTAACGAAATATTAAAATTTATAATTTTTTGAGGTTAGATAAACAAACAAACCGATGGGGCCAAAATTAATCCACTCCCGCTGGGAGTGTAAAGTGCGCGCACCGGATCGTTACACACTACCTAATGGAACGACATAGAAATCAGCTGATCGGTGTGAAAATTACCGGCGCTCCAGCTTATGGAACGAAAAAAGTGTGATTTTTATGAGACAACCAACTTCTCGAACGCACCCCAGCACGGATCACCGATCAGAATCTACAGAACTTTAGAGGCAATTTCAAGCGATCTACCGGTAATTACTTTGGTTTTGACCTAGGTCTCATCCCTTCTCTAATTTTATATTTTATGACGTCACAAGAAGGGTGAGCGCTTGAAAAGCAGCAGTATTTACCGGTTACAATAAAAAATAGTTTTGAATTCTGCCCCACACTCTCAAGTTTTGTTTTTTTCTCACATATTTACGAAATATATAATCGATAATGGAAGTAATTAATACCTAAAAATTTAAAAATTTTAGTCAGATTCGGTTATGAAATATTTTTTGATGAGAATGAAGTGATAGACATATTACAGAGTAATAATAATATAAGGCTACTGTTGGCCAGAGTTGGCTCCCAACGCTGTTCATGACTATGAGCATTAATTCGATGTTGACGAAGAAATTAAATGCAGATAATTTGAATTACCGATTATAGTAATATACGTTTCGAAAGACATATAGCAAATATTGATAGAACCATCCACTTTCCATACCACTACTGAACAAAGAGGTTAGGTTAGCAACATATATGCAAGCACGGAATACTGTACTATTCTTTGATACAAGACTGACAGGCATTCAAATAATCACAAATAAAACTGCTCAGGAGTTGGGTAAATACCGGTTATAACTCTTCACGACGATGACGTCATGAAGGGCTCATTGATGACGTCTTCGAGCCACAACTAGTAATTACCGGTGTCGCTTGAATGCTTTGGTAAAAACCGATATTTACCGGTAGATCGCTTGAAATTGACTATGGTCTGTGTCAGAATCCAGCCTCTGTGTTCTGTGCTTGGATCCAACCAAGATCAAGAATCAAGAGATCCAAGTCCAAGTTGAATAATAAAAATAAAAAGAGGTTATGGTTGGTTAATTAGTGTGGAAAATTCACGTGTTATTTATTTAATTTAATATACCGTTTATGTTCTGTGATATATTAATATATATGTGTGAACACTTTCAAGTAAGTTTGTATATTTCACAATGTTAAGTTTTACCTTGTTTTCATTTAGTAGTTTCAAAATTGTTCGACATGATAAAGACCACAAATATTTCATTAAATAAAATAGTAAAATATTGATATTTAGAAAAGAACACACCAAGGATGATTTTTCTCGGCAAACTCTTCGATAAAAAATATTCCGTTTTTTACCATATTTACCACAGAAGTGTATATAATGAAATTTTACCTTGTGCAAAAACAAAAATATTTTTACCAAACCCTAATAAAAAGCGAGTGTACGTGAAAAAATCCATACCCCCAGCACCATACGTGGAAAAAACGTTTGGACCCCGTAAAAATAAAATAGACATACAAATGCTTTCAAAAGCTATCTATGATCAAGTCTTCATTGAAGGATTTAAGGATACTACTAAAACCGAAATTTTGCAACAATGCAAAAAAGAGTTACTAAAACACGATATGCGTACTAATGAAAGTGATTTCCAAAAAGATGTTGATTTTAAACTACCACCCTTATGTGGCAAAAATATCGAGGAACATTTTGAAGTAATCGGAGAAGAGCAATTAAAGCCCTATCGCAACTTAGTGTTATCATTGCTAGAGGGTATTCCAAAAGAACCTGACACTTGGGTAATGCAAACAGGCTGGACGAGGTATGTGCCAGGTTGCGAACCCCAAAAAGTATCTTATCCTTTGGAGGAAGCTTTAGTTTTTGATGTGGAGGTATGTTAATACTTTAATATAATCATTTTTTTTTTTGTATGCAGTGTTTCTATTAATATATTTCTAATTATTTTGCTTTATTTATACTTGCTTTAAAATTGTTAAAATAGATATACTGAACAATGCAAATGTTTCTCTACAAGATATTCTAACGTTATTAGGTATGCATGATGGCTGGCAAAGGTCCTACTCTAGCTACAGCTGTAAGCAACAGAGCTTGGTATGCTTGGATTAGCCCTTCTGTTATAGATGGCACCAGTAAACCCGTAACAAGTCACCAATATGCTATAGCATCACTTATTCCTTTAGAAAGCATCCCAGAGGATGATGGTTTAAACTTGAATGAACATCAGTTTAAGCCAAAAGTTATTATTGGACATAATGTATCTTTTGATCGTGCAAAAATTAAGGAGCAATACTGGCTTACGAAAACAGGTACAAGGTTTATCGATACCATGAGTTTACATATATGTGTTAGTGGTCTCACAAGCTATCAGCGCACAGTATTAAAATCTCAAAAGTTTATGGAGGAGGACGAGTCATGGAAAAATTATAGTTCTCTAAATAATTTGGTCGATGTGTATAAATTATATTGCGGAAAGACTATCGAAAAGGAAACAAGGGACATTTTTGTTGATGGCACTATGTTAGACATTAAAGAGAATTTTCAGAAAGTTATGAATTATTGCTGCAAGGATGTTGTTGCAACTTATGAAATATTAAGGGAGTTGTTCCCTCTGTTTTTGGATCGATTTCCTCATCCAGTAACTCTTGCAGGTATATATTCATATACAGATAATTGATGGGTTTGGAATATATTCTCCCTTCAAATAATCTCCTGTTTACCAATGTAACTACTTATCAGTACATAAAGTTGTGATATAAACTGGTTTATAGCTGGGTCATTCAAGATTTTATACAATATATCAATTAAAAAATTAAATCGGAAATTTATTTAACTTTTGCATTATAAATGTAAATATTTTTTATAGGGTGTGTAAAATGTGAAGAGTATCTCATCTTACTTTTTAAGTTACGGTTTAAAAAAAAAAAGATTAATGAAAGTTATTTTAACAGACATTCGTAAAAAAAATTATCTAAACTCGTGTATTGGATTTTGTTTAAACTGCGAACTGAGACAAATAATTTAGAGTTGCACATCAGAAGGGGCAACAGTGGTAAAATGTTAAACTAGGTTAAATCGACAACTAATGATAAATGATAGAAAAGTTTTTTAAATCAATCAGTTGGAAATGAAATATATTTGCATTGGTATTAGATTTTTAAAAGTTTAAAACTTTTCAAAAAAATACTTAAATTAATGCGATTGTATTTTTGTTTCATACCTTCATTCTTTTTTCTTGACCCTTGTGTATTATAAATAATGTAGTAAACTTTAGAAGCACAATAAACCTTTTCTATTCTATCCGAACAACTTATGTTAATGTTTTTTAAAATTATTATTTAAAAAACACCCTGTATAATATACAGTGCATAACACTTAAGCTGAAAACATGGCTGTATCGTTGTATTCCTCGGACCGAAAAAATTATCCTTCAAGATTTATTTTGCTTCTGATTGCACATCCTCTGACCTATGCATCTTTTCAAAAAAATACACAGGGTGCTTGTGAGAGGCCGAAACATGATTTTACCAAAAGAGTAAACTCATGTTAGCAACGGTGATACAAAAAAAAGTTAAAGGAAAAGATAGTTGAAATCATACACAGGGTGAATTTGAAAGACACTGAATAATTTTAATCTGTAATTTCTTATAGCATAATTAATGAATTCGCAGTGTTTTAATTTAAAAAATTCAGTTAATGTTTCAACAAAAAAACCCTAAACTCGTCCCACTGGGGATACACTGACCGGTGAACTTGACGACATTGACTTGGTTACGAACAAATACCTTTACGCAATATTCGCAGTGTTTATCAAGTAAAACCAAAACTGAAATCTAAAACACTAGAAAAATTCACACTCAATATCATGGATGCACAGGCTGAACTACACCAACACGATAGCTAAGAAGAGTGGGGGTACAGGCATTTATGTCACTACACACATCAGCTGTTCTGCTCAGGAGCGTCGTGAATATTTAATAAATATTTAAAAATTGTTTTCTAGACTGTATTTCATTTATTTTGCAAATGACTATTTTTAACAATTTTTAATGACCATCGAGCTTAACCCTTTCGGTACGGGGCCATATTTCGCCAACCAATACACCAGACGGCAGCATTTTCGGTGTCGAGAGGACGATTGCCGTATATATACGGCACCCGTTTTTTTTTTTTTTGGTTGCCGTATATTTTTGTTAGTGCAAATGCCACTAGTTGGCGGCCATCTCAAAATCAGAATGCAACACACTAAAATTAAGTGTACATTGTGCACGCAGGCTTTGACTTGCCGTTGACGCATGCGTAAAATATGTTGCCGTTTATAGACGGCATCCGTCTGAGCGGCATGTCACAAGTGCCGTTTTTCTAAGGCATTCGTCTCATCAACGAGCTTGAATAAACCGTTTAACAACGGCAACCGTCTCTCAAATATGCAATTTTTAAAGTTAGGCGTATTTAAACGGCGGCCGTCCTAAAAGCACAAATAACCTTAAACGTATATATACGGCAATCGCCTGTGGGACAAATCTCCAAAAGTCGTTTATATACGGCGACCGTACCGAAAGGGTTAAAGGATTAAAATTATTCAGTGTATTTCGAATTCACCCGTATTAAGCCTAAATTTGAAATTTGGATGGAAAATTCTGAAAAATAATGTTCCACCATTTTTATAACACTTAAGCTGGAAACATAGCTGGATCATTGCTAATATTCCTCGGACAGGAAAAATCGGGAAAAATTATTCTATAAGATTTTTTTTGCTTCAGACATACATTTTTTCAAAAAAAAAAAAAAAAGATACTTGAAATCGTATATTATATCTACTCATAAACTTAATATTTGCATGGAAAATTCTGAAAAATGATTTTCCACAATTTTTTAACGCGTGCACACTATGTTTTTTTTGAAAAAATGTATAGGTCGGAAAAGGCGCAATCAAAAGCAAAAAAATTTTGTAGAGTAATTTTTTCTGTCCAACGGATATTAACAATGATCGAGCCTTGTTTCCAACTTAAGTATTGTTAAATGATGGAAAATCATTTTTCAAGAATTTTTCATTCAAACTTTAAATTTAGACATAACGTACGATTTCAAGTATCTCTTTCCTTTAACTTTTTTTTGTGTCACCATTGTTACCATGAGTTTACTCTTGTGGTATAATAATGTTTCGGCTTCTCACAAGCACCCTGTATATTTTTTGCAAAAATGTACGAGGATGCGCAATCAGAAACAAAAAAATATTGAGAATAATTTTTTTCTATCCCAGAATTATTAACAACGATACAACCATGTTTCCAGCGTTACACACTGTATATTAGTACCATTGTATTAGATGTAGAAAGTAGACACATAACAGTTTGTAAAAACATATATGAAAGAATAAATTTTTTGAATAAATTTCTTTTCTAATTATTTGAGGAAGCTTACAAAAAAATTGTAACCATATATTCTGATCTATGGTGTTTATCCTATTGTTCGTGATATTTCTATTTCTATTGTTTCTATTTTATTCTTTATATTAAAATTTAATCTATTGAGATCAGCCTGTTTTTTATTTTAATAATCTATTCTTGTAGAAACTATTATTTGAAGTGGAGAATAATTTTTCACTAACCAAAATTTGTTTATTTGAACTACTCATGTTAAAAATATCTTTAATCTGTTACATATTTTATTGAAAAGAAGTGACAGATGTTTTTTTACTTCAGGAAAAATAATTTATAATTTCAGTGACAAATAATATAAAGTACAAAGACAAGATTCCGTGGTAGTGACCACCTATATTCTAGGCAGTTTTTGCTTTAATTATAGCGATGTCTTTATTCAACTTCGTAGTTCTTATTTGTCATCGATGTTTTCTGGTTAATCAAGTGAAACCTGTTGATGTTAATAAAAGATGTTATGAGTTTTAAATATATGGACTTTTGTAAATAAGTTTGATATTTGATTTTATTTTTATATTTTATATTAATGACAAAAAGTTTTGTTAACACAAATGACTATAAAATTGACTATTATTTTTATCTTAAACATAAAGCTTGTTCAAATGAATAAATGAAAATATAATAAAAATAAACAAAATTAAATATACTTATTTTTTGTATTAGGTATGTTAGAATTAAGCACCGCATATTTACCAATAAATTCAAATTGGTCAAGATATATAACAGAATCTGAGCAAGCTTATGAAGACTTGGAGAGTGAGGGAAAAATTTTGCTTGCCAGGCGAGCAGATCATGCTTGCCAGCTTCTTCATGACGATAAATATAAGGAAGATTTGTGGATGTGGGATCAAGATTGGACTGTCAAAAATATTAAAACAAAATCCATTGTAATGAGGAAAAAATATAAAAAACAGATGGAACCTCAGGTGGAACAAATTGTTAAGAAGGAAGAGGACTCGGAAGAGGAGGACGATGAAGTCGACCCATTACATGAAAAGTTCAAATACTTGTGGGAAACTAGAGAAAACTTATCTAGTGTTAAAACATTATTACCAGGTTACCCCAACTGGTATAGAAAGCTTTGTACAAAACCTGATTCGTCTCCGTTGTGGGTTCCTGGGCCCAGCTTAATAAGTACTGCAATGCAAATTACCCCAAAACTGCTTTCACTAACTTGGGAAGGCTACCCTTTGCACTATCTGCGGGAAAAAGGTTGGGGATTTCTGATACCGTTTTCAGATGAAATCGACATACAGAGAAAGCTTCCTCTCAAGCAACTATTAGAGAAGTGTCCACTGTTAATAAATAAAGAAGGTGGCGATAGTTTAGAGGTACTACAGAATATATCAAAGTCTGTTCAGGAACATCTGATGAAAAAAGAATACTACGCTCGGTTAAAACAAGACAAAACAGGTGGAGCATATAAGGGAGCTGGCATTTGGTGTAATATCGAAATTGAAAATTGCTGTTGGTTTTTCAAGTTACCACATAAGGATGGGGCATCTTATAATGTTGGCAATCCCCTTGCAAAAGATTTTTTGAATAAATTTTCAGAAAATGTGTTAGCAGGTGATACGGAAAGTGCTGAGCAAGTCCTGTCCATAGCTAGAAAGCTCTCCTATTGGAGAAACAATAGGGATCGCGTATTGGATCAAATGGTAGTTTGGTTGAATGAGAAGAATTTACCAAGGGAACTACAAGAAAAAGGTTAGGCATGGTCTTAGCAATTATTTAATGTATATTAAGTACACCAGTAAGTGCTAAGTCTGAGCCTTGGTTAAACTTTTTCACTTTTATTTTATTGCTTAATTGATATTTCTTGAACACACTGCATATAAACTTTTTCTATAATTAAATTGTAATAATGTATGTGTATGAGATGTGACTATTTAAAGCCGGAATGGTGCTGTAAATGTGGTTTATTGCAAAAATCACCTTCAATATTATATCCTTCATCTATCTTTGCAGTATTGCTTAACAAGTCTTCTATTTTTTGAAGCAGCACTACAATAATTCGTCAAAATTGATAACTTATTAGGCAATTAGGCAAATCTGGCATTTTCATTGTCAAAGAAAGTTGTATTCTGTTCAAAGCGCTTTCGATTTTTGGGAACAAGAGGAAGTTACATGGTGTTAAACCCAGGGAATATGATGGAAGACTGTTAATGAGCAAAGTTTATGGATGTGTTTATTGTGAAAAGTCTTAAGGTTAACAACATCCCCTTCTTTTCCAATGTGTTGCTTATTTTGTTTATTGTAAACGCTCCCAGGTTTTTAAATAGCCACGACTCGTATGTTATACAAAAAAAACCTCATGGAAGTCAAAAATGATTTTGCTACATTAATATGTTTTGAAAACTGAATTTATACAAGATTTGGACGGATTTTTAATAATATAATTGGATTCTTAAAACATCTACTTTATTTTTCTTTTTTTCAAGAAAATGTTAGAAGTCAATCTAATACTAATATTTTATTTAAAGGTTACGCTTATGGTGCAATTCTACCACAATTGGTTGTCTGTGGTACTTTAACCCGCAGAGCAGTAGAACCTACATGGATGACTGCCTCCAATGCTCACAAAGAGAGAATCGGTTCTGAACTTCGGGCAATGGTGCAGGCTCCACCTGGATACAATATCGTAGGAGCTGATGTAGATTCTCAGGAGCTTTGGATTGCCTCTGTGTTGGGAGATGCTCATCATGCGAAAATGCACGGTGCCACGCCATTTGGGTGGATGACCCTGAGTGGGAATAAATCTGCTGGTACCGATATGCACAGTGTTACAGCTAAAGCAGTTGGAATAAGTCGTGATCATGCCAAGGTTATTAACTATGCAAGGATATATGGTGCTGGACAAAACTTTGCTGAACGATTATTAAAACAATTTAATCCAAGTATGAGTGAAAGTGAAGCTCGAAGTAAAGCCCTAAAAATGTTTGCTCTGACAAAAGGGAAAAGGATTTTTTTCCTGAAACCAGAATATCTGTTAGATTTTGCTGATCAGCCATATTCAAAATGGCAAGCCTTTGGAATAGCAAAAGCTTGTGGAAAAACCATAGAACAGATGTTCCACAACCCTAAATGGGTAGGAGGTACCGAATCAGCTATGTTCAATCGATTAGAAGAAATAGCTAATAATGAAACTCCTTGTACACCTTTTCTGAATGGAAGACTTAGTAGAGCTTTAGAACCAAAATCAATGTCAGATGATCGATATTTACCAACAAGGGTCAATTGGGTAGTACAAAGCGGTGCAGCAGACTTCTTACATTTAATGCTTGTATGTATGAGGTGGATTTTAGGTGATAAAGTTCGGTTTTGTCTCAGCTTTCACGATGAAGTTCGTTATTTGGTTCCAGAGCAATATAAATATCAAGCAGCTTTAGCTTTACATGTTACTAATCTTCTTACAAGATCGTTTTGTTCATACAGACTAGGGCTGAAAGATTTACCACAATCTGTTGCATTTTTTTCTTCGGTAGAAGTTGATAAAGTATTAAGAAAGGAATCAAAACAAGATTGCGTGACGCCATCCAATCCCCACGGCTTAGCTAAAGGCTATGGTATCGAAAATGGAGAGTCGCTAGATATTTATGAAGCAATAGAAAAGGCAGGAGGAAAGTACACTTGCTGGTATAATAGTCGTTTTGAGAACAAAAGGTGATTATTTTGGTGTGTTCTTTGCCATTCTAAAACTTACTATATAAAAGTAATAAAACTGATTTAAAAAAAAATTTAAATGTGTATAAAATGATATGGCAACATATCGAAGACATTTAAACATACTCATCCAGGTTTTCAACTTCCGGCTTAACTGGAGGTAGTTAAAATCTATAGCAATTTGTTTCAACTCCATATACTTAAATTATTTCAAATAACAGTCTCAATTAGAATTCAGTATTTAAAGCTTTAGAGTTTCATGATACAAGTCACAAAATTCAAATTTTTTTAGAAATTTAAAATATTAAATACTTGATTCTTAATTGAGGCATCAAAAACAATAAAAGTTTATGGCGTTATTAAACTGAAACATGAATATCATTGTATATCTAAAATATGTTGTCATTCCATTTTGAGCAATAACATACAGGGTGACATTTTTTAAGAAAAAGTTTTAGATTCAATTGATTTTCTGAATTATAGTCCACAGAAATAGGAATAAGAGTATCACTGCAATGTGATCCTACATAATAATTTCAGTCTACACTGTATGAAATGTTTACTCGCGACACTCAACCTTGAAAATTTGCATGTTCAAATACATGGTGTTTCACTTTGAGTATACCAAATACAAACAGGTAATAGAGAAAGTTATAATGGTAACAAATCAGACATAATATGTTTGTATGAATATTTTTGTTTAAAGTAACTGATAGAAACCAGTTTATGTTTGATATATTTTATTTATTTATTTATTTATATTTTATATTAATTATGTTCAGCAAGTAATAGTAATAATAATAATAATAAAAGTCTTTATTAATCTAAGAATTTACATATTAATAACAAACAAATGATGCAAATATGCAAAGATGCGGCAAGGTATAGCCAAAGGTTATTTTTACACTTAACTACAGTTACCGACAGCTAGGTACGCACATCGGCCCTGGTTTACATGTGAAATAAATGAGCAACCGACTTGTAGCGCACGCAGATGTGACTTTCTATAGACCGACGCCAGTGCTCGAGCCCCCACTATTTAAATTTCTTTGTATTGTTGCACATTCAATTTGTTTCGCACCCGTGAATATGAAATTTAATAACCTATACTAAACTAATCTATAAGTAGACAACTTTACTAAGAAGAAGGACTACTATATAACCAACGCATAAAAGGTAGTATTTAGTAAATGAACTGATTATCTACTTATTAGTTTATCTTTGAGATATACTGGCGCAGATGTTAATAACAGGTGTTGAATAAATATTAAGTCAATAAATGAAATTTCTTCTCCCCCGATATCGAAGGTGCTGAACACGAATATCGCAGTTAGAGGATTTTTTATCCACTCCTACCCCCGTAGTTTTGGTTTTGGTTTGGTTTTGGCTGTTTGTGGGGATAGATAGGAGTGGTTTGCCACTCCTGAAACTACTTGTTTCTTCAGCATCCTTGAAAACGGGGGTAAATGTTAAAAACACTAACATCACTTTTCCACCCCCAGATAGGGTATAATCAGCCCCCCAGGGGTCTTACGTGGCTCTCACTGGTTGTGAGGAATCTACGTAAAATAGAAACTAACAATTTGACCATTGCCACGAGATATAAACAATTTTTATTCTGTCAATTTTTGGAGGTCCTCTCGAGTTATTGCGGCACGTCAGTTTCCAAGTAGAGATTGTTGGTAATACTCCAAAAACATGGGAAAACCATAAACTGATAATTTTAACCTTGCGGGATGAAGAGAAGTAATTTTCAGTCGCATTATAAAGATAAAAAATGTACTGCGATGGTTCATTATATTGCAATATAATTTTTGTTTTCGGCAATTTATGAATATGAATACACACAGATTCTTTGGACGAAAATAATGCGACTTTTATAGTGTGATTTTTTATTTTTTCGCGTAGTTGTCCGTATACAGAGTGTTAAGTTTAAATTTTGAAAATTATTTTTATTAATAACTCAGTTATTTTTTAGACTTTTATCTTACGCAGATGCACTTTTGTGTAATTTTGGTAAAAATAGTCAAAGCACAAACGTGGAAAAGGGGGGGTTGTGGAACCCATTGTCCTCTCCAACTTTTTCATGCGTACGTCTATGGTCTTTAGATATTTATTTTTAGATTAAATACTTATTTCCCCAACTTTTGTAACCCTTCTAGTTTAGGACTTGGTTAACGAGATATTCCAATAAATTCAGATGTGTGATATTAATCCGAGGGGTTATCACAGCTTGTAGTCGTCGGCCATGGTTGAGATATAAGATGGTTTGTCACGGCGCACATTTTGACTACCGCTAGGACTAAGTCATCAAGTAGAAATCTTGGCTCGAATTTTAAATATCAAGCAGAGTAATTGGATAGATTTTGCTATTTCTAAATAACATCTAATCTTGAAATTAAATACCACAAGTTGAAAATCTAAGATTTATATACAGCTGTACCATGGTACAGGTACATGGTACATCTTACCGACTTCATGTCGATCGATGTTATCAAGAACTGGACCTTCTGTTGTCATACAACATGCGTTACCTGTACCATGCTGAGGAAGGCTAATAAGCCAGAAACCGGTCCATGGGATGGTGACGTGCGCTGCCTGATAACAGAAGGAGTCCTTTTTGGGATTAATCCGTCTGGTGAGGTTTATTGCAATATTAAATTATTTGCTTTCTACATTCGTAGTACTGGTTTTCATCAAATGTAGATAGTTTGCAAATAAGCTCTGAAAAGAGTATTTATGTCTTTTTAAGACATTAGAGGATTAAGACTAAAAACTTTGACGTAAATAGTAAAATTTATTTTTACTATTTTATCTTATTAAAAATTTACCTCTATGGATTTCTGACTTCTTTGGATTTCATTTCTTCAATTACACATTTGTAGACTTTAATTGAAAATAATAATTTATTCTCTCATTGAATATTATAAATGTTAGAAAATGTTTACATAATTGTTCATAATATTCAACGAAAGAATATGTATAGTTTAAAGTAATGAAGGGATATTCAACAAAGTTGAAATCTACTTATTAAAAAGGACATGGAACATGGAACAACATAATAATAACTAGATAATAAGGCATAATATAACAATTTGTTTAATTCTGAAAATTTTGTGATCTTGTTTGTTTTTTTAAAGTTATCTTGTATTTTTCTGTTGATTTCTCGTAGACGAATATAACTTCTTGTCCGAACGACTCAATGTATAGCATAGCTGACAAGCATCTTTTACTACCTTGTCAAAGATTTGATCCTCTTCAAATAATTTGTCTCTGTGAAAACGGTTAAAAGAGTCCTCCATCACCTTTGTGCATTTTTCAATTAAAACCGATACCACCAGGCTAAATTAATAAATTCAAATAACCAAAACAACATTCTTAATGTTGTGTAGCAAATTTGATAATTTGTTATTTGACAGTTGACGGTTCCCACTTAGCAGAAAACATATAGCTGCTTAGTGGCACTCAACAAGTTTTTCTACTTGCGCAGTTCAGTACGAAAATCGAGCCGAGATAAAACTAACCATATTTTATCTCAACCATGGTCGTCGACGTACAAATTTTTGCTAGTGATACGAATATTACAAAAACGTCTTTGGAATAATTTCAGTTGTAGTAATTATGTTTCTACATAACGTCACATCTCTAAATTACCCTCGAAATTACCACTTAAATTCAAGAAATATTAAACATTTTTTATTTTTAGTTTTTGGGAAGTAATGGAAGATTTTGTTTATTCGGTGTCAATTTTAATGAGTAACAATTACGAGAACGACTTATAGAAGGTGCAAGGCAATTTAAGCAAAAATATTTTCTGTAAAATAGAATTTTTTTCTTCAAACGTCAGAAAAACATGACATTTCTTAACTCATTTCATGACTTTAAAGTTTCACATTTTAGACGGCTGTACGTTGCGATTAGCAGCGGAGGCAAAAGTACTTTTTCTTACGCTGTGAGCGGAAGAAAAAGTACGACTGATTCCTTTATAAATAACAACATCTTAAATAATACAAAACTTATATGCTTTAATTATTAATTTAAAAAAACACCATAATTTAACTATTTAAACATTATATTAAAAGAACAATAATTATTTAGTATACCTAGGTAATAAATTATTCATGGCATCTGCGGCAATTTCCGCAGTCAATCAAAAACTGTGTCTGTCATTCTAATCTAGAATAAAGTGTGGTTTAAAAGAATAATATCAAAAGAATATTTATTAAAATACTTACAAATCATGAAGACACTCTCAGTACAATTTAAACTGACACTTGTCAAATCGAGCAATGCATACATAACAAGTGCCCATAGCAACGCGTATTTTGTTTAATACGCCGGCCATGCGATATGGCGATATTAACAGTATCAATACAATGCGTTTTTGGTGGTGAAATTCGAGATTTTTTATCTTTATTTTTTTATAACGTTTGAAGAAAAAATAGCATGTTTTATTCGGAGTAAAAGCCACTTTTGTGACTCGTCTGTAATTGCCAGACTCACTTCGTTCGTCCGGCAAACCTACAGACTCGTCACAAAAGTATCACTTTTACTCCTAATAAAACAATATACTATTACATATTTGCTTCTTTTCCCTACGCCAGTGGCATAGTTAAATGAGAATTAAATTAGGTTTTCTAAACAAAAATGTGTACACCAATGTTTTTTTTATAATTTTTATTTTATCGAACTATTCTAACTATGCACAACAAAAACCGTCTAGCATTTTTTGCCTCAAAATAATCGTTTAAAAAAAAAACAATGGTTATTACAGACAACAATAATAAAAATGATAAATTCCGAAACTAAGATATTGAAAATAGGGTTTTCAATCCCGGGACGTGATTAGACTTTCGGTATTTTCAGGATTAGAAAGTCAAATCCCGGGATTTTCCGGGATCCCGGGATCTAAATACATTTGTCGAATACCAACATAAAATTAAATAAGAAACGATTTATTGAGCAAGAATAATAATAATACATAAAAAAATAAATAATAAAACTCTAAAAAATTTAAAAATTAACAATCTATTGATACTTTAATCTATTGTTTATCTATTCTATAAAAATGAATAGCCTAAAATTTACTTTGAAAAAATGACCTGAGAATGGCCAGTGTGTCTAGGGTGTCGTCCCCTAATCTGGACCGGATCTTTGTACACAGAATACATGTGAGATAAAAAGTAATATGTATTTTATGTAATTTGGTCATATTATAAATACTCGGGATTGATTTTTGAAATCCCGGGATTTCCGGGAGTGAAAACCTGCCCGGGATCCCGGGATTGGAAACCCTAATTGAAAATGAATCTGAATTTATTGGAATATCTCAATAATAAAGTCCTAAATTAAAATTGTATAAGAGTAAGAGTTAGAGAAATGAGTATTTAATTTAAAAATAAATATTTAGAGACCATAGGCGTACGCATGAAAATGTTGAGGAGGTTAATGGGTACCATAACCCCCCTTTTCCATGTTTGCGCTTTGATTTTTTTACCAAAATTACACAAAAAGTTGCATCTGCATAAGATAAAAGTCTGTGCAAAATTTCAGGAAAAAATCTTAAAAAATAACTTAAATAACTGAGTGATTAATAAAAATAATTTTCAAAATGTAAACTTTAACACCCTGTATAAGGAAAACTACGCGCCAAAATAAAAAATCACACTATAAAAGTCGCATTATTTTCGTTCAAAGAATCTGTGGTTAATGGCTTGAGTTACTTTTTCTTAACACCCTGTATATTAGTACAACCAATTTAATATGTATATACAGGGTGTCCAATTAGCGTTCCCTCAGAAGATTGTGCAAAAATGACTAACTTTATAAAAAAACTTTATTAACAAAACTTCCAGTGTTTCATCTCTACTACAACAAAAAATTAGTTTTAATTATACAAGGTATCACAAGGACGAGTTACACAAGAAAGTATAATTTTTGTAAATGGAACAACCTGTATTTTTTTGGCGCCAGTTAACCCTCCAAGGGTCGTGTATTACACCCTAAGATATTTTGCCAATCGAGTGAAGCTTTGCCAAATTACGATTTTTTTTTTGTCAATTTACAAAAATTTTTTTGACATTCTCCGCGATTTATTAATTGTTTTTTCTAAAAATGTGGGATGTTACTTGATAATGATGTATTTACTGGATGCTCGATGCTGCGAACGAAGTGGACCAGTGGCGTGCGAGATGCGCGCATTGCAGGCTGTAACGAGAAGCAAATGTGATGCGACTCCCGACTCCATTCTGTTTCCTATAGCTATGCAACGCGGTAAACGTCAGTTTCTAATTTTATTCAACATTTTGAACCCTAAGGAATCTACTGACGAAGGTTTTATCCTTGCCACTATAACTCGATCGGGTTTTTTTTTACAGCTGATTATGCTGCTATAAGTTTTCCGCAACACGCAAAATATCGGTTTTTGATGAATTGTTGATTTTCGCATTCAAATTCAAATTCATTTATGCATCTTTTATGCTACATCGAGTGCAGATCTTAACAAGATTCCATCAAGAACTGACGGGGCTGCTGTAACTAAATTAAATATTTTTTTTTACCGACTGAAAATGTATTTCACCCTTTCCGCAACCCTGGTACTTTCCTTCATAAATAAAACTTGTTTCTTTTCACTCGAGTTGAACATTTTTCATAAAATTACCCATGTTGTGACAACTCGAAATTTTTGTCTAGCACTCTCCTACTATAAATATTAAGATAAACTTTGAATTCAGGAACATAATAACAATTTTTTGTCAAATATTGATTTAAATTTGAGCGTGAGTCCATAATAGTGAAGTTATGACTTTGTGGATATAATGGCACTGGCTGGTCATATTTTTTATTTACTTTTATTTAAATAAAATAAACCAAACAACTGAATAGGCAAGAATAGAAAAAAAAAGTCGGTGCGTAGCTAAGGAATCAACAAAGATATGTGTTTATAAGAATGTCTCTTTAATCATCTAGATCTAATTGCTCATTATCATTATGTTGCCTTAATATTCTAGTTATATTTTCCCCCTGATTAATTTCTTGAAAAAGTGCTGAGTGGTCAAATACTCTATAAGATTCTTGTATATCACCAAGCAAAACTTGTGCTGGCAAATGATCATTTCCAACCCATTTTAAACCATCCTTAAAAAAATTTAAAAGAAAATAGGTAATGTCTTCCACGCATTGATTCCACGAATATAACCAGTCAGCATGGTTCATATCTAATTTCAGTAACTCATTTTGAAATTTCTCTATATTGGGGGCTATTTTACTCTTAAATTTTGATAAAAATTCGTTTACGTTAGGATCGTTTATCCAGTCAAAAATATCTACGCTTTCACTGACAAGACTTAAATGATATGTATATGTTGCTGAACTGTTTTCAGTATTGAATTTCTTTATTCTTGCAATTTGTAGTGTAATTGGTTCAATGAAAATGTTCTGTTCTTGTTCAAGTATAGGTTTCTTATATTTTTGGGTAACATCCAAAAAGTTTATTTCCAGTAGGAATAGAACTTCTACCAATTTACTTTGTTCGTAGATGATACCTCCAATCTTTTCAGAAAGTTTTAGATACTGATTAAATGGACCTTTGTAAATATTTCTGAATGATTCTACAACACTCATAATTTTGACATTGACAAGTTGATAATAATTTTACAAAATATTTAAAACTTTACTGAGAAAATGAAGTTTGTTATGGTTAATAATGTTATTTATTCCATCAACCATCAACTTAATTTAACTATCATGCTTTTTAAAACAGTAATTATTGTAGCGGTATATTATGCGGGTACTGGACTGGGTAGTACATCTTAGAAAATATGTTGTTAAAATAATTAGGAAGAGTAAGCAAAGATAAAGAAACTTTTTTGGGTATACTAATAGCAAATTTATATTAGAATTTTTATTAAATACTATTAAATAGTATATTTTCAATAAGTTTTCCTCCTAGATATTTTAGTTGTTTGCACAACGATTAACGGTTATACTTGGGTTACTAAGAAAACCAAGTGATAGAAATGTGTCGAGAGTGTGGTGTTCTTGTACTGTCATACGCCATTTGGAAGACAGGTTAACAACTTTACTTAGTTTACATAATCTCAAATTATAAATCGGTGTGCGTTAACAGGATTGCATTGAAAGGTACTTTTTTTTATATTCACTTTGGTGCTCCGACTTTTGTTACAAGTTTAAATTTATACAATGCAAGTAGGTCAGGCAAAATTAACAACCCACTTTAAATAGCCTATAAAAATTTATTGACTAAGGGCCAGTATTTTCACCTCCAGTTAACTTTATTCGGCAGTTATTTACCTAGGATACAATTGTTACAACAATGAAAATCAACAACTTTAACTAGCGGATAAAGTTAACGGGAAGATGAAAATATCGGGCCTTAAACAACAAAACAAAAGAACATGTATTCTTAAAACTAGAAAGATGGAAGTTTATTACGCTCTGAATATGGTGTGTCGCAAATGACCACCATACTTGTAAGAATGAGCATTCGTGAAAATATTGTTGTCAGTACCTTGATGTTGATGATTGTTATGAATAAGGCGACAAAATGTAAGTCTATTAATCTTATCCTGATCATTTATTTCCTAAACTATTGCGATCTTGTACAGGTGAAAATGCATCTTTTTAACATTCGTCGTGTACTTTCTTACCCTTTCTTCGTTAAGTGCATTGCAGACAGACCTTGGTCTTTCCCTTGACTTTTTGTCTAAAACAGACCCCCGTGTTCTCCATTTATGAATCCAAACTGAAATAGTCTTACGTTGAGGACACTGTCGGACATTAAATTGACGTCGAAAACATCATTGAACGGCTATTATTCAATTAATTTCAATAAATTTCTTGATACTAAAAACGCGATGTTCAGTTGACCAACGCTCCATCTTGACAGCTGTCAACAATTGTTACAAAATCTCCAAAGACTACTTTTTCAGATAGAAATATCACCACAGTGAATAGTTGATAAGTTTTTTAGTTATTAATGGAACAAAATAGGTAATACATTTTGCCTGACCCGGTATTATAAAATCTTTAAAGGCGAGTCTTGGACAATAATGTTTGTGCCATTTGTGATAGAGGATATTTTAATGAGAAATAAACTAATCAGATGTTTTTCTTTCATCAAAAAATCTTCTCGCAAATATTTATTGGGGCAACACCATTTAATGATTACTAACATAGAACATAAAAAATTTATATAACAGTTACTTGCACTTTATATAAAATTACAACTTATTAAAGATCTAAATAGTAACTACTAAAAATAGCTGAGCAATTGCCCTTGTTGACCCCTCGGTAAAATTGACACTGGCCGTAGCAGCATTTATTTGGCCTGACCTTTGCTTGTCTTTCTCACTACCAATTCCTTATTTTATTAAATTTATTATCACTTGTATGGGGTGTCCTTGTATATTTTGCACCACCACTGGAGCCTTATTTATTTTTGGAGCTAGAAAAAAACTTCTTATACAAAAGTTTAGGATTCATCCTAAACTATCCGACAACATATTTGTCGGATGAAACAAATAAACATCTTACACTTGGAGTAGTTTTCCACACACACCAAAACACTTTTGCAAACACTCGGCGCGCGTTTCGCCAACCAAGTTGGCATCATCGGGAGATGATTAAAACTGCAAGATGATTAAAACACAGTTTTAATCATCTCCCGATGATGCCAACTTGGTTGGCGGAACGCGCGTCGAGTGTGTGCAAAAGTGTTTTGGTGTGTGTGTGGAAAACTACTCTAAGTGTAAGTTCTACACCAAAGGTTCCAAACCCTCTTCAGGAAATAAACATCGCAAAGTTAGTTATATTCTATACAAACAAATATGATGAAAAAGGAATATAAGTGGTCAAATGTTAATATATACATAATTTTTTTTCTTAAATTTGTTTTTACATAACAAAATTTTGCAAAAGTTATATTAACTGTGTCTATTGTTTACAGTGATGTCCAGAGCAACAAAAAGAAAGCACGTTCTTCTGGAAGTCCTTCAAGATGACTTTTCACCACCTACAGAAAATCAGCAAATTGTGAAAGTCCTTAACAGTAGAGGTAACAACTTACATGAAGTTATATCCCCAAATAAATCTGTTTTCCTTGCATCAATGCCTACGAAATTTCGTAAAAATATTTGGGTGAAAAGAGGAGATTATGTCTTAGTTGAACCCATTGAGGAAGGTGATAAAGTTAAAGCTGAGATGGTTAGAATTTTAACCAATGAACATATCAAGTATTTTAAGAAAGATAATGTTTGGCCCAAGGAATTTGACGAGAAAGGACAGGAAACGCCTGATGAAGATGACCTTTTTGAGAATACAAATAGAAAGAGAATCAGTGATAGTGATTCTAGTGATGATTCAAGCGAAGCTGATAGTGACACTGCTCCTGAAAAAGAATAATGTTTAGTTATTTAAGTCTCCTATTTATCTTTGTATCTTAATGAAATTTTATAATTTTTTTGTACTTTCATATTTTAATTTTTTACATATATATACATATATGTATTTAAATATATAGTGTAATTACAATAATAATACACATCATGTGGGAAATTTTTTTATCTCAGGAAAAAGTATTCATGTGCTTGTTCCGATATTCCCTAAAATATATGAAATAAAATTTAAATTTCAAGGAGCTTATTACAGAACTAAAATGCCATTTTTGAAACAAAATTTTAATTTTGGTGGACTTCCGTTCAACTCGAGATAACTATATAAGTCTAGAAGAAATTCTGAATACGGATTAAATACGCTGTGATATTAATCTGTCAAATGCCATTTGTGTATACAGTATATTCTTTTATAGAACAGTTTCTGGGTTCTCTTCCTGATTATTTTAAACTATTGACGTTTCAGCCGTTTTGTGGTCTTCTTCTGAAACGAAGTAAAGAATAAAGATGCCAAAATGTCAAACATTCATAATCAAAGCCGAAGCTCTTGGAATTTTTGCATGAAATTAGAAAAATGCAAGTAAAAAACTATTTGAATGATAATTTTCCAATTGGAGAAATAAACCGGCAACACATTAAAACAATTTTGTAAATTTAACGTCATATCCAAATGAAAAATGTAAAATTTATATAATATACAATTTGTCATTGTTCGAGTCACCACAACACAATAAGTGACAAGCGTGGCCCACGTGACAAGCGATAAGTACTACTGTTATAATTGCGATTATCAATGATGCATCGATAAAGCTCCCCACTATCAAATTTAACAGAAAGATCAAAATTCAAAAGTTTAAAATATCAGTCAAAGGATGAATTTTGGGTTCTTTAAATTATTTCACATTTGAAAGTTCCATTTGTGGAAGTTTCGAGCAAAACATTCAAGGTGTCCCATCCCAGGTTCGTTGTAAAACTAGAGTAAGCTGTAATTACAGATTCATTTCTTAGTCAAATAATTTACTGGTATTATTTAAGTAAAAATTGCTTTATTTTTATTTTTGAAGTTACAGTAAGAAACAAATCAAAGATGTTAAATAATATACCTATTTGTCTAAAATAAATAATTTCCTAAACTGTTTCTCTCATTCTTCTGGCAATTTTCTTTTGCACTATATTTGTTATATTTCCATCCACATTTGTGAGAGCTTGATTTCTTCTTATCGCAAGCTGGAAGAAAAAAAATATATAGCTTGGTAAGGGGTAGGTAACTGAAACTTGATGCACAATGACGTGAAAATATGTATGTATAATTTAAAATTTGATAATATAAGTACATGGACTTCTTTACGAGAATTTTTTATAGCTTTCAGAAATGTTCTTGCTTCGAGAAGCTGTACTGGGAAGAGTTTTCAGAAATGTCTGCTTACAACATTACACGTAGCATCCATAATATAACCACCAGGTGCACCTCTGCGATATTTTCGAATCAATAAATTGACAAAAGTTGTCAACTGTCATAATTTTTAAATAGTTATTTTTGTATTAAGGGTGAGAAATGCTAATTTGGTGATCGAGAAATCGTTCGAGATTATCAAAGAATTTCGCACACAAGTTGCAAACAATATTTTTTCTACAACGACTTTAATTTGATTAAACTAAAACCATAAAACGATATCCTCTATTATATTAGGGAGTTATCGCAAACTTGCGGTAAACAATATGGTAACATTAAATTTGAAATATTGTAACCTTATTGGTTGATTTACCTCAATCTATCCAATAGAATAGACTTGCAATGTTTCAAATTTAGCTTTACTGTATTGTTTAGCGTAAGTTCACGATAACTCCCTAATATTTAATGCAAATTAACTTAAAAAGAAATAGTAGCAGATGTCTCAGGTAACTATGGAAACCAATATGTTTGTCAGCAAACATTTTTCACTGACGTTTTCGATATTATGAGTGTTGAATATTGTGAGTTTTTTAAAGTAAAACAATATATAAGATAATAATGGAGTCTCGAAAGTGAAGATGATTTATTCTATACCCCACCAGAAATATCAGATACAGCCAATTTTGTTACACTGAATCTTCCATTGGAGAAATGCAGACGGCAGTATAAACAATAGGTATGTGATGTGCAAAATATTTTGCAACCTAGTGTGCAAAATATTTTGCGCACGAGGTCATGGTAATGCAATGTCAATGAAAAAATGTCTCATTTTAGACACTGACGTTAATGCGCAAACATAGCCTTTTATTGACAGTTATAGAAAAATGTTTTTTTTTTACTTTGGGGTTGCTTTGGCTTTGGTAAGTGATCATTAGCACAGTGCTATGTATATAATATTGATTTATAGGCAACGGCACGCGATCTTACCAAGTGGTCTCCCATCTCAGTACTAACCGCGCCCAACGTTGCTTAACTTCGGTGATTGGCCAGGAACTGGTTCGTTCAATGTGGTTAGACAATGCCTATTAAAATGTAATTAGGAGAACATTAATGTGACTGAAAAGTATAAACTCTGAAATGACAGTTAACGAATTGGTTGGGAATACATCTGTTTTACCTTTGAAGTCCTAAAAATTCAATGTCAATTCGAATATGCAACAATATTTTCATGAAAAATGATGAATCCTTTCTAGATCGTGCCATTTCAAGTATACTTTTCAGTACTTTGTTCTTGGAAAGATAAAAAAAAAAATGATTGGTGAGAAAAAAATTGGTTACCAATCGTTCCACCCCTTCAAGCTAATAAAAAGAAATCTATATTCATTTTTATTGCCTGCATCCCACCCATATTGATCATGTTTAATAACAGTCCGTTAAAGTATAGGGTTTTAAAATTGTTGTAAAGTTTCACATTTAACGTTTCAATTTAGTTTTTTACCAAAATTTAAAACCTTAGTATTTATATGGATATAAAAAGTAAAACAAACTAGATATTAAGTACCTTATCCACAAGAACTATTCATTAGTAGCTATCCGAGGCCTGGGATCAATCCCTTTGTTGTGGCTTATTGTTATCAACACATTTTACACGTATCTGATTGAACGTACTTAGATAATAAACCTATTATTTTCGAAAAATATACCTACGATCACTAGCGTAAATAGCAAAAAACGCACCATCTGCCACATATGTAAATTGAACATTACACATTGTAAACAAAATGCATGCCAAACTGTGGTATAATGTGGTCATGTGATCTATTTGATCATACAGCATCTTTGTAGATCACACGTGACCTATTACAACACTATTTTAGTTCCTATCGCCGACGCACCCAATTAATTTTCCATAACATAAATGAAAATGAAATACAAAATTGTCTTTTAATAAATACGACATAGGTAAAGTATAGAGTGTATAGTACATAATTCGAGTTATAAAGCACTCGTGGAAATACCGCAATTTTTACATTTGTGCGTAATATGCTTCTTACAACTCTTATTGCGTAATATACTATTACATATTATAGGTTTGAATTTCTATAATTTATTTACATGGAATCCCTATCATATACTCACCTCGATTTGTTGAACTAATCTAACCTCTTCTGCTCCCGATATAAAGTTGGTGGCTTTACAAGACAATGGACTTCCTAACCTTCCTACTCTTCCAATTCTGTGTAAATAATCAGCCGCATACAATGGAAAATCATAGTTTAAAACATGTTTAACTTGGATTGTATTTAATCCTCTACTGCCTACATCTGTAGCTGCCAATATTTTAGCCTCGCCTCTAACAAATTGATTCCATTGTTCAATTCTAATAGCATGGTTCATGTCTCCATTTATGTTTGAGCAAGATACTCCATTTTCTCTTAAAAATAGGGCTACCCAGTTACAGGTTTGATTTCTATTGGCAAATATAAGCATGGGTTCTTTGTTATTCTTGGCAATCTGTAATAAATTTGATGGTTTTCCTGATCTAGTTAACCTCATGAATTTCTGTGTTATATTGAGTAGGGGTTTGTGAATTCTTGGAGACACTACATGTTTCAAAGTTGGCTCTAGAGGAACAAGGATATCTGGTAATTGTCTAGGAAGTGTAGCAGTAACTAATATTATCTGTGATTGAGATACTCTTTTTATTAAACCACCAATTCTCTCAATAAAGCTATCGTCTATTAATGTATCAGCCTCGTCCAAAACTGTGTGCCGCACCTAAAAATAATTTAAAACACTAAACTTAAATTTTACTATTCATACCTATTTCTGGTGGTTACAATTAATAAAAAAATCAAAACACATATTAAACTTTAAAATGTAGCATTGATGAAAAACTACTATTTTCGTCAGTAAACCAATGTATCTGTAACTGGTATTTTTGGCGTTACAAAGTGCGTTAAATTAGCAAACTGGTGCAATTTTTTCTACTGAATGAAATGGTGGGAGGAAAACCATTGGGATCTCAGAAAAAGTAAGAGCTACAAGGGCGGTTAAATGGGGATAGTTTTAGCAAATTTTATGCTGATTCCAAATCATATGGCTAGCTGAAACCGTTCTTGAGATTTTCCAAAAAAAAACAATATTTTGTGATTTCTCTCTTTTTGGCTGTAGCCAAGTAATCCTTGGTCAGACAGGTTTTAAAGCCGTCTTACATTACACAATTTATTGAACAATAAATTATACAATTTCTTGAACAATCTAAATTGTGTTATTTCAAACAGCAAATTGTGTGAGATATTGTCTTGCTTTTAGACGTTTCGAAAAAAATAGAATGTGCTCTATTTTTCACACAACTTCCTACACAATATTTTGTGTGCATGCGCGCAATGCTGATAACTAACCAACCGTTAATTTCAAATTGTCGTTTGTTGCTTGGGCCAAATAATTATTATTACAAAGAAACAAACTTTTTTTCGGCTGATACACTTTGACGAAACTGTGTGGCCTGTTTTTTATACCTACTTCGATACACGACAATAATTCTTTAAAAATTGTATCGTCCATATACGAAGATAATTTTTATATAAATCCACGTCTTCTATTACTAGTTCCCACCGAAGCATATTTAGCGTTTCCACTCCAGTCTTTCATCTCGTCTTTGTAACCATTTTTCTTGCCATATTTTCCTTGCCCTCTTTTTTTTCTGTTATTTGCAACACCTTTTTTAATAGTAGAGGCTATAACAGTATTTTCTGTAATAGCTCTCTCTTTATATCCATTTTTATATTTCGATAACCTCAAATCTAAATTATGACGTGTCTACTCTGTCAAAAAAATTGACATTGAAATTGAAACTGCGCAGAATCCGATGCCATTTATTGTACAAGAAATTGTGTGAAAATCAACCAGGAGTTTTTGGGACTAATTAAAATGCTACAAAAAAGTCCATCTCTACACACTTTATGGATGATCTTGATACACCAGCTTTACAGGTACGAGATAATTTTTCACGAAGTGACCAAATAGGGTCTGCGGCCAAACTGTGATCACTAGGTGGCCACGAAAGATTACTACGTGGCCATTTGCCCACTCCGTTATCTACTTCAAAGATGCCCTGGTGCATGACGTCACAACTAACCTAAAAAATGTACTCTTAGACTTCCAAGCATTATGTCGGTTTTACTAAAAGTCTTGCTTGGATTTCGCACTATCAATAAAATTCTTGTAATGTTTATGGAGAGTTTTATGCTTTGTCCTAATTAAATTAAGCTGCTTTTTGTTGGTTGGAAATTCAAACTATAATTAGTAGTCTCTTTTTAAAAATCAACGATACTGAAACCTTATTTGTACACTATTTGATAGTTTTTAAATGTTACATTGAATTTGAGTTAAAAATGTAGATTATATGAGTCATATAATGGCATGTGCCCGCTATGCCTATATAATAAAAGATCCACGCCATTTCATCATATATAAAAACATGTTTCCTATGGCTTGCTTTTTGTGTTATTTTACTATATCTTTAAAAATATAAACTTGGATTATTTATTTTAGTTTCAGTAATATCCTTAATTAAAAAATTTAGTTAGAACTTTTTAACGTTACCCCAGCTTTGCTCCCATTCATGCAAGACATACATAATAGAGGTATACTTCAGTCACATGTCAATTCTGCTAATTTCCTGCACATAAAATTCACTCTTGTAAAACTGTGTCAGTTCTCCATACAAGATGCCAATTTAGTTTCACACTAACCTCATTTAATTTGTACACTCCAACTGTAGACAATTTTCCCAATGCTCCTGGTGTAGCAACTAAAATATCAATAGTCCCAAACTCTGGATTCAACATCATTCTTTTTGTCCTTCCTCCAACAATGATTTTTACATTAACCCCAACAGGTTCGGAAAGAATTTGAGCAACTTCTCCAACCTGATAGGCTAACTCCCTATTAGGTACAATAACAATAGCTTTGGGACTATTTAAATTTTCAGTTTTGTTTTTAATTAAATCTTGTATTATAGGTAGAAGATACGATATAGTTTTACCACAACCAGTTTCTGCAGCTAATAGTACGTGGCTACCTAGAAAATAGAAAATAGTGTTCAACAAATATAGGTTTTTAAACAGCAACACATCATTCATTTTGCAAAGTTCACATTTGCATGGGATTATTTCTTTCATACTCAGCCACTCAGCACAGTGTAAAAATAGGTTTATTTATTTTGCATCCATACTTCGTCAATTTTAAGAGTGAGGGGCATGAAATTTAAAAAAAGAAAAATTTTGGCTTACGCTTCCAAGTAATAATGTTTAACTCGACGAGTGGATATTTTTAGCAATGTTTATAAGAACCAACATATACAGGGTGATTCATTGATGCACGGTCAAATGAAAACTGGAGATTTCTAAGAGCAATAATACGAGTATTTTTTGCCATTGAACCCATGTTCGCAAATAATAATAATTATTATTTATTCACCAAGTAACTGGACATAATATGTACAGACTTACAATATTATGGTAAGTCAAGAAAACTAAATAGAAAAATTTGTATGATACACAGACAACTATAAGGATAATAATAACTAATAAAGTATAATATTACAAATGTCAAATGTTAAAACATTTAATAGCTATTTATATTATAATAGTCCAATCAATGAATATATTGTAGAGTGCATGGAATATGCGAGACTTTTTGACTTCAGGACCTCGTTAGGAGTAGTTAGTAGGTAAACATACTAAAAGTCCCCATCCCCTGGGAGGTGAGCTTACGGTGGGAGGGGGGGGAGAAGGTCCCATTTTTTTGTTTTTCGATTATATCTCGAAAACGGTGGACTCTAGAAAAAATATGTCCCATATAAAAATGAAAGCTAATTAAATTTCCTATAAAATTGTATATACATATTTGTCGAATATCCAACGGTTTTCGAGATATACGTTATTGAAAATCGATAATTTTCTAAAAAATCATTTTTACCTAACGCTTTTTGTCAAACATTTGCCTCTAGTGCCTCCAACGATCATTTCCCAGAAAGACTGTAAAAATGAAGTTGTAGAGCATTAAATTTCCTTCACTTTGATATGCACTTTTGCTACCTTATCTTCAACCAATCAAAAGTTATAGAATTTCTAACATGTACGCTCAATTTCGATGTTCCTCTAGAAATGAGTTGTGTTGACGCTATCATGATGATTAACAACATTTTAGCAATAGAAATAAGGTAGTTGCAATTGACACAACACTTTTTTTTATAATTATAGCTTTTATTATATTACGAATCATATAATGAAAGTATTTACATGGACTGATAGTAATTAAAAAATAAAAAAATAATCATTCAAGGTGACATCTTGGTTTTTTTGAGGCGGAAGGGTCGATGCTCATTCATCTTCGTCAGCAGTGGAGACGTTGTCCAAAGAGATTGGTAGTGTATCGATGTCGTCGTCATCGCGTCGCCTTTTTCCTGAATTAATATGCCGACTCTGTTGTTGCAACTGCCCTTGCAATTCGGGTATGCGACAGAGCAGTTTAACGATGCTTTTATACAACCACACCTGCCACTCACAACCTTTCGTGCATCGGCAAAAAATCATCTTCAAGATTTCGTCAGGAGCAGCATCCAATTTTGACAGTTTCGGAACTATATAGTTTCCTCTAACCACAGGCGTACTTGATGGTACGTCCGGAATACATGCTGCTTAACAGCTCCTTCAGTTGGAGGGAGAGTTGAACGATTAGGCTTCATGTTTGCAGCTGCTTTGACAAATGATTTGTAGTGGAACTCGTTGAGAGCGTCACACCATGAGAGATTACTCATGATCCCAGCTGTCCCAATGGAATCAGGGGAAGAAGAACCGCTGGCAAATACCTCAGCTGCACGTTGTATGATTTTGGACTTCTGGTACATTTTGACAAAACCCACTTTACTCTTGCGATACGCTACGGATGTTGAGTCACAGCCTGTGAATGCATGTAAGAATTAAAAATGGGCATTGTCCTTCATTTCAGCTCCTGTTGCAGCTGTTGTGAGGAATATACAATAGTCTTGACCTTTCCTCTTCCAGGTTTTACCAGCAGAATGTCACGATCAGTTGGAGTTTTGGAGAACAGCCAAGTCGAAGTCCTCTCCAATAACAGCTACCGAGGAATTTTGCGATCTGTTGATAGCTGTCTTCACAATATCAACGTCAGCATCACCTGAAGCTTGAAGCATATTTACCCATTTTTCTGCAGCTGCATCATCAGCAGGTTTATCAGCTAACTCTTATTATGATAGTTGAAAAGGAAATCATCATCATAATCATCGTCAATATACTCATTTCTAGAGGAACATCGAAATTGAGCGTACATGTTACAAATTTTATAACTTTTGATTGGTTAAAGATAAAGTAGCAAAAGTGTATATCAAAGTGAAGGAAATTTAATGCTCTACAACTTCGTTTTTACAGTTTCTGAGAAACGATCGTTGAAGGCACTAGAAGCAAATGTTTGACAAAAAGCGTTAGGTAAAAATGATTTTTTAGAAAATTATCGATTTTCAATAACGTATATCTCGAAAAATATGTATATACAATATTATAGGAAATTTAATTAGCTTTCATTTTTATATAGAACATATTTTTTCTAGAGTCCACCGTTTCCGAGATATAACGAAAAACCCAAAAATGGGACCTTCTCCCGCCTCTCCCACCGTAAGTTCACCTCCCAGGGGCGGGGACTTTTAGTATATTTACCTACTAACTACTCCTAACAAAGTCCTGAAGTCAAAAACTCTCGCATATTCCATGCACACCCCTCTTGTGAGCACTCATTGACTGAATTATAAGTGCCATATGAGGTATTTTATAGAACGCGTCTGAAGTTTACAAAACGAAGCGAAGGTGAGTTCTGTAAACAGACGAGTGCTATAAAATACAGATATGGCACGTATAATATCCAAGACTTTGTCTACGCTCGACAATTTTTTTATAAAGGGTGTCCAAATTTGAGGTTGCTTTTTGAATTTGGAATAAAACACATGCATTACTTAGATCATACGATATTTTTATTTTAAGGTAAAGTACATCAATGGCGGTTAATAATGGAAAACACCATCAGGGCTGTGACCTCTTCTGGTTATTTTTTTCAATGTGCAATTGCTGTGCTCGATGACGAATTGATGTTTTTTTAGAGTTTCCACAGCACTTTCACTAACAGCAGCAATGTTTTCTGGTGAACGACCATTACGATGGTAAACACGTTTTCTTGCATCCTGTACTATACCAGTTTCCTTACTTTTCTTTATTAACTTTGCAATAGTAGTTTTGAATGGAGCATTGTTTTTTTCAAATTTCATATGGCATTTTCTGACCATTTCCGCGATACTTTCCCCATATTTGTAATAGGTTTTCATTATAAATAGGCATTTTTGCAGCGTACAGCGTTCCGTAACTAAACACCGCGATGCTTTTACTTCACAAATGTCACATGCAACACGACAAATAACATTGAATACTGTAAATGGCGGGTAATTCAAAAAGCAACCTCAAATTTGGACACCCTTTACATAAAAAACTACTAATCAACTAATATTATTTATTGTCAATGCCACACAGTATCTACAAGTAAGTAATAATTAAGTTAATAACAATAGCTGTTTGTTGATATCTCCTTAGCAACCGGTGGTTTGCGTGCATTATTTTTGCATAAAATGCGTACGATAAATATATATCGCACTAGTGCTATAAACAACGTCATTATGAAGCGTCATATTACTGACATTATATAACGAGCAAAGGTAAAGTATATTACAAACTACACGCATATATAAAAAAAATAAAAAACAAATACCTATACTTATAAAAATATAAAAATATTGGTTGGACAGGAATTAGTGCTATTATTTAAAAATTCAATAACAGAATAAAAAGCCTTTTCAATGAAAAACAATTTTGCTGGTTTTTTTAAAAATATCGTAACCTACAATATTTTTTAAGTTTGCTGGTAACTTATTGTATACATTACATACATATATGTATAAAACAACAAGAAGGTGAAACGAAACAGGTGAATGCTTCATTGCCGAGATACAGGCTGTCAAAATTTAATGTTCAAATTCACTCCTTTGTTTTTCAAAAACGATAAGTTATGAATTATCGTGTATTTAATATCATAATAAATATTCACCAGTCAACAAAATAAAAAATGAGAATATCCATGGAAAACACATTAATAAAAACAAATAACTAAAAAACTAATTTATAGCTATCATTAAAATACAACACCTATATAATAATTATTTATAAACAGAAAAGACTAAAAATAACAAAAGTGATAACTGTTCAAAATGTTGACATCAACACACATTCAACATCTCAGCAGTAACGAGTCTGTATAAGGATATCGGGTTCATTTCATATCTGCCTAGCAGCCTCAAAAACATTTTCTTGTAATTGTTCGCAGGTTAAAATTAGCACACTGTCAACTAATTGCTTCATATATCCTCATTAAGAAAAGCCTAGCGGACTAAGATCCGGTGATCTTGGAGCTCTCTCAATGGAGCCACCCGGTCCAATCCAATATTCCCAAACAATTGATGTAAAACTTCTGTAACTTCTACTGTGAAATGCAGGGACTCAATCGTGTTGGTAGCACATATTTTGAATAATATTGAGAAACACATCTCAATAAAATCAAGTAAATGGTTTTGTAGAAAAACCTACAAAAGTACCTAAATTAGAAAACTTATGGAAATATCATTTATTTTGTTCATATAAATTATTCTCGTATGTTATCTAACACATTTTGAAATACCTACCTATTGGCAAAAAATTTTTCCTTGACGAAAGTCCATTATAGTACAGAAAATTTAATTGAAGAGAGAAAATAAAAAGTAAACCAAACTTTTCAATTATAATCCTTTTTATTTCTGTACAAATATTTTATAGAAACCCAACTAGTTTCGGCTACATAGCCATCATCAAGGGAACAGTTTTAATAAGAAAACTTGAAATAATAGGTGTGTTTCATTTTACACTTCCGTCTATTTTCCTTGCAGTAAAAGTTGGGCAAGTAGCCGAAATTTGTGTACAATAAAAAGCACCTAATATAGGTTTAAATTAATTTTTATTTTTAAAATAAATATTTATATTTAAAATAAAATTTTGTTGCTCATTTAGCCATTTTTGCATAACTCTGTACTTGTTAAATTTAAACATAAGTATACACTACAAATTTCATTAAAATATCTCGAAACATTCCCAACTTATCGTGACAAACGTGACAGACAGACAAACAACTGATGTAAATGGAAAATCACTAAAATCAGAGATAACAACAAATTGCATTATGTATGATGCTCGTATATTATTACCTATTTCAAGCTAACAATGCATAACGACGTCAATTTTTATTTTCGGTTGTTTAACAGGTTGAGCGCCGAGCCAAATTTCAATGTTTAGCCTCCTGGGTCAACAGTGGATTTGGTTTTCTGAGCATCGCAGTATTACATCTGTAGAGGTGTTTTTTAAAATGGAAAAAAACAAAGCAAAAAAATTAGGGAAACTATTGTTAACCTCATGTACCACTGAGGCCATATAGGGCATGCCGTATAGCCAAAATACGTGTATTAACGGTCACGAAGTTACAAGATCTCATAAATGCGAGCAGACGCCGGTGTCCGCCGTGGCGTGTGGACGTTTCAAAATAGTCACCGGTGTCCTCTGTGGCGCTCAACCTGTTAAAAGTATGACTTCCTAGTAGATAGTTTCAAATGTTTCTAAAGCCTTGCACAGACTTGGATACAATCGGTGGCAACATTATCGGCCGACTGTATCTTTTTTGTGGCTCTTGAGTCGGCCGATTTGGAGCGGACACAACAGCAGGGTTCGAAAAGATCATGATATTTATATAAATATCATGATATCCGATATTTATTGATATATATCCGATATATATCCAAATGCTGATATACAGGGTGAATCTTAGAGTGGGGGCCATATTTATAGGAGGCGACCCCGTTCACTATGGGAACACAAATCTACAATTTTTTTTTTTTGCGCCATGAAAAATGAATATTGTTTAAACCCTTTTTATTTGAATTTGGGTACCCCGCCAGTGGAATGCGTTAGCGAGAGTTTTATATCATCTACACTTGGCAACACTGTCGACCGGTCACACGTAATGCAGTAAGTGCTTGCCCAGCGGCGCCGGAATTACAGGAAACTTGAATCGCGAATTTTTTTTAAAAATTCATAACTCGGCCATTTTACAACCTACAAAAAAAAAATTCGGATTCATGTTCATGACGACTAGAACTATTAACCCCAAAAATATGGCCGCCACTCTAAGATTCACCCTGTATATCAAAACAAATATAAACGAAATGAATCTAACTGTATCATTTGGGATTTCATTGAATAAAAATCAGAATAGTACGTATAATATGAAATATTGTATTAAAAAAACATATTTTAACATAAGGAAAACTATAAAAAATAAATAAAACTCTATTTGAACACGAGGAACGAGGAACAAAATCTAAAAGTTATTCATAAAATAAACAATAATAACGTGAAGAATGACTTACACCCGGTTTCAGAATCACTATTGTTTACTATTAGTTGATGGTTAACTAATACCTAATGTCCATAAAAAATAAGAAACTTACAAAACTAAACATTAAAACCAAAAGTTAACTAGATATAAAAAATTAGTTGATAAAAACTTCTTTAAAATTGTATATATTATTAATGAAATATTGATTTTAAAAGTGATGTTAACAACTCGTTATTGTGAAACTGGGCCTTAGTCAATGAACATAAAATAAAAATAACAAATAATAAATATTAAATATTATTGCAGTCTAGATAGAGGTATATCGTCATCAGTCTCTGAGTTTTCAATGTTTTCATTAATTATTATCGTAGCTTCATCTTCATGTTCAACCCATATCAGAGAAAATATCATGATATATATCGGCAAAATATCATGATATATATCAGAGGAAAATATCAATGTTATATATCTGATATGTATCAGTGGATATATATCCTCGAACCCTGCACAACAGCAACATCGGGCGGCATTTTATCAAAGGAATCGCCGAGTTGCTTGTTTTCCATTTTAAGTGGAAAACATCGCCAAGTCTGTACAAGTTTTTCGACTAGATACATCGATTTAATATATTTAAATTTTAAACCTTATATTTTAATTGAGGTTATAGTACGTGGATCAGTGGTTTTTAAAATCAACAAAAATAAACATTGCAGAATGTGGACAACTGAGAAAACATTCTCATAGAATTACGGATACCATTTCCATCTTCTAATTTTAAGTCGTTCATTCAACCATTGCCATAATTTACTCCTTCTTGTAGAATTTTTCTTTGCCACCATCATCTTTTTTTTTGTTTTTTTATTTTTTATAATTAAATATGCAGCGGAAACACCAGCAGCTATTACTACGTCTTTGGATGCCATTTTTCATTTAATAAGTTACCAACTTCAGATGTGGACAGGATACATTTTTGTGTCTATAAAAATCGGCTGATATAATCGGCCGACTGTCCGTGAGTAGATTAGAATAAGATACAGTCGGCCGACAATATTGCCACTGATTGTATCTAAGTCTGTACAAGGCTTAATAGTTTATATTTATAAATATTAATCTGAGAATAAAGTAGATATGACGATTAGTAATCTAAGAAATAGCATACCTGACTGTATAGTGGGAATTGCTCTAGACTGAAATTCTGTAGCTTTCTCAATGCCTTCCTTATTAAGAGTGTCAATTAGAGTATTATGTAAGCCAAGTTCTCCAAAGGAATGCGAATGTTCCTCAACATCCTCTGGAATAGGGTGTACCGTGAAATAATCACCCTTAGCTTTAGAATGATTCCAGCCTTTTGAAGCTAAAGGTACTTCATCTAGTTTATCATAGTATGTCGAATTATAGTGATCTAAACTTTTTCGTTTGCAACTAATAAGAAGCCGGTCCTTTTTATCTTTTAGATTTGGAATGGTTGATAAGACTTTCACATGGTTTCTATTAATTTGTAGAATATTTTTGCAGAGACTACTAATCCGCGCAGACATATTAAGAAATTTAAATTAAAAATATAATAATAACCTCCGATCAATTTTAGGGGTTAGATACAACATAACCTCGCTCTGTAGTTCCGATGTGAGAAATACAAGAATAGATTAGATATTTCACTGGAATAATTACATTTTTGGGACGAATACTTATTTAAACTACTTTAGTCCATTGAAGCACAGGTTAGATAAAATCAGTTGTTTCTCTACGCGTCGGAACTTTTGATGTATTTCTGAAATTTAACTCCAGAGTTTCTACCTTCGTTTGTTCTATTTATAATTATTATGTTCGTTTGTCAGGTCAGGCAGGCTGTACGTTTATGCATTCCGTGTATAATGCCCGAAAATCAGGTTTTTTTAGTTGTGTATGGTGATCTTCCTGAGCGTGACTGATGCAAACTGTCATTTAAGTAAGAGCTTTGTAGGTTATGATCAAACCAGAGACGTCAGAATTGCAACGTCTACAGTTCACGTTATAAGTATCTGTGACAGATCCTATGTCAAATTTGACAAGTTGAGCCAGATTTACATTAAGGGTTTTTTGGCGACCCAAACCGCTAACTCCGGTTAACTGCGGTTAGAGTTGTGATTGGTTGAAATAAATTCCTATTTAAAAATACACCAATCACGAGCTAAACCGCAGTTAACCGGAGTTAGCGGTTTGGGTAGCCAAAAAACCCTTATTGATAAATCATAGGCATTTACGATAATTGGAGCGCTACATACCGCAATGTATCAGAGCGTTCGATAATAAGAACATATCTACCGAACCGCGTTCGGTAAATGTATCGAATGTATTCGCTACATCTACCCGATCCAAAATTTATGGATCGACTACATCGGTTGGTAAATGCGGAATAATCTTAAAATATGATTAAAAAAAACTTAATTTTTGACATTCTGTGAGTATTTGAGAAAAATGAAACCCATCACTGACGAAAATAATGAAGTAATTTTAGATGAGGACGGACACATTGTATATGTATAATGAATTAAGTAAGTAAGTAGGTATACCTAAATATGCAATACATATAAATGTTTTTTTACTTTCCATTTTGACATGGCGAGCAGTATGGACTTATGAATAAGCATAAAATAAAAAAGTAATTCAATTTTCAATTATTTATTAATTAGTCAAGTGATGCTTTGGGTTACATTTGAAATTTTGCGTTCGGTAATTCTTAGCTCGGTAGATGTATTGACAAAAAACAGCTGATTACCGCAATGTACCAGGATACATTACCCGCTCCAATTATCGTAAATGCCTCATAGTGTACCACATTTATATGACGCGCAGTGTACTGTTCCCTTTTTTGTAATGTGTATGTTAAAATATCAGAAAAGTTAAAAACAAGGTATAAAAACAAGAACATTTATTTAATAAAATATACAAAAAATGTAATAACAGTTGAAAAATCTAGTAAGGCAGTAAATGGTGTACAGTGAGGAAGGTATATGTTAGGTAGGTATTCGTGAAAACATTTTTTGAAAATTCTTATTGCATTTCTGGATGAATTTCGAGGAATTATGACGATACACAAAATTTCAAATAATTAACTTACCGTTCTTCCTCCTTTGGAAACCTAAAAAAATTTAAATATATATCGTCTCTTTAATTGTTGGGTTGCGACACAAATAACAATAATGTACTCCACTTCTGCAGTTCTAGACATTTTTAAATAATATTAGCGAGTATTTTCACAAAAACACTAGAAAGTTAGAAAATAAATCTAATAACCTCACAATAATACTCTAACAGAAACAGATAAATGAGATAAATGCTGTCGTCAACAGTGTCAATCAAGTATCACAATTGATATCACAGAAAGTTTGGTCACAGAATTAATAACAATCAGAATCCAAACTCAAAGTTTTCACCATTTATCATTTGTAGCCAGATTCGGTGACCTTCAATATACATCGGCCATATTCTTAGTCAAAACGTTCAGGGCCGTACTCGAATAATTTGTAGCTCTTTCATAAACCAGTCTTATATAGTCCAAATCACGAAAGAAGACCGTTACGTCATCATTATAATTCGTGTGAATCAAATCAGTACTGAGTTAGTCAAAATCATGCTTGTTGAAATGACATCCGGATGTAAACAAACTTAAACGTCAAAACAAAACATAACCTGCAATTTGTCTGTTAAATGTCAGAATAATTTAACGATCTCGCCTGTCTAAATTTGAACTAATTTTATATTCTTATCGAAGTTTTTAATATATATAATTTGGCAAAATGCAGTTGTTTTGGAGATTAACTATCGTTAGTTCCATAATGAACTGTTTTTAATGTGCAAAAATCAATGGAATGAGGAAAACGGTAACAATCAAACTCAAAGATAAACAAATTCAAATTTGACAACTGGCTGACATGCAGAAACAGGAAACTATGAAACATGCGACAACGGCGCTAGTCAAAAGCGTTCAATCAGTTGATCGAATTTTCGCTTGTTACTGAGACATACGAAATTGGGCCCTCTCTTTCTTTTTCGTCAAGGAGGTTAGGTTTTCGTATAACGCATCAGCAACGTCAGTCGGAGATATTAACAGTCACATATAATGGACTTCCTTTTCCTATCTCTCTCGTTTTACTTTGTTGTAAACAAAGAACGCTTGAACAGCGTACGTTGAAGATTAGAAATTAATTTGTGACGTAACGGTCATCTCTCGTGATTTGAAGTATATAATTGTATCATTTCCTCCGTTTAGCATTATTTTTTTTTTATAGGCACTTCAATTCAACTCATGCACAATAGATATCAGGGTTTGGCTATTTAGGAAACACTATTACCGATGAAAAATATTTTCCTAAAATTAATTTATAGTCGAATTGGTTCATTCTACCATCACTTTTATTACACCAAACACTTAAATAACTGATTATAGATTGACGAAATTGTCTAGAGACTTGCGAACACTAGTTGTATAAAAATTATACTAGCGGCGTACTGTCGCTAATACTGGCCTGGCACATTCCCTTCTTAAGAACATGGCGGACAAACGTGCGCGAAGACGGTGCGCGAACTTTTCCCGCCAATAGAAGTTAGTATTCTGATTGTTATTAATTCTGTGGTTTGGTCATGCGCAGTATTATAGCGTTTTCGGTTTACTGCTCTTAGGTGTCGATCTAAGATTGCTCCCAATTAGATTTTGTGTTCGATTATCAAATACAATTTGCTCACGCTCAGAGTTCTGAGTTCGATTTAGAAATTTTACTGCTCTAAAATCTTAAAGCGAGTGCTCTCGACTGCTTTGTAAAATTTGGCAGAGCATTCCAGAGCAACTGCAACGAGCAATCACAAAGATAACCTAGAATTTTTAGTTATGAACGCATTTAGGGCAACGACAGCACTCGAGATCGGATTAGATGCGATCTTGGTCAGATATATGACATCATAGATCTTATTAGGAGCATTTGCAGAGCATGTAAACCGAAAACGCTATGAATTTGTGGACACGAATGAAACAAACTGATTCTATCTAAAGCCGGCGCCACACATGCGGCATTCGGCGAAAGGCGAGCGGTGACGCTCGCCTCGGCGTTCGCCATTCGCCATTCCCGCTTCGCGTCGGTAAATTGACGCGAATCAAAGGATTCGCGCGTCATAAATTCGATCGGTACACACATTGGGATTGTTTTTTGCCAGTCTTGACACTTGGCAGCGTTTGTGTTGGTTTTCGATAGTTGTTTAATTAAATGGAGTGGTTAAAAGACGCTCGCCTATCAAAGCTTTCGCCTTTCGCCAAATGCCATTCGACGAAAGCCAAAGTTCGCCTTTCGCCAAATGCCGCATGTGTGGCGCCGGCTTTAGAGATAAAGGATTTTCGGCATAACAGTCACAGAATTAATAACAAGTTGTCGGCCTGTTCCGTTTCACGCACAGATCGCGTAAGTAGCATCAAAGCTTTATTTCGTTCCGATTCAGTTGTAACAGCTTAAGCGATAAATAAATCGGAACGTAATTATGCGGTAAATGCGCACCGCTGAGAGACAAGTGACAACTGACAAATGAAATGTGCAAACTCCAGAGGCATGGAGAGTTTATGTCTCTGATAAATACTGGCAATTCCCTCAAGGCTTAAACAATGAAAAAAATAAGAGATAAGAAATAAAGAATATGGAATAGAATTAACAAATATCCGAAAAGCAAGGAGCAATTTGAACAGTTGAATTTTAAATCGAATAAGAACTAATATATTATCGCCCAGAGTATTGTGTCCCACTTGTGGGCTGTGATTGTGTATTTAAAACTTAGAATAATTATTTATCTTATTTCTATTCCATTTTCTTATCTCTTATATTTTTTTCATTGTGTATTATGATTATGAAACTTTGAATAAGCTCAATGTTTTGTGGGCATAACGGTCAACCATAGCCATAGATAAGAGGAAAACCACAGAATATATAAAGGAAGGAAAACCATAGGGTTAGCCACAGCCTTCTTTGGATTAAAGAAGGCTGTGGGTTAGCGTTCCGATTCACGCATATGTACAAACACGCAGCAAACGCATCGGCTGCCTCACGTTCCGACTAGAGGCAGTCAACGCGCGCTTTATGCTAGCGGAGGGCGTGGTTTACGATCGTCTTTACTGCTTTCAACGCGCACGTACGAGGCAAACGGAACGATTTTCATGCATTTTATGCGCTACATGCGTGAAACGGAACCTTGCAGTACACCTCCCTGATTCAATAAGCAAGGACCAAGGAGCGCCTACAAAAGCAACAAGAGAAAACCGCCGCAATGATTGCAGAGTTAGATAAAGCAGAAGAAAAAGCTGACAAAGATATGGACAATATGAAATATCTTTCCATCGCAAAAATGAGTGGTTTTGTGCTTTTTAAATTCTTACCTCTGTATATGTATATATAGTTTTAATAATATAATTAATATATTACTATTGTCAATTTAAAAAATAAATGCCTTATATAAAATGTGTGCGTTTTTTTCAACTTAACAAATATAATTAACCGTATTACCTACGTAAGTTAAATTGAATTATGTAAATTATAATTAAACAGGTAGGTAGGACCTACTTTTCAAATAAAAATAAAAATATAGTGTGATAAAAGATAATACTCCATGAAGTTTTTTTAAAAATATCTGAATCAGGAATGATTAGATGTTTGCCTATTTAAAAGAAATAATTTAAGCGAAATGTATTCTTAAATAATCAGTTCAAAGTTCACTGCTTTGTGATAAGAATAATTGCATTGTCAATATATGACCTCGGGTAGAGATAAAGATATCTGCATTGGTTTTTGTCGACCTTATTAGCTTTCGTATTACAGTGTTAAATTGATTTGATAGGTACTCGTATTTAAAAGAAAGACATATTCATTTGTAATTATTGTTTTTATTGTTTTATTAAAATGATTATAATTCATATAACTTAAAATAAACCACATTTTTGTAGTCCCCATTTACAGACGTGGCATTTGGACTGTCGAGCTGGAGGGTACCATCTATGTGGGTTTGCCATTCGGGACGGTTGTAATGTCCAAATCAAGGTAAATTGAATTTGTAATTCAAACTTGTCTGTGTACTCCATTGGTAATTTGGGCCATGCATATAAGAGTTCAATTGGATCAACTCTTGCAGCGGAAACTTCCTTAGTTCTTCCTCAGTAAAATCACACAATTTTTTTCCGTTCATATGCTTGTTTTCTAACGCCATTATTAGACAATTCGGACATCCCACCTCAAGAGACATGATATCCTATACCAATCAATATACCAACAGTGATTATGCAGCAGGCGCCCTTTTACCGGGTAGCTCACAATTCTCACAGTAGGTGTACACTTTGATATTTTTTTCTGAGTTGTATTCTTCTAATTCGCAAAAATCAAACAGATGAATAACTCGGGGAAGCTACAAAATTCATTGATTTGTGAAAACGATAACAAAAGATGTGATGGGCAAAAATGTCAACGATGACCAATTGAACTTTTCACTTTCACTACACGTGAATTTGTTTGTATCTAAGGTAAATTACTGAGTTATTCATCTGTTTGATTTTCGCGAATACACTTTTGCATCTGACGCATAACGCATGTACAAACGGGCACAGTGTTTTGAATAATAAGTAAGCACTGTTTCATTCACTTTAAAGGACTAGTTCAAAAGTGAGGGGTGGGGAAGGGTTGGAGTGGGGGCTGCTCACAAGAGGTCATCCAAGTTCAAGGTTATGAGGGGTCAAGGTTAATGGTGGGGATCAACAATGGTGGGGGAAGGGGCGTGCCTGGAGTGGGGGATGCCAAAGCGGTGGGGGAAGGGGGCGTGTCTGGAGTGAAGGTGTCAAAGTGGTGGGGGAAGGGGCGTGTCTGGAGTGGGGGTGATCACAGAGCTCCCATTTCTAACCTACCACATTGCCGTTTCTAAATAACAAACTAATCTTAGAATCAGGTACCACAAATTGAAAATCTACCGATTTATATACCTATTCGCTATGTGCAAGGGTTCTAGTAGCGCCACTCGTGGTCAATTTTTTAATATTTGTACCCCTAATTTGTCAATGTCACTACATGATTGTCAGTGTCACGACATGACAGAATAACATAAAATAATGATTAATGACCAGTATAATTTTGCGTACCAAATTTAAACAAATTACGCATTCCAATATATTTACCAGAGGTGAGAGGTTTATTAAAGAAAGGAAAGAAATTGGCATTTTGTCACGTGAAACATGTAGAAGCATATGTTGATATCAGCTGCAATAATAAAACTACAGCAAAGTGCATTCGACAAACGGCTAACAGATACGCCTTAAACTTAATTTAGAGGTAAATACATGCTTTTACTTGACTCTTTTCAAAACTTTGATCCACTTCGCGCGTTATTCAAGGTTGCGTTTCCGCGCAGGAAATCTGTAAACTTTATTTTATGGAAAGTGTCACTAACACGACAGCCTAGAACACAACATTTGTTTGCAAGTAGCTTAATTTTTCCCATTTTTCATTTATAACTGAAAAGCACTATTAAATTACGACTCTTCTCGTTCAAACAACAATATTTATTACTTGATGACAATCTTGAAATTCTTGACAGTACGAGCACAAAACATAACCATACCTTGATAGATGGGAAAATTAGGGGTTCAAAATTTACAATTATGGCCACCGCAAACGCTCGCGTTGGATTTAGTAATAACTCCGCCCCCTTGTACATAGTCAATTAGCTCCTGCTCATTATCGTGGTGTTTACCCGTATTTTTAACTTTAACTAGAACGTGTTCGACGCAGTGGCGAAGCTGAAAATCTCGGGCCCCCCCGCAAAATATATGATGAGGGCCCCCACAAAATAATAAATCACCTCCAATTTTGTTGAACAAAAATTGTTAGCTACATGAATATTTTACCACATTATACCTACTCCAATTCTTACATCTCAAATATATCATAAAATTTTCGGCAGCGGCGTACATGCTCCAAAGTCTTCGATGATGCGATCAGTATTTAACTTCCTTGTTCTCTCTTGCTCAATGCTTAATACACTTAATGCTGATAGTCTTTCTTGTGTCATTGAATTTCTTACAAATGTCTTAATTTTTAAGTTTTAATTTTGAAAATGACCTTTCAGCTGTAGCAACAGTAACTGGTAGTGTTAAGAACAATTTTCTAGCAATAAAAATATTTGGAACACTTGACAGTAAAGTTTTGTGATTTTGTATGAGAAATGTAGCAAAATTTAAGATTGAAGAATCCGCAATTAATTTCTATTATTTGTGTCCTCAAAATATTTCTTAGTAACAGAAGTTCGCGGGGAAAATCTGCCGATAAATCTTCAGAATAATTTTCAGCAAGCTAGCTTCCAAATAAAGCTGATCGTCATTCATTGGATTTTTATTAAAATTAATTATGTACGAAATAACTTCTTTATCAATTTATTTTATTATATTCTTAAAAAATCTAATAAATATCAAGGAAATATAATAAATTTATGTTTTTATAAAATCCATGCATCTTAACTATTGATGTTAAGATGTATGTAAGATTTCGTCACTTTTAATTTCGACGATATTTTCGCGTAAAAAATTCCTAGACTCAAGGGACCCCAAGAACTGGAGGCCCCCCCGCACCGCGGGCCCTGCGGGCCCGTCCGCTACGCCACTGGTTCGACGTAATAATATGAAATAAACTCGGAAATTAAAGACGAATTTTTGCGACACAAACACATGTAAATATTTGAATGTTTATTAAATATGTCGTTTTTGCGTTCCCGTTTATTCCTAAACAAATTGCCGATGACATCATTGTTGACGTCATCATTGCAAAGTGTTTGGTACGAAATCCAAATATCTCCAGCAGATGTTTGCATGTTTGTGTTTGAATATTTGACATCGACCTGCATCGACGAAGGTGATGTATTTGTGGTTTGGTTATGATTCTGTGATTATAAAAACTAACATGAACTAATAAAGTATATATTATATTCTTATTGTATCTAGACCACTTACTTTGAAAAACAGCACCATTAAATTTAAATGGATATGATGTTTCATAAAATCGTTGAAGGTTAAACCATAAATTCAGATTTCAGGCATCATAAAAAAATGCTTGAAGTTGAGAGTTGTGAGGTTATACCATACCGATGAATAACACATACAAAATACAATACAAATAAATACCGGTAAATATAGCGTTTTAGCGAGTTGTTTCTTGATGACGTCACGTTCAACAAATATGAATTAAACAAGCAAACATGTCCTGCGCAAAAATTCGCTTTAATTATGATTTCTAGTGTTGACACAATTTCGCATGTAGATTTTAATTGAAAATAATATACTCTTTCATTGAATATTATAATGAACGGTAGAAAAGACATTTATTTTTACTTGTTTGTATATCACAAGACAAACGAACTAACGAACACCATATGAGCATGGCTTTAAAGTGGAATCTCCGTGATAATAGTACTTAATTAAAGTATATTTCAAATATTACAAATTTGGACCACCCTCGCAGAAAAGATTATATAGCCTTTAGTTGCAAACAAGTACAATGTAGAGTGAACATTGGTAATATACAACTTAACAAGTAACCATGCAGATAAGTCTAGATTTGCGTACATTCAAAGAATTAAATAATTTATCAACAAAACTTTCATAAATGTTTATTTACAGTACAATACAATAGGTACACTAAATGTAAGTATATATGTATAAGCATAAATATGTGTTCTACAAAATATCTACTTATCATTTTCAAAATCTGCTGGATTTTTTAACATCGTTTGGTGATGTGCTTTTTCAGTTTGATCATAAACAACGTACCCAACAGCTAGTGCTAAAAAAAATTATTTATCACATTAAAAATGTTGGTAAATATTTGTATATTTGTATATTTAGACCAAAAATATTCTAGAATTTAAAATATATACAGAATTTCCCGTCCTCATCTGGATACTTATTTCAGTGAAAGCGGGAAATCTCTGAGGCACAAGTAGAACATAACTGATATGTCCATATAAAAATTTCTTCTACAAATAAGTTCGTTGAATTAAAAATGAATAACCCACTGCTTGCCTATTGCTCATCGATGCTTTTGCCATAATTATTGGAAATTAACAACGTGGCGCATTTACTACCCTTCATCTTTGTGCAGTAATGTAATTGCCATTTGGGCGAGACGTATAGAATGCAATTTATTATGATTTTTTGGCATATTATTAGTTCACAATGCACATTTGCAGTCAAGTTTTCTTGATGAATGTTGCCAAATACTCTTTCCTGCTTATAGGCTAGTCATTATTCAACGTTAATTGAATATTAAAAAAATGATTTAAAAAATCAATGATTTTTTATACAAGAATATGATATTTATCAACTCTGTCGTACCTTAATTTATTGAGTTTATTTTAGTCACTTCATGTTATATTTTCTTAAAAGATCTGCCAATAAATGGAATTTTATTTGGAATATTTTTCACTGATTTACAGGGTGATTTATAAGCTCTATGACAAATTTTGGTAGATTAAAGATGATACGTTTCTAAACAAAAACTTTTAAATGAATATGGCTCCAATTTATTAGTTTAATGACGAAAAAATAAACAAAAAGAAAGTTTTCGAGTTATAAAAATTGCTTGAAATGTCCACCTTTTTATTTCATATGTCCCCACAAATAATCCAACGGATTTAAGACTAGGGATAGAGGTGGCTAGACTATGTTTAGAAAATGATCATTTACCCAAGCGCTTAGTCGTCTTCCTCTATGTGGGGGAGTACCATTGTGTTGATACCACATGTTTTAAATGAAATTAGGTGGTATGTCATTTATTAAATCGAAGAGAGTATTTTCCATGAAATTTCTGTACATATCTACATTTAAGCAATCTAGGTACTACAAAACTTATGTACAAAACGATATACTCCTCAGTAGTGCATGTATGTATACTCGCTTATTACACATACATTTTCTATTCAAAATTCTAGCAATAATAAGCTTTACAACTTTAATGCAGAGAACATTAAACCCTATGATATAAATAACTCACAGCCAGTGCTATGTACGTGAATATATGTGAAGTATTCAGTGTCGTAGCTGGGAACTATGGCGCCCAGGGCAAGCATCATAATTTTGCGCCCCCACCCTCCCTAATGGAGTTTGTTGATACAGGGTGAGTCGTGAGGAACTTTACAAACTTCTACCAGTTCTACCACATGTAGAGTCCATATTGAGTGTACTTGAGTGTTTGATTAATGGTTTTACTGGTTTCAAAAATCAATATGTAATATCTGTACCTATTTAAGAAGAGTAAAAAAACACTCCTTTATTACACATATATTTATTACAAAAGTTGCCAAACTGTTAAAAACAAACATCAATCACTATTAAAAAATAATTGCAATGCAGAAAGAAAATAAAACTAGAATGCAACTTTTCTTGATTTTTCCATAGCAAATTTTAACTTAGCGTAGATCAAGTAGCGTGATTTGTCAGCCTGCGATTTTGCGCCCCACAAGGCTTGGGCCCCTGGTGTGGGCGCCGGTTGCCCTGCCCTAGCTACGATGCTGCAAGTATTAACAGAGATATTAACCATCCATACCTGCTGAATGACCTTGAGGTATCGAAGTTATGCAACTTGTATAACAGGAGTGTCAAGCGTACAGTCTACATCGTGTCGGTTCTGTGTTCTGAAATAAACTATTTTACTGCCCATTAGCCAATCAGGGAAAGCAAGTGGCGTTAAGAACGTTTAGTTTTAAAGGCATTTTGGGTCTGCAGCTAGTGCAGTGCTTAATGTTACTGTTTAAATACAGGTATAATAAGTTTTTTAACCCGTGTGAAATTTTTAGTGTTCGTCGTGAGTGAATAAAGTGTATAAAGCTTGTAAATATAAGTAAAGCTTCTAAATAAACAAATTATTTATCGTTTCTAAAATAACTGGTAAAAACTAATTGTGATGGATATCGTGAAAAGATATGAAAACTTTTTTTTTCAGGGCAAATTAAAAATAGTAATCATCTTTTTATTCAGCTCTAAGCTAATCTCATACAAACCGATGCACACATGTAATTAACACGTTACTATTAATGAGTCATTTATAAATATATCACAATTAAACAAGAGCATTTGCCTGATATGACAATTGAGTTTTAATAATACAGGGTATTACATAAGAAAAAACAAAGTTCATATAGCTATATCTCTGTAATGCGATGGTCGATTGTTTTTTTCTATAAAAATTTGAATCCCTGGCAAAAAATTAGTCACTATATTTTTATAAAGCAATTTTTACTTTTTCGATAAATTCAAAAGCAACAAAATTACAGTAGAATATAACATTTTCACATGATGACCCTGTACACGGTTTATATCAATGACTATCCGTTTTTGACGTCACAAAAATTTAATAGACCAAAAACTACGTTTTTAGAATTTTTTTGGCCTTTAAGGTTGCGATTTACTCCTCTGATATTAACCGCGATTTCTTTAGAAGTAAATTTTGCAGAAACTAATACACGGATTTTGAAAATTAATGTATCTAATTTTGCAGAAAAAAGTGTAAATGGCCGTGAGGTATTGAAATTACCATTCTTATCTATAATTGAGAAGGAAAAAATAAGGCTACATATTGGCAATACGTAGGCAACTCATTCAATCGCTTGTATTTACAATTTTGTACTTTTTTTGTAAAAAGAAATTAGCTTACGGCCGAGTACAAAGTGTTACTTAAAAGCTCACCAAATATTGTCGCTCAAATTAACGTATCTTTCGTGAAACTGACACTCAAAGGAGAATTTTCACATTTTTAGGTCAAGTCTTCGCTTTGAGAGCACACCACTTCATTATAATAAAAATTTATATTTAGAAATTGGTATTATTAAAATCTTTAGTTTAGGACAATACTAAAAACCTAAAACTATTATAAATATCACACCATATTTGTTTTTTTCATTAATCATAGTACCTAAACCAAAATAAATAGGTAGGTACGTATAGGTATTTCTCTCTCACTCTACAAAATCCTTAATGAAAAATACTAGCAAAAAGAAAAAATTCAGAGCCATTTTAAAAAACAATATACCTAGTCTGGTATAATTTGAAAAATTTCAAGGAAGAGCCCATTGCATCAATTTAATTTGCCAAAGTATGTTCTACAGCTTATATACATCCTGTATATATTTGAAAATCAAACATTCTGCTCTTTGTACAAAAGCACTAGGTATATGCCATGGTTATAAGATGTTATTAAAAAAAAAGAAACAATGTTCATGAGAAACTTGACACGCATCTGATGTGTATTTGTTTTTATTATTATTATTATAAAATAATATACTATTTTAGGCAGTTTTAGGTTTTAGGAAACCCAAGGGAAAAACGATGTTAAGCATATATTTATAATTTTTTTTCCTACCTACATGTTATTATAACGCTTTAATGCTTGTAAATGGGGTTAATTTATAATTCAGCAATACTTACGTGGAACAATATATAATATGTTCTCGGATATTCTTCTGATGGTATTAGGTACGCCATGTGAAATCATCCCAGCAAATGCTTTTTGCTCAAAAGGAGACAATCTGTAAGTAATAATGCCCCTAAGTTTGTATAATTGCCCAAACCCGTGACCCATTATCAATATCCTGAAAAAATGTATTATTGAATTACATAATCAATGAAGACTTTTAAACATTAATGAAAAATATAATAACATAATTTCTTGTAGAATTAATTAATTAGATATTAAACAACGGCAAACGCTAATTATAATACCTCTTGGTTTATTTAAATGTAATAAAGGTAAAAACTACACTCCTATCGTAGACGCCCTACCAAAAACAAAATACAATCGTCAATATCGTCAGAGACATATAATATCGTGTTATAGAGATTTTAGAGACTTTACTTTTACGCTTTAGTGAATTTTAATTTTAGATCTTATCTGTTGGTATGAGGTGTGAGAAGATGAAGCAGAAAGCAGAAATTGGGAAAAATCACGAATCGCTAGATGGCGCTGTGATTAACGTCAAAATATGACGAAAACGTGAACAACAAATTGTTTACAAATTTTACAATGGATAGTGAGTGATTTTTTAAAAATTGTTTATTTCTGTGAATTCTGGGGCAGTTATATTTAATATATTAGTGAAATATGTATAAGATACGACCTTATGGTAAAAATTTCTGATAAATATTTCACGTATATGTGAAAATAAATGATTGAAAAAAATAAAAGTTTGGAGTAGTGTATACTGTTTCTTCATTTTTTTATATCCCAACATTCATTTTACATTTTAGTCACGGGTTAGGTATTATATCTGGTCACTGGGTTGAAGCGAGAAGCAGAAATTTGTTCAGGCAAAACGCACAAAATTTATCAAGGTAAGTAAATGGTTTGTAACATCTTGACTGCAACGTCTGCAACTTTGAGCCAAAACATCAATGAAATTGGCTCAGCCAGGCTGTGTATTTGAAATTGTAGATATCAGTATCAACATATAGTACAAACTTAAGTATACATATAGGTTTATAAAAAGAATGAATTTAAAATAAACCTGCGATGCCTTCGCTGGAGTAGTTTAAAATGGGGAACTTCAGAACAGATAGTAAAAGGTTAAAAACAAAACATTTATTTAAAATACATTGATTACACTATACAATAATATTTAATAATAGATTATTTACAATTCACAAAAAAATGCATGATGATTTCCTGTAACATCGAAATGCAAGTGACATGAAATTATTACCATATTATTATATGCCTTATATATATTACTAATCTGTATCCAAAAAATGCTCCTACTAACATGTATAGTTAGTATTGGTTTCCTAATTTTTAAAATATCTTCCCATTTCTTGCAAAATTTTTGATCCGGAACAGGAAATTTTTGGAAAGAATTTTAACTTGTACAATACGAACTACGAGGGTTCAGGACATACCTATACTTCTTTCTGGACGTAGTGGCCACCGTTTTATGAATTTGTTGCCTGTTTTTGCCTTTAGAACAATTAATCCAAACACTAACACTAGTTTTATCACTTAAATACCATACAAATAAGAACAAACTGTAAAAAACTAATGCCTAACGAGAAAACTCCATTAAAATTGTACACAACCGGCTTTGTTATTCACGTTTTGGATAGTTCAGATTTTATCGATAGATGTCGCCCACTCTGTGCGTTTCTCCAATTGGTTGAGTTACTATAGAGAGAAAATGACGTCATTTTTCTCATGAGAATAAATTCCCTTGTTTCGAGAATAGGGACCCTGACCTGTGGTACTGCTCAAGGATAAAGTTTAATCATCCTTGGGTATTATCACACAACAGAAACCAAATTTATATCATTTATTTAATTATTTATATCATTTGGGCTTTTCGATTCATGTAGTACCAGTAACCGCTGGGTATAACCGTTCGGTTTTTAATTGATATAAATGGCCTTCAGTTTGAATTTTTACCAATCAGAATTACTGCTATTACTACCGACCGGGTAGTAAGCGGTTCCTAGTGATATATGAACCGAAAAGACCTATTTTCATTAATCAGAACATACATTTTATAATTCGGCAATAACTGGTTCATGAGCTCGAATTGATGTATTGTTTAATTTAAGATCCTCAAAATGTAAATGTGAGAATTGTTTTTGTATCTTCCTATAATTGCAGGATCCAGCTGAAGTTCATACGTATAGGTATTTAGACGTTGTTTATGAAGAGATAAATACCGATATTAATCGTAGATCTAAAACACCATTTAAAATAACCATCAATCACGTGGTTATTAGTGTTATTACCAATTACAACTACCAAATAATTGGTAGGTACGACAATTAAAAAGCCTTAATATGTTATTAACATTTGACACATAACCCCAAATAACCATGATGTTCGTGTGTACATAACCTAACCTAACGTTTATCCTCTTATATTTTGTAATTTACGTGTACTGAAATAGAAAAGGGTATCAAAAAGAAAAAAAATGTCCATTGCTCAAGTAAGTTTCGTATAATACTACATTTATTAATCTAATACAAATTTAAGTTAGCAGGAAGTGATACTCCAAATGATTCCTCAAAATCAAAAACTTTTGTGTTCAAAGATGAGGGACATACTTTAGGAAACGCTTTAAGATGCGTTATATCTAGTTAGTAAGTATGCTTGTTTTTATATCATTCATTTTTATATAGGTCATAAATACTAAAATTTGTTTTTCATTATCTTTTAGCCCCGAGGTACAGTTTTGCGGTTATACCGTTCCACATCCTGCAGAAGCAAAGATGCATTTTCGTATTCAAATGTATAAAGGCAGGGCAGTCGATGCTTTAAAACGGGGTCTTGAGGATTTAGTAAATGTTTGTGATTTAACATTGGAGAAATTTGAGGATGAACTTCAGAACTCCTAGAAATATTTAATTCTGTTAAGTTTTTTACTTTATTTTTTTATACGATTTTATTAAATACGTGTAGGTAATACTTAGTATATGTTGTATGTATGTGTTATGTGTATAATTATTCGTAATAGAGTTTATATAATTCAGTTGAACTTCATCAATGCGAATATGTACATTTGAATTATTTATTGAGCTATGAGTACTGTACTCTTGGCAATACAAAACAGTTTAACTATGTGAAAATTTTGACCCAAAGTTCTACTGTATTCTATTTAAATTTTACTTTACTTACTATTCAGTTTTCACAACGGTAGTAGTACTACCAAATTTAGAATTTATATTTTCTTGAATATTAGCTTTTAGTACTTTCACGTCTTCAATTTGAGAAAGTTTCTTTTCACTAGTTTGTTTCTTACTTATACTATTTAAATGACTTCTCCGTTCAATTTGAGCCTGTGCTAATGCTGATTCTTCAGCAGGGCTTAAATGTATTAATCGGGAGTCCATAGCGAGCCAGTCAGAACTCACTATTTGTTCAACTCTGAAACGTTTTGTAATATCTGGTTCAAGTAAGTGAGTAACTAAACCTTTTACTTGTTCACTTAGAGAGTCGACAACTTTTGATCGAAATTTCCAACGTCTGTTCATTTGCTGTTCATGTAGTCTTTTTACATTAGTGTCGTCAAAAGGCATAGCCTTATTAATCATTATATAAAGAATTACACCTAATGACCAGACGTCTGCTATCTTAGGATGGTATGGCATACCTCGCAGAACCTCTGGTGCTGCATAAGATAATGATCCGCAGTACGTTGTACTGGCCACTTTCCGTCCATTAGCATCAGTTACAAATCGCGCAAATCCAAAATCAGCTAGTTTAAGATTGTAGTTACTAGTAATCAAAGCATTTTCACATTTCAAATCACGATGTGCAATATCCATGTCATGTAAATATTGTACGGCTAGGGCAATTTGTCGCAACCACACGCGACTTTGTGCTTCAGTTATAGGTCCTTTCTTTAAAACAAATTCTAATAAATCTCCATTTTCAGCATTTCTCATAAAAATAAAATACTTTGATTTCCTTTGGAAAATGCTATGTATGTGAATGATATGTGGATGGTTAACACGAACTAATATGTCTAATTCTCTTGGTAAAAATTTTTTTACAAAGTCCTTTGGAGCTTTACTCACGTCAATTATTTTACAGGCAAGTGTTTTATTGTTTTTATCTTTTTCGTCAGTAGGCCCAATAAGTTCGGATAGGTATACACAGGCATATGAACCCTCACCTAATTTGTTTAATAAACGATATCCTCTTGATGATAATGTAGCTTCTTCTGATGTAGTAAGAACGAGATCCTTTACCATATTTGTATGTTACGTGCATGTTTGAAGGTTTTACTAGAATTTAGGATATTTTTTCATTTTTGTGACTATCAAATGATCGTCAATGTCATTTTTAAGTCAAAAATTAAGTTACTTTAATATACTTGATATATCACATGCACTACATGTCTTCATAAGAGACAATGTTACATTAAAATAAATACAGCCATGGGCAAAATCAGCAGATGATGGAAAACTGTCTTTAATAATTTTTGTGCACCAATGTTGGTAATACTTAATAACAGTAATTAGTGTGATGAGTAGTTTGCATTCCTTATTAGGTCAGAAATTGTAATGTTTCTAGTTGTTAACGAGTTTTTTGTCATTTAATAATTTATAGGTTAGGTTATGGTTTTGTCAATTTTAATCTTCTGTTCGAAACACGGTTGTCTACATAGGGGAATTCGACCTTAATAATTTCCCTTTCGTAAAATCCAATTTTTGGGAAAAAAAATTTTTTTTGAAATATATTTTGCTCGGATTAGGTTCGTATAAGGTTTTAGACGCACATTATTGCATAGGTGCAAGGTGATCATTTATATTTTTACACCCCCGCTTAACTTTATTATTTTTGGAAAAAGAAAAAAAGTGTAAAGACAGAAGTTTTAGTTATTTTTGCGTAGTTTTTAAATACGATATCAGAAAAACGCTAAAAACACTTATAATTACAACAAACTTATGTTTTTTGTATAGTAACACTCTGTATGAAAAAGGAAATAGCACAAAAACCGTAAAAGATAGATATACAGTGTTATATATTTCTGAAAAGCCATTTTCATGCTCTTTCATATTCCACAAAAACATGCAGCATGTTATCAAACAAAAAGCACAAGTTTGTTATAACTTTTTTTTGGTGTTACTCAATTGTTTTTCTGATATCGTATTTAAAATCTACGTAAAATTTTTGTCTGCACTTTTTTCTTTTTCCAAACATAAGAGAGTTAAGGGAGGTGTAAAAATATAAATGATCACCCTGTACATCTTTTTTTCCTGTATACTGTATATTGAAATAGCAATATAATTTATTATAATCATTAGTAGGCATATTACAATAAAGCGCTAATTTTATTTGAAACACATGAAATATTGTGTAATTTTTTTTTAGTTAAAACGTCCTGTCCTATGTTCTAAATACTTTAAATAAAAACAAGCAAGTATATTAAAAATATTTTTACTAGCAACTAGTCAAACTGGGTGTCACTACAACAGGTAGTAATCAAAATAGATAAATCCACAATTCACAAAATAGATATAAAACATGATTGTGGACGAAAAGGATAAATACAGTGGCGGCTCCTGATCTATAACGTAGAGGAGGCTCAGAGCTAAAAAGCTGTGTACACGGGGCAAGAGCCTGCGAAGCGCTGCAGGCAAAAATTTTTCAGTAATTTCAAGGTCATTGTGTTTTACAAGTACCCCAAAATAAATAAACTCTACATTGACATTAATAAACGTGTGATGCTTTTTAAATTTTGACTAGGAGAAATTATTTATTATTACAATAAATATAAAACACTCTAATTAGCCAATAAAATGTATTAAAAAATATAAGTATATCAAATAATAAATAATACAAAATATTGCCCAGCAAGAACCAGTAGCGAGGAGGTGTAGAGTTTTCTTATGCCAGGAAAGGTTTGGTGTGAAGGATGGGCAATAAACATGAGGTAATATTCGGCATACAAACAAATTAAAAGTAGCTAATAAAAAAATTTAAAAATTATGTGAAAAATAAAAAAAATCGATTTTTAAATGTACCTAATAAACAAGAAACCGGAGAAAATATGATAAAATTAATCAATCAATTATAATATATAACAAAAAACAATTATAAGACTTATGAGAAATTTTGATAGGAAATAGGAGGTATTGAAAGGAATGAAATGTATTCCATAAAATAAAGCAATAAAATATAACAATTTTCTAAAAATAAAAATTATATAATCTATAATTTGATAATTATCATAGTAAAATAAATCTATATATGTACTTATATACATATATATATAAATAATAAATGTATTCTCAATAAAAAATAAAAAAATGATAACAGGAAAAAAAACAATTCCGTGATATTCTCAAAAAATAGGAACTATTTAAAACTATAAATATCAAAAAATAAAATAACATTTGTGGTTCTGCTAGAGGACACTAACGTGACTAAGTTACATTTTGCCTGATAATAAAATATGTACCGTAAAACGGGGCACTTCGGACAGAGCGGGTTACTTCGGACAATCCGACCTTGGCGCACTGTAAATTCTGTAGTAAATAGGGCATGCTCGTTTTCAAAATTCTGCGGTTACATGTCGGTTCCTGTTAGTGTATGTCTAGCAAAGTGTGGGGTAGTTTGTCGCTGACAGTGAGTATTTTATGTTATTTTATTATTTTATGATTCGATCGAAATATGACGTTTCCGAAAAAGTGAAAAAGTAACCGTAGCCCAGTAAAGCACGTTGGATGTATCATAATTTCATTTGATAAGTTCGATAACATGGGGTTTAAATAATCTTTCGTCAAAATTTCATTACTTTACCTCGCGATTTGTTTTTTATACAGGGTGATGAACAAAATGTCACACTTTCTTCAGACACGAACTTGCCTGAAGATATTCTGGAATAGTAGAAAGGTTTTTTATGAACATATTTTTTTAGAAATGTTATTTGCTTTCGTTTTTCTTGCAAAGTTTGTGTATTTATTAAGTTTTTGTTTATTTTATAAGGTAGGTAAATATATTTTTAAGGCAGCAGAAATGTTTCATTTTTTGTTTTTCAACTGTAAATTTTTTTAAAAAATTTTTGACTGTCCGAAGCTAACTATAGGCGCGTCTAACTTTGTTTTATTGTGGTTTTCTAGTTGCGTCCGAAGTTACCCCACGTTGAGAGGTAACTTCGGACAGCAAAAAATCGAAAAAAAAAAAAAATGAAGCAAACAGTTTTTTCCTTCAATTCGTGAAAGAGTGTACTCATAAAGAATAGAGCAAGCTATCATAGAAGATTTAGACTTCTTCGATTTAATTTGGAGAAGGTATAAGCAAAAAAACCAAAAAATCGTCCGAAGTTTACGGTACCGCAAAATTAGAGATTTTTATAAAATAGAGGTATCCGTCGATTTTTATAATTCGCGAAATAATCGATATCATCATAAAATGTATTATATTTTTAAGACGATCTTGGCTAATATTATTTCGAGTAAAAGTTTTGATACGTTTAAGAGCAGAAAAACTTCTTTCAACGGAAGCTGATGTAACGGGAATGGTAGCAACAAGGCAGAGTAATTTATAAAACTCCGGCATGCAATTTTGTAGGTTATTATTATTATTATAAACAAAAATAATCATTTCAGGCGGCATTTTACATTCTCCGTCACGCGGTATCCTCTAATTAATTCCTCTCCTCTAGCAAGCAGTCTGACGACACGATGCGATAAGTTATACTGCAATGAGTAAGATGTAAAAGTGATATGCGCACATTTGCAGTTCAGTCTCAATGCTACCACCGAAGTAGTTGGTCATTGGTCAAGAGGCTATGCCTCAATCACGTGGTAAATTTGCTGAAATATTGGTGGCCAACTGTTGTGCCGTCGTAGTTTATTTCTAACTTTTAACGTTCTGCTTTGAGTACAGAGTGGGGACGGAGGCTGTTTTGAATTAGCCGCAAAGAGAAACACACGTTGCGATCGTAGGCTGCCTGCGCTTTCAAGGGATAAATATACGCGGTGCGTGCGCTTCGAGTGGATATTTGTAGGGTCGTAAAATTAACTTCTTATTTCAATTTCAGTAGGTATTTATAATATAATACCTGGTATTTAAAGTTAAATTTAAAATTTTACCATAGCCAATATTCATTATTCTACTTTGGCTGCTAGCGTAAAAGTTAATAATAATAACTTTGTTTCCACATCTATTTACAAAATTATAAACAATATAAATATATATTTTATATGTGGCATAAATAAGTGAAGTTAAACATTACAATCGGAATATATTGCAGGTCTTTCTCACACTTACTCCATCAGAATTGATGGCAAATCATTATTATTTGTTGTCATCATTAATATTTACTAAACATTAATAAAAATAAATATTTTTAATAAAAAAACTGCAAGACATTCAAACTACAAATTAGAATACTTTGAGCACAAGCGACTAGTAGTTATATAAGTGATGACTACCGTGCTTTCAGATTTCCTAGCTACATCGAGATGCAGCAATCGTGTAGATTCGGAGTAGAGGGGTAATCGTGGCCTGTGTGTGGTAATGAAGAAATGAAGTACCTTATCGACGATGTATGGCGGCTAATCACCACTATTGCGGTTAGACTAACGAGCTTTACCGAATATTTTCTTGTGTAGTGTTTTGAAATGAAAGCACGGTATATCTGTATGACCCTCTATGCAGGAAAAGACATGAAAATTAAAATGATGTAATAATTTGAACTTTTTGCCTAAACCTAGTACCTATATAGTATTTTTTTGCCTTTTTAGCACCACCCACACATGTAGGAGTTACAACTTCAATTAGAACAGCCACGTGCAATTCCAGAAAATATATACTCACCTGGTTTTGTTTGACGATTTTTGTGATAAAGCGCCAGTGTGTAATACGGATATTATTAAGTTGGAGCACTTCTTTACGAACCGAGTGTTTTACGATCGCTTACGCAGATTCTGCATATACAACACCATATTATATAATAACTATATAATTATTTTATATACACTGTTGACAACTATTTATTTAGAGATCCAGCTTGACACGTTAGAAATGAATTAAATTAGCAATTCTTTATATGGGGCAACAACGTTAGGGTAACCAGACGTCTTGATTTTTCGGGATTTGTCCCGTTTTGGTTAGATGTATGTCCCACTTTTCAAATACTCATAATTATTATTTGTCGTACATAGATAATTTATTGCAAAAATATGATAGGTTCTTGGTCCTCTCTATGCGTTTCAGTCTACAGTAACATTATAAAAACTTCAGGCAAATTCCATAACTAAAACAAAGATCAGGTCTGATCGTGTATGGTTATATAGAAAAATTGAATGGATTTCAAAACTAAATTCTACAGGGTGTCCCAGAAATAAGTGCTCAAAAAGAAACCACATATTTCCGACGTCAAAATAAATCGATTGGACCAAACTTACCTCTATACCAAAATGCTTCCTAAAAGAGCTGCAGGCCCCTAAATGTGGGCCCCTGAAGACGGTTTTTATTTATTATCTCCGAAACTGTTCAAGTTAAAGTAATGAAATTTTGCACATCCACTAAACTTTCTAAGCCTAACAAAATGAGGTAAATATCATCTCAAAATTTTTACCAAGGGTGGGACAAGCTGGTGGGGTGGGGGGTAAAAATTACCGTAACTTTTTTATTTGTAAATTTTTTTGAGTTTTGACTTCAAATTAGGGTTTCTGATTTCCAGACTTTTTTTCATTCCCGGGAATCGGGAAATAAAAATTGCCGTTCCCGGGAATTCCCGGGATATAATAAATTTTTCATATATTTCTTGAAAAACAAATTTTTTGTTTCAAAATGTCACGCCAATCACGCCATTCAAATATTAATTTTTTTAAATGTTAGTTTTCTTTTTCTTCCTTTGGTCAAAAAATAAATCCGTTAGTTTTGTTTTGTTTATATAATTAAAAAGACACAACAACACTAATTACAGGAAATAATACAATAACGAAATAACATAAAATAAAAATTCTTAGGAACCAAAGATACACTCTTAATAGTCTTACGCTTAATCATAAAAAACACTTTTAAACTTTTACAAAAAATAAAATATACAATAACAAAACACGAAATAAAATAAAAAATAAAAACTCTTCTTTAAAAAAAAAAATAAAAATCATACTTATGGTTTTGCGGCAAATAATGCTTGTCACTCGTTTGGTAAAACTTCGAGAGCGCGCGCACTCTTCCACGTCGATTTACGTGATGAGAGCGCGAAATTTAATATTTTCAAACTTATTTTTATTCCCGCGTGTCCGGGAAATCCCGACTGTTATTTCCCGGGAACGAGAACAATAAAAAGTAACATGATTCCCGGGAAATCCCGTCCCGGGACAGAAACCCTACTTCAAATTATGAATAGTCAGAGTTTTTCACAAAGGAAATGCCCTCTTGTGTAACTTCGATCGGAGGCACCGTTTTCGAGATAAATTAATTTTAATGTTCAAATGCATGCTCTAAAATGATTAGGTAAGTGGACTAATTTTTTCCTTTTCGCCTCGAAACAAAATTTAAGCATTTTGAGCAGTTGTTAAAATAAATAAGAAAATCTTGGTTTGATCTGGCTCTTAAATTTTGTTCCGACGCGAAAAGGAAAAAATTAGTACCTAATCATTTTAATTTTTAGAGCATGCATTTGAACATTCAAATTAATTTATCTCGAAAACGGTGCCTCCGATCGAAGTTACACAAGTGGGCATTTCCTTTGTGAAAAACTCTGACAATTCATAATTTGAAGTCAAAACTCAAAAAAATTTACAAATAAACAAGTTGCGGTAATTTTTACCCCCCACCCCTACAGCTTGACCCACCCTTGGTAAAAATTTTGAGGTGATATTTACCTCATTTCTCATTTTGTTAGGCTTAGAAAGTTTAATGGATGTGCAAAATTTCATTACTTTAACTTGAACAGTTTCGGAGATAATAAATAAAAACAGTCTTCAGGTGCCCACATTTAGGGGCCTGCAGCTCTCTTAGGAAGCACTTTCGTATAGAGGCAAGTTTGGTCCAATCGATTTATTTTGACGTCGGGAATATGTGGTTTCTTTTTGAACACTTATTTCTGGGACACCCTGTATAACTTTATGTGGCTATAATATGAAAATGAACTGTCGAATTTAGTGACTACATTAGGAGCAATAAAAGGCTATTACAATCAGCAAACAACAGCTTGAAATATAATAAAAAATTATGATTTTAATAATTGAAAATAATTAAAATTTTTATTCAGTTTTCTTTATTAAGTGCATTGTTCTGTTACAATATAAAGATAAAGTCATCGGTCCCATGTGTTGTGGGTCGTACCATGCGCATGTTACACACTGCGACCCTCGTGTAGGGTCCTGACATAGACCAGGATTCCTGATACTAGACTATAAAAACAATTGTTCGTCAGTCCCGATTTTTTATTGAATCGGTCTGGTCGCCTTAAACAACGTCAATTTGCCTATGATGATATCACATTTATTGCAAATTATATTCTCTCACATATTTGAACTTGGCTATATGTGTACTACCTTCTAGTTTACAAGGGGTAGAAATCGCCATGGGGTCGAAATGCGTGTTTTTGTTTTATATTTAAAAAACATATCAGGACTTCTCTGATATGTTTTTCCAAAGATGGAACATGCAATTGACATTTAAGCTAGCTAGATAGTACGCAGTAACACAATAGTCAAGTATACGTTTTAGTCGTAATATACCGGGTGGCCACTAGGGTCATGCTTATATCTCTTTCAATTATGAACCGATTTAGACGAAATTTGGTACAAGGATATTAGACCTAATTTCGGATGGACATGCAGATATAGTCAAAATGGCCGACTTCCGGTTTCACTGGAAACGCGTGTACCTTCGATTTTTTAAATGCATCACCCAGTATATTTTATGTTTTTCGGAATCTACAATTCAAATTACATAGAATAGCGTTGCCAAATTTACATTTTTCTCAAGGAATTTTTCTTTTTTTCAAATTTATTTTTTACCATAGAAGGCCGTGATTGGGAAAAATATGTTCCAGTTGATTCTAGTAACTCATATTAATAGTGATTTCATCAATTAAATCAATAACAAATGCCCCATGAAAGAATAAAATTTGCCAAACGTGTTTTTTTAAGAAAAGATAATTTTATTAAATGGCACTTACTAAGGGCCATAATGCCATTAAATAGCAAATTTAATTACCAATCTAACTGCACCACTTCATCGTTGTCTAAAACTGGAAAGTGTTTACTTTTATGTACAGATAGATAAGGGTAAGAAGCAATTTTATTTTATGTAATAAGTAACGTCCATTTATTGGAAAACATAGTATGGCAAGAAAATAAATTTTCAGTCTCTCGTAAACTATTCGGATTTGCAAGTTGCATAAACTAATTTAAAAAGTACCTATGTATTTAAAATTTTATTTAGAAAAAATACCTATTTTTAGTAGAACATCCCAATCACGCCTTCGACGGTAAAAAATAAATTTGAAAAAAAGAAAAATTCCCTGAGAAAAATATAAATTTGGCAACGCTATTGTAATTTGTAATATGTAATTTGAGTAGTAGATTCCGAAAAACATAAAATATACACCCAGTATATGCATTCAAAAAATCTAAGTTACACACGCTTCCGGTGAAACCGGAAGTCGGCCATTTTGACTATATCTGCATGCCCATCCGAAATTAGGTCTAATATCAGCAATTCGTTCTATACACTTTTTCATGTAGTACTGTTATTCATGTTAATTGTAATATTTTGTCACTATACATATATGTTTGACATGTTCAACGCCCACTGGGTATTCTATTCTATTCTATTCTATCCTTGTACCAAATTTCGTCTAAATCGGTTCATAATTGAAAGAGATATAAGCATGACCCTAGTCTCGTGGCCACCCGGTATACCTGTAAATATTAAAACTCCATATTTCTTATAATTAATGTGTATAATATAATAAAAATTCTTCACAAAATATCAATTACATATAAATTGATAATAAAAAATGCAACAGATATACAGTGGTCGTTCTCATGTGTAAAATTGTATGAAATGTTTTTAATATTTAATACAGAAAACTTGTAGTAATGGGTTCCATTTCACAAGGTTACTTGCAAATTTACACACGTAACCAACAAATTAGTCATTTCCATATGTAAAATTGTACGAAATATATTTAATACTTAATATAGAAGACAGTTCAGTAATTTCAGTTTTTCCATTTGGAAAAGTTTATTTTGTATATTTACACATGTAACCAACAAAATGGTACTTAATTTTTTTTAGAATATTAATAAAATTACAGTACAAATTTTGAAATTATACATGTGATTGTTCACTTATCAAGAAATAACTGACACCATCATAAATAATAATTTGATATAACAATTATTTTACATTTAGCTTATTAGTACTTACTCATTATGAATAAATAATTTTTTGGTCAAATTTGTAAATTTTTCTAAAATCTATCTACATCGGTGGTAACGATTATTAGTAATAATAGTATAAGTACTGTATAGATAAATATTTAGTATACAAAAACTACAATTCACAAAAAAGTTATTTTAGCCAACTTTTTCCTTATAAATTTAAAATTTTTATTCCTAGATATCAACATACACATTTTTTGAAAATAAACTCGTATTCTTTCTAATCCTATTGAAATTATTTTCAATTGTTCAATAGATATTACATTTGATGATATTAAATTATCGTTAGGCAATTTTCAATAAATATTTTTTTGATAAAAACGATAAACAAGTACAATTTTCTCTCATATTTTGAAAACTATCTACAACTGTCATTATTACAAAAAAAAAACAAACAAAACGAGCGTCAGAATTGCGATATTTTTTTACAAATTTGTTTTTAATCAACATGTGCTAGTGCATTTTTAGAAAAAAATGGAGATTTGTTTTGTTGCAAAAATACAGAGTATTATTTACCAATAGAGGTGTAAACTTCTTTATTAATTTCTTGTAAAAAAAGTTGTTAGTTCTGCTTATGGCAATTTAGAATTTATTATACATTATTCAATAACAGAAATTATATGTCGCATCAAGATTACACTCTATATATTATTATGGAAATAGTTGCGAATAGGAATACGTGCATCCAATGTTTTATTTAACTGGAAAGGCAGAAACTTTAAGCACATTTAAAAAGTAAAGTAAAAAGTTTTTTTCCATATCAAACGCTCTAGGTGGGTGTCAAAATATGATTGAAAACCACGTACATATCAATTTTTAGGAATAAAAAATTTCTATAAGGTTCTGATTTTTGTTTTGGCACAGTTTACAGTCATTACGATTTATTTTATATTTAGAATTTATCTTACTTTGTAAATAAAATATAGGACTATTTTTTAAATCTTGAGAAGTAAACATAAAACTTCTACCAACTGGCCTTGCTTAATGTGAGATATAAAATAAATACAAATAAGGAAAATGCTTGGGCTTGGAAAATTTGTTGTTTTTATAGAGGAATCGTTACAAGTTTGCTTTCAAACTATAAGCCAATAGACTAAACGAAAGTCCAAATAGGTATTAAAGTTTTTGAAGAATTTGTATTTTTTTTGTTTCCTACTTTTGTTCTCAAAATGATTTATTTTTTATCGATGTGCCTAATAAAGTGACTTTTGTCCTGCGTTTTTCCTAATAGAATGTTATTTTTCTTTTTTAACAAATTTATATCCGAAGTCAACTTTTTACTGGTCTAACTTCAATTTTTTTGTAATTTTTAAAGGCATGTCTGAATACCCTCCCCTTAAGACAAGTTATAAATACGAAAATAAAAATGACTAAAAGTTTTTAGTCTCGACAAAGTAAACTTCTATAAAAATTCATATTGGAATACTACCAAAAAAAAACTCAAAAAATTATCCGGAGTTCAGTTTTGATATGAATAGGTCATCAATTTGACAATTGTCCTGATTTATTGTTTTAAAAAGGTTATTTTGATTTTTAATAAGAAACAAAGATATTAATTTAAATAATTTAAATAGTAATCCAAAAAATTTATAATAAATAATATAAACACTAGTTTGATTTTATCTTATAATGTTTATGGCCTTATGGCCATAAACTTTAGTCAAAACTTTAAATTGATATGTTAATAAGTAAAAAAGTATATCTTTTTTTACAAAGAAAAAAATAACTAAAAATGTCGGTTGACCCTATTTTATGATGTTTAAAATAAAAGTTTGATGTATGTATGTAATAGCTATATTCTTGAAAGCGACTTTTTAAACTAATCCTATAAGAAATAATAAGGTGGTATGGTCGACTTCAGATTTGTCAGACACATAAAAAACCAGCGGCTTGTTTGATGCCCATAAAAACTTCAAACAGGCCGGCTCTTTTTATGTGCTGTATAGATATGACACAGACTTTAAGGTAGTGGTTTATAGCTTTCAATGAAAAAGATTAAATTTTACCCACCAGTTGCATTGTGTATTAGAACTTGTAAAATACTTGGCAATTGTAATAAATCAAAAAGATTAAAATTTTTGATTTGATATTTAATTCATTGTGCCATTATAGTGATAATTCGAAGATATAAAAAAACATGATTTTGAACTTATTTTTACCTAGATAAGTGATAAGTCTATTACGAATGGAAGATAGAGTGTAAGTAAATAACAATTAAACAAAAATAAAGTAAACAAATCTAGGTTTTCTACTCTTAATTCAGTGAATGGCTGTTAAAAGTGATGGTCAATCAATTAGCTCAAAGAAACTGTTTTTGCCTAGAACCTATGGACCTTTTAGGGTCTACAATATTTCTTTTAAAAATTATTTATACAAATAAAAAACTGGACCCAGGATTATGTATCAGCAGGATTTCATAGATATTCACAGTGCAATTTATGAGCAGGTACTTCTATTATTAAAAAATTATAATACATATGTGCGTTTAAACAAGACTTTGTTTACCTACATTCTATCTTTAATCTATTTTGAACGTAAATAGTATTTAGAAATATTGATAATCCCCCGTTATTGTATAAATATCTAAATATTTAAGATGATTTTATAGTATCTATGTTACTACTTTTTTAAATACCGCTACGATATTTAATCATTAGATTTTCGTAACAAAAATCAGAAAAATACGAGCTGCCCATTTATTTAGTTATATCTCAAATCCATTTTTAAATATACCACAACACAACATTACAAACAAAAAAAGTTCATACTTTATTAGTTTATATATTAGCAAATTCTACAAACATGAGATGCGCTCGTAGATAAGTCAGGTTACAGTTAATAGATCATTTTAATATTCCTGTATTTTATATTACATAATTCAATAAAATATAGTTATGTCCATAAGGCTGCAGTCCCACTGGTCAGTTGTCTTTAATTGTGCACAGACAATTAAGTAATACATAAATTATGGGATGTAATGCCACTGCATTAATATTATTAATGTGACCTTTATACATTGTTTGTATTTATAACTAGGGACCCAGACTGAAACCAAAATCGATCAAAGAGCAGAATAGAACCCTGTTATTTCTTGTGACAAATTAAAACAAACATGTTGAGAAAAAAAGTGTTTGAAACTGAACCAAACTGATAGCTTTATTAGGTCTCTTAGTATTATCTGACCCATACCTATTTTGTAATAAGATATCTAAACAGGAAAATAAAAGTGTGACTTTAAATGTTGAGCTTCTGACTACACCTGTTTAATTATTAAAATTTAAAATAGAGAACTCCATAAAAAGTCTGTTTCTAAAAACAGGACTGGAATAATTCCAAGATCAGATTATACCTGTTCTTGCAGACCGTAATGAAACAGTAACCGTTTCTTTATTGTGGGCACGACCCAATTGGAATCGCAACATCGAAACCTTTATTTAACTTTGGTCTGGGTCCCCGTTTGAAACAAATTTAAAATTTACTACTCACTTTATTTGTTTCTATTTTAACTAGTGCGAAATTTTCAATGTATACTATTGCTAAATAAATAAGATTAATAAATTGAGAAATAAACACTTAATTTAAAAAATTTTGTATATAGTGATGATTTTAACACTAAAGTGTGTTGTCATCTTCTATGGTATATTTCACTTCTTGCAATAATATTGCAGCATAGTTTGTTTTTTTGATAAATCATTATAAAAGTTGCAAACTCAAAAATTCAAGTGTCTGATCATAACCTGATAAAATGTAGGAGTTCTATGCAATTCTCTAAGGCAAATTTGGGGAAGACATTTCATAAATACTAGGTATAATACTAATGAATATGTTTCGATTAGTTTAGTACTTATATTTAATTATTATCAAACGTGTCTTTGTGGAACTGGAGAATTTCCCACAGAGGCTGGTAAAGATCTTGCAGACTTATATTCAACGTGATGAGAGACACCCTCTGCCTCGAGGCTTTCCATCTTCATCATCTGCTTTGAACGAAAATTTATATTAGTAAGTATTAGTGTGTAAAGCTAAAGAAGGAAGAACAGACTCAAAAATGAAGTAGTTTGGTACAAATGGATTTTTATGTTGACATATTTGATGATTTCTATATTTGTGAAAATTATTAAAATAATTATCAATTAATAACAAGTTTTTAAAATAATTATCAATTAATAACAGGTTTTTAACACTCATCAGATTTTTAAAAACAACCTATCTTTGACATAATATTTATTTGTGTGGTTGTTTTGCATCACTGTTGCTCAAATTCAACAGATGTATTATAATGCAGCCTGGATTTGAGGCGCTAATTCCTGCGGAGGCCTACGGCTATGATCGTCACTTTGAGGCTTCCTTCCTATTCCTTTACTACATGTTTTACAAAACCCTCAAATGTGAAAACATAATTAAATTAGAGATGAGCAATTGGAAACTTTCCAATTTTGGAAAGGGAAGAAATAAATAGAGTAAAGGAAACTTTCCTTTAAATGTTACCTGGAGTCCTGGAAAGTTTCATATTCCCTTTGAGTTTTGCATATCGCATCACATAATGTAACCTCAAAATACAACAACAAATGCTAGTAACTTTGCCAAAAATTCATATTTTTGAAATGCAAAAATTGTCTAAGAAAAGATTATTTTAATAATTTATAAAAAAATTCAAATATATATTTCAGGACTGGCAGGGAGGTTTTACGAGTTTTTTTCGCAAATTGTTTTTCAATTTCTCTTGTCGCCAGTATTCTCATCTTGATTCAAAATGAAACCTTACTGAACTGAGAATCTCGCCGCCAGAATTGGCCTCGTACTTTAGCATTTGCATTGCGTATCTTGTTCATCCCTTAAATCAATGATTTATTTCAATTTGCTTCTGTTGGAGGTAATGGTACTTTTAACCTAATAAACCGTCACATATTAGTATTTTTGGAAATCTCAAAGAAGACTATACAATTTGAATAAGAATAAAAAAGGAAAGTTTCGGAAATTTTCAATGGAAACTTTCTGGGAATTTTCAACAAATGGGAATTTTCCCATTTCTAAATTAAATGCATCCCATCTTCAACAGAAGAGGATGGAACTTTTTTTGGAGACGTTAACAATTTCAGAGAGTTGTTTTAGACTAAATATTTCCCAATTTAATACATTTTTGTTCTTAGTATAAGATAAATTTGTGATTTGTACAGGGTGTCAACTCTAATTTTGCCCCCCCTCTATTTCCTTATTTGTGAAGATATTTTAAAATTTTAAAATGTAGCCTTATCAGACATTTACCGAATTTTTCAAATATAATATTCAAAATTACCTAGCGCCAATACATACAGGGTGGTGAAAAAAAAGTTGATTTTTTTAAATGGAATACCCTGTATATTTCTTGACTGGTTTGTAGTATTGTTTGAGCTGATTTCAAAAATGTATAACTTCCTTGAGTTTAGTTCAAAATCGGTCGAGATATTCAAGGATAAACATGAGAAATATTTGTTTTCATACTTTCGAGGTGGCTTGGCATTCTGACTTAATTGTTGATTTTTAGCTGTTAAAATAATTGACTGTGAATGTTATTGTGAATGTAATTTTTACATTATATGGTATTCACATTTTATTTACATGAGGGGAGGCTATGATATGTTTTTCTTAGGTTGTCTCAGGGTTGTCTACTATTGACAAAATATTAAGGTGTCAGATTTAATTGATTGTCACTGTCATTTATTTTTGGCTGAATTGCCTAATTTTTTATTGATGACATTGCTGTGCTTTCTTTAGGGTCTCACTGTGGCAACTATGTATAACCAATTTGAATTTGTGGTTATGTTTTTGACTTTTCAACATAACCTCAGTAATTAAAACAGTCATTCATACCAACAGAATTCAGATTTTCCAAGGCCTCCCCTCATGTAAATAAAATGTGAATAGCATATATATTATATATATGTATTAGTGTTGTAAAGGATGGTCAATTACCAATGGTAATTGACCGAAATTGGTAAATTATCGGTCAGGTAAAATATTTACTTTACCTTACCAAAAATTTTCAAATTTCCCGCCATGTTTCGATTGCAAATGTTCGTTTATAATTTCAAGTCTTCCGCCTTTCAGCAGTTTGAGCAAACCTTTATGTTCTGTTTTTGGTTCAGACTTTAATTAAAAATATTTTCATATATGCTTGTTTTTACTGAGCCTGTATTTTAATTTAGAAATGGATAAAAAACAGTATTGTTTGGAAATATACCTAATTTCAATTATGGAAGATTTTGTAAAACAGAATATCAATGAATTCATTCTGGGAAGGTGGCAGCTTGCTAAAAGAAAAAAACAATTTATATCGCTTTCAAATATTGATCTAAGCTATAAATTTATAGTTTATGACAAATTGTAGCTTAGGTCAATATCTGAAAGTTTTATAAAATATCTTTCAGCTATAACACCTCCCTAGAATAATAGTGATGAGGCGTAGAGTTTGAATCACCTCGTAGGTACTATATTATTATCTCCTGAAAAATGTCCCTTTTAATTGATTTGCTTTTTTTTTGTTATTGTTTATCATTGGACTAATATGTTTCCTTCTATTTATTAATAATCAAAAGAGAAAATATAAGAAAGTTTTGTTCTATAGATGTTCGTAGAATACGATGTTATTACATTCTTATTTAGTAGTAGTAACTAAATAAAAGAAAAAGATAATTAATTTTTATGTTATTACTTGTTGGTAGTATTATTATTATCTCATCCATCAACCCTAATATCAAATCAAATAAGCAGATTTTAGAAAAATCCGAAAAATTGGTAAATATTTTGAAAAAAAATGCAAAATTTACTTTCCAACTAATTCGGGAATTTTTTGTGACATGTTTGGTCTTTTTTTCTTCCTCTATTTACAAGGCCTACTATGGTGACATTTTTAATGCCTCTTAGTGTTGACTAAATTTACCGGTAATTTTACCGGTAAAATTACTGGTAATTTTACCAAAATATATTTTACCGGTAATTTTGCAACACTAATATGTATAATGTTTTGTTGTATTTAACTTGCATCAATTAACAGGCAAAATGGGATATTCTGTAGAAGAAAGCTGTGCAATGGTCGAAATTTATATTTTGTGTAATAAAAATCAAGCTGCGGAATAATAGGGAATTTGTTAGATGATTCCCCAGACTTCGGGTCCCTGCAAAACATACTTTCAAAAATGTGTATAATAAATTTCGAGTAAATCATGGTGGTTTTTGTTTTGTATTTTGTTAAATTATGTTGAAGTTTATTTTTCTGTTAATTGTTATTTTTATATTTTCTTAAAAATCTTTTCTTTGTTAATAAAATACATGTTTGATCTTAGAGAGAACTTTAAGTAGTTGATATTTATTGCTAAGGAACATTATTTTGACAGCTAAAAGTCAACAATTAAGTCAGAATGCCAAGCCACCTCGAAAGTGTGAAAACAAGTATTTCTCATGTTTATCCTTGAATATCTCGACCGATTTTGATCTAAACTCAAGAAAGTTATACATTTTTGAAATCAGCTCAAAGAGTACTACAAACCTGTCAAGAAATATACAGGGTATTCCATTTAAAAAAATCAACTTTTTTTCACCACCCTGTATGTATTGGCGCTAGGTAATTTTGAATATTATATTAAAATTAGAGTTGACACCCTGTACAAAGGAATATAAATAAATGCAATCAATCAAAATGATCAAACCCTTCAACCAATCAAAATGGTCAATGATCAAATACAAAAGCTTACAAAAATTATGTCCGTTAACTTAGTCCCGCCATTTTGGAAATATTGAGCTAGTGTTGTGCCGTCGAATTCCTTATCACTAAATTTTTTTTTATAGGTGAAAACCAATTTTAAAATTCTTGATGACTACTTGAATTTCGAGTATTCGATTACCTATTTTAATAATCGAGTTAGAGTCCTATCTTTTTCTCGGTCTTTTCGAAATTTGGATTTGCTAGATATCAGATCGAGAGTCGCTTAATTAACTTGATGGTACTAAAGCCAACATACGGTTTGACTTATTTACTTATAAATAATAATAAACAATATATCATCAGCAAATATGTCATAAAATATTAGTTATTATCTGCAAATACAGTGCTCAATTATTCTGAATAACATATCATTTTTAAGTCATCCGTCAATTATTTTGGTATGAATGAATCACTCTATACCCAAACGTGTGTGTGTGTCTAAAGATGTCCAACATAGTATCTATTTGCTAAATAATGAAATATGTATAACACTCGTATATTTGATATTCTCTAATGTGGATTTTAATTTCATTGTTTGGAAAATAGATTAACTAATTTGGATTGTTCTTAAGAATGGAATATTTTAGTAGCGGCAGCCAAAAACTGTATTATCGTGTAACCATTACCATTTTTGTGTGTAAGTAATAAAAAATAATTGATAAATTGATAAGCATAAACCAATATTTCTAAGACTAGTAAAGAAACAAATGCATTTTCTACAAAACACAACATAACTATTCTACAATTTAGATGTCATGGTATTGTGTATAGGAAGTTGTATAATATCCAATTTTTTTTCAGCAGAATAAAACCAATCACATGGATTTTTAAAAGTTAACAAGTCGTCAAAATAAAGACATCGATATCAAATTATATTTTGCATTAGTATCCTTTCAATTCGTTTTAAATAGGTATATTATATTTTTTTACTACTTAATCACGACTCCCATAAATGCGTTGAATTTCACAAAATTTGCACTTTTATTTATATAGAAGGAAACGGCTTGTACAACTACCTATATAAAATACCTTTGCAGAATTATTTACCAAGAGACACACCTAATTAGGCCTTTATTTAGTTTAACACAAATCAACAGTGTATTATTAAAATCTCCGGAATCTAAGATCCATGGAGGCATGAAAGAAAATTAGTAAGTTTTAAAACCAATACCACACAAATATACTACCTACTATATACTATGTTTAATAATTACATTATTATTATTATACTAGTTTTTTTACCAAATATTATTGCTATTAAAAATGAGGATTGTGCTCCTATTGCTAATGCTTCTTATTTCTTATGAACTGTTTAATCAAGAAACTAAGTGATCAAATACATTAAATATTTTATTAGAATCAATATAGCTGAGAGATTCCTTTTGGAATATTTTGTCCAATAAATATTATTCTCTCTTAGAATTAAAGTAAGAGATAATTATTATATATATATATAAACACACAATGGGAATATTAACTGTTAATTGTTCCGACTTCAGTTGAATTCATATCTGCAGTTTCTAAACCTATTTATGTTTCTATTTTAAAATTGTAAGAGCAAAATCCTGTAAGTGTTAGAAAGTTAGTAACTTACACCCATAGAGCTGTTAAGAGCAGAACCTGTCAGTTCACCTGTCTTATCCGGATTCATCGGACAAACTAAATCACCATAGTCTGCTTCTCCTTTTGATTTTTTCCTCTTCAATGAAAATTGGGATTTCTTGGCAACCTACACATTATATAATATGATGTAGTAGTTAGGCTTTAAAGGAGATAATTGATGATGTTCTATTTATCAGGCAGTGGTGATTTCTCAACAAATGCTACAAAACTGTGATGAGTGCTGTACTGTACTCTTAATTTTAAAAATTCATGTATTGCATGATTTGCCATAACCTTTTAAGAGTAAAACGATGTCTACAAGGTTCATAGATTGGTTGAGAAACTATCACTGATTTCAGAATATGCACACCGTATATTAGTCGTATGATAGATATTTGTGTCCCACCTAATATTATGGTCATTATTATTACTGTTGAGAGCACATGTAAAACTAATCATTCAAAGCAACTACTGATTTAGCTAATACCATCCATTTGAAATAGGTATTCATTCCTTAAATTAAGATCAGTATCATCAAATCGTGTGTGGTTAAACAATAATTTTCCCGAACTTGGCTCCACTCGATTTTTTCATATCTAGGTATTTAAAAGACAAAGCTTACTCAACCCCTGTAAACATCAAGGAAGAGTTGAATAAGAAAATTCAAGATGCGTGTGAAGACCGCAAATCTTCACACACGTCTTGAATTTTGCCATACTATCTGTTGCGCGGAGGTGTCAAAAATATGTTGAACTTGAAGGAATGCACTTTAAATGCTTGTAATTTGTAATCTTAATTAAATAACTTTTGTTGTCTAACATTCCTAACCAAGTTGTGTTTTTCTGTAGTGAATATTGGCATGTCATACTGCATATTAGTGTCTAGTGAACTATACTCTAAATGTTGAATCAGTTGTTTTATAAAATTGTGTGTAATTTATTTTAATACCATGAATTATGAATTCGATACTCGTATGCCCTGATTTTAATAAGGAAGTAGCGGTAATCATTGATTCTGTATTAGTTTTTTATTTTGTTTGGTGAACCACAAAATTTATAATCAACCCCAATCAGTTATTAATTTCTCCAATGAAAAGTAAAAAACCTTATCAAAATTATGAGTACCTTTAATTTAGAGGATGGTGTAAGAGGGATATAACCCATAGTCGATTCAACTTCTCTCTTTTCTTGGATGGTGTCCTTTCCAAGTAATTCTTTAAAATGTGTATTAAGATGCCGGCGCAGTAACGTCTTACCAGGGGGTATAGAAAGTAATGCTGCAAGTAACTCTGCATTAAACTTAGGTTCCAGGACCATTAAACCACCATGAACCCCTGCACCTCTTAGATTTGGTGCATATTCTGCCAAGTCAACAGCTCTGAGCCATTCCATTACCCTATAAAAACAACATGTATTGTATTTTTTTGTGATGTCTTATAGAAACCTTAATAAAATATAAGTAACTACAATGTAACAGGTAAAATCATAGTTTATTTACAAGCCAAAACTTTTTATACAATAATTGACGAATTTTTGAAGAACCACTTTATGATCTAATTTAAAACTTCCTAGGCACTGTATATATTGATATAATGATATATTTATATATTTACAACTTATAACTAGTACACCGAGAAAGCTAAATTTTACAATCACCTATGGGTTGTCCACAAAGATATCTGCTTCGATGTTGGATGTGGTGGATCGTCTGGCAGTGATCTCCTCTGCAGGCATCCTGGTTCATAGTCATTTTCCCTAAGCACTTGTATCCCTCGCTTTATACTAGCAACATGTAGCATTGAAGTTACATGAAGCAATGCTAAGTCATCTACTGTCAGTCTATGCAGTACTCGTCCATCTATCCTATTGATTAAAAAGTTTTCTTTGTGCTGTGGTAGTCCCGTGTCATCTAGCCACCTCAAAACCCATGCAGTGTCCAGTTTACCTGCTTTAGTTAAATATGGATCGCTAGATCCATTTTCTTGGGTGTCGATAAGAGCTAACTGAAATTTTTTACGGTGTAAAGGATTTTTAATATTCAACTCTTTTTCTATTTCGTTTATTGACGCTTCTTGAAGTTGTTGGCCGCTCTTGATCCAGCGCTTGGCATCCATGATATAATTATCTAATCCTAGGTCTTGAAGCCAGTCACATATATTTTCAGTATCCCACTCGGCAAAAGGTTTATCAGGCCTAGAAGAAAAAAAAAATTAAAATCTTTCACAGAACTGACTCGTTTTTAAGTTTTATAATATTATCATTGGAATGAATATTAAGAAATACTTCTTACTTGGGCATAATCTGTGGTTCACTCCACCCTAATCTTGCAGCCGCAGTGGCTCTGACTCCACCTCTTTGAAATTCACCTAGTCCTGGAAGATCTTCCAAATTTCCTGAACCCGATCGCTTCATTCTCCCAAATATTTTTTTAATTCCTTTGGTTTTGTTAAAAGATAGACTGGGAGATCCAGGAGATTCATTTGGACCTTCCTCTATCATAATCTTCTCTGTTTCAGCTAAGTCAATATAAAGGCAGTTAGGTTAATCAACATGTTTAATTATACCGACATCAATTTAATAAATTGATCAATAATAAGTAGAGTGGAAGAAGCAGTGAATTTTATTTTATTTTTCTTTGTAAATCAAATGTTTCACACAAAAAATATATATTTGGTATATTTACAATTTCCTAAAAAATTAAATATACCCGGTGACACAGACTCATGGTACACCCCCCTTTTTTCCTTTAATTTCCCAGTTATTTTTCTGAAATTTGGAAGATTGGATATCCTTACTAAGAAGCACTTTTTGATATACTGGAAGATTTTTTTCCGCTTCCAGTTTTACCGGAAATTATATCAACTTTCGATTTCTAAATGGAACACCCTGTATATTAGCATTTTTGAAATCTATATAATTTTCTGAATCCAATGACACCCCTTAATTGATATTTCAACTGTCAGAAAGCTCATTTTATTTTTCGATTTAGAGAGCCATGAACCCCCTAAAAATTTTCCCTTTCTAATTATTGGTATTAATAAAATCAAATAGGTGGGGTAAATTTCATTTTAAATAATTATTCAACTGCTTTGTCCAAAAATAAGGAATAAATGCAAATCTGCATGTTGATTTTCAATATTAATTTTATTAAAAGCAAGCACAAAAATTAATAAGTAGATAGCTCAAGTCATATTTTAAAATTAAATTTGTTCTTCCAATGGAATTTAACCCTACTTGTGTATTTAACTATCAAAGTTGTTTTGATTATCCTTGTATTAATATTGTTACCTTTTATATGCCAAATGGCAGGGTTGTAAAGCTTGCCGTATTAAGGCAAATTTCATTACATGACTAAAATGTTAAGTTATTCAAACACCTAAAATACAAAATCAATCCATTGTATAAGTTTATAGGTGTCCTGCTGTTCCTCATTTTTCACCCATTTAAATTGCTACAAACATTTTTCTTCTTTTGCACTTTTAATCTAGTTTTTGGTTTTGTCAGATGATAAAAATACACATTTTTAGGAAACAGTTCTAATTTAGTACAATAATGCGTGTACCCAATCCAACAGTGCAAAAAAAGAAACTAATGTTAGAACGACCTTTATAGTACCATTAATAATGTATAACCTTAATCTTTTAAATACAGTAAGCTATATTTAATTATTCAAATAGAATTGTTAGCAAGCAGAGCGAGTATTTTTTCTGTATTGTATTGTCATCGCCAACAGATTTTTAATAGGTTAAATATTTTGGTTTAACCCATTTATTCCCATGGTTGCGTTAACAAACGCCGTAAAAATTATTTTTTTACATATTGAAAATATATTTTTTTTAATGGACTCTTATTGGAATTTTATTAGGAACCATTTAAATATCTCAATGACATTTTTCAAATAAGTAGTAGTATTTATAATTTCAATACAAAATTTATCAAAATACTAGCAATTTTCAGAGCAGAAACTTCCAATGTTTAAATATTCATTGGATGAGCTGTGTCTCACTTAGTTTATTATTCGCAAGTGATTTCGTATAAAAAATACTACACATTAGAGAGTTTTTGATAAATTCAAACAATTTTTTCTTGAAAATATTGTTAAAACACCTTTGAAAAATAACGTTGCGAAAACGCAACATTGGAACTAACCATGAAATAGTAATCGGACATAATATTCTATTGTAAACTTGTCTATGCACATCTGGTAATGATTATTAGTGGACAGTGGTGCACATTTGGTGATGTTTTTTATGGTATGGTCATTTTCTAATGTGCCGTGATACAGAAAAAGTTGAATTTTAAATTGTCAAGTGTTCATAACGAAATATTGAAGTGTTTTGAATATTTTCATATACACATAAATTATTCACAATGGTAAATAAGTCAGCACATAAGGTATATTTTGATACCTTTTTTACAAGTTATAATCTGCTAGTTCATCTAAAATATAATGGATATCTTGCCACTGGAACTGTACGTGAAAATAGAATGCTGAAATGTCCATTAGAAACTAGTAAGTCCGTTGGAAAAAAATTGCGTGGTATATTAGATGCCCGTTATGAACAAGTAAATGAAATAAGCACAGCCCATTGTATTTGTAAAACGATATAATCGTAAAGAAAAAAAAGGAAATCTGTATACAACAACCAAACATGATTGCCAAATATAATAAATACATGGGAGGCGTTGACTTACATGATAATACAGTTGCAAATTATAGAATAAATATACGTGGAAATGCTGGTGGCCACTGATTATAAATATGATTGACTCTGCTGTGGCAAACGCTTGGAAACTGCACAGATTGGTACACAAAGAAAAACTTATTTCGCAACTGGATTTTAGGTCTGAACTTGTACGGAACCTCATTAGTGTCAACAAATGTAACAGATAATCTATTCGCGGACGCGGTTCCTCGCATCTCATCCACCGTACGTTCTGATAATGTGGGTTATATAATTAAAAGAAATAATGAAAATTGGAGAAGACGTTGTAGAGAATGCAAAAGTACAAGTGTATTTATGTGCACAAAATGTAACATTCCATGACACCCACATTGTTTTAAGGACTACCATAAATGATACATATGTTCCCAATGTTGCGTTAACGCAACGTCAAAAATTTTTTTGTGAAAGAAGTTTTTTTTCTGTTTTTTAACTTTGTAGAATGTTTATAAAGGCATAAATAAATATTTTTCATTAAGAAAATTCGCATTTTTATTGATATTTCTAATGGTGGTCCTAAATGGGTTAATCGAAATGAGTTCTTTCAATTTAAGCTAAGCAAATCAACAAGGCAACATATTTTTAAATCATTCCATTCAGGAGAGGAACATAAATTGGAAACTAGAAAATTAAAGATAATAGAATAATAATGCAGGTATTTTGTTAGCAAAACTATTAAGACGAGGGTAAAATCAAATTTGAAGGTAAATGATGACACATATATTTCTTTTATGCATAGTTAATCAAATAATTCGTTATTCATGATTTTGTACCTATCGAGAAATATAGTTCTGAAGTAGAATACAGCAAGTTTTATCAAAAATAAAAAATAAATCTTTTTTTTTTCATATGGTGCGTACTTTTTGCCTGGGACATATCTAGCCACACAAATATTAACTCCATATACATAAATGGTTAGCTGAATGGTCTACTGAAACATTGTTGCTTAAAAGTTTGAGCAAAAATTTGGTTTAATGTTGCTATTAAGTTTATTTTCTTTTAAATGGGCATTTTTCAAAAAAATATTTTCCCATAACAGTTAAGGTATAGACAAAAACCTCAAAAGTCTTGATGCAAGACATCTGTTTTCAAAATGACAATCACCAAAACTGTCAACGTGAAATATACCAGTACATACCTTAGATAGGTGTTTTAATGATCCTAATCATGCCTCTTTAGTACGCGAGCCATGCCTCTATATAAATGAATGAAAGAATGAAACTGTATGAAGAGAATGCGGCAAATCATTCAAGTGATTCGTTCAAAAGGATTAGTTTTTTATAAGTTATACATCTTATTTACAGGCAATTCTATTGTAAAAATATTTTGAACAGGTTTTTTTCAATACGGTGTACTAAATCTTAAAGAATTTGGAGAAGCAAAACAACTACCTTAACTACTGGTATATGCAAACTTGTCATCATAAAAAAATAAAAATAAAAATAATCAACTAAATTAAAGCAGGGTTAAACACAGAACATGGTGCATATGTAACAAAAGCATAAGCCTAGTAGACCATAAATGTTAGTATTTTTATGGCTCATGGGCATGCCTAAAGACCAGAGCTATCACCTAGATTAGGAACCGAGAAGCCCCTATGCCTTCCCCCCACCAAAGAGGAAAATCCCCTACCAAAGGCAACCCCTTTTTTGCTTCCATTTGCTGGATTTGCGTTGCTATCCACTCCATTGCTGCCATTCGCTATGAACTGCTGTCTGGGTAGACTGCCATACTGAATATCGATTTGTCTTTTGTAGTTTGACGGAGGAGTCTACAATAAAATGTACATTACAAAATTATATTATGACCCAGCTATTCTTAAAAATATTTACAAGGACTGACGATAAAAAAATATATATACTGACACGTTGCATGGCTGATAGGACCCCCATATATAGTTGTTATGCGGTCATGTGAGTCCTACCTGTGATACAGCATTATTTCTACTATTCTAGTGTTTCTACAGCACTGCCCATCCATTATACACTTATTTTGGAGGCAGGATTATTAAAGTTTTTACATGGATTTTAAATAGCAATTCAAAATCATATTTTTTAATCACATTTTCTAAATATAAACCGGCAGTCAACATGTCAATATACAGGTCAGAGATTATCTAAATTGGCATCATCGCGAGATGATTAAAACTCTCAGCATTACACCAACAGATGGATTAGTCGAGAAGATACAGTAAACTGGCCACCGAGGTCTCCTGATCTAACATCCTAGACTATTTTTTATAGGGCCAGCTAAAGTCAGAGGTGTACAATGAAGTATTCGACACATGGGAACAGTTATTAGCAAAAAATTTTAACGTATGTGATGGTATTATAAATAACCCGAAATAATTAACAGAGTAAAGAACATATTAAAACGTTCCCAAAAATGCATTAACGCTGGAGGTGTTCATTTTCTATTGTAATTTTAATAAATTTTGTTACCTATTTTTCTTTTTCTAATATAACGCGTTGTGAATTGTTAATAAATTATTTGTTTGTGTGTATTTTTGCCTTTATTTTATCAAAATAAAATTTATTATTTTAATATTGTTTTCTAAAGATGTTCAGTAGGTAACTGATTTTACTTGTATGTTAGAGCAAGCCTACCTACAGTTAACATTAATTTTTTCTTATGATTGAAATGGGATATGTTATTTTAAATGAAAATTTAAACTCAAAAAAAAGCTTAAATACGGCCGTTTTACAGAAAAACAAATAATAAGTCCTTTTGTAGATTATTTAAGTGGAACTATTAATATAATGACGTTAGATAGCTGACTACTTTATTTGTAGAATTTAAAATTTGGTCAATCGACAATTTCAATTTCAATCAAATACTATGACATTATTTTACACACTGATCCATTGTCTTTTTAAATGTTTACTAACATATTCCAATAAATGACATACAGAGTGTTGTTTGGGGCACTGAGAGCAACATAAAAGAAATAAGTTCAGTCCTGGAATTTTTCCCAAATAAATTATGCTCGTGATTGTACTAAAAGAGTGTAATATTTATACCAAATTTTATCCCAATATGTGCGGCCGTTCCGAAAATATGGCGGTATGAACAATTGGTCAAGAACCATAAAACCATTTACTTTCAAGGGTAAGTGTGGGGGTGTTTTAAACTCAGCAAAGTGTGCTCTATCTCGCATTTCACTATGTCCGTTTAAATTTGGGACACCCTGTATATTATGGCTGCACGATTTATTATATGTAGGAGTGTTCTTAAAAGCTGAACTTTATTTTTAGCAGATTAATTATTCGTTTTGAAAAAATGCATAAACAAATAGTTAAAACCCGCTTATTTATAGATAATTGAAAAATATGTCCTAAGGTGCTGACAGGATTATGTTATCTCATTCTTTGAAAAAGATAAATCCATTGTTATCATTATAGTTTAATTTGATACGTACTATCCAGTTCTAAAAAAAACAGAAGATTTCGTGAACACTCTGTTTAGACAATCTACATATACATGTAAACATGAATAAAGCTCTCATTAACTCTTCAAAGTTTCTTGGTGAAGGAGGAATACTGTGGTCTTTCAAAGAACAGATATTTTTGTTACGTAGATATGTTAATCATTTCTCTAATATTCTCAAATATAAATACTGAAGGCATAAATAGAGACGTGCATATAGTCAGGGGCGGCTCTAGAGCCGAGCGAGCCGGGCAGCCGCCCTGGGCGCCACCTCGAAGGGGCGCCAAACTGAGGGCAAAAAGTAGTGATCGCAATGACTGAAGGTATAAAGGGATATCGCTGCCCTTTGGTACGTTTGTAAGATTCTTGTGGTTATCACAGGGGGGCGTCAAAAGGCGATCTCACCCGGATGGTAAATTTACCCGGGGCCGCCCCTGCATATAGTTCTATAACGAGCCAATAGATCACCATCTGTCGAATGTTTTGCTTATAGTGACTTACCTTCTATTTAAAGATATCTCATACGATGGCGTAACACCTTGTTACCATCTCAATGGCAAAAACACCATTTTATTTTGTTCAGTTTATTGATAAATCTCTAATTACTTTTGGAAATAAATTATTATTATTATTATTATTATATAAAAATAAAGAACATGTACTTACTTTTGGTGCTTGGATTTCCTGTTGTACCGGTGTAGATGATTCTATTCTTCTTGGACTATTAGCCGCAACTGTTACTGGACTAGGAGATGGAGACATCCGCATATTTAATACCTATGTAAAGTTTGCAACAATTAACCTGCATGATTTATTTGTTTTTTGTCATATGATATTTGATATCCATTTGAGAAAATGTATTGCTGTACGCCCCATTATAGTAAGACAAGTTGTATATGAGAGTTATAAAAAAATATTTGAATATTTTATTTTTTAGTTTATTGAATTAAATTTACTGTCATAAACCGCATCGTGTAGTATATATTATTTTCAATTCAAGAGAATATCATTAAGTTGGTAAAAAGACAAAATATTTAAGAAGAGAAGGATTGATTTATTTTTTCCATTAAAATTTTTAAATTTCGATCTATAACTAATGAATTTACTTACTCTCTTGTATACAGTTTAAGAAAGTAGGTAGGTACCTAATAAAAAAATTATCAAAAATTATATTTAAATTTACTATAAATAATAATTATATCTACCAATTTTATCTCAAAGTAATTTTCATTCTTCATGTTTTGATTAATGAAATAATAATCTATGCCCCCAACATGACTGCCAGTGTATTTTCTTTATTGACATAATCTGTTTCATATTTATACAAAGAGTTCTTTTACATAACACGTTTCTGTTGTGTTGAAAAACTTACTTGGTTACTAGAATGTTGAACAGGTGTTGACGTAAGTTGTGTTTGCGAAGACAGTCTCGGCATGATTGGAGGCTTCTTCACATCAGAGTTGTTGTTATACTGACTATTTCTTAATTCTAAGTTTTCTCTTTCCAAAGCCGCTTGTTGAAGTTTCAATTCACTCATTATGGACATCAGTTCTAATTTTTGGGTTTCTAATGAGGATCTAGATAACACCTCCTGAAATATATAAGATCTATTTTTAGTTTGCAAAGAATAATTTTAGATTAACAACTACGTAATAAAATAATTATTATAAGTGAAAATACTTATAATATTAAACGGTTAGAATTATTCCTAACTACATGGAAAAGAAATTTGTCTATTCTCGATAATTTCGACAATTTATTAAAAAATAACCGTAAATGTGCCATCAAAGATTATGACATTATTTTATATTGTCTCTAAATATTTACTAACATTTTACAATAAATGAGAGCAGCTCGGGGCGCTGAGAGCATCATTTAAAAAAAACGAGTACGGTCCTGGAATTTTCCCAATAAATTATGCTTTTGATTGGACTAAAAGAGTATAATATTTTGTATTAAATTTCATCCCAATATGTGAGGCCGTTCCTAAAATATGGCGTTATAAATAATTGGTCAAGAACCGTAAAACACCTCGTATCTTGAAAACTATTCACTTTCAGTGGTAAGTGTTTTGAACTCAGCAAAGTGTGCTCTATCTCCCATTTCACTATATCCGTTTAGATTTGGGACACTCGCTGTATTACTTGAAAATGATATCAAATGAATCATATCATCCAATAGTTATTAGTATTAGTTAGGATAGTGGTTGTTTGATTCCAATAATGTGTATTTTAAAGTTTTCTTTTATTTATTACTTACTTTTATATTGACATGCCCAGAGTTGGTCATTATACAAACAAAAAAATAATAATTGATATTATGTTATGGTTTTTGTTTGCTTAAAAAATTATTTTTGTTTTTTATTTATTGTCAAAGAAAATATGAATGATATTTTCGGAGTTCAGGACATTATTTGTATTCTTTATTAAACGCCATGAATGTGACTACAAGAGGGTTGATTTATAAAGAATTCTTACCCTTTGAAGTTTCTCCTCGGCTTCCGATAAAAGTTGCTTCTTTTCATGCAGTAGCTTCTCCAAATCAGAGATTTTATCGGACTGAGCCTCGATCTGTTCTGTAAGGACTTGGACCTGTAGTTGAAGGTTGTCCCTTTCATACTGCATTTTCCGGAATTTCTCATCTTGCTCTCCTGGCTGTAAAAACAAGAATGTTAAAAACTACGAACTACGTCCTTTACTACTGTTCAGTTTTCAGTTAATGAAAATATGTGGCTTGATTTTTATTTTAAAATCGACCCAACAAATCGGAATATTTTATTTACATTATTCTCAATGGGTTTAAAAATAGGTTAGACAGCTGGAGTAAACTGCTACATTTTTTGAAATGTTGAGATATTTCTAAATGATATATACATAAATACACCTCCAGGATGCTTGGAGGTATTTACATATGCATATCAAGTTTGTGCTCAAACTTTGAAATAATAATTCCTTATTTAATGCCCTGGACAAGCGTTTGGCAACATCTTTCGGGGCGCCACTCGCAACAACTTTTATAAAAGCCAGAGATTAAACAGTATTCCGATTTATTTGGGCTGTTTGGTGGTTTGAAATATAAAAGAGAACATCCATTAATTAACAGACAAACAGTGATAGGGTAGTAGTAAATAGGGTATTAATAAAATAAAAAATGGTTCACACAAATTTACTTGCAACTAATTTGGTCGTTGACGCGAACATGAGAATATTTAAGTATTAGTAAAAGACCTATACCCAGATTCGGGGTTCATTACATTTTCTACCTTAGGATAAGGAGGCGGCGTCCAGTGATAATTTCTGTCCCCATAAAAGTAACAAGGCGGCGGTGTCATATGGTAAGAACAACACTGCATGTCGTGCCTAAACCGACCACAGTCCCCATAAATATCCGGATGACTTCCCCTGTCCATAAACCTCTGATGCTGATGTTGCTCCAGCATTGGATTGCTCCCATATCTCTGAGGATCCAGTCTTTCATGTCTCCGCTGGAAATTTTCAAAGCAGTACTCGTGAGGATTGCAACACCAATTTTGACACGTCATGAAATCCTCAATCCTTGGAGGGCTCTTAGGTACATGAGTTGAACGAGATTTTTGGTCCCTTTCTTGGCGATTTTGGTGGTGCCTTCTTCGATCTAGGCTGCCAGGTGCAGTTTTTTCTCTACGCGGGGTCTTGTCACGAGTCGAGCGGTTGAGAGGTGGTTTATTTAATGGGACTTGTTCGAGTTCATCCATTTTAGGGGAAGTAGCTTTTGGGGGCTCTTTACGAATCCATTGGAAATCGCTGCAACGCGTGGAACTATCTATTTAAGAAATTAATTATATGCGTTATAAGTTTTGTATATTAGAAGTTTCTCTAGTGTTTCTCATCGTATTTACAGAAAAATATTGGTGAATGGTGATGACCAATTCTGCTACCATTTTTAAATTTCTTAAGAAAAAGCGCACGGATAGATAGTAAGGCCCAAAAGTCAGGTACCCCCTAGTAATATTTTCTGGAAACTAAAATAAAAAATAGACAGTCCAATATGGCGTCCGTTAGTCTAAGCGGTACCATGTGATATCTTAAATTAAATGTCTATAATTGACAACTTTCAAAACTTGGAAGTAACTTGATGAACATGAAAAAATAGTGCCATTAAAACAAATTGGATACCAACAGATATATTGTTTAGAGCATGACATTAAATTTAATTAAATCCAAGTTATCTGCGAATATTGGTCTTCCTAAGTCGCCTTCATGAAAAATGAAATTATTTTAGAGTACCATATTTATGCCATTGCCATTTCTTTAGACCTAGAATAAACTATGTTAACGAAACTTTTCCGAATTGATGGATAGGCCAAGCTGGTCCATTAGGCTAGTCAGTACGATCTCTTGATTTATCACTTTTAAGCATTTTACCTGAGGTTTCATAAAATCGCAGAATCACTAACTCAAACAGTATTTGACACGTGTAGAAGTGTTAATGGTACGACGACGAATTAAGTAAATTCCTACGAAAAAGGTTTAACCTTATGTGGGCGTTTTTAATGTTTATTAAAGAGAAAATTGTATAACATTTGATGTTATTTAAATAAACATTTTTATTATTATTATTATTAAATAAAAATGTACGCTCTATTGTATCTACCTAATGATTGAAATAATTATGTTTGTTTTATTGGAAATGTTTTATTATTTCCATTTTAAATGTTTACTCCTTTTAATAATCCGGTATTATTGAGTAAAAAAATCATACAAATCGAATTTGTTTAATGCTGGTATTACCTTTAACATTGGGAAAGTTACTGTAAATTTATATGGTACCTTTAATTTAGGATATCGCATACTAGTCTTAGTCCGACAGAATTCAACATGGCGACAAAACGTCATAATGAACTATCGACTTTTTCTTTTGGACTGAAAAAATGCAAATCCACTTAAAAATATAACTCTAAAGTTTATAAAAAATATTTGAAACCGTTCAAAAGTTCGTAGGCAATACCCATTCTTCTCGTTTTGGAATTTACATGCAAGGACTACAAAGTTTCTTCTTTAAAGACGATGAGATTTCTACTTTATCATTACATGAAAAATAGCTTGCAATTTCGTGATACTCGTATTTTATATGAAGGACGAACATTTTAAAGACAGTTAACGAATCAAAATCGTATAACAATGATATAGTAATTAGGCACGCAAATATGAGAAATAACTCATTAATTTCAAATTAGCAGGAAACGTCATAGCTTTTTTTATTGTTACCAATGCTGGATTTAGTTTTAAAGTTTAAAAATTCATTAGTCGATTTATTGATAAAAATATAGAAACAGATTTTCTATTAACTATTTTTATAAAACTAGTACAAAATCCTGACATTTATTTAGAAAATATATCTATTTATTTACCGAATCTTAGTACTTATTTTCGAAAAACTCCGAAGTATATGATTTTTCACCTCTTAGATTTAATGGTCGGTCCGATGAAGTTGTTGACAAATCGGATGTTGAACCATGATTCGAAAAACTGCCCGACCATTCTTGGTTTTGGCCTTTTAAGGTTGAATCATCTTCCAGACTAGAATCATCATCATGCCCTGATAAAATACACATATTTGATACATACTTAAAAATTAACATTTATACGTGTAGCACACATTTAGATAATTTCCAAGACCACTGAACCATTAGACGCATTTTGCGAACTTTTGCCAACTAAATTCGTGTCACCTGGAAATTAGCAGAACTGAACATTAACTATGAAAGCATTAGAAGTCATACCAATATTTTACTCAGGGTGTAACATTGTTATTTAAAAAGGTAAAATTTAGAAACAATTGTATATTGCATAATTATCATTTTTCAAATTCATCGTCACTTTTGAGATGGTTGAAAAGGTTATTCCATAAATTTAGTTGTAAAATAATAGTTATTAGATTAACGTTTAAACAGAAAATTTTATGTTGAGTACTAATAACATCCAGATGATGCTAACTTAATTCACAAAACACTCGAGTATATAGTATATAATAGTTCAGTGTAACATAAACTGGACTACATTGTGCTGAAATTACTGTAGCCAGCAACTTTCAGGAATTAAGTTTTTGTTTGTTGTTTTTGTAAATAACTTAATACTTTCCAATGTTGTTCCAATAAATTTTGGAATAAATTTTGGAGCAAGCAACTTTGAACAAGAAAAGGAAACAATCATAAACATCAAAATTGTATTATTTAAGTTATTAAGTTAATCACTGTTTCAACTTTAAATTTTTGCCAAAAAAAAGCAATACGTTAGAAACAGTTTTTATACAGATAACAAATTATTTATACAGTACGCATAGGGAAGTTATATGTCATCTCACTCTAAACAATCAGATATCAGTATATTGACTCATATTATACATGTACATGTTGATAGAATTTCCCTATACCTCTATGACGGTACCCTGTAAAATATTTACCTACGTAAAGATTTGGATTATCTTCTTTATTAAAAAACAAATATTTTGTCAAATAATTAGTGGTAAAAGAACTGTAGCATTATTGTAGTTTAATAATAACAGAAAACCCTGTTGCCCAAATTGAATGTGATTGTAGCATACAGTAATTTCAGCAATATAGTTGATACATTTTACATTATTACCTACTTGTAAATGAATAATATTATTTTGTTACCGATATTAACAAAAAGGAACACCATAGAAGTAACTAAATAACATAAACATCTTGTCTATTTTGCTAGGGTTGTTTTACTGACATTTATTGAACTTATTAGGTAAGTGGATCTTATTAAAATTTATTGAAAGAAACGCCTCTACTCTACGATAAATTAACAGAAAGTTGGAAATTTTCATCAGTATTTTCATAAAACGTCAATAATTAGGATAGGAATAAAAAAATTCAAAACCATTTCGAGATAATCCTCGAGCTCCCACTTTCTGGAAGTCAACGTTATTGTAGATTTCAGTGAGTAAAGGTATGTGTAGCTGGTCTGTCAATACATACAAAATTGTAAAAGGCTTAGTTGGGAAGATATTTTAAAGAATTAAAATAAACAAAAAATTTATTGGGAGGGGATGAAATGGGCAACTTTTAATATATGTAAGTATTTGAAAATTGACAAACATTGAAACGTAATATTAATTCACTTTTTATGCACGCCGCTACGTAAATGAGAATTACATAAATGCTTCCTAAGAGAGCTGCAATCGCCCAAAAGTGGCTCCCTGAATATGGTTTTTATTTATTATTATCTTATGATTAAAACAAAATTCATGCTCATGGTCTCGGTGACAAGTTATTGACAAAAACAAAATTGTATTCAAGATTAAAGGGACTTTGAATGTACAGGGTGATTCACCATAAATTCACCCACCCCCCCTAACTTGGCCATTTATGAACGATTTGAAAATTCCAAAAACCTAATTATAGGAGTTTAATGTATACTTTAAAAAATATATATCTCCGAAATTTGAAAAGCTACGAATATAAACAATTTCTTTAAATGGAACATACTATGTTTTGTTTAAAAATCAGACTAGTCGTTTTTTTGTGATTTCAAAAATATACACTTTTATACATATATATTTGTATTTTTTATTTTTGACGATATTGTCTAAATAATTATTTTATTTTATTACATAAAATCGCTCGCATAACAATAATTGAACAAAAGTGGGCTTTGAATTAAAAGGTTTTGCGAAAGCAACAATAAATGAATCGTCAGATAAATACTAGTTTGTTTGCCGCCCCATATTTTGGAATATGGTTTTGTTTTGTTTGGAAATTGCAGAAAGCGAGCTTTACGCAACATGGAAATTGGAGAAAGAGGCAGTCTGAGGAAAATCACCAAGATTAGACACCCTAACAACCCTTTGCACAATCCCTCCAACCACCTATTATATCAGAAAACCAATATCGAACCAATACTGTCCCGATTACAAAGACTTTCAAAAAAATTTGCAAATAATCCATCCAACTTTGAAACAATACACCCCCTAATTTACCAAACCAATCCTAACTTCGCTCCCAAAAAAAAAATTTCCTACTCAAACACTATATGAATCCCTCATATATTTACAGAATCTTTAAACTTAAACTTTTTTTTTTTTTGTAAATTGTTAGAAACATAAAATGTAACTATATTTATTTAAAATAGTATGTAATGTAAACACATTATAATTGTAAATAGACTTCGGTCGTTAGCCAGTTGGAATTTCCAATAAAGCTTTATACTACTACTAGTTTGACATAACTGCATTTGAGAAAAGATGCCAAATACCCTAAACTCAATCGTTTATTACTTATTAAGTAACATTCTAAATCTGTTGTTTCTTCTGCCGAGTAAGGCATTTTTAAAATCAACAACAAACTACATACTTAAATGAGTCAACTCGGTGTTAAATTATTTCATTATTATCAGTATTTTACTAAATATGAAGGTAAATATATGCTGTGTTATATTTTTGGAAAGATAATTTAAATCTTTCAAAATTGTAAAAATATACAGGACATTCCATTTAAAAAACATTGCTCTGTTTTTTCCCACTTTTATTTGACTTTCAATTGTTTATTTGTTGAAATTTTCGAAATCCTTGGAAAAACTACTATAAGTTACGTTAAATATTTCTATTTTATTTTTAAAGACAAACCAAAAAACTGGGGTAAGAACGTTATAGGAATCACCCTGTACAATATATTTCGTTTATTTTTCAATTAAATAAGTGTGAAATATAATATTAGGAATATAATATTAAATTATTGTTTCACTTTAAATAATCTGCAGGGTGTTCTCGAAAATGGGACTATTTTTAGTACTCATATTCAATTATTTTCCCAGCAACCACCCTAATGAAAGTTTCATATAATAAGGACCATATTCCCACAATACTGGTATATTATTCAACAAGCATATAATGATGCATATTAATAGCCATTATATGCGAGCAGAATAGTAATACCATACTTTGTCCACGACTGTTAAAATGTCTAAATTCAACTTATGTCAAGCTGTTCTTTGGAAACATAAAGGCCTACTCAATAAATTAAATTTTAAACGTCAACATTGTTTACAATCATACATATTTCTGAAAGTGGCTCAGTTTCATATCCTCAATAAGAATATAATTAAGTAAATGGACAATGACAGTAAAAATAATAATGTATTATATTATACATATATAAATGTTCAAAATAATTAGTGCGACAGATTGTTCAAATTTTCTATTACCAAATAAAATTTAAAAACGAAATCGATGAAATAGACTCCGCTGACAGTGAATAATGATTATTCATTGGCTAGGTAGTGAATAATGGGTATAATTATACTTGAAGGAACACAATTATATTATATGTATTATAAAATAGTCGTGGGCAAAATACATATTCTATATAACTATATAACACACTACAGAAATTAGACAACCTCCTGATCCAAATCCAAGGCTGACCGGAAAGGGATTGCATATTAGAAAAACGTAGACAAACATCCATACCCACCGACCGACATTGCCGGTGCCGGAAATATCGCCTTTAGGAAATTAGGTACTTACTTACACATTGCATGTTTCCCAAGTCTAGTAGGTTACATGAGAGCATTGTTTCAGTTGTGTCAATTCGAATGACTGTTTAGTTAGAAATAATTTGTTTATCTTATTCAATGGACAAGGCCATTTTGTATATTATAGGCTATAGAAGTAAATTTGGGTAGGTACTGCTTAGGGCTTAGGATGAATCTCCACCAAGTACTCGAAAAATTGGGACATGTAAACGTTATTCTTTTAGTTTATAAGAATCATATTGTAGGTAGATACATACATGTACATAAATGTACAGTGTACATTCTGAAACTGTTATGAAAAGATTCAGTATCACGTCTCCATCGCATGGTGTTGAGGTTATATAATCAGCTAAACAAAACGTTAAACAAACAATTTGGCAGACGATGGGGTGCATGTACACATTTATAAAAATAATGACCTTGTTAACATGTTAAATGTACGAAGAACATACGAGGATGTTGTATTAAATATATTCGAGTCTTATAGCTTAGTTAAATTAGTATTTGATTTGACCATTTTGTTACTATACTTTGATTACTAAACAAACGGAGTTCGAGGGCAAGAGAAGATGAAATTTCTTTCATTTAAATCACAAATATATCGTCATGATTTTCACGCTATATTACTACTGGTCTGATTCATACGCCACGTGACCATCAGGCACAAATGTGTGTGATTTTACGAGATATTTATAGGAAAGGAAAGGATGATGCTGTAAATGCAGCATTAACACTATTATCATTTAAATATTTATTCTTCCAGCAATCAGAAATAAACATATAAGTATATACCTAGGTAGTGCCATCTAAAATTAGAAAGAATTCTGTCCTTCAGATTTTTCATTACTCCATGAGAAAATAAATAAACTGGTCTGTCGAAGGATTCACATCTATTTTACTTTCAAATAGATAAAAATACAGTGGCCAAGTTTACATTTCCAAAACATTGTAAACTCGACTAGACTATTTGGCTCGGTGCCACAGCCCTATGAATGTTTAAATCGCCCACACTGTTTCAATTTTAGTATATACGTTATTATCCTATTAGCGTCCAATAAAAAGAGTTGTCGTTATACGAGTTCCATTTTTTATTGTCTAAACTTTAGGCAGGCACTAGACGAAAGATTAAGAGGGATGGTTACGTATTAATGGAAAAAATATAAAATAGATGATACACTAATATTTATTTATGGTAACTTGGCAGGAATGAGGAACAGGCTACATAAAAAAAATTATCTAAATTTGTAATATTCCTCTCATCAACTTGATGTTCTATTTTTAAGAAATTAAGAACAACTTGGCATATAGCATGTAAAACTTAACCATGCACGACGGATAAAAAAAAATTATTATTAATAATATTATTTTTTACTTTCAATAAAAAAAATAAATTTGACAATAATATTTGTGTCGAATGTCTCTGCAAATTGTCATTTAATTATTTGCTTTCATTCTTGCAAATTTTAAACTTCCACTTTTCTTGGATAAGAATTTTAGGTTTGTAAAACTCATTCGTATTAATTTCTCAGAACACAAGTAATAGCTTTGTACGTTACTTGAACGATGAAAACTCAAAGACTGTTTAACGCATCGTCACGGAAATTCTACCAATGAACGAAAGTCAACTGGATTAAGTTCATATTCTGTTTCAAGACCAATGAAAAATATTTTAATTATCTATAAAAATATCAAACCAACCTAGTAAATATATTCCTAATAATGATAATAATAATAATAAATATTAAATTATTAAACAATTCTTATAAAACACTGGATACCTATACTCGGGCCAAAAAGAGTAGTCAGTAGAGCAAAAACTCACCGGCAATTCTTCAAAGGATTTAGCTGTTATGGAATACAGAAGCGGCAGCTCGTTTTACCATATAATCCCATATAATTCAGAGAAATATATCCAGTTTTCTCCGCCTACCAGAGATGAAAACCACAACTAGGTCATTATGTTTAATTGGTATAGTCAACCAAATACAGTACATGCTTGAACGAGCCGCCCTTATACCCAATAATTTGTTCGGCTATTGGAAAGGTCGTCGAGAGGGCTTAGATAGCGCATTCAGTGGCGTCACATATGCTGCAACGCAAAGGATGTGCATTGTTCAACTGCGTTGCTATACCTAATTCGTGGAGATAATGTTGCCAGATGTAAGCATATTATTTAAAATTTAAGACATGGTAACTCATATTCATGCATAATTAACACAATCCGCTTTCATTTGTTCGAATTATGGAATTTATGAAATTCGTAAATCCGTACGCCCCTGGCTCTACTGACTACTCTTTTTGGCCCGAGTATATACTCGGGCCAAAAAGAGTAGTCAGTAGAGCAAAAAACTTACCGGCAATTCTTCAAAGGATTTAGCTGTTATGGAATACAGAAGCGGCAGCTCGTTTTACCATATAATCCCATATAATTCAGAGAAATATATCCAGTTTTCTCCGCCTACCAGAGATGAAAACCACAACTAGGTCATTATGTTTAATTGGTATAGTCAACCAAATACAGTAAATGCTTGAACGTGCCGCCCTTATACCCAATAATTTGTTCGGCTATTGGAAAGGTCGTCGAGAGGGCTTAGATAGCGCATTCAGTGGCGTCACATATGCTGCAACGCAAAGGATGTGCATTGTTCAACTGCGTTGCTATACCTAATTCGTGGAGATAATGTTGCCAGATGTAAGCATATTATTTAAAATTTAAGACATGGTAACTCATACTCATGCATAATTAACACAATCCGCTTTCATTTGTTCGAATTATGGAATTTATGAAATTCGTAAATCCGTACGCCCCTGGCTCTACTGACTACTCTTTTTGGTCCGAGTATACTGTATAATATAAATATATAAAAATATTTCCAAAAAATAGGGTACCTACTAACTAAACTAAAGTTAGCATATTATTTTACAACAGAGCAAACGAAACAACCAATATAAACTAATAAAAATTAGAGCAAAAAATAAGAATAAAAAAGTGAGGGAAACGAAAATTCTGTATATGCTGAATCTTTTACAGGTCTGGTAAAATTTTTTCTTGAAAATGAAATAAAAAAGAGTATTTAGATTTTCTAAAAATGTAGCCACACTTCAAAATTCAAAAATTACTCCCACAAAGTTTTGTATGAAGGAGCCGAGGTTGAATTCCTTGCCCTGCCAAAATGTGTTACAAAAAGTATTTTACTAATTTTTCCCAAAGATCATTATACTGCAATAAGAAATAAAATTTGAAATAAAAAAAATATGTTCACCGCTTAACTTTAAGGGTAAATTCTGGATATTTCAACAGAAGGGCGTGGAGAAAATTTTATTTCAAGTGTGTGGCTTCCCACCTTCATCGGTACACCCTGTATGTAAGCCATGTCATTCGGATTCTCTGCCCCGCATACAAAAGCACGTTTCCAATTTCGATAATTCTAACATCTGCACACACATCTATTCTATTCATAATAACATCGAATGTACACCTCGAACTTCAGTGGTTCAACAGGTGAAATTTACCATTTGCGAATAGAATAAATTTCAAGTGTAAAGAAAAACCAGTGAGAAGTTACGTTTTCAACTTCGGCTTACCACTAACAATCGTTTGATGTTTAATGGATTAAGAGGTTAGTCATAGTGTATTATTAGCCAAAATCAATTGAGACACTTCAGTCTGAAGCGGAAACCGAGGCAGAAACGAAATAAATAATGTATTTTTGTTAGAATTATTTTTACATTCACATTCAATTGAATCAACTTTGATTAATGGCTCAACAGATTTATACGGTTTATGTTTTTAGCGGTGTGTCCAAATTGTTTATTTATTTCTTGTTTTCGTTTTATTTTTAAATATTATATTTTATTTGAAAGCGTATTAACCTGTTACTAATTATTTAATTTTGAGTTTATTATACATTTTATATTCACATCCTGGTAAAAATCAGATGTTAACTAATTTGGTTTTTACTGGACGGTGACGTTTTATACTTCAATCATCTATGAAGTTATTCAATCAACAAATTGGTCTGTTTATAACATCAAAAAGTTTCAATCCTCTGTTTTTTGGATTTTTCCAAACTTCATATAAGTGGGTAAAGACTGAAAGCAAAATGTGAGTCAGCAACATGAGCTTTGATCATTTTTAGTCGACTGATACCACGTAACTGAAATTATTGAAATTTGGCTTGATCCAGTGTTAACGACGTCGTCTTATTTCTTTGTGATAACTACTTATACATTTATTTATCTATATTTCGGACAGATCTGAATCTTGAAGTTATAAATAATGAAGTACCTAAGCAACCGGGTGTTTAAAAAGAAATTGAGTTTATGCAAACCAAACCTGAAACTAAATGCAAACCATTTGGAAATTGTCTGAAAATAATATGTGATTGAGTTAGTTTGTAAATTATTACAAATTTTTTATAGAAATAAACCTATTATTATTATAAATTAAAAGTCTAAAACTAAAATATGTGATAAAATAATATCAATTATTTATTCCAAAAATTTTAAAATGGTTCTAAACCTTTTTGGTGGACGCCCATGGATATGAGTATATTTCTGTGTTGGATTGGTTCAAACCGACTGACTTTGGAAATGCTATGCAGATGAATTTTTTTGCGGTGCAGATTCATCTCCGCTCGCAAAACATCGTAATGACTGTCACTTTTATTGTCGTCAAATTAGTAAAACTAGTGGCGGAATAATGTTAAATAGGGTACAAAAGAGAACACTGGTTACTGGAATAGGGTGCATTCTCTCTTGAAAGTTGCTCATAAAGATACCTATAGGTTTAGATTTTAGGTACCTAATTATTTTTTTGCCATATTTTTAATAAATGTTGAGTCAAATAAATTCAATTTCTCTCTTTGCTCAAAGAATAATTGTCTTTTTGTAAATGTAAAAATAAATTCAAGGACCTCAATCAATATCAAATTGATTTTAAAATTAGCCTATATTTTATGAAGAATTTGACATGTATTTTGGTAACAACTTGTATATATTACTTTTATTAAATAATATTATTTTTAGTTGGTAGCGTTTGGAACCTAGTTTATAGTCAATTCATATTAAAATAGAATGTTTAAAGATAGTCGACACAACGCGCTATTCCTGTATAATAAAAAGGTCGTGTAATACTGAAGTTAAATTAATTTGACTTTATCCAAACGAGAGAGTGAATGACCGATTTCATTTTGATTTTTTTCAAATTTCTGAACACTTGTGACAACATGACCGTAGTAGGTATACATATATTTGTTGATTAGTTTTATATGTGGAGTTTTAAACTATTTTATTCTTTAATTCCATTTACTGAAAATATCTTAAAAATAAAATTCCGTATTTGAGAATAAAATTGTATGTCCTGAAGTACAGATGTACAGAACATAAATTATATCTATAAAAAATAATTGATATAATATTCACTAACAAAAATATAAAATGAATTTGCTTAAAATTAAAAAAAGATGTGCATGAAATTAATTTTTACGAAAATAACATTTATAGGCTCTAAAAAGGCACTTCCCAACTTGCTATTAATTAATTGACTAAGCCAACCCATTACAATGCTTTCAGGTAAAAATTATGATTTTGTAACAATGATAAAAAAATATTGTATTATTAATTTTGGTAGTACCTATTCATCATTGTCTGAGCATGAGCATGATATTTATAACTACTCAGTATATTATTAAATATTATTAAATTTCAGATGTTCTTATCTGGAATAGGTGTTGATATTTTTATTAGGGTGCATATTCTAATGAAATGATTAAAATAACATCTGATTGCTTTTTAATTTGTTGCTTTTTGTGATCATTAGCTTCAATTGATTTTTTTTTCTTGTTACAGACTTTAACGCCCTAGGGTGAGCATGATTCCCAAAGATCTTTAAAGGGAAGGGGAGTTAGGTCGCATGCTGTTTAAAAGGTATTTCAATTCTCTACAATCCCATTTATTTTTTAAATTTGACCGATTAGTGTCGGAGATGCGGGCTGTTAAAAATAAAATATACATTTTCTTTCTTTGTAATAATTTCAGCCTTGTATTTTTAAAAGTAGGCAGGTGATAAAAGGTACTTAAAGACATAAAAAATTATTACAGTTTAGGAATTATCAAGTACATAAATGATTTACTTGTTTACTGCTTATACTAGCTTTAAAAAATACTATGCTGAATAGATTACAAAGAAAGAAAATGTATGGTTTATTTTTAACAGCCCACATCTCCGCAATTAAGGGATCAAATTTAAAAAATAAAATATGGGAAGGATTAAAAGACTTTCAAAAAGGCGTGTCACCTAATCCCCCTTCCCTAGCTACTAAGACTTTTGGGGGGTCACCCCTCTAGGGGGATAAAATCTACAACAAGAAATTTATATAAAAATATGTCACTTTTTGTTTGAAAATCAACCTGTCTTGGCGTTTTTGCAGAATATCATTTTCCTGAGTTATTCGCTCTGTTTTGTTTCTATGGGCCACTCTGTATACGTATATGTATTTTATTAATTTATATATTTTCGGATATTTATTCATACTACTATTAGAAAAAGTTTATCGTAACATTAGAGATACAGTGGAGCACAATTATTGCAAATTATTACCACATAAATAAAGTATCGGGCGCCAACTCTTGGCTTTATTTCGTTTTTCAATTATCATGTGTTGATTGATTGTAAATTGGGTGTTAAAGGCGTAATTTCACCAGAAAATCATTTACTTCTATTTACTTTCTATATTTAACTAATAATCTAACATATTTGAATTTGCTATTGATGTAAAACATACATTTTAGTAGTTCTAAAATTCTATTCAATGTTAGAATTACCGCCACGAAAAATGTGAGTAATTAATAGTTTTAAAAATATAAAATATTCCCTAAACAAATTCTCATCACATTAAATATGTAAAACATTAAACAACAATAATAATAATACACAGTTCATATTCACCCTCCTTGCAAAATTAACTTTCCTTCTGACCTACTTTCCCAAAATAAACAACCACCCTAAAGCGAATCACCAAACTGATACGCAACACACTTCCACAAGGCGCAACCTAACCCTACCAAATTTTTCTGTTCGAGAACCGACACTTTCACCATATAGACTAACGTCCGAACTGCCATTCATGCTTGAGAAATACGCAGGAGTGTACAAATAGTAATTTCGGATGATAACAACTGAAAGCATTCCTCTTAGATGCCAGAACAAGCATATCGTAGTAGGCTTATGGTGCTATTTTAGAACTGTAGTGTATATTATTGGCCGCTAGCCAAGAACACGGTTAGTCAGAGGTACCAAAACCAATCAATTAATGACATGGGCTTCTAGGGGGCGAGCAAATGAAAGGCAACCTGTCAAATCTGACATAGATATTCAATACCAGTTATATAATATGCAATTTTAATAGTGAAATTATTCAAACTGAGTGATGCTTTGTGTATGCATAACATTTCAAGTTGTTATGATTTACCTTCCAAATCTAGATTGTTATGTTGATTCTTGCAACGATGTCCCACTAAAGGTTTCGATTTGTAATATTGGTATTGTGGGATCATAGTCACAATACATTTTGGTTACGATAAGAAAAGTACCTAACATCAATAGATTGACCATTTTAAGATAAATAGTTTTAACGCCTCTGACTTTACGTTAAAGCATGGCCAAAGATGTTTTTAAAAGATTTGATAAAAAGTGAATCATAATGAATCAAATAGTATCTAGATCAAATACTGGATGTAGTGAGAAACAAAAATATGTAGAAAACTTAAGTTTGTTTGTTTCTTTAAGTGCTGTATCTTCGACGAATGTTTGCTAACGTCAACAGTATTTAGATCCTGTTTATAGGTCTTTAGAATAGGGTATAGCTTTTGATGCCATCATGTGCGTAGTTTCTTTAGTCACAATTTATTCATTTCCTAGTTGCTCCCAGGTTGCCTTGTACAAAACGTACAATAAAACACTTATTGAAAATTGTAAATCCAAAAATATAATTTTAATGTTTTTTTTTTTTAATTTGAAAAGACAATTTTATGAAATAGAATAGAAAATAGAACGCAAAAACCCATCAAAATTATATTGTTGGATCTACAATTTGTCAATATTTTCGAATTTCAATATTTTTTTAATTTGATCAAACTTGGATTTAAGCTTTTTGGGCAATTCTGAATAACTTTCGTTAGTAAAATTTTTCTATAAAAAAATGCCTAATATGATTTCTTCATTTTTTCATTTATTTTGATATCGCAGGAGGCGAATGGTCTTTTTGCCATAAGTAGACCCCAATGTATTCTATCTTTCAGGCAAAATTTGGTTCAGATCGGTCCATAAATAAATATTTTATGGAGGTGGTAAGTCCTTAACGTGGACACACTGTATATACCAAGTGTACAGCAAAGTGAGGTCTCAAATGTCGAAAAAATGAATATCTTTACAATACTTTAACGTGGTAAAATCAAATTTGGTATACGATTTAGGTTCATTACGGGTCTTAATTAATGGTAAGTAAATTAATTAATTAATGAAAGCATTGCAAAGGGTTGATCGGGGTTATCTACCCCTAAAATTATATAGAACTTTTTTGTCCGCTGGCTATTCTTAAAATAATTAATTTCTTTTTATGGCGCAATTTCATTTTAACTTTTTTACTATAGTTAATTTTTAATTTAAAGAAAAACGGGATTAACTGAAGCACGGTGTGAATGGATATCAAAAATATAACAGTAGTCTATGAATCTATCTAATCATATACCTTAAATAATTTTTAATTTTATTTAATTTATTAAATATGTTTTATTGAAATGCCTATCAATCAATATTTCGAACAATGTCATTATTTTCATTTAAATATCTCGTTCACGTTTTTTTACAGTGGAAAATATGCCGATACTTTTTAAGGCTTCTTCTACAGAAATTTGAAAGATAGATTCATAGGCTGTTATTGAGTTTTTGCATTGATTAAGGAATGAACAAGATACGCAACTTCAATGGTAAAGTGCGAGGCCTTTTTTGGCAGCGAGATCTCGGCAAGTTGCGGGCATTCCTGTGATTTACGTAGTATGCTTTTGACAAACCTGTGCCGTGTCTGGTTTTATATCATTAATAATCTAGTGGTAATAAAAATTTAATGTCCAGATTAATTTTAGTTTAAAATTATTAACGTAGTATGTTCTCTCTGCCAGCTATTTCTCAACGTTTGTTTGACTTTTAACCGTCACATAATTTTAAACTAAAATCAATCTGAACATTCAATTTTTGTTTTCACTAGATTATAAATTATATAAAACCAGACAAGACACAGGTTTATCAAAAGCATACTACGTGAATCACAGGAATGCTCGCAACTTACCGGGATTCTCGCTGCCAAAATTAGCCTCGCACTTTACATTGAAGTCGCGTATCTTATTCATTCCTTAATCAATGGTTTTTGATAATTTTCTAATTAAAACTATTCACACCTTGCTTCAATTCGTCTCATTTTTATTATTTTTAGACAGACACGACTATGTATCGATGAGTACCTAATGAATTGCTACGGCCACCGACCGTTTCGCTCCCATCGATTCTTCGAAGCATCTATGGAGATCTTCTTTGTCCGCCGTAATTAAAAATAGCCTTTGGGTGAAATATATTTGAATAATCGAGCCAGGACTTCTATGATTAAGTTAAAAATATAAAAGTCAAACACTATCTATACATAATATTATACACACACGGAAGGACCAAAGACGTTCTCTTATATAGTTTTGAAACATGAATGTCATAAAATAAATAAAATAAAAAGTAGTAAACTGCAACGAGTTTTAAAGATTCGATTTCATTTCAATTTGTCTCCTGATTATTGCAATGAAGCACAAAAAATAATTATTGCTCCATATTTTGTATTCATAATACTTAGTTAGTTAAAGTATACATGATACATAATTGAAAATAGTATTCAAATTATTTTTGTTACTAACATACGCAGACTTTAAAACAATTTAATTATTTCTAGTATAAAGTAATGTTAAAATATTTCGGATATATGTATATACAGAGCCAGATAAATAAATAAATTTATTACTCATCTCTTACGTACATAATAAATTATAGGTATAATCTGAACGAAAATTAATCAACATTTGAAAATCATACTTACTTTTAGCTTTTATGCCAACGATAAAAATAATCTAAATATTATTAAAACATATTTACTACTAGTAGATCAGCTCGATATAAAAGTCTATCGCTCGTAAATTGATTCAGTTTCTATTTTTCAAACGAACGAATATACCAGAATCTGGTGAGGTGTTTCAAATAATTTATTTCACTCTGGTATTCCCTTGTCGATTTTAGCTTTGCATTGTGATAGTTGGATTCCTTTTATGAGTTATGCATGATTTTCCAAAAGTTAAAATAACGTCGACATGATGACAGAATTAAATTTTCAATATAAAGTAGCTTAAATAGGCTAACTATCCACTTTACTCTAATGTTCGAATGTTCGAAAGTTATTAGCGTTTTCGTTGACCCGTGTCGGATGGTTTCGTAAAATTTATGAAATTAAAAAGAGATGCAAGACTTGAAGATTTTGAAAAAAATGGCCGACGGTTTCTGATCGATAGACGTCAAAATCGTCCTTTTTCGTTCGCATCTCCTGAGCCGAAACAGCGGGACCGCGCAATTCACGATGTAATTTTAAGTCAGATCCTCTACCTTGGATTTCGTGCCAGATTGGCGGTCCGGCGATTTTTTGTCTGAAAATAGTGTTCGAAGTTTTCGTGTTTTTGTAATTTTTTCAATTTTGTGAAATCTCCAAGACACGTCTCTCTTCCTTTAAGATGGAGCGACGAAACATTTTTTTTTTTTTTTTGAAAACTTGATAAAATTTAGAAAATCGCTGTGTGAAATCATTTTTCTCGATTTTGCTTCCCAAGAAAGTTACGATTTTTTTAAGAGGCGATTTTTTCGGAATTTAGCGAATTTCCCGACACGTAGGTACCCTTTAGACTTAGAGGATTAGAACTCGGACGGGCAAGAAGATGTAAGCAATATTTTTTTGGCATTAATTCATGCTAATTAACAGGTTCGCGAAAGCTTAACGACCAACGACGAGAAAATATATATTTTTTAAATTATTTATTGCACGTTATAAACGCTCCTGACAACAAAAGGGTACAAAATGACTATATTGTCATATCCGAAAACGGTTTGGGACACTCCATGCACGACCTCAAACTTTGGCAGAAAAACATAGCTCAACCTTCATCACCGTATCTCCAAAAATAAACGAGACAAGGACAAGCAAAATGTGTCACATATTCTTGAGGCGTATATCTATAATATCTAAAAAGATTTATGGCTCTGCGATTCTTCGATCAAAAGATATATGAGTTGGAAGTTGATGCAAATTTTTCTTGGGTCACTTCAATTGATCGTTAGTGTATTTATACAATTAATAGTTGTAATTAATTAATTATTTTTGATGCTCCGGCCCAAACGACGCTTCAAATATATGTTGTGTTGTTAATAGATATGCTGAAATTTTAGGCTTGACGGTACTGTTGGATTAGTTACGAAAAGTTGTATTTAACTGAGGGGGTGGGGGTGTTGCAGGGTGATGCCATTTGAAAGAAAAAACTTTTGCAAGAAACTAATTTCGAAAGATTAGAATACACCTTATTATTAAATTTGTTGATTAAAAGTCAAATTTGTATCTTTCCATTATTTTTTATGTCATTTATGATGATTTAAAGTTAATCGCAGCACCCTAGATTCAAAACAGAACCTGATTCTAAAAAAATGAAGTAGGCGGAAAAACTCACCAAAATAATTCTCATCCCGAATTTTTTCAGGATTTTGAAAATGCAATAATATTTCCATTTCCATTTCCAGGGTGTTTCATTTAAAAAGAATTGGTGTCACTTCCGGCTAAACCGGAAGTCCGAAAAAATGTTCGAATACATCCAAATGTGACATTTTACGTCTATATATTAACTGCTACAGGCCAACAACATAGTTTAAATATAAAATATAAATTTTAAAATAAATACTGTTTGATTTGAGCTCCCTTAATATACAAGGCGATTGACTCGAAAAATTCAGTAGATTCAAGAGATTTTTGTTTTCCTTCTTTAATTAAACATAAGGAGTGAAAAAATATTTATTTTTTTTAAAAATAAATAGAACACCCTTCTGTGTTTATTGATTGATAGATTGATCCTCTGTGATTATTGATTGATATATTTAATAAAATTATTATTCAAATTGTGAATACGCTAAAATTATCAAGTGGCGAATTTAGGCCAGCGGTGATTCATTTTTAACAAAACCCATGGAATATCATGTCAGCTCCATTAAATGAATCTCCTCTATTTTTTAATTAAACATATATGTATATTTTTACGTTGGAAAAATGAACCCCTTAAAATATGTAAAAATATGTAGGCTGTTCCATAACAAAATGTAACTTATTTTCACCTCATGTATATAAACAAAGGAAACAAAGATTTCACGAATTTAATAGAAATTACATGAAATCTCTTTAAATAATGTTTTAGAATTTTTCATCATATCGACTGGTTTTTAATATCAAGTGATAAAATCGTACAATCCAAAATTAATCACCATTGATGACATTAGCATCTCTGTCCAATTGATTTTTCTATAAAGACAATTAATCCAACTGATATTAAAGAGTTTAGGTCCTCTCTGTCGAGGTCTCTGTATTCTGAACAATACAAACAGAAACTTGGCGAGTGGTTATTAATTTTTCAAGGTAGCCACGATCCTATGATTTAATTAGATGAAAATTCAGAGCACGTTACAAAAGCTCATATCTAGCATCAGAGAATGAAGGGATGAAGCAGCGGAAAAGATCGTCCAATTACTGGTTCTTATATTGTATCAATTATTCCCGTTTTTATTTTTTAGCGATTCTTCTAAATTTCACAGCGTGGGTTTAATGTGATTTTAAAAATGATTTTTGTAGCCTGCAGATTTGTACATTAGAGAAGTAATATAGAGAAGAGATATTAAATACAAAAGGAGTACACATTCTACCCCGGGTGAACCAGACGGTGCTCGCTCCGATAATTCCTATCCAATAAAAATATTGAGAATAGGAAACTGAAATTTAAAGAACTCACTATAGAACCAAAATTCAACTTATTTAATACGACAAACTTTTATATTTCAAATACAAGATTCACATTATCATATTTTTGAAAAGAAGAAATTCTGGATACGATACAACAATTTTGGTTATTACTTGACAAACATTTAAAGCTCTATTTATACACTTATTTTCCAACCCATGGCTGTGGAGTTCAAAAAATATTTTAGTTTGTTACATAAATTATTGGAAAAATAATAATTTTAAAGTATTCGTAATCATCACGTGACGATATTTCTTTGTACATTACTTAAAAAGAATCAAATCGTGACACACAATGCTAAAGTAGCTACTTTTTAACTTATTAAATAAATATATAGAAGTATAAAGTATAATAAAATTTTGCAGTTGAGGTTTCATTTCAGTTTAAACTATTTAGTTGGTTATTTCTTTATACTTAAACTTAATACATTTTTGATGAATTATTTAAGGTAATGACGGCTTTGCATATCCAATCACTTGTAAAATGTATAAGAAATGGAACGCTGTGAAATGTTAAAGAAATGATCGGGATGCGTTGAGATGGTATGTTATGCTATAATCTAAAACTGTTTGAGATTTGCTAGAAACAGCTATAAAAGTTACAAATGATGTGAAAGAAATTGCGTAAGATGTGTACGTAATGTGACGTATATACTATGAAATAAGTTGAAAGGTTTGGCAAATCACATAAACTGCGATGAAAAGATTATGTAATATAAATAAAATAGACTGTAAATGTTTTGAAATATTTATAGAATCGCATGAAAATTTTCTTTAAGTGCTACAAAACAGTTTCTGATTTATAAACTCGGTAATTACCCTACTTTATTTGATATAGTCATAAAAATCATCAGATTCTGCATTAAAAAAAATGTAATTTAAACATCACAAATTATACGATTGGTCTTGCCTCTAACAGATCACGTGATCGCTGCACATTCACAAATACAATAAAGATATTTTCTACACGTACTGAATACAATTTTTTTCTTTCGTAAAAATTTTATACCAGTAAAAATACTAACATTAATGTACATTGTATATTCCTCGTCTCTTATGTTATATATTGTTCAAAGTTTCTTTATTTTAAACAAATACATGACAATCTATCTGCAGAAATATATACTATTATTAATTAAACAACCGGTAAGTTAGTTGCTACTGGCATTTAAAATTTCAATCGTATAAACACCACGTGTTATTCTCTCTCTATTTTTCCTTGACTTTGTAGCTATTTATTTTCTTTCATTTAATGGTTAATTTCAAGATATACACGCGGAATAAAGTCATAAAATGTATATTAATTTCCTGCCAAAACACGCGTTTATTTTTAAATGGAGATACAGCAATCTAACTAGCTTTATGCTTTATTATTTTCGTTAGCGTCACTTTGAACTTGTAATCTAATAATTCTAATACCACCACAAACTTTCAGACGGGAACAATCGTAACTTTGAAAGTACAATTAAAATTATCCGAATACACAGAGATTAAAAAAATATACATTAATAAACCTTGTGACACCCTATACCCCGTCGTATGTTTATTAATCTCTTTCTATAGAATGAGAACATGCAAATTTGGCCTTTTGATGTGATCGTCCAGTTTTAAAATGGTAGGACTCAAAATACGTTGTGTTTGTAGTTAGATTATTTTTATAAAGTTTGATATTATTTAATTTCTTTGAACTGTTTTAATTTAATGGAGTTATTCACTAACAAACTTCAATCTCATATTTAATTTAATTTCTGAAAGAGAACGATTAATGAATGAATGTATACTCTCGAAATGGTTAAACTGATTCATTTTCATTCAGAGATAACTGTCATAAACGATTAATTGATATGCAAATGGCAAAACCTTGCCATACACGTTGGAGAAACCTCTCTTAAAATGTTTCGCTAGATGGCCAGTGTCTAGAGCAGCTGGTAAGTAGAACAAGCCTCGCTTTTTAATTATTGGGCTATCGTTGTCGACAGTCTCACTATGAAATGGTTACATAACACGTTGAGAAGGAACAATTATTGTTCCTTATTTATTGACATTGTGAGTACCCCTCCAACAGTAGGAAAACCAAGGTAAAACACTTATTGCCAATCGTAGCGTAGTTTTAGATAGGTGTATGCAGACGTGAAGTAACATAGTGAAAATGTACAATAACTATGCCCATAAATACATTAATCGGAGTGCCATCGAGATTACCCCTACAGGACGCTCGTAGTTAACACAAAGGATGAGTTAGCAACAACCAGATGGCATATTTTAAAAGCGCGCTTGAGGCTTGTAAAACCCGTCAAATCGCCCATCGACGTCGCGCGTCGGTGCATTCAAAGAATCATCCAAGTTAAAGGCGTTAAGGTTTGCATATCGGACCAGATGTTTACAATAAGTAGCAAATTCACTTTTAAATATGGGTTATATGAACAGAAATGAATATAAGATAGTACCACAGCGACGAAAAATTGATAGAGTTGTAATTTGTCATTTTTATTTCGAGGACATTAAATACGGAATAAAAGACAATACGGTGTGTCTCTGGACTACGGTGAAGTTCGAGTCTCTCTCTCTCTCTCTCCAGGGTTCCCTAACCGGCTCGTCGTTGGAACTTCTGTTTGATAGGGACGGCGTGACGTCAAGCAGGTCCAGCTACGTAGCTGCATACAATTTTTTTAAATCGTCACTGCTTGTCAAAACAGTACAAAAACCGTCTACCGATAATGTGCAATTAAAAACCGTTATTGGTTGAGTCGTTCGCGCAGCATCAGAAAATAAACATGTGGACTGGCAATGTGAGCAATCGTGAAAGTTCTTTGAGTTCCTGCAATACAAGTTAGTTTTAGGATTTGCAGAATTATCTTCAAATAAAGAAGACCGTGATGTACAAACAGTGTTGTATGATTCCAACAGGCATGGATACCATCGAATTATTTTTGTACAGTGCAATTATGGTTTGGATTAAACTTCCCTAGAGAAATTGATTGATAGACCACGAATTTCCAGATTTATGCCTTCCAGATTATTTCTTGTGTTGCGAGAAAAAAATCAGACAGCAAAATTCAGATAGCAAGTCGGATTGATATGAAAAATATCACCCACAACGTTGTAAATTAATTTATGATATGGCTTAGATATTGCTCGTAAATCAGTAAAAAAACTATTTACATGATTTTATAGGTATATTGGGTTTTTAACAACTCGACAATAATTTTGTGAGTAACCTTGTGTAGCATAATAAATAATATAGTTTTAGGCACATAATTAAACTCCACGAGAGCAGCTGAAGAAAAAAATGTTCTTGCCTACTCAACGACAATCCTTTTTACATACAGCTTAAAGTACAGCTTTGGTGCGAAGTAAAATGCCCGTTGATTATTGGAGTTGGAAAGCTGAATGAACATATCGATTCTTTTGTTTCATAAAATAAAACTTCTGCACTTGAATACCTTCTGGATCTGATATTCTCTAATTCCGTTAAGAGCTGTAATCAAGACGGAACGCAAAAAACCCCAACTGAAATATTTAACTAATCGTAGTTCTTGTCAACGTATGCCCCTACGACAAAGATTAATGTTAGAGTTCCCTCTGTGGAGTGATTATATGACGGCGATGAAGTAATGATTATGATCATGTTTTTGCAGATGTTATTTTTAATAACACATAATAAAATAAAAAACAAAAAAGATTATATTGCATTTTAGGCTTCGTTTAATTTAGAAACACTTTGTATGATACTGAGTAATGCTTTATCATCATTATTAAGGTATATATTTAAAATTTGTTATGATCAAATTGTTGTGCGTTTCATTTTCAGAAGGATGGTTGTGATGCAGATGTAGTGATGATGAAAACATGTTGAGAATCACTGATGTGAAGTGAGGAGTCTTAATAAAACAGATGTCTGACACGTGGTCTAAAATTAGAGCAACAATCGTGTGTAAATCAATGCAAATAAATATTTCCACATTTTGTTCGTTTCCGATGAAATTTAAGGCACAGATTCTGTTTATAAGAGAACAGTAGAATAATATAAACATAAATAATTCTTCATGAAACTCATTTATCTTCCCGATTTTCTAGTTCGCTAAATATAAACATTTTGGTACTTTGTGTTCTGCTTTTTCAGTATTCCGTAATACCCTTCGGGTTACTTGCTCAGTAAATAAATCAAATAAAATTTCATTTTGCTCGTGGGCCCAAGACATGCTACGTTTTTACCATTTATCACTTTTGTGAAGATTGTTAACGTCGAAAATTCCTAAATCGATATTTTATTAAAATATGACGTTTTAGACTGGAGAGAAAATTCAGCAAACGGTTATAAATATGTCGTTGTTATGTTAAGGGAGAAATTTAGAGTTCTTTTGTAACGTAAAGCTTGCCATATGTGATATGTGGCGAGTAACAGTGAGCAATCAAAATCACGCATCCGGTATGTGTCTTCAAGTCACTGACAAAAATATTAAAAATTGTCTGTGTATATTCCAAGGAATTAATTGAAGATGCATACTCTAGTAGTTATATCGAATATCAATCAATTTAAATCAAGCAGTTATTAGTTAGGTCAGGGTCAAAGTACATCAATTTAGTTATTGAGGGAAAGATTAACCACAATGGAATGTTAAGAGTAAAACTTTTCATTCATTCTACACATAACTAAACAATTTTGGAAAGGCTCTCTTTTTGGACGACTGTGAATAAACCACGGTGTAAGACAATTAGGTGGTGAAACGCCTCAATGTATCGTATGGTTAGAGTGTCGCCAAACTGTTAACGCAAGAGACGCGAAATCGTAAGACAAAGAGAGAGAGTCGGTGGCCGCGAGGGCCGCGCGGGCTGCGCCTCGCATCGTCCGTAGTTAATTTCCACTTCATTTTACCAGGTCGAAAAATATACCATTCGATGCAGAAAAATATGTAGAACACGATTGTTGAAAAATTATGTGTCTAAATTGTCGGCTACTGTGCAAAAAAAAATAAAAACCATAAATGAAATTGGACGCCGGCACGTTTAACTCGAAACGCTGCTAAAACCGTTCAAGTTATGAAAAAAATTAACATAAACAATTTTATAGAGAACTAAATTTCCTATAAAAAAGTCAGTGGTGGCATTAGTCTATCTTTAATAGTTTTGGTGTGAAGGCGCCTCAAATTCGCGCGCTGATCTTTTGTTAAATTAAACTTATCGTTTTCCAGCGCACAACTTTCAGCCACCCTCACGCCCACGGTGTAAGAATTGTCTTACACCGTGCTCACGCCTAAAATATTTAAGATAGACATATGCCGTCACTGACTTTTTTATAGGAAATTTAGTTCTCTATAAAATTGTTTATGTTAATTTTTTTCATAACTCGAACGGTTTTAGCAGCGTTTCGAGTTAAACGTGCCGGCGTTCAATTTCATTTATGGTTTTTATTTTTTTTTGCACAGTAGCCGACAATTTAGACAAATAATTTTTCAACAATCGTGTTCTACATATTTTTCTGCATCGAATGGTATATTTTACGACCTGGTAAAATGAAGTGGAAATTAACTAGGGACGATGCGGGGCGCAGCCCGCGCGGCCCTCGCGGCCACCCACACTCTCTCTTTGTCTTACGATTTCGCGTCTCTTGCGTTAACAGTTTGGAGACATTCTAATTGAGGCGTTTCATCACCTAATTGTCTTACACCATGGAATAAACATAGACATAGATATTGGGACAATGGGAGAATTTACATGTCTATCGAGAAGGTCATTACAAATGAGGCTTGCGGAGGAGGGAATGTGATGCTTGATGAACACAATTTGCATTTTATATGACTTCCTCATTATGGTGTACCGATATGTGGATTTCAATGAGATGCAATTAAAACGTAACCAAGAATTATGTTTTAAGGCATGCTAATTTTAGTGTAAAATTGTATTTATTGTCCTCGTATAGATTTATATTGAAGCCTACAACACGGAATCATTTGGTATTCTTTAAAATAATTCATAACGGTTTGATCGACAGTTGATTTTGAATACGGTAGAGACGGCAAAAAAAAATTATGGGGCAAAGATAATCGAAGGAGGAAATATAGAAATATAGAAAGAAGTTGAAACGCCTTATAAAATGAAATTTAACTACTTTGCTGATTTTTTCACTATTAACATGTTCCACATTTGGAGTATATTAGAAAAATAAAAGTAACATAGATGAACTGTAGAGCAGAAGTTTAGCACTCACTTCAATGGCCCGTAATTGAACTCCTTAGCATTTTGTTAACTTTAAAAGGAAAGTCATGTTGTCATATTATACTGTTTTATACGATTTATCTCGAGACTTATCTCTAACAATTTAATAAATTATGTGTAAAGTGTACGATTATTGATCGCCCAGGTCAATTTTTTTTGGTCGAAAAGTAAAAAAAGTATTCCTTCACGGTCAGAAATCCAAGGATCCTTACTAATATATGATGTATAGCAGTCTGTAGTATGTATTCCATACGGAACAACAACATTAAATTAAAATACATAATCGTTACCTGTTGTTGTTACCTTTAGTTATAATGGGAGTTGTTCACTTTAAGACTAATATTCCGGTGTCAATATCAATACACTGAGAAGCCACATTACGACAATTCAACAGGGCAATGAAGAGCAGACTAAGTGCATGCAAGATGTAACCGAGTAGAATTTAAAAATATTTCTGTTAAAAATTTTCAGAAAAATAAACACGTTCACTTTTTTAATGACTTGCGATTAATAATGAAGTGTTAAAAGATTATAACGACCCATTAATTTTTGATCGTACAAATGTTGCTTTTTCTATTTTTATACCAGTTCAATTCTAAAAATATTATAATAGAAAAAGGAATTGGAGGTTTAGATCTTTCAAGATCTTATATAAACAGCTAACAAGTAAATCATTGTAGATATAAATACATTGTATCAGATTCCATTGAAATTGAAATAGATAGATGATTTAATAGTGTAGGTACATGTTTAATAGCTGAGACATGTAAAAATTGTAATAACTTCTAAATTAAGCAATATGGTTTAACTATATACATATAGTCTTCAATAGTTCAATAGCAGTAGTTTTATTTATTTTCATATATCCGAAAAACTTCAAAAAACCATTAATTTTTCAGGACCTGAAATTTGAAATATCTACAAGGATCTCTAATGATGATACTTAGGTTGCTGATGATCTGTCAATAACGATGTTATGATGGCAAAATGTTTGCGCCACAGCCGATATTTACAATTACTGTATAAATCCACAGGAAAATACAATATACTCTTCTACAAAGAGTATAAATACTTTGAATTTATCAGTTGGGTATGCCACGTAAATAAATTTACGTTAGTTAATATGTTGAATCACCATAGGAACTCCAAACATTTTACATCAACTAATTCAACTAATGAAATATATTTACAATTATTTATACTGGAATTTGTGTTTAATTAAACTGTTTGCTGTACTAAATTTAACGCAAATAGAAATAAATCTCGATAAAATGCTGATTTATCCATATACCGTATCCAACGTGGAATTAATTTCGGTTATTAAAATATTTGAAGAGGCTTTGTGTAGCTTTTTAACTGGGTCAAACAGATACAAAATATTATAGGATACCTGGGCGAGGCATGTTTTTTTACAAAAAGCAAAACATTTTATCTTAGGGCTTGCTTTAAAAAAGTGATGATTTAGCTAGCGAGAAAGTATTAAGAAATATTAAGACATTGTTTGTTGGTTGGTCAGCCAGCGTATAAAGTCGATGCGGATTTAATTTCTCACGAACTTCGCAGGCTTTACGGATTCTATACTTAATAAAATAATGAAGGATACATTCGAATGGATATGTCTCTCTTTGAAAATGGACCGAACTAAAGTATATGCCCAATTAAACCAATAATTTCAACACATTTAAACATAAGTAGAATAAATAGGAATGCAGTGAGTCTAAAATTGATTATTTTTTCGCAGAATTTAACTGTTTTCCCACCTCTCTAAATCCGAAAAAGGGTTTTTTAGAAAAACTTGTCTGTCTGTTTGTATACTCGATAATTTGAATGGCTTTTGTAATACTTTCCATGAAATTTCGTGTGGCATGATTTGATAATTAAAAAAAAATAAAGACGTACAGTGTTGTATAGTCTTTATATTCCCAATTGAAACAGTCAGTCTAATGAGTTTATACCAGGTACATTTCATTACAAAGCCTGTCTGCGCTGTAACAACATCGAAATCGTGTTTGAATATAAAATACGCTACCTGTATGTATACTGCAGTCGATCACATGAGTAACCGGCATACATAAGACGATATTTACTGATGCTTTCATTGACCTAGCATAGAACGCAGCATAGAACATTTACGGGTCGCCTTATATATGAACGGTGTACAGTGCAGTGTTATTTTAAAATATTTGAGGGAACTACGGTTTGTGCAATAAATCCTAAATTGAATTATGTTCTGTAAGCTATTGTGATATTATTTATTTTCTTAGGTGGTTCTAGCAATTCTAGTAGTAGTAAAGAAATATTCAATTTATTCAAAAAATTTAAAAATTATTCTTAAACTTGTTCGGTCGGCGCTCATGGTCATGATTCCCTATACATTAGTTTGTTTATGTTTCAAATGGAAATAGAAAGAGTGTACACCAGATTTTTACTCTAATTATTATACAGTGTGATCCATTTTGAATGGAAACACCCCAGTAAAAAATGTGTTCATTATCCAATTTTTACGGGACATTTTTAATAAATAGATCATCGAAAACTTTACTTTATGGCAAAAATTAAGAGATATTAATTTCAATTTTCAAGACCTACTATAATTTTTTATCGATGTTAAAAATGTACAAATTTCATCTAACTATATACTAAACATCTCAAATGGGTAAATCCACAATTTCGTGAAAAAATATTGAATAATGTCAGATTTATGACGAAACTAATGGAGGTAAACAACCACGTTGTTGCTAAGCAACCATCGAGAACGAGTTCGGGAAAGTTACTTTTCCGGCCTAGGGCGGGAAAATCACTTCCAGGACTCATTTATAATTTAAATTCATTCATTTATAATAATATTGATTGCGATTTCAGAAAAAATAGTACGTGAACTCTCGTAGTAAAAGCATATTCCCGGACTCAGCGTCTTCACGCTAGGTTTTTACTATTAGGTACACAATATACTATTCTGTTAATGTTATAAATTGAAAAAATTTCCAAAAATGATAGTCAATTTCAAAGAAAATTTACTTTAAATCGGATCTTTTTACAGAGACTGTAAATGCATCGCATCGCGGTTATGTGAGAACACGGCTAGCCACTGCATATCTGTCACAAGTTCCAATCTCAGCTACGGCTGATGGCAATGTCGTATGGAAAGATTGTGTTGCATGTCTCCTGGTAAACTCTGTCATGACGTTAATATAAATATGATGAATACAAATCTTTGTGAGATGCTATCTAAGTTACTTAGATTCACTAATGAATGAATGAAATTTATAACTGTATTATGATTTTCTCACGTCATCATTCAGCAAGAATTTATCAGTTGTAACATGTTATGATTAAAATAATTATAATCAGTGCAAACAATTCAGTTACACACACATAAAATATTTAAATAAAGAATTAGTCAACGTAAAGATTTGCCATCAATAAAATGTATCTAAAAAGTTATACAATGTGAATGTGTTTATATACTTAAAAGTACATAGTACGTACTTTCATTCGATTGCGAAAGAGGAGGTAATCTACATCTATTTACATACAAAAACAATTTTTTACATTTTGTAAAATACCTACACAATGAAAGAGATTTGCTTTTGATTTTTTTGTTTCTATAAACAAAAATTTTGTATATAAGATGCTCTTAAGGATTATTTCTGAAAATGCACCGAATAGTTGTGAATTAGTTTACAATTTGTTAGTTTTTAGAAATCTGTCAGATAATAGTCAATTTTCGATGGGTGCAGAGTTTCAAATAATTTGAACGGCAGCTTATTTTGTATATATAGAATTCTGTATTTTTTATCGAAATTTGACAGACCATTAACTCTAATTTAGTAACTTACAAATTCTTCACCCATTGAATTTTTGTTCCTAGCATCTGATAGAATTAAAAAACTATGGGAATTATAGGAAATATCTTTCTGAAAGGCTTTGTTCTTGAGAAAATTCTAAGAGTTAGAAAATTTTATAATATAACTAAGAAAAACGTTAAAGGTATCTAGCAAGACCACGACAGACAGTACCTATCGACGAATAAATTCACAGCTATTCTAATATAATAAAATATAACACGAATAGCCCGTATTAAGTAGGTACTATATCTGTAAAAAGAATAAGTAAACATAAATTTTATTTTAATATCACAACAAAAAAATATTATTCATAAACGCATTTAGCTATAACTATAAAGTGGCATAATAAAAAATAAAACAGTACCTTGGTACGACTGCGCACTGCTCAGTTCTTCGGTAATAGTTGCCAAACCTTCAGTTATTATATGCTCCCTTTCTTCCTCACTGTCAGAAGAATCACTATCACTAGTATCATCACTGTCGGTAATATCGCTGTTCGAGTTTTCTTGCTGGTTTAACTCGTCGTGGTTGAAGGACCCGTTAATTTCCACGCCATGGAAATCGCACTGGTTTTGATTATCCGTTTTGGCGTTATCTCGGCTCCTCTTCAGCGAGTCGGTTAGACAGATTTTCTGTACGTCTTCAGCTACGCTGTTGAAATCTTTCACAACCGATTCAAAGCTAATCTGGTCATCCAAACAATTACTATTTTTAGAGTCGGAACTGGAGCAAGTCGTTTTATTCTCATCTGGCATGTTGTGCTCTGTTTGCGACGAAGGGCCCCTTTTTCCAAGCGGAAAGGTTTTACTTGCGGAAAATTGCCTTGTTCCGTTCACATTTTGTTTTTCGAGCACTGCCACCACAGCAGCGACCACGGCGCCGCCTTTGCAGTCCTCACGCATCGCGTGGTTATTTTTAAATCTCTTCCGTGCGAGTTCGATGAATGCTTTCTTGTAGATTTATTACTAAAACGGAGATGCTATTAGGTTTCCTGGTGAAATGTCTAAATTTAAATGTTTGTAGACGGTGTGAACAATTAAAAATGTATTTAGAGGTGCCATTGTGAGACACATTCCACACATTCTTGCCTAATGTCTATACAGGGTGTCCAGTCTAGTTTCATATGACGTTCACTTAATATCGAAAAATATATTACGTATTTGTATTTAAAAAAAAAAATTCTGAAATTTTGGAAATCGATTATGTATTGAAAAATAATTATGCTTTGCTCTATAAATTATTTTCTTGAGGGTTCGATTTCAAGATACAGACCGTAAATTTCTTAAACGAATTTTGACTTGACAATATATTCTACAAACCTGTAGATACTAAAGATAAAAATAACAAATTTATTTAGAAAGAAGACTATAACTATGACTTTGGTCAATTATGTTTTAAGAATTGTTGGATATTTTGGACTCAATGACGTCACTGATGTTAGTGCCATCTACACTTGTTATCTTTTCATTTTTTTTCGCAAAAACTTAGGTTTTAAGGGTTGCTTCGGTAATTTGGAAGTCGTTTTTTTTATTTGAAAGGTATCATTTTGAGTAGAGCTAATAGTGAGGGAGGGTTAAGGTGCATTTACAGCTACCGAACGAAGACGAATGAACATTGGGCGAATGGCCGAATTCACATGCTGTAAACAGTTTACAGCATGCGAATTCGGCCATTCGCCCAATGTTCATTCGTCTTCGTTCGGTAGCTGTAAATGCACCTATGCAGAAGCCAGTAAAAAAACGATAGTAGAACTAGGGATTGAACTACCCATGGCCTTTCTAACCGCAAAACTCTGAAGGACATAGATCCTAAAAATAAAGCCCTAAATAATTTAAGAAAAACATGTACTCTGCCTCACTACGCTAATTAATCAATGAATAATAAACAACTGCCTTTTGTTTTATTCGTATGTTCTAAATAAGAACGGAAACAATAAAACTGAAAGTCTTGGATATGCTGTACCGCAAACATCATGCAATATGATGTGTTGTTGGGTAAAGTTACTGACAAAGCATTTTGCACATCATTCTTAATTACAAGTTTCATTATACGCCCATTAAAACAGATTTTAAATTTTATAAATATCCAATTAACTCCAAACCTACACACCTACTCAGCGCACGATAAGCGGAATGCCTATTTTGGTTTTCTATTCTATAACACTAAAAGCATAAATAATCACAATCAATAATTTATAAATGACTTTGTTTAGGCTTCATACAAGCATAATAATAACAAACATATCCAAATTGATATACTTATATTGATGTTTCATCTCTAAACATGCTATTATTAAATTCATTGGACTATCTTTAATACATTATGAATATTGGATTAAAAATTATAAAATTCAAAACGTCGAAAAACAAATTATTAAAAATTTTTTTTTAACTCACCAACAAATTCATTCATTATGGTCACCAATTAAAAAACGAAGTCCACAAGAAGATGTATATATTCTTTCGCTCTTACAAGCTCTTCAGGTGGACGATTAATCTCGCAAAACAAAGTTATTTCCTTGAATTTACATTTTACAATTAATAAACTGTCATGTAACCATAAGAAACAAATTTCTATAATTAATGCCGCCTACATTTTCATGCTTCCTTATAAAATAATGCATATCAAGCAAAGAAAGAGAATTGTAAAACAACCAATAATATTATACTTAGAGATTTCAATTCTAGGTTTTCTATAAAGACATTTAGTTTACATGCATTTCCAAGCACATTGGTGAATATACAATAACTAGGGCTTCGATAATTTTCTCTCCATCTATGTCAGAAATACCGAGAAATAAATTTAACATTTGCCTACATTTTGCTTCACGTAAACAGCAATATCAAAATGTCACGAAACAGCAGGCAATGTTTATGATTTTATGTGAAATTTCAAAACAATTATGCACATGGCACATGGACTGATTCTTTGGAAACAGTGATATAGCCGCAATTAAAATCGATGATCAGTTCGTTAACTTAGTCAGAAACAAACATTATTTGAGGTCAGAAGGAAAAGAAAAGGGAAATAATTGAAAAGATGCGAAATATTTTAAGTAAATGTAAACCTTTTATATTTAATATTTAATAATAATAATAATAAATGTCTGAATCTGGACATATTGGCATACAAATAAAAATTAATATTAGACATTGTATATTGGAAAATCAATCAGAGTCAAAACTAAGAAGTGTTGAATTATATAAATTCTTAGCATTTTCACATCTTCTGTGTCTAATGGATACTTCCGAAGCCAAACCTCTTTCTCACACACACACACTATAATAATTTCTATTATAAACGCAAACGGTATAATCAAAATAAAACGTTCATTTTTGTTTCAAAATGAAAGAACTTTACCTTTTTATATTGACTTTCCAAGTTTCTTAAAGAAATTACTCACTTTCAGGATACACCAAGTGATATTTCTTTGAAATGAAACGCATCAATAAGGCAATATTTCACTGGAACTATATTCGAAATATTAATAGGCTCAAAAAATACAAAGAACAAATTTCCAACCAAAAAAATCTTTTATCCATACAATGGATAAAGCATTACAGCGATAAAAGTCATTCTGTTCTACTTGTACACTGTACGTAACGTCACAGAGTAATTTATGATTCTCAGACAAGGCAGGGATCGTGCAACGTCCAGCGTAACTGCCAAAGATTGTACATTATGTTTCCTGTCAACCCCATCGTATATCAGTAACATATAGAGTCGCCCAATGAAACGATTAGGCTTTGCTATCTGGAAAGCCGTGAAACCATCATACTACTGAGTATTGAGTTAATCTTGTTGGAAGTAAAGATAGATCTCTACCAAATTATAATCATTTTCCAAAGCTTCGGAATTAATGCATTGACACAATCTTCTAGAAGTTCCCTGTAAATCTTGTTAAATTGCTGGGAATGATAAATCGACCAATAATTTGATGTCTTAGAATACAAACTAGACATTAAGTTTTTGGGGTCGTTGCCGCCGAGTGTAACGCTCTTTAAACATGTGAATTATTACTCCAATAGCGCCAGTAATAATTACATAGTTTGAAATGTTGCGTTGTTCAATTTGGGAATAGAACAGATTAGGAAATTAGAAAGCAGTGATGAAAAAATGACAGGAAATTTATAGTTACCAATATCTGATACAAACAGTTCCATCGGGATTTTTCAAGAATAAAAATGAAATAAAAATAAAAGAAACTAAAAATTATTTATTATTATTTACTTCAATACCTATAAAAATATTCCCTCTTCACTATTAAAGAGAAAACAGTTTTAAATGATGTCATAAATTGCTATATTAATTTTTTATTATTATTTTAATTAAATAAAGACAGAAAACCGACTATTTTATTTTTCAATCTTGCATGAAAATTGTAATTATTGTAAATACAAAATTCTTATTATACCAACGTTATCTTTAACAATGACTGTTTTTTGACCTTTATATAATTTTTATCACTGACAGTAATTTCAGCATCAATGGTTAGAACTGTTTTATTTTTATAATGCTGTATACTAACACATGTTCAGTGATTTATTTCGAATCTCTTTAAAAGATAGTTCAATGCTAACGTTAACACATATATCATAAAATGTGTGTGTATTCTTCCAAATCTTAAAAGAAAACATAAAAGCATTAAATGCACATGAGTCAGGTTTAAAATTAGAACAACCAATTCTGGATATATGCGGTGCCCTAACTTCATTTGAGAAAAATATTCTCGTTAATATGAAGGAACAAGAAATAAAATAAAGTCATATACAGGGTATTCCAAAATTATTAGGCCAAACTATTATTGCATGTAGAGGGGCTAAAAACAAAACGAAAATTATCTATAAACATTTGGTCAATAGTGCATATTAAAGAAGTTGTAACCTTCCAAAGATGAAGAAAATCAATTATTTTTATGCTGTAACCGAGGCTGTAACTCAGAATCCAAAAAAATCCATCAAAATTCAGATGTTACTTTTTATTTAGGTTTTCAACCGTGTCCAACATTCAATTTTGAAAGAACTGCTCAGGAGCGGCGCGTTTGGGGCTTAAGTTAGGTATATTAATAAATATTTTTGAATCTGTTGGCACTATTAAAAGTTTAAGTTTAAAATTTGATTTTTCAATCATTATTACACAAAATGATACAAATTTGATTGATTGAAACCTACTATAATTATTATTATAATATTATTCTGGTACATTACATTACATTTGAAGTGCAATTAAAATTTAAAAGTGGATTTTCTCGAAAACGGCGCATCCTATCAAAATGTGAAAGGTATACCATTTTTCTGTAATAATGATTGAAAAATCAAATTTTAAAGTAAAACTTTTAATAACGCGAACGGATTCAAAAATATTTATTAATATACCTAACCTAAATTTCATACGCGCCGCTCCTGAACAGTTTTATCAAAAATGAATTTAGGATATGGTCGAGAACCTAAATAAAAGGTAACGTCTAAATTTTGATGTACCTACCTTTTTCGGATACTGAGTTGGTTCTCTTCATCTTTGGAAGGTCATAACTGCTTTAATATGCAGTATTGACCAAATATGTATAGAACATTTTCGTTTTGTTTTGAGCCCCTCTACATGCTGTAAGAGTTTTGGCCGCATAATTTTGGAACACCCGTATATGGATGCAAATAAAGATCATTTTCCGGAGAAAAATATATAAAAAATTTCTTTATAATATATATCAATTATTATTAATAAAAAAACAGCTATATTTGATTAAAAACATACATGCCATGAATACCTTAGCAAACCTGTGTATGTTTCATAAGTTGACAAATCAACAATTACGTTATATATTACCAATAAAATGTATATTCACTGTACGAGATATTCATATTATACAGAAGTACATCGTTATTAACAAAAATGAAAATTATAATAAAATTCTCTACAACGTTAAAGAAATATTTAAATAGGTAACATAATACCTATTTAATATGAAATATATAATGCACTAAATACCTAAATGATGTAATTGTCTGGCATACATTATCATGTCATAAATGCTTACTAATTGGGTATTTATATTTACATTATTGAATACGAATATTCTTTAAGGAGTTCAGAAGGTAGGTAATATGTATATATTTTATTTTTCCAAACAACAATTAGATTTTTGTATACTACTAAGGCATACAAAATGTAAACAAGTATAGCAATATATCTAAATTTTCTTGAAGATGGTTAATAATAAGTAAGCCGAACCGTCAGAAAAATTATTTATTTATTTATGTGACTAAGAATTCTAGTTTACACATTAAATTAATTGACATCAACGGCCAAGAAAAAAAATCAGTATATATTAATTTTAAAACACATGAAATATGAAATCTTGACCAAAGTTTACATTTGGTAATTATTCATGTAATAAATGTAGTATCTGTGACTCATATCTAATTTATCGGTGCAGGTTCTCGTGAGATAGCCTGATCCATAACGGCTAGGGGAAAGTCGAAAACGCTTCTCAAGACAGCAGTTTTTGTAATAAATATGGGTATAGCTTTATTTATACGTTTTACTCATGCACGTAATCACTCGAAAAGTGGTAAATACAAAATAATGTTATATGACTTGTTAAAATGACGCGTTCATACTTGCGAATGACGGTTCCAACTTTGTTTATCAATTATGTCACATAAAACGTTAATAAGTGTGAATGTTGCGTTACGTCTTCGCTCGTAAATAAATCAATAATTTTGTATAAGAAAGTTAAGCTAGCATTATTTAACTTTATCATATGACATGTAATAAATCTGGATGCGATATTAAGTATCAAAATTGTCACAACCAAAGAAATTCTATAATAACGATGTGGTAATATTTTTATTGGTATCGACAAACGTTTCATCACAATCAAAAACAAAATGGTTAATTACATGGTGGTAATAGATCCTAATAACCATGTAATATTTCAAACAGTTTTGTAAGCGATAAACAACCCCCCGAGAATAAATTCATTCGCACCTCATAAGACTTTCTATTTCGAGCATGATCTTTAATGAAAGATAAGAAAAGCCTCGGTATACAACTGACATGCTATTAGAAAGGCTTTTAATAATCGAGTGATGATTGATAATCAACATGATCTCCCCCTTTCTATGCCGATGGAAGAACATGTGCACTTGAAAGCAAAATAAATGCCTGGTAGAAATGCACCTCCGACCTCCGACAGAATATAAAAAATAAATATATACAGGATGAATTGTATAGTTTGTTGATTTTTACTATTCTCAGTAAAAATAAAAGATAAAGCTTCAAATACTTTATAAAACAATATTTTATTAGCGCTTGGAAATTATTTTAAATTATGTGTAATATTTTAAGTTTTCTGTCGCTTACGAACAAAGTAATACATAACATATATAAAGTTTTAAAAATGCTACCTCAATTTTAAACGACATATCTAGAACAATCTTCAGCTGATTTTTGTTGAATCATAAAACTAGCAAATTAAGTAGTAAAATATACCTATATGTTATTATTGAGCTGGATATTGAAATACACTGACGATCAATTGAAGTGACCCAAGAAAAATTTGCATCAACTTCCAACTCATAGGTATATCTTTTGATGCAAGAATCGCAGAGCCATAAATCTTTTTAGGTATTATAGATATACGCCTTAAGAATATGTGACACATTTTGCTTGTCCTTGTCTCGTTTATTTATGGAGATACGGTGATGAACGTTGAGCTATGTTTTTCTGCCAAAATTTGAAGTCGTGCATGGAGTGTCCCAAACCGTTTTCGGATATCACAATATAGTCATTTTGTACCCTCATTCATTGCGTTCATTTTCATTTTTGATTGATTGTGCTAACTTAATTGTTGTTGATTTTTTGAGAATTTTTATACAAGACATTTTTTGACTTTAAATGCTTACTTTGTTTAAAGTTTACAATTAAATCTTACACGTACATAATATACAAATAAAAATTCTTAACATTAAATGTCAAGTTGGTCCACCTCTTGCTCCCATAACAGCTTGATACCGTCTGGGCATACTGACAATGCAATTATCTATAATTGGCTGATCAGCAAGAGGCCATTCCTCTGAAACCACAACAGCATGTTCTTCCAAATTGATAGCTGGTACCATTCGTTTGCGAAGGCTTCTTTTAAGTATGCCCCAGACATGCTCGATTGGGTTAAGATTCGGCGAGCAGGAAGGCCATACCATTCTTGTGATATGTTCTTCGAAAAAATTGTTTACTACTCGAGCACGATGTGGTCTTGCATATAGAAATTCAGGGTCTCTTTGATTCGCAAAAGGCAATACAATAGGTCGCAAAATTTGATGGAGGTACATATCCCGCGCTTTCACATTTTCATTTGCAAAAACTACCAATTCAGTTCTCCCCCCGTGTCAAAAAGTCAAAAAATGTACTGTTGTATAGAAAATCAACAACAATTAAGTTAGCACAATCAATCAAAAATGAAAATGAACGCAATGAATGAGAGTACAAAATGACTATATTGTGATATCCGAAAACGGTTTGGGACACTCCATGCACGACCTCAAACTTTGGCAGAAAAACATAGCTCAACGTTCATTACCGTATCTCCAAAAATAAACGAGACATGGACAAGCAAAATGTGTCACATATTCTTGAGGCGTATATCTATAATACCTAAAAAGATTTATGACTCTGCGATTCTTGTATCAAGAGATATATGAGTTGGAAGTTGATGCAAATTTTTTTTGGGTCACTTCAATTGATCGTCAGTGTATATTTCAGAGCATATTTGAGTCGTCAACTTTAGAAAAGGAAGGTACACTTTCAACATTGGAAATGTTTTTGGTTTCGCAGTTTCATGTTGCATATTATAAAGCATGACGTAGGCAGAATGACGTTTCAGAATGATAGACGTCAAAGTTACACTTTTTCGTTCACTCCTCCTGAGCCTAAAATCAGAGCAGGACCCTGCAATTCACGATGCAGTTCTAAGTCAAGTTCGACCCTCTACCTTGGATTTCTTACCAGAACATAATAGTGTTTGAAGTTTTCGAGTTGTACAAAGACAGGGGTGATTTGAAATGAAGCAAAATAATATGTATGTTCGACTCCTCTCTCAATGCCTCATCCAACGACATGTTACAAGGTTACTACAGTACAGGCAAAATGTACCGAAATTCATAAAATAACCAAGAAAATTGCAAAGTCTTTGTAACTCTATACTTATATATTATTTAGGTATGTAATATTGAAGGTGGATTTTTATTTATTTTTTTTTAATTTATTTTTTTTCCAATTCAATTCAATTTATTAATCTTCAAAAATGTACAATACAGTAAATTGTGTAAATTAAGATAATGTACATTTAGGTACATATGCAATAAGTAAGAGAAAATCTAGCCTGCAGATCAACCACCTAGGCATAAACAGCCTGTTTGTGTTTTACAGCAGACCAAATTCACCCTTCTCTTAAATAAAAAAGAAAATTATTCTAAACAAAATTACAATTAAAATAAAATTAGAATAGGAATATTGCATCGAGTTATAAGGCAGACAAATAAAACTTATGAAGACATTAAGTGCGAAGTATTATAACTACGTGAAAAACAAATTTAGGCGAAATTCAGTAATCGTAGGAGGGCCTCAAGAAAAGTTTTTGTCAAATGACATAAACGAAATCTGATTGATTTCAATGTTGATAAAAATTCTTTAAAATAAAGGATTCTCTGTAAAACAACTTGTAGATGTGGATTCACCTACTGTTAAAACAGCAATTGAAATATCAAATAATGGACGAACATCTGCACCTAGTCGGTGAGGACGTTGATCTCCTTGTTCTATTAATCGCATTGACTCCAGAAGAAAAAGATATATTTTTCATAAGGCCAAGAACAGGAAAAATTAAATGTAAAATTTTTTCTTCTTCAGAAATCCAGAAATCACGTGAATGTATAAAAAATACAAATTTACTAGTTCATGCCTTCAGTGGTTGTGATACCACGTCTACAATATTCCAGAAAGGAAAATTAAAAATCTTCAAACTTCTTCAGAAAGAAATGCAGTTGGTTGATGTAGTGAGAACATTCAATGACAAGAAACCCCCTTATTAGTAAAACAGGCTGGTGAAACTCTTTTCCTACTTGTATACGGTGCAAGGAAAATCACAAATCTCTCACTTATCTCAGATTTAATTATTTAAAAAAATCGCTGCAAAAACAAAAATCAAAGTTGGAATTATTACCACCAACTTCAGAGGCAGTCGCTTAACATTCATTACGAGTATTCTATAAAATTCAAAAAATGGCTTGGCAATGAAAAAAAATCGATAACAATGGGGGTGGAAGAAAATTAACAGCTCCTTACAACCTATGACAACACTTTTTGTGCCAACACCAGAATCAATTTTGCAACTTATCTCCTGCAACCACAAATAATTTCATCGTGTTTTCACACAAATAAGTATATTGTCCAAATAAGTATATTGTCGTTTTTCTCTAGAAAATATTCAAGTTTACTTCTATTATAAGTATGTTTTAAAACTACATATTGTTATTGTCGTCATGGACCTCACAATTTACTGCATCCACTGTGAAATTAGTGTTTTGACTGTTGCTGACAACAAAAAAGTCATCTGAGTTATCACACGATCCACATGAAATTAATTTGATTTGTAGTTTCTTCTATGAAATGAAAAATTGAGTAATTATTGGGGTGCATATTATTTTCTTTTCAGCATGCAATAACTAAATTGCTAAAATTTAAGTCAAACATCACACCGTACTGTATTAACTGGCTCTTTAAAGCAGTTTCTAATTGAATTTGAACTAAAAAAGATTTATTACTACAGGCACTGGAGCTAACAATGAACAATAATAGGGCTAACGCTTGGCAATAAAATGGTGTGCTATAAATTTTTCAATATTAAACTTCCATCAGTAATCGTAAAAATATTCATTCAGTTTATGCCTTCGGTTTTTCTTAAACCCAGCGTTAACAAATAGGGCTCTGTTCATTATACAACTTTATTTAATAGATTTTGTAATGTACTAGACAGATTATATACCAAGATAAAAACATTTTAAAAATCGACATAAAATATGGTTTCTCGATTAGCCTCTTTCAAATGCGAAAACCCTCCTGTAGCCACAGTCTCCACGTACTGCACGTACAATAACATCATATTGTGCCAGTTTTAAAATTTCAAAACCAAAGTTCATCTGTTGTGAGAACTAATTCTTATACGGTTCAACATGGTGACAAGACCAGAATTGACAAAAAAACAGAAATATTTAGTAACACTAAACCGTAACAAAACGGAACGAAAATTAAACTAAATGTTTTTCTAGAAGTGGTCAGCCATTTGTACCAATATGTCTAGTCTAATCATACTTCAGCCACTGAAATGAATAAGCACACATGCCTCTCATATAAAAATCACGTTATATTTAAATTCAAACATGTACGTAAATATCATCTCATCAGTATACTCGTAACTGAAGCAAATATAGTCAAATACATTTCCTTTAAAAAATATTTTAAAATGTTCAGTCTGTAACGTGCAACTCTGGTCTTGTTAATAGTGCAAAAATCCACTTCTCGTATCCTCAAAATATTGAGAATGGTGGTAATTCTTTCGAGACTCTACACGAAGTAATTACTGCATTTGTGTCACACTTTCCACATGGTAATTCTGAGACTTCTACTAGCTTTAACGATGCTAACAACAATTTCGTGAATATCATGGAGCTGATGTCTAACAAGCAATTAAAGGACACTAAAGAGTAAAATATCTCAAGGTGTTGATAGTAAACTTCGTTTTCATATTGTTAATGAACTTATATTAATTACTTTTAACGTTTTATTTAAAGTTTTTTCGGATGGAAAATACGGCCGACTTAAAAAAAATATGTGTTCTGTAATGGGTTCTAATATTTAATTCTCCTCAATCAATGAAACTCATCATGATTTGTGATTTTACCAGTAAGTGATTCGCTGCTATTAATTTATTTTGTTTTAGTTTATTTCTAGGGCTACAAATACTCAACAAATGGATGCAAAATAAACAGTTTTTACAGGCCTCTGTATAGTCGACAATATCATCTTACCATCGGGCATGAGGTTTAGTCCCATGCACTAGATTGATTATATCGGTTCAAAATTTTCTGAATTTGTAGTTCCACAGGGCTCTACTTTCGGACCTTTAGCTTACATGTATTTTCTATGATCGAATTATGATTCTCGGTGTAAAGTCACTTTTTTGTTGTTTAAAAAAATAAATAGTTTACAAAATTGTAAGTATTTTATAGCAAGTGAATAGTGCCCTACCAACAAACCCGATATCAATGTATCAAATTGCAGTGCTGCCACGTCATTAGAAGTGTTAACTAGCACACTGTAAGGTTTATTTTATAAATTATATGACTGACTACCTCAAAGCTTTGTTGCATTAAATTTGGTTCGTTTTGGAATTTTAATATGGATATGTTGTGTATTTTGTAATTTATCACGAGCCAACGTGACTGGTGCTCGAAGTGAATACAAAAATTTGTATAAATTACTTTCAAAGTTATAAATGAAATCGGTGTTTGTTGAGAGGATGAACATATTATTTATATACAGGGTGAATCTTAGAGTGGGGGCCATATTTATAGGAGGCGACACCGTTCACTATGGGAATACAAAAATACAATTTTTTTTTTACGCGCTATGAAAAATGATTATTGTTTAAACCCTTTTTATTTGAATTTGGATACCCCGCCAGTGGAATGCGCTAGCGAGAGTTTTATATCATCTACACTTGGCAACACTGTCGACCGGTAACACGTAATGCAGTAAGTTCTTGCCCAGCGGCGCCGGAATTAGAGGAAACTTGAATCGCGAATTTTTTTTAAAAATTCATAACTCGGCCATTTTACAACCTACAAAAAAAAAATTCGAATTCATGTTCATGACGACTAGTACTATTAACCCCAAAAATATGGCCGCCACTCTAAGATTCACCCTGTATATGTTTATTGAGCAAAAATAATCGCAATTAGTATTACTACGGAAACTGAAAGAGAGAAAGTAAAATCATTGAATAAAGTTGGTTGCAATGACGACAACATTAAATTAAATTAGGATCAACTTTTCTAATTGGTGTGTCTTTCAAGAAAAGAGGTTTATTACAACATAAAATTATCGTGGGTGGGTAATGATTAAAATATGTAGGTGACGTCGAAAATGTAATAAAATTCATAAATCAGTTTTTATTGAGAGCTTGCCGTTGACATGGAGAAAGGTCAGATGCTTTTTGTATGAATCTGGAGATAGCAGTTGCCAAGAAGTTAAGTTATTGAATGCAAGCATACGAAGGCTAGTCTTCCTGTTAAGGAATATATTCTACAATAATTTTACATTACAAAAAAACAAAGTCATTTCTGGTGAAACCGGCAGCGACAGACAATGATAAATCAGCTGAAATAATGCATATTTAGCCGTTATTTGACGTGCCCAAATTTGAAATTCATATCTTGTAAAACCAAGAAGATATAGGGGCGAGCGTCATTTCGTGGTCACCCGGTATATTACTTCTTGTAAAATGCATCTTAAAATCAAGTTAGTTATAAGTATGTACCAAAAAAATGTGATGTTTAGGATTATATTTTTAAAATTCCACAATCTTTTATTTTTGTTCTGCGGCTAATCGCATTTTCCGATTCCAAATTTGCTTTTTCACTCATACGCACACATTCGCAAACAAATAACTTTTATTTTTGAATGATTCACCAAGTGAAAATTTTAACTTCTTTATAAGAAACGGTTAGAAACATTTCAGAATGAATACGTTTTGAAAAAATATATGACGGCTTAATGGAAAACGAGTAAGTTTTATAAAAGTACGAAGAGTATGTTGACGTAAAAAAGGCGTGTACACAGAATTAATCGTATATTACAAACCAAAATATGACTTTTGTATACAATAAATAGAAGCAGTTACAGACTGGTATAAGTGCAATTTAAAACAATATAGAATGTTAAAAATGATTAGCACCAGCGAATTTATTACAATACATTATTTTGTTTTATTTAATTTTGTAGACCATGAAACACTTTGTGTTAGACGTATTGTGACAGTGTAGGTGTAAATTACAGTATTATACAAAAGTAATCACTCTCCTATTGCATAAACAAAAGAAAAAGTTTTTAAAAATAGGCATATGTAGGCGGTAAGAATTAGAGTTCGAGTTCTTCACAAATCACAATTGTAATAAAACGAAGCGAAAACAGATCTGTGACGTACTATCGATTTTAATTTAAAAGTTTGTTTCTCTAGTTTCCTCGTTTACCTATTTACTAATGATATCCGAAAAAGTTAAATGCAATTACCTATGGATTGAGAAAATATGTAGAATATGTGTTAGGTTTCTTTTGAAATTTTTGATAAAGTCTATGTATCGAAATAACATATAACAAAATTACAATTATCACTTTCTAATTACAAAATTATTTTTGAAATGTATTCGTTCTTTTAAAAATTCTATAACATGGCTTTGTTTCTTATTTTGTTAAGGGAAAATATGTTGATTACCTTAGAAATAAATCAAGACAAAAACATATGAAAACCTAGTTAAATAGCAAAACAATAAACCATTTTAATTCATTTCTAGAATATAATCAGTGGTGTAATGAAAAAAGTTTTGAAAGATGAAAAGAACATAATCTGTAACATGGTAAGATAAGAAAACGGTATTATTTTGTGTATTGATCTACATATAACTGCTATACTAAATAAATGAACCTTATGTAAGAAGTATATGTTTCAGATTTACAAATGATTATTTCATTTTCGTCTTAAAATTTTGAAAAGTAGAGTTCAACACCTTGTCTAAATAAAATGGTGTGTGCAAGGAAAAAAGTACTATCAATACTCGCAGTTATCAGCCTAAATAACCCGATTTGGTATTAATGTATAATTTATTTAAATTTTTCCTCGTCATTTTGCGGATTATACACCAGGCTGTACATTTTATCAGAGATTATCTCGCTCAAGATAAAAATGGTTAATTTTTCAATTTTAAATAATTTCGAAATAGTTAATCCTGGAAAATAGGTGAAAATTGTTATCAATCGATATTTTTACGTAAAATTCAATAAACCTATTGCCACTTCCATGCCTAACACGATTTCTGAGATATACAACATAAATTTGCTTTCTTTAATGAAATCCACAGTTGATTATGGGCTCATAAAATACTTATTTTTTCTAATTTCAATGATACAAACATTTGTATGCTTATCTTTTTTGATTTTGTTAAAATCATGAAATATTCTTGGCTTCATTTTCGAAACAAACAGATTACTGAAAAATCATTCTGAAAAAAAATCAATTGGTTTTCAGGAACGTCTCTCAATAAATGCATGCTTTTCAAAATAAATATTCGAATATTTCAGTGTCTGCTTAATTGTTCCATATTACTTTAATTCTTGATTATTATTTTATTTTTGTAATCCGAATTTACGTTATCCTTCTTAATTGTAAGAATATTAAAATGCCTTCTTATATTTTGTAAGTATGATGGTCCAAAAACATTAACTGATTTAGAAAAATATTTTTATAATTACTTGCTTAGTTCCTACGAATAAATTTGACATATGGTATTTCGTTGAAAAGGGAAAAAATACTTATTTAGTGCCACAATTTTCCGCCTGCTTTAATTGCATATTTTCCACTCTCAAGAGTAAATCTAGAAATCCAGCGTTTTTGAAACAAATGAGGCAGAATCTTCTTAAAAGTTTCTATATTGCAAACAATTATTGTTTTAGAAGTTTCTCGTATCTCTTCAAACAACTGAGATAGAAATACTACGTATTTTCAAATTTTCCCGTCGTAACTCCTAAAGTAGGTCAAGGATTTCAAATACCTTTACAATATTTTGTAGCTTATAAAAATCGGCACAGTTTTTGCAAAAACAAATTTTTTGCATGACTGATGTTGAAGATATTCTCTGGCGCCTTGATAATACGGACAGCCTGTATAAGTGCATTTTTTTAAGAATACTGTATAATAGAACAGCCATTTATTAATGCAATCGATAATATGAGCATATTGGTAAGAGACAGATCATATACAAATTCACAATTGAAAAGTAATTAAGATTAACAGCAGAAATAAAGATATGAAATATGAAAATTAAATATTGTGTTATAGAGTAAAAATTGTTATTGCTATTACATTATTAATAGATTCTATATTTACGCTTAATTGATTACATGTAAAACAGTGTTCTGGTACTAAGGAATTTACTGTGTACATTACAAGAAGGATATGGCAAATTAAATGCATGTAGTATAATTACTGTAATTAATCATTACTAAAATTTTAAAATGAATTTATCTACATTTTTTTTTATGAATATTTCTCTACAAGATGGCTTCTACTTTAAACCAGATACCTAACTTACCCATTATTTAAAAAAAAATTAAAACTACACATTCTAGAAAATCCGACAACTCTGTATAATAACTATATTGATATAAAAAATAATTTAGCAATAATCTAAATAAATTTTAGTTTGGGAGTCTTCCTGAAAATATGGATGTTTATGCTTAGTAATATTAAGAATGTTTAATATATATTTATTTTTAACCTAATTAATATAATCACTTATTTATTGTAAAAATAGAAACCAACATAAATCCAAGAAATTATATTTTGAATATTTATTTTATTTTATTATATTGGTACTGTAGTTTTGTGTTTTAATTGTTTATCAAAACAAGCGTTAAATCATTTTTTGATTATTTATTTATTTATTTATAAACGAAAATTATAAATTGTATATGTATATGTTTATGTATTGTATACCCCTATACTGTTGTAAATTATTACTATTATTATTATTATTATTAACGTAGGACATTATTTGCAATATGACACATTATTTGTCAAATTATGAAAAATTTAAAAAATTTAATCATATTTATTGCGACTTTCCAGGATCGTCAAATACATGCGAAAAACTTCTAGGTGTTTCTGGTCGTACCATAATTTTATAATCAATAAATATATTGCTAAAAAACTACGGGAATAATAAATTTAAACTATCAGATTAGAATACTATAATTATTAGGGTTAAATCTAGGAAAATATAACAATGCACATATTACACAAATTTGACAAAAATAACTGGCACTCAAATTGTTAGTCTTATTTTTGTTTCATTTATTATATTAAGGATTTCTCACCTCTAATTGTTTATGTTTATATACTATTATTGAACTATTGCAGTTTTAACGTTATCGCACAAACAGATTTTAGGAGCATTTTACACCATCATTTTTTTGACGAAATGAAATAAAGAAACCAATTTCAATGTCTTTTGTCCATTTAAACGTAACTGCAGTATTCAATGTTACCGGAAATTAATCTATTCTGTCATTCAACGGTATGTGCATAGTTAGATGATACCACCAGCACCAGCGATTTCAAAACATGTAAATATAATACTGTAATTGTACCTCTGTTAAAAAATACCTAAATAAAAACATTATTCGTAACATACCATGTTGTAAAAAAAAAATTATGGGATACAGATCTGATACAGTTTCTACATACGATTAATTCTATGAATTATTATTTTTACTTATAACTTAATATCTTGATTTAAATTATATTCGCTTTAGATATAAGTAGTATTTGAATGTAGATGTCATTTTTAAAAGGGAAAGTATGTATGTTATTTTTATATTATTTGTTTTATCCTTTTTTTTAATGCAATTTACTATTATTTCTTTCCAGATTTTGATGAATACGTACCAATAAGAAATATACAATATATGAGCCGAAAGTGACGATCTATAAGTGTGATTTTAAAATATCAGCATATATTTCGAAAAGCATGGGATCACAAAAACTATGAAAGAAGAAATATTCTAAACAAAAGTACAACAATTTTTGTTCTTACCACATTGGAAATCCAACCAGAAAAACCAAAACAAGATAACAGAAAGTCAGCCGATGGTCACATTTAATTACCTTTACATTTCTAATGTAAGCAAATTAGTGGCACTCAATCAATAATTTTAATTTATAAATCATACAAGTACTAATGAGATTTTAAGACATATAACATTGTAAATATAGTAGCAATAGTTATACTTTTAATAAACAAATCTTTGTATAGTCAACTGACGTAATTTACGCTGGAAATGTTGCGGATTTTTCTGGTCAATGAACACCAATAATTTGTTTTTACAAGGTTATTATAAAAATAACAAATTACACATTAAATATATAACTATAAATATTGCGTATCAACGAATTGAATCGAAAAATGTCGTATAGATAAGTAGATTGAAATGCATTAATCAGTAACCAAATATTGTGAATTAAAATCAATTAAATCAAAATCGACTTGATTGCATATCGAAGTAATGCGGATAAATTTGAGATAATTTTTTTCAGAATTTTGAGAACAATTTATATTAGCACTCAATACATAACAATAGCGTAGGAAAGAAACCTTTGAGAAAACTGGGAAAGACAGGTTTACTGTTAAGTCAGAATTGAATAAAATTAAATCGAAACCGACACAATGCATGACGCTGTTTAATTCACAATAGGCTTTATGAAAACTTTTTGTGTTATAATCGATATCAGTGCATTAGTAGTGAATCAGATAAAACCACTGATTTTGTATGATATTTCAATTCACATTGCGTACATTATTTCACCTAAAAATGTTTTCAAGGTGTCCAGGAATGTCGCCGGATTTGTTCACCACATATCTAGAAACAGAGCAGGTAAATGGGGTAGTATCACTGTAGAGAGGGTTTCTGGAAAATATAATAGCAATAGAGCGATTCATGTCTAAATAGCATGCGTCTTATGAAATTACTCTTATGTTCTAGTTTCTGTACCGAGGATTTAGAACTAGATCCAAAAATTCGAAAGAGAGTAAATTAAAAGCTTAACGATTGTTGTGCATCAGTGAGAACTCCAGAAAACAAGGTGGCACGTGCAGCAGCAGGAAGAAATCCTTCAGTTGCCATACACATGACTAAGCTTAGCCTGCAAAAGATTATGAAGGCAGATTTAAGATTTTATCAGCATAAAATTCAACTGATTCACGCTGAGTGGAAAACTAACCAATAAAGCTGACTTTTGTTAGAGAAACGGTTACTTTATTTAAGGATATTTTTGCGACAAAAAAAACAAACATCAGAAACTTTTCCAGTGTCTTCACAGTCCGAAAATCACTGCAATTTGAGCATAATTGATCCTTATTTTCTTGAAAATGCTTTGTAGTATTCTGACAAATACACAGAAATATTGGAGAATTTTTTGAACCTTTTTCGGCTTCAATAACAAAATATAGTACCTACCAACAGTATTACTAATTCTACTATGGAAGTCGTTAGATTAGTGTTTCCCGAAAAAATACTGTAACACCCATAGATTGTTGTGTGGAACTTGAATATAAAGGTTACGAAGAAACTGACATCATTAAGTTAAAACTGAAAAGTCCTAAATAAAATATTCAATATAAGGCAAAATCAGATACCTACTGTTTAAGAGAAAATTTCAGTTCCCAGCTGACCATGAACATTTGGATGCTTTTACCTTCCATGAATAAGTATACCAAGTGTGTAGGTAGGTATATAAATAAATAAATGTAGAGCAAAAAACTGAAACTATCTAATCTAATATGACTGATGGTCGAGATGGTAGAGTACCTGCCTCTCACCCAAAAGTCCCGGGTTCGAATCCCGGTCGTGGCAATGGAAAATACTGTGAGAGGGATTTTTCCATTATACACGGATATTGGATGTGTGTCCCTTGTCTATAAGGCTCAGCCTTCTGGGATAAAGGGGTCGTAATTACATGTGGTGTATTTATTTATATTTATCTTTTATTTAAATCCGGTGACATTCTTGAACACCCTGTATTAGTCGATTTATTTAAGTATTATTGTATTATATTATAGTAAGAGCATTTTAACATTTTTGGGATACTTTAGGGGAGCGAAATAATCTTCATTCCCCTATTCTGCACTGTCACCGCTTCTAAAATTATAATGGCAAGGGTAGTCTAGTCGTAGTAGTAGTCGTTTGAAAGAATGCTTTATCATGCTCATTTTTTGATATTCATCGTCGTTTGTGAGATGTAGGGTTTCGATATCACAGAGAGAGGGGAAATAAATATTATTCAGTAAATCTTATGTATAATAAACTTTAACACTAATAAAATTACTAAATTTTTAATTTTTAAATTCACAAATCCTCATTCAACAATCTGTTCGTTCCTTAATCGGATTTATTATTAAACTCAATCTATATACTCGGTTCATAATGAATATGACTTATAGGTTCTTTGTGACGCAGGCTATATTGAGTTAATCATATAAGAATTAAAACAAAAATATAAAAATCAGAATTTTCTCCACTGCTCGTCCCTATTATTTAATTCAAATTGACCAACGTACTTCCTAATGCACTTAGGGAAAAATTAAAGATTAGAACTGCATTATCAAAGTACGTGAGGCACAAAATAACTGTCCTACGATAAAAAGAGTACCATATTTCATGTACAGAGTGGCCCATTTTCGAGCCTCATCATTGGAATCTCGGAAACCGTAAGAGATACAAGGTCGGTTAAAATCGGACCTGGATTATTTATTTTATTTTTCGTTTGGATTCCCTAAAACTTTTCATCAATATCATAAATTTAGATATGTATTTGTTACCTAACTAATAAAATTAAGAATGTTAAAAAAATAATTTATTTTGAAAACAGTGTCGTATTAAATATTTTTTTAAAACACAGAAAATGTCAGTTTTTGTAATCGAAACGTTGGAAAATCAAAATTTGTGGTAGGTTACAGCTTTTATGGAGTCCAAAGGTAACAAAAAATAAAATAAAAAATCCAGGTTCGTATTTAAAAAAAGTAAGTTGATGATGGTTTCTGGAAGACGAAAAGTCGCATTTCAAATTTGACAGCGCCATCTTGTAGATGATAAAAAATGGCAATGAGTGTTATTCGTTGTAAAATTTGTTTTCAAATAACGTCAGAAAAATAAAAAGATTTTATGAAATTTCGTTTTTTTTTTCCGGATATTTCCGAAAGTATTCGGAATTTTCCAAACTGCAAGTATCAAATTTCGCAACTTTGTCATATTTAACATGTATCTCTTACGATTTCCGAGATCCCAATGATGAGGCTCGAAAACGGGCCACCCTGTATTCTGTACACCCACTTGAATAACGCGGGCTGCGATTACTGTTACGGACAATACATAATATATTGTTACGAACTGTCGTGACTGTCATAGACTGTTATTAATATGTCAGATTGCAGACAAATCGCTGAATCATGGCGACAGTTGTCAAAGTCGACTGTTTCAGCGCTGTCACCGAGACTGTCAAGGTATTGTCATCCAATGTCATAGACTGTCATGCACTGTTATTTGTACTGTGGTGTAGTTACTACTTACAGACGCGATTAGGTCCTCAAGATAATTAGTAGTCAGTGGTCATTTCGCATATCAAAAATTTTGGCCATAGAAACTGATCAAAACCATTTTGTAAAGAAAAACTTAAATATTCGATTTGACACTTACTTTCGGAGTTATTTCTATCACTACACACTACAAATTTCGCCTTTAGTGCTTTTACATATCTCGGATAATTCATCCAATAGGATACGGAAGATGAGATGAAGATGATGGATATACAATCGGCCTCAATAAGCCACGTACTGTTTGTCAGCAACATTTTCACCAACTTATTGCAAAGTTGGGAATATCTATGAACACTAGTCAACTAAGGGAAATATGACAAATTTCAATGGATACATTTTATTTGCTGAAGGTGTCGCACGTAACGTTACGGAGAAGGTTCAGGAGCGGTTTTATAAATCGCTGAACGACATATCCCGGATGAATATTCCAAAATATACGCAATTTCAATTTCAAAACCTCAATGATATGAAATTTGGTTTCTCCTCTTGGTAGACATAGTTACAGAATATCCTTTGACTCGCTTGAGTGAGCGTTCGGGATATCGAAGTGTATACGTTTAGAATCATTCATCCGCAATGTTATTCATATATTATATTAGTTAATTACTTTGATAATTTATGTATCTGCATGGTTTGCTTTATTAGCAAGAGTTTTATAATTAAAGGACATTGGCTTCAAACTGAATAAAGTACAATGTGAGGCTAAAAATCTAAATTCCTTACATTGCCTGTAACTTTTTCAATAGTTGTTCAATTTTTATTATACAGAATTCAATGGACATCAAAAAAGGTAGATTTCGCATAAAAAAAATAGTGAAAGTCACATGGAAAATAAACAATTTCTTAGCCCAATTACATAAATGAGATAATAAATAAATGGCCATTGTCCTCAGTTTAACAAAGTTGAGGGATCATGTTTTGAAGAATCATGTATAACCCGATTAAAAGATTAAACTAGGAGTTACACGCAACGTTAAAGCTAGGAACATTTCATGAGTTTTTGTTAACGTTTTTGTACACAAGTTCGTAATTGTAATCTTAGCGTTTGACTTGACTAGTGACTAGTATTTATGACAATATGCCGATTAAAAATATTGTGACCAAAAATAGTAAATACTTTAGGATACAAGTATTCAATGATCTTAAAATAGTAGGGCCCCTTTAAATATTAAAGCTATTTAAAAACATTTGAATCAATTATTATTTGGTCCTTTGGCCGATACGGTAGTGCCCTGAACTAACTGCGTTGAGGTGATCATAATTAATCGTCCATAGTGTAAGTGGATTCGATTTCCATCTCCGGCAATAGTGGTGATAGTGAAAATGTGTCTACGTTTTTTCAAATGTACAATCTTCTCCCAGACAGCCTTGGATTTGGATGCGGGGGTTGATTTAAGTATTTTTTTTTTGTTTCGAATTTTCCCGCAATAAAATCATAAAAGGATGTAACAACGCTTACTTATATTGTGATTTACGGTAGGTTTTTAATAATCTGCTATCACTAAATAAATTAGACAACTTCCAAACCCAATGCCAAGACCAGTCAGACAGGAGATACATATTTTGAAAAAACGCAAACGCCTTTGCCATTTCTCTGCTCTGGGCATCGAACCCAGTCAACAATAGACAGTGAGGCTACAACACGCTCAGCCCACTGTGGTGCAGAGTTGGTCAATGACAATATTTGAACTGTTTGTAACAAAAGAATTTTAAATTAAAGCAACGGTTATAGCTATTAACATATCAAGGAATGTTATGACTATCATAACTGCCGCAGATGTCGGCTCGTAGAGCGAGGATTTTAAGACATCTAAGGCTGTTATGATTCATAACATCCGTGATTTGTTCAATAGTTTATCGGTTTCAGAAAATAAAGACATTATTAATAGATATTACCTTTTGATATTCTCTTATTAATAACGTTTTCATTTCATTAGTTGGTCAAGTCTGTATGGGTTGATTTGTCGCCATGGTTACAGTTATATTTTGTTTGTTTTTATTTGTTACCTTTTTTCATATTACATAAATGTTTACATTTTTAATGTCACAACGGCTACATAAAAATGGACCTTGGATTGCCTGAAAATACATTTCAGTTGGATTTCAGTATTTAATTATTATTGTTTGGAGTTTTCTGTCTGTTTGTATTAATAAATAGCCCTATAGTTTCATTATTTATTATTTCATCTGTTGACAGTTATTGACAGATCTGTATTGTAATATTACCGTACAAGCAATAAATATAACTGTACAACTTTAGTTATGACTTATTTACCAGCCTACTTTTGCATATGTAAACAAAGGATTAATATCCTGAAACCGATAAAATATTTTAAGGTGTTCATATGAACATATGTATGTATATGTTCTAAGTCCTTAGTCTTCCACAATTCGTGAGATTTAAAACTCAATCTTGGTACACGAATAATTTGTTACATGGCTAATTTTGCTGTGACAGTCAAACCAAAAATTAAACATTGGGTGTACAATAACATTACCACTATTTTAAATTTTTTCAATCTTTGTATATTTTTTCTTGCTTAAAAAAGTAAAAAACTTGCAGAAAGTTACAATGACAAATCATGTAACATTTTAAAATTCTTTCTAAACGATGGGTATCTACGAGTATTATCAAAACATCGAAGAGGACCAAAGTTTTTTTATTGATTAGACTTTATAAAAATAGAACGTAAAATAATTTGAGAAATCGCATCTTTAAATGTTTTAGGTAAGATCCACCTTGTATAACTTTCGTTCTTATGTTTAAATCTCTCATCGTTCTTAAAACCACCGTCTCAAAAATGAACAGCCACTACTACAATATGCGATTTATTGGCTGAATATTTAGAAACTTTCATTATTGCCATATCATGAAGAACCAATTCGCCTTCGATAAATCTAAAAATAAGCTGCCTAACAGGTGACTACCAAATGCCACATTTTTCTGATCAAGAGTGTTGAGCATTAATTTAAGAAATGATTTTAAGAAGTATAGTTTAAATATGTTTTAGTTTTCGTGGCTGAATGGGAAAACCCAGAGCCAAAAAAGAAAAAAAATATGTTTTAACATTTTGCCTTAATGCAAAACATTCAGTTATTGAGAGCATTTGCTTTAGTATTCCACATCCTTTTTTTCAATGTCATTTGGTTAGAAAATTTAGAATAGTTATTAATTATATAAGGGGATTAACAAGCCTTTAATCTACGAGAAAAAATGTGCACTCGAGGCGCAGTCGAGAGACACATTTTTTTAATTAATTTAATCCCTGATTGTAATTCAACGTTTTATCCATGACCACGGCCAAATTAGGAGCGCGAAAGCGGTAAAGAGAGCAGGTGGAAAATTCCGATTTTGAAAAATGTCAGATTTGACAAGTTTATTTTGACTAAGAATCTTTTGATTTTGAGCAAAAAAATAGAAGCGTGCTATTATGAATTTTAATCCACTAGTGTATTATCGGGCCTTTAATCCACGGAAAACAGACGTATTAAACCTTCCTAATATAGTGGTTGTGGATAAATAAATAAATGTTAACGTTATATTTTTAAAATGTAAAACCAAAACATGTGAAAAAACATTATCAATGCAACTTTTAAATAATTACTAAAAAAGTGTTAGCTATAATTTTACCTATATCTCAATTTCATAAGAACTTTTAGTTATTTCGCATCGTTGTTATTATATCAACCTGTACAACTTTAAAAACTGTTGCTTCAGGAATTTTGCAAAAATGCCAGTTCATGCATAAGCGACGGGACACCCTGTACGTTGGAAATAAACGATAACCTAAAAACCTAAAAGCACCTCCACTTATAGGGACCACTACATATTATCTGCACAGCACTCAACACAATTTTCACATTATTTATAAGCGATATCTATACTTACAGCAATGTCATTACCCAAAATAAACGTATTAATTAAGCACTGACGAGTATAAATAGATCACTTCCACACACCCAGTCCTAATCTTAGCAACATAACAATAGCCCAGCGTTCTACGCCCTTGCAAGCGCATTCGAATGCACTTTGATAAGGCACATTGTACTACTGCTGAACTCCTGCTGCCTGCTGCACCTCGTCGACGATATGGCGACTGTCTCACAATTTAAGCAATGCCAAAGCCTTAGCCGGCGTACCAGAGTTAACGCTCGGATATGCATATGTTGATGTCTGGATGTGTTTAAATGACAGTTTGGTGAAACAGAACCCGAGTTGACTTTGCCTTAAGCGAACGCGCGACTGCGACTTAAAATAAACTCCGTAATTTTCATTTGGAGTGTTGCAGCGATGTCTCGGCTTAATTCGATGTTTGTTTACTTTATAATGTAATGGCTGGACTGCAGGAGAAATTTAATGATTGTTAATTGATGGTCGGTTGAAAATTTCCTAGTAGAATAATTAATTTGTACCTGTTGTACGTAATAATGATGCACGATAAGCATATCTCCTCCGTATCAAGGCTACTGGAATTTATATTGTTAATACGCCTACCTATTTTCAACAAACAACAGTGTGGTAATTTAGCAGTATTTTAGTTTGAGCTAAAATGTTATTTTAAAATACGCTAATAATAATTGCAATTGGGCAAGGCAGGTTAATAATATCTGATTAATCTAAGAGACTGGTTAAAAAAAATTTCTTCAAAAAAACAAAAAATTTGGGACATACAAATTTATTGATTGGTGACATGCATTGGGCAGATCGTGGTAGGTCTCGTTAAGGTTAACGTTGAAGCCCTCTAAATGAGAACTTTGTAGTTAGCGTCGAAATGTTCAAAAGTTTTCAAAGTTGACCTTGCTGAGGTCACTTAAGGTTACTCCAAGGATAAATCAATATTACCAGCCAATATATTTTTCATGTCCTAAAACTATTGTGTTGCTCTTTAAGTTCTCTGCGTTTTTCTAATGTGTACCTAGCCCTCTTCCGGACAGCCTTTGGCTTTGGATTTAGGGATTGTGTAATTTATGTGGAGTGTTTTCTTTCTCTCTGATTATTGGCCTTACAAGCTAAGTGTTTTGGCCAACAAAATAGTAGGTATACTTTTTACATTTGCACATTTCACTCGACATGTTCCATTATTTATTATAAACTATCACAAAAATCTCAGACGGTTAAAATTTTTGAAAATTATTTAACTCTTAAATTAACAAAAATATTTAACATTCCGGAATAAAAATTCTAAAGCTTCTATATTAGGTTGGTTTAGTACCATTCAAGGATTTTAAAAACAAGGTAAAGGTCTAAACGTAAACTAAAATATTATTTAATTTTAGTAGTGGATATTTAAACATTCTGTATTACATAAGATAATAATAAAATGTATTCAACAGAATGGTGGCCACTTTGAACAGTTGTAGTTGTAGTTTCGTTATTTATTATTATCTTATGTAATACAGAATGTTTAAATATCAACTAATAAAATTAAGTAATATTTTCGTTTACACCCTGACATGTACCTGTACGGTTAAATATTTTTGGTAATTAAACAATTAAATAATTTTCAAAAGTTTTAACCGTCTGAAATTTTTATGAAATTGAGTGTATGACAAATAATGGAACTTGCCGAGTGAAATGCACAAACGTAAAAAGTATACTATTTTGTTTAGTTTTGTCCGCTCTTTTCAAACATTAAAACAGAACTACAAAATTTTGCTATACAGGGTGTTCTTTTGGGATATGAGAAATTGTCAGTTTTTCATAAAGACGGACCTGGATTTCGAGTTCGGTTAATAGGGCAAATAGGTATTTGACACAATAAGTGAAGTACTCGTACCAACACAAAATTTTGTATTCAAAGTGGTGCATAAATTGCGGCTATACAAAGATTTAGACAAAATCGAGGAAACACTCTTGGTAATGAAGCGTGCTGGACCCATTATCAATGGGTGATACGAAACCGCCTAAGTGTTCCGCATCCGCAGTTAAAGTACACTTCACAATGAAACACCCCGTATAATATTTACTTTTGTTCCATTATAGAATATAACTCATAAGCAAAAGCCTCATATTTTATAATTATAACCAACGAATTAGTACTACTAGAAGGAGCTTTGCCTATCGTAGTATGTCTTTTAACTGTAGGCATACATCTAAGGCCCAGTTTTTCAATGTTCAGTTAACTCTAATTAGAGGATAATATCGAAGGAAACAATTATTGTAACAATGGTCTCCTTGGATATTATCCTTTAGTTAGAGTTAACTCAATATTGAAAAACCGGCCCTAAAGAGAGAAACTGGAATTAAAAAAAGATAGACTATACATAGAGACACAATGACATGGGCGGGTTATTAAAAAGGGGTGACATATAAAGAAAATAGAAAGAAATCACAATCCTTTAAAATAATCGTCTTCTTACAATAAAATGAAAAGGCACCATTACCATCTTGTCTATCTATTGAAAAAGTTTATTATATAGAATGTTATTGAAGTCAGTAAAAAAAACGCTTACAAATTAGAATATTTTATTTCGTAAAAGTACATAAAAACAGTGTTATTCTGTAAGCCATTGAAAAGTATTCAATATTGGATATTTCCCAATAATTGGAAAGATTCCAATGACCTTGTCATTTTCGTATTCTGTAACCACAATGAATTCAATTTATTGAATCAATATCTTGAAAATCTTAACAACCGATTTTTGCTCTTGTTATTAAGTTTCCAATAGAACATAACCTCAAACGTTTATTTTGAATAACTGATTTGTGCAACGATAAAAGGCGTTTGTAATTCATAATAAATAGACAATTTATTTTCATTATAAATGCAGTCGAAAATATAATTGAAGTGTGAGTATTCAAAACAATGTGATAAATTAAAAATAAAATATTTCTAAATTAATCAAACAATAAATATTTCAAATGCACGATAATTGTAATTGTCGCCCCAAATTATTTTTAATTCATCTGGGCCAACCAAAGACGTGAATTTGCCCGTTCGTAGAAGAGGATACTGTTTTAAATAACGAACATATATGGCAAATTGCTGTGGACTACAGTGGACTTGTTCTTTCAGCAGGGGCCATATCACCAAATTTTCGCGACCACAAATCACAATTCAAAATACACCGCAGAATGGCGCAAAAACAACAAAAGTGAGGTTAATCTTCTTCTTCTTTCAAATTTATTACGCACTATTTGTCAATAATTGTACTAACCGTTTTAAATTTAGTGACTAAGATTGAATGTTCCCAATATGGTTTACAGAATTGCAAAATTTCTCAATATTGGAAACACCCTTGAAAATGTGATTGAAACATAAATTGGAATCTATTCAATATTGGGAACTTTTCAATGGCTTACAGAATAACACTGAATGTATTAAATACCTACATTAATATATAAAATATACAATGCAAAATTATAATACTTATTATATTCAAATGATATAATACGATTTGTGTGTAGTTAATTATACTAAACTTAAAATTATTTGAAATAATATTAATTACAATACCTGACCTAAAACACCTATTGCCATTACAAACCTCCGTCCATGCACTGATTCACTTATCTATGAAATGACCGCTTTTCGCCCTTTTTAAATAGAACTTTACAAACAAAGCACTTCCTAACCATGTCTATACACTAAATAATGTCTATAATACCAAAATAACTTTAAAACACAATCAAAATCACACATTAAACACAAAATACGCTCATTTAGTGAAAACGACATCTGACAGATAATTGGATGCAAACAATGTTTGAAGTTAGTAACAGCGATAATAATTTAATTAAATAAAAATATTTAAGCACTAAAAAGGTATGTATATGATTGATTTACCAGTATTTTATAACCTGTTATAATATAACGTAATATAATAAAGATTTAAATTTATAAATAAAAATAAAAAGTCTTGTACATACCTTGCAAATAGTTATTTATAAATAAATACAGTTTATTTGATCAATTTTACAAAATTACACGTGTTTATATCAGTAGATGTTATAAATTCATAAATTGTTTGCATCCAATTTTGACATTACATGACTTATATGACGCGCACTAAATGCGCGTATTACGGTGCTAGATTAATGGCTGCCGGAGTAAACAAACAATTGTCAAAGTTGTCAAACATAAATTCAACGCGGATATGTCCGAAAAACAGCGGGAGTACCCAAACGACGCGCGCCAAATTTAAAATTTGATGAACCGACCAATAAAAAAGTGTGTCCGCAAAAGCGTGTAAACATTGTTAATTTGTTTATGTACGTTCGCAAACAAATCATTTCAAAGCTACTTCTAGTGGTACTAATTCGTTGATTATAACCGATAAATAATATGAAACATGAAACACCTTTATAAAAATAATAATTTGTCACTAAAATATATTGAGCAGATGTTTCCATTTTTAATATCAACATTCTAATACTACGCAGATTAAGAAATTACGTATTTCAAGCCTAAGCTAAATACAAATCACAAACGAAAAAAAAAAATGTTGGCAGTTAAAATATACAAAATATACACTCTATTCAAGATGCGGAAATATGTTAAATATCGCATTAAGTAAAATATCAGAATAGTATATAAAATATATTTAAAAAAAATTCAATAGTATAAATTTCGTTTTCTTAATTTGTTTCTCCAATCAATTGGTATAATTTCTGCATTTTTTATAAAATAAAAAACCTAAGCATTCAGATTCATATAGAATTTTAAGATTTTATATAAAAATTATTATACATACTTTATCCGTTACAGACCAGCAATCAATGATGATATATTGTTTTTTGTACTGTATTTTTTTCTGCGCATTGCTGAAATGTTTAATTTATTTCAAATATTACTCGGGAAAATATCGATGAAAATATTAAGTGATTACGATATACAGGGTTGCTACTTAAAGGTGGAGTACGCCAATAATGTAGTTGTTTCTTTATGAATCGATTACAAATTTTGGCATATCGTGGGTTTACAACGATCTGTAATTATTATGCATGTTTGTGTTACTTTTTCATGGAGTACTGCAATCAAGGCAATAATCATCTCAAAACCGAAAATTTGTTTGTTTTTGAAAAAGTCCAAAATTAAAATTCCATTTTCACAAGTTGGCCATGGACATTTTATTTGTTTAAATCAAGAAATGTCAAATTTTTAACAAGTGATTGTTATCTATATTTTCGATGTGTGGTTTTGAAATGATTCTAAAACAATTTATCATAAATTCTTTAGTAAAAAATGCCTAATACGTTTTTCTCGATTTTGGGTATATTATAATGTTGAAAATACGTAAATTCATTGACCTTTAATAAATACACAACAGCAAAATTTGGAATCAATTCGTCCCTTTTTAAAATTAGGATAGGAAATTGCTTCTGTTAAGCCCTTAAAAGATTAATAAAATGTACTTGTATTGTTTGGTAAGCATGAAACAGCCAAATATAGACAAAGCCAAGTGTCCATTTTTTACTTTAAGTTAAAATCATAACAGGTTATCCATTTAGTAATCAAAATTATCCTTGAAATGATAAAACAGCATGCAATTCCATTTTTGGTGAAATTCGGATTTCGATATCCGATGACCTCTATTACATCACTTAAATAGAATAGTGATGTAACCCACTACATTTGAATCTAAATTTCACCAAAAAAGGGACTCACGTAGTTTTATTGGTAAAAAATTAAAATGTTAGGTACACCTTTTATAGTCAATCCAAATAAATATGTGTCATAACACTCTAAATATCATCCTCAAATTACTTAAATATTTTACCCGGCTTAAGGGATAAATTTGTTTAGATATAGGTACCTACCTACTTCTAAAATAAAAAGAAGCAACTTAATTTTTTGTATGTGTCCAGTTTAATTATCTGCCAGAAACTTTGTTAACTACAATATTGAGTAAATTTTTCACTAACGTATCATCTTCATGTGCAGGAAATCCAAAGTGAGCTAATAATTGAAACATTTTACGACTTGGAAACCTGCCTCACTCCTGTAGACACAACGTTAGTTAAACGTATTTTCTGTGCGCCACTTAATTTAGTATAACTTATGTTTTCTATAGTATTCCTAGAAAGTGGCTGTGTGGTTAATGACCTAATGCCAAAAAAAAAATAAAAAATTCCTAGAAATGAGAAACGAAAAATACATGATCGAAGTAATACTGCAACTAGTGCAACTGCACTTCGGGGTATCGAAATTCCTATTTTTATTCATTATAATGCAGGAAACCCAGAAGTTGGAGAACACGAACAACAAAACGAGAATATAATAGTTTACAAACAGGAACGAAACCTTTGTCACCGTCAAGAAACGATAGGCAAGTTCATAACAGTCTGTCGGGATGTAAGTGTCACATCTACAATTAATGCTATAGAAACAGATCTGTCACTCATCACTGTCAGATAGGAATCCCAGATTTTGAAGCGAGATGGATTCGTATCATATAATATATCGCCAATGATATACACTGTGCGATGTGCAGGAATATGAGAAATGCCTCTATACAGGGTATGGGTTATTATGTATGTACTTCGTTGAGACAAATAGTTCTTGGAATTGTTTCAGTTTCAGTTTCAGTACAATTCACCACACTTGATACAGAATAATGTACCAGAAAAGGTATTTTTAGAATATACAAGGTGGTACAAAATTGTCTCTCCATAATCTTACGGATAGAATCTCGATCTAAATTAACAACATTGACCAGTTGAGAAAAAAAATCGACCAAGAGTAGTTTACGATACTACAGAATGATGCAGGAATTTTACAGGGAACAATACGTCCCTTAAGAAAAATAATTATATTGTGAGTAAGGGAAAATGGAGGACAGTTTCTTAAAAAGAACGTTAATAGTAATTTATTAATTTAATAATTATAATTTCTGTTTAATATTTCAAAGCATCACCTTGTACAGTTTCATCAGCTTGTCATATAACAAAAATCACAACTGAAATATGAAAATTTCTAAAACGACATATTTTATTGAAAATATTGTACGAGTATTAGCAAAATAGAGATAGATTGGGAGAATTATAATATGTATATGTTAAAACCACGTTTTTTGTATGCAATAAGTTATAATACCATTGAAATTTTTTCCAATTTGCGAATTACTAGAGAAAATAGTTTGCTGCAAAAAATATGCCTGTTTCGGATATAACAGTGTCTACAGTTTAAATTCATGTTACTAATAAATTCTCTTAGAGCTTAATTCGTTTAGTATATTTATACACGGTGGTGAATTTTTCGATGGCCACCGTTGGTATTTTGGAAATAAGAGATAATCGGTTAAATTAGATGCCGTTGATAGAAATTTTCTAAGCCGTCTAGATTTTGAGCAACGATAGTCAACTTTTTTTTTCTTACGTCCGCCATATTGGATTTTTCACCATTAGTTAGAGAAAATAATTAGTCCAGTATGCTTTCAAAATTCAAAACCCATTGAAACTTTGACAGGTATTAGTTTATTGTATGCAAGTGGTGTATTGTCATATCTTTTGTGTTAGAAAATATTAAAATGTATACGGATGAAGAAAAGCAGGACATGTGCCGGGTGATCTAAGTGGATCACCCGGTACATGTAACTTCCCCTCCCCTCCGCTTCTGTTATTTCTGTAGTTACAAAAAAATAATTTCAACAAAAGTTGTAGGGCTTTTTCTAAAGGTTTTAAATATCACTAAAAAAAAAAAACAATTGAAAAATAAATGCCGAAGTTATACCTATATCGAAATGAGATTGCACTTACTTTATTTTATTCATTTATTATTACATCAAAATGTAATGAATTTTTGAACGTTAAAAATAACAAAAACAAAGTCACAAATTTTACAAGATTATCATTCTCTTCTAAATTAAACTTTAACACAAAAATGTCATTAGCTTTAAAAATTTGCAGTGGCGTAGAGCCGAGCGTAGAACATGGGGAGCAAAAGTTGAGGGACTTACATCACTGGGCGCTTTAAATCAAACTAGTCATTATCATTTCGTAGTAGCTTAATTTAAAAATACATATCCAAAATTTGAGCCAAGTCTGTTTAAATACAAATTTATTTTCACGCAACTTTGAAGGGCTGTATCCCATACTTATTAATGACTTTTTTTCATATTTTTGTATTTAGAATCTGCATATAAATTTACGGACGTAACTCGTAACATCCTGTATATATGTTGCTACGTTTAAGAAATTAGACTTTGAATATTATGGATGAAAAATGACAAAAACCTCTCGTAGTTTTTAATATAGAACCAAAATATCCCATCGATTTCTGAACAATACTTTTAATATGACTTTTGGAGTTAAATTTGTATCTAAAGTCATCTCCAGTATTTTATTTGACGTCGACACCCTTTAGACATAGTTACAACACACGTCACTTTGCAAACACAATTTATTGGCATTTATTTTTATAGAAATAAAATGTACATATAGGTTTGCTACAGCTGAAACTCAAATTGATACAGCGCTACCGTTTCGGATACAATTTACAAGAGTTCTGTAAAAACATACCATTTACAAACAATTAACTTTTTTATGAAATGTTTATTATTATATTTGGAATTTTCTCCATTATTATTATTATTTTATTTGCCATTCTGATGAGAGACCAACAAATTGTTTCGGCACATTTTTGAAAACTTAAATACCTACCAACTTATCATTATGTCGTTTTTGGCGCCAGGATTTGAATAATAAAATTTGCAAATATTTTGCAGATTTATTACGTTAATAAATAGCTATAGAGCACAGTGAACAGGGAATATGTATACATAATATCTGAACAATTCAAGCACCAATTTTTGCTATACATATATTTATATAGATAAGTACTTTGGAATTTATTAGATAATATTTAATGTAAATAGCAATCCGATTAGTAAAATATTCGCGTAAATGTTACACACGTGTTTATATAAAATAGTAACTAGTTGATTTATGTTTCAGGCCCATTTTATTTGGCTGTGTTATTCTAAAACAAATACAAAAATCTGTGCCCTTATACTCTTGTAAAAACATAATACGGGATATATTTATTTTATTAAATTTTTCCTAAAATAAAAAGAACATATAAAATTATTTTTACTTATTTGCTTTTATTCATTATTATTTTAACTGTCATACTGTCTCTCACATCCTGTAAATTTAGTATTTGGTAACGCAAAAAGTGTTCTATACTACTTTTGACATTGATTACATGCCGTTTGTAATTTTTCAGCACATTTGGACCTGCGACCTGCACGCACAGGCTTTGAGAAGTGGATTTTACGAGCCCCATTTCCAACTAAATAATTTTTTATTAAAAACTTCGAATTCCACTATAAACTATATTATCCTGTTTCCTTCACTCATATAAATCTGGATCTTGCAGATTTCAGAAAATTTCTTAGAAAATACACGTCTTTTCACCAGTGGTAATGTTTTTCTATATAACATTTAATACAATTCACCCTGTATTAAATATCTATAATTTTGGAACCAGCAAATTTAAAAAAATAATCGGGTAGTAAAATTGATCGTAAAGCTCGATTTCAATAATTATAATTAATTGTTCTTGCCCAAATGAACATGCATTATAATGATTTGTTTGTAACTCATTTATCACATAATACTATGATGCAACTTGTTCAAGTCCATTGCACTTACTCCAAATAAGGTTGGAGTATACTAAAGTCTGATTATAATGAAGGCAATTTTACAGTGTATTAAATCCTTAATTAGATACATTGATATGTCAAGTGAATTATATTACTTTAAATAAGTCAGCAACATATTTTTCAAGTTTATTAACACCGGACAAAAAGTTTATTAGGCGTCAACAGAATAATCATTATATTTAATTCATTTTATAGAGTCAAACATCGAAAAATAGTTTTTGTATATGAATATGTATATGAACGTAGGGGAAGCCGAGTTTGTTCTTAAATGTAACCTAAACGGCTGTATGGTTAATTTACTTAACATTTTACTGACAGAATGATATCTTTCAAATAGAGAAATAGAATGTGACCTGAAAAATACTTCGACCTCTTTAATTTATTATAATCATTAAGGGATAATATACTTTATCTGTTGTTTGCTGTAAATGTTTTTAGCTGTTGTTTCATCAAATCCATGATGAGACCAATATAGATTGCCAACAATATTTCCAAAATCTGGTGAAAAAGACCCCGTACTTCTTGATGAGAATTGATTTAAAGACTGGTACACCGCAAGGTACAACTTATAAATAGCCTTATACGCACAAGAATAATAAATGACTTATGCTTTACCTTAATAATCGCTACGCCATGGCGTCCTCGACACAAATAAAAATAAATTACGAACAACGGCTTTTAATGTTACGACTTGATATAAAGATCGTCCTTATATTGCCTTGGAAGTATAACGTAAAGTGAGATGTGAAGTAGCTAGCAAAGAAGTGCATTGTGTACTTAAGGTTTATTGCCCATTTATCAAATAATCTTGATGTTTCTAGTAGTTGTAAACCAATAAACAATATAAAATCATAATTGAATTTTCTGGACTTCTCGTATAAGTACTTATGCTTTGGCCGTATATACTCGGGAAATATAATATCAACTTGTCTGGAACAGTTATGGATTTTTAGTACGAACAATTTTTATAATTTTATTTTTACAAGTAAGTTTTCACCCAATTAGAAAATAGGACATGAAACAAAAAGGAATTCTATTAGAAGTTGAAAGGCTCAAAGAGTTTGCTTGAGGATATTATAAAAGTAGTCACAATTTCTTTTCAGAAGGATTGCTCTCTTATTAACTTTATGAGTTCATTGAAATATCTAGTTCGCATCAAATTGTTGAAAGGGCAAATTGTATTTAAAATTTTAGTGCCTTATTGATCCTTCATGGATTATCAATCAATAATTAAGTTATTTATATAGGTTTTATTAATCTACATATGGAACTTAAACATTTTTCGTTGAAGGAATTTGAAATTTTTATATAGGAATGTTATATTCTTAATATACGTACCTACTTCACTAAAGTAGAACACATTGAACTATTGGTGTTAAAATGATTAGGGTTTGTAAGAAATTATGAAACTACGAAATTTTATCATAACTACAATAAAAACGACAGAAAAGGTGTCTTGATTTTGATAAAAGAAATCGGTAGTGATTAAACGATTATTGGTACGTTGCTGCCGGGATGGATGACTTATTATTATATTATTATAAAACTCTCTGGAGACTGAAATTGAACTGTTGCTATATCAACATTTCTATTTAGATAATAACAATAATAGCCTGAGAATATGAGAATATAATTTTGAGTATGCACAGGATTTCACAATAGTCCACAATTGCAATTCAGTGTCAAATGAGATAAAAACCTTGAGAGACAACAAATGCTTCTATATTCAAGGAAAATTAACGAAATCCAGCCGAATTGGCAGCAGTCTCAAAACTCAAAATCTATACAACCCATAGTTACATACCAGTTATAAGGCCTATAGGACATGGAAGCGAATCAGCTCTTTGAAAAGAGAATCTCGCGAAAAATATATGCTACTACAGAATCAGAATGAATCACAAACTCAACCATCTTATCAAATAAGCCGATATTATAAATGGTTCATACAAAAGTGGGATACTATTTAGGCTCAGACACGTACAAAGAAAAATTCACAAAAAGGATTATGAAATTTAAGAATACAGAAACGGTGCATGGAAAATTTCGAACAAGATACCTATAATACGAATGGAAGTGAGCGGCTAGAGAAGAATTATCACTGCGAGAACAGATTGAAGCAAAATCGTCAAACCGGCTAAACCAACCCCGGGTTAAAATACCAGAAGAATGTAATTAATAAACCAGTTATTTTCTCCTTGCCGGCATAAGTCGAGTAATTTAAACTATCTTTATTATAAAATATCATACATAAGGACATGATACACTATACTCGTACATACACATATTCTAAATTCGTAATTGATCGTATAATAAATTGTTGCATTAGAGCTGGCACTTATCCAAATTAATGGAGGCATACATTAATTACATATCTAAGGTGGTTAAAACAAGTTTTAGTAACATTTGATATAGTGTTCAGCCTCCCATTAAATGGATAAATGAAAAGGGATATATGAGCCAATCAAGAATTACCTTGATGCAAATAATTTTTTTCTATTAGATACTTCAGTCTACACATCTAAAACATCTGTACTGCTTTAACTTGGGGTTATGCTGAATGAGAATGACGTCTGGTGAGCCACAGATAATAGTGGTATTGTTGCACTGATTTTACTGACTACTCCGCACCTCCGATTTCTCAAAAAAAACTTAAATCACAGTTTAAAGTGAGTTGGACTGAGCAGCAGCTACAGACAACATCAAAACACCGGCAGAGGGTCAGAGTTTTAAGCATGAGAATAAAACAAGATATTTGCTCTTACTTACGGATAACAAATGTTGGTTATGAGCACATGAATTAAATTATTAGACAATTTTATTTTAAGTATTCACTCATATAGATATTATATAAATATAAATATCAAAATTATTATTTTATCATTGTTCTAAAAATAAAAATATTTCTTAGTTTCATATTTATTTATGAACTTAACACCTCTTGACACGTTACTATCATGTCTGAGTAATCAAAAATGTCCGCTCTCCTTCAGCTGTAGATTAAAATTTAAACATAAGACTTGCTTCAATTCGTGGAAATGCATACTCGACGCTGAAATGCCTAAAATGATTTCAACAGACCGTCGTGTTTCCCAATTAAACCGTTTTTAAAAGTAAATCTTTAATATGGCAGATAATTTATTTTCGTCACTTCATAATTTTATGCGTTTCATTTGGACAATTTAATGGCCCACAATTATGTTATCGCTATGGATCAGTATACAAAAAGTTTAGAAGCGACTTACAACTTTATATTGAATATCTGGTGAAACGGCTGCTTTAAAACATCTTAAGAATTGACAAATCCAAAGGAAAGTTCTTTAATGAACTCATGGTTTAAATGAGTTCGTAAAACTGGATCAAAGTACGAAAAACGTCATAGATATTAATTTATTATTAGCATCAACTTGGAAACAAACATCTGGATGTAGGAAACACTATTCACATATTACAAGTAGAATAGAAAGAAGAGTTCGGGGAACGTTGCCAACATTATATAACATAAACCATTTAAAACTTCTACCCATTTAATAGTCTGTATCTTGTTACTATTTTAAATAAAGTTAAAATTATTCATAAATTTGTTATTCGTCCATCGTTATAAAAAACATAGAGCACTGTTCTCTCACAAAAAGAGTTTATTATTTCTAGTTAACAACAGTAGAAGTTTTATATTGGCTGTTTAAGACGCAACTAGATGATATTTGGACCTGATCCGCAGCAAGTGAAATCACGCATTAATGTTATACTGAACAATTGAGTCAAGATTTAATTGTTCAGTAACTATAAAATATAGCATCTTACTTATTAATAGGTAAAAATGTTGTCACATCTCTGATATAATGTATCCAGTTTATTAAATTTTCCCCAAGGAGCAAATTTTTGATACCTAGGAATAATTGAACACCAAACGAAAGACGTAGGATCTATAACCAAAACCACCTTAAAATTTATTGACATGTATTTTATAATATAATGTAAAATATAGCACTTCGTTTCAAATATAATACCTACGTATTGCTATACATATCTTATTCCTCATTACACTTTACTTCAAAGAGCCTAAATAACGTCAACGTGGCCTTTATAATCTTCATAAATGCATAAACGTAAAAATATCGACCACATTAGTTGCAGTAAATCATAAATTTGATAATTCGTTAATTTCTTAGTATAAAAATAGATAGAACTCACAAAAAACTTAAATAATTGAACTTACTAATAGGATTATAAAAAATTATATACTTACTTAAATATGTCTAGTTTCAACTGTGGAAAGCTTACCTGAAAATAAAATTAGAGTTAATATAAGAATACTTGATAAATTAATACTATAAAACATTTCGGATTAACTTTTGCTTCAGACATCACAAAACGTATCAATAGCGCTATAGTAAAACGAGAGATCAGATAGGAAAATATTTACTATTTTTTATTTAATTTTTTTCTTAATTGACATATCCCCCCCCCCCAAAAAAAACGATAACAATGAGTTAAATGTTACATAAGTAAATATTATTTCATTAATTAATAAAATACTTCAGAGCAGCCGCGTTTAATAGTAGAAAGTTTAAGTGAAATTATGAGAATCTAGAACATTTTTAGGTCTTTTACAGTTTATTTAATTGCAGCTCACAAAGCATAAAATAGGGAATGAAAAGAGCATCCGCTGATTTCTTATTTTCGTCAGGCATTCTCGTCGGCAGCAGTAAATTTTTTAATCGAATTATTCTCTACTTTTGTAAATTCACGGTTTTGTTACTGACGCCTTCTCATTCCTGCCTTATCTTTATGGAATTTCGTTATTGCTATCATTTCAGTTGGAACGTTTCATATTCAAATACATAATGCGAGTTCAAATATGGGGACACTTGAGGGAACTAACTTTTAATATGCATTTTCAGTGGCATTGGTTCATTGGACGACTGGTTCGAACGGGCTCAAACCCACCCACTCCCATACTAAGAGCTATTTCCCACATTTATCTACATTCCATAAAATTATTTAATTTTCGTTGCACGCTTTTATCAACAAAAATTTAAAAAAATTTGTTTGGGATTTTGTCACTTACATAAATTTTGTTGGAATGTATCCATAGAAACCTATCATTAAAAATAATTTTTTTCTACTACCGATCATAAAGTACTAACTTTCCACACGCAGTAGAGTGCGTGAAGTTAAACTTTACACACTAGTGCGTAACGTGTTTTTACCTTACGCACTAGTGCGTAAAGTAACATTCTAAACAATTGCATACCTACCTATTAGAGCACCTATAATAATCATATCTTATTTTACAAACGTTAAATGTGGTTATTTTTTATGTAGTCCATTTATTTAATATCACGGTATATTATTATAAAATATATCTACCTAATTTTCAGTATTCTTTAATTATGATTGAATTTTTTACAAATAGGTAAGTTTTGACGTTTCACATTATTATTAGAGATTAGGTCCATTTCGGTAGTAGAAAAAATATTGTATGCAATTCGTGCGAAACGTGAGTTTTTTTCACTCATGGGATTGTCGCATTCGCCTACGGCTCATTCGACAAAATTCCCATTCGTAAGAAAATATCACCTTCCGCATTTGTTGCATCAATAACTATTTTCGTTTGACGTTTTATAATAAAATGAATCAAATTGCTCCGTAATCCAAAATATCTCAACAATGTTATTTTTCTATTTTCACTGTATATCTTATTCCTACCTCGAATTTCTTAATTTTAATTTATTAATTTATACATTTCAAACTAAATGATATACTGTTGAATATTATTTAGAAAACTAAAAACAAAATTATTTAGTTATAATCTACTCTCTACTACGAGAATAATTCGATTTAAAATATTCTGATTTATTATTTATTAACCTCGTTCATACGATTTAATCAAAAAAATATATATGATTTTTTAATTTAAAGTTGGTCTACGCCTACATTTTTTTATTGATTTTATTCTATAATAATTTTTCTTGCCACAAGTTGTCATAGATATATGCTCTTTTCCTTTGATTATAGCTATGAGCAATCAGATAATACAAACTGATTTTTTTAAATACGTTCACTCAAAGATGAAGTCTTGGGACGTAACTATGTACTTTGTTATTTAGTTTTTTATTTTATGTCAAACTTTACGAAGCATATACAGTACGGTTAATCACAATAGAAACAACGTGTACATCTTATGCGAGTAAATCAGAATACTTTATTTTACAGTAATAGACCATTGGAGTAGAAGTTGTAAAGAAATAAAAAGGTCATTTTGCCTCTATCTACGCCACTGGTGATATTTTTATCACATATATTTTACCATTTGCTCAGATTCTACTAAACATAAACGACCGCCAAATGTGGAATGAATGTATTGAAAAATGTAAAAGTTATGCCACAAAAACATTAGGGCCCCAAATAAAATTTTCAATGCCGTGTATTTCAGAAGCATATACAGGGAGCGGCAGAATAGACTTTACAATTTAAAATTGCTCTAAAATCAATATGCATTTTTTAAGCGTGCGATGTTTCTATCCATTAAATAAAGCATGCTTTGGAGTTTTTTTGACAGGTGTCAAAATATTGGATCGGCAGAATTTACTTTATAAATTCGTCTGGAAATAAATATATTATTTGTGAAGTAACAAGATTTAACAAAGAATTTTACAAAGAGAATGTGGGTTATTTTTAAGAAAAAATTGTGTGGGTTAAATGGCCCCCTTCCATCTCCATACACCCTTCTAACCGATGAACGAAATTACTCATTACGGCTCGTAACACCGCGCCAGGAATTCCATGAGTTTCGTCGCTAATCGCTTCCTTTAATTGTTCGATGTTTCGTGGCTCGTCGAAATACCCGACTTTTTAGAGAACCCCACAAAAAATAAACGGGTGCAGTCAAATCGGGTGATCTGGCGGGGCCAGTTTATGTCACTACGGCGTGAGATTAGATGTAAAGGAAATTGCGTGTTTACTGATCGCGGACGATCTGGATGTTTAGAGTTGACAACGGATCCTCCAATTTACCATTTTCTCACCTAACACATAATTGTTGGACGCGACGGAACATTTCTCAAGCCAAAAGTTCTAAAATCACGTTGCACTTGAATAATACCGAGAATAATACTATTATTTTTTATAAAATTTTCAACACAAAAAATTCGTTGGTCATTCATTTTGACACCTGTCAAAGAAACTCCAAAGCATGCTTTTTTTAATGGATAGAAACATCACACGCTTAAAAAATGCATATTTATTTTAGAGCAATTTTAAATTGTAAAGTCTATTCTGCCGTTCCCTGTATTATTCAAAAATCTATCGAGTTCTCAATTTTTTGTATTTAGAACGGTTACACCCTGTATACATAATTCATAAATAAAAACGTCCACAAGCGCCACTGTGCCTTATTCTTTAAACAGATTTCTAATGGTTACTTGGAATTCCAGCAATACATCTCAATATTCGTTTTTGAACAATACGAAATTACTCCAAAAGCATACACCATATCTAAATTCTAAGTCTAGGACTTGAGCATGATATAAATTTATTAGTTGGTCAGTTAAGACAACTGATTTTAAATTAGTAAATAGCAAAGTGCTATTAAACGATTACAGTGTTCCATCCGATTCAAACATTCATCTATCATTATGCCTAGAAATTTGACATTTGTTTCTTTATTTAACAGGTACCTAAAGTTATTAATTTTTATATTTTACTTTTTTGCCTACTGTGAAATCTCATATACTTATTGTGTTTTTTAAGGATTGAGTATAGGACTATAGTAGCTACCAATTACTTACTTAAGACAATATTACATTTAGTTTCTAACACATAACCGATTTATCGGACAAAAATAAAGATTTATTGTAAGCATACAACATAACAAAAGACTCGCCAGAGGTCAAAGTGTCAAGTTTATTCGTATATAAAAAAAATAAAATAGGTCTCAATATTAAGCCCTATTATGGAACACCCATATTAACGCTCGAATACTATATTTTATGTCTGTAAACGGTTCTCTCATTTGACTCACCGTATATATGTATTATTCAGGTGATGCAATTTAATTTGCTTTTTTTCCTGGGAATTTTTGTTTATAACGAATTTAAGGTCTACTCGGCATAAGAATCACATCATTAGTAAGGTTGACTCCTTAGGATGAAGAAGAAAGATATTTTTTCCTTATTTTTTAAAATCTGCTATATTTCCACTAATATAAGTGTGAAGAAAAATACACTCAGACTTTTAACAATTGATTGTAAAACTACTACTGATAAAACATCGTATTCCTCATACTGCAGTTCGTTATTTTTTTTTCGATTTTAGGAATATAACTTCAGTGATACATTTTTTGAGTTCATACTTTGAGTAGCTGATAAAACTTTTATAATAGGTCCATAATTTTTTTCGCAAATATCCAATAATGCCAGAGATAACTACTCTCTGTTTTTTACATCATAAACCGTACCGAATAGTTTCTTTTATCAGTTATATAACATCCGCATTTTATCGCATGATAGAGATCCTTAACGTGTTCATATTGTAGATATAAGAAACGTACAGTTTTATATTTCCTTCGAAGATGGTTCCACGAGCATGCCCACTTTTTTACTATATTACAATATTAACTCTGTGACGATGCACACCATACTTTTTTGTTTTACAGAATATTTAATATTAGAAAGGTTAGGAAAAATATAAGTTAGGTACTGAATTAATTTATGATTTGCACCAGTGCTAATAATAATAATGGGCAATGCCTGTTGAATTGTAGGAAAAATATAAGTTAGGTACTGAATTAATTTATGACTTGCACATGTGCTAATAATAATAATGCGCAATGCCTGTTGAATTGTATATTGTATTGTAAATAAATCATGTTTACAAATAATTGATGTTGTACAGGGTGGTCATTTTCTCGGAAACCGTAAGAAATACAGGGTCGGTTAAATTATGGCAAAGTTGCGCAATTTGCTGCTAATCAAAATGCTGTGTTGCAATTCGTAAAATTCCAAATACTTTCGGAAATAACCGGAAATAACCGAAATTTCATAAAATCTGGTTTCTGACGTTATTTGAAAACAAATTTTAAAACGAATAACACTTTGTCGTTGCCACATTTTATCATCTAGAAGATGGTGCTGTCAAATTTAAAATCCGACGTTTCGTCTCCCAGAAACCATCCAACTTATTTTTTTTATACGGAACTGGATTTTCTTATTTAATTTTTTTGTTACCTTTGAACTCCCTTTAAGCTATGACCCGTCATAAATTTTGATTTTCAAACGTTTCGATGACAAAAGTTCAGCAATTTTAAAAAATATTTAGGTAATACGACATTTTTTCATAATGTATATTATGTTTAACAAATGTTAACAGGATGGTCTCCCAAGAAAGTTTTAATTTTCACATTTGAAAATAGTTTAACATTTGAGTCAGTGCATAATCAACCAGCGTCGTAACAACATTACATTACATAAGTTACTGTTTCTGGTGCGACCGATTGAATTCGTGATTTGTGCAGTAACTATTTAATTAACTTTTATGACAGCCATGAATAAAGACATTTACAACTTAGTTACATGCAAATTTATGGAGAATGCTGTTGCAGCGAGCTGATTACATTACGTACGTTAGTAATTATGTTAATATATAATCCCATTTTCGAGAACAACCTGTAAGTAATGATAGAAAAAATAAAAAAAAAAATGGTAAGATATATAAGACATCCTGAATATCCGGGTGGTTCCATTAGCATGACATTTAACCCTTTCCAGCCCGGTGACGCCAAATGGCATATATTCATTTAAAGCTTAGTTAGAAATCTGTAATATCAAATAAATAACACGTGATTGAACTAAGCTGTCGCTTGGAGATCACACATGGCTCTACTTATACTGTTTTAGATATTTGGGTTCTCATTTTGGGTTTAATGGTTGTATAACCACGTTTGTACATTTGGGCAGTTATTTTTCGATTTTCTCTGCATAAAAGCAAGGTAAGTTTTAAATTTATTCATTTCAGAAAAATTTGTGTTACACAGGGATATTATTAGATAATGTATATCCAGGTTTTTATCAAAATGTACAGAGTCATCACGCGAAAATGTTAGATTCTACTGTAACTTTGTTACTTTTGAATTAATCGGAAAAGGGAAAACTGCTTTACTGACTAATTTTTTGCCAGGAATTCAAATTTTTATAGAAAAATACAATCGAGCATCGCATTACAGAGATATAGCTATCAACTTTGTTTTTTCTTATGTAACATCTTATTATTATATCTTTTGATTCTTCGTTTTTTTTTCAGATTTCATCGATATAAACATGCAATCTATTATCTTTTATTTTTTATGAGATATAGATAATTTAGAAAAAAGATATAGTTTACGTGTAGAAAAGCAAGGAAGGCAGTTTGAACAATATCTATAAAAAATAATTATACATATATTAATAATTGTTGTAATTTAAATTATGTATTATCTAATCTCGTACAAAATAAAAGATAATAGCCTTACATATTTATATGAATGAAATTAGGAGAAAACGAAGAATCAAAAGATGTAATAATATAGGTACAGGAGAATTACAGGATGCTACATAAGAAAAAACAATGTCGATAGCTATATCTCTGCAATGCGATGCTCGATTGTTTTTATGCATAAAAATTTAAATTCCTGGCAAAGAATTAATCTGTAAAGCAATTTTTACTTTTTTGATAGATAAAAAGGAAACAAAGATACAGTAGAATCTAACATTTTCACGTGATGACCCTGTACTAATATTATTTAGGTTGTGAGGTTTGAAACCAGTGACTTCAAATGGCATCAGTGGGCAATAAAGCTAAAAAGAAACTCACTCCATTTGGCGTCAGTGGGCAGTTTGGCATATATATTTGGGTCTGCAAAAATATTGCTTCACTAAATTTCATAATAAATAATTTGTATATCTAAGGTTCAATAAACAAAGCAAGAACCAAACAAAAATTGTTTTTATTCCATTCATAACTTAAAAAATCCTTTTTATATCTATAATTTAAGGGAATTTGTATTGATAACACTCTTGAAAGATTTTCCAAATAATTAATATACATGTTATAGTATTTATCCGTAAATTTGGTAGGTAATAAATAACAAATATAAATCAAACTTTTTTCAAAAGAAACATTCTTAATATTTGCCCAATGACGCCATATGGACTCATCGTTTATTTTGCAAAAAAAATAGCATGCAAATTAAATGGATGCTGTTTCTTATAACTTATTTAGACCAAATAAATAAAAACAAAAATTTTTTTCAAAATTAATTTAGGCTGGAAAGGGTTAAAAAAATTGTTTTTTTTTGCGATTTTAATTAACTTGTACCCTGTACGTCGTTACATTGAACATATTGCTATTTTATATTTTTATAATGAATTACTGTGAATTACTTTTTATAACATTTCACAGTCCACTAGAATGATAACTAAAATTGAATTTATTAATCGTGCAACTCTGTATAAAGTTTAAGTGGCATGAGTGTGCATCCAGAGTGTGACAAATATTCAGGGTGGTCATTTAAAAATATTTCGGAGAATTAACGAACAGTCATAAATCATATATAATTTCCGCATATAAAATTTCATTTCGATAGCTTTAAAAATGTGTTACAGGAGAATCCGATTTCTTCTTACATCCAGTATCTATGTTTAGACTAAATCTAACGATTTAACATGATACTAATTTTATCACTCCGACAAATTCTCTCTAATATGTTAGAGATTACATCAAAATGGATTAAGAAGCGCAGTAATATTGTACAGGGTCATCACGCGAAAATGTCCTTTTTTGAAATAACTCAGCCATTTTTCATGTTATGACATAGATGTAAAGACATTCTGAACTAGTTTTTTCCACAGAATCTAAATTTTCTGTCAAAAAACAATAACGAATCGTATATCAGAAATACGACATAATACTTTCTCTTTTAAATAGAATACTCTGTATATTTTGAAATATTTCGATTCTGCTTCTCTTTCTGAATTCAAAAATGTCAACATATCTTATGTTATCTCAAATGGTTTTTGAGATATTTAGATTTGATGATATTAAAATCTGATATATAAATCTGACGATATTAAAATAACGTGACCGATTTTGTTAAGTAAATTTTGAAAACAAAGAAAAACATTAACCATAATGAGAAAATTATCTTTGAGAAGCATATAATGTTGATTTCATACATTTATTTAACAAAGAAAATATTAAATAAAAAAAGATTAGCAAAGAATTAACAATGTTAAATATTACAAGGTTAAATATAATAAATAATTTTAGATACATTAATGCATTATTCAATTTAATAATTGCTCAATTTTCATAACAAAGTCTATACCGCCGTTTTAAATTGTTTAGAGGATTCCTGATCATATAATTGTGATTGTTTAGGTGATTTATCGACGGCGGTTTAGACTTTGTTATGAAAATAGAGGTAGACATATTGAGCAATTACTAAATTGAATATATGCATTAATGTATCTAAAATTATTTATTATATTTAACCTTGTAATATTTAACATTGTTAATTCTTTGTTAATATTTTTTTATTTTTTTAATGTTTATTAATATTTTCTTTGTTAATTAAATGTATGAAATCAACATTCTATGTTTCTCAGAGATCATTTTCTCATTATGGTTAATGTTTTCTTTGTTTTCAAAATTTATTTAACAAAATCGGTCACGGTATTTTAATATCGTCAGATTTATACATCAGATTTTAATATCATCAAATCTAAATATCTAAGAAACCATTTGAGATAGCATAAGATATATTGACATTTTTTTATTCAGAAAGAGAAGCAGAATCGAAATATTTCAAAATATACAGAGTGTTCTATTTAAAAGAGAAATTATGATCGTATTTCTTAAATGCGATTCGTTATTGTTTTTTTGACTGAAAATTTGGATTCTGGAAAAAACTAGTTCAGAATGTCTTTACATCTATGTCATAACATGAAAAATGGCTGAGTTATTTCAAAAAAGGACATTTTCGCGTGATGACCCTGTACAATATTTATCGAAATTATGGCGGATGCGCAGGTGAGATTGTGTACACAAACGGAAAATTTAATTTTCGATTTGTGCTCATTTTATACTAGACGTCAAACTACAATAGGCAATACTCTACATGATGTAAACAATTTCAGAGAATTCACTTAAACAAATTCAAAGTAATGCATGAACGAACTGAGAAAATTGAGAACTTTGTTCAATTTCTTGGGTTGGTTAAAAATTTAATTATTTTAAGGACATTTGAAATGTGTGAATTTTCCTCCTGGTTTAAAAAAAATGGTTTGCTTATATTTTATTAAAACAATTTTGGGTGCTACCTCCTTTTTGCATTTTTTTTGTAAAACAAATTAAACAAACTGAAATTATTAATAATTTTCCTAAAAATTTCTTTATTTGGCTTAGTTAATTCTGAAGTTATCCATTTTTACTGTGCTTTAATTTAATTTTAAATGAATAATTTTATGGTTAAAATAAAGTTCCACTTTTGAGAACAACCTGTATAACATAATTTGTAAAATTGAATAGATGGGAGAGACTGAACTTAAGAAAAAATATCATATATTTTTGTTAAAATTAATATTTCTTGTATATTAAATATCAATTAAGCATACCATATTACTAATTTAGGGGAGGAATTACGCAAATATTGATAATTAGTTACGCAAATTGGTTATGGATATTGTGCTAAATCGATTATACATTCCAAATTACGTTATAAACGAAATTATATCTATTTGATGAACTTTCCAAAAGGGAAATGAATACAATCTGTTGTTGCAGGTAAATTTTATTTGATGAAGATCGTATAATAGCAAATTGTTAATATCTGCAAAATGTGCATACCTACAATGACCTACATATTTGCAATATGCCATATGCCCGTATATTGCAAATTTATGATTCTCAAATGTCAGTTTTTCAATTTAATAAAATCAGAGTTTGAGGGAAGAAAGTTTTAGAAAATTAGCATGCCTATTTAAAAAATGTGCGTTTATAGTGCTTTGAAAATTCCTTGATTTTTAATACTATACCTACTTTAATAATATAATAATAATAGTTAGGTAAGCAAACTTAACAGAGAAAAATGTTAATAAACGTTTCTATTGATGATTAGAGAAATAATGTGCAGCTTTTGCATTAAGCTTTTTATTAAAATATGAATATAATATGTACGAATATATCTAAATATTCTACGGGCTGATAAACCTTATTTTATCCCTGGAATTTCGCAAGCGAAAATAGTTCACGTGCTTTGGTTTTAGTACCTTAGAGCTCGGTTATATAAATTTTAACCATCAAAATATTTAAGCTCAAAAGCTGGATTCTAAGGATTGCTATTTCGAGAATTTCTTAAAGTCAATATGATTTAAGACTTTAATGGCCAAATATATATACAAACAACATTAATGTGGAAGAAGTAATAGTACGCACATAATATCCATTTGCGCTTTCATGTTGGATACTACAATTTTGTGGCTGGCTCAAAGATTCAACACATCAAGTTTTTTGTGCATTTGGAAAAAAATATACAAATCCGTCAAATTAATATTGTTTAAGTTTATCTGTTATTGTCTTAATCCTGTTTATAATAACTTTAACAAACTAAACGATTTTAACATTGTTTAGAATATATGATTTGACAAACAAGTAAATTCTTAATTATTTAAATAAAATAATGTTTATATTAGCACAAATGAGATTAGGTATTATTAAATAAATCTTATTTCTGCTCTTAGGTTACAGTAGTGACAATAAACTATAGCCGATTAAAAACACATTTCCCTTTTTACACAAAATATGGCACAAGTATTCGACGAATTTTAAAAATAAACAACAATTAATTAATTTATTCACGTTACACTAAGCTTCCATATTTTATGGAATTGAAAGGAATTAACTTGTCTCGCACGTGTGTTATTAGATTTCAAATAAGATTATGGTTAATTCACGTTCATAATTTACCACATTCTAAAAATAAAAAAAATATGGTTTGAGCACGTGCAGGTTTTCAGATTCTTATCTTATATTGTATCGATGTTGCATAAAAAAATTGGATTGAAGAATTGGAATAATATTTGTCAATTTAATTTAAATAATTAGTACTCTTATTCAACATTTAAACCGAAAATTTAATAAAAATATAAGGTCATCGAATTGTCATATGTTTTGCACAGTCAATGATATAAATTTAATATTCTGATGAATATTTAAAATGAGAATCTACCGAAAATTTTGTTATTTGGCAGTAGTTCAGATTCTTTTTCATGAACAGAAATTCTATAAAAAATATCAGATTCAATGACAACCAGTAAACGAGATTATAAAATATAGTTGATCAATCAATACATGACATGATACTAGCAACACTTGATTTGTCAACTTTAGTGAGGAAAACTTCTGCACTTTTAAACTTTTTTCAAATTTTAAGGACAAATATTGTTAGCGAGAAATACTAATTATTTGTACTAATGCCCTGGTGAAGTTAAGCTATTCCACCACTCAATGAGGATTTTTAAAAATTAAATAAAAAATAGTTACTTCCAAAAAAAAATCCAAAAAAGGCCCTATCATACGTAAAATGATCCGCTGGTCCCAAAAATGTCAAAAAATACAGCGTGTTCCATCTGAAAATCAAAAGTTCTGGTCAATTTCGGTCAAATCGGAAGTACATTAAAATGCCAAATTATCCCAAAAAATTTGAAAGATTGTCAAGTCCTCCAAATTTCAAATTTTTATCTAAAGTATAGAAAAAAAAATTACCCACTTTTAGTTGTCACCCGGTATAAATATAATTTTTTCAGTAAGTCGGAGAAGGTAAATATCTAAAACATCCTAGCCAAAGAAAAATGATATCTCTCAAAAATCTCTTTAAAATTAAAGATGAAATGGAGCTGCACGTTTTGAGAAATTCTACAGATGTGAAGGATATTAAGGAAGTGTTGGTGTTCTTCATACTTTTAATCGATTGTACAATAGAACTTATACGTTAAAATTTAAATTAATTTAAAATTGCAAAATAGCATGTTTTATTCGCAGATTTTGCATTTGCGCCTAGAAATTACTGCGAGTTATAGTGGAACAACGTTCATTCGTAAGACGTTCTGTACGGGTTTCTCTAACTAAATACCTCATATGTTAGAACTGCTACGCCAGATGCAACTTATCGATCACAGAATAAGCTTCCAGTCACATCAATAACATCCATTTCTAAAATAGGTTGGTTACACTTTACTGAAGGGATTATTAGATTAACTTTCCAAATGTAAACTAGGAATTTAGATTATGGTAACTCGATACCAATCCATCCACAACAAAAAAGTAAAGTGTAACATAAGTGCATCATGAACGTATAACGTAAGTACATACAGTGTGACCCATTTGTTTGCGGGTCACTCTATAAAATCTTTATTTATTGGGCGATTTTAACCGGATTTTTTTTAAATAGTAGAGCTTGATGAACTGTAGGTATTTCTGGAGCAAAAAGCGTCACATTCCTACAAAATCCAAAGCTTACTAAGTCAGTCTTTAGAAGTGAAAATTTAAAAATGCATATTAGCGATTATTTTGCCAAATTTTATCGAAAACTTTTAAGTAATAACGATTTTGTAGCCAAATTAAAAATGCACAATATTTATCTACCTTTTCCATAAATTTGTCAAGTTATCTCATTGAAACAAAATTAAACAATAATATGATGGTACTTATTATTCTTCTGTCTAGTTTTGGCAAATCAAAATAGAAATAGAAGCAAAACTGAATAAACAAAATTGAGAAGTCCATAAAAAAACTGCTAAATTCTTGTCCCAAGTCATCATTTTAAAAAAATTTGGTACAGACCCGTTTTGACGGATGGTGAATCCAATGGCGTGCACAGATTTTTCGTAAAAAAATCGCTAATATGAATTCTCAAAATTTCACTTCTAAAAACTGTCGTAGGGGGCTTTGGATTTTGTAGGAATGTAGCGCTTTTTGTTCCAAGAATACAGTTCGTCAAGCTCTACTATTTAAAAAAAAATCCGGTTAAAATCGCACAATAAATAAAGATTTTATAGAGTGACCCGCAAACAAATGGGTACAGGCTGTATGATTTAACGTCCTACAGCGTGTAACTTTCAAACGAATTTAGTGGACAAGCGTAAAGGTAAAATAACGATATCATGAGAGCTACATTTACGAATTTTCGAAAAAACAAATGAACGTCTAACACTTTTTGAAAAATAAGAAAACCTAGTTAAAAAAATAATTTGTTAAAAAAATTGATTTTAAAATTATATTTGAAATCAGCGCCCAAATTTAATTTGCTAATAATTTTTTTTATCAAATCACAGCTTGCTTCAATTTTGGCAATTATTTGATTTCTTATATGATTTCCCGTTTGATTTATCGTTCTACAGCGTGTAACTTTTAAACGCATTGTTCTAGCGGAAAACTGTAAAGGGAAAAAAAAATCTATATCATGTGAGCTACATTTTGTATTTTTTTTGTAAAAAACAAATGAACGTCTAATAATTCTAGAAAAATAAAAAAATTGAGCCAAAAAATAATTTGAGGAAAAAATATATTTTGAAATTACAATATATAATTTAATTACATTTAATTTCAATTTGCTAATAAAATTTGTTTGTCAAATCAGAGCTTGCCTCAATTTTAGCAATTATTTCAATTTCAATTTTTTGTCTATACTTACTTTTCGAGAAAAAATAAAATTTGTTTATCCGCCAGCGCCTGAAAAATAAATAAAAAATTCAAGAGACAAATAAATTTTATTTTGAATTACTCAATCTGTACATCAAATTAAGCTCCTTATTTATTGCTAAAAACGTCAAAAGTTTTATCCAAATCGGCCAAATATTTAAAATTGTTTTAACATTCTCTGTATCTCGAAAACGGAGCTTTAAACCATACAAGTTCATACGAACTTTATTCTTTATTTTTGCGAGATCTATCCCCTATTAAATTTTGCCGAGTAAAACCTGAGACATCCTGTATACTTTATATCTTTATTTTATATTTTCCGATGTTTCAGAAATTAAAGAAAATCTGCTGCTATCGACTTCATGCATTTTCAACAGTCTTCGCAAAAATTCTTTTAACCATAATTCAAATTTTAATTATTTTTAATGACACCCTTTCTAAATTGTCATTAAACCAGTATCATTTCGTCACAGAACATAAATGCTGTTGCATATCTTGGCTGTTTAAATTGGAATATTGTAATTTATTTTTAATTAAAAACAATATACCTAATAATTTTCATTATGTCTATAAAAATATCTTTTTTTTAAACATTTTATACATTTTTTACTGAGCATTGCAAAAAAGAAACAGACAAGTACCTACGTGTTGACAAACTATAAATAAATTATTAAAATGCGTACGGCAGAAATGGGAATATTTTCACCTTGTTGTTATTTAATTATTTACCGAACGCGGTAAACTCAAACCCAGGTGTAAAAAACCTTCCACTTCACTTCAATTCTCACTCTCTTCGAAAGTTGTGTTCAAACTAGAAAGCACTCAACGAAAGTGTACACAGGATGATGCCTTTAAGCCGGTAATTTCTTAATGTTGAAAATATAAGTAACCGAGTTAGAATCCCATCGGTATCTCGGAAAAACAACTTAAGTTTGAATTTTTCAGCACTTTAGCAGTACCAAACATACTGGTTACATAACTGGTTGATTATGATAACAAACCGGCATTTACTCATAAAAAGACAAACCACTTAGAATATTCGGAAACTAGTATAGGTAAAAATTAAAAAAAACAACTTACTAGCAGCAGTTTCATTAAAAACAACTGTATTATTATAAGTAGGCTAAAAAACGGCTGCTACTATTTTTTTCCGTTGAGTGATGGAATTGCGATTGCTTCACTCAACGCATTTACTACATGTACAGCATGATGCAAATGTATGGAATAAATTCATTATTTCAAAAATAGACGACTTTTGAAAAAATCCTAAAACACGTCAATTTTAATTTTTGAAGGGCCATGATATAGGTGCATGTAAGAAACGTTACGTCACCGCAGTGTTGCGCAATGACGTAATCGACGAATTTTTTAAATACAAACAGGGGTCATGAGACATTTAAAAGGTCTCCTAATCGCCTATCCAATGGTATAATTATTTGAATATACATACATATATTTCAAATGGGGCATCTCATGACCCCTGTTTGTATTTAAAAAATTCGTCGACTACGTCATTACGCCAACACTTCTGACGTAACGTCTATGTATATCATGACATGGCCCTTCAAAAATTAAAATTGACGTGCTTTAGGATATTTTCAAATGTCGTCTATTTTTTAAATAATGAATTTATTCCATACATTTGATATGAATATTACAAAATTTTACACTGTGCCTAAAAATTATACATTTTAGAATTATCTAATTTTTTTTACATACAAGGTGTCCAAAAGTCAATGTCATCCAATGGAGGGCTCATGACTGACCAGAAAATCAAAATAAGACCTTAGTAAAATGTTGTTAGGTTTGAGATATTGGCACTTTTATGAATTTCGTGAAAATCGACACCTAAGATCAGTTTTTCGAGTGCCACAGCTACAAAATTCCATGATTCTAATTTTTGTTATGCAACCCTGAAGAGCCCTGTCCAAAGTAAATTTAATAGACTACATTTTATAATACAGATACAACTTTTCCGATTTGAATTTAATTTTAATTATGTATATGTAATTCGACATATAGTTGTTGCAATTAAAACAACCAACATACAATATTGGCATAGATATATTTTTCCATAAGAGCAAATTTTCCATATCTCGTCAGGTTACAGTAAATATGAAGCAGTGAAACCCTAAATTGCAACTCAGCAGAATATACTGGTATGCAGGCAAAATAATTAAAAAATAAAATAACCCAACTAGAGAAATGTGTAAAAGTAACAGCGTTCTCATTCCAGAAATTATTGTTGCTTAAAGCATCAGCGGTATTCCGTAGTTCGTTTGTTACAAATTGCATAGACGAAGGGTAGCAAGATCCGAATTGTTGCATATATTTGAGCACATTCCTGTGTGCGCTTTACCACAAGCTTCCGGCTGTTGAATTAATTAGGCGCGTTAACCCCTTCTGCTTAAAACTACATCAGACTCGCCGTTATTTTGTGTCTTCCAAATTCGCAACAGTGGTTAAAGGCTGACAATATGTTAACAAATATGGAAATATGTATGTATACTGATATGGTTTTCATATTTTTACGTTAATTAAAAAAATACATCTCTGTTTAATGCATTTCGGTAAATTTGTCTCTTCTACATTTATCTTTCACTTAAAAAAAAATACATATATCTTCTTTTAAAAAGCTGCAGTAAAATTTTAAAGATTTTAAGACATGGGTTATCAAAGAATAACAAGAACGATATATACCTATTGAAAGTTTTGTGTATTTCCACACTAAGAAGATTCACTTATTAGTTCATTATATTTATTAAAGTATGATGAATTCGTTTAATTTCACTGGTTCTTAAACAAGGATGATAAGATATGATCAAATAAGTTCCCTATGCATTTCTTAAAAAAAAAAGAAGCAGTTGTGATAGAATTATAATTCGTTTGTGATTGCTGTATTGCTGTAGTCACTGAATATTTAATAATATTGAAACAATACAAATTTAATTTAGTAAATTAATTTGTCCGTCTAATATCAATATTAAATTGAAGTTGTAGTAGAAATAGCATATAATATAGTACTTAACAATTAAAACAGCGCAAAATTTAAATCCTAGACAATTCCACTGAATCAATTTAAATTAATTTGAATAGAAAATTTTGTAGGTTCCAGTATTATTTCTAGGGCACACGAATGTACCTACAATTACGAAGTTGATGAACTTGTATATATGAAAAACTACAACCAAAGCAACACTTTTCACATTGTGTATTACATTAACGAATCGTTGAACAAATACATTCTAAATATGCACAAAGAGGGTATTCACGTGGAAGATTTAGTCACGTGTTATTTCCAACGCATATATCTTTATTATAACTGGTTCCATATGCTCAATCAGTTTAAGTAATGATGCTACGCTTCTTTAGAATGAAAAAAAAATAACAAAACACAGTTGATTTAAGTTCTAAATATATAAAAAATGGTATTTTTTTTGCGCACAACAAAACAAATTTTGGTTTTGCATGCGCATGCATAGAAATTCGTCTGAGATTGGTTTATATTCTTTAGAAACGGTAGACATCTTATACAGGGTGTTTCCTAAACATGTGGCACAAATTTAAGGGGATATTCATTGGATCAAATACATATTATGTCCGGAAACGCTTCATTTTCGAAATACAGGGTGTAAAAGTATTTTTTTAAAATCGTTTTTTTATTACTACCTAAAAAAGGCTTAAGTCGATTTCATTCAAAATTTTACGGTTTGTTAATAATTATATAGGGTTATAGGTCTTTTAGATATTTTAGAGTTGATCCAGGGGCGTGCCCAAGGGGTAGGTAGTTCGGAATTTTACACAGAAATAATATCGTCCAGTAGATTTTTGCAATGTTCATAATTGTTTTGAATAAAACAAGTAAAAATACAACTTTTGTGTCCCTTGCTTTATTTCGTATCCCTCTTCGTTTTTGATAAAAAAATTAAAATCCAAATTTTTTAACGTCTCCGAAAGCAACTAAAAAATCTAAAAATACAACTCAAAAAATTAAAATGATGGGAATAAAGCTCTTTAATCTACAAGAATTGTTGACTACCACCACAACAATTATGAAAATTGCAAAAATCTACTGGGCATTATTATTTCTGTGTAAAATTCCAAACAACCTGCCCCTTGGGCACGCTCCTGAAATTTTTGGATCAATTCTAATATGTCTAAAAGACACCCCATAGAGTCATTAAAAAACTGTAAAAATTTGAATGGAATCGGCTTAAGCGTTTTTTAGATAGTAATAAAAAAACGATTTTAAAAAAAATACTTTAACACCCTGTATTTCACAAATGAAGAGATTCCGGACATTATGTTTATAGGACCTTTTTTCTTATTTTGACCCAAGGAATATCTCCTTAAATTTGTGCCGCATGTTTAGGAAACACCCTGTATAATACCTACGTTCTTATAAGTTATGTACGTAACGAGGGTACCTACAAATTCTACAATACATATTTTATATAAAATATAAATAGTTCTATTTAGTTACTTTTGCACAAAACGCTTATTGTTTGAAATTCGGTGTTTGTACCTATTATTGAACACTGAATTAAAATTCCTTTAAAGTAAAATATTTCCACATTTATAAAAACACATTTATCTCATTACAGATTTGACAATTTTTAAATCATTTCCGCCTCCGCCGCACCCAAATTTATTGTTAATGATATATCTTTAAAATTTCATAAAAAATCGATCCCTAAACTATCAAAGCAAATATTCAGAAAGACCAACAGACATCTTATAAAAAAACACGTTATTTTGGCAGATAAATGACAATTAGTTTCGCTTTTTCTCTGGATATTGAATCAATATTAATGTTGCCACTTTACAGCTGAACACGACTGACTGACTACCCCCTTACTGATATGTTAACAGCGTGCATTTTCGTAACGGAGATTTTCCTGCTTATTCCTTTGAGCGTCGACCGACCGTTATTAATTCTATTGATGTTCAAATATGTGGCGAAGGAACTGGGACGATGACTTAATTTTCTATGGATACGTTACCCTCCGGAACGAAGTAAAGTAACTTTTAACAAATATGGCAATTGCTAAATTACTTCTTATGTATATAAAATCAATATTTACATATTTTAAGAAATGTCTTTCTTTAGTGCGCCTTGCATTATATCAATACAATACATCATATTTCTTCCCTAGAACGTCAGCTTAAATTATTTTTAGTAACATCTGTGCGAATAATTTATACTCACTCTAAATTTAATTAGAATGTAGGCTATACCTTTCAGCAAAAGCAGAAGGCAAGAGTGGCCCAGAACCACTTTAGAATTATATTGGTCCTATTTTTAACCTTTGCCTTAATTCAGACAGAATATATTACAAATTTACTATAGAATTATTATACTTTAACAGGCAATATTATAATAAATGAAAACTGACTAATATGACCATGGAATGATTTAAAATTCAAATTAAGCGAATACACAAGAATCATACAATAATAATAATAATATACTACTATAATATGCTTATTGTCAGATTGAAATTTCAGGTGTTGCTGTAACTGATTTAAAAAAAATCATAAATCAAAATATAGTATCTAATAATTACACGATGTGAGGTTACTCAATAATATTTTCAACAGGAGAAAGCTACAGCTTACACCCCATACACCCTAAACTATTTTACGAAAATAAAATAGTGGATAAAAATGTATGGCACTTCGTTATTGCGATTTTTATTTTGTTTCGTCAGATTTCACTTATCCACAAAATTTTAAAGAGTTGTTAAAAACTAGACATCGAAATAATTGCACCACAGCGGTACTGCAGAATGTATTTAAAATTTTGAAGTGAGTTTGTCTTTGTCTACGGAATGGGCGAAAACGTTTAGATAAATGTGAACAATTTGGGCTTATGGTACTTAATGAACAAAAAGATATTCATTTTACGTTCACTAAATATTTCTTTATCAATCTAGTCTTACTTTAAATTTGGATTTAACAATTGGGTAGAAAATAACAAGAAGTCACAATCGAGCAGGTTCCAAGATTTTACTTTTTCAATTTTAGGGGCAATGCAGCCAAATTACAAATACCTTCTCATAGTACTAAAAATTGATGACAATCCTGAAGCTATTGGCAAAAATATACAATTAAAATCTCAAAACCTGCTCGGTTGCACTTCTTTATTTTATTCTTTTACTCAATGATTTAACTTAACAATTAAAGCACAATTTTAATAACTTAATCAAAACTTGGTACCCTTGGCCGTGATTTTATGTTGATTTTTCGATTCATTTATAATATATTTCCACAGCAAACGAATCGAGGGTAGTGCTGGTATAACTAGAACATTCAATCCTAATAGACAGTAAGCTAGCTGCATATGTATGTACCTGCGAGTGTTAAATTTAGAGTAAACGGCTAAAAAAAAATTGGAGGGAGTATATTGGGTATATTTGTGAATATTATATATATGTCATTTTATCCATTTCAAAAGATAGTTCATCATTTTTTAAAATAAGGGGATGATGGATGTTTTTAAAACAAGGAATAATTCTTTTTTTTTTTTTTTTTTTTTTAATCAATTATTTAACGTCGGCCTATTTCCGCTACCGAGGCCAATCACCGACGCCAGGAGACGAGCAAACCCCAACCTTGAAATTTTGCCGAACCTCATATCTTACTAAGAGTAGGGATTTTTTTACTTGCCTAACATTTAATAGACAAGGGACCGACTGCTTTACATCCCCTCCGAAGGATGGTATATCCTCAATACACCTCTCGCCTACAGTTGTATTGCTTCTGCGATATAGCTGATATACAAGCCGCTAGAAGTAGGGGAGCGAGACCGCGTCTTTCCGTGGAGCCCATCCAAGTACTAAACGCGGTAATGTTGCTTTACTTTCATATCGCTATGAAGTGAGTCCCATATTAGGTTTTAACCGAGGTTTTAACATTAAATTTTTCTTAACGAAAAGATATTAAAAACTTCAACAAATTGTCTCTGTAAAGAGGACAAAACGCCAAAAATACAAAAAGATTAAAAAACTATTTGCACTTTATATGTATAATTTTTAATCACTAACAAAGTTCGTTTGTAATACTTAGTTAAGGTTTTCAATAATTATCTTGTAAATTTCTCTGATGCAACCCCATACTTATGATACATTTTTTAAACATGTCTACTCTCTTGTGAAATACCAAAAACAATCCTTATTGCCATTTTAAAAAAAATGATCGAGACTACCACATCTTTTGAGATATTAGTGAACATTTTTTTTTAATGACGTCATAATTTGCATATAGGCACATATTTTTACACTTTAAATTTGTCTTTATTAAAAATTTACTTGGGATTTCATAAGAGTCGATTTATATATTTAGGTACGATTCATTAACATGCTAACTTTTGGCGAATGCGCCAGTGATAGATGTTAACGTGTTCTACAAAAACCGTTTTTATTTGTACAATTTTTAGACAAAAACAACTTAATAATATTAATATATTTCTTTAGATTTTCATTTTCTATTATGTGCTTGCTATCAATAATTGTAATGGCATATTCACTGGGTTATATATAGGGTGTTCGAAAATTCCATTGCCATTTAACGGGCGATTGGGTACATCAAAATTTTAAAAAAAGGTCATATGAAGATAGGTTCGCAAATGCTTCCTAGAGGCGCTAGAGCCCTTAGAAGAAGCCGTGCAAGATTAATAATAGCTATGACACACACTATATTCTTCTATAATTTCATTTGAATTTGAATATGTAGTTTGCTATAATTTTTTATTTACATCATTAGACTTTTTTCACTTTTCTATTAAGTAATTATTTTTTATTATTGTAGGTTTTCTTTAATTTGGTAAAACATATTATTTTGTTTATAAGTATATAATATCTTTGGATTTGGTTTTTTCTTTGGTATTTTTTTGTCCCGATCCTTTGTCTTACGGATTTACAAAAATAAAGTTATTTTATTTTGATTTATATTCTATATAGGTAAATTCTGAGCGAAAAGCATGGATAGACACTTCTTTAATACCAAGCTTGACATTTTAAGTCGCCCATGCGTCCGTATTGTTCTTTATTTTTAAGAAAATATTAATTGATACACCCATTCCATTAATTCTGGATCACATTACTAATAAATGTATACCCAAATGAAGTTAAATCTTAATTAGCCTGTAAATACGGCCTAAAATTTATCAATTAGTTTAAGTAAGGCGTTTTAGGAAGTAATTATAGAAAGAAAATTTAATGCTTAGAAATGAACCTCACTCCATTCATCATTCTTGGTGCATCTGGGAAGATATTCCAAATGAAAATAAATCGTGTTTTTAATAGCTAGGATTTTCAGGATCATTTACAGCAATTAAAGATTAAAATAATTGTTCCGCAGCGAATAATTAAAACAGTGTAAAAGGAGGCTTAATTAAGCCACAGAATCCATTGTTAGATCAAATGAAAGAGTCTCCATATCTGAATATTGTAATTATTTACCGTAGATTATGAGTATGCTTTTATATGAAAAATATGTAATGGAGGTTTATGTAACTGCTTCTAGTGAAAAATACGCTCTTAGTTAGACTCCTAAATTTCATTAATATTATCAATGATAATTTCAGGACTAATTTAGTAAAAAGTATAGCATATAAAAATGTCATATACCTATATCGGTTGTTAGATTCAGTTATGTCAAAAATGAAACATACATTGTGACTTACTAACAATGGAAAATCCACGTAAAAAATAACTATTTATTACTCTATTTAAACCAGATCGGCTATTAAAAACTTTTCTTTCGTGCATAATACTGGGAACTGTTTTTAATCTCAAAAACTAATACGAATTTGTCCAATATTAAAAATTACCAAATTCGGTTAGCGATTCTTTATTCATTGACCGACTTACACCAATCTGGCCATGTACTAAGTTTCGTGAGATGTTATTATTAAAAGATTTATGACAAAATTAATATTGGCAGCACATTAATATTTATTTTTATTATTTCTGTTCGTGTTTCCACTATATTCTCCTCCAAACTAATAATAATAATAATAATAATAAAAAATCGTCTTTATTAGAGTAAATAAGACATATCTACAAATTTCCTTAATCTAAATAGTGAAGTCTTAACTCCTCAATATGTAACTCGATACGTAACTGTTTTCTACTTTTAATTTCACCATACTTTTCAAGAAATAAATTAGGATGTAAAAACGGTTTACTTCATTTCTATGCTTAGGTGCAAAGATAATCAGATAGGTGGATATCACATTTAGCATAAATTGTGAAAAATTCGAGCAAGATGTAATCAAATTCACATATTTATGTAAATATGCATACAATCCATATTCTAATTCTAGAAAAATTACGACTTTTATAGGTTTGATATACTTACGCAATATTTCTGAATTATTTTTAATTAGATCTGTGTTGTCCTTTGTTGCATTCAGAAAAATTATTTGATTCTTCGGTTTAAAAAGTTAGGGACCGTGGGCATATTGGAAAACGGGGCATGATCGATTAAGAGAGTGCAAGCTTTTTTTAAAATAAATAAGAGAATTGTTTCCCTTATTTAATTCTAATAATTGAAATATTTACACCGTTTCAGTGTATGTATATTTGGTGACATTCGATGCAGACTGATTTAAAAACAGAAGTTTCCTTAGTACCCCTCAATTAAAACTATAAACTAGTCTTATTAATTTTGAACAGCTAGGTTGGTCAAATTATAGGGACTCAACCCCCTGGGGAAGTTGTTAATATCAAATAGCCACTGCGTACTAATGACTTTATGATATGTCATCAGTAGTGAATTGACATGATCGTGCTCAGGACTAATGAAAATTTGGATTTAGGTATTTAATAAATTAGACCCCAAAAACTCATTAGGAAGTTAGGACTGGTAGTGGCACGGCCCATTCATAAAATATTACAATACTCGACAAACAAAACGAAGGTATTTAGTGTGGACGATAATAATGTAAATAGAGATATGACATTATAATTGCAGATGAATTATTTAGATAACGAACGAAACGTTATTGATGGAAAGGTAATTGTATTCCTTATATACTAGTAGTTGTAGTTGTTCTGAAGATTCTTCTAATAATATACATTCAAAACCGATATTAGTTTTGTTAGAAAAGTGTGCTCTTTCAAATGGTATTGTCAATAGTGTGGGTTGGTATTTGAAATGATCGATGATGTCTTATCGGGAACATTGATGACGTCTCATACGATTAGTTCGTCAAAAGTTGAATAGGTAACTCTTAAACAAAAAGTAAGGTGTTTCGAAAAATGAATGTGTTCCTTACTTTATGTACACACTGTATAAGGAAACCTAATATGTAGTTGCGTAAAATTCACCAACACTGCAGTCACAATTTTAATTTTCCTGTCCTTCTATTTTCTCACTTTTCTTTTAGTGTGTACGGAACCAGTCCCTATATATTTCAAAATGAACTCCCTCAAATATGCCTTACAAAAGGGATGTTCAAGATGTCTCTCCTTGAAGATCCGTTCTGCCGCATAATAAGAACGTTGATATTCAAAGACGATATGAGGCACAGAACGAGTTTGCGTAGATCATAGATTAAGGAAGACATACGTCCCTATAGCTATTTCCAATAGAAAGCAACCGGCGAATATACAAACGATAAACTTTGATAGTATTTCCTTGTTTCTTGTACTCATTAATGAGGTCAGATCAAAGAACTGTTGAATCTTATCATCTAGACTACACTACGAAACATTTTGCATCGAATGCAAAATTCTAGTACCTATGGATAAAAAAAGCTGGTTAGGAATACTCTTGAAAACACAATAAACTCCTGCAAACAGCACAACTGGTTAGTGTTTATGTTAATATTCATAATTAGAAAACAGATAATTGGATTTTCATTTTTCAAAAAACCAGGAATTGCAATTTTAAAATTTTGATTCGTGCTATTTTCGAATTTTTAACAAATATCTAGTTAATTCAATATTCAACTTCGTAACTACACACTAAAATAATTTACTCGTAAAATCCTCAACGTAAAACTGACTCATTTCGATTTCAACAAGTCATGACGCTCGCTACAATTTTTACTTGTTGAATATCGAAAGTTAGATTCAAGTACACGTCCATTTTGTTAGTTTGTTAGGTAAACTCAAATAAAAATAAAACACACCACACTAACCCAAACAGTAGTTGCCTCGTCTCTATCAGCTGGTCTCTTCCCAGCGATTTCCGTCCTCTCCACCATCAAAGAACTCCTCGGAAGCGGCTTGGGCGGCCTGCTGGTAAGCGGCGGCGGGGATTGCGGGTGTTTGACGGCATTTACATGAAAACCAGGCGACACAAGCGGCGGCACAACACTGTAACTTGATATTAATTCGGCACATGCGGAATTCCTAAACGCTTCCGTGAAATTTTGACCACAAATGTTGCCGGGAACGGGCGACAATGGGGCGGGAGAAGACACATCACGCTGCCCTAACGGGGAGTTGGGAGGGGTTTGGAAGGCTGCAAAAGTTTCACATAAACAAGGAGAAAGTTTATCCTTTAAAAATATTCTCGGGCAATAATTATCTTGCATTAAGAAATAAGATGCATGGATGATTGGAACTTTGGGAACGATTCTAGCAAATACAATTTTTAGATCAAAATTAAGTTTACTCGTAGTCATATTGCGTGTTGTAAGTGATACAGTTAGAATTAATATAAAAAATGCTGTATCTGCTGTATCTTAATACAAAAAAGTGCTGTATTCTGCGAAAGTATAGCATATGATTTTCAACAAGGTGCGAGTTATGGTTATCGCAAAAAAAATGGGATTTCGACCTCTATATTTTCTAAAATGATGTCTGTATTTATCATGAGTTTTAACAATTTTGGCATTATGTCCGCCACAATGTATTCACAACCAATACATCAAAATTCTAGTATCGAATGGAAAGACTCGCCGAGTCTACAATGGAAATATTCTCCAATATCATATTTCGATTGTAATTCCAAATATTTTAAGAAACATGTTATGGCCAATCCAAACAAAGCAACCTACTGATCATTCTCACAGATCATCCGCCAATTTAGTCACGAAAGTCATCTAAGAAAATCAACCTATAAAGATTACACGTCATGGAAATTCAAACTCAATAAAGTCTTGGTTTCGGCTAAATTTTGTTTTAGTAAGAGCTTGAAACATTTATACCTTTATATGGCGTCTCTAATATTTTTCAATATTAGGTACATTTTTGATAGACGTAAATAATATATCTGTATAATTTGGTAACGCTTATACCTATGTATTTTTTTATACAAACAAAATAAATATGTAAGAAGAATAAAGAAAAGACTTCAACTTTTCTGTCGAAGAATAAACCATTTTTCTTGTAAACATGGTTCTGCACTTAGTAGTAGCTGTCTAAGCTATTAAATTAAGGTATGTTTCTATTTTTAGTATGTTAATATTTTTTCAGCCTTTATTTAAGTGAAATATTTACCAGAAAATGATAACAAAAATGTGCTTAGAGTTCTCTGCACTTTAACATATCTACAGGGTGCCCCACTTACACTTACCAAGCTCACCATGGGTATCTTGGAAACGGTAAGAGATACAAGGTAGGTTAAATGACACCAAATGTAGAGTTTATCAAGGTTTACTATTATGTGCAAAAATATTTGAGTAAAATCAACTCGTTTTTGTTTCATAAGCAAAAAACTGATTTTTATTTGATTTGATTGATTTTTATTATCTACTCCTTTATTTATGAAACTATTTTAAACCGGTTTTTCCTTAGAGCACTTTTTTATGCAGATTTTGAAAAAATTATACCTAATATTTTTGCTAGCTCTTTTAGATTTTGAGATATTAACACCAACTTTAATTTTTCAAATACAAGTCTTAGCCGGCTGGCTTAGTTAAAACCCAACTTCTATTATCTTTAAAATGGTGTATTACAACATGAGTTATCGATAGTATTTAATTTTTTTTTTAGCAACGTGAATATAGCTAATCTGTGCCGGGACTCGTAGCGATCAGTAGCGATCTATCTGTCTTTGTTTAGCTTGCTGAAAAATGCGCTTAGCATCTCTTTTATCGTATCGTAGCAATTCGTAGCGAGCGTACAGAGTCCCTACCCTGATCAACTTTTCTGTGAGCGTAGTAAGTATCTATGGTTATGATGTAAACATATAAATTGTGTAATGGGCTACATTAGTTGTGACGTCACGACCCCACTTCCAGTGGCATACAAGTTTACGCCCGAAATTGTGATATTGGAATTTGACCCGTATTGCGTTGTCCATAAGGACCATAATATATAGTACTAAAACATTGTCGGGAATTTTATAGTATTTCTGTATGTTGAAAGATTATTTAAGGACTTCCAATACCTATTTCACATTTAAGAAATATGTTAAAATATATGTATCCACGTATGATTTATAAAAACTTCATTTTAGTTTTATAAATTAATATGTAAAGCGGCGGAAACTTCCTCCAATAGGAATAAAGAATGCAAAAATTCAAATTATGAGTTTGCAGCTAACTTCAAACACTTAATTCATTTTCGTTCATTTTGACAATGAACTTGACGTTTAACTTAAGTTTTCTCCCAGTTTCAAATCTATTATACTATTTTTTCTAATACACTAGTTTTTGTGCTTAATTTCAAATATGGGTTTGTGCTTTGCACCTAAGTGTAATCATATCAATAAAACTGGATGTAAAATGTTTAGTTTCCCAAAGGATTCCAAATTAAAATAAAAGAGGTAAAGCAATAATGTGTATGTTAGTTTGATTATCGTTTCTTAAATATGGGTATGTGTAAACTGTAAAGACAAAATAATGCTTAAATACCTACCTGTGCTTTCTTTAATATTCTATATTTTTTTAAATAGGTTTAATTGATTTTTATTGTATTATTGACACCAAGGTAAGAGGTTATAAAATTTGCGTCAGCGACACTGACACTAACGACAGCTGTCTGTAACAACTCAGAAGTATAATGAAGTTAGCGGCAGTGTAAACTTTATGTCTGTCATGATAGTAGTACGTACGATTGCATAATTATGTGACGTCACACTAATGTGGTCCATTTCACGAATTACACAAATCAAAGATTATTAGCATGGAAAAGAAAATAGATAAAGTTTCCGAAAGGTCTGCAAAACTTCGTTTTTTTTATTTTAGTTTATTTATCTTTATATCTTAAAAAAACAACCTTTAACTGTTCCTTTGTCGTAAAGCCACAGGTGTAAAGGTTAATTTTAAAAAATCCAGATATTTTTTAGATTGGAAATGTTCAGAAGTGTGGTAGTAAATCCCGAGGTAAATTCCAAATAAAAACAGAAAGAAAACTGAAAAATGCCACAAATAACTTCTATAGACAATAATTATTTGATTTATTATTTTCCTCCCTAATTTTTATAAAACAAAACAAAAAACATTCAAAACATATTTTGACTTATTGATTAAGAACTTATTAGGTGTGCCTACGTATCATTCAAATAATATTAGGTCTTTAAAAAACTAAGAAATTAAGAATTCTATTAATTTTCAAGTAGACCACGTAAAGAACTGTTTCAAATAGATATTTTTTGCCTATGAAACAAAAAGAGTTGATTTTAATTTGAATTTGAAATATTATGTTTCCAGTTTTTACTTTCAAAATAACAAATATCGGAATTTTTTAGTAAAAATCATGACGATGGACAAAACAGGTTATTATACAATACCAAATGCCTTGAAGAGTTACAGCCCATCAAAGTTGAAATTAAATCAGGACAAAGAATGTGAAATTAAATCAGGACGAAGTTAGAGCATCCTACACTTGATAGAATGCTTGGGATACCTACAATGTACGGTTAATTGGATGAATTTTGAATAATTAATTATTAATTAATTCTAATGTGAACGGAGACAACAAAAAGCTTATTTGAAACATTACTTGCCAACAGTATAATTGTATTTTTAATTATTTTTAAGAAACGAAAGCTGAAAGGTTCTTTCAAGGACCTTCCCGTTTTATGTAGTTCTCATACTGTATCAAATTAAAACTAGACCCAATTTAAAACTTCTTACCGAGTTTGATTTGCAATTTTCACCAAATGTAATTCTTCACTTTTGGTCAATCATCATATTTTTTACTAAAGAATTCACATCTTAACCGATATTTTGAAACATTAAACCGAGCATTAAACAGACACCCTGTATAATTAGATTATATAAAGGCAGTATTGCATTAATAATGGAATTATATATTTTCGTCTTTACTGACTCCAGCTGTTTTTTAAAATGCCTGTCAGTCTATCTGTCTACTGGAAAATTGACAGTTTTCGAAAAATGAATTTCAACAGTTACAAATCTTATAATTTACTAAAATGTCATCTAAGAAAATTGTCTGTTATGGTAACTTGAACACGCCCCGAGATACGTTATTGAAACTTAATAGATAAATCTACCAGGTTTAAAGTATGTCAAAGAGTAGATCAATGAATATGGGTCGGAGAAATTTCGAAACTATAATAATATGTACAAGTTTCATATTACAAAAACAAAGTACGTTTTACAAAATAACCCGTTTCGAAAATACTCATTATTTGTTTTGTATTCATTTCTAAAACAATTATTCTCTATTAGCAATACTATGTGCTATTCCTGTTGATCTATTGAAATGCCTTTATGCAAAATTTAAAAATAATCGGCGTACTTTTATTATTTTTTGTTTCAAACACATTCTAAGTAGGTCGAAAACGGCGAAATTTTGCGTAAATAGCCCTTAGATCTTCTATTCTGAACAATTTTTCTTAATAACGTTTTCTTGTATACAGGGTGAATACCAATAACTCATTTTAATTTTAAGAGAGGGTTTCTGTTGATATTTATAACACAAATTACCAATAAAAAAATGTAAAAAAGAAAGTTGAAAAACTGACCTACCCTACGTAAAATTCTGGTAAACTTTTGAGTACCGCTTCGTCGCTCTACTGACCCACTATGGGGTGAACAACATGCCTTGTATCCAAGTCACTGACTCCAAGTTCTAACGTAAAAAACGTGACAAAAAACGTCTAATAAAGTTAAGCCGCCGTTCGGCGGTCTTTCATATTCGACCACCTGCAATTATAAATTTGCGGCCGGAGATAAGTTAACTGACAGTAACAGCAAAAACTAGTGAATTTATGATTGCAAAAAACAAGGTGAATGCCAGAGGCAAAGACCTATCCTGATTTATTTTTTGTTGAGATAGGTAAGTTACGAAATTCTGAAAATGTTGACGTATTTTAATTTATTTTCTTTCTCGAAAACTACAGGGTATATATTTTTTATTTTTGGTATATGGCCTTACCATTAAGGGACCTACCATCCCTTAAAATTAAAATGAGTTATTGGTATTCACCCTGTATTTTATATAAAAGGCACACAATTAACGAAACAACAGCCTACTTGCTTTTAAAATAGTGAAACTATGCTTGAAAATAGTTTTCGCTGAAGCAGGGCTTATTCTTTGAAGATGAAAATTGATCTCCAAAATGTCAATTATAACTCCAATGACATTTTTTAAACGTTTGAAAAACATGAAATGCCGAAAAAAATTTCGAGTTCGAGTAATATTTTTTTATTGATTTCACACTCATTATTTCTCCAATTCTAAGAGAATACAACTTCTGGTAAATATACGGAATGAGTTCTTGAAGCCAATCATCAATAATAAGCATTAATTGGCTTAAACCGAAGGGAACAACTTTTAGTAATTGGTGGGAATAGTAAGTCCAAATAAACATGTCTGATTCAATTACAGCTAAAAGAGTGAAGGCCTATTAAGCCATTTTTCAATTCAATAGTAACATATATTTCAGCGATGGCTGACAATAAAAATGTAGACAAGTGAATAATTGTTTCGCAGTTAAATGTACATTTTTAAGCGTCGCAATTTGATATGCAACAATGAATGTCCTCTCATTTGCAAGAAACAGTTGAATGACCCTTGTTGAATCAGAATTTAAAAACATGACTATACATTAGATATAATCATGCATAATAAATTCATATATCATATTATTATGTGCGTTCAAAAATCTCTATTCTCATTTAACCTGGCGCACCTATAAAATAAACATTTTAAGTGATCTGCGGAAGAGATCGTGGACGTGTGAATTCTTGGGAGACACAGTGACATTTACGATTTATGCCTGCTGTCTACTAACGGAGAGGGATAACCCGTAGCTCTTATACACTAGTTTCCTTCATTTCGCTTGGCATACATCAATATATTTAAGTAGGAATTGATTGAGACCATCTGCAATATTCTAGGTACCTGTGCCACACGTTCAACAAGTTTCAAACGTGCAATAATGGTCATGTGTAGATTCTTTCATACTAATGTCTAGACAAGAAACTAGGCATTGCAAAACAACCTATTTAACTCTTTTATTAACCAAGATTAGGCGCACTAGGTGGATACCCTGTAACATCGAAAAATAAATTTAACTAAATTGCAAATTTTAAATCGTGTCTTAAAAATATCTGCCGTCTTTCTGTTTTTTTATCTGTCGTGATAATATAAGAACGCTTCGAAATATTTTGATAAAATTTGGTTAATTGTATGTATTTGCCCAGGTCAAAGTATGGTAACTGATGAATATGGAGACCAGTTTCATATTATAAAAATGATAACTCCTTTGTCAATGAAATATTATAAACAATAAATACGTTATAGGTACTCGTAGTTGTTCAGATATTGTTATCCCTCTTTAAAGCGTTTTTAACATGATCTTAATAAAACAATATTTAATTTCAACTCCAATGTAGAACAATATTCAATATTCATGTACAGCTGCCGTAAGCAGATCTTATACATCGCAAAAACGAAGAAAAATGAAGTCGCTTACGAGCTTAATCAGTATGATCTGCAGTTGTGTTACTATTTTTAAGTGTAGTAAAATGTGATGCTAGATTACTTTTAACTGTTACATTAATAAATATGAAACGAAATAATAATACTTATTCCTTTTTTGCAAACACTTAATTATTTTAAATTACCAATTATATATTAATTAAGCCTCCCTACTTCCTATTAAATACTGACGGTCGAGAACATCAATAAAATATTACCGGCGCAATTAATTAATTTAATGTTGCACTTGACAGTTTAACCCTCATGTTTTGGTCCTCCTTTTTCTAGACCAGCTGACGCACTTTCCTGACTCAAAGGTGAAAGCGTGCGTAACAGTAACTTGATTCGTGGTTTTTCAGCTTACATATTTTGTTGCAAAAAAACGCAACCCGACATAGATATATTCACAAGTAACCTTTTATATTTTAGTACAATTTAATTATATATATAAACAAAATCATATTTTAAATTTTACAAAAAAATAATAAAAAGAATAGAATGTTAAATTTTAGATACTTAAAAGTAATAAAAATGTACGCAGGTAATTTTTTTCTTAGCGTACCTAGATTTGGTTTCCCATTCCACAACGCCTAATAACGAATCCATTATAAAATTTTTAAAAAATAACATATTCTATCCCAAAATATCCATAATTCCAAAATTTTAACAATCTAAACAAATCCTTGTTTTTCCTCACAATATACGAAAATATTCATAAGTATATAATTTCTGTGATGTGGTATACATTTGTTTTGTGTGGAAATTCACTGGTTGTTACTTTGTAAAATTATTTCCAGTTTAAAATTTCCAACCAGTTTTCATATTAAATAATACGTCTTCCATATTTTGCATATGTAGAAGCCTCGGTAGAAGCATCATAACTAAGTTGATAAATAACATTAATTATACAATAAATACGCACCTAGGAAGTGCGAATATACTAAATCAAAATAATGCCGATTGTACGCAGGGCGTCTCATTTCTTCTGAGCAGGTAGTAACTTTGTCCTTCTTAATGGCAACAACCTATATTTTTACAATTTTTTCGAAATCTGCACGAAAAATACTCAAATGAAAATGCTGAAAGTTTTCGAAATTTTAATGTTTTTTTCAATTCTTGTCCTACTCGTTAATGTCTGAAATTTTTAGACTATACCAATTATCAGTAAAAATACTTTTTGGCAGATTGTTGAGCAAGAATATCTCTTTGAAATGCTATATCAGAAATTGATCTGTGACATACAGGGTGCAAATCAAATCATGCCAAACATGATAAGAGAAAATATTAAATATATCCGTAAATTCAAATGGAACACCCTGTATATTGTTCAACCATAAAATGTACCATAAAATACTCTACATCTTCTGTAGGGTATTCAATGAGGTACCTAAGACTGAATAATATATAGGGTGTTTTATCTATTCATAACCATTACCCCTAACCATTAAATAACCGCAATCGTATTCGTAATCGTATGATATTAAAATGCTAGTCTTAATCGTAAACGTAGTAGCAGTAACAATCGTTGCATCTCTATTAAAAACGGAAAACTCAAAAGATGCATAATTTTTTTAATTCAGATTTTTTTAGTTTACCTCTAAACTACTGAAGCGGTCACATTATAAACAAAATTTATATCAAATGTGGTCATTATTTCCGTAATTTTTCCGCCTTGCGATCTGTTCTAGGTATACACTATATTCATCATATTCATCAGTTATAAATCTGAACCCATTATTACTAACTAAACAATAACATAAAATCATAACTCGAAATGAATACAACTGCGAAACAATGCTCTTGCAAGCATAACGTGCTAGCCTTGCGTGACATTCACAACTGATTATTGAATTGCCCAACTTCAGTGGGCGAGTATGCAACCGCACAGAATCGCACTCAAAATCTGAAGTACTTTCGATTGCGAATATACTTATTATAAAACTTTAAAAGAAATGTTCTACTATCGATAACGATCTATACTGTTCTAATTTGTTTCATTATTGTAGAAATTTGTGATATGTGACCTTATATTGTACATCAGAAATCTTACAAAAAGTAAATCGTGATACAATTAAACACTGGGCATAATTTTAAATCAAAAAGAAACATATGTAACACAGTTTCTTCTACAAGCATGAAAACGCAAAAAACATGTCGCGGCCACAAATGTTGCATTGCATTTTTTCCGTCGACTGATTAAAATTAATACATCCACACAGAAGCAGAAGCACTTAGTCCTCATCAACAATTCCAACAGCCGTATTATTCGACCAAAAATCAATAATGAATGCAGTGGCGCACCGATGAAAAAAAAACTATTCATTCTACAAAATGGTCTCGTTGAAAGTGTCAATGAAATTGATCAGAATTAATGCTTGTCTTGAGTTGATCATACAGATTAGATAGTCCAATACTGAAGGTTGAAATTAAATGCCAGATCAATTTACGAAGCATATACAGAATGCCCCAGTTAAGAGTGTAATAACCTTATAATTTTTTTTCTATTTGTCCGATTTGAACTAAATTTTTCTCAAAGATAGAATATATTGGGAATCTGATTTATGATTTTAACGTGCTGAAGTCGATGCCGTTGTCCGTATTGCTCCATCACTTCAAAAATTTCGAGATATCCCAACGTCAAAGTGCAATTTTTTACTGTTTTCTGAACTTAATATATCGATAACCAATCCTTGTAGAGTAAAATGGACTACGGGACAAATGCATCGTATTCAGAACGTCAAAATATTTCGGAATCACCTAGTTTGATCGATGATATCAAAATGGATATGCTTGTATAAAACCTAAATAAAGATTTGAAATTTTGGTTAAATAAACCAAAAAATATAATTTTAATGAGGTTTTATGTTTTAAAAAGCATTCTGTTGTATCAAGTCGTTGTTTGAGTATTTTCCATATTTTCGGATTAGAAGTTACTTAAACAATTTTTTTTAAATATTTTTAAAATTTTGATCAATCTTCGAATTTAAGCTTTTTAGTTTGTTAGTAAAATTTTCTTATTATTACATTCGTTTTACGTCGGCCTACTTCAAGGCTAATCTCCAACGCCAATTGACAAGTTCATCAGTGCTTGTGATGGCACACAAAAACTGGGATTTTAGCATAACTCCACTTTGCGCTATATAGGTAAGAATATCGTGTCTCAGATGGATAAAACCCTCTGTATAGCATTACTTTCTAACGATCACGCCAGACTCACATTTAAACCCAAATCACCAACACCTTATACTCTTAATTTCAATATTTCTACTACAAAAAAAAATATATTATTGCCCGGTTGCATTCATATATTTTACCTTGATTTATGAAATTTCCTTGCTGTTCTGTATAAAATCCATTGGTTTGGGAATTCTCCAAATACCTTAGATTTGGATAACTCGAACTAAAAGAGGAACTCGTTGCTACATGTGCGCTATAAAAAGGAACAGGAAAATACGGTTTGGGGTACCAATGTAAGTTCTCCACTAGATCTTGGGGAGGTGCAGAAGGCAGATATTTAGGGGGCAAAGGAGGAGGATCATTCTCCCTTATCGTATCAAATTGTCTAAACGGTAAAACGTCATTAGTGCGTTTCGAGTCTAAACTGAATCTGCGAGTACGCAGCGGTGACGACGAAGGGGAACTACGCCTGGGGGGTAGGGTAGGCGAGGGAAGTCTTCTTTCTATTACCACGTCCCAGCCCTTGGACGTGGTTTGTGGCATCATTTTAACTTCTTCTAACCGTTTCCGACGCACTGGGGGTGTTGGCGCAGGTTTTAAACGTAACAAAAATGTCACTTCGTCCTCGTCCGACGACGAAGACGAGTCTTTATCTGTTGTATCTTGTAATTCCATCATGATTGCTCCTCGTGTGAGATTCTACTTAATGTTATGACGGTATAGTTGTTTTGTGTTGGATTTATCGAATTGCAATTTCAAGGAAAAATTTTCATTGGGATAAAATTAATACATAAAAGAAATTATTTGTGATTTCGTTATTTTTATTCCGCACTTTATTGGCCCAACTTCGAAGCTTTAAATTTAAAATTAACAAAAATTATTTTCTGTTTTTCACTATATGAAATAATAATAAATAATACAAGAAAGTATATATTTGGATACTTTCCAGTTTTATTATCGCCTACATACAAAAATCTTATAAATCAGAACAGTTCTCTAGGTATTAAGGGACGGGTGGCTCGTTTTCAAAAATCACCCGGTATACTTATAATATGTAATATAATTAGACAAAAGATTCAGTTTTACTTAAACTTTAATTTTTTTTACTTTTTTTCTAGTATATAAAGTGTGCCACTTTTCATGGAGCCACCCTCATATCTCGCTCATCTGTTATCCGAATATTTTGAAATTTTAGTGGTGAATATATAAGTACCTATAAAGTGAGTCTTTAGACATAACCACATTTGATTTTAGTCACAGGCGTCCGATTCTAGGGTGGAAAAAGGGCATCGATTTTCAAGAAAAAACTAGTAAGATATTCTTAATCAGCACCTTTAAAAACCTCATTGTATAAGATTACATCGTAGTGGATTCAAAGGTGTTTGAGACAGGGGCCGTCAAAAAAACAATTTTTTCAACTAAAAATATTTTTTATCTGTAAAACGGATAAATTAATTTGTGGCATTCTTTAATATTCTTTGTCTCTTTGTTCAGTTATTATGAAGCGCCGTTTGGGCCAAAATACAAGTTCCTGCAATATATATATTATTTCATAATATATATAAAATTTCTCACAATATATAACATTTTGTAATGTCGGTATATAATTTTCGTTACAATATATAGAATATTCGGGCAAAATACAATTTTCTGCAATATATATATTATTTCATAAATATATATAAAATTTTTCATAATATATAACATTTTGCAATGTCGATATATATAATTTTCGTTACCTACAATATGAAGAATTTTCGGTCAAAATACAATTTTCTGTAATGCATATATTATTGCATAATATATATAAAATTTCACAATATATAATATTTTCAAACGTCGATATATAGATATAATTTTCTTTGCAATATATAGAATTTTCGGTTCCGTGAAATGCCGCAATATAATGAGGGCGCTCAATGTAGGTCTGTTCTGTGGTGGCAACCATGCCATGTGTCATCGCCGTCGCCCTCTGTTTATTGTTTAGTGTTTGGTCTGTTTATCCTAACCTACAACTTGAGACGAATCCTTGTCATCTATGTTTTTATCTATTTACCATAAAAATAATAATAGCATAATTTTATTATTAATTACTAAGTACCTACCTAGATAACTGTGCATCTTACTCGTTCCATTTTGATTTTTTTGTGATTAATGTTTTCCAGAAACTCAAATAACTCGAAAACGGTGCGTCCTATCAAAGTTCAACAAGAATTCCTTTATTGCATAAAAACTCTGGTATTCCATAATTTGCTATCAAAATCTGGAAAGACGTACTATCGCGGCCGAAAAAAAGTAATCGATTTTTTATCAAGTAGTATGTTTTTTCGAAAAAATTTCCTTTGTAAATGGGAGTTTTTACATCAGTTATGTCAAATAAATTATTTTGACAAGAAATCATTGGTGGGGTCGTATTTATTAAAAAAAAAAACTAATAAGAAATAAGTTGTTAATATTTTTTAATTATAAGAAAACAATTAATTAGTATGGTTTTGAGAGAAGCAGAAAAAGGTTACATCATCGCCAAACTTGGAGAAGGCTGGTCTTAACAACGCATAGCAAGTTAAATTAATTGCAGCAAAAGCACGATTCAAAAACTAAACTAGAAGACAGAATACCTTCCGCTATTATCTGTTTTGTGCAAATATTCAACAAACTTAATGCTGGGACAACTCGCAGTTGACCATATTGTAGCAGGACTGAGATATCTTTTCGTCGGAAAATACCACTCGCTCCCAGTAACGATCGTTTTCATTAATAAAAGTATTTGCAAACTGCATTCTTGTCTCTTTATTAACATCTGTTAGTCGGGACTTTTTAGCACTAGCACAGTTAAATAGACCTTGCTCTCGCAACCGTTTTCTTGCTGTCCTTTGGCTTCAATAGATTTAGAAAATGCACATAGTTAACCAGGGTATTGTCGTTTTCTAAAGTACTCTTTCCAGAACCCACTGCCCTGCTCAGATCATGAGTTTCTTCCACTTTTTATTTAGTTTTTGATCGTGCTTTTGCTGCAATTAATTTCACTTGCTATGCGTTGTTGAGACCACCCTTCTCCAAGTTTGGCGATGATGTAGCCTTTTTCTTCTTCACTCAAAACTAGATAAGGTATGATTAAGTAATAAAAAATTTATTTTTGCTTAGTATGACAATGACGTTGACACTAATAAAAAAAATATTGAGATTGATGCGACACTGAATAGAACCATAGTTACAACGGGAAAATCAGTCGATTACTTTTTTTCGGCCGCGATAGTACATGCGAAAAAGTTGTGGGGCATTTTACTCCACCCCTCCCTGTTTGACCCACCCCTGAGTAAAATTTTTGGATCATTATGACATCACCTTATTGGTCATAAAACGATTAGTAATTGATCAAAATTTCATGTTTTTATTTTTACCAGTTTCGGAAATATTAAATAAAAACCATCGTCAAGGATGCACTTTTAAAGGGCTGTAGCTACCTTAGGAAGCATTTTCGGGGCCATGTTTGTAGGAACATTTTGTCTTATTTTTGATCGAGGAATATGCAGGTAAAATGATGACCTCTAATTTCGGACCACCCTGTATATTGCAACGAAAATTATATATATCGACGTTTGAAAATATTATAAATTGTGAAATTTTATATATATTATGCATTACAGAAAATTGTATTTTGACCGAAAATCCTTTATATTGTAACGAAAATTATATATATCGACATTACAAAATGTTATATATCATGAGAAATTTTATATATATTATGAAATAATATATATATTGCAGGATCTTGTATTTTGGCCCAAACGGCGCTTCATAAGTTATTGAGCATATATTCTAATAAACTTGTCGCCGTTTTTTTCATTGAGAACTCTACTCTATAATTTATAATACACGTTTTTGAAATGTTCACGAAGGAAGAATAGGAAATACCCACGAAAACGGAGCATAAATTAAAGTTATAAACTCTTATATAAATTTGATGAAAAAAAAAAACACCGTAAACATGTCTTCAGTTAAATGAACGTTTCGGATAATTTGTAAGCGATAATTTGAAAGTCATAAATCTGTCTGACGTCAGAAAAATTCTATTTAACATAAAATATTGAATATGGTTGTAAAATAACTCAGGGCTGGGTGTCGAAAATTATTTAATGAAAGCATTAATTATATCCCGTATATGTGAGCTCCATATGTTTTTTATTTTAGCACTGACTAACCGTGGTATGCTATAAAATAGAGCATCTTGAAAAGTCACAAGAGAATATAAAAATATTATTAGTTGAAGACGGAAATACCGACCACAAATTTTTCAATGCGTTAATAAATTTTAAGGATATTTTAAATTATTTTAATATGTAAATATTTAGACCCAAATGAAATATTATATTAAATTTGCAGATTTACAATTATTGTTTATGTAAATATTCTCTTTAAAATTTATATTGCATTCAATATGGATTTTATGTATATTTTTCATTGTTATTTCATCAGTAATGGAAAATTAATTAAATTTCATATTTGTTTTTTCAATAAAACTGGGATAACGATAAATCTGATGAATGCAGTATTAGAAGTGGTAAGTACTTAGTACATTCATTCTTTGAATTTGAGTAAAATTTGGCATCTTAATATACCACACAACACTACTTCCTTATATAAAATAATACAAAACCGACTTCTAACATCTAAAACCAGATTTTGGGCGTCAAGATTTATCAAAACAAAGTTACATTAAAATCATTTAAATAGTTTTCGAGATACTCACCGACATGCAAATAATTTAAAAACATTAAATTAATAAATATTGGCACACCACAAGGAAATCATGAACATTTATTTAAAATTGACTTTAATAACAAATTATAATTGTATTTATAATAAAATATATTTTTATTAAATATTTGACGATAGATTTGAAAAATTGGGAACAGAAGAATTTCCTCCACCCTTAGTAATTTCCTTATTTACTGACAGTTATTGATCAATTGAAAACTTAAGAAATCTATAAATACATCTGTCAAATTTCAGACAGACAGATGAACAGACATTTCAAAACAACAAAAGATAGGCTACTGTGCTGTAATAAAAATATATGATGACAACCAACCACATTATGATGTATTATTTCATAAAAAAAATAGATTAACAAAATATTTATCACTTTACATTGAACATGTCAGATCTATACTATACATCATCCTTATTGCTCTTTCAGCATTTAAAATCTGTAAAAACTTGTATTTGAAAACTTTCACTAACAAACTTAATTTCAATTTCTAAATTTATTAGAACATCGAAAACCAGAACAATCAATGGGTTATTTACTATTTTCCTTACTTTTAAATGTACTAAATGGAGCGAATAATTTTCCACTGTTATATTTTATCCAATTCTATTATTATCCAATATTCTTAAATTACAGAATGGGAGTTTATAATAGTTCAACCACAACGCACTCCAGCATGTTTCCAAGAATAGGCATCAAAAAGAAACCAAAGTTAATCACTGTGACTATAGGGCACATTATTTGGTAATTACTTCCCAGATTTGAGCAAAGAGAGGGAATATATTACAGATCTCATGATTCGCTCTAAAATAAACTAAATAAACGAGGGATCGTGGCTCAGATGGATTCTGTGGTAATTTAAAGTTTAATAATTGAAAACAAGTCGGAATAGGACTCAAATGTTAAAAATTTGAATCGAAATTAATTCGCTTACAAACGCAATTTCATACAGTCAATTCTGGATGATAATGGATGCCCAAGGAATGGAGCTCATGTACATTATTTAAATTAAAATATCACATAAACTCCTGCACATTCTGGCCCGACTTTTAAATTAGAAGAAGATTCAAGCATCCTACAGAATTTCACTGACAGAATGTTTCTTCATTTTTCCCATATCTTGGACAGTTAGGATCTCCTTCAAATAATCCATAGTTTTCTGGTTCTCCACCAAGGCTACTGAGTAGCTCGAGTTCCAGCTGCTTAATGGCCAATGTATGCTCTTCTGTCCTTTTCAACCATCAAGAAATATTTCTACCTCAAACCTTCATACGAAAACCTTCCGTAGGTTGATAGAGTACATCAGTGTGTCCTTCTTAATATTTGGTACAGAGTCATATTTTTTAGCTAATGACTAACAGATGACAAGATAATGCTTCGAGAATATGCTCTGCAGTTCTTACGAATTTTTAAACATCGTTGCAATTTGTACATAATGTTTCTTCGCATGGAAAAATACGATCTTATATAGATAATCCATAGTCTATCTTTGAGATATTCATTAGCTTTTTCTAAGATCTTTTCGAATGCCTTGTTTACATTATAATATCAAGACATACCAATTTTTGGTTCCAAAAGATATCGGTTTATTTAATTTTTTTGGAATTTACACCATCCACTTTTCTTAGGGAACCCTGTAAAATAACCGAAAGCACGTCTGAGGAATTATATAACTACTAAACTGGCTCCAAGATGTATTCACTTTTTCTTATTAATCTTGTCTTTGTGGGACCTTCCCACGTCTAGAAAGGTTAAACGCTTCTGTGGCGGAAGGGGCAATTTATCGTTTGTTATATCAGTCCCTCTAACATAATGTCTTTACGCTTGTGGTTCTAGTTTAGCGTAGTAGCTGGCTGTTATGGTTTTCACTCAGGACAATTTGTCCACAACTGTTTTAATTGCGCTAATTATTTAACCAGACCATCTGCGGTCTGTCACATAATAAATGTTACAATAGTACAAAGTAATGTGTATTCTTAGACTTATTCATTCATGCTATAGAATCCCCTGAGATGTTAGGTATATATCAAGATCAAGTAAGGTTTGATTAATATTACTGATGACCTACAACATATTCGTCAATGAATATAGGAAGTTGGGAATAATAGTTCTTAATTAAAAATCATGTATCTGTCACGCCCTGTACCTTTGTAATGTCTTATGTCTAATGTTGTACGATCCTGAGTTTTGGGCGTAGCTCATAATTATTCCCTTCAAGAGTCACAACTAAATTGCAAGTTATATGAATTGAGCTAAATTAAAGGTTAATTAAATTTAATTAATCATTTTCTCGACTATAATGGGAAATATAATTCGTTTTATGAAACTTAGGATTTTTGCCAATTAATTAATCCTGGGTTATTACGAATTATAAAAAAACCATCCAGAAAAATTGACTGGTGTTTTAAACTTAAACTTAAACATACCAAAATGAAATGAAATGAAATTGATGATTAAGGCTTATATTATTAAAAAATATAAAACATATGCAAATTAGTACCTATATGTCATTTCTTGGAAAAAAAATATTTGAAACTGAAAAAAATCGTATTTTGTGGATATCACAAAGAATATGATTTTTAAGACAAATTGGTTCAAGCCACTCTAAATATTATGTAATTTTGAAGCTACTACATACTTTTTGGTTCATTAACTAGAATTTACTTACAATTTCATATCTCCTTTTAGACTTCATACAGTTTATAAATACCAAAACGGGATATATATATTTCTAAATATCTCGTAATAAACTTTTGTAAATTTTTCAACAGTATTCTTGTACAAATGAAAGATATTATTTACACTTGAGATGTATGAAAGCGAAAACCTATTTACAAGGAACAAAAGAGCTGGTGTCGAATTGTCTACAAACATGTTATTGCGGATAACGAAGAAAGTAGCAATTATGATGATAGATAACCAGTCTCGTAACCAGTATAATGATGACCAGTCCTCATCAGAGAAAATTGTAAATAAAGAGATGAAGGATTTTTAAGAAGGTTTTTACGTAATTTATTCGAAAAAATAAAAAACATACGATTTTTTAACACCTTCTTGTTTTTTTTTGTGGAAAAACTATTGCTCGTACGGAAAAAAGTAAACAGACATTATTTGGGAATAAACATCTAAAATTCAAAGTGACGTAAACCAATTTGCTTTACGCTGTATATTTTCCAAGAAATTTACATTTTTACATTTTTTTCCCGAGGTAATTTTCTATAAGAACCTCGGAAGCTATCAACTGATACCTAAAAGCAATTTTTGTAATGCCGTAACTTATCTTTACTTATATTTTTAGCCATTTTGGTAGTTTCTTTCCAGAGGAATCTCTTTCGTCTCTGGTGACAGAACTATGAACTCTATAATGAATAAAAATTGTATCTAGTACCAGTAGTAGTCAATAAGTTTCATTATTAAACCAAATTCGATGTAGTTGAATGATGTAGCAACAATATTTTTACAATACTATAACAACCTAGGAATAATTCAGGATAGAACAAGGAGTATGCCAAGTCCGTATTAAGAAATACCTGTTTGGAAGAATTAAAGAAAATTAAGAAGTTGAGATATTGGTTGCACTAAATAATTCCAAGAACACTAATTCAAGTGATCAAAGTTTAGGTATAAAAATAGTATATTATGTTACAAGGAGTAGAAGGCGACCATTATTGTTGAGCCCAGAAATTTGCTCAGCCGAGGCGCAAGCCGAGGCAGCAAACTGGGCGAAACACATAATGAGCCTTCTACTCCGAGTGACATATACTATTTTTTCTTCAAGCGTTAAAATAAAAAATATCAAAACTTTAATTTTGATAAATGACATCAGATCAAATGCGTTCCAGCTTAGTAAAAAAAATATATGTAATACTAACCATTTTATTTATCAATGAAACATGACATAGGTAAATTAGCAATTTCAAGTATTTCAGATGCAATGCAATGCATTTCTTCAGACTTTTTCGCTTTTAAATTTTAAAAACAGCACGACGCGAGACGTCAATTTTTAAAATGACAGTTTATGACAAATCATAACTTAGATTTTTAATTCGTTGCCATGGATACATTTATTCATTTTTGTACTAGGAAAAAAATGAGATATATTTGTACTAATACAATAATAGGCTCTTTCTACAGGACGTGTTGCATTATGTAATGTAAGTATTGTTATACGCTTGAAGAAAAAATAAATTATTGTTTAATAAAAACTTTATATGAATTTCATATCACCAAATGTTTGATGTTTGATAATTAAAATCATAGAACATAGATGATAGAATAATCACAGCCATAGACAAACATCAAATATTTTATGAATAGAGAATAAGTTAGACAGAGTATAGGTTTTGAAAATAGGAGTAGGTAATTAGAAAAATTTTTATGAATTTTCTTTGTTGATTTTAAATATTTATTTATAATAAATCATTATTGAAAAGATAAAGGTTTAATTAAAATTAAAGTGATAAATAAGATCATCAACTTCAGAGAAGGAGTAAACTAGGCAAGTATAGAAATAGAGAACTTTAACTACCTGAGATTATAGAGTTTTCATATATAATAAAATAAATTTAAATAAATTAAAATTCAATTTTCATATCATATTATCAGTGGGCAAAACAATTTTATTTCTATAATTTAAAAATTATTAAATTTCAAACGGGGAGTACATGATAATATACTTATATAGTATTATTATATTAATGATCGTGAAAGAAGAAACTTTGAATTTAATAAAAATGATCTAAACCTTAATGTACAGGGTAGTCATTTTATCTTGATAACATTTTGATCTGATATAACTGTTTTATTTTTAAAGTTATTAAAATGAACTAAAAACCAAATTGCAGGGTCGCTTACCAAGTTTTCTTTTTATCAGAAAAAAACAGAAGACTGTCAATTGTCAAAGATATACACATAACTTGTGTTTCTTTAAATAGCACACCTTATATATATTTTTAACCAGTTGGATAGCATATTTCGTTCTGATTTGAATGGTACATATATAAACGTCTGTCAATATGTCTGTATATTCAGTAAATTGAGATACTTTTGAAATATTCCCATGAAATGTGGTAGATGTAGTTCATTAGACTAATTTGGTAGTTGCTCACAATCTGCCTATAAATGAGCGCCGAAGATAAAAAAATTAAAATAAATTTCAGCAAAATTGTGAAAATACTTTACAGAGTTTCAAGAAATATTTTACAAACATATCCGTCGGTCATGATAACTTGAGTACGCATCGAGATATTTTGACATAATATGATAAAAAAAATTGATAAACTTGACAGATCTACCAAGATCACTAGTGTGTATTAATGGTCAATAAATATGGGGTCAGTGGCAGCAGCGAGATAGACGACCGTATAATTCCCTAACAACAAATGTTTCATATTCTAAAATTATGTCATGCTATTTCTTTTTTTTTTTTCTGGAAATATTTATTATTTCTTGGCGGTGTGCCAATATTAAGATCAATCTTAGGATCAATCCTATAAAGATAGAGTGCTGTTTCACACTATATTTTTAAATAAAATTATCATGGTAATACCAATGTAATCCATTAATGTTAAGTAGTATTACTATAAACCAGGATATTATAGTAAATTAGTAAACCAATTATCTTCTCGTAGATTTTTTTAAGCTTGAGTTGAATATTATTTGTGCAAGAACAAGGCGGGCTACTGTTTTGTTTAAAAAATATTGTTCTAATCTTGTGTTATTTAAAATATTTTTGAATACACTTTTTTTAAGTTATTGATGAATAAATAACATACTTATACTGGTATTTTTTTATTATCTTTAAACCGGACATTGGGTTTTTAAAATGAGTATTACCATTGCTGTTACAAAAATATTTCCAATGGAAAATTATTACTTTTTCAAGTTTTTCAACATACATTCTGTATTTTTAACAATGTTTCAGTAATTTGCTAAATGAAAATATAAAATTCTTGCTGATATGAGATCAAATTACAATATAAATTTTACCTCCGTGCGCAATAATCCTCAGATGCCAATTTTTATATACTTTAACAGCCAGTTGACCCCATTTTTTAAAATGTGTCAAAACTATTCTGAGATTTAACATTCACTTCCTGATAGTTTAATCCAATTTAATTGTTCCAATGTCAATCATTCGATTAACAAAAATATTTAAAGGGGTAAGTTTTAGAAGAAAACAAAAATATAAAATTATCATAATCGTATGGCTAATTTATATAAATAATAAATAAATAAATAATAAATACACCACATGTAATTACGACCCCCTTTATCCCAGAAGGCTAAGCCTTGTGCGGGAGGGGGTTACACATTTATAGACAAGGGACACACATCCAATATCCGTGTATAATGGAAAAATCCCTCTCATAGTATTTTCCATTGCCACGACCGGGATTCGAACCCGGGATATGCTAATATGCTTTTTATAGACCATAAGAATTATCTAGATTTTAATTAGGTACTTAAAAAAAAAGTGGTATTTACGTTTATTGATTTCCTGATGTTAATTAATATCGCGATGTATCAATATAACACAAAACAACCATACCTATCACGGTATAATACAAAAACAAAAATATAGTTTCCGAGCGGATCGCTATTAATAAACTTGTGGGTGGTTTATACCAACGACTATTTTATAAATTGGCAACAGCTGCACTACGCGAGGATCTAAACAACCGATTTAAAAAATTTCGCATATCGTCGAAGACAATATTAAAGAACTACACAAAACTGAACTGTAATTTAACATGCACTAAAGTCCAACAACACATTTTTTTCACACAAATATCACAGGAAAGCCTCACTGATCACATTTCATGTTCAGTTCATCTTGTTTATTAATTATTTCCTTAAAGATTTTAACACATGGTGGTAAAATAAAGTAGCCGGCGCGTGCTTAAAAACAGTAAGATGTAGGCGAACGACATTCGGAGACGGAGACTAGGTTCACGCCGAGTTCTATCTTTATGATAACTATAGATTCCTATTCTAAAACGTCTCTAAATTCCCACATTGCTGACTACAAATTATCTTGTCAGCTAACTCTGTGAGGATCACAAATCGTCTTTATTAACCTAGGTGCACCATTTGTCTTGAATGCTTTTTATAATACTCCAAATAAATATACAGGGTGACCACAATATCAATGATATCATTTGCTTAATAAATAAATTGTTGTTTATATCGGGTAGTCTTAAAATATCTATATTATTCTTAAGCGATGATAATATGTTTGAAATAACTTTGATTAGGCCCAAGACTACCAAATCCAAATTTGCTAATAACGAAGATATAAGTCCGCAGGGGTGATACAGTGACAAGCTAACGCAAAATAAAGAACGCATTCTAGATTAAACTGGCAATTAAAACAATTAAAGTAGCATCACCCATATTATGAATTGTTGCCATTAAGACCTCCACTTTACTTATTGTTTGTAGTTTATTTGTGGCGGATAGTTAATATTCATTAAACTTAATTCTGAGAATCACGCCAAATTCTAAAAAATAAATAGAAATAAGAAAATTGCCAAAATATGTCAAGATAAAAGTGTAGTATCAAAGGCAAACCTCAACAGTTTGCCCCAGAAAACCACTGTATATAGTTCCAAACGAATATAAATACAATATTGTTATCTAAAATTCGTATCAGTGGTTTTCTAGTATTTTACACTAGAAAAATATAATAACAAAATGTATATTATATAATATAGGTATAGATATATATATATATATATTTATATGATATGTAAAAAACAATTATAAAACAATAACTTATCTTAACAGAACGTTTCGAACCAAAGTCTAGGTTCTTTTTAAACTGTGATTACAAAAAATGATTTGTCAAAAAAGATCACTCTGACACTGATTAGTAATTAATGCATAGATCACTAGATAAAGAATTCTAATTTATTTTGATATTTCCGTCACGTACTTCTTTTTGGAGAATCGGTAGCCAGACTTCGTCTAGTAACACTGAACTAGTAGAGACGCAGTCGGTACTGTTTAGTTGAATACAGGCACTCTCTTTAAGTTTTCGTTTATTACAATGTGTCTCCGTTTGAATTATTTTTGCCTGTGTCAAACTAAATCTGTGGCCATTACTCCAAGCATGTTGTGCCAGTGTAGATTTATCAACTTGGTAATTTTTAACGTTATTTTTGTGTTCAGATATTCTAACTTCTAATGGTCTAGACGTCTCACCTATATATAGCTTTCCACACTCGCATGGAATGCTATAAATACAATTTTTAGATTTTTGAACACTGTTAAAAGGTTTGGTTTTTGTTAAGAATGATCTGATGGTATTGCAAGTTTTAAAGGTGGTTCTTATATTGAACTTATTACCAAGTCGTCTAAGTCTATCAGAAAAACCAAAAATATATGGAATGGTCATTGTGGTTACCGGTTGTTCTCTCAAAATTCTCTGTTGTTGCTGATTTTGTCTATTCTCAATTTCAAGAAATGATTTCTCAACAAAATCCTGTGGATAATTATTTTCTTTTAAGACAGTTTTTATAAAAAGTTTTCCGTAATCAAAAATTTCATTTGTTGAAGAGATTATTATTAACAAAAACCAAACCTTTTAACAGTGTTCAAAAATCTAAAAATTGTATTTATAGCATTCCATGCGAGTGTGGAAAGCTATATATAGGTGAGACGTCTAGACCATTAGAAGTTAGAATATCTGAACACAAAAATAACGTTAAAAATTACCAAGTTGATAAATCTACACTGGCACAACATGCTTGGAGTAATGGCCACAGATTTAGTTGGACACAGGCAAAAATAATTCAAACGGAGACACATTGTAATAAACGAAAACTTAAAGAGAGTGCCTGTATTCAACTAAACAGTACCGACTGCGTCTCTACTAGTTCAGTGTTACTAGACGAAGTCTGGCTACCGATTCTCCAAAAAGAAGTACGTGACGGAAATATCAAAATAAATTAGAATTCTTTATCTAGTGATCTATGCATTAATTACTAATCAGTGTCAAGTGTCAGAGTGATCTTTTTTGACAAATCATTTTTTGTAATCACAGTTGAAAAAGAACCTAGAGTTTGGTTCGAAACGTTCTGTTAAGATAAGTTATTGTTTTATAATTGTTTTTTATATATCATATAAATATATATATCTATATATTATATAATATACATTTTGTTATTATATTTTTCTAGTGTAAAATACTAGAAAACCACTGATACGAATTTTAGATAACAATATTGTATATATATATATATTGGTTTTCTGGGGCAAACTGTTGATACTACACTGTTATCTTGACATATTTTGGCAATTTTCTTATTTCTATTTATTTTTTAGAATTTGGCGTGATTCCCAGAATTAAGTTTAATGAATAAATCTCCACTTTACTCTTTACCATTGTACTTTTGGGAATCGTACAAAATATACCTATAATGCAAAACAAGTATTAATCTCGGTATTATGTATTCTATTTTTTAGACGAGTATGTATTAGTATTTCAGAATTTCTTTCTACCTGATAAACCACATTTTTTAAATTTATGAGTGATGGTGGACAGGCAGGCGCACTTGCTTCTCACCAAAAAATTTTCAGGATTCGATTCCCGATCGTGGTAGTGGAATAACTTTCACTATACTTGGATATTGGGTATGTGTCTATTGTTTCTAGTATACTGTCTCCCTCACAATGTTAGTTTAGGGATACAGTGTATCATACTATTATTATTTGAAATCGCACTTTTTCATATACCACGGAAACAAATATGTCACGAAACTCATTTTGGTTCCAGTCTTGCTCATGAATTTCGAAAATATTTGTTTCACAGCTGAGAATCAAGTCAAACAATATCAAATTTCCTCAATACAACTGTTATTTTTTTCAAAACTGTTTGTTATTTTTATGTATAATTGAATGATGTTTATTTATGTGCATTATTTGGATACAAACATATTTCCATTTTCACTATGTAACAATTTCACATTTTTTACCCTGCCTTGTAATACGTCGTAAATATAATATCGCGTACAAAATGCTGACTGAACAACTTGATAACGTTCGTCGTAAATTGTAAGGCTCACATAACGTCCACGGGACATTACCTTCTTAATAAGAAATATAATTATTACAATCAAGTTTAAAATTATCTTATTTTATACATACAGTGTGGCCCATTTGAAAATCACCACCGTTTTCGAGATAAATTCATTTTAATATTCAAATGCATGCCCAAAAATGATTAGGTAAGTGGACTAATTTTTTCCTTTTCTCGTCAAAACAAAATTTAAGAGCCACATCAAACCAAGATTTTCTTATTTATTTTAACAACTGCTCAAAATGCTTAAATTTTGTTTCGACGCGAAAAGCAAAAAATTAGTCCACTTACCTAATCATTTTAGAGCATGCATTTGAATATTAAAATGAATTTATCTCGAAAACGGTGCCTCCGATCGAAGTTACCCAAGAGGACATTTTGTTTGTAAAAAACTCTGAGAATTCATAATTTGAAGTCAAAACTCAAAAAAATTTACAAATAAAAAAGTTGCGGTAATTTCTACCCCCCACCCCTACAGCTTGACCCACCCTTGGTAAAAATTTTGAGATGATATTTACCTCATTTTGTTAGGCTTAGAAAGTTTAGTGGATGTGCAAAATTTCACTACTTTAACTTGAACAGTTTCGGAGATAATAAATAAAAACCGTCTTCAGGGGCCCACATTTAGGGGCCTGTAGCTCCCTTAGGAAGCACTTTGGTATAGAGGTAAGTTTGGTCCAATCGATTTATTCTGACGTCGGGAATATGTGGCTTCTTTTTGATCACTTATTGCTGGGACACCCTGTATAGTCCGTAAATAATTTTAATTCATTTAGGAGTGCGTATTGAATTTTTTTAAACTGGATCATGACACTCTCCTTTTCGATACGCCTATATTTTCAAATGTTTTAAGATATGCGTCACTTTATTCCTTGGACCTTTAGTCATTGGACGTCAATGAGTGGAATTATAACTTGATATAAGCTACATTTTAACTAACTCTCTTACTTCTTTCCCTCAATTGATTTCTTAAACAGATATTTTCTAAATTGTGATTATAGGGATGGTTTCAGGCTTGTCCAAGGCCGAATTCAAGATGACAACCGTAATGTTCGAAAGCAACGTGATCGAAATACGGTATAAACTCAGAAAATAAAATAATATATATACTTCTAGAAATGATTTCCGAGGACTCTTTGAACTTAAAGGCGATGATTTAATAAATTATACAATTTAACAGACACTCCACTTATGCTATGATTTACGCTAGATTGTTAGGTATTTCGTTCTTAAAAGCACCATGAATTATTTTAATCTTAAACTGTAAATCATTTTTAACGTGAGAATTCAGGAAGATGTTATTTTTAAATTATTCCAGACACGATATTTACTGCTATATTCTACAATAAAATATCAAAACAGAAACTACTCAGTGCATACTGAATTTAGATTTCATTTTCCACATTCATGGGCGCTAAATTACTATAAAGTAGCAACATAAAATCGGTATACCACAACGAAAAGGCTTTTACTTCGTGTATACTTCAAGTGTACAAACCCAGAACAAAAATAGATTTTCTCCCTGCATTTACTAATAAAACAGGAAAACAAAATGGCTTCCGTATCCAATATAAGCCTCTTACTTAGGGTAAAATGAATGGATCTAACCTTTAGGATCATACTCATATATTTAATAAGGGTCAATATCAGATAGATTCCCGATAACAGATTACGTAATAAGATCAACTCGCTTTAATAAAAAGATGTAATACGTTCAGCAAATATGAAATCAACCGTCTTTCGTCGCCTTACGCAGCACAGAAACAATTTTTGTTAAATGAATCCCAAATGCATCTTTCTTATTTTGATCCATTCTTTATTTATAAGAAATGGTTTATAATGCAATGGTAATTTAATTTGTAGATTTCTTCTGTGTTTTAATGGGTAAAAATGTTCGGTGTTTAACTTCAATTAATACAAACTTATTTTTATTTTATAGATGAAAATCGTTTCAGTACAGAAAAATATTGTCTATTTCTTGCCCTTTTATATTTCCACACAATATTATAGAACTCGTAGAAAAATTATATCACATCACTTTCGGATATAATAATAATCTAAAAAAGTTCTTAAAAATAGATAAAATGTAATTATTGAAATTATCTTTTCAGAACTGTATCAACGGCAGAGAGCGAGAAGCAAAGAAAAACCGTTCTTTTCGGAACAGTCGAGCAACGGCAGAAATGTTCAAAGTAACCAGGAGAAGTAAAAAAAGTCCAGAGGCGACTTAATGGGAAGCCTAGCCACCAGCCGAGGCCTGAGTCCCATGCCACAGGATCAGCTAGACATTGAAGACAACAAAAGGTTAAAAGGAAAGAGACCAGCGAACATGGTGCCAAAAACAAAAGGTGCTGAAAGACAGGTTAAAAACCAAACCAAAGATTCGACACTTTAACGGACTACATAAGAAGCCTACTAAAACCAAAAGAAACTATCAAGACTATCAGACCCTGAACAAAACAGTAGGAACGAGCAAAATAGCGGACACGAGTAAAACCGAAACCGCCGAAAAACTCGCGGCCGCGGAAAAATCCGCGGATGAACCCATGGACGAAGTTCAACACAAAAACAATAAAAGAAAAAAGGAGCAAGACAGCAGCGAGGAAGAGCAAAACATGCAGACAAAAAGAACGACAGCACAGGTAAGACAACTTTATAAACACACACAAACACTGACATAAATACAAATACACAAGATAACGGTCACGCTCGACCAAATGTCAAAAAGAATTCGTAATGCACTCGCAAGAAGAGGCAGGGACCAGCAAGGCAACCCTAAAGAAAAGGACCAAGAAATTCAAGGAAGCAGGAATAAGCAAAGGCCAAGATAATAAAGGAAGGAATCGCAGAAGAACCAGTCAGAGCAAACGATTACAAAAGGATGACCAGCTATCTGACCTCTGCGACGCAAGAGTACCACACATATTCGCTTCCAGGAAAGACTCCTAGGAATCATCATCCGTGGCATCCCTGAAAGCATAAAAAGCGACGAAGTCAGAGCGGATTCGGTAAGCCAAGGAATCAACCCAACCTCTGTACACCGAATGACAAGTCGAATAACCAAAGCAAAAATGCCATTACTGCATGCTGGTTTAAATCACACCCTATCAAGGAAGGATCCTAGAAGTCAGAAGATGCTGATCCTTGGTAGTAAGAACCGAGAGGCAAAGAGCCTCTCAACAGGTCTCACTGCTGCACAAAGTCTTTCAGCAGCACTAGCCCAGATGCAACAAATGTGCTCAGCAATTTTTCGCACAGATGCCCATGTTGATGCACTTCTAGAAGCAAACACTAACTGGACAACAGCAAGAGACGACATGACATCCCAACTTCTTCCGCCCCCTATGTGAACCAAGGGCACCTGACTGCTAACCCTTGAGCATGCTAGGTTTCCTCAGCCAAAGCGTCCAGCCCGGGAGCCACCAAGGCCGACCAGCAAAATTTTATCCAGGAGAGCTGGCAATCGCTAGACAAGCCAATCATCTTAACCGATCGAGCGCAGACTTCTGCGAAAGTCAAAACATCCCATTCGGCTCTCCTTGGGCGCCGCTACGTTCCATACGCTGGAACTAGCAAGAGTCCTGACACGACTATCCCAGGGAGCAATACAGTTGGCGAAGAAAGAACACGAAGACAGAAGAGGCAAGACCTAGCCAGCAGGTCAGTCAGGACCGATGGGAATCCGTGGATTCTCCGTGGCCGCTTGCTTTTGTAAATGGACAAGGCGAATAAAGATCTGCCATAACGAGACTTCGTCCAGCGATAAGACTGTGAGGGACCAAGAGAGCAGTAATCTTGCTAGGGTCTCGCGTCGTTGTCAAGAATATAGCGTCATCTTACTTTACCGCTTTCATATTATAGTTGAAAAATAAGCAAAAAGTGAGTTAACTAAATACTGCGGCCGAGAGCAGACGCAGGTATGGAAATTAATGTAAGAAATATTACGATATTTGCAGTGGTACGTAATAAATTCTACAGTCCATTTAACGTCACTGCGATTTTTACCACATCGCTTTTTACAACAAAAACTTAAGTAAATGAAGCTTGAGTAATGGTAACAACTTGGCTATTATTAGGTATACTCTGCCATGTAAGTACTAATTACTAGTCTATTTCAAATTAATAAATCTTACTGTGATATTGACTTTGCCTTTCCTGAAAAATCAAATTTTAATAGTAGGAGAGTATCGCTCCATATCAAACGTCGTAGTAACACTTCGCCATTTCGTTGTGAAAATCAAAGTAGATCACAAATAAATAATCATGACTGAAACGGACTCATTCAAAGAGACAAAATGTCTATTATTAATTTTATTACATTAGGTATAACATTTTTAGGACTGTACATAATACTTGTTATAAGGCAAATTGCTTCATATCATCAATCAATATTTCCCCATTACAGTGTAACAAGTACTTACATTTGCTTTGAAACCAAGTATCACCGACCCTAATTTGATTAAAACAGGCTTGTTTGTTTTTAACGGCAAGAATAGACTGTCAACACAAAAGGATTTGAAACTTTGCAGAAAATCCTGTGTCTACCATGTAGGTAACAATGTTGCAATTTTATATTGTGGCTTTTATACGGAAGGGAGTGGCAAGGATAAAGCGCGATGGGCTTTTTTGAAATCGTAAAACAACTGCATCTAACAATATCCTTGTTAAATTTAAAAATGTTAAAACAGACATTTGTCAATCAATGGAAATAGAAAATGTGCTGATTCTCGTAGGAACAATTCTTACGTTACTTTTTATTTTACCATTATCAAAATACAGGGTGTCCCGATTTTAAACCGACAAACTTCGGGTACAGAAAGTTCACATGAAATTATGACATACCCCTTCTAACATTTCTTCTCTATCGAGCCTCCTAACGGAGGATACAGGGTGTTGAAAATTCAATTTATTTTTTGTTTTTCTTTAATAACTTCCACAATATTAAAGATAGGGAAACCAAACTTGGTACACATAGTTAGGTTGTGAGGGTCCAGTTCAGAGTTGAACTGAGGCGCGCCAGTGGCGTGCGGTGTGGTCACGTCGACATAATTTTAAGGAAAAAAGTATGTGCACTAATTTTTTTCGCATTTCTGATCAGATTCTCATAATTTACGGTTGACTTTCTAAAAAAACTTGCTCATGTAAAATTTTGACTGAGGCATTAGTTTTCGAGATATTTGCGTCTGAACAAAACGATGCACCAAAAACACAATTAATTAATTAAGATAGCCCTTTCAAAATTATTTTCAATCTGATTTTCGAAGGGATATACTGAACTGAACTGTCAATTTAATGTTTTTAATGTTTTTCTTCTTTTGCAATGAGGCGTTTTTAAGGCCTTTTGCAAGTCAATATTATTTCTGTCAAAAGAAAAATTTGTTTGTTACGAAATTACATAAACAAATTATCAACATCCAAATATAAAAAAAATCAACACCCGTTAGGAATGGCTATAGAGAAATTTTAGAAGGGATATGTCGTGATTTCATCAGAACTATTCCCGACATGATAATTGTGTTTTTGGTGCATCGTTTTGTTCAGACGCAAATATCTCGAAAATTAATGCCTCAGTCAACATTTTACATGAGCAAGTTTTTTTAGAAAATTAACCGTAAATTTTGAAAATCTGGTCAGAATTGCGAAAAAAATTAGTGCTCATACTTTTTATCTTAAAATTATGTCGAAGTGACCACACCGCATGCCACTGGCGAGCTTCAGTTCAACTCTGAACCATAGCAAAGATGGACCCTCACAACCTAACTATGTGTACCAAGTTTGGTTTCCCTATCTTTAATATTGTGGAAGTTATTAAAGAAAAACAAAAAATAAATATCAACACCCTGTATCTCCGTTAGGAGGCTCGATAGAGAAGAAATGTTAGAAGGGGTATGTCATAATTTCATGTGAACTTTCTGTACCTGAAGTTTGTCGGTTTAAAATCGGGACACCCTGTATACAGGGAGGAATTATTTTTAAACGAGCTACGGCCATTTGACACAAGGGTTATATTGATTATATATTTCCTAAATGCAGAGAGAGCTAAATACAACTTGTTTCCATATTTGATTTTCGGACTCAATCCGAAATCGAGTCACACAAATGGTTGGTAACACTGCTCTAGCTCTCACTTCTTTGAAACTACATCGTAATGTTGGTAAATTTAGTCTTCACTAATGGTATTTTCATGGATACTGTTTAAGAGAAACTACGTAACTTATGTCACCATAAGCAACTCATCATTTTGATTTGAACCTTCATAGCTGTCGGACCTCGGAGATCTTTTTACAAGATATTTTTTTTCCCACGAACAGATTAGGTTTATAGTTTCTTTTTAATAAGTGGTCAGTGGTTTATAGCACTTTTTGTTGCCTATTATTCGTCCTTACTTAAGTATAATAATTCTTGCAAATAATAAAAAATCAGTAGCTTTTAAAATCACCAAAAACTGAAAGCAGTTATCAATTTGATATTCCCATGACATCGACATGATATTAATTTTAACTTTGTGGCAGAATAAATTGAGTCTCATAATATTTTCATCGTGCAGAAGTTGTAAATAAATTATTTTCATTAGACGGTAATTAGAAATTGCTCCAACCATTAGCGGAAATTGGCTGGTTCCACCAAATCAATATTTAACAACGCTAAGGATAAAATACATACCTAAAACCTACGTTATACATTTAAGATTGCTGTTAATATATTAACGTATTGAGCCAGGTTAATAAGTAATGTGAATCTCTTAAAATATAAATTTAATAATAGCTGGTTTGCGAATTTCTGAGACTTTTTAGGAAAAGATATGTCATCCTTCGTTAGGAATTAGCCAGAAATTTCATATGAGTGGTAGAGAGGATCTACTAATTAAATTACTCGATATTTTAAAATTAAATTTTGCATTGTCATTCCATTAACAGAATTTTGTAATTATCGTTCTGTCGAATATATAGATAGTTAAAAATGTGGTATATTCAATCTCATTTATCCTGGCGTTTAATTAGATAGTAATCACGTTAAATGATCCACATTGTCTTTTTGTCTATGATAGTGAATTCATTTAATAATAAATCATAAATTTAATTTAAGATATTTATTTGAGGATCATCATCATGATGACTAAGTATAAAAACGTTCTTAAACACTAAGTATTCGTCTTCATCATCAGATTTCCCACTCAATAAAAAATTAACGGTTCAACCTGATCTTAACGAACTTCCTAATCGCTTTTTGCAATTGTGCCGAATATCTGGAGTCACCCGATATATGGCTTTTTGATGGCAATGTGCCAATGTGCAGATCATAATACTGTTTGCAAATACCCCAATTCTAAAGAGTTTTAGCAGCAATGTCGATCTCACTATTTGATGGCCATGTTCTGGAAGCAATTCGTATATGAATTCCCGAGACTGCTATTTGTTCTATCCATCAACCTGTTTTGTTTTATTCCAGGAGACATGATGACTTGGTTCTACAAAGAAACTGGTATATATGAGGTATTGTCGATTATCATAATTTCAAGAAAGACAATTTTTTCTTGCTGGAATCATGGTAGTCCGCCAGCTGTGCCATCGTGCAGGGTAAGTGAGTGATCAAATCTAAATGTTGGTGATAAAAGCGATTTCGAGAGAACAATTTTGATACAGAGAACACCATATGAAAAAGCAAGTCATTGTCTCCTTAACTGTGCAGTATACGCACGTAAGAAGATTGAAGGGGGGTTTATTCCTGTAATGTGCCACTATGAAGGAAATATAGCAGAGAGAAAACAGATCTGGAGAGATAGCAAAGCGAAACAGTTGAAAGGCAGCAGCTGTAAATGTGTTTATTCCATCATCCAAGATTACAAAAAATTGTATGTTAAATATGTTAGAATTAAAAAATTACTTAAAGTCAACAGCAATCTAAATTTGTCTTGTTTTTAATTTAATTGATTATTAATTAATTATAACGCAAAATTGATGTAACAATGTAAGTTCCCTTTGTTTAAAATTGCTAATAATTCAATTAAGTAATAGTAATTTGCGATTCACGTAACGTTTGTTGTCATCAGTCCATTAACCGTAAAATAGTCAATAAGGACCAAAACATTTCATAATGAGAGGGCGAAAAAGCAATTATGATAACATACTCACTGATTAATAGATACGCTTCTTCACAATAAAGTTGTCGAAGGCTTACCTGAAAAAATATAAGTATATAATCAAATAATATGCAAGTAGTATAAAAGATATCGAACTAAAGTGAAATAATTTTAGAGAGAATTGTAGCAACTGAGATTGGAATATGCTCAAGCGCTCGGCTACACAATACAATTTAAATACACTAGACGTAATTTCATTAACCATTTACCTTTAACTGCTGAAATGGCTTAGTTTTGATAAATAAAAAAACACCTCATCCATATTCTATTTTATTTTAATAGACTATAATATGTCAGCAGATCTTTAACGTTCTTTAATTTGCTCTTTGTTTTACAAACAGCGGCGCCTTCGCCAGAACTATCAAACTGGAAATCAATTCTACAGCAATATTATTTATAGGTAAGTAGGCAGTCAGCCGTTACATAAAGTTTCTCAGTGACAAATAAGAGAACTCGTTCTTACTTTTTCAATAGGACAGAAATATATTAGAGTGAGATAAAATATTTGCAAAATAATTATTATAATCTGATCAGTCTTCTGTCCTACTGGAATCTCCATTTATTTTTATGACTAAAATTTGAATATAGCGGTAGATCACCTAGATCTAAATAATCTGCATTATAGAAATATACAGGGTAAATAGGGAATGCGCTAAACCTAATACTACCTAAAATAATTGGTATAGTATTTCAAATGGAGTATCTTATATATAATATTTCCACGTTTCTAGAGGAAATTCTAAACGATACACTCACAAAATTATAAATATTGAGTTAAAGAACCGAATATTCAACGCGGAAGAGAACGCGAAAACTCTTCTACAAAATAGTAGAGTTTGCCAGCCCGCAAAAGCCTTCTAGAAAAGATTTTCGTTTGCACTTTGTTGCTAAAATGTGAGACCCTCCTTTTATCATTCCCCATCCGTTAACGATGCAAAATCGAGAGGTGGTCAAAAAGTCGTACTGTACAGGAGATGGCTAGGGGTGGTTTTTCAAAAATTATGAAAAATATTTTTTTGCGTTTTTTACATCCATGCCACCTGGTCTATCATCTACTGAAGTTTTATGCCAATATTTTAATCAGAAATATTTTTTTTTAAATTTTAAAATCGTCATGTACAATGCTTTTATATGGAGCGCCTTATTATATAAAGTCTCGCCCTGAAATACCACAATTGTAATATCCTTCCTAACGTCCTAACTCGAAAACCTTTTGATTAATCAAAAAAATCATTTCTATAAACGTTGTAGGTCAAAGATCGAGGATTACATTACTTTTTTCAGATTCTAAATCCGATCGATAGTTTCGTTAAAAACTTACAAATTGTAAAGCCATGTCGTGGCGGTTACGGCCGACATTGGAGATGCTACGAAGGTTCACTTCACCATGGCACGGCAGTCAAAAAACGACTCTAAGCTTCAGCGCGTTTGTAAAGTCGATATTCGCCTATTATCGTGCAATTTCTGTGTTTTAGAAGCATTTTACATGTCTGGCGATATTATTTTATTATTAAATTGTCAGGGCAGCGAGCGGAGGACTGACTTCACTCACTTCATAGCGATATTAGGAGTAAAGCAACATTTACCGCGTGTAGTACATGGATGGGGACTATCCATGGAAAGACGCGGTCTCGCTTCCCTACTTCTAGCGGCTTGTATATCAGCTATATCGCAGAAGCAATACAACTGTAGGCGAGAGGTGTATTGAGGATATACCATCCTTCGGAGGGGATGTAAAGCAGTCGGTCCCTTGTCTATTAAATGTTAGGCAAGTAAAAAATCCCTACTCTTAGTAAGATAAGAGGTTCGGCAAAATTTCCAGGTTGGGGGTTGCTCGTCTCCTGGCGTCGGTGATTGGCCTCAGTAGTAGGTTTTGGTAGGTTCTAGGCCACTTTGAGGAGGAGGGAAGACCGTAGATGCGGTTCTGGGCCACATCGGTACGGGTGTACAATATGTTATCTTGATTGACTATCGGCTATGTATTTAGAGTGATGTAGTTAATGAAGGATGTTAATTAACTTTTAAAAAATTATGAATAATCTGTATTATGTTACTTATTATTTGAAATATTAAATATGATATTATAATGAGGAGCATTAAAAAATTCGGAGTTTTTATGGAAAAATTTGTAGAATATTTTGATTAATATTGGTAATGGACTATCGGCTATGTATTTAGAGTGATGTAGTTAATTAAGGATGTTAATTAACTTTTACAAATTATGAATGTTCTGAATTACTACTTAATGAATGCTGCTTATTATTTGAAATATTAAATAATTATAAATAACACCACAGATAATGCGACTTGCTTTATCCCTGAAGACTCTGAAAGTCTTGTGTGGGAGGGGGCTACACATTTAGAGACAAGGGACACACATCCAATATCCGAGTATAGTAGGATTAATTTCTTTGTCCAAAAAAATCCCAGTGGCTATGTATTTAGAGTGCCTAACGTAGTTAATTACGGACGATAATTAATAAATAAAAAATCTGAATTAATATTGGTACTCAATTAATGTTACTTGCCATTTTAAAATATTAAATTTAAATAATCATTATAATGGGAATGAATATAGTGAAATAGCTGCTACTATTACTGAGAGGTGTATTAATTAGAATGAATGGAATAAAAGTATAAAGAGGAAGTAATTGAAAATACTAAAGCAAATGATTAAGAAGAATTATGTAGATATACTTAGCTATTTTATGCAATCCATAAATGAGATTTAAAAGTATTAGAATAAAAATAGCGATTCTATTTAACCTTATTGACATTAAACGTGCATGCTTAGACTTGTGGCAGCAAGTTATAGGCGTATTTGATTTGTAAAGCTTTGAAAGTTTGAAGACATGAATGATTGTGGAATAGAGAGTTAAATTATAATACATGCAGTAAAAGAATATTCATTCTTTCTCAGGATAGGTAATTGACATGCCTTCAAAGTTGCTTAGTACTATAGATAATGGGTAAATAATATAAAAACATGTTTAAAATATATTCGCATATTATAATTAAAAGCGTTAGAAATACATATTTCATGTCATATATATATACGTATTTTTTTTTTCATAAAATAAATTATTCACAACTAAATAATAAAAGGTATACTTATTTCTAGTGAGGTAATAAATTGTAATTAGATAAGTACATGTAGAAAATATTTATATTACTGATGAGAAGAGGCGAGTTTTTTTTCTTTTTTTTTTTTTCATTAAAATTGTTTGTCAATCTATTTTAAACTATACCTTCTAACGCGTTATATTTTATGTATGAGTCATGTATAATTAGTGCATAGACTTTAGTATTTTTAGGAAATTTGCTTGCAAATTCTAATTTAATATCTACAGTCGATGATTTGAAAGCATCAGCCTGCTACGAGCAATCAATAACAAATAATGGATTTTAGAAAAACTAGGCTAAGCTCATCATAGGTTCATTTAATTCTCTACCATAAAAACTATGTTGAAAATTCTCATAAGCGCAATATACAGCAGAATATAATTTTTTTGAAAAGTCGATATTCCATCTTTCTTATGGGAATACGGCGGAATTCAGGGAGAGACGCATATCATTGATGTCGGCATGAATAAATTTCATGACGTCTTTCGTCTTATTTCCAGAATGATCAGTACCTACTTTGAAAAGCAATTAAGATGTAGTGGTTTCTCTCCAGGCTGGTGTTAGTTTTCATGGCCCACACGTCTGAAGATGTCCCGCGTAGAGAAGGTAATTCATAAAGATCCCACGTGCGATAAGCTATCTTAATAGTAACACCTTTGTTTAAGCGAGAGAGGAATTTGAGTGTTGTTCTATCCTCAGGGATAACTTGACGAATTTTCCATTCTATTTTCTTGATCTCAATGAGGGCATGCACTTCACCTATGTAACAATTTTCGAAAGATCAGGCGACAATTAATATTAACTCTTGATTAATATTCGGAATAGCCTTGGAATAGTCCTCTGTGAAGCCCATTAGATACTTTAGCGGTAATCGATCACTAAAAGTATGACTAGTGGTATCCAAAATTGAAAACATCGCAAATACATAACGCATTTGATAAGGAGAAAATGGATGAAGACGAGAATAATGTGATTCATGTTATCGAGCAGTTGTTCATTAAATTAGACGTTTTATGCTTGTCAGCGAAAACTGAATATCGCAAAATCTGCTGCAATGAAAATGAACTTGAGCAACAACTGATATCATCATATGAAGAGGGATTAATAATCTGTCAAAAATATTTTTTCAGTAGAAATTTTGCGAGGAAATGTTAAACATTAACTTGGGATGCTTTCTAAAAAATAATCTTCCGAAAGAATTCATGAAGAAATGAATTCAGCATTATGAATCGAGCAATTCAGATTATCTGGGTAATGTTCAGAAGTGTAACCGTAAATCCCAAATAAGAACAGAAAGAAAATATAGAAAAGAATAAGATATAAAAACTCAATATTTTTTATATATGCCGTTAAGAATATTGTGAATATTTTTTTATTCGTTGCGATGTTTACATATAATATTTAGGACATTATTTCTCTATATAGTAGTATTTGATATATAAAAAAGTTTGTATTGAATATTTTCTAAAACTATTATACCTTTAAAATGTATCTTTTGAATATTTGACAATAAATAAAGGATACCGTTAGTTATTGATGGTTAGGTATAAGTCCTAAAAATATCATTACCATTATTTCATTCTGTACACGTTTCTCTTGGCTTTTTACTACACCGCCTATTAGAGGGTAATAAATTTTTTTATTAGAATGATGCAGTTAGACCTTTGGTACTTCTTAAACATTCTCCTCCAACAAAGGGCTATAAATAAATAAATATTTTTGGGGTATACCTATAGCGCAATTAAAACTCGATCGGTAAAATAATTGTGAGGATTGACAGTGTATTCTTAAAAATGAAAAATGTTATTTTTAGTCCTGCATTGTAAAGAATTTCCTAGTATTTCTACCGATTACAATAATTCAATTCTACAGTTACCGTGCTACATTTACGCTTTGCACATCGATATTAATTCGATAAAATGTCTGATATCAATGATGATTTAAAAAATGCCATTCACAAATTGTATGAGAATATTTCAAGAGAGAAATTTGAAGAACTCTAATATTACGTATCACGTTAGAAATCGTAGAACTGATACTTTAAAGTTTGTTTTGAGCACCTAGAGTACACGTTGAAAACGTATGGTAGAGCGACAGAATTATGTAATCATTTTTTACGAAAGTCCATTAATCTCAATGTGTTTTTAAGAGAAATGATTTCCGAAGGTTTCTTTCATATGTTATTTTTTATTAGAAGTGTCATACCTAATGAATATATTGCTAAATATAATATTTATAGCCAAGATTGTGTTAATTAAAAAAAATTTATTATCAACATAAAATATAGATTTATTTAACCACGTTATATATAGTTAATGTACATTTGTAGCAGGTCATAAAACAATACAATTCTTATAAATAAAAATATTGCATAAAATAAAATATAAAAACGAATATACTAATTAAAATGATAGATGTACCTATATTGAAATAAAATATAAGCTACATATATATGAAAATTAAACATACTTATATATAAACACAAACACAGACGAAAGAAAAAATAAAAAAAAAACTATCGATGAAAACTACATTAAAATATAAAATATTTAAATTATCTACAAATAAAATTGAACAATCAATAAATTATCACTTCATATCCTTAAACGTTTCCAAACATTTAAAAAAAAAACATCTCGATGGGCCCTGTGATAATTTATTGATTGCTCATAGAAGCAGAAATGTCGATTACATTTAACACAAAATTTCGTACTTAAAGGTGTGTTCAGGGGTAGTAGTGTAGGAATACCATGATTCGCTGCTTGCTGACTATAACAAGAACCATGATTCGCTGCTTGCTGTCTATAACAAGAAAAACATAATTAGTTTTACATAAGCGCTTCTTCAGTTACAGCTAATATTATACAACTACTCTAACTATCTTAAATTGCAAGTTACCTTCCCGCTGTCGGTAGCTTTAAAAATACTCCTGGATGAAGTGGTGTTTGCGCCTGGTTTGTGGGTGCAGAGACAGCCGAAGACCAACTAGATCTATTTGAAAAATTTTAAAATGAAATCTATGAAATTATGAAACTTATTTTTAAATAACTCACATTTCCAATGAGCAAGTACACAAGTCGCCCTCACAAATTTTACATCGAGCTAATTCCTGCATATCAATATTGCTGAAAATAATGTATAATTTTATATTTTTATAAAAAACAAAATCCATTTACTCACTTTTCAGCAAAATACTTCTCCATGTCAACTGGACTGGTAAAACGGTTGGCTGCCTTCATTATACTATCACGTTTAAATGGTACACGGTTAGTGGGTACTAGGGCAGCCGAAGACCAACTAGATCTATTTGAAAAATTTTAAAATGAAATGTATGAAATCATGAGACTTATTATTTAAATTACTCACAGTTCCCATAGACAGTCATCACCTTCACGATTTTTACAGCAAGCTGATTCCATCTCCGTCATATCAATATTGCTGAAAATATTGTATAATTGTATATTTTTATAAGAAACAAAAATACATTTACTCACTTTTCTGCAAAATACATCTCCAGATCAACACTTTCACTTTTGAACATTCTAAATTGGCTGCTGACAACTTATTAAATCGAGAGCTGGTAACTAATAAAATTTGCAGAGCAATTGAGACCAACGCTCGAACTGCTATTACCATAAATTTATATTTATATATCCATGTTTTACAATCTTAAAATACCTATTTCTTACCAAATAGAGATGAGTTATCCCCTCCTAGGTGGGTGACGACAGCTATTCTCTCCTGTTAGGTAAAAGTAGAGTATTTACAGGACCAATCGAAAGGCGATCTTAACAGTAACTTGATAGTGTCCCCACCTCACATAAAAGTTATAAGTGTACAGGGGTATTTACTAGAGATTTTACCTCCTTAACTTTCTTATTTTCTATCCTAGTAAAAAATGGTTAAGACAAAAGTTTCAGGAAATTTTCTTATCATCTCAATGCGCCTATCGCAGAAACAAATGAAAATTATATTTCAGAGATACTGACCAAACTAATGATTTTTAATGGAGCACCTTGTATATTTTTAGATTTTTTTTTTTTTTAAATCAACGTTTCGTCCTGATTACAAAAATATATATATGTTATATATTTGCTCCAGCCGTTTACGCAATATGTCTAATTCAATTAAATGTTTCGAATTTTGAACAAAAACAGTATTGCCATGGAAAATGTTTTGTTATTCTACAGCAACAAATTGACAATTTGACATTTATTAAGTAGCGTATTTACTGTTTCTGCTTAAGTCAAAATGCCTTATTACACAGGCCCCATTAGTGAAAAAAGATATTATGGAGAATATAGAATACCTTTAAAATTTTTTTGTTAATAATAAATTTATATTTTCCAAATCGATTGTAATTTATTATAAATAATAGCAAGCAGATCAAATAAGTTTGGTCTGTATCTCCGAAATATGATTCTATTTTTTTTTCTGCGACAGATTACTTAATAAATGAATTGTCAATATGTTCCCGCAGAATAACAAAACATTTTCCATGATTTTACTGATTTTATGCAAAATTCGAAACATTTAATTGAATTAGACATATTGCGTAAACGGCTGGAGCAAATATATAACATATATAAAAATCTATAAATATACGAGGTGCTCCATTAAAAAATCATAAGTTTGATCAGTATCTCTGAAATATAATTTTCATTTGTTTCTGCGATAGGTGTATTGAGATGATAAGAAAATTTCCTGAAACTTCTGTCTTAACCATTTTTTTACTAGGATAAAAAATAGGAAAGTTAAGAGGGTAAAATCTCTCATGAATACCTCTGTACATACGTGTTTAGTAGAAGAAAAATTATAAAATTGTATGTATTATTATGGGAGTCTTTGTTAACTCTCACTCGATAAAATAATATTGTTCAAGATGAATTTTTATAAATTTAATTTAATAGAGACCAAACCTAATATTAAGCTCGCTGATTTAATAGGTAGTTGATAAACCAGTTAGAAGCTAAATTGGTAAAAAAACGAAATTTGGACAGATTGAGTTGCTAGAGCTTCAGGAAAATTCAGTATTTTTATCTAAAATAGTAGTGCCTCTGATGAAAGACAATTTAAATGAATTTGTATCAGAAAAACAATGTCTGATATATCAATGCTTGAAAGATGTAAACAAACCTACTTTAGGGACAATATTTAAAATAATAGAAAACGAGGATTGGTCTCCAAAGTGCAAGTAAGTAATTTTTACTCATTTTTATAGATTTTTAGTAATGTTAAAGTAGATAGTCAGGTTGGCCGAATGGTTAAGGCGTCCAATGTGAATGCATCAGATTCCTGTAAGGGAGCGTGGGTTCGAATCCCACACCTGACATTTCATTTATTTATTTATTTTTTTTTCAGTTCTCGTTTTTTTTAATTACCAATATCAGTATTATTACTATGTACGCTAATTTATTTTATTTTTTTAGCTAATACTCTACCACTGCTACAGTAATCAACACTATAGAAAAACATAAGTTTTAGGGAGTTAGGAATAGGAGTCATCTAATCTACTTTAAGATCAGTATTAATTTAGTATGTATAGTACAATATTTAAATATTCATTTATTTACTGAATCTGCACAGATATTTCTATTAATGGAATTTAATCAAATGCAAATTTAAGGGGTTAAAGCAATTGCAATTATTATTTATAAAGATGCATTCCAAGTTTACAATTTATTAAGGTAGAAACTCTTGTCAAAACATAAACATATGCATACAAGTTTGAAAAGGTACATTTTAGCATGGATATAGATATATATATGTAGTTTGAGTGATGAAATTGCGAACAAGTTTATTGATGTGGGAAACATTTCAAGTGAAAGTAAAAATATTTTAAGTAGGAAAAGGTGGTTAAAGTCAATAAATCAACATTTAAGTTTGCTTAACCCAGCATTAAAAAAAAAAACTTCAATTCGATTGGAATCCATAAAAAATTCATATAAATATCGGTCATTTAAAAAGAATTAAAATTTTATTAAAAAATTTACCTCGCAGCATCATGTTGGTGGGAGGTTATGTAATAGAGTGAATAGAAGTTCTAGAATGCGTTGGGTGGATATTAATAAAAATGCCTACAATGAAGTGAAGTGTACACATGCTTTTGTGGTGAATTTATTAAAACTAGAATTGATTCAGAAATAATAGAATTTAAATATTTTAACACCAGAAATTCCATTCTTGATATTATATAGGTATTTCTTGAGGATTACATTGCCCCAGCCAAACAAATTTGGCAAAAGTATATATATAATATATGTCTTCCTTACTCATCTTTTAGATGGCGCAAGTTATAAGTGTCCGACTCTCATCGGATCCAAACTGAGATACATTCGATATTTACTACGCTTGGATTGTCTTCACTTGGGATATCTCTGATATACCCGTACCTACCAAACCTGTACAACACTGATGAGACCTAACAGGTCGAAACAATTGTCTGTTGTTGGTAAAAGTGTAAGAAATTCACATAAAGTGATAGCTAAATATCGAATATATCTTTTTAGATATATTCTTGATATTGCTATTGGTACAGATACATAAAAGCATGTCTCAACATTGTTAATCTCTGTGACGTTTCGTGTTTTACATGGAGCATTGTTTCTAGCCTATATCCAGTTAATGGGAATATAAAAACAAAAGCAGACCATCATCATATCCTCAACTATTCTGAGGTTTTAAACTTAAAAGATATTGAATTTCCCATGACAATAGAACAAATTTCAAAGTTTGAAAAATTAAATAATGTTTCAGTAAATGTATACTAACTTCAGTTGTTCGGAAAACATTATTTAATTTTTCAAACTTTGAAATTTGTTCTATTGTCATGGGAAATTCAATATCTTTTAAGTTTAAAACCTCAGAATAGTTGAGGATATGATGATGGTCTGCTTTTGTTTTTATATTCCCATTAACTGGATATAGGCTAGAAACAATGCTCCATGTAAAACACGAAACGTCACAGAGATTAACAATGTATCTGTACCAATAGCAATATCAAGAATATATCTAAAAAGATATATTCGATATTTAGCTATCACTTTATGTGAATTTCTTACACTTTTACCAACAACAGACAATTGTTTCGACCTGTTAGGTCTCATCAGTGTTGTACAGGTTTGGTAGGTACGGGTATATCAGAGATATCCCAAGTGAAGACAATCCAAGCGTAGTAAATATCGAATGTATCTCAGTTTGGATCCGATGAGAGTCGGACACTTATAACTTGCGCCATCTAAAAGATGAGTAAGGAAGACATATATTATATATATACTTTTGCCAAATTTGTTTGGCTGGGGCAATGTAATCCTCAAGAAATACCTATATAATATCAAGAATGGAATTTCTGGTGTTAAAATATTTAAATTCTATTATTTCTGAATCAATTCTAGTTTTAATAAATTCACCACAAAAGCATGTGTACACTTCACTTCATTGTAGGCATTTTTATTAATATCCACCCAACGCATTCTAGAACTTCTATTCACTCTATTACATAACCTCCCACCAACATGATGCTGCGAGGTAAATTTTTTAATAAAATTTTAATTCTTTTTAAATGACCGATATTTATATGAATTTTTTATGGATTCCAATCGAATTGAAGTTTTTTTTTTTTAATGCTGGGTTAAGCAAACTTAAATGTTGATTTATTGACTTTAACCACCTTTTCCTACTTAAAATATTTTTACTTTCACTTGAAATGTTTCCCACATCAATAAACTTGTTCGCAATTTCATCACTCAAACTACATATATATATCTATATCCATGCTAAAATGTACCTTTTCAAACTTGTATGCATATGTTTATGTTTTGACAAGAGTTTCTACCTTAATAAATTGTAAACTTGGAATGCATCTTTATAAATAATAATTGCAATTGCTTTAACCCCTTAAATTTGCATTTGATTAAATTCCATTAATAGAAATATCTGTGCAGATTCAGTAAATAAATGAATATTTAAATATTGTACTATACATACTAAATTAATACTGATCTTAAAGTAGATTAGATGACTCCTATTCCTAACTCCCTAAAACTTATGTTTTTCTATAGTGTTGATTACTGTAGCAGTGGTAGAGTATTAGCTAAAAAAATAAAATAAATTAGCGTACATAGTAATAATACTGATATTGGTAATTAAAAAAAACGAGAACTGAAAAAAAAAAAAAAAAATAAATGAAATGTCAGGTGTGGGATTCGAACCCACGCTCCCTTACAGGAATCTGATGCATTCACATTGGACGCCTTAACCATTCGGCCAACCTGACTATCTACTTTAACATTACTAAAAATCTATAAAAATGAGTAAAAATTACTTACTTGCACTTTGGAGACCAATCCTCGTTTTCTATTATTTTAAATATTGTCCCTAAAGTAGGTTTGTTTACATCTTTCAAGCATTGATATATCAGACATTGTTTTTCTGATACAAATTCATTTAAATTGTCTTTCATCAGAGGCACTACTATTTTAGATAAAAATACTGAATTTTCCTGAAGCTCTAGCAACTCAATCTGTCCAAATTTCGTTTTTTTACCAATTTAGCTTCTAACTGGTTTATCAACTACCTATTAAATCAGCGAGCTTAATATTAGGTTTGGTCTCTATTAAATTAAATTTATAAAAATTCATCTTGAACAATATTATTTTATCGAGTGAGAGTTAACAAAGACTCCCATAATAATACATACAATTTTATAATTTTTCTTCTACTAAACACGTATGTACAGAGGTATTCATGAGAGATTTTACCCTCTTAACTTTCCTATTTTTTATCCTAGTAAAAAAATGGTTAAGACAGAAGTTTCAGGAAATTTTCTTATCATCTCAATACACCTATCGCAGAAACAAATGAAAATTATATTTCAGAGATACTGATCAAACTTATGATTTTTTAATGGAGCACCTCGTATATTTATAGATTTTTATATATGTTATATATTTGCTCCAGCCGTTTACGCAATATGTCTAATTCAATTAAATGTTTCGAATTTTGCATAAAATCAGTAAAATCATGGAAAATGTTTTGTTATTCTGCGGGAACATATTGACAATTCATTTATTAAGTAATCTGTCGCAGAAAAAAAAATAGAATCATATTTCGGAGATACAGACCAAACTTATTTGATCTGCTTGCTATTATTTATAATAAATTACAATCGATTTGGAAAATATAAATTTATTATTAACAAAAAAATTTTAAAGGTATTCTATATTCTCCATAATATCTTTTTTCACTAATGGGGCCTGTGTAATAAGGCATTTTGACTTAAGCAGAAACAGTAAATACGCTACTTAATAAATGTCAAATTGTCAATTTGTTGCTGTAGAATAACAAAACATTTTCCATGGCAATACTGTTTTTGTTCAAAATTCGAAACATTTAATTGAATTAGACATATTGCGTAAACGGCTGGAGCAAATATATAACATATATATATTTTTGTAATCAGGACGAAACGTTGATTTAAAAAAAAAAAAAATCTAAAAATATACAAGGTGCTCCATTAAAAATCATTAGTTTGGTCAGTATCTCTGAAATATAATTTTCATTTGTTTCTGCGATAGGCGCATTGAGATGATAAGAAAATTTCCTGAAACTTTTGTCTTAACCATTTTTTACTAGGATAGAAAATAAGAAAGTTAAGGAGGTAAAATCTCTAGTAAATACCCCTGTACACTTATAACTTTTATGTGAGGTGGGGACACTATCAAGTTACTGTTAAGATCGCCTTTCGATTGGTCCTGTAAATACTCTACTTTTACCTAACAGGAGAGAATAGCTGTCGTCACCCACCTAGGAGGGGATAACTCATCTCTATTTGGTAAGAAATAGGTATTTTAAGATTGTAAAACATGGATATATAAATATAAATTTATGGTAATAGCAGTTCGAGCGTTGGTCTCAATTGCTCTGCAAATTTTATTAGTTACCAGCTCTCGATTTAATAAGTTGTCAGCAGCCAATTTAGAATGTTCAAAAGTGAAAGTGTTGATCTGGAGATGTATTTTGCAGAAAAGTGAGTAAATGTATTTTTGTTTCTTATAAAAATATACAATTATACAATATTTTCAGCAATATTGATATGACGGAGATGGAATCAGCTTGCTGTAAAAATCGTGAAGGTGATGACTGTCTATGGGAACTGTGAGTAATTTAAATAATAAGTCTCATGATTTCATACATTTCATTTTAAAATTTTTCAAATAGATCTAGTTGGTCTTCGGCTGCCCTAGTACCCACTAACCGTGTACCATTTAAACGTGATAGTATAATGAAGGCAGCCAACCGTTTTACCAGTCCAGTTGACATGGAGAAGTATTTTGCTGAAAAGTGAGTAAATGGATTTTGTTTTTTATAAAAATATAAAATTATACATTATTTTCAGCAATATTGATATGCAGGAATTAGCTCGATGTAAAATTTGTGAGGGCGACTTGTGTACTTGCTCATTGGAAATGTGAGTTATTTAAAAATAAGTTTCATAATTTCATAGATTTCATTTTAAAATTTTTCAAATAGATCTAGTTGGTCTTCGGCTGTCTCTGCACCCACAAACCAGGCGCAAACACCACTTCATCCAGGAGTATTTTTAAAGCTACCGACAGCGGGAAGGTAACTTGCAATTTAAGATAGTTAGAGTAGTTGTATAATATTAGCTGTAACTGAAGAAGCGCTTATGTAAAACTAATTATGTTTTTCTTGTTATAGACAGCAAGCAGCGAATCATGGTTCTTGTTATAGTCAGCAAGCAGCGAATCATGGTATTCCTACACTACTACCCCTGAACACACCTTTAAGTACGAAATTTTGTGTTAAATGTAATCGACATTTCTGCTTCTATGAGCAATCAATAAATTATCACAGGGCCCATCGAGATGTTTTTTTTTTAAATGTTTGGAAACGTTTAAGGATATGAAGTGATAATTTATTGATTGTTCAATTTTATTTGTAGATAATTTAAATATTTTATATTTTAATGTAGTTTTCATCGATAGTTTTTTTTTTATTTTTTCTTTCGTCTGTGTTTGTGTTTATATATAAGTATGTTTAATTTTCATATATATGTAGCTTATATTTTATTTCAATATAGGTACATCTATCATTTTAATTAGTATATTCGTTTTTATATTTTATTTTATGCAATATTTTTATTTATAAGAATTGTATTGTTTTATGACCTGCTACAAATGTACATTAACTATATATAACGTGGTTAAATAAATCTATATTTTATGTTGATAATAAATTTTTTTTAATTAACACAATCTTGGCTATAAATATTATATTTAGCAATATATTCATTAGGTATGACACTTCTAATAAAAAATAACATATGAAAGAAACCTTCGGAAATCATTTCTCTTAAAAACACATTGAGATTAATGGACTTTCGTAAAAAATGATTACATAATTCTGTCGCTCTACCATACGTTTTCAACGTGTACTCTAGGTGCTCAAAACAAACTTTAAAGTATCAGTTCTACGATTTCTAACGTGATACGTAATATTAGAGTTCTTCAAATTTCTCTCTTGAAATATTCTCATACAATTTGTGAATGGCATTTTTTAAATCATCATTGATATCAGACATTTTATCGAATTAATATCGATGTGCAAAGCGTAAATGTAGCACGGTAACTGTAGAATTGAATTATTGTAATCGGTAGAAATACTAGGAAATTCTTTACAATGCAGGACTAAAAATAACATTTTTCATTTTTAAGAATACACTGTCAATCCTCACAATTATTTTACCGATCGAGTTTTAATTGCGCTATAGGTATACCCCAAAAATATTTATTTATTTATAGCCCTTTGTTGGAGGAGAATGTTTAAGAAGTACCAAAGGTCTAACTGCATCATTCTAATAAAAAAATTTATTACCCTCTAATAGGCGGTGTAGTAAAAAGCCAAGAGAAACGTGTACAGAATGAAATAATGGTAATGATATTTTTAGGACTTATACCTAACCATCAATAACTAACGGTATCCTTTATTTATTGTCAAATATTCAAAAGATACATTTTAAAGGTATAATAGTTTTAGAAAATATTCAATACAAACTTTTTTATATATCAAATACTACTATATAGAGAAATAATGTCCTAAATATTATATGTAAACATCGCAACGAATAAAAAAATATTCACAATATTCTTAACGGCATATATAAAAAATATTGAGTTTTTATATCTTATTCTTTTCTATATTTTCTTTCTGTTCTTATTTGGGATTTACGGTTACACTTCTGAACATTACCCAGATAATCTGAATTGCTCGATTCATAATGCTGAATTCATTTCTTCATGAATTCTTTCGGAAGATTATTTTTTAGAAAGCATCCCAAGTTAATGTTTAACATTTCCTCGCAAAATTTCTACTGAAAAAATATTTTTGACAGATTATTAATCCCTCTTCATATGATGATATCAGTTGTTGCTCAAGTTCATTTTCATTGCAGCAGATTTTGCGATATTCAGTTTTCGCTGACAAGCATAAAACGTCTAATTTAATGAACAACTGCTCGATAACATGAATCACATTATTCTCGTCTTCATCCATTTTCTCCTTATCAAATGCGTTATGTATTTGCGATGTTTTCAATTTTGGATACCACTAGTCATACTTTTAGTGATCGATTACCGCTAAAGTATCTAATGGGCTTCACAGAGGACTATTCCAAGGCTATTCCGAATATTAATCAAGAGTTAATATTAATTGTCGCCTGATCTTTCGAAAATTGTTACATAGGTGAAGTGCATGCCCTCATTGAGATCAAGAAAATAGAATGGAAAATTCGTCAAGTTATCCCTGAGGATAGAACAACACTCAAATTCCTCTCTCGCTTAAACAAAGGTGTTACTATTAAGATAGCTTATCGCACGTGGGATCTTTATGAATTACCTTCTCTACGCGGGACATCTTCAGACGTGTGGGCCATGAAAACTAACACCAGCCTGGAGAGAAACCACTACATCTTAATTGCTTTTCAAAGTAGGTACTGATCATTCTGGAAATAAGACGAAAGACGTCATGAAATTTATTCATGCCGACATCAATGATATGCGTCTCTCCCTGAATTCCGCCGTATTCCCATAAGAAAGATGGAATATCGACTTTTCAAAAAAATTATATTCTGCTGTATATTGCGCTTATGAGAATTTTCAACATAGTTTTTATGGTAGAGAATTAAATGAACCTATGATGAGCTTAGCCTAGTTTTTCTAAAATCCATTATTTGTTATTGATTGCTCGTAGCAGGCTGATGCTTTCAAATCATCGACTGTAGATATTAAATTAGAATTTGCAAGCAAATTTCCTAAAAATACTAAAGTCTATGCACTAATTATACATGACTCATACATAAAATATAACGCGTTAGAAGGTATAGTTTAAAATAGATTGACAAACAATTTTAATGAAAAAAAAAAAAAGAAAAAAAACTCGCCTCTTCTCATCAGTAATATAAATATTTTCTACATGTACTTATCTAATTACAATTTATTACCTCACTAGAAATAAGTATACCTTTTATTATTTAGTTGTGAATAATTTATTTTATGAAAAAAAAAATACGTATATATATATGACATGAAATATGTATTTCTAACGCTTTTAATTATAATATGCGAATATATTTTAAACATGTTTTTATATTATTTACCCATTATCTATAGTACTAAGCAACTTTGAAGGCATGTCAATTACCTATCCTGAGAAAGAATGAATATTCTTTTACTGCATGTATTATAATTTAACTCTCTATTCCACAATCATTCATGTCTTCAAACTTTCAAAGCTTTACAAATCAAATACGCCTATAACTTGCTGCCACAAGTCTAAGCATGCACGTTTAATGTCAATAAGGTTAAATAGAATCGCTATTTTTATTCTAATACTTTTAAATCTCATTTATGGATTGCATAAAATAGCTAAGTATATCTACATAATTCTTCTTAATCATTTGCTTTAGTATTTTCAATTACTTCCTCTTTATACTTTTATTCCATTCATTCTAATTAATACACCTCTCAGTAATAGTAGCAGCTATTTCACTATATTCATTCCCATTATAATGATTATTTAAATTTAATATTTTAAAATGGCAAGTAACATTAATTGAGTACCAATATTAATTCAGATTTTTTATTTATTAATTATCGTCCGTAATTAACTACGTTAGGCACTCTAAATACATAGCCACTGGGATTTTTTTGGACAAAGAAATTAATCCTACTATACTCGGATATTGGATGTGTGTCCCTTGTCTCTAAATGTGTAGCCCCCTCCCACACAAGACTTTCAGAGTCTTCAGGGATAAAGCAAGTCGCATTATCTGTGGTGTTATTTATAATTATTTAATATTTCAAATAATAAGCAGCATTCATTAAGTAGTAATTCAGAACATTCATAATTTGTAAAAGTTAATTAACATCCTTAATTAACTACATCACTCTAAATACATAGCCGATAGTCCATTACCAATATTAATCAAAATATTCTACAAATTTTTCCATAAAAACTCCGAATTTTTTAATGCTCCTCATTATAATATCATATTTAATATTTCAAATAATAAGTAACATAATACAGATTATTCATAATTTTTTAAAAGTTAATTAACATCCTTCATTAACTACATCACTCTAAATACATAGCCGATAGTCAATCAAGATAACATATTGTACACCCGTACCGATGTGGCCCAGAACCGCATCTACGGTCTTCCCTCCTCCTCAAAGTGGCCTAGAACCTACCAAAACCTACTACTGGCCTCCGTAGCGGAAATAGGCCGACGTTAAATAAGTGATTAAAAAAAAAAAAAAAAATATATTATTAAATATTTAATTAAACAACTTCGATGTGATTTTTTTTAATGGTAATAAAATTTCCCTTTGATTTTTTCAATAATGATAAGTAATTTTAAATAGCTACACAAAAATATAGGCAGGTAGTCGGTATCTTACACAAAAATATAGGGTAGGTAGTAAGGTACCTACCTACATAAATTAAATAGTCTAAAAGTTTTGTTGAATATATTAAGTTAAGTTTACAATGACAAAAGTAATGATAATAATTAATAATAATTGTACTACAAGTGTAACGAATTACAAACCCTTAAAAGGGAGCCATATATAAGAAAAATGGATCCGATTGGGAAATATTTACTATTTTTGGTCATACATTTTTTGTTAATTCATATAATACAAAAGAAAACATAAACTTATAATATGTTAAACTATAGGGAGAGTATAGTATATACTTCTACCTTGCAAAAGGTATAGGAAAGTTTATATTTGGTACGATTGTTTAATTAGGAAGTCATTTAAAATTCCAAGTTTTCGACCTTGGGGGGGGATGCCGCTTGCTACTGGGGATATCATGTTAAAAACAACGCGCCCTATTAGTCTACCTCTGTGGTGGTGTGGTAAGGATAACAAATAAGGGTAAAAAATTAATAAACAGCTGTAAATTTTGTTCAAAAATAAAATTTTCCGTGAAATTGACGAAAATGCTTACTTTCTACGCGCTGCAGCGCTAAAACTATGAACCTTACAAATAAAGTTTCGAAAGAAATATATAAAACCCTCCACAATTTTTATCATGACCTCAATCGTATCTCGCACCGATACCGAGATTTTCCACCCCTTAAAACCAATAGGCGGGCGGTGCGAGCGGCATCCCCCAAGGTCGAAAACTTGGGATTTTAAATAATTTCCTAATTAAACAATCGTACCAAATATAAACTTTCCTATACGTTTTGCAAGGTAGAAGTACCTATTGATTGGGCTAAGTATATAAACAGATCACAAATCACAAAACTATACTCTCCCTATAGTTTAACATATTATAAGTTTATGTTTTCTTTTGTATTATATGAATTAACAAAAAATGTATAACCAAAAATAGTAAATATTTCCCAATCGAACCCATTTTTCTTATATTTGGCTCCCTTTTAAGGGTTTGTAATTCGTTACACTTGTAGTACAATTATTATTAATTATTATCATTACTTTTGTCATTGTAAACTTAACTTAATATATTCAACAAAACTTTTAGACTATTTAATTTATGTAGGTAGGTACCTTACTACCTACCCTATATTTTTGTGTAAGATACCGGCTACCTGCCTATATTTTTGTGTAGCTATTTAAAATTACTTATCATTATTGAAAAAATTAAAGGGAAATTTTATTACCATTAAAAAAAATCACATCGAAGTTGTTTAATTAAATATTTAATAATAAAATAATATCGCCAGACATGTAAAATGCTTCTAAAACACAGAAATTGCACGATAATAGGCGAATATCGACTTTACAAACGCGCTGAAGCTTAGAGTCGTTTTTTGGCTGGCATGCCATGGTAACGTGAACCTTCGTAGCATCTCCAATGTCGGCCGTAACCGCCACGACATGGCTTTACAATTTGTAAGTTTTTAACGAAACTATCGATCGGATTTAGAATCTGAAAAAAGTAATGTAATCCTCGATCTTTGACCTACAACGTTTATAGAAATGATTTTTTGATTAATCAAAAAGTTTTTGAGTTAGGACGTTAGAAAGGATATTACAATTGTGGTATTTCAGGGCGAGACTTTATATAATAAGGCGCTCCATATAAAAGCATTGTACATAACGATTTTAAAATAAAAAAAAATATTTCTGATTAAATTATTGGCATAAAACTTCAGTAGATGATGGACCAGGTGGCACGGATGTAAAAAACGCAAAAAAAAAATATCATAATTTTTGAAAAACCACCCCTAGCCACCCCCTGTACAGTACGATTTTTTGACGACCTCTCGATTTTGCATTGTTAACGGATGGGGAATGATAAAAAGTGGGTCTCACATTTTAGCAACAAAGTGCAAACGGGATGACACGATAGAGGCAGCTATTTACTCTACGTAACATCTATATCGGTTCATACTTTCAGAGAGAACCCCAATCCCATCGACTGTATTTGGTTAAGCCTGTATATCTTGGGGGTATCGTTTTATGATTAGTGGCCGCAATGAATGAATTTTGTGGTAAGTTAAATATTTTTTATTTTAATATTTTTTTGTTTTGTTTTGGACGCTATGAATTCTGCTTAATTCAATATTTTATAACATAGTTATGAAAAGTAGTTGTTTTAACTCAGTAATAATTATGTTATAAAGTGGTTTCAATATTTTTTCCTTTGGACGTTACGAATTTTGTTATTTAATTCAATATTTGCATTCTAAAGTGATTTTGATGATTTTCAGATTATATGTGTGTATGTTAGAAGCAGAACATCAATATAAATATATCAGATTGGATATTTTTGTTAGTGTGCTTGTCAGGGCCACCCTAACCACAGGGCTAAAAGGGCTATAGCCCCCAGGACGCCGGCCATTTAGGGCGGCAATTTTGCTTGCACTCAAATCAGTTCACCCCGCTCCCGTCTCCCCTCACATGTATTTTCTTATGTTAATAGTCCACGGGCGTCAAATATCTTAGGCCGGCCCTGCTGTGCACCCATCATTGGTGTAAAGAGTGTGTTCGCTTCGATTTTTCCTTTAATATTCGGAATAGAAAATTAAAATTTATGAAGCTTATCAGCGACTTAATAATACAAGACTGGAGATCCTATATAGTTTGTTGGCCTGAACAATATTGGATTTCGTGTGACGTATTTATTTACGATCCCCAGTTACAATAATGTAAGTAGGTACAATTAAAATTAATGTATTACGTTTTAACTAGATACTATACTTGGTGATTTAAAACATCAAAATATATATTTTTTTGTTATGTAGGTAGCAAAATTTAAAATTTATTTTCTGAATTAAAGCCAAAGTGACGCCTATGGCATTATAATTTTTCAAAGCTCCTAAAATGGCGCGGCGTCGTAAATAACAAAACGAAATTCACTGCGCAACCGCACTGTGGCGTCGACTAGGGAATGTAACCAATATTGTTTCAGTCAAACAAATTCGGCTTATCGCCAGTGTCCTCGTTATAGGTCATTGCAGTTTATTACTAGACTGAAATGTAATTTTCCGAAGAAAAATTTAACTTTGGTCACTTAATCGATTATCACACCATCTTTAATACTTCAAATAATGGGAACGCCGATTCCCGCTTTTTTTGGAAATTAAAGGAAATTCTAAACAACAACATTAAATTAAAAAAAAATGAACAAAGGAAATAAAAATAACGAAAAAAGACTTTGTAGCATAAATTATTATTCTGTAATTTTGATGAAAGTAAAGTTTGATGTTTCTTTACCGTTGCTATAATTGACACTGTTAAAAAAGTTACCTATTCAATACCATACAAGAATATTTCCGTTCTACTTTAATATCTCAAATTGCTGCTTTCATTAAAGGTCCTCACAACATGTTAAAATTGAACATTGCCGGAGATAATTAAATATTTGAATGTTTGGCTCACTAAAATCGATTTCAAACCAAGCATTTACTAATTCCTAAGGACTGATATGCTTGTGTACGTAAGTCAATTGCTCTATAAATTTAGATGGGTTGTGGTAGATTGGAAGGCATAGAAAATTAAATATTGTCAGATTTAGACTGAAATTAGTTTTAGATTCATTCAGTAACCATTATTTGCGCACGAGTGTGACTGAATTATTCATGAAATTTTATTATTAATTTCCAATTTAAATATTGCAATTCAGTGTTTTCGATCCTCAAGTACGGAAATTGCCACATTGTTCATATCATGAACAGGCAATTCTTTTGATAAACGCATATCATTATTTTATAGAATGAGTCATAGCAGAGTGATAGTAAAATTACTAGCCCACTCCTAAAGTTGCAGAGACCGATTTCAAAATTTTAAATATTACCTTTAACATAGGTTACTTTGCATACATCAGTAATATCAATTTAATGAAATTAACTGTATAAGACGAAAGAAAATCGCAAGTATCTGCATGAAAATGTCCTTCCTTACTTTTTATTTCCTTGAAAATGTTAGTAAACCGTTGAGGTACTAGGTTCAATTAACAGCTCCGTAATATTTTAATACATTTTTTTTAGAGGACAGAAAAACCATTCAAGTGGAGCATCACAACATCCATATTGCCATTTAAAATTAAATTGTTGAAAATGTGATATAGGATACTATAGGGGAAGAAACCTTTTACATAATTTTTTATGTAAAAATACATAAATTGTTGACTTGTCTTGACGAAATATTGTGCGCATAACGGGTATTAAGAGTTTTATTAAAAAAAAAAGTTTACAGAATTTTGCTAAAATAAGTCTAACTAGAAAGTTTTGAACAATTCTTTTTAGGTAGTAGAGACTTTTTATTATTATTATTATTTATGCAAAAACCTTTGCAGACCGAGACATTTCGGGGGGAAGTTTTAAATTAAAACACCCGATATACACACAATTTTTACTCTAGTTGAGATACTTCAATATGTGTCAATTACAACATATTTTAATTTATTAAAAATTGCATGCAAAATAAAGTAAATAAATCTTACTTATTTTTCGCACTGTAAATTTATTTTGTAACTCCAATTTTTAATTATTTAAGAAACGCAGTGGGTAATAAATTGGAGACAAATTTTTTTATTCAATTATAATTGACGGTTTTAGCATTTAAAATTCAGTCTGTATAAATACACTGAATAAACAACTGGACATACATATCCCAACCTTATACCTTAATCCAGGGATGGGCAACCTACGGCCCGCGGGCCAACTGCGGCCCGAGAAAGTGCTTAATGCGGCCCGCGAAAATCTGTTTAGAATTGGCCCGCAGATCGCAGAACTCAATAAAACTTTTAATTTTGGTATCGATTCTTGAGACAAATTGGCAAATTCTTAAAAATATTCGAAAAGGTTAAAATGTTTGATTTTCAGCATTTGCGGTATTTCGACGACTTTTGAGGATTTGTAAAATTGCTGACTTTCGTAAAGGGTCGAGGCTTGACGCAAACACTAATGCGCTCAAACACGTGAATGCGCACGCTTGCATCGTAGGTGCGTGCAGTTTTGATAGTTATTTGTGCTTGTGTTTATCTGCTTCTGCTTCAATTTCTTACTGTTGCCTGTTTATTTTTCTATTTTTTGACGTTAATTGTGTTTTTTGAAGTTTATTAATATAATAAAAAAAAATAAATAAATAAAAATAAATATTTTTTTATAAAAATATTTCCATTCTGAAACCTGATCCTTCACTGTTGTTCCGCGAAATTCGTTCCTCGTCCTAAAAAAAGCCTAGAATTTTTTTACGCGAGCGAAAAAAAAATTTCTGGCCCGCGTCAGCTAGTACGAACTCTGACTGGCCCATCACCTAAAAAGGTTGCCCACCCCTGCCTTAATCGGTACAAAACCAGAGATAAGTTTTAACGAGTACATACAAGAATATCTGTTTGGTTAACAGTTTGCTCAAACATCTTATTTTTTAGTACCTAATAGTTTTATTAAAAAGTAAACTAGATATATCACATAATCCACCTAAAATTGTACATGTCTCTGGCGATCATACTGTATACGAATATGGCCCAATTGTATGTAAATACATATTATGTGTTATTTTTTTTAAATTTTTGGTTATAATATACACATTTGATTAAATCAAATAAGCATAAATTTTCTCCATCGCAATAGACACAGCTGATCGTTATCCTATATTTTACTTTCCTCGAAAGATTATCTACGTTATAGAATTTAAGTACTACTGCACCAATATTATCCTTGTTTTTGCACAAATAAGAAATCATGTTTACTAAACAAAACATCTAATTACGTAAAATATAACACAGTAGACTATGCAAAAAATTATCAGCACCTCGTGTAAAGAATTCTTTCAGTTGTTGATCTGATATTGTGAGTTGTGTTACTACAAATTTGCTTTCATTCTTGTAGCATTATCTGTATGGAATATGTAATGATTGTGATGTTTCACGTTCTTGTGATTTGTGATGTGAAATTTATGGAACTTACAATCAATAGTGAATAGTGACAAAATGGATATGAATTGCTTTAAGGGAAAGGCCACTAAAGGTAGCTTTATTATTTGATTAAAAATATTGTTTTATTAACCTACTAATTTTTATCCAATAGGTAGGTTCAGAACGGGATAGGACATGGTGAAGAAATCTTGCAAGGTAAGACGTTTTATTATATACCATACAGAATGATTCGAGAATGAACCGACACATAGCAGGAAGTAAAAATACGTTGATTTAACGTAAGTTATCTATATATACCAAACTGCACTAAGGAGATATAAACCCCCACAGTTAGGTTTCAAATTCTGAAAAAAAAAAAAATTTTACAACACTAACGTGGAAGAATCAAATTAGGTATAATAGTAAGTTAATATTAATGGGAGCACTGCAAGGGGTGACCCGATCCCAGAAATTATATAACATTTTTTTGTCCGCTGGCGCTGGCTGTTCATATTCGAAATTTTACAACTTTTTCTGCTATTGTTAATTAAACTTTATGATTTTCAAGCAAATAGGATTAACCAAACCAAGTGAATAGTTTTGGTTAAAAAACAATCAAAACTCAATAGTAGCCTATTCTTTCAAATTTCTGTAGAAGTGTTATATAAAAAATATCAGATATTTTCCAACGTAAAAACAACATGAACGTGACTTCAAATACCTATTAATTGGTAGGTGTTTCAATAAAAAATATTTAATAAATTAAATTACATTAAAAATGATTTAATGTATTTAAATATTTAAATTGCCAAATTTTAAAGATAGATTCATAGGCTACAAGGCTACTATTAAGTTTTGGCTCGGTTTTTGATTTTATTCCAGTTAAAACTAATCACTTGCTAGTTTTAGTTAAATTCCGTTTCTTTTGAAAACCATACCTAAAGTTTAATAAAAAATAATGAGAGTAAAAAAGTTGTAAAATAAAATGCCGCAAAAAATAAAATGAATTATTTTTGAGATCAGTTAGCGGACAAAAAAGTATTTTGGGTGAGCAAAAAAATTTTGCATTTTTTTGCTTGCCTGTAACTTTTTTTTGTTTATTAACCGATTTTAATGAGCTAGATGTCGTTGCCTAGAGAAAAGAATGGACTATCATTGAAAAGTTGTAAAATGGCCGATTCTTTGAAATACAAGATGGCGGCCTCGTTTGAAAATAGCCCTTTGTTTGGAACAATTCTATTCAAAGAAAAAATGTCGAAATGACACGTCCAATACGAAAAACCAATAAAATGAACCGTTCTCTACATTTTAAGACTTCGATGAGAGAAATCGGTCCATCGGGAGAGGACCGATTTCTATACGTAATCATACAAGGCTTTTTTTTTGTTCTAAAGATGTATTACTTAAATTGCACTTATGTATTTCATTGGCCAATAACTTTTTTGTTCATTAACCGATTTTAATGATTTTGGTGTCGTTGCTTACAGAAAACAATGGATTATCGACGAAAAATTTCAAAATGGCCGATTTTTTTATATGCAAGATGGCGAAGGCGTTTGAAAATAGCCCTTTGCATGAGCTATTTCTTTTTGACGATGCCGATATGACACATCCAATACAAAAAGGCAATAAAATGGACCTTCCTGTACATTTTAACACCTCGATGAGAAAAATCGGTCTATCGGGAGCGAAAATATACGTAGTTATACAAAGCGTGTTTTTATATAGACCGATTTTTTTCATCAAGGTCTTAAAATGTAGAGAAAATTCCATTTTATTACTTTTTTTATTGGATGTGCAGGCAGACATTTTGAGTTTAAAAAATCGGCCATTTTGAAATTTTTCGTCGTTAGTGTATAACTTTAGTTTAGGGGGTTGTTGGGTTGTTTTATATGTAGTGTTATTATTAATATTTCGTCAGAGATATATCATATATAAAAGTTAACATGCGAGCATATCGTCTGAAATACAAACGAGATAAAAAAATTTATAGCAGGCAACACCAGTCGTGTTATTTTAAAATTGCATTTTCCAGCATATTTCTTTACAATAAATGCGCTCATTTATTTATAGGTATCACCATGCACTGTTACACACTACATAAACATTATATGAAATAAATCAGACTTTTAATTGAGTGTAAATATTTTATGGAGCGGTGCGCGTTTAAAAAGAATTAAAAAAATCAAATGAGCAGTTGGGGTTATAACGAGCAGAAGCGCCCTGTTCGTGCGCTAACAGCATCGAAGCGTTATCTATGGGTGGACATATTCACACACACGAACATAAATGAAGAACGAGGCGATTATACGTTAAATCAGGTGCAAAACCGCAGTGTTAGCAGGCCTACCCCCAACAGCCATGATACTCCTGGGTTGCGTACGGTTATTGTCAATGTGCTTTGTTCCTGCTGATTTGTACGAATCCCCCCGCGAGTTGGCAGTTTACAAATAGGGAGGTATATTAAATGGCAATAATTTATGCATAGACACACAGGCATACAATTATTTGTACGAACTTGTACAGGGTGATGCAAATTGGTGCTCGAGACAGTTTCAATGTTTCTTTTAAATGTTCTGCATTCAGTTTTGTGATATTTAAATATACATATTTATTAATTGCTCTAACGCCTCTTTTCGATTATATCATGACTTACTTCTAACGATATCAACATATAATTTATGTAACGAAAATTTTCAAAATATTATTAGAGATGCAAGTTATAAATGGTCAAATTTTCAAAATCAACTGAGTTCCTTAGGGGTCAAATTCAGGACCACTTCTTATATTGTACAGTGTTGTCATTCTGTTTGGTACATATTTTAATCGAATTTGCGAGTTTATTACAGAAATTAGAAAAAATGTTAAATTTTTATTTGGCAATAATAGTACAAAAACAAATGAATGGCGATTTTTTTAAATATGGATATAATCTATGTTTTTTTAAACGAATTGCCCTGTATATTTTTATCCAGTTAGATTTGTTTTTTTATTTTTGATTACACTGATATAGTAGGTACTTGATAGTTTTATTCAGGATGTTTTGAATTATTAATCAAAAACAAAAAGATTGTAGGTAAGTATTCCTACTAGAGTTTAAACATTTTGCATTAGCAAAGGGGCCGTGGATGAAAACAATTTCATTGTTGGTGTATAAAAATTGACATTCGTCAAAATATTAACAGTTTCTATAGTTTCATCCACGGCCCTCTTTGCTAACGCAAAATGTTGAAGCTCTAGTAGGAACTTACCTATAATCTTTCTCTTTTTGATTAATAATTCAAAACATCCTGAATAAAACTGTCAAGTATGCTATAACAGTGTAATCAGAAAAAAAAACAAATGTAACCGGATAAAAATATATAGGGTGTTCCATTTAAAAAAACGTAGGTTATATCCATATCTGAAAAAATTGAAATTCATTTGTTTTTTATTACTGCGAAGTAGAGGACTTATACCGGAACCCGGTCTCCCCCCACCACTTTTTTTTCTGGTGGGGGGTAATTAGAGTAATTAGAGCATTGTCGGTAATTAGGGTAATTAGAGCATTGTCGGTAATTAGGGTAATTAGAGCATTGTCGGTAATTAGACTGTAATTACAATGGAGGTAATTAGAAAATTGTCGGTAATTAGACTGTAATTACAATAGAGGTAATAAGAGTAATGTCTGTAATTAGATTGTAATTACAATATAGAGGTAATTAGACTTGATGTAATTACTATTGTGGTAATTGGGGTGGTGCAATTGTAATTGTAATTAGTGTATGTACCAATAAGTGTTTCAAGTATGTAAGTGTACGATAGTAATTAGTATGGTGGGAGGTAAGTAGGTTGGAGGGGGCGAATGTTTCACTATAAATAAAACGCTTTGGTAGCTCAAAATCACATCCATAGTTGTTCACTCAAGAGTTAACTAGTGAGAGTAGTGCAGTTATCTCAATTTATTTCAAGTGAGCAATATATTTCAAGTGAGCAATATATTATATTATTCTTTGCGATTCTTTCATTGTGTACGTCAATTTTAAATTTTAACTATGGCACTTTCCGAATTCGATTTATTAGCACTTAATGCGATTATAAATGAAAATACAGAGATTTTAGTGCAAAGATCTATTACATCGTTAGTTATAAATAAACCTTATATTATAAAGAAAATGTCATTGGTCAATACGCGATATGGAGAATCAATCGTAGTACATTTATTTGAGGAAAGTGCGATTACAGATTTTAAATCATTTTTACCAAAACGGGTTGTAGAAAATATAAGTGAAGATACTATTAATAAAATTAATTCAAGCGGTGGTAAATACACATTGACATATTTAGGACAACGTCCTCCAATGTATATCGGCGCAAAATCCAGCGCAATAATACAATTTGGTATTTAATTTCTAGTACTTAAGAAACAATATTTGTATTAGTTAGTTATTAGTTTACATTTGCTACTATATAATAAAAATGGGGTACATTTAGAAAGAATTTTGGGGGTATTATAAAAATAATTATCTGTTCACTTGTAAATATAGAATTATTGATTTGAACAATATATCAATTTTAAATTGAATAGATATCATATTTTGTGTAAGTATGTGATTAGATTTATTCTCTTTATATCTATTTTTAATTTATTTGTTTAATTCCAGGTTAACTCTAACCAACAAAAAAACATGTGGATGCAATATTCATCTCACGGATGGGTAAAGGCAGAAGACATTAAATCTGCCATTGAAAGATTGTCTTGTAAACTAGATGACATAAGGAGGGATTCACTGCATTCTTTGAATTATGACATAAATGTCTGCTTCGATGCTGAAGAAGTTCGACGTGTTAAAGAAACTTCCAAGGCGTGTAGCATTGGTGTAAATTTATGTGGTAGATATTCTCGTGGCTTCCTAAATTTGGATGAGTTTTGTGAGCATATGGGCGTAGTGGATCTAAAACGCTTTCTATATGACATAGTGGAGTACCTACCTAAGAATATCATTGAAAAATATCAACTCAACCAGTCTGATGAAGAAGATAATGAGGACAATGTAGATAAATAAATACTATAATCTGTTAATTTTGATTGACATATTCATTACACCAAATATTGTATATGTCTGCAGTAAACAATATGGTGCTGTATTTTGTATTATAAGGATAAATAAATGAAATACACATTAAAAGATTACATTCATTTTATTACATAATTAAAAATACCTTAGCATAATTAAAACAGTTTTCATTGTAATTTTATATTTAAATCTACAATAACATTTTTTGAGAAAATGAACATTTGTAAGTACATCATGATTATTATTGATAAAATGTTCCAGACATCTTGATAGAAATGGTATGCTGCACTACTTAATTGCACAATAATAAATGTTTTCTTTTTTACTTAACATCGAGAAAGCCATTCTGAACCGAGCCATCTAATGCGTTATAACTTAAATATGTATCATGAAGTATAAGTGCATACACTCGAGTTTGTTCCGGAAATTTCGCTTTTCGTGTTTCAAATTCTATCTTTATGTCGACAGTAGATGATTTCACTGCAACAGGTTGGTGTGAACAATCAATGACAAACAAAGGATTCTTCCTGAATTCCCCAAGATCCATCATGGGTTCGCTCATATCTTTATCATAGTAACTACGTTGGAAGTTCTCATAAGCATAATATGCTGCAGAATCGAGCTTCTTATCGAAATCTAAATTCCAACGTTCATATGGATATACTTCAGAGTTTAGAAATAGTCGAATATTATTTATGTCTGCGTGTTTGAACTGTGTAACATCCTTTGTTCTATCATTGGCCTGATCAGTGCCTTGAAAGCCAAGAAGGATGAAAAGTGGACTTTCAAGACGGGTGGAGAGTTTAAGAGCCCATATAATAATAATAATAATAATAATAATGTTTATTGTGCAAAAGAAAAATTACACAATTGGAAGGAGTTCGGCATAGCCGTTCTTCCACTCCCCCATCTACGACAATATACAAATAATTACAAAAAAGAAAGTTGATTATCTTATAATCGTTAAACTCTATGAAACCTAATATATATACATATATATATACATATACACATATATACATATATATACCTAAATATTTATTATACTAAGGGCCGGTCTTTTCACTTCCAGTCAGCTTTATCCGGCAGTTATTTACCTAGGCTACAATTTTTACAACAATGAAATCAACAACTTTAACTGCCGGGTAAAGTCAACGGGATAATGAAAAGACCGGGCCTAATAAGACTTATAGCGTAATGGTGTTAGTCCGTAATTTTAATTTACATTCATTTTTAAAGGATCCCAAGGGTAGGTTAATAATATCTAATAAGCTATTTAATAATTTAGGGGCGGTATATAGAAAACTACCCTCTAATTTTGCTGTATTATGCTGAGGTATTGTGTAAAAATCAGTGCGAATATTTACATTGTGTATATCTGACCTTAAAATTAGGCTATTATACAAATAATCTGGGATCTTGGTTTTAACAAGCTTATACAAAAACAGTGAAAACAGATAAGTTATGCGTTGAAAAACATTCATTTCTCCTAACCTTTCCAGATAAGGGCTAATGTGTTCACCAAATGGGACGCAACAAGCAAACCGTATGCAGGCATTCTGTATTCTTTGAAGTCTTTGCTTATTATATGCAGTGAGATAGTAATAATAGACAGAACTGCAATATTCTATTTTTGGATATATAAGACCTCTGACTAATAGTAATTTGGTATCTTGATGTATGTCATATTTATATTTATATATAGCCTTTAATGCTGCAAAAGAACCTTTAAAAACATGGTTTATCTGTTCATTAAAATTTATATTGTTATCCACAACTAAACCTAAGTTCTTGGTCGAATCAACCCAATCTATTATCAAATCATTAACTCTTACATTGAGGTGATCCAGATTGACATTTTTTCTGACTCTTTCATTTCCCATCATTATTGCTTTAGATTTATTAGGATTTAATTTTAAACCATTATCATAGCACCAAATAGAGAAATTGCTTAATTCTGTATTTATATCACTGACTGCTTCTTCCAGATTCGAAATATGAGTTGATATATATACCTGTACATCATCAGCATAAAGATGAAGGTTGCATTTAGAAAAGCACTTTGGTATATCTAAGGTAAATATAGAAAATAAAATAGGACCAAGAATGCTCCCTTGAGGAACTCCACTCTTCAATATTAATTCGCTAGACTTTTTATCTTTAATTTTGACTTTTTGGTGTCTTTCGGTTAGATAGCTAGAAAACCACTTTAAGGGAACATCACTTAGGCCTATATATCTGAGCTTCTCAATCATGAGCTTATGATTTACCAAATCAAAAGCCTTTGACTGATCTAGTAATACTAGGATTGACATATTACCATTGTCTATGCTATTTACAATATCTCCCATTACTTTTAATAATGCTGTTGCTGTGCCATACTGTCATAGGTAGTATCGCGTAGACAGGGAAGCTCATAAAAATCCCACGCACGGTAGACCATCTTAACTTTGGTATTATTACCACTTTTATTAATTCGATTCAATAATTTTAACTTTTGTCGATCTTCAGGTACAATGTGCCTTATCTTCCACTCAATTTTGCTGATATCCAACTCTGCATCAACCTCACCGATATAGGAGTCTTTAAATGAGCGTGCAATTATCATAATTAATTCTTGCTTCACATTCAGAATGCCTTTGGTATAATCTTCTGCAAAACCCATAAGGAACTTAAGGGGTAGTTTGCCACTGAACACGTGACTGGTGGTATCTAAAATATCTTGTCTCTTTTCAGTGAGACCCCAACCTGTTGTTATTAATGAGCGTGCATGCGTTTGCCCATACGACACCATAGTTTTCATTGTGGTAGTAATACCAGGTCTTCTAACTACTGCTACTTGTTCACCACCCATTTCCAGTCGTATCTCTTCAAAGAGAAATGCTAGTGCATTATTGGATAAATAACAACGCTTTGTGGTGTCGCTAGGAGTAAATTTTCCCTCTATGTATATATAACTTTCTGAAATGTCGAGTATAACATCTTGAAAATTGATGGGAATACGTATTTCATCAGAGTTTCTGTAATATGGGGATCCATATGGTTTATATGTATGCTCATGTAGGCTAACTAGGGAATGATCTAACACAGGTTCATCAAACACCTCAAGTTTGTCACTAGTTGCAGTAGCCACCATTATTATGACCAATTTTTTCGCAGTTTTAATCCAATAGATTTTAAAAAGGCTTGATCCTCAGCTGACAATCTATGTCTTAACTGTTTAAGGTATAGACTTTGAATGAATTGCTTTCCACATCTCCCTTTCTTTTTATCCATACTGTTGTTCGCTACAGTATCATACTGATGGTGATGTACTTGCTGTCGCTGTTTATATCGAAAACCCATTTGGTTGGTGATATCCGACTTTCTTCAATTCTAGCCTTACAATAATTTTCTCACCTCGAAAATCGATCAAATCACCGTTGTCGTCCAGTATGCGTAGTGTGATGTTGTCTATTAACTGACGCCCTTTAGGTCTAACAGGTAAATATATGATATTTTTGGGTTCTCTAGTAAGTTTGTAGCCAGGCTCAACGTCTATGTCAAATTCAAAGAGAGTGTGTGACTCTTCTGCATTCAGATAAGCTCCAGAAATAATATTGCAATCTACGCGTATCATCCTTACTTTCATAATATCAACAGGCTGTGTTGATTCGTAATTTTTATTTGGTTGTAAATATATTGGTCCAAATCCCAACAGACTTCCTATTGAATTTGGTTGTCTAAAATCTATTTCATACTTTGACAAAATCTCGCACTTTAAGGTATTGTTGTTTGCCCTTAAAGTGAATATTTGCGTGTAATCCTTTCCATCAATATTCATAGCTTTCAACATTGCAGCATAGATTTCATCAATTTCATAAGCCCCCAGAGGTATGTGAACAGTAGTGAATGTATCTTTAGCACTAACCCTATATTGGAAGATGTTATTTGTTTCATCCACATTGTATATGGAGTTGTAAGAGTAGAATCCAATTAAACCTAACCCATGACGACTGCTCCTATCCAGTTCAATGGGTGGATCAAAGTTGACACTTAGCTCACTTAAGCGGCTCGTGTTGACACTTAGCTCACTTAAGCGGCTCGTTAGTGTGAACGTGTACGACATGACTGATATAATTAAATTGTGTTACCCAATTTATTGTGGATTACAGCAATAATGGTATAATTTCCTCTTCTTAGAAGTGGATGGTAATATATTTACATTGTTATTGGATGCCACATTTACATCGTTTACCTTACAATAGCAGCAAAACATTTTTCTAGGTGTTGGACCATCATTTACGTCAACATTGCTTTCATAATCATTAAGGTAATGTTCTGTGCAATATTGATATTTTAATATATCGATATCATTCTGAAGATGTGTAGGTAGCTTATCCCATACTAATGCAATTTCATGTGAAGCAAGCCCAATCATCACTTCTTTGGGCATATTTGCAAGTTGTTGTTTGCTCATCTTCAACAGACTACGCAAACGGGAGAATGCAATTAGTGAGTGACCCATTCGCTTGATACTTTCTCGATCCATTGCTGGGGTTATAGATTTCAGCTCCATGGCGTTTTATATTTGTTTTGTAGAGAGAAACTTTAAACACAAATGTCCACACCACACTGTGTTAAAATTCTGTACACGTTTGTAGTTATAGAATATTTGGTTGGCCCTCCTTGAATCGTTATTGAAATATGTAACTAATTCTATAGGTGGGGGTAAATCACCAAAACTATCAAAGTAATTTACTAAACCACCTCGTTTTTTATATGCCACCCAATGTGTCCCAGGACCATATATACTATCCAAATTGATTATTGAAGATTCATTGTAATGTGGCCCATGTCTTGGTAGTGAGTCGCGCATAAACACACCTCGAAAGTATGCTACCTTCATTTTCTTAGCATAATATTTAAGATCAATGTCGGTAAGAGGTCTCCGAGGTAGGGAGTCTATTAGTTTTTTGAATTCTGTTTTAGATAAAGACCCATTCCCTTTCGATATGGCTTCATAAACATCCCCTTGCCACTTTTCATAGCGATTGCTTCCATACTTCTGTTGTGTCGATTTGCTTCAGCTAATTCTTCTCTACCCTTTTTCACATCATTTACAGCTTTAGCAATACCAGCAGCCGTACCAGCCAAACTACCCAATGCAGATAATCCAGCAAAAATGGGTATTAGAGGTAAAATACCACCAACTTTTGGAATTGGTATAATTCGAGGTGTTTGAATATTGCGTTTTCCACCGGCCTGTTTTATATATCGACGTGCAGCTTTTAGAGCAATTTCAGTCACCTTCTTTTGGTCTTTTACTCTTTTGCCTCCAGCATTTCGCAGTGTGTCACGCACTTTTCGTACTATCCCAGATCCAAACGCTGTCTTTTTAACATTCTTCTTACCTTTCTTTGTTTTCTTGATGATTCGTTTCCTTATTGGATTGCGAGATATTGTTGAATTACATCCCATACCAAGACGTTGTTTTCCCTTCATTATAGTTGTGACTAACCAAGCAGCTGCCTTTTCTCCACGTCCTGCGTCTTTAGATTTCACTCGTTTCCACGCAGCCTGTTCAAGCTGATAGTCTGCTTTATGGCGGGCTGCTTGATTACTGCTATTTTTGTCGTACGCAATATCGTGTTGCTTACACGCTTTATCGAGCTGATTTATGCCAGAATCACCTCGTGCTAACCTTTTATTTAAATCTGTGCCTGGACCACAAAATTGATAACCTGGCAAATGCAATTCAAAGGGGAGCTTATTAATCAGGGAATTAACTAATCCTCCACCGCGCTTCGTACGTTTTTCACGTGTGTATCGTATCGTAGAAACCATTTAAATAAGAGTTGTAAATCACACATCTACTTATATAACATTTAGCCGCGGTACAATGCACATTGTGAAACAGAAACAAACGCTTTCTATAGATAATTTGGATGAAAAAGTTGGGCGTGGGTTAAGTGCTGATAATCGCCATGGACCACTACTACCTTCAACTGTACGTGCCCTCATAATAGGACCCTCGAATTGTGGGAAAACAAATGTCTTAATATCTTTGATCACGCATCGTTTAGGTTTACGTTTTTTAAATATTTACCTATACTCAAAGTCTATAAATCAACCCAAGTATGAGTATCTACGTAATGTATTAGCGCCGATTGAGGGGTTAGGATTTTATACATTTAGTAATGGTACGCAAATAGTGGAACCATCCGAGGCAAAGCCAGAGTCTGTGTTTATATTTGACGATGTAATATGTGAGAAACAAGATGTTATAAGGGGATATTTCAGTATGGGCCGACATAGAAATGTGGATTGTTTTTATCTTGGCCAGACATACTCTCGAATCCCGAAGCAGCTAATAAGAGACAATAGTAATTTAATTGTTGTCTTTAAACAGGACGACATGAATCTGCATCACATCTTTTCCGATCATGTGTCACCTGATGTAACGTTTACAGTATTTCAAAATATGTGTGCAAAGTGCTGGAATGACAAATATGGATTTCTAGTGATTGATAAGGATAGAGAAGTACAAGGTGGGCGATATAGAAAAGGGTTTGATAGCTTCATATATCCATAATGCATTTTATTAAAAACTTCACTTGAATTACATACGTCGTTAGGATTACTTCGTTTACGTATGCGCTAAGATGAAGGTTACCAAAGATAATAAAAAATATAACAATCTTGCACATCCCAGTAGCGAAATAACACTCAAGCGACAGCTGATTGAGGCAACAGATGCTGTGCGGAAGAAGTTTAACTATATCAAGAACAAAGATATGGAGATGCACGTAACACTTGAAAAGATCTACCAACCGATAACTGAACCTTTAAATGTTATATCTTCAGCAGCAGAGAACAAATCTCATCCAACAATTACATTCAAAACCATCATCATCAAGGGTGTCCACCCAGAGGGCTGTATCATGGGAGAGTGCTTCTGAAGAAGGATCCGATAAGTATGTAGGTGGTGATGATGTTCCACATTATATCCCCATTATGGAAACACCACCATCGTCAATAAGAACAACCCCTGTATCCGAAACTTCTCCAGCTAGTAAACTAGAAAAAAGACATGAGGTTGTAAAAAGACATATACAAAATTTAAAATCTGGTGATTCCAAGTATGATAGTTTATATGGAGTGCGTGTAGATCCCAAGACAGGCAACTGCTGATGGGCAATGCCGAAATACGTTTTTCCCATGGAAATATTACGCTATGGTATGGCAATAAGAAACTTGGCGTGTATCTAGGTAGTCCTAAATTGTACGATCTAATATTTCTAAAACGCCCAACAATTTTAGATGATAATAGAGAGGGTGTTCTCGATGATGAATGGAGTAAGATATATGGAGAAATACTAAGAAAAACAAAGGCACCTTACAAAAAATTCGATGTAGCGAATGGCTATAACACTACTAAGCGTGGAAAATTTCACAAAATTATCAAACCATTAACATCTTCTACAATTGCGACACGATCGTCAACAAGTGGTCACGGCTTAAAACGTGTACCTACCCACAAATTGTACAGAAATAAAGATAAAGAATATATTTTTTGGAATAAACCCAGCGAACTCGTGGATCGTCTACGTCTACTATGGAGTTCGAAAATAGCGGGAAATAACAACCACGACAATGAAATAATAGAAATAATATCAGAACTTAGGGAAGAAAAAATAGTGTATTAAAGATGAAATAAAACATAGTATCATTATACTTAATAAGTATTATATAGTCTGAAATTTTATAAACTGGATCAGATGCAACCAGAAATGTCTACTGTAAACACTATCGACAAATTTGGACGCAGCAAAAGAATTAGTGCGAGTAAGTTAATAGCCCATCGTGGATTACCTGGCGTGGGTTTTAAACTTACCAGAGATAATCACTATGATATTGAAAATAAGCGTTTAAAAAATTTAGGGGAACCTGTCGATGATCAAGATGGTGCAACATGTAATTACGTTAACAAGCGTCTACAAACAAATGATGAAAATGCTGCCAAAGCTATTTTTGATACAACCGATGTAATTATTGGGGAAATGAAAAAATATGTTGATGTGGGACTTATAAGAAGTGGAGAAGAAAATCGCGCTATTTTCAATAAACAAAATAATGAGATGATGCAGAAAATGAAAATAGAAATGAGGAAATATGTTGATAAAGCAATTTCTGAAGTTAAACGTTCGGCCATAAACAATCACAATACTTTAATCACTAGAATCTCTAAATTAGAGCATATTGCCACCGAACTCCAATCAAAGAAGGTGCAATCCGGAGGCCTAACATTTCCACCAGAACTAATGTCTGAAATTGATATATAGCTGAAGACAATTTTATAATGGAGGTTAGCAGCGAAAAATTACAAGTTGTTAACGAGTTACATAGAAATGCTCGACGAAATTTTCGTAGAAGGCGAACCATAATTAAGGGGTTTGGTGATTTGTGGCAAGCAGACCTAGCTGAAATGCAGCCATACGCTGATAAAAATAGAGGGTATCGTTATATTCTTGTAGTGATTGACTGCTATTCCAAGTACGTATGGACCAAACCTATTAAAAATAAAGCAGCTGTAGAAGTTACCAAGGCTATGCAGACTATTATTCAAGAAGCAAATTATTCACCGAGAAATTTACAGACCGATAATGGTACTGAATTCTATAACAGAAAGTTCTCCGCATTAATGAAGCGGCACGAAATTAATCATTATTCTACGTATAGCACAAAAAAAGCAGCAATTGTTGAGCGAGTAATCCGCACATTAAAAAATTGGTTGTATAAAGAATTCTCAGCTATGGGTAAATATAAATGGCTCGATATCCTACCAAACGTTACAAAAAGTTACAATGACAAAGTCCATCGTACAACTGGCAGAAAGCCCATTGATGTCAAACCAACTACACATTTAAACGTATATAATTATATTAAGATTGCTCTGAAACCGAAATTTCATCTCGGTGATATAGTTCGTATTAGCAAGTATAAAGGTGTATTTGATAAAGGGTTTACACCGAACTTTTCAACAGAACTTTTTAAAATTACCAAAATAAACATAACAAATCCCACAACTTACCTGATAGAAGACTTGTTTGGACACCCAATCAAGGGATGTTTTTATGAAATGGAGCTACTAAAAGCAAAATACCCCGATGTGTATCTAGTTGAAAATGTATTAAAGAAGAAAGGAAATAAAGTGCTGGTAAAGTGGCTGGGGCTATCTATAGAACACAATTCGTGGGTTGATATAGCTTCTATTGTTTAAAATTGTCATTAACTAGAAAAATATATTAATGTATCATTATATAGTTATGTCGATTGAAATATTTTAATATGTGTCACAAATGAATAATAAAATGAATATACTTTATTAATATTTATTTAATTTATTTCCTTCATTTTAAATTGTAAAAAAATTAAAAATAATAATTTTTTTTTTTTTTTTTTTTTTTTTTTGTATAATTTTAAAAGTTTCCTACAAAATAATATGTTATTACAATACTAAAAATATATTTACAGTTTATGGTTATAATATATATTACATACACACATACATATATACAAATAATATAATTTATTTATAATTAAGACACCAACAGTCCCTATTATGGTGAGTCCAACTACTATAAAACACACCAATGCGATCACACAAGATGAGTGCCCCTGACATACATTTTATGCAAATGTTGTTCCAACAATTGTCCTCGTACTTACTACAGTACACGCATCGTTGTCTTAATTGTGGTTGGTCTGCTTTGCAAGCTTCACATACGTCTCGATATATACCAAAATTCGTTCTTTTGAGTATGGTAAGACAATTGCGACATTGTGTTTCATTTGGACAATTGTCTCGAAATTCTTTTTTCTGCACTGGGTTCTGAATTACACACTTTTTGCACAGTCCAGTGCATGGGTTGATAATTTGCTTCCTCCATGCAGTATAGCAATTATGGCAAATTCTTGAATTATTGTAACTATACGGTTGTACTGCTATTATTGGTTTTAATTTCCACTCTCTTGGTAGGACCATTGTATGCACTTCTGTTTTAAGACACGATTGTGTTACGTAAGAAGTTTGAATGCGTTCCTCTTGTGGTCACTCTTGGTTTAAATAGCTAATAGTAAACTTGACGCAATAGGAAGGGCGTCACCGTCACGAATTATAGAATATAAAACGGAGGAGGTTTAACATCAAATCAGTTGAGTTCCAACATTTAAAGATGGCTTATAGACGATTCCTCACTGAACTGGCAGAAAATGATATGGGTGCAATGGTGTTACACCGAGATGGTGTAAATCAAGAGCTTCAGGACTTGAATCAAGATGCTGTCCACCGAGAGGATCCCATCATCGTGGAAAATATCAATGTCGACCAAGAGGGTGCCGACTGGGGAGATGGCAACCTGGTTCCCGTCAGTGTAGATGAAGGTCTTGGGGATGATGTGGAAGACGAAGCGGGAGAGTTAGCCTTCTCCGGAAAAATATTAAACAATTATGATGATCGGCGGAGACTATATTGCACGTCAGCGTCTTTTGTCATAATCAGAACCAGGCCGGATGCAACCAAACACTTCCTGTGTGGGCTATGTTATATATCCTATACACGGATAGTGTCCGGACGTCACCAGCATGTAAATATTCACAAAACGACGACGTTGGATGGTGCAATGATAACGAAATGTAAATGTTGCAGCACAAACTTGGTGCAATTGCATCGAATTGAAGTATGTCATACATGTAATAATGTAAATAAAACAATTGCGTGAACGATACAACGTGTTTTACTAAATTAGATATTTATGGTAGTTATTTATAGTATGAGTATAAAATAGTACTGTTCTATATACAAATGTCAAGAAATTATTATGATATTAAGTGTTCACATGTTTTGGAGGGGGTAAATGTATAAAATGAAGTTCTTTGCTGCTGTTGCTCAGTTTGTATTGAGATGGAGACCGAACAACCTGTACAAGATAGTACCATCTCCTCAACTACTGGTGACTCCACAGTGATGGCTCCAACATGCTCTATAGACAGTGAGGTCATACAACATGCCAGTATCCCAAGTGACTGGTGGTCGATGGAGACGGCGTCCAATTCTCGTGCTTCTTCACCGTCGGCTTGGTCAATAGAGACGGTTCCTAATTCTAGGCCATCATCTCCAACGGATTCAACTGTGTCCAACCTCACAGATGACCAAGTATTGGAACCAGAAGAGCCATCATCTCCAACGGATTCAACTGTGTCCAACCTCACAGATGACCAAGTATTGGAACCAGAAGAAGATGATTCGTTATAATTAGTATTTATTAATGTAAATTTATATTTCATTTTATTTTTAAGTTTAATTGTATATATTTTTTAATTAATAAAAATATTTGTGCCACCCTGTATATTACAAGTTGTGAAAATTAGTAAATCATATAAATATTAAAACAAATGAACATATGAATGATTTTATTAAAAAGTATTTTGAAAAAAAATGGTTATCTTTTATTTATTATTATTTAAATTAAATTAAAATATCTCAAGATATAAACTGATTCAAAATAATACAGTTGTAAATGTATAAAGCCGATAGCTTGGGTTGATTTTATAGCCTAAGGCCATGCGACCCTGCCTGGTCAATACGGATCGATGAGCAGGTAGTTTTTTGTTGAAATTATGAAATAGACCTAACTCTTGTGGGGCGTTCGAGTAGCCGAGCGGGCAAATACGCGTCGATCTTGAGGCCACTCAGAAGACCACGGGATCGAATCCTCGGACGCCCCCCGGAGAAAGGAGGAGGTGGATCTCCGGTTTTTTTTTTAAATTTGACCTTTGACCTTTCCTAATTAACCATTAATTTTGATTTTCATGTGTTTAAAATTCGATTTTTTTAATTTTTTTTTTTTTTTTTTTTTTTTTTTTTTTTATGTTGTTATTAACCTATTAAACTCTTTATTTATTTAAATTAATTAACCTTTACATTATGTGTTTATTCATGTCAAACATGTACTCATAATATGCACAATTAATTAATTACATGTGGTGTATTTATTTTATTAACTAATTAATTTTTTTATCATTTTTTATTCACTTTTTAAAATTTGTTTTAAACTTTTTTATATTTATTTTTTATGTACAATTACTTACTACTAATAAAAGACAAGTTTGTAATTTTATTAAAGTTTTTATTATTAAGGAAAATGTTTTAAACTCTTTATTTATTTAAATTAATTAACCTTTACATTATGTGTTTATTTACAATTACATAATCTAATTATTCATGTCAAACAAGTACTCATAATATGCACAATTAATTAATTACATGTGATGTATTTATTTTATTAACTAATTAATTTTTTTATCATTTTTTATTCACTTTTTAAAATTTGTTTTAAACTTTTTTATATTTATTTTTTATGTACAATTACTTACTACTAATAAAAGACAAGTTTGTAATTTTATTAAAGTTTTTATTTATAAGAAAAATGTTTTAAACTAACTACAAATATTTACAATGACAACCTAACTTTTTTTTTCTTCTTTACAATTACTTAACCTAATTATTCATTTATACGCTAATTTAATATATACAAATACTTATACTAATCAATATTTTTTTTTTTTTTTACATTTATACGTATAAAAAAAATTTATATATATTTTTTTTTCACTTTTTTTTTTTATGTACAATACTTATTATTAATAAACTAACTACATATATTTACAATGACTTAACCTAACTTAATAACTAGAAAAAAACTGCATAACAAAGCCTCTCCACCATGTGTGTTGTACAAGCCTTACCGCCCGACTCTACTTAGACCCGATTCAATTGCTCTCAACGCCCTTTCGGCTTTCTCCAAAGCGACGCGGCGCCCAGCTATTTCGGCTAATTCTTGGTTAGCCTGGCGAATGGTTTCAGCTAACCTTAATTCTCGGTCCGCATCACCTTGGGTTGCTGCCACTTTCTCCTGATATTCTGTCTTAGCCGCAGAATAGAAATTTAAGAATTTGTTTAAAATATTTCTATTCTCAGGCTGAGACAGAAATACATCCGGCTCTGAATCTGAAGAATCCTGAGCCGGCTCTAGAATAGGTAGTGGTGGTGATAGCGCCACCTGTGGAACCGACTCAACTTCTGAGGGATGTTGAATCGGTTCTGCAAGTGGCTGCGACACCACCAGAGGAAGTGTTGGAACCACCACATTAGAACAACTCGGTTGTTCTAATGTGCTGCTACCACTTAAAGGCGTCGGTAATATTGCATTAGAGCAACTAGGTTGTTCTAACGGAATATTATCAGGTAAAGAAACCGAAACAGACCTTTTTGCTGGTGCCTTTTTACCTCTCTTGCCCTTAACAATTTTGAAAACCTGTTCAACAGGTGTTGGTGGTGTTGCGGGCGTAAGAGGGGTAAGAGGCGTTGGCATAGCGGTCTGTAAATCGATTATATTTTGGATTGCATTGTCCTCCTCAGTCTTCGGCCCCAATTTAATTATTTCAACAGTTACTGGGGTCGGATTCCGAGAAGGACGACGCAATCCTTGTTTCGGTTTCTTTACAGCCTTTCTCTGTCTACTTCCTAGCGAAGCCGATGATGACGATTTTATCCTTTGAATTATGATTTTGTCGATCTTTGGTTTTTTCACAAAATCGTCATCAGAGTCGTCGCTATCTACATGCGACACCGTGGGTAGGTGTTGAGAGCCAGAGAAATTATTATTATGATGTCGTCCACCCTGACCACCTGAGCCGGAATGTAAAGATTTACTTTTAAGTATTTGATTTCTCAAAAGTAACACCTCACCTTCCGCTTCAAGGTTATCTTGAATTTGCTGTACTGCATTTTGGTCGACGATGGCATCGAAATTAATTCCGGCGCCATCCTCGGGCAAATGCAATACAGGATATTCCGTGTCAGGGTGGTCAATCGCGTGCGTCCGTTGGTATCCAAAATACGCCTGTTGAAGCTGTACTTCACCATTATTAGAGGCTTGCGAGATGGCCTCATATATATTGTTTTCCGCCGGGATTACAATATCTTGCAAAATATTTATTCCGCTGGTAGATGGTCCCGGCGGTGTTGCAACGTTCGCCGAACCCTCACCCACGCTGGTTGCGGCATTATTTGCATGTTGCTGTTGCACTACAGTACCAGCTTCTGTGGGTGATTCAACAATATTGCTGACAATAGGGTCCGGCACAAAATTTTGCAAATAGGCCATCAAATTTAAGCCTACTAATGCAGGCGATGTACCCTCCAACGGGCGTTTGCGACTACCACCGGCCGCATTCTTCTTTAGGTGTCTTACCATTTTCACAAAACGAACACAAAAAACGATTGAACACTAAAAACAATTACAAAAAATGCGAAAACGGAGCACTTTTTGTGGCACTTGTACACACGACGAAAGTTGAAGGTGGAAAGAATTTTTGTATCATCTCAAAGAAGCTCTAGACCACTCTCGCCCCTCCACATCTGTCACTACTAGAGAGGTTGGGGTGGTCAACTTCTTTCTCATTGGTCGATATAATATCACACCACCAATGCTCGCTTTCTATTGGTTGAAGGAAACCCACGCCACTACGTAACGGAGAGCATTATACGATTGTGGCGCCAAGCCACGTCGTGCCAACTGATGTAATTACATCCATGACTATGAAATGACGCCAACATTGTTGCCACGTAACCCAAGCCAAATACCACACGATACAAACTTAGTAGAGTCGACGCCAGCATTGTTGTCACATAACCTAAATTAATCTGTACATCATTGAAACTAAACACACATTTAACAAAGAAGGTGTGCTTATCCTTGCAGCCATATTACAATACCCAGCCACATAATAAAGCGATGCATTATTTTAAATTGTCATTTTGTGGTAATAATTAACAACAATTCAAATTCAAATTGAAATTTATTAACCAATTATTATTACATTTTAGTTACATAATTAATTTTAACCTTAACCTAAAATTGTACAATTGTCAAAAAATGTCTTACATACATACAATATTTGATAAGTATACAGTTAAACTAAGAATTTAATTTATAATGTATTTGTTGAAATCAGTATGAGTTCTCCTATATATATATATTTTATTAAACACATTTTCCAAAAAGAATAATAATATTCGTAAAGTACACAACTTAACTTAGTTTTAGACCCTTGCATTGAAAAAATAATGTTTCAATAAGTTTTTCAGTGAAGTATTTTTATTCTTGACTTAACTCAGCTATGGCTGCGAGTAATTTATCCAACTTTTCGTTTTTTACAGAACAATTTTCAACTTCATTTATGGCTGACATTAACCAGCGTATGTTTTGTTCAGGTTCGTCCTGAAAGAATTGTACATCAGAATGCCCCCACGGTAATGTCTTAGTTGTATTGGGAATAACGAATCGCTTATCGTCATACTGGCTCAAAGCCACTTTGTTCTTTACTTCGGTATATATATCATGCAAATAGCTTCTAAACGTATTCATCTTTCTAAATATCAAACCTCCTCGTTCAACGATTTGCTTATAGTCGTCTATTGATAACTCTTTTTGAATGACGGATCTTTTTACACCTTTAGCTTTTTTTAATTCATTTGCCACAGATTGTACACAATATGCCTTCGCGCCTGTTCCGTAAAAACTAATTATTGGGTCCGCGGGGAATTCGTCTTTAAAATTACCTAAAATTGACACACCCTTAGGCACATTAAATATATTTCCCACTTGATAGTTTGAAGTATCGAACTTGTCGGGATTGTCTATTATAAAATCGTAGAAGTTATCTGTAAAAATTTTAATAATTAATGAATCAGTGTCTGTATATAATAAAGCCGCGTTCTCACCAAACTGACTTTTAATTATGTTATAGAAAAAATTGTATAGTACCGTCTTGGATAATTCCAATATACAAAATCCTACATAGATTGGTTTATTGTAAAGTACCTTTTGTCTACCCATATGAATAGCCACGAAATCCTCGGTAAATATTGAACATGTTTTAAAGTTTGGGCGAGATATTAGTGCATTTGCACCTTTACTACGCCTGATACTCTCCCAGTGAGTAACCAGCTTTATGTCGGATCTGTTATCAATATTTTCCATTGTTTTACCGTATATGGAATTATTCATTAATTTGTATTGGTCTCTTTCAAATTTATTTGTTGCGTTATTTCGTAAAAGAGTATTAAGGTTAATGTAATTTTGCAGCCAAGCCGATTGATTGAATTTAAGAATTCTATGTGTTTTTAAAACCACTAAACCATTATTAACAGCCTGCTTTAAATTTAAATAATGTACGATATATTTGTTTTTGTCGTTTAAATTTGGTATTAACTTCGCTAATTTTGATTTTGATTTGGGTGGAACAATATTTTCGACTAAAAATGGGAGGTCCGAGTGCAAATCGTGCAAATGTTGTGGATAATGTATATCTACCTCTAAAACATATCCGTGGGGGTCATCCTCCAAAATACTCATAATATCTAATTCGTCAATTTCCGTTTTGGACAGCCATTGAAATCCCCCCGTTGGTAAACATTGACTCATTGAATATCCGTACAAATTCGTTGCATCGAGGTAAGTTATGAATGATGATGGCTCGTTGGGATCGTAATTGGGTAGAAATTTATTATTTGCAATATGCTTTCTTTCTGAGCACTGACTTAAGCCACCCCGTATCCCTTTTTTAAAAAAATGAATCATATCGATTTCAGTTAATAATTGTAACTTCACCCCTGTTAATTTTAACATAGCATCCCACGATAAACCTGGAGCTGTATAGTATTGAGCTGGATCCAGTTTGTATTTATCCAAACAAATTTCACGAAAGTTTTCAAATATATCGCATAAAAGAAGCACATCTGATTTTAAATAAAGATCTGAATAATCCCCCAAGTTTTTACATTCAAATAAATTCCACACATCATTAGCACGTTGATAATCCGCAATCGATATGTGTTCATTGTTTAAATTATCAAAAAATTCCTCTTTGGCTGGTAATTCCAATTTATTTAATTTTTCTAAACTGTCCAAAAAACTATATGGAAACACACCCTTCTGTCTCATTAAATTGAATTTGGCATTATCGTTATAGAAACTTCGTGTTACCACCAACTGGTTATCATCTAAACTCACACCCAAATTTTGTAATGATGCAGACAAGAACTTGAAACTATCGATAAATCGTAGTTGTAAAAATTTTTTCTTTGTTTCACCCTTCTTATTTACATAATCGTGCATATAAATGTGTTTCGTAAAGGATATATATTTTTCTTTGTTTTGTGCTATTACATCAACCTTGTCTCGGTGTTTACACAACTCTTTCACGAATAGGTGATTATCGTAATTACTTAACCCGTGGAATATAATAGGTGTAAATTTGGGTAATTTATAATTTAAATTGCAGATGGAATGTGCAGCACCAAAACGCACTTTACCCGTTAAGTGACAATGGTCTCTTACTTTTACATCCTCTCTTTCGAAAGGCTTATTACATATACCGCATGTGGTTGCATTTTGGTAGTCTTGGCTTTCTTGCGGTGTAAGAGGAGCCATTGGGACTATGTTTTTCATATGTTGATTATATATATTCCTTAAATCAGCCTCTATACGTGATACAAATACTTCGGCCGCATCAGCACCTCGGTACAGCTCAAACTTAGATAGAGAATTGTCAAAAGAACATTTTATGAAATATGCGAATGAGTAAGGGTCATGTTTAAAAGTTTTATTTGTGAAAGAACGTTCGGGGTTTGGTTCGCAAGTATTGATAGGTTTTAAAATCGATTCAAAATCAGCATATACTACAAATGGCACTTGCATTTGTCTTTCGAAATTCTCAAATTTTAATATATTTTCTGCAACTTCCTTTCCGAATTTATCTACCCGTATTTTTGTTGTTGGCGTTGTGGTGTAAATGTGATTACAATCGTTTCTCTGATGTTGAAATAGTTGACGTTCATTATTAAAATATAATAAGCAACCGTCACAAAAATGTTTTTTATGATCGCTACCGGAAATTTGGGTGGAAACTAACCTAGATATATCTTTTATCCAACAGTAGTGACTGTTGGCACAATCTTTATTGCAATGGTGATTATCATCATCACACTCGCTAGAGATCAATAATAAATTTATGTGTGTATACAGTTTTCTCCCCGAGTAACGCAAAGGTCCTACAACTTCATACTTTACTCTATTATTTTCAAATATCTGTTCTAACCCATATACGTTAATTGAAATGTTGTTCATTTCCTCAAACTTTGAAATATCTCATAATTTTACTGGAGAACTCATACCTGTTACATTTAATACTGTTGAAAAATGCGGATATGACGCTGTGTCCGATGTATGACCATTTGCAGGGTATAATGCTGAAGTCACAGCCCAAAAAAAACAACTTTGATCCTGGTTTTCTACATTTATCACAGCTCTCTTATTTGAAATATATTTTGGTAATTTAATGTAGGATGAACCTCCCATAGGACTATACTTGTTGACATTGATTTCAAGAAATGTAATTCGTTCAAGAGCCCACCCTAAAAATGAATAGTCGTTAATTATTATTCCCATATTTTGATAAATATTAACTTACCCGAATCACGTTCTTGAAACTCCGTAGTTTGCATAATCATAGAATCCACAAAGCTGTCCAAGATATTCCTCAGATCCATGGATTCATCCAAAATTCTGTTACTGGTATTAAATGATTTCATCTCTACCAGATCCTGTGTAGGTAATATGTATCTTGCAAACGTTTCCATATTCACTTTAATGGCTTTATGTATTTTTAAAACTTCTTCCAATAGATTTAAAATTTTGGGTCTGATCTCGTTGAAGAACATTGTGTAGTCTATATGATTATTTTCACTGTGCACACGATACGTCACAATCCTGTTCCTGAAGGCACTTTGGACAATTTCCACACCATTCGTCATAGGAACACATGACCTTGTTCTATGTTGTAACGTTCTTTTATGTGACTTCATCTGAGACGTTGTTAGAGTCACATTACAGCAATTACATGTTTGCATGTTTGTTGATGTTGAAGGAAATGTGTCAGCTCTAAACTGCTTTGCTGGTGGAGATCCATCATGGCTTGGTTGTATGCATGATTGCCTTTGATGACGTCGCAAATTGTCACCACGTGTAAAATTTTTACCACAATCAGTACACACATACATTTTCACTTTTTACTACTCTAGAACACTAGGCTACACAATGATCGCATGTTAACTCCTCTCCCGCTTTTATAGAGGTATGATAGAACTCGCCCCACCATCTGCGTATGAGAATGAAATGTGACAGTTAATTGCCTCCCACAACCATAATTACCTCCAACCATACTAATTACTATCATACACTTACATACTTGAAATACTTATTGATACATATACTAATTACAATTACAATTGCATCACTCCAATTACCACCATAGTAGTTACATCAAGTCTAATTACCGACAATACTATAATTACCTCTATATTGTAATTACAATCTAATTACAGACATTACTCTTATTACCTCTATTGTAATTACAGTCTAATTACCGACAATTTTCTAATTACCTCCATTGTAATTACAGTCTAATTACCGACAATGCTCTAATTACCCTAATTACCGACAATGCTCTAATTACCCTAATTACCGACAATGCTCTAATTACTCTAATTACCCCCCCACCAAAAAAAAAAGTGGTGGGGGGAGACCGGGTTCCGGTATAAGTCCTCTACTCTGCGAAATAAAAATTTAGTAAATACCCTAGAACTTTTGTATAAAACATTTTTTTCTAATTTCTACAATAAACTCACAAATTCTGATGAAAATGTGTACCAAACAAAATGATAACACTGTACACCATTAATTAAAATCTTGTATAAAATATTATTCATATATTGCTATAGATAGAAATAGAAGATACATATATAGGCATATTTTTCTATTATTTTGTCAGTCTTTGTTGACATCTGATTAGTTATCTTCATAATATGAGGTATAAAAATTAGACTCAGTTAATCACAACTACCTCTTCCTGCTAATATAATGGCTATTAACATTTCTAGGAATGTTATGAGTATCATAACTGCCGCAGATGTTGGTTTGAAATCCGAGCTCGTAAAGCGAGGATTTTAAGACATCTATAAGATAGTTTATCGGTTTGAGAAAATAAAGACATTATTAATAGATATTATAAGAAGCAGGAGCAGTATAGTGGTACATTTCAGTATTTAATTATTATTGTTTGGAGTTTTCTGTCTGTTTGTATTACTAAATAGCCCTATAGTTTCATTATTTATTATTTCATCTGTTGACAGTTGCTGACAGATCTGTATTGTAATATTACCATACAAGCTGTTGGCATGACAATAAAAATTACTGTACAACTTTAGTCATGACTTACTTACTAGCCTACTTTTGTATATGTAAACAAAGGATTAATATCCTGAACCCGATAAATATTATAAATGCGACTCATTTGGTCGATTTGTTTTAAAAAGGATTTGGATATTCGAAGTGAAACGATTCGACACATCTAATTACAGAGAGTAAAATTATTTATTTATGACATATTAGTATATATCAGTAAACTTCACAGTATATTATTTTTCACATTTTGGGAACTGCATAATGATATTACGAGTACTCTGGCATAATACTTTTCATCCATATACAAGATGAACCCCAACTTATTTAATTACTTTTAAGAGAAGGTAGGTCCTTAATGGTAGTTCATACAGAAAATTATAGAAATATACTGTGTGGTTTTCGATAGAAAAAATTCGTGAAAACGTCAAATATTTTGAGAACTTTAGCAACTGACCTGTGCAATTTCAAAGAACTTAGATAAACAAAATATGTTGTTCATATCATAAGTAACTCGCTAGAGACGTACAGGGGTTCTCAAAAGTTCAATATCGACACCTTTATGTAAGGTAGGTTAGCTTTTCAACTTTTTTTTTTATTTTTTAGTTCGTAATTCGTGTTACAAATATCAACAGAAACCTCGCCTTAAAAGGAATTAAATAGGTTGGGGTTCACCCTGTATGTATTACGTATTTTTTTTCTTTTTTTTAAATACAGTTGTAAGTCTATTTTTATATTATAAATGGAATTTAAAAAAAAATAAGGTATTCATTTGTGTCTGGATATAATTCAGTAACAAAATAAATAAAATATCAGACATTGTAAAATAAAATTTCAATGAATGTAATGCATACAATGATGAAACTAAAAAATAATAAATGTTGATTTAACAAGCACCCCAACTAACAAAAAAGTGTTTATAATAGTTATAACAAGTACCATAACAATTTGTAAAATAACCTATTCCTATTTTAAAAACTTTTTCTACATTCTTCTACGGTAACTATTGCGGACTGCACCGACACCACTGGCTCGACCAGGCGCATCTTATGCGATAGATACAAAAACAGTAGACTAAGAAATAGTTATAAGAAGATATAATTCATTATTTATAATTCATTGTTTATCAAGCAGTCGTTGACTGAACATTACATTACTGTAGTTATTGTACGATTATTGGGATATTAATATACGTTGTGAATCATATATAGTGTGTTTGTGTTTACCCGACCCAACAGACTACATCAGAAGTGGCTGAACCGTGGAAAGTGGTGTACTGTGTAAAAAAATGCCCAAACAAAAGAAGGAAACAAAGAAACGCTCCCGAGTCTCATCTTCTTCGTCGAGTGGCAGTAGTAGTGCCAGTGATCATCGAAGAAAAAAGTCAAAAAAAAGTCCAAACAGGAAAACTGTGAGTAAAAACCGTTTAAACAGGAAAATTGTGAGTAAAAACCGTTCCTCTCATTTTTCGCAATTGTATGATGTGCAACCAACGTCAAATATATCCACTCTTATCCCGGAATTTGATCCAGTTACTATGGACATTAATGAATGGATTGAAATTATCGAATATAATGTTAAAATTTATAAATGGCCTGATAATTTTACGACATTTCAAACGCTAAATAAGCTTAGAGGTACAGCCAAAACCTGGTATGACAGCTTTATACAGAGTGAGTTAGGTTGGTCGAGGTTTACTTGGGAAGAGTGGAAAAATATTTTAAAAACTACTTTTCAGAGCTCGCGCAATGTATATGAATTACTAATGAATCTCGTGAACCATAGACCGATAGAAGGTTGCTCTCTATATGAATTTTATTTTAAGCATATTGCAAAAATTAATAAAATAAAATTAAACTTTTCTGACGCCGATAAGGTGTCTTTAGTTATTGGGGCAATTAATGATGCTAACATAACTTCTGCGGTTAAAGCCGCAAATATTAAAGATCCGAATACTCTTGCTGCGTACTTAAAGAATAAAGTTTTCACCGGAAAACCTAAAACGTTGCCACCAGAAACTGATCAACCTAGTACGAGTGCTACCAAATTTTTTACAGGGGTTTCGAAAAGTAAGTCATTTATTATTTGTGTATGTTGTGGCAAGAATGGTCACGATAGAAATGACTGTAGACACAAAAATAAAATTTGTAATTTTTGTAAAAAAAAGGGGCATATTGAAAATAATTGTTTAAAAAAAAGAAACAATTACGGAAAACAAGAACAAACACAGTCCGAACGTCACAACAAATTTGAAAAAAAGAAAATGACTAAAACCGAAAATGTTAAATTAATCGGAAATAAAAATTACTCCTTAAAATTCAACAAAGAAATTTATATTAATGAAAATAAAATGAATGCTTTTATAGACTTCGGAAGTGATTGTTCTTTGTTAAAATTAGAAGTAGCACAAAAATTAGAATTAGCAATAAAACCTCTCAAGGAGGACGTCACATTATCTGGATTTTTAGGAATTGGAACTGTTGCAACGCAATATGTTGAAGCTATTACTCAAATAGACGAAGTTAAATTAAATATCACATTTTATGTAATCGGGGATAAAAATTTGGATAGTGACGTTCTTATTGGGAGAAATTTCACGGAGGAAAAATCTATCATTTATTATCGTATTGATGAAAACCTTGTTTTTAAAAATAGAGAAAACATTCCTCAATGGTTGCAAACCATTAATAGAGGGCAGTTGTCCGAACAGCATGGGATTAATCTTGACAATATTCTACTAAAATATAGAGAATGTGTTTTTATGAATCTCAAGACGCTTGGTAAGGCGCATTCAGTTTATTTGACAATCGATCTGATTACCGATAGACCAGTGACTCGTCGGGCATATCGCTTTAACGAAAGAGATAAAGAAATTTTAAGAAGCATAATTAAAGAACTTTTAGACGCGAAAATTATACGTGAAAGTGATTCACCATTTGCAAGTCCAGCACTCCTTGTAAAAAAAGGGGAAAATGACAAGCGATTGGTAGTGGATTATCGAGCTCTTAATAAAATAACTATAAAGAAGAACAATTTTCCTATGCCAATAATAGAGGAAATTATTGACAATTTAAATAATTATAAATACTTTACAACTCTCGATCTGGCATCAGGGTATCACCAGATCCCAATGAATCCTAAATCTATTCCATACACGGCATTCATTACGCCGGAGGGACAGTACGAATACGTACGCGTTCCATTTGGATTATGTAATGCACCGTCCGTATTTCAGAAATTCATGAATGAAATTTTCTCTCCCCTTAGAAAATATAATGTAATCCCATATTTAGACGACATTTTGATACCATCGAAAACAATCGAAGAAGGTTTGGATATTTTAAGTAAAGTATTAGAAATCATAAAAGAATATGGACTTACGCTTAAAATAAATAAGTCATCTTTCCTAACAGAAAAGATAACTTATTTAGGGTACGAAATTTCATTTAATCAAGTAACACCATCAAAATCAAAAACAGACGCGGTAGAAAAGTTCCCTTATCCGAAGAACCAACACCAACTCAGACAATTTTTGGGTTTAGTGGGGTACTTTAGAAAATTTATTCACGACTTTGCTCGCATAACTGCTCCACTTACCAAGTTGCTGAAAAAAGACGCACACTGGAAATGGACCGAGAGTTATACAAAAATTGTCAATGAATTAAAGCAAAAGATCTGCGCGAAACCGATACTAGCTATATTTAATCCAACTTTGCCTACAATCGTTTACACTGATGCCAGTCGAGAGGGATACGCCGGAATTATAGTTCAAAAAGTTGAAAATAAGGAAAAACCTATTGCATACTTTAGTAAACAAACCACCAATCCAGAAAAAAATTATCATTCATTTGAACTAGAATTGCTCGCAATTGTCAAAACGTTAGAGCGTTTTAAATTCTATTTAGTAGGTTATGAATTCACAGTTATAACAGATTGTAATGCAGTGAAAAACGCCTTAAATAAACAAACTATTATACCGCGGATAGCCCGATGGGTCCTATTTTTACAAGATTTCTCTTTTAATATAGAACATAAAGCAGGTACTCTAATGCAGCATGTAGATGCTTTGAGCAGAAACTTTCGAGAATCAGATCGCGTGCAAAATGTTTCGTTAATTCAAGAAGATGATTATTTACGAGAAGCGCAGGACCAAGATGAGAATATTGTGGAAATTAAAAATATTCTGTTAAGTGGTGACTCTCAAAATAATAAAAACATATTTAATGATTACGATCTGCGCGGTAATAAAGTGTACCGATTAACTCCATATGGTAGGAAATGGGTAGTTCCAAAGAATTGTAGGTGGCAAATTGTCAAAGCAAACCACGACGATATAGGTCATTTTGCCGTTGACAAAACGCTAGAACGTATAAAGCAAAAGTATTGGTTTCCTAAAATAAAAAAATTTGTAACGAAGTATATCGGTGCGTGTCTGCATTGTCTTTATCATAAGGAACCCGGGGGTAAGAAATCAGGGTATTTGCACTCTATTCCCAAGTATGCTCGACCACACCACACTCTACATCTAGACCACTTGGGTCCATTTGTGGAATCAGAAAAAGGGAACAAGTATCTTTTTGTAATAGTAGATGGATTTACTAAATTTGTTCACATGGAAGCAGTACCTGATACGTCAACCAAACATGTCATAAAAAAACTCTCCGAGATTTTTACAACGTTTGGAAACCCAAGAAGACTGATTACAGATGCGGGATCAGCATTTACATCAAAAATGTTCAAATAATTCGTTAAATCCAAAGGCATTAAATTGTTTACAACGGCTGTAGGCTTGCCGAGAGGGAACGGTCAATGTGAGCGCGCAAATAAGACAATTTTGGATGCGTTAGCCACCACAGGAGCAGATACAGCTAAAAATAGTTGGGACGGAAATGTAGCCAGTATACAACAAGGGCTCAATAGTACAAAACACCGTGTAACACAAAATACGCCCGCAGAACTCTTGCTCGGTATTCAGTTACAAACAGATAGTGACAGACATACATTGAGCGAAGAAGATAGCATTATAGATGTGGCAAAAATTAGGAAAGATACGGCCAGAAGACTTGAAGAAAATCGGATTAAACAAGATAGCAAATTTAATGAAAAACGAAGGCCGCCGAAAATATTTCAAGTTGGGGACCTGGTATTAACAAAAGTAACTAGTTTTCCAGCCAATAACGAAAGCAAAAAACTCCTACCGAAGTATCGGGGTCCATTCAAGATAGTTGAAGTATTGCCGAACGATCGATACAGAGTTCAGGAAGACCGATTCACTGGGAGATCTAGACGCCCATATGAAGGCGTGGTCGGTCTAGAACACCTAAAGACATTCGACTTTCAACAACGATAATAAGGTAGGCACTAACCAGCTAAAAACTCGCCCTCAATGGCAAAGGTTTGCCCTCAATGGCAAAGGGTGGCAGTCAAAGGCATATGTTCGCCCTTAATGGCAATTGCTCGCCCTCAATGGCAAATGTTCGCCCTCAATGGCAAATGTTCGCCCTCAATGGCAAAAGTTCGCCCTCAATGGCAAATGTTCGCCCTCAATGGCAACAGTTCGCCCTCAATGGCAAATGTTCGCCCTCAATGGCAAATGTTCGCCCTCAATGGCAGAAGTTAGCCCTACATGGCGACACAAATTCAAAGAATTGCTCTTGATGGCAAAAGTTTACCTCAATGGAGACATTCTCTCAACAATAATAATAATAATAATAATAATAATAATAATAAAAAACGGTACAATTGTTTTAATTCCAAGGTCAACGACAGTTCGTCCCCACAGACCTTATGTTACTTACGGTTGAGAGGGGTGTATTCCATTAGGTCCATCTTCCTTTGTAATGTTTTTATACTAAAGCTCTTTGTATAACCTTTCAGGGTCAACAAATAATGGCCGCTCGGGACGATCGCCAACACAGGATGGCCGTGCGGACTGCACCGACACCACTGGCTCGACCAGGCGCATCTTATGCGATAGATACAAAAACAGTAGACTAAGAAATAGTTATAAGAAGATATAATTCATTATTTATAATTCATTGTTTATCAAGCAGTCGTTGACTGAACATTACATTACTGTAGTTATTGTACAATTATTGGGATATTAATATACGTTGTGAATCATATATAGTGTGTTTGTGTTTACCCGACCCAACAGACTACACTATAAACATCAAAAAGGCCCAGGCTTAGAAAATATATCGATTTATTAAATATTTTATTAAAACCATATAGACAATAATTACAAAACGGCTTCGTGTGTGGTCAAAAATATTTTATAAAAGCCTGAAACAATTTTATAAGTTCTAATAGTAAGGCAAGATGTAGGTAGTTTTATAACAATTTTGTAACTTGTATAAACATTTTAGTTTTTTAAATGTATTAAGTAATTCTTTTTAATTTTCCCTTTAAAACAAATCACACTTTGTGTTTAAATTGTGGTCAATAAAATTGGGAGAACTGACGCTAAAGGCTAAAAGTAATATATTCTTAGATTAGAGTTCCGTTTTCTTAATTTTTTTATTTGATTTTTATTTTGATTTATACTAGTAAAAATAATCAAATTACTGTGGGAGAACAATTGTTTTATAAGTACGGCTCCAACATACTAATAAAAGCTTCTAATAAACTATTTCATAAGCGTTCTTGAAGTTGATACAAATCAGCAAGGTTTATTTACCCAAAGATAAAAAAGTTTATTATATAAACATTGCTCATTGTTGCGTGACTTTTAAAACCGTAATAATTTTGCTTCTTAAAGCAATTTAGAGTTAATTACAAACCCGAATGGATAACCCGTCTTCTGTAAAGCTGCAATAAATTGGGATTTAACCAAAGGATTGTTCAATATGACCTTCCTTGAATATCTTCTCGCAGATCCTTTTTTTATTTCACATTTGTATAATATTTTATTTACTTTGTTACTAGACAGTTCTTATAAAACATTAATAAACTGTTCTAATAATAATTAAATATGTCCAGTTTTATATGTAATCCAGCCAAATACCACTATTTCTTCAAGTATAATAAAAATTAATAGATGCATTGAAATTATTTAAAATATATTTTTATATTTATTTCGACAATTCAAATGTCAATTTTATGGGAAGCAGATAGACAGAAAGACAGGTAGATTTCAATGTTTTATACAACTACCATTAACTACATCTCTTGGGAATGTTTCGGTAAAATTTCAAGAAAATGGTGAAACAAATATTTTAAAAATGAAAAATTTTCTTATTTTTTTCGCCTATTCTTGATTTTTATTTATTATATTATATAATATCAATAGAAAATATTTACAGGTACGTATGTCTTAATACATATTCGATCACTTTTATGCTTGAAATAAATATAAAGTGATGAAATAAACAAATACCATAAGAACGCGACGTGGGTATTCCAACCACGGCACTGTCTGAGCATAATCATTTCAACGACAGCTTCACATCGGTGGTGAAGGCGACCCAGAATGTTAATGCACTACTAAATTATTCCACATTATGGTGCAATATAAAATACAGAATATTTATTAATTTAAATAAGCGTCGCCCTTGCGGAGAGTCAATGTTTGCCAGGCAGTGGCACACTGAAACCGAAATGAGAAATGCTAAATGAGCTTCCATTAACACAGAATATAACGGCCACTGTATAATCAACATCAAAACGAGAAATTCACTCACACTGTTGGGCGCCTTTGTTGAACTCCCGAATTTATTACAAATTAGTCGCATTGTTTGTCAGTTATTATTATTACAAAAATTCCATTGAATATTAGTTTTTTAAATGAAATAAAATAAAATCTAAAAGATAATTCAAAAGCACGACATGAAAATCAACTGCAATATTAAATATGGAGTATCTCAAAAACACACAATTTAAAAAAAAGACGTATACCTATAAACCCAGTTATTCAAAATTGCTGCGCTATTCAAATAAAATAATGGAGAGAATATGTATTATAAATATTGTCAAAAAGTTATTTGAGACATCGTTTAATTTTCTTTCTTTTCTTATTTGGAATTTGCACATCCTTGAATATCCCTGCGATAACCTAAAAAATATCTGGATTTAAAAAAGTAACCTTTACGAATATAAAAATAAAAATAATATTTCCCAGACGTTTCGGAAACTCGATTTGTTTGTTCCCTTTTTCAATGCGAAGATAATTTTTTAAATTGTATAATTGTGCAATTTTCACTCAAAAAAAAGTTATTGAACAAACAAATAGATCGATAGGCCATTTTTAAAACTCTTTTTTAAATTCAGTAAAATCGAAAACATATCATTGAGACATGTAATTTGTATAAAAAGCTTAAACATCTTTATCTGCTATAAATCAGTTTTAATATTCTGATGACATTGCATGTCCTTACTTTATTTGACGGCTATTTCTCGAGGTTTTCTCTAGAGTATTAAACAGTATTACGTGAAGTGTGTGGCGACACCATCTTGCATAAAAACGTGTGGAAGATACCAAGCCCTTCTGTAAAGGACTACATTATTGACCTGATTCGTTCTTTGAAAGCTTGATCCACCTGCTAACACCATAAAGTGTTGCCTGTACTAAAAATGATATATCGACAATTTTTATTTTTTAAGGAAAGTCATATTTGAGTTACCGATTTATCATGTTTCTTACAAAGAATGTAAGAAAACACCTAAAAAAAGATTGTTTTTGTTATTTTGGAAAGAGATAATAATAGAGAAAACATTAATAAATATATTTTCAGTATTGACTGGTTGATAAAAAAAGCATGTAGGTATAACAAAAAAAATCTTCTTTTTTTTGGAACGTTCGGAATCAAACGCAGTTTTGAACAGCAGACATTCTAATAACTTTAACTAAATTTAAGATTTACAAAAATTAAATTTGCTTTTTTACACCGTCGGGATTTTGCGTAAAAGTAACGTCCCTGAGCTGGTGAAATCATAGCCACATTTACCAGAGTTAAATCGCTTCCATTTCCTGATACTCACCAGAACCGCTGCTATAACTTTAAACTATCGTCCGACATGATATATTTACTAAAAGAACCCTCTACATTACTACTCCAAATTACGAATACGATGTTTGTGAAGTTTTCTGGAATTTTGATAATACACAATAGTAAGTATTATATGCATCCTTTTTGTATAAGGGTAAATTCATTATACTGGCTACAAGTAAACAACAATGGTTCTAAAATATCCATATAATTATAAAGCACAAATGCATGTCCACTATTACTTCCTTATACAGGCGGATATCAGTTTATTGATATAAAAAACGAAGGGGATTAACACGTTACATTTTATGTCTGAGCAAATAAACTTGGTACTTATGTTTAAATTTAATTAATTTGAGGTTGATGTTAATCTAATAGTGGGAAAAAATAGAAAGGTTATATTAAGAGTATACATCTATCATTAATTCTGATTATGTATTTTGTAAAAAATTATTCATTATTCTGCAACGGATAAAAAGCGACTTTTAAGGAGGGAAACTATTTCTTTTTTATCCGAACGGGAATAGAACAATTTTATACTCGATTTTATACGATACCAAAACAGGAAGTAAAATAAATATTTATATCCATGGGACTTAAGCACGAAAATAAAAAAACAGTACAATTTAACAAAAAAAAAATTGTTATAACTATGCACTACATTTTTGTTTTAAATAATAAAACACAATAGGTATATTAAAAATTAACGTCAAACAGATAACTATATACCTAAATAAATTCTGAATAAATTACAAAACTTCAAAGCCAATTATAACTCTTTAATTTTTAAATCAAACTGTTTTTAGATTGTGCCCGTTTTGTGAAAAAAATGTTGCACAGCGGAAGCAAAGTGTGTTTTAGCCCCTCACCTTGCTCGAGAAACACTATTCATGTCGAGACTAAAACACTCACTTTATTCCCTTGGCGCCATACATAACCATTAAGGAAAACCACATAAGACATGTGGAGGATATAATAATTTCAATAGCTTCTAGATACTGGAGAAATCGTTCCTGAAATTGGACAAAGAAACGTTTAGACAGTAAATACCTGCTACTGATTTGCACTTAACTTCGTACGAAGCGATAGGTCAATACTAACTGAATTTCCAGCTAATTCAGTACACCAAACTTCTGATTGAAGCTGTAATATAGCTATAATAGCTTTTGAGTGAACTATCATTAATTATGCACTCTGAGATTATACGACGAACATAAAGGCAGACTGCAATCATAGTGCAGAGACATAAAATAAATATATCCTCATAGACGAAGTGGTTTTTCATGATGCTGAATTAAATTTCATGTCAAAGTTACGACCCGTAGGGCATTTGCGATAGCAAATACACGATCGATTTCATTATTTAACGGCTCGAGGCGGTATCACAGAAGGTATGAGGTGTTTGCAATAATAATGTAGTTTTTCCTGGTCCTCCATATATCCCTGTTAACCAAATATGGCAATTATTACTCTTTATCTGATTTGAAGGGACATATTTTTTAACAAATCCATTTCTAAATTGTATGTGCACTTACATGACGAGGTGGCCTGAACGTAAAACGGTTTCATTAAATGGTGGATTTCTCTCATCAAAATAACACCCATGTTCCATGGGTCCGAAAATTTGTCAAACTCTTTCATTTTTTGAACTAATTATATTTTTGGTAAACTATCAGTGAGCTTTTCTGTTCTCTATCCTACCTCTCCATGTAAGTATTTTGGTTAAATTAAGACCTGCTTTAATTATTATTCGCTACATTATTCACGAAATTTACGGTTTACAAATTCATCAGAAAAGAGTCACGTAAATCGAAAACAACAGGAACTTATCTAGTAGACATCAGCTATTTGCCTAAAGCAGTGCTATTCCATTCCAACAAAGAAGATAATACTTCCAAGATTTGTAGGTACGGACTACTTTCTTTGGGGAACTTTAACTAACAAAGTTTATAAAGTAAATATAAACAACTTATAATAGCTAATGAATTTCATGAAGGAACACAGTATAAATAGTAACGATGTTTTTAAGAAAGTTCGTGGTAATTTTAGTAAATCATAAAATAATTTTGTGGAAAATAAAATAATAATTAGTACAATAACTCCACATGTAAACAACTCCTTGTATCCCTAAACTAATGTTGTGCGGGGGGAAGGCATATTTACATACAACGGACCCACGCCCAATTATCCGTGTATAGTGGAAGTATATCTCTCATAGTTAATTCCACTGCCACAACCAAGAATCCAACGCGGAACTTTTGGAATAGGGCCAAGTGCGTTTGCCTGCGGACCATATCAGTCATAAATTATAAAAAATTATGATTCAGTAGTTATTTTTCTTTCTATTTCCTATTTCCAGTTATTTTAAAAACAAAACAACAAGTATATAAATTTCAAATATCTCCATTAAAACAATCTAATTCGTACTTAATATAATATGCGGAAAAAAAATTAAGTGAACATTTTATTATGTTTTTAAATGAGATGAAGGCAAGTAAGTACGTATATAATTAGTAATGAAAGGAAATTTGTATTTAGCGGTTCATCATAAAATAAAAAGAAAACAAGATTTTCATCCTTTGGCTTGTCTTGACTAAGGTGAAATTGTCAACAGGTTGCTTCGTAGAAATTTTTTTTATATAAATTAGTGAAGTAAAAAATGTCTGATTTAGTGATACACATTCATAACCAAACTAAGTCTACACATTAAGTCGTTATATAGTACGGTCCATCGCAATAGAAAAAGTGTACATCCTATATGCGAGGAAATTAGAAAAAATGCTTGTTGGTTAAAGAAATTATTACCATTTGCGGATTGTAGCTGCCGTCCTGTTTTATCTAGAAATAAGAGTTATTTACGTATTTTGCCACTTTCAATTTATTAAATACAAATATTGCATTATTTTATCGTAACAAACAAGTAACTTTAAACATAAAATTAATTCTCAAAAAAGAAATAAAAGTAACTTTGAATCAATCTGTGCATCGTAAACAGAAAAGGTACGGTTAAAGTTTCCTTATTTTTACGTCACCATGTATATATATATATAATAAAATCAAAAATAAACGTTGAATATGGATATTTTTATGAGCCCCTATCGGGTGAACTTGTTTCTAAGCGGAATATTAGAAACTCTTAATTATGAAGATTTTGGAGATTCCCTTGATCGCTTGCGAAAGGGATGGAGGAGGGTACAAGTGGGCTTAGCAATTATTTTAAAAATTATGGACAATAACAAAAAAATATCATTCGGCCTTTTTGAAAGCTTATCAAATTTCCTTTAATGTGTTATTTTTATTTGTTCTCTACGATAAGAAATACCCGAGTTAACAATTTTTTTAACATTGTATGCCCATCTTTCGCAATTAATTTGAAAAATATCTATCTGATAAAAAAACACTTCAAATAAAAATTATCTGGAAATTAATTTCCTACAATTCTCTTTATTGCACCTTTATGGACATAATAAGCAACTATAAACACTAATTTTCTAAAAAATGTATTTTCGAGAATACGATGGAAAGTTTCATCGAAAAAATTTTTCTTGCTTTTCAGTAAGAAATAACATATTTTCTCATTCGTTTTTAATTTTATATTAATTAAGATAAAAGAACAATTTTATGAAAAATACATATTTTTTTCAAATGTGTTTTTTTAATATTTATACTTACTTAGAAGTTTATAATAATTAAAAACGATTACATAATATATGATAATTTTTTTTACAACACACCGCTTGACTCGTGGAATTTGGGCTATTATAAAATCATGGATTTTAAGTGAGATTGCTATATTAATGTATTTAAAAAATGATTAATTGCATGACAGGAAACTTATTTAAGCAGTTCTTAACTTAAACTTGTTAACATCAAGGCTCAGAAGAAATTATTAAGTTTAAGAACCTATCTTAATTTAAATATTGTACCTATATATGTAAATAAAACATAGACCATCGGAAATATCGGAAAATTTCCTGTCAGAATTAGTTGCTATATCATCATTATTAAAACACAATAATTATCATGTGTAAATCTCTCAAAAATCAACATATGTATAAAAAATAATAATAACTTCATCAACATTACGATAAGAAATTAAAGAATAATATTTACTGTATTTTTTCTGAAAAATTATAAAATGAATTATTATTTGTAGAATATAAATGAATTGTTAAAATTATGTATTTTAAATATACAAAATACCAACTCTTGTACCTCTCATCGCACTGGAATAAAATGCATAGAACTTTGTAGAAAATGGCGAAGGCGCAAGTTGCCTTCATGCAGAATATACAAATAATATTAAAAGTAGAACCGAACAGTGATTTGGAAGTTAATGATGATGAAAATTAGATTAGTATTGTTTTAAAAAGTTTGAGAAAATTTAGAATTTGGGAAAATCACTCCGGCCCATTTAATATTTTCTCATTTGATACATTTTTTAGGTTTTAAGTAAGTTTGTTTTGTATTATATTTAACAATTTATTTCCACCAATAAAAGTAATTATTATTATTACTTAATGTTGTAGGTATATAATTGTTATGAAATTTTGTATCCATTTTTTATTTCAATAAGTTAATTTTTTTTAACCACTATATCTTAAATTAGGTTAAAAGGAGAGTTGGCAATAAATTTTGACACAATGAATGCAGTCGCCGAACGAAAAAATTATATTACAAGTCATGAAATGGTCTTTTGCAAGACGAGGAGGCCGAGGAGACTTGTTGAAGAAGCGTCCGAGTGAGTACTTCTTCGAAGTCTCCGAGTCAAGCAGAGACACTTTAATATTTTTTTCTACGATTGCCCTCGAAAATTACAAAAAACCCACAGTAACCACGACCCGAAACTATCATTTTTCACATGATGTGTGCAAAAATCTGAAAACACAGTACTGCCATGTTTTTCACACAGTCCTGTCAAAAACGGAACAGACATCTGTTATTTGTATTTTTTTAGGTAGGCTAGGCTTATTCAGTTTCATAGTAACCGGCTTGTAATTTTAATTTTTTATGCAACTGATTTTGTTAAATAAAAATATCTATCAACTTGTTTGTCTTTTTTCCAATCGTAGAAAAAATATTGTAAACAACACGTTTGAAAACATCTTTTCACACTCATTCGACTTGTGGGCCTCGCCTTCGGCTGGTCCCACCAAACCATCTCACTCGTGTGAAAAGATTAGTTTTCAAAACTTGTTATTTAAAATACTATTTCCGAAACCGCCTACAAAAATAAATATAATGTTTATCATTAGTTTTCCATGCAACTACATGGTTTTTAATTTCTAAATAAAAGTTTCTGATATATAAAATGAAGTACAATAATGACATTAAAGTATTGATAAATACTACTTTCGTGCCGCAAATGAGTCATGAAAGTAGACACTTTCTTGACGGTTTCGAAAAAAATATGCTAATTACATTTAATTATTATTAAATCGAAGCTAATTTTCATCATTGAGAGAAATTCAAGTTCTCGGCATTTTATAAGCTTTAAAAAAGATTAAATGCAATTTTTTACATAAAATCAATTTTTAAATAATTGCAAGAATTCATTTTACCCCCTTCCAATCATCCGCAAACTACTCTCCCAAATCCCAATAATAAATTACAACTAAACATATTAATTAAAATTTTAATATACCAGTATCTTGGGCTACTAATAAAAAAACATTAAAATATAGCAATACATATTCCATACATAATATACCGTAATGCGTATTTTTATACTTTTTCACGTCACAAACTTGCGAACATGGGCCGCTAGGAACACTATATACAGTTCGTTATTATGAATTAATATGTTAGACATGTCGATTCCCTTTAGGGTAATATAAAAATTTTAATGAAAACTTTTCAGACAATTTATGTCACAATAATAATTTATTTTAGAAACTTCATTATTATTCATGCAACATCTGTGCGAAATAACTTTACGTAATAAGGTCTGAAAAAAACATGGATTATAGAGGCGCGACACGGTTTCGAGTTAGTAATAAAGTGAGCCTGCATTTTTAACTAGTTGAACTGAACGAAACCATTAAATTTGATTACAATATTTGTCAAGGCACTACGTAAAAACGAATTTATTTTCAACATATTGAGGTAACAGCATATTAATCTGAATATTAATAACTTAACTGAGCTTTTGAATTAACCCTTAAAAAAATTATAACAATTAATAATGTATAATTATTATTATTGAAACACAATAATTACCTATCATGTAAATAACTACTACTAATGTAAAAAAATAACTTGATCAACATTACGATAAGAAATTAAAGAATAACATTTACTGTATTTTTTCTGAAAAATTATAAAATGAATTATTATTTGTAGATTATAAAAGAATTGTTTAAATTATGTATTTTAAATATACAGTAAATTCCTATCAGAATATCAGTCACAAAAGGTTCCACACCTTTAAAGAGTAAAATCTAACTCTCTCTGTTTTTTTTTATAACTTCTTTGTTATATATATATTATATATGAATTCCATTCCTTACTTCTATGAGGTTCGGTATATAGTAAAGCTGTGAACTTGGTGCCTAAATAATTAAAAAATTAATTCTTTCATACTGACATTATTATCTAACCGTAATTAATTTTATCGTTTTCCATTTAATAAATTAAATGGGAGCAGCAATTGCTGTACTAACACTTTGTGCTATTACACACATTAGAGGTTTAGAAATGCATATTTATCCTTTTCTAAACGTTAATCACTTAAGGACTTGGATCAAGAAAGTGATATAAATTACTAAAAAACTGTAACTGGGCGTATTATTCTCACTGTTAAGAATGCTTACCTTTTTTCTCTTTATATTTAACGTTGGTCCGTGTCGAAGAGTGGGAATTATTTACTTGCCAATCATTCATCTAATAGACAAGGGACCGACTGCTTTACATCCCCTCCTAACGGTGTTATATCAACTACATAATTCTCGCCTAAAGTTCTGCGTAACACTGGTATACAAGCCGCTAGGCTAGAACCGCTAGATAATAGCTTAATGCTTAATCTTTCGTATACGAGTACGGTTAAGGCAGAGCTGCGCTCGCCGCTACCTACATTGATATATATTATTCTTTAAATTTTATTACCAAAAATGAACTGATGACAGTGTCACAAATTAAAGTGGGGAAAAGCTTGTCAATGCTATGTGCTGGCAGAAGAATTATGCATTTCTAACTATAATGCCAGTTTTTTATATTAAATACGGATGAATGTCGAGTTTATTAGGAAATGTGACCCAAACTTTTTAAGCTGTCGGTTTATACCAGTCAAACGTACATACCAGGCCCTATGGCATTCCGACTATTAGACCCTCTTCAAAGTTATTTATCTGCTGGAAATTTTACTTTCCTACAACTACATGCGATATGGATGCAATTTAGTTGAAACATATTTGAAATATAATATAAGATTAAATATTTTAAATATCAGCTACCGCAGAACTTTATAATTTATCAAAACAGTTTGGTAACTCTTATTTACATATTTTAATGGTGAAATAAGCCATCCTCAGAATTATTTGATTTAGATTTTTCTGGCACATACCCTTAACTTAAAATTTTAAACATAAATAGCACTAAAACACAGGAATATATTTTACGCAAACCTAACATTGACGACTTGAATCAATCACTCAAAGAAAACATTTTTTATGTTCATATTATATTAAAGAAAAATATTACATAAAATTGTTTAAATTGAAGTATTTCTCCTTAATATAATTATTATTAAATGTAAATAAAAATCTATTCCAAGTAAATTTACCCGAATTACATAATACAAAATCTTTCAGAAAATCGACTACTTTTCTTTGATAACATTCCTGCTAAGCTTTGGGAGGCTAATCCAGGATTCACAAACAAAGAACACAACAGATATTTCAAGAGGGAAAATTCGGTTGATAAACTGCTACGTTTTGTCTGCTTTCTTAACAGTGATTTTGACCATAAATATACAAATCTTTGTGACAGTAAAAATGGAAGACTGAATGTTACGAGTTATTTTTAAATAACATAAGACTGGTATTTTCGTTAATTTTAACCGACTTCAGTAATCAAAAATATAACTATATGTAGCTGAATCCAATTTTAACAAATGATTGCTTTTATGCTCACATAAAAAAAATCGTTAAAAATGTCATATCCCAGTTTTAAAAATATCTGTATAAGCAATCGGAACGTTTAAATAACATTACCTACCCTAGTAGCACCAAATATGAAAAAAATATTTACTGTATATTTTTAAATATTTATATATTCCTTAAATATTTGAAAGATAAAAATAATATTTTTCAGATATTAAAAACGAAATATTACTTTACGAATATTTACTCATCATAAAATAAATATTGATAAAATAATATTAATAGAATAACATTTATTTAATATATTTAAATAGACACACAGAAAATATACATATTTAATATATAAATTATATAAAATAAATATTTTTGCGATACTATTTATTCGAATTTAAGTACCACTGCAAATATACAAATAGGTAATCTTTGCATTCTTTGCAACTATATTTTTACAAATTTTAATAATGATATGTTATTCGATGTTTGTGTTGGTATGTCGGAATACTGCAAAGTTGGTACACCTGCTACTTGACCGCAGTGTGAGGCATTGCCACTTGTCGAATAATTGTCTAAGAATTGGGGATCTTTTGTATCTGGGCAATCTGTTGGGAATAATAAGACGTTATTATTTACCTATCGGCTATCATAGTTAGTATTTTTTAGATCCACGTAATTACGATAGTAAAAAACGCACAAAAGCATTACTGCTGCTTTTGATAAAAGTAATATTTTATAAACAAGGCTGCTGCAGATGGTACTATATTTTGCTGGCATTGGCAATGCTGCACGTGCACAATTGTCTTGTCTTGTCGTCTATAGTAAGTTAATGGCGTGTGCTAGGCTAAACCATCATCATAGTAGAATTGATTATTGAATATAATTGAAGCAAGTTGAGTTTAGTAAGAAAAGATTAAAGATTAAAGTGTTAAAATTATCAATAATTTACCTCAAGGTAAGTAACGTAACTATTATAATGAATTATTTTGGCATTGGCTCTGGCCTGGCGTATGGTGTTAGGTCTCTGGAGTCGACTTTTCAGCTTTCTGTCTACGTAACGTTTGAAGATCATAATGAAAATCCTGACTATTGAGACAGAATGTTACATGTATAAGTCACTGCTAGGACCATATCAGCTGATCTCTTATATATTTTCTTTATATCAAAATAAATTTCCATTTATTCTTCATTAATTACAATTTAAAAAATAAAAATAATAAATCAGTTTTCTTATATTTACAGGGCTACAAGCTACAAAGTGGAAATGCTGGTTACGGCCCTCATCAGAAATTTTCTGAAAATAATTCTGGAAGACCAGTGACAGAGTTTAATATTGTTATGAATGTAAGTTTGTTTTACTAAAATAATTGATTACAGCATTTAAGGGTATTTCTGTAATTATGGTAAATAGGTATTTTTTTAGCTCAAGAAAATGGTACGGACTAGAGATTCACGGAGTGGTTTTTGAGAATATCAAATTCAATTTCATATTCTCAAAAATACTTTACTCGTACTAGTAGCAGAAGTAAGTGGAGCAGTTTATATTTTTCTTATTGTTTTAAAACTGAAAATTGAGTTATAAGGTCATTTATTTAGACTTTTAGGCTTGGTTTCAGTCGTGACTTTGCAGTCGCTAGGAACAAACTCAGAGATTTTTTGCTGTCATGGTCAGTTACCGTGGGAATCTTTTTTCTGGTAGCAGCTAAAACACAAATTAAGTGAATATATTTTTTATATTAAGACTGAGATACTATAGAAATATGTAACTAACAATTGCATCGTATATAATTTTTATATATTATATGTGAGTATAGAGGGTGATTCACTTTTCATGAGTACACCCTCGTAGTTCAGGAATTAAAAAATGGATCAATTTCAAATTTAGGTGGGAAAGTATTTACTCAAAATGTTAATGTTTTGACGTGATCAATTTTGGTATTGCTTATTGATGTGCAACCTTGTGGGAAAATTGAGGTCGAATTTAAAAAAAAAACAATTTTTTTATAGAAATTTTGATTTTAGATTCAGCATCATCAAAAATCGCCTTATCTCAAGTCGTGAAATATTTTGTTCAAACTTATAAGGGATTTTTGAAGATGCTGAATACAAATCTAAAATCAAAACGTCTATAAAAAAAATCGCTAAAAGTTTTTTTTTAAAAAACTCGTCCCCAATTTTCCCCCACAGAGTCGCACGCCAATAAGCAATATTAAATTTGATCGCGTCAAAATAATCACATTTTGAATATAAACTTTCCACCTAAATTTGAAATTGATCCGTTTTTTAATTCCTGAGATACGAGGGTGTACTCATGAGAAGTGAATCACCCTGTATACCTATTATTTATATTTTTTTATGTATCTTATATTTATATTACAAAATAAACGTTTGAGAAATATTACATTTTTATGATTTATTTAATATTCCGAATAAAATATCATGTATATATCATACAAATATTTACAAATGATTTTTTTTTAATATTTATTTTATATTAAAAAGGGTGGCGCCAAAAATATTTTTTTAATATATTTATTTTAATATTTATTTCATATTTGGTGCTACTAGGGTAGTTACCTATAATGTAATTTAATGCATAAATTGTAGGTACGCACATAAATTTTTTTAAATAAGTAAGCTTTGTTAAACTAGTCTCTCAAGATGGTTAATAAATGAACCAAAACGCCAGAAAATTAAAAATATTTTTTTTATTTAACTGTGACCAAGAATCCTACGAAATCTACGAATCTAAATATCCCAGAAAGAAATTTATTATTTTTGGATATAATTTTTTTCAATATATCGCCAATAATCTAATAATGATATGTAATAACTACTAGCTGAAAAAATGCCAAAAATACAGCTATATTTTTTCATAAGTTGAAAAGTCAGATTTCATACGTACTATAATTTTTAATGTACCACTTACTAAAATTCCTTAAGTCTCCAAATCGCCTAAGATACCCAATATTACGGAAACTCCAAGCGAATTTTCGCTACGTTTTAATGTCCTTAATCCTTAATCCATAATATCAATATTTTCCAATAACCTTATACGTAGGGAGAATTACCGAGATGTTAAACTTTATTAATTAACTTTCTAAAATGCTGTCATCGAATAAAATACCTACGTCTACTATCCCGGCAGCAGCGGTGAATTTAGAGCACGTCTTTTAAAAATTCATGAAGAAAGTAGCTACTTAATAACATTTTTAATAAGAAAGTAGCAACACTTCTTTAATTTAAAAACTTGTAAACGAAAAATTATTCTGGATATTACTATCGTTCAGATTCAATTTTCTCTTCAGTAATTACATTACAGGTTTTGCCGGATAGCCTTCAAATTCGTTTATAGGGTGGTGTTAACAGGTGCTTGCGTTAATATAAAATTTATCCGCAGTCACGTTTTGTTTTTTCGTTTCTATATCCAAACAAATTTTTTGTGAGTTTCTAGGATTTTCAAAGATGTGTCCTTGACATAGGTTTGCATATTTGTGCTAAAAGGACCTGGCTCAGAATCCAGAAGAAGAAACCAAAATTATAAGTTATTTAAAAATTAAAATATTGTTCGAAGAAACTGTGAAAGTTTACATTTTGACTCGTAATTTTGTGTCATCATGTATTACATTTATTTTCTTTGAGACACCTCACATCGTTTGAATTTGAACAGAGTATTCTAGTTGATATTCGTGTCACCTACTACGATATTAATTTTTTTAGAAAATACATTTTTTTTACCATTGAGTATTGACAACCCACATGTCAGATTGTGAATATCCTAACGACTGTTCTTTCTCAAGTGTGAGTTTGTGAGTGTCTTGAAGAAAAGTGGATGGAATATTCAATGCTTGAAATTCAGACGGCCAGCCGATAATTAATAGCGTTCAGTAAACGAATCATCCTTCATTTAATAGGTACTGTTCAAAATCAACGCATAATTTCAATTAAAAAAACAATTTGAGGAAACCTGTTCATAGTAGATGAGATGGTCATATAAATATCGTAACTTTCGTCATTCAAGTTTAAGAAACGCATAAAAGGCTTTATTTCATTTAAAATCAACGATATCAAATTCGCAAGCAAAAACTAAATAAATAAACCTAGTTCCTGTGGCCTAAATTTCTTTAAATTGGCGCAGCGTGAAAATGCACTTAGACTACTGTCTTTGGATACTGAGAAACGTTTTAGGCGACAGATTGTTCCTGAAGAATTTTATTTTGTAATGAGGCCACGTTCCCGACAAATATAGAGGTTTCGGCACAAAATATCAGATATTAGTGGGAAACAGAAACCCTTACTGGGTAATAAATTGTAAGAAACAATAGTTGCAAAAAGGCAGCGTATGGTATGACATCACATGCTTGCGCCATTTCTTTTACAAAAAATGTCCAACTTTAGAATTTCGTAATGAGAACCTGTGGATTGCTCTAAAAAACTTCCAGATTAAATGAGAGAGAGAAAGAGTATACTTCCAGCTTGATTTTGTCTCTATTCATAATGCGAGAAATTGGTTCGATGAATCAACGAGTCGATGAATACATCAATAATTGAGTGGTCTCCACGGTCTCCCGATCCTGGCCCATTCAACTTTTTTTGTGGAGTACTGTCAAAAATATTACGCCAGAGCTGAAGGAAACACTATGATTATTGATTAATCTACCAACAAATAACACAGCAACAACTTCGCAAAGTTGTGAATAATGGACGAGAAATCGAATAATGTATAGTTTTGGAGGGTAATCTAATTACTGTGGCTTGTTTGCTTTATTATTATATTTTATACTAGATATTATTTTCTTAACCGCCTCACCGAAGTAATTCCCCTCGTAATTCCCTAAAAACTACGATTTTACGTTAAATAAAAAAAACGAGGTTCTACAGCTTATTTTGGAGTTCGAACCACATCTAGGACATCAACAGTACCATTTCTACTGTAAAGCCGAACTAAATCACAAATAAATTTAAATTCTCTTGATTATGGAATCAAGTCATTGGCATTCCTTGTTCGGGCTACATAACTTTTAGTTTTTTTTTGTTTTAGACCAAATTACAAATTTAGTTTTTTGGAGCGGTTCTGAACGAGTCGTAAAAAATGCCAAGTATTTTGTAAGTTCTTGTTTTTTTATCTTGTAATGCAAAAGATGCAAACCTTTGACCGAATACATCGCACATAGCCACTTCTCTCACTTTAGATTTAATAGTTACAACAATTATTTTCGTATCCTAAAATTAAAACTACGAACGAGTCTAGGAAGCTGAGAAGAAGAAGCAAGTCCTCCGTTAATATTTACCTACTCTGCAATAAATAGGTATATGTGTCAAAAAACGTTCAATGATTTTATCTATCAATTAGTTTAAGGATTTTATAAAAATCAAACCCATATGAATAAGACATCGTTTTTAACCTATCGAAAAAACGTAAAAACCTTCTTAGTGCGGCAGTTTAGCTAGGATATCACAACCTATTGTGCACTTTTTGATAAAGGCACCAAATTTGGCATAGAGGTAGACCGGTGGAATACGAACAATTTTGGATGTGGAGCCATCGGCCAACTGCCCCCTGGCGGCCGTGGCGGCCATTTTCCAAAATGGCTACCAGTGGACACCCGAAAGACAACAGAAGTTAGATAAAATTTACTGCTGAAGGTTTTAGTGAATGTTTATTAAATGTTTTTAATGAGAGATAGTTTGTAAGTTATATACAGGGTGGGTCAATAGTGCGTGCGTGCGGAGATACAGAAGAAATCTGTACCTCCTGTCTCGTTAGAGATAGAGGCATGGTTCAAAATTTTAATTAAATTGTGAGAAAAAGTACATTTTTTAAAATTATTATCAATTATACAGGGCGATCCGTTAAAGTGGTAGATGAAAGAATATATATTTTTTAAATGGAATGACCCAATTTTTTTCATTATGTTTGAATACCACTATGATGATTGATGGCCTATTCAGCGGTAAAATATTTTTAAAATTTGTTTGATGGTTAATGAAATAAAAAATATTTTTATGGAAAACTAGTAATATGTATCTTGCGAACGTTTCCATATTCACTTTAATGGCTTTATGTATTTTTAAAACTTCTTCCAATAGATTTAAAATTTTGGGTCGTTATCTTGCGAACGTTTCCATATTCACTTTAATGGCTTTATGTATTTTTAAAACTTCTTCCAATAGATTTAAAATTTTGGGTCGTTATCTTTATTTGTAGTCCTTTTTCTACGATTGACTTTTTTATAAGAAATGCCACCTGTTTCTTCAAATCTGTTTTTAAACTTTTGGAAGATGCTTCTTGTGGATGGGTTCTGTAAGAATACTTTTTAGCGTAAGTTCTGGAGGCAACAAAATTGAAAGTAACTGAAATTAAATGTCTTTGTTTCTATGAAATAATTTCAAAGATACATTGACGGCCGCCAGGGTCTACCTCTGTGCCAAATTTGGTGCCTTTATCAAAAAGTGCACAATAGGTTAGCTAATCCGCTGTACTATCTGTATAGGGCGTCTCATAAAAAAAAAATCAAGATAAAACTAGACGCTTATTATGCGATTTAATATGCGAATAGATAATCAATACACTTAAAAAGGACGTTCGTTCGCTTTCTTGCAATGAACTCTGAATTCATTGTTCACCCAGCGTTACATAATTTAATTAATAATATAACAAAATATATTAATTTTGAATTTATTATTTTATGACTAGAACCAAAATCAGCAGTATATTTCTGAAACATGGTTTGTACGCCAGTATCTATCAGATTGTGTCATATTGAGAGTATTCCTATTGTTGTATACTCTCTTTGAATTGTTTTACATATATACCAAGAGAAATAACTTCAGGATTTATTTGAGTGTCTATTCGTTCGCTTTAAAGCCATATACTCAATATTGATCTACGGCGTTTCTCTATACAATAGCAGCTATTGATAGCAAGGACTAAAAATACAGGCGGCCGGCGGCAGATATTTTATAAGTTATGTAACGCTGGGTGAACAATGTATCCAGAGTTCATTGCAGGAAAGGGAACGAACGTCCTTTAAGTGTATTGATTATCTTTTCGCATATTAAATCGCATAATAAGTGTTTTTTTTTATCTTGATTTTTATTTACGAGACGTCCTGGACACTTTATTTAAACATATAATTACGTTATGAAATAATGTTAATGAATGAAATTGCTTTTTGTCATCCATGATTAGCCATTAGCCATTCTGTATATTTAATTATACAAGTCATTCTTTTATATTTCTGATTTTCTTCTCTATCCAATTTATAACTAACTTATCTAGAGATGGGAGATTATAAAATGTCGCAATACATAAAATGGCATATGATTAATGTAGTTCGTTTAATTTTTAGAGATGTAGAAAGTAAACGACAATCTTACGCCGCGGACCATAAACGCTTACTCTCGCGCTTACTTTACACCCTTAAAAATAAATAACTTATATTTTTAACACAAACTTCTTGAGTTTTCTTTATAGCTTAACCATTTCTTCATTGCAGTTACCTAATAAGCCTCTATTATCATGCTAACTGAGAAAAGTGTTGTTTCTACACCTTAAAACAGAAACTGACGAGAAATGCCGTCCTGATAGTACCGCCGCCACTTAGACGTCAAAGTAACCACTCAAGAATTAATAAATTATACTTACTTATAAAATAAAGAAAATCATATAGAAAATCAACATGCATATATCGAAGCCAATTCTTTTGTCATTGTTTATTTTTATGTTAACATCATCCGTATCAATGTAATAAAATGAATAATAAATTTACGTATCATCGGCGTACATAATATGTGCATCACAATTTTGTAGAACATTTAGTAGATATTTATACTGACGAATAATATATCTTTGTTAATACTACCTTAATTGGGTTTGGCGTTCGTGGTTTCTACAAACTATATGCGACTTTATAGGTAGTTGTTTGTCACTGCTATTTAAACTTTGGAAAAATCCAATAAAATATACAGGGTGTTTCATGGCGAACTGTACATACTTCTCAGGATGATAAAGGATCCCTTGACTTGACTATTCACGAATGGGTATAGATATTTGTGTGATGGATGCGCTTAAATTACTGAGATGCGGGTGATAAACTACTTATGGCCAATATTTCTTTTGGCCAGAGCATCCTTACTATTTATCACAATTTGTTCAAATTTTATACAATTTGTGTACTTATCACAGTTGATATAATGCAGTTTTTAATATTTAAAAATTTCAGGACCGGACTTTTTTTATTCAAGTTTTTTATTTCTGTAGAGAAAATCACCCTGTATAATATTTTTTCAAATTATATGGGAAATTATAAAAATTCATACATCAGTAACAAAAGCATGTGAACAGATTTTTTGTCGCACCTTTATTGATTTTTTTACAAGCAATTGAATTTGACGAAATGGGGAAATGAAAGTAGAAAAATTATAATTTGCTTAACTAAATTATCTAAATAAGAAATAAATGTGTATAACGTTAGTATCTGTATACTTATTATCTAAAATAAATCTAATATTTAAATATTCCAGGGCCGGACTTTTTTCATTCAAGTTTTTTTATTTCTGTATTGAAAATCACCCTGTATAATATATTTCTTCAAATTATATGGAAAATTATAAAAGTCCATACATCAGTAAACGAAAGCATATGAACAGATTTTTTGTCACGCCTTTATTGATCTTTTTACAAGCGATTGAATCTGGCAAAATGGGGAAATGAAAAATAAAAAATTATAATTTGCTTAACTAAATTATCTAAATAAGAAATAAGAATGTGCATAGACTTAGTATCTATGTATTTATTATCTAAAATAAATCTTTAACACAAGTTCCTTTTAATAATTTACAATTATTTACAGCATATTTTCAAAATGAAAACCGCCAGCTTCTCTACATTTTTGTTGCCATTCTCTACTTAGTTTACTTTGTTTTTTCAAATTCGGAACTGATATTGTTTTTCCTTAATTTATTAGTATTTTTCATCATGATTCCAATGATATATTTTAGTTAAGCAAATTTTAATATTTTATATTTCAATTCCCCATTTCGCCAAATTCAATCGCTTGTAAAAAAATCAATAAAGGTGGACAAAAAATCTGTTAACATGCTTTTATTTACTGATGTATGGACTTTTATAATTTCCCATATACGTAGTTTGAAAAAAATATTACTACAGAAATAAAAAAACTTGAGTTGAAAAAGTCCTGTCCTGGAATTTTTAAATATTAAAAACGGCATTTTGTGTGAGTGATTTTATCACTCCGTATCTCAGTAATTAAGCGCAACAGACACATTTCTATACTCGTGAATAGTCAAGGGATCCTCTATCATCCTTAGAAGTATGTACAGTTCGTCATGAAACACCCTGTATAATAGAGTACAATAATAGATGACAATTTGTATCAAATATTTTGGAATCATCGATAAACGTTAAAGCAGTTGTTTTCTCTTTATCGATTGCAGTTAGAGTTGTGTAACTATGACCACATCTGAATCCTGATTGATTATACATAGAAAGAATTACTATTACTATTAATTACTTGATGTTTTCAGATTCAAATATTCACAATTTAAAAATTTTGGAGAACTAGAAAGTAAATCTATAGAGTGAAACCCATTAAAATTATTCAGCTTGATGCATTTAGGTATTGGTATTACTTTGGACGCTTTCGAATCATCCAGAAAAAACATTTTCAGAAGGCAGATATTGAAAATATATCAATGTTAATTTAATCCGTCCCTATAGCTTTAGATTATGTTTCTTCTAGCAGATACCTATAAACATTTTCAGAATCTGTTTCAAACGTAAACAATGAGTTAAAATTAATTTTTAAATTGATATTATAAAGTTGGAGTAAATCTGGAATAAAGTTGCCCAGTTGCAAGCTACAAGAAATAATTTTATTACTAACATCATCTGGCAAATTCAAAACTCATGTTTCTTATTATTATTGTTAACAAACTGTCAGTACTGTTTTTTCTAGTTATGAATGCCAACGTTTGTTTGGTTTCTCATAGATTTATAATAGTTATGATTTACTTTATTTGTCTTTTGTAATATTTATTGCTAGTTTGATATTATCACGAAACGATGTTTTTCAATTTTGATATTTTTCTTCTGATGCAATTGTATCAAATATTCTTATTAATATATTACAGAAATCTACTGTAGTATTCACTTTTGCACATTATATTTGCGTCAATTCTTTTGGTGTATACCTTTCAAAATGATGTATTAGAAGGTGCGGGTGGAATAATTTTTAACAGTGTATCCCAATAATAAGAGGTGGTGTTTCTATATAACATTTATTAAATATAAGGGCTCTATGCTAACAAAAGCCTTTCAGGAGTTTAAGACAATATAATCTGGTGCCAAAAATAAGTTACATGGCTAAGATGATACGTAGCTGTCTCCAATGATTTATGTGTTCCATTACCATGGTGAAATTTAGTTTTGTGTGTTTACAAAATTAATGTTCACATCTTTCAAGTACGTTCTGATCCTCTCAATGGTTGTAACTTTAGAAAAATGTTATGTATTTACAATGAAAATTATTAGAATTAACAACGATTAGATGTTACGACTCTCCAGCCCGGATCTCTGGCAGCAACGTGGGAATGAATGCAGAAACAATGGATTTTACACCGACTACTTTTGTTGACACGATGAATCTCTCTCTATACCATTTTTATTTGCGTATAAATTCAGTACATAAAATGAAATTTTTAGTCATATTGACAAATTTTAAATCCATTACCTGACAAATGTATTCAGTCATAATTATTTTTTGTCTTTTATTTTTCTAAATACGTAAAATAAACCTGGACACAGTCATTTCCAATATTTGGTAAACTGGTTCTCGGATTTTCCCTTTAGTCAAAGATCTGAATTTGGTAACTCAGATTGACAGTTAGGTTACTTAACGTACAGCTTAATGTCTCTTAGAATAAAATTTTGCTTGAAGATCATAAAAAGTATGCATGTATCATGTAATATTTTAAAAATGTATTTACTTCTTCTTTATCAGTTAAACAGATACTTAAATTTTGTATATCTACCAAAAAACTGGTCTTTTGACTATATCACTGAACAAATACAGTTCTCTGATGAATCTAGATGAAAAACGAAATTAAATAACTCACCTGTTGGATCCAGTGTAGCAGAATTTTAGCAACATGCGGGTCAGGCGGCGGAGGAGCGGTGGTGTTCTGTATAGCTGTCAGCAGATTATTTGCTGCCTCCCGAACCCCCGGCGGAGAACTACCGAAGCCATAATCAGGTGAATGAGCATTTAACGAACTGTTGCCTAAAAACAAAAGAATTATTTTGTAGCTCAAAGTAAAACTGAATATCAAAGTAATTGATATAAATATATTTATATATGAACTGGGATTATTCATTTCTGCATCATTTAAACGTAATTATCAGCAACTCTCTTTGAAATCAAATAAGTGATGCTACGAGCTGTTTACCTAATAATTGATTAATGAAGCATTGTAGAAATAATAATAAAGGTAAGTGGTCACAATATGTCGTTTGTTTCTATTTATATCCTTTAAATGCCTCAGTTAAATCAGTAAATGCACAGACGGTTAGTGTCTTAGTACTTAATGTTGGATTAACAATATATTTTATCATAGTGATTCAACTGACACATTTTCGAATATCTTTAATAAATTTTTATCACAAAGTAATGCAAATGTATTTTGCACAAAATAGTTTTCATTTATCGCCGTAGAAAATGCTGGTTTATTTCTTCTTTCAACATTTATTTTATTCTTTAATTAAATTATCTACATGGTTCACACTAAAGCCGAAAGGATCGAGGTGCGTTTTTATTTAAAAAAATTGACGACTATGCACGAGCTTCAGCTACATGCTTCAAATGAAATTTATCTCGACAACTTGATCAAGGTAAGATACGTTGCCATCGATAACCATACATTTTTAAATGTATTTACCCAGGAACCAAAAGTTTCACTAAACAGTGAATGTAGAATTATTGAAAAACAACAAATTTCACTCGTACACTATAAAACAAAAACTAAATTACAACTGTTTCAATATATTTTCCATTAATGGAGATGTAACTACTGTAGGTTGAGGTCTGATTTCCTATTTATAGTAGAAAACCCATATCTAAAGGTGCGTATTGACTTGAGCATTTTACTCCGAACGAACCGAACGAGCCGAGCGCGCACAGTCGAATTTGCCTAGTCAATACGTCTCACCGAACTGAATTCTGGAGAACCGAGCGCGCCAAACTTTATCGGCAGCTTGTCGGTAAATGTGATTTGCTCAAAGGGATTTAGATGTTCGCACGTGTTCAGTGGGTACGGACATTCGTCCTGTTCTAATCGTTCGTGCTATAATTTTGGTAGGTCATTTATTTATCTCCGATACTCTGACAAAATGGATAACAACAAAATAAAACTAGCGAATGTGGGAACACAGCAAACAGTACAAACACTACAAATATTGCGAGCTTTTCTCACAAAATGTTTGTTTGGCTCTTTTGTGCGCGCTCGGCTCGTTCGGTTCGTTCGGAGTAAAATGCTCAAGTCAATACGCACCTTAACATTCACAAAAACTCTACAAAATGTTACCGCAGGTATTCGAAGAGACCATATCATTCGTTTCTATTTTATTATCCGGACTTAAGTGGGAATAAGTGATTCTCGAAACCATGATTTATATCACGATTTCAATCAATCGATTTAAAAAAAAATAAATCACTATTTAAATGAAGTTACTACAAAAACAAATAATTTAAATAAATTAAACTTCTGAAATTAAAATAAAAAGGAACAGTTTATTTCAATCATAAATAAAAACAAATTGTAATACACAGCGAATTATAAACATATATTTTTAAAATAAACTATAATTAATATTTATCAATAAAAACTAATTTAGGGGATTTTTTCGGTTTCTGATCTTAGAATGAACTAGGTAAACCAAATGTTAAAAACACTTTTTCGACTAAAGCTGAAGAAGCTGTACTAAGTACATAACGTTGATTGATTATGGGGATTTCTTTGTCAATAATGGCACTTCTTTGAGATTTTCACCAGTCTAAGGGTTTTATGCTTTAAGAATGTCTTCATGAAACATTATATCGTTAAAAGGTTCAGAAGTTGCTAGCAAATTAATTATTAGTGATACTAAACCATTATTGGAATATAATCCTTTGGCGGCTTTTAAAGCAAAATTTTTTTCAGTGTCTGTTAAATTATGCTGTGTTTCGGTGGGGTCTCGAAGGAACGCCAATAAATGATACGGGGTCTAGATTTTTGCATTTGGTTTAAAGTAATTTCAGTTTCTTCAAAATGTGACTCAAGTATTATAAATTGGTCTACGACCTCTGAGAGAATGGCATCATTGCCTTGGAGTCGATCAAATCCAACAGAAATAAGTTTGAGAATTTTTAAACAATCTTTAGCAGTTCTTTTTCCATTCATGTTTCAGACTTTTTCTCTTACTACTGTCGATTTAATTTTTGTCTTTCTCGAAAATTTAAAAAAAACTCGGGCCCTGAGTCGACAAAAATCTGTAAGCAGTCGGCAAGTGAATTCAATCTTACGTCATTAGGTAATACAATTTTTTCCTCCTTCTTTGGCATATGTTGCACTGCTAAAATGATTATTTAAAGATGTACACAACATGTGCCTTAATATCTCTAATTTCCAAATCCTTATAGAGCAAAATTAAAATGTTTGCAGCACAATCGTAACATTTAGTTTTGTTTTTTTCACATAACAGTGCCGGATAATAAGAGCGATTGCTAAGATAGCTTCTTGTAAATCTTGTGGTAGTACGTTCAATTATGAGGTAAGTTGTATCTGCAATATAAAGAAATATCACATGATAGCTTATTAATTTCTAACTCCAACAGACAAAATTAAACACTAAAAAAAATAACACAGTGACATACCTCCTAGGTACAAGGTCTTTCTTACAATTTGCCAACTGTTTAAAAAATTTATTTAAAATAATATGCAAAAAACAGCAAAAAACAAATTATTGCAAAATATGAAAATCTGAGGAAATTTTATTTTTTTAAATATAACACTATATGTATTATTAATTTTTTTATTTTTACAGCGAACTCGAAGACCTAAATACAATTGTTTTCAAGATATTGACGCCTGAAAATTGATATTTTTCTTTTACAAACCTTGACCAGAAATTAATGTCAACTGATACCTGACAGATTTTGACAATATTTAGACAAGAAAGTGCAAATCCTCAATAACATAAAAAATGCTTTACTTACACGTATAAAACTGATCCTGAATTACAGGCACGGCACTTTCTGTTTCTACACTTGTTTTAGCAGTTTGAGCACATCTATCCCAGTAGGTTTCCAATCGTTTCACAAGCCTTTGTATTTCCATATTACATTTTTTGCAGGTAGCTTATTTCCAGTTTTACCGTCAAGTTTGTTGAACTTCTCGGTAAAAAGTTGCATAATAGATTTTTTTCTACCATTTTTATAAGAAAACATGTTAAAAAATAATTCACCACAAACACTAAGAACAATCACCAAATAGACCAAAATAATGACTGATAGCCGAGATGGTAGAGTACCTGCCTCTCACCCAAAAGTCCCGGGTTCGAATCCCGGTCGGGGCAATGGAAAATACTGTGAGAGGGATTTTTCCATTATACACGGATATTGGATGTGTGTCCCTTGTCTTTAAATGTGTAGCCCCCTCCCGCACAAGGCTCAGCCTTCTGGGATAAAGGGGGTCGTAATTACATGTGGTGTATTTATTTATTTTTATTTATTAATGTCGGATCGCGTCATTCGCACATTCTATAGACGAGCAAATTTTCTTGCTGCATGTGATAGAAATATTCATGTTTATTTGTTTATTTTGTGATTATAAGAAAAACAGTCAATTGAAAGCTTGGACAAGATAAAATAGGTAACAATATATTACTCGTGTGACAATTTTTGAATATCCAATTTTCTGTATGACGGGTTGAAAGATGTGGCACAGCCCACTTTACTAGTAGGCTGTGGATGTGGTCTTATCGAATGGTCATCTAGATTGGATTTTTTTCTCATGAAGGCATTTAAAATTAAACGTCATATGTAACACATCCTGCATCCGGCAATCTTTGAAGATTTTAGAGAATAACTCTGAGGATTGTCGTTAGTCAACTTCGGAATATTTTCCGTTCTCTCTTTCAAAGTCATTGGTATTACGATATGGTCAACGGAAATCGTTGACGATGGTTCTTTAATGAAAACATCCAGTTACAGCAACCCAACAAAAGTATATAGGTACCTACAGTACACACATTTTTTAGTTCTTCCCCTTCAATTCTAAGTTAAAAGAAATTCCTTTTTAACATTGCACGTCACATTGATTAGAAATTTTAGATTTGGCTGTGGGAGCTACGACGTTAATGCAATATATATGACTGTCACATAGAAATACGTCTTTGCTGATATGTCTCAGTGATATTCAAATAAAACACAAATGACATATACTCAGAGCAGATAGTTTGCGTTGAAAATTGTATAAACATATACAATATTTCTATACACATAAATACATGCATTTAAAATGCTAACATCAAATTATAGGTATATTAAACCCAGACAAATTATGTTCTGTACGAACACCATTAAACAAGTTTTTTTACGTGTATATCGATTTTCCTCATAGCGCAAGAGATAAAAGCACGAACAAAAGTAATATATCTCCTAGCTCTGGTAGTCGAAATTGTATTATTTTTGTTCGCAACAAATTTCAATATACTTGCATTTTACATCTCTTTGCATGCCAATAGGATTCGGGTTATTTACTGCATTGTCTTGTAAACATACAACAACCGCGTACGGGCAAATAGAAATAAATCAATGCTTTTCCATTATACATTTCGGAATATCATCTACCACTTGATTAAAATTTAAGCTAACACTGTGGGTACAATGTATGCATAGAAATAATAAAGTGGCTATCTGGCATGGGGGCACTATCAATATTATTTTTCCTCGTTTTCATCTTACATTCCTCAGAAGAATCAACTCAACTTTTTTTATAAGAGAAATAAATATTTGCATAAATGTAAAATGCAGCTAACGATTAAAAAAATTTGATACAAATTAAAATAGTAAAATAATTACTATTTATGTCAAATTCCAGTCCTTTCCTCTAATAGTAGGAGAGCCCTCGACCAAAATTTTGAGTTATCAGGTTATCACGACACGGGTAATTTCACGAAAAATATTTAGTTCGAGTCAAAAGAAACAAGTTTTATTTATGAACAAAAGTCCCAGGATGTTGCAGAAAGGGTAAAAATAAGTTCGTTTTAATTTCGTGTGAGTTTTTTATGTACTTTTCCGCTTCAAAAGTTTTTTTCCGGGCGAGTGTCGGCGCGTGGCGTAGTATTTTATAGGCGTCTTTGTGTCCGGAAAATCTTTTACGCTATATTTCGTAGCGATCCTTGGACTATTAACAGTGTTATTAACTTTTCAATACTCCCGTGTCGGCAATTTTTTTCAATTTTTCAAATTTCTCCAAACCTGCGTCCGGATCGAGCTTAATAACTCGCGCCTCCCTCGAGATGGATCCGGTGGTGTATTTTTTTTAAACTAGATGTAATTTAGAAAATTCTGAGGCGTAATCGTTTTTCTCGATTTTGCTCCTAAAAAAGTTATGAATTTTTGAGGCGATTTTGTCGAATTTTAGAGATTTTTCAAACATGTACCCTTCAGAAACGCGCCTCAGCTTTTCCCTTTGGAGCTAGCGGATCCGGACCCCGAACGGCGGGCAAGAAGAAGGAAAAAGAAGAACTCTTTTTTTAGGTTCATCTCCGGTATTAGTCGAGACATGAATTTTTTAAAAAGGTCGATTTTGCCGAAAAACTGTACTTTTCGCTTATTTGCTCCCCTCCCCGGGGAATTTTTTCGACCGAACTTTCAGGAGAGCTAGAACCAATCTCCCTCTCGGATCCCTGAAAGTTTCGTTGCTTAATATCCATCCGCGGCCGAGCTCGGATAATCGAATAACTATTATTATTTTTTCGATAATTTTTTTCACCCCTTTAGCAACGAGATACACATCAGTCGCAATAGAATTATTTTTTCATATTGACAACTGTTGAAAAAAAAAATAGAATCCGCATGTCGCGATGAGGTCGATAATCCTGGTCGAGGGCTCTCCTACTATAATGCCTTAAACAAATTTAAGGACATCAAACTCTTTCTTTATGATTTCAAAAAAATTTGAGTGTATAAAACATTCAGATTTGAGGTTCAAAATCGGAAAACTATTTAAGCCGCAGGAAAAGAACATTTAGGTATATTCATGCCATATCTCTGTTCTATAGGTTATCAAGAAGTACGAAAAATCTTCCTAAAAAGCATACAGACAGCATTCAGTCGCTTTATTTACATATATTAATTCTTTTGAATTATAATATACCGTTGCAAAATCAAAGCTTCAAAACTCTAAAATACACTCCTATAGACAATAAAAACCGGACAGTTGTTTTTTTTACATTTATTTCTCAATATCATTAAAATTGCACATTTATCTAAAAATGTGAACGTTTTATTAAACACTCTTTAATAAAAAAATCGTAATTTTACCAATCTAGATTATTTAAAAATCATTATTTATAAATTCATTAAAACTGATGTATATGTAGTTAGCAAAACAACTTTCGCAAATCGGTTCGGACAAAAGCTTAAAATTTGCCGCTTTTTTGCCGTTAATTAGTTGTGAAAGAATCAATTTTGCAGCTCTTTTTTTTTAAAAAAAATGGGGTGTTTTGCTAAGTAAATATTTAGTTAGCGAAACACCCATTAAAAAATTTATATTTTTTAATAATTCAGTTATCAGAATTTACCGTCTTTTTGCCGTTAATTAGTTGTGAAAGAATCAATTTTGTCGCTCTTTTTCTTTAAAAAAAACGGGGTGTTTTGCTAAGTAAATATTTAGTTAGCGAAACACCCATTAAAAAATTTATATTTTTTAATAATTCAGTGATCAGAATTTGCCGTCTTTTTGCCGTTAATTAGTTGTGAAAGAATCAATTTTGTTGCTCTTTTTCTTTAAAAAAAAACGGGGTGTTTTGCTAAGTAAATATTTAGTTAGCGAAACACCTATTAAAAAATATATATTTTTTAATAATTCAGTTATCAGAATTTACCGTCTTTTTGCCGTTAATTAGTTGTGAAAGAATCAATTTTGTCGCTCTTTTTCTTTAAAAAAAAACGGGGTGTTTTGCTAAGTAAATATTTAGTTAGCGAAACACCCATTAAAAAATATATATTTTTTAATAATTCAGTGATCAGAATTTGCCGTCTTTTTGCCGTTAATTAGTTGTGGAAGAATCAATTTTGTCGCTCTTTTTTTAAGGAAACGGGATATTTTGCCGTAAACGGCGACGCCAGCTCTCTCTTTTTGGTTGGGCGACACATGGCAGAGAAATTTGGAGGGTTGGCAACAAAAAAGATGTGTACACCGGGCAAGAACTGCAGGGGTGCGGGGAGCGGAAGCCTCCGTGAAGTGCCGCAAGCGAAAATTTTTCAAGATTATTGTGTTTTACAAGTACTTAACTCAAAATTTGTATTAAACTTATTATTAATTGAAATATTTTCAAGATTGCCTTGTTTTTTCTCACTTTCATTTTACTTGTAATAAGTTCAGTTAAAATTTTTGAAATCCGTGAAAAAATTCTGTTGCGTTTGTTAATTGTTAATACGATACGAATCGACACGGTCCGGCTCGCTAGGAAAATCAGTGCCTCGCGCGCCATTCCCAGCTAATTAATTAAGTACCTATAAATTACAAATTGCGAAAAACATACTTGAAAAAACTCATACAGGGTGGTGAATTTTTCGATGCCCACCATTGGTATCTCGGAAACTATAAGAGATAGAGGATCAGTTAAATTAGACAAAAGTTGCGCTATTTTATGCTCTACAATTTGCTGTTAAGTAATGCTGGATATCTTGATTCGTTTGCGGTTTATCCTGAAATAATTGAAAATCGTGATTTCAAAAAAATAATAATATCTTCTATACCATTTATGCGAATTTAATGAAATTTGGCAAGGTTATATTTTTGACCACTACCAATTGAATGGCGTTGATAGAAATTTTCTAAGCCTTCTAGATTTTGAGCAACGATAATCGACTTTTTTTTTCTTATGACCGCCATATTGGATTTTTACACCATTAGTTAGAGAAAATAATTCTTTATTCACCTATGTCACCAAAATGGACTGATTTTTTGAAAACATGTTGATATTCGAATTAATGTAAAAATAATTTATAAAATCCAGTATGCTTTGGAAAAATAATTGCAAGCAACATTGTAATCCAAACGCTATTATTAAACTATACACTCGTAAAAAAATACAGAAAAATGCCAGGTTATTTAAACTTCTATTAAATATTACAAACAATTAATTTATTAAAGAGTCAAGAAAACAAATAATACTATTTTTATTTTATAAATTGTTTGTAATATTTAATAGGAGTTTAAATAACCTGGCATTTTTCTGTATTTTTTTACGAGTGTATAGTTTAATAATAGCGTTTGGATTACAATGTTGCTTGCAATTATTTTTCGAAAGCATACTGGATTTAATAAATTATTTTTACATTAATTCGAATATCAACATGTTTTTCAAAAATCAGTATATTTTGGTGACATAGGTGAAAAGAGAATTATTTTCTCTAACTAATGGTGTAAAAATCCAATATGGCGGCCATAAGAAAAAAAAAAGTTGACTATCGTTGCTCAAAATCTAGAAGGTTTAGAAAATTTCTATCAACGCCTTTCAATTGGTAGTGGTCAAAAATATAACCTTGCCAAATTTCATTAAATTCGCATGAATGGTATAGAAGATATTATTATTTTTTTGAAATCACGATTTTCAATTTTTTCAGGATAAACCGCAAACGAATCAAGATATCCAGCATTTTGGTAGGAAATTGTAGAGCATAAAATAGCGCAACTTTTGTCTAATTTAACCGATCCTCTCTTATAGTTTCCGAGATACCAATGGTGGGCATCGAAAAATTCACCACCGTGTATACCTATACTGTTTTCTTACGAATAAAAATACGTCTTAAAATTTTGATCACGTTTTGAAGATTTGGTACCACTGTGCGTCGTATAGAAATCAAGACACTTCTCCCCGAAATTCTAGCACATAATGTACAAATATTTCATAACATCTACATAGACTGCTATAAAATATAGATATGGCACGTAAATACAGGGTGTTAATTAAGTATGTACAATAAATTTAACAGACGATTGTTTGAGTGATTTTAAGACAGAAAGTTCATATAAACATGGGTCCGAAAATGCTTCGTTTTCAAGGTGTTAAACTTATTTTAAAAAATTGCTTTTTCGTAAATATCTTAAATATCCTTTACCCAATTTTGTTGTAATTTGGCAGTGTTATGTGTAGTGTTAAGGAGTTAATTTAGCCCTTAAATTTATTAAGTCCAGTGGTGTCCCGAGCGGCACCTTAACGAATATTTTTGACATAAAAAATGTACGCCACAGATTTTTTTTGTAATTTTTATTATTATTTTTTTTGGATTAAGCAACTAAAAATACAACTTTTGTGTCTCTTGAATTTTTTTCGTATCTTGATAAGTTTTTGAGAAAAAAAATCCACTCCAGGGATATGCAATTAAGTGGATTTTTTTTCTCAAAAAGACACAAAATTTGTATTTTTAGAATCTCAATACAAAATAAATAAATAAATAAATAAAAATTTCAAAAAAATCTGTGGCGTATATTTTTTTTATAAATGACTATTTAGGCTTTATACAAGCATAATAACAAAAAACATATCCAATTTGATATACTCACATTTCACATTGATGTTTCATCTCTAAACATACAATAAGGTATGCGCATGATTTTTGAATTAAATGTAATTTTGTAAATTAACTTACTAAATGGCTATCGCAATAATAAAAAACGGTTAAAATGTAACCCATTATCCAAAAAAAATTAACAAAAATTGGTTATTCCAAAAATGACTGTGACTTCATGCAAATGGCTGCTGTGGTGTTGTGACGTCAGAAACTCGCATTTCCATATAATGTTTGTTAAAATAGCGTTTAATAGAGCATTTTACAATGGAAAACAAGGATATTATTGATTTTAAGCATCCAAGGTACTGTTAAATACCGCAGTGCCAGTCGTCCATAAAAAAAACACCAGAAAAAAGATTTGTCTCATTACCAATATACGATCAAGCTCTAAATTAAAGAAAAAACGAAAATTATGGTTACGTACCATGAGGAGTGAAACTGATATATCAGAAATCACTAAAGGGGTTGTATGTGAGGATCATTTCAACGTAAGTGCGATTTTGTACCTTTTTAAAATCGTACATTTTAGGTTAGGTAGGGGAGACCCACTCTAATCCTGCTTTTTCGTCCTTAAATGGATGATTTAGATTATTCCGATCAGCCAAAGCAAAAGCAAGTTCTCGGAATTCATTCATTGAAAGATTAGTTCGGCCTCTTGCTCATCCGAAAAAAGACAGCGATATTCATCCAAAATTTTTTCAATCGATATTCTGGATTATTTCTTTTTTTATTAACTTAACGCTCTAACGTTGTTTGGGGAACGTTAAATTGACCAGCAGCTCTTTTGTATCCCATCGAGCCATTTACAACTTCTTGTACTGCTTGGTGCATCTGTTCTTCGGTCCATTATTGCCTGTTTGATTTTATTTTGTAACACTACCACTTTAATTTAACAAAAAATAAGCAAGCAATTAGAGCAAGGAAAAATTAACAATAGGGAAATATGTTGGTGGGGCAAAGTGGGGTACCCCGTTTTGCCCTACACCATTGTGCCCCACATGTAACTAATGAGGTTATGTAGCTATAAATGCAGAATTACTAGGCAAAATTTAATATTACACACATAATTAAAAGTCCATAAGAACATTATAACATAGCATAAACAGCTGCTAATTAAATATATAACTCATTTTTATTTATTTGCGGTAAATTACAACTTGAAATTTGTAACACGAGTATAACTTTTCATACACCGGTGAATTAGGCAACATGGTGCGTACAATGGCTGTCATCTCTTACATGGTAGTAGAAGGCAACATAAATAATATAGTTTGGCGAAATTCAGATAGATCTCACTACTTGTATCGGAAATAAATGGAGTACCCAGTTTTACCTCACCACGGGTGTTTTGCCTCACCTTCCCCTACACACTTTTTCCCAGCGATTAACCCCTCGGTATAATGGGTAAAAAAATCCTTGAAACAATCTGTGCCATTAATTGGATTCTTTATTTCTAAGTCTTTTAGCAATTCTTTTTTAATTATTTCAATAACTGGAAAGAAATTAGTTATACAACTAAATTACTGTCACCAGTCTTATTCCTGCCGAAAAATGTTTGCCGGGGTAGGGGTCGTTCAATGGACTAAAATTGCAAGCCTCGTTGCAAGCAAATGTTAATATCCATTAACTTAACCCTGCCATTTTGAAAATATTAAAAAATTAAAGTTGCGCTGAATTGTGCTGGTGTTGCGGAACCTATCTTTTCTTATCATTAACTTAACCCTACCTTTTGCAAATTTTTCATCAACATTTCTTTTTTATTTTCTGACGGCCACATTTTTATCAAAAAAACTAAATGGCTACTACTATTCCTTTACGGCAAAAAAAACGGCAAATTCAGACCATTGAATATTAAAAAAATAAATTTTTTTAATGGGTGTTTCGCTAACTAAATATTTAGACTTAGCAAAACACCCCGTTTTTTAAAAAAAAGAAAGAGCGACAAAATTGATACTTTCACAACTAATTAACGGCAAAAAGACGGCAAATTCAGATCACTGAATTATTAAAAAATATATATTTTTTAATGGGTGTTTCGCTAACTAAATATTTACTTAGCAAAACACCCCGTTTTTTTTTAAAGAAAAAGAGCGACAAAATTTATTCTTTCACAACTAATTAACGGCAAAAAGACGGCAAATTTTGATCACTGAATTATTAAAAAATATATATTTTTTAATGGGTGTTTCGCTAACCAAATATTTACTTAGCAAAACACCCCATTTTTTTTAAAAAAAAAAGAGCGACAAAATTGATTCTTTCACAACTAATTAACGGCAAAAATGCGGCAAATTTTAAGCTTTTGTCCGATCCGATTCGCGAAAGTTGTTTTGCTAACTACATATACATTTAAAACTGTGCGTTTTCTTCTTTTTTTATTTTTGCTTAAGGAGGCTCTGCAAATTATTCTTTGGCGATCGTGGCAGTTGTTTTTATTGTTTCTGTCATTGTTGTGATTTTCTGTGTAAGTATTTCAAGTTGTTTCCAAACTTTTATGTTTATTTCTGTAATTTCTTGTTGTTTTCGTATACCTCTCATTATTGTTTTTTTTTTTTAATTAACAATAAAGTTACATTATATACATACTCAAATATGCATAGGTATCAACATTTACTTAGTAAGTTGAAAAACTTGTAAAAAAAACCCAAAATTTTAAAGTGTCTGGTATTTTTCTGTCCAGGAGTGGAATATTATCTCTTCCGCACCTTTTTTTTTTATTATTGTATTTTAAAAATAATAATTGTGCTACGGCGTGCACATTCAATAACAATAACCAAGATAGAAATGTTGGTTTTCACTATGTTTTATAATTGACGACAAAATGTATGGTTCTGTGATAAATAAAAAGCATGAACCTCAGCGACCGATTAGAAATGAAGCAGTCGAAGTGGCACTTCTGGGTCATTTGCAGATGGATAATACCCAATCGAGGCGCTGTGCTAATGGCTATTTGTCAAAACCAATGAAAGGCCAACTATATAAAATACCCAATCGATAAGGAAAGTAGCAGTGTGGGGGTGCTCCATCCTGTTGATGGACTGTTGTAGCAGTGTGGGCCACACTGCTACAACAGTCCATCAATTTGGATAATCTGTTTCCTGAGCGATAGATTGGAAGAAGAGGTCTTGATCACCCAATTTAACTCATTTGGATTTATTTCTTTATGTCTATAAATCGTAGGTATTTGCAACAAAATTCGCATCTCTGGAAGAGTTATGTGAAAGAATTGTTCGAGAATGACTCCAGATGTGTTCAGAAATGTTCGTATGAATTTCAAAACAGATTCTACTACTGTATGTATTACTTAACCCCTTGCCACTTAAATTTTTTGAGGGAGTGGTTGTATGGTTATACAAGTATTACATTAAAGTATGTTGAGACACTCTGTATATTACATTTATGTGCGTGTTAATATTGCAACAGCCGATATGGCACATTTCTATTTTGCATGTATTGATGCTTGATCTCATCTTCGTAAAAGTGAATGGATAGATTTTTTTCGAAAATTACAGGAAGCATTTTAAATTGTTCCTCGAGTTGTTCCTTTTTCTACCAAGCCCACCACGAGACTGGACAACTATGGACTCTATCTTTTTAGGTTTAGGTTAGATGGAGCACAGGAAGTAAATGCATAATAACTCTTGCGCATGACTGCAGATCCTGCAGTCATGCGCAAGAGTTATTATACGTCTACGGTAGACCAAAGTATTGGTAACATCATTTTGGTCTGGTATGGTCACAATAAATTCCTCAGTCTCCGATTTTCAGCAAACCTTAAAAACGGCTTTGTCGACAAACCCAGATTCCTCTGTTCTAGACAATTTGGCAAATGCTCAGTAACTAAGTATGCTGCCAGCCTCCTCACCTAACGAGAATTGCCTGTTAGCCATATACCTTATTATTCCTTGGATGTTCGCTAGTTATTATTATTATTATTATTAATTTACAATATTGGTCATACATCGGCTGCTTCAAAATGATGTACCTATCACTTTATTTCTGTTGCTGAATATGTGGATTATAACTGGATTGCAAATATGTCACAAAGCATGCAAATTGGTGCTTGATTTGTACGTGATATATGAATCATTCATCATTCAAATATTAGATGAAAATTCAGCACACATGTTCATGATTTCATACCATATTCCGTTTTTGTTGAATAAATGGAATATACTGGGAATACTAGAGACGTCAGCTTGTATGAGACCGTAAAAAAGGGCGCAAGGCGAAAGTCTGAATGTCGGTCTTTAAACTTACGATCGCAGTGGAAATGATCCTCCAAGAGACCTGGAACATTACATACCGAAAGGAAATACGATACTGCACACTGTGCACACGCATTGTAAATAAAAACAGTGATTAAAAAACATGCAAAGCTTAATCTTTACAACTCTATCACGACTCAAAATAATCATCATTTAATAATGAATATGAATATAATATTATTCCGTTGGACGGGTTTCAAAGCAGGACTATTTTTGGGTATATGTATTTTCAACAAAAACCCAATGACCCAATTTAGGCTTTATACAAGCATAATAACAAAAAACATATCCAATTTGATTTACTCACATTGATGTTTCATCTCTAAACATACAATTATTAAGTTTATTGGATCTTGTTTAATGCATGATAAAAATTGGATTAAAAATTACAAAATTCAAAACGTCTAAAAATAAATGATGGAAAAATTTTTTTTTTTAACTCGCCACAAAATTCATTCATTATGGTCACCAACCAAAAACGATGTCCCCATATGCATATCAAGCAAAGAAAGAAAATTGAAAAAAACCCAATGTTACAAAATTAAACAAAACTTTTAACAAGTCAAATGATACATCACTGTCGAATGCTCCAATTATATTCAGAGTAACGTATAATGTTAATTCAATAATTGTTACTTTAGTATGAGGTGATATAATATCGCTTCCAAACTTGAAATATACATTTTCGATTTTTTTAACCAGTTTTCTATACATCATGACAGAGTGAAACACACTGAGCAATTCTAGTAAAAAATTATCCCGACTGTTTTCCAATATATAGTACATTGTGTACCTAGTAGGAAAAGCCTTACATTCCTGGACGACTGTGAAGATTGCTTGTCGAGGCGCAGCCGAGACAAGCAACACGGAGTCCGGGAATGTGCTTTTCCTACGAGATACACATACTATTTTTTCTGAAATTGCAATTACTATTATTATAATTAAGAAATTTCTATTAATACATAACATTTTTCCATTGCAATCTAATTGCTTAGGAAATCATTTCCTTTGCAATCATGTTTATTTATTGATGTGAGTGCTTATTTCGTTTCAATACGTGCTACAAATTAAAATGGACAATGATGAGTTTCATGATGACATACAGGTGTCTGGGACACCACCAGAGAGTAACAGCTGCAAATAATGTGACTTTAAATTATCATGGATTATTGCCATGAAAAAGACATGAGGCATTTACGATAATTGGAGCGGGTAATGAATCCTGGTACATTGCGGTAATCAGCTGTTTTAAGTCAATACATCTACCGAGCTAAGAATTACCGAACGCAAAATTTCAAATGTAACCTAAAGCATCACTTGACTAATTAATAAATAATTAAAAATTGAATTACTTTTCTATTTTATGCTTATTCATAAGTTCATACTGCTCGCCATGTCAAAATGGAAAGTAAAAAAACCTTTATATGTATGCATATTTAGGTATACCTACTTATTTACTTAATTCATTATACATATACATAAATGTTTCCGTCCTCATCTTAAATTACTTCATTATTTTCGACAGTGATGGGTTTATCATATCTCAAATACTCACAAAATGTCAAAAATTAAGTTTTTTAAATCATATTTTAAGGTTGTACCGTATTTACCAACCGATGTAGTCGATCCATAAATTTTGGATCGGGTAGATGTAGCGAATACATTCGATACATTTACCGAACGCGGTTCGGTAGATATGTTCTTATTATCGAACGCTCTGATACATTGCGGTATGTAGCGCTCCAATTATCGTAAATGCCCATGACCTCCCAATCTGAAAATGTCATGATTTCTAATTTATCTTCAGTTGAAGGCATCAATACGTTATAGTCAAATTACTCACATGCTGAGATCAACACTTGGTGCATAGGAAGACATTGATATATCAAAATATTCGAAATTATGCGTTTTCCTGAAACGTCAAGGTGACAGCTATAAACCAAAGAAGCCGAAAGTTCTGTCAAATGAACAACTTGAAATATTTATTACTCAAGCACCAGATCATATGTACTATCGCGGCCGAAAAAAAGTAATCGACTGATTTTCCCGTTGTAACTATGGTTCTATTCAGTGTCGCATCAATCTCAATATTTTTTTTATTAGTGTCAAAGTCATTGTCATATTAAGCAAAAATAAATTTTTTATTACTTAATCATGCCTTATCATGTTTTGAGTGAAGAAGAAAAAGGCTACATCGCCAAACTTGGGGAAGGGTGGTCTCAACAACGCACAGCAAGTGAAATTAATTGCAGCAAAAGCACACGATTCAAAATCTAAACAAAAAGTGGATAGAAACTCATGATCTGAGCAGGGCAGTGGGTTCTATGGGTGGCCAAGAAAGAGTACTCTAGAAAACGACAATACCCTGGTATTAACTATATGAATTTAAACCCAGTTTCTAATTCTATTGAAGCCAAAGGGCAAACCATCTTCCCAGCATCTGTTAGGACAGCAAGAAAACGCGCGGTTGCGAGAGCAAAGTCTCTATTTAACTGTGCCAGTGCTAAAAAGCCCCGACTAACTATAAAGAGGCAAGAATGCAGTTTGCAAATACTTTTATTAATGAAAACGATAGTTATTGGGAGTGAGTGGTCTTTTCCGACGAAAAGATATTTCAGTTCCTGTTACAATTGTCAACAGCGAGTTTACCGCCCCAGGGGTCATAAGTTTGATGAAGAATTTGCACAAAACAGATAATAGTGGAAGGTATTCTGTCTTTTTGTTTAGTTTTTGAATTGTGCCATTCCTGCAATTAATTTCACTTGCTATGCGTTGTCAAGACCACCCTTCTCCAAGTTTGGCGATGTTGTAGCCTTTTTCTGCTTCTCTCAAATCCATACTAATTAATTGTTTTCTTGTAATTAAAAAATATTAACAACTTTATTTCTTATTAGTTTTTTTTTAATAAATACGACCCCACCAATGATTTCTTGTCAAAATAATTTAAATGACATAACTGATGTAAAAACTCCAATTTACAAAGGAAAATTTTTCGAAAAAACATACTACTTGATAAAAAATCGATTATTTTTTTTCGGCCGCGATAGTACATAATGATAATGAATAAGGTACACGTTTAAAATGTGAGAATTTTAAAATTATCTAGATATTTATGTAGTTTTTACTTTTTAGGATGCCTTAATATTTGGTGTGGCCGGTGCATGTCGCCGTGATGAACTGTGTCAATAATTAAATTTGTCTGCGTATATTTATTTACTGTCTAAAATGTAGATAAAAAACGTGTCCGGGAAACTTACTTTCCCGGCCTATTCGCTATGTGCAAGGGTTCTAGTAGCGCCGCTCGTGGTCAAATTTTTAATATTTGTACCCCTAAACTGTCAATGTCAGTACATGATTGTCAATGTCACGACATGACAGAATAACATAAAATAATGACGAATATAATTTTGTGTACCAAATTTAAACAAATTACGTGTTCCAATAAATTTACCAAAGGTGAGAGATGTATTAGAAAAAAGAAAGAAATTGACATTTTGTCATGTGAAACATGTAGAAGAATATGTTGATATCAGCTGCAATAATAAAACTACAGCAAAGTGCGTTCAACAAAGGGCTGCAACAGATACGCTTTATAAACTTAATTTAGAGGTAAATACATTCTTTTACTTGACTCTTTTCAAAGCTTTGATCCACTTCGCGCATTATTTAAGGTTGTGTTTCCGCACAGGAAATCTGTAATATTCTATAAAACTTTATTTTATGGAAAATGTCACTAACACGACAGCCTAGAACACAACATTTATTTGCAGGTCGCTTAATTTTTCCTATGCATGTTTCGTTTATAACCGAAAAACACTATTAAATTACGACTCTTCTCGTTCAAACAACAATTATTATTATTTGACACTTTTGACAGCACAAAACATATGATCTTGACAAATGGGAAATGGGAAAATTGGGGGTTCAAAATTTACAATTATGGCCACCGCAAACGCTCGCGTCGGATTTAGTAATAGCTCCGCCCCCTTGCACATAGTCAATAGGCCGGGAAAGTACTTTCCCGAACTCGTTTTTGATGGTTGCTTAGCAATGGACTAAAATACTAGAATACGCTATTTTGGGGTCTGAAATTGCGCCGAGAAAGTAGACATTCCTGAGCGATTTCAGAAAGAGTATGTTTTATTATTTTAAGCAGCAGGGAAAAATGGAGTGGGAAATATAAAGTTAAAAAAAATAAATATCTTAAGTCAAGTAACCCATAATAACCATATAATGAGTTGTGATAACTATAAAAAACGTATTAGGGGTCAAACTCTGAACTCGAGTTGAAGAACTTCATGTTGCAAGATATTTATGTATAAGCTCGAGATTCGAGCAAAAACCATTATCATACAATATATCACAACCAACAGTTGCAGGCAGGTTGTCTGAAATTGGCTAGTTATTAATATCTCCCATTTATCATGATTAATACTAATTTCTAGTTATAGATATTACAGTTGAATTGTATAAGGACCTTACAACTGCATCGACCAAATTTTGTACAACCTGGATAACTTTAATATCTACCTCGCAGACTGAGTGACAATAAAATAATGCACTTACATTGCATGCAAATAACTACATTTATTATCTTTTATACTAAAATTACAAAATCAATCAAAACGATCATTATTACTCAAGAGATGGGGAAATATTAAGAAATAAAGCGGAATTCAAAATTATCGCATTTGAACGAAATTCTCCAAAGTTTCCAAAGCCAATAAGCACAATTATACACGTGATGAGCCCATTATGTGCAATAATGCTTTTAAACAATAATCCAACTTAACAACAATCAACAAAATATTTAACAAATTTAGAGAAACACGTTTTTGCTTATTTTGTTTGACTTAAAGCATAAGTTTTTCTGAGGGGGAAAATCCTAGAGATTTGCACGTTTTGCGGGAAGCCGCCGAGGGGTATACGCTTGTAAAAATTGCAAAATAATTTACTACTCATATACTACCATATTTTAAAATGAATATTTGTAACGAGTGATATAATCCTACACATGGTGGTGAATTTTTCGAAGCCCACTGTTGGTATCTCGGAAAAAAAGATTGGTTAAATAAAACAAAAGCTATCTTATGTTCAACAATTTCTTGCCAAGAAATGGCTTGATTCATTTCTGATATTCTGAAAAAAACTCAAAAAGGTGATTTTTTTAAAAACTTCCATACCAATAATGCCAAGTAAATGAAATTTGGCATTTATATATTTTAGGCTATACATTTTGATAACGCTCCAATTTAGGCGTATTTATTCAATAAAATTCGTGTTCTCGAATTTTCTTATTCTATACCACTGTAACGCGCACACCCCGTATATCAAAAAAAAAATAAAACTACTTTACTTATCTTGTGAATACCTATGATACAGACTTGATATCGAGGGTGCGGTACTTTAAAAGAGGTAGCAAGTCGCTGCCACCAGATCGGGAATTATTTTATTTTCCCCCCGATCAAAGAAACACATGAAAACACCTATAAAGCAAAATCAGCTGATAGGCCACTGGTAAAAGAAGACCCTCCAAAGGCTAGCGTCCGGCCACGGCTTATATGCGTGGTCTTTTGGCAGAGGTGAATAGTGGTGGGAATAAAAGACTATCAATTAAGAAAAATAAAAGCGAATATATTACTCAAAATTATAAAATCAAAACAAGGCAAAACAAAAAAAAAATGAATGGTAAAATTTTAGACTCATTGGTACTTTATCCACAAGTACAAAATATTTTCCAAAATAAGCAAAACAAGTTATTAAGTATTACATACAAAATTACAGTAATTTAATTACTACATAATAAAACAAATTATTACGCTCAAAACTATAGTAATTCACTTCCAAAACAAACCAGATGTTACGAACAGAATTACAGTACTTAATTTAATTACTACAAAATAGTGCGGGCTATCACCCACCGATAATACGCGCTTTAGGACCTCTAAAATTATTAGCAAAGAAATCTTACGTGCCCTATCTGGGCACTCTATATAAATATATTATATGTAAGCCACCATTTCACGTTTAGTGCCAATATCAATTAGGTATTTTCTAAAACCAGAGACCCTATTTCAGGTTCACTCACAAAACGAAACGTATATGGGGTTAGTAAACTCAAAATGACTTACCTACAAGCCTCTAAATATACAACAACCCTAATTACCTTCACTAAAATTATACGTCGAACTCTATCAATTTTAAACCCGCCCTCCGACGCGCGGTCTCTGTATCACTTTCGCACTCCGCGGCGCTTAACTAGCCCCTAGGTAGTTCACAAATTACCGCGACGACGTCCCTGACGTTGGCCGGTCAAAACTCTAGCTCCGTCTCTGTATCGTGACGTCCCGACGCTGCGATCAATTCTTCCGTCGAACTCTCTGACTCCGCGGCTCGGACGGACTGTGTCTGTCCCTCAGCATTAGTGGTTCGTCTCCAGTACCCCCTGGTGAACCGATTCGTATGGTCCTCTCCCATCGAAATTTTCAACTCCCCGTGATAAGATAAATTTATCTAAACATGATTTTCCGTTGCCGCAGCCATAACAAAAACTCAACCAATTACTTCTTATATATCCCGTGGCACAAATTAAAATTAATTTTTACATTATTAATAGCTATTTCTCTTCTTTTATAAAACTTATACCCCCGATTTGCTACACCACTGCTTGAACGACATTGATTCAATGAGCCGTCTCCAATATGGTTTGAGCAAATTCACCTTTTCCTTTGCACTAATAATATGGGTGATATTGGAATCTATCAAATCGAGTTAGCTTCTTCGCATTTTCAAGACACACTCAAGAGAGAGCAAAATTTCGATGTCCGAATGTTAGACGTATACAGGGAGGACCAAATATGCTTTAGTAAAATGTTGCTGTGGAAAAAGATACAGGGTGTCAAAGTTGAAATTATTCTTTCGTTTTTTGCAATAGATAACCGAGTAGATAACTCAACAACCTGTTGGCCGATCTTCACCAAATTTGGAAGAGGAACATTTTTTAATCTAAGAAACAATAATTTATGTATCACATACGTTAGACCATAGAGGGCAACAAATTTGGTGAAGATTGGTCAAGGGATTGTTGAGTTATTGCAAAAAATACGAAAACATAATTTCAACTTTGACACTATCTTTTTCCACAGCAACATTTTACTACAGCGTATTTGGTTATATCCTCATATTTTGGTCCAAAGAATCTACCCTTGGATTATGGCCCATTATTAATGGTCCACCCATATTGATACTGTCTTTAACAGAGTATACTCAAGATACGATAATTTTTTTATACTGATGATGAATTTTAATATTGATTATTATTGCACGTGTAACAGGTGCGCAAAATACCCTTCAACTAACATTACTTGACTGACTCAGTGTTAGATACAGCCGAGGGTGCAGCAAGTAAATGAATTGATACACGCACAGAACCTCATACACACAAAATAAGTAATAAAGCACACAAACAAATGAGAGCAAATTGTCATTAAGCCTTGGGGTACGTCAGAGTGCCAGAGTTCTTGTAAGATCGACATTTTTTCATTATCAATTTGGTATTAGCCACTCAAAAAACCATTAGTTTTTCACTCGAATCCGATAATATGTTTTATCAGCATTGAACTACAAAATAACCCGATTTAGATCCAATCAACAAGAAACCATTAGTGTCATATCACGGAAATATGAGAAGTCAAAGTCGCTTCAAATTATAACAACATAAGCCAAGTGACTTTTTTCTTAAAAGAGTTAGATTTTCACTTTAAAATCTAACGCAAATACTAATAATAGTAATAGTAATATTATTGTGCAACTTTTCCTTGTATAAAAGTCATTAAATTAATGAACCAGTATAGTAAATACCAACAACTAATAGGGTATTAACATTGTTAGTTCAGATTCCAATTATGATCAATTTAATCTGCACTTCAATTAATTATTTTATAACATAGGCATTAAAAAATATGTACTCTAAAATCAATACGATTCATTGACAATTTTCCGAGCAATTTTCTATCTAATTCTCCTAATTAGGAAAAAGTCTACTGGAAGTACTTATCGAAGTTACGGCCAGGTAGCGTAACATTTGTGGATTAATTTATCCTAAATTTCTGAAAAATGCTTTGGATTTAAAAAAAGCGGAATGGGTCACGAAATGTTTATAAAAATTTGTTTTAAAAATGTACTATTAATTTCAGCCCGATCTCTGTATAAACATGCAAATGTATGCAAATATTTTCGTTTTAACTAAACAGGCCATTCATTAATTAGTTTAAAAGCCTATCGTTACTAAATGCCACCAGAAATGGAATGGAGGGATAAAACTACTTAACGAAGGATAAAGATATATGTGCTTAAGATGAAATCTTTTTAATTAAGGGTTGCCTTTGAACTGTCTCTTTTACTAACATTTACTTTCCCAGAGGATTTAAGTTTCTTTAAGATGAACTAAGCAGGAAGAAAACTGAAACGTTTAATAACGTGACAGTGTCGATGGACATATCTATTATGACCATTAATATAAAGGGTACATTGTCAAAACTATATACCTTCACAAATTTTACAAAAACATTAATAAAACAAATTATAATTGCAGTCATTTAAAATATAACTAAATAGATTTATATTTAATTGACAACAATCTTATCAATTCGGGGAAAGTTCGGAACAAAAATAATATTATTTCCCTGTGGGATCTTACTCACTTGGATATGCATGTTCAGCAGTGCTTAAATCACACATAATTATTATAAATATAAATTTTTCCAGAAATGCAGCATAAAAATATTAATATTAAGAACTGAGTGTCCCAAAATTTTAGAAAATTTATTTGTAAGGAATATTGACCAAAAATTTGCACGTATAAGAATACACACAACCGAAATGGTTTCAATAATTCTTAGTTGTAGCAGGTGGTTAAGTCACAGGAGTTGGTTGTATTCTGTATTGTGTACTGATTTTTTTAACACTTTGTATATTTGTGGTCCGACTCCATTTATTTTAATGGATTCTGAATCTATGAAAATACTTTTTTCTTTTAAAAAATAGGAGGCTCTATGACTATTATTTGCCATACAACAGTGCAACTGGAATGATATTTCTATTCATTGTACACTGATCTAGTATTATTTAATTTTTTTTAAGCGATGCACACACAAAACACCTATTTTTTATTTATAGAAACTTACTTCGTATATTGTTTCCATCGTGCTGGTCTTTCAATTGGCCGGAATGGCACATATTCAGCCACCACCAGCGACTCATAGAGATCTCCTTCACATGCCTGGTTTCATCAGACACACAAGATGACAGAAAATGCCTGTCCCAGGAGCCCCAATAGCCATCTTTGCCTTGCACCGAGTTACTCCGGCGGATTCATCACTCACCCACGACACTTTAAGAACGAACTTAATCCTTGTGGCAAATGGGTCGATTTAAGCGATGGCGAATTTTAGATTACTTTGGGAACAAATGTAATTAGGAATACTCTCCAAGGGATAGATTCTACGTGTATAGCTATTGTTTTATTTTTCAAGGAGCTTTACATAAACATAATTAATATTCTTGGCTTTCAAATTGCTATTCCATTTACATTTAGCGGAAATTGTACAGTGTGCAAAATAAGCTAGAAAATTAATAATTAGTATACTTCAGTTATCTATGAAACACAGTTTATATGTATATTTGAATTAATCACGTCCGCATATCACGTACGGTCGATTTATTGATGGTATCATCAAACCAAACACTGCACTGATACTTACACCTCAAGAAGAAGTCAGACCAACTCGATCAATTCACTTATCTAAAATTGTAATGAAGTTCAAATAATCTCGTTGACTTCAATTCATCTAAACCAGAGTTAAGTCGTTAGATAAGTTAGTCTTACGACAATAAGGACGTGACTCGATGAATATTCATCAAATCCCTCAGATAAATCAACCGGTGTGAACTTGGCAGGCTAAAACTAGCAGGCGATTTGACGGAAATACCCGAACTCCCATAGACGTGCAAGTAAGTGAGAAACGGGCAATAAAATATGTGTAAAGTTTCATATTGACCTTCAACTTGATCAAGTTTTCAAAAAAAAAACCTCCCCTATTATCTTATATTCTAATATCTTAATTAATTAATATCTTAAAATCGAATGTGGCAGAAGAAAACGGCGGCTCAAAACGAAACTATGTGGCAAAATGTGTGTTATAGTGGTGAAACTTATGCCAAAAGCACAATGACTTGCAGGCCATCCAAGGGGTTAAAAACCTACCTTATTATCTTAAAAAAATCGAAAGCGGGAGAAGAAAACGGCGGCTCAAAATGAAACTTTGTGGCAAAATGTGCCTTATAGTGGTGAAACTTATGCCAAAAGCACAATGACTTGCAGGCCATCCAAGGGGTTGAAAACCTCCCTTATTATCTTAAAAAAATCGAAAGCGGGAGAAGGAAACGGCGGCTCAAAACGAAACTTTGTGGAAAAATGTGTCTTATAGTGGTGAAACTTATGCCAAAAGCACAATGACTTGCAGGCCGTCCAAGGGGTTAAAAACCTCCCTTATTATCTTAAAAAAATCGAAAGCGGGAGAAGGAAACGGCGGCTCAAAACGAAACTTTGTGGAAAAATGTGTCTTATAGTGGTGAAACTTATGCCAAAAGCTCAATGACTTGCAGGCCGTCCAAGGGGTTAAAAACCTCCCTTATTATCTTAAAAAAATCGAAAGCGGGAGAAGAAAACGGCGGCTCAAAACGAAACTTTGTGGAAAAATGTGTCTTATAGTGGTGAAACTTATGCCAAAAGCACAATGACTTGCAGGCCGTCCAAGGGGTTGAAAACCTCCCTTATTATCTTAAAAAAAATCGAAAGCGGGAGAAGGAAACGGCGGCTCAAAACGAAACTTTGTGGAAAAATGTGTCTTATAGTGGTGAAACTTATGCCAAAAGCACAATGACTTGCAGGCCGTCCAAGGGGTTGAAAACCTCCCTTATTATCTTAAAAAAATCGAAAGCGGGAGAAGAAAACGGCGGCTCAAAATGAAACTTTGTGGCAAAATGTGTCTTATAGTGGTGAAACTTATACCAAAAGCACAATGACTTGCAGGCCGTCCAAGGGGTTGAAAACCTCCCTTATTATCTTAAAAAAATCGAAAGCGGGAGAAGGAAACGGCGGCTCAAAACGAAACTTTGTGGAAAAATGTGTCTTATAGTGGTGAAACTTATGCCAAAAGCGCAATGACTTGCAGGCCGTCCAAGGGGTTAAAAACCTCCCTTATTATCTTAAAAAAATCGAAAGCGGGAGAAGAAAACGGCGGCTCAAAATGAAACTTTGTGGCAAAATGTGTCTTATAGTGGTGAAACTTATGCCAAAAGCACAATGACTTGCAGGCCGTCCAAGGGGTTGAAAACCTCCCTTATTATCTTAAAAAAATCGAAAGCGGGAGAAGGAAACGGCGGCTCAAAACGAAACTTTGTGGAAAAATGTGTCTTATAGTGGTGAAACTTATGCCAAAAGCACAATGACTTGCAGGCCGTCCAAGGGGTTGAAAACCTCCCTTATTATCTTAAAAAAATCGAAAGCGGGAGAAGGAAACGGCGGCTCAAAACGAAACTTTGTGGAAAAATGTGTCTTATAGTGGTGAAACTTATGCCAAAAGCACAATGACTTGCAGGCCGTCCAAGGGGTTGAAAACCTCCCTTATTATCTTAAAAAAATCGAAAGCGGGAGAAGGAAACGGCGGCTCAAAACGAAACTTTGTGGAAAAATGTGTCTTATAGTGGTGAAACTTATGCCAAAAGCACAATGACTTGCAGGCCGTCCAAGGGGTTGAAAACCTCCCTTATTATCTTAAAAAAATCGAAAGCGGGAGAAGGAAACGGCGGCTCAAAACGAAACTTTGTGGAAAAATGTGTCTTATAGTGGTGAAACTTATGCCAAAAGCGCAATGACTTGCAGGCCGTCCAAGGGGTTGAAAACCTCCCTTATTATCTTAAAAAAATCGAAAGCGGGAGAAGAAAACGGCGGCTCAAAATGAAACTTTGTGGCAAAATGTGTCTTATAGTGGTGAAACTTATACCAAAAGCACAATGACTTGCAGGCCGTCCAAGGGGTTGAAAACCTCCCTTATTATCTTAAAAAAATCGAAAGCGGGAGAAGGAAACGGCGGCTCAAAACGAAACTTTGTGGAAAAATGTGTCTTATAGTGGTGAAACTTATGCCAAAAGCGCAATGACTTGCAGGCCGTCCAAGGGGTTAAAAACCTCCCTTATTATCTTAAAAAAATCGAAAGCGGGAGAAGAAAACGGCGGCTCAAAATGAAACTTTGTGGCAAAATGTGTCTTATAGTGGTGAAACTTATGCCAAAAGCACAATGACTTGCAGGCCGTCCAAGGGGTTGAAAACCTCCCTTATTATCTTAAAAAAATCGAAAGCGGGAGAAGGAAACGGCGGCTCAAAACGAAACTTTGTGGAAAAATGTGTCTTATAGTGGTGAAACTTATGCCAAAAGCACAATGACTTGCAGGCCGTCCAAGGGGTTGAAAACCTCCCTTATTATCTTAAAAAAATCGAAAGCGGGAGAAGAAAACGGCGGCTCAAAATGAAACTTTGTGGCAAAATGTGTCTTATAGTGGTGAAACTTATGCCAAAAGCACAATGACTTGCAGGCCGTCCAAGGGGTTGAAAACCTCCCTTATTATCTTAAAAAAATCGAAAGCGGGAGAAGGAAACGGCGGCTCAAAACGAAACTTTGTGGAAAAATGTGTCTTATAGTGGTGAAACTTAAGCCAAAAGCACAATGACTTGCAGGCCGTCCAAGGGGTTGAAAACCTCCCTTATTATCTTAAAAAAATCGAAAGCGGGAGAAGGAAACGGCGGCTCAAAACGAAACTTTGTGGAAAAATGTGTCTTATAGTGGTGAAACTTATGCCAAAAGCACAATGACTTGCAGGCCGTCCAAGGGGTTGAAAACCTCCCTTATTATCTTAAAAAAATCGAAAGCGGGAGAAGGAAACGGCGGCTCAAAACGAAACTTTGTGGAAAAATGTCTGTGAAAGTGGTGAGACGTATGCCAAAAGCACATCAATTATTTGCAGGCCGTCAGGAGTTGGAAGCTCCCCCGAGATATTAAATAACTCCCTTTTGTCACCCACTATAATGCCTTGAAGAGAAGATCCTCTAAAAGTGATTATGAATACAGATAATTGTTTTAAATGTACGGAGTTTTAATTAAAATTTAATAGATAGAAATGAAATCCAAAGAAGTCAGAAATCCATAGAGGTAAATTTTTAATAGGATAAAATAGCAAAATAAATTATTGCAAATATTAAATTATTTGCTTTCTACATTCGTAGTACTGACCATTTTATCAGTTAAATGTAGATAGTTTGCAAATAAGCTCTGAAAAGAGTATTTATGTCTTTTTAAGACATTAGAGGATTAAGACTGAATAGTAAAATTTATTTTGCTATTTTATCCTATTAAAATTTAATTAATTGATCAGTTAATTTAGTCTGCTCTCTCGCTTTCGATTTTTTTAAGATATAAAGGGAGGTTTTTAACCCCTTGGACGGCCTGCAAGTCATTGCGCTTTTGGCATAAGTGTCACCACTATAAGACACATTTTTCCACAAAGTTTCGTTTTGAGCCGCCGTTTCCTTCTCCAGCTTTCGATTTTTTTAAGATAATAAGGGAGGTTTTCAACCCCTTGGACGGCCTGCAAGTCATTGTGCTTTTGGCATAAGTTTCACCACTATAAGACACATTTTTCCACAAAGTTTCGTTTTGAGCCGCCGTTTCCTTCTCCCGCTTTCGATTTTTTTAAGATAATAAGGGAGGTTTTCAACCCCTTGGACGGCCTGCAAGTCATTGTGCTATTGGCATAAGTTTCACCACTATAAGACACATTTTGCCACAAAGTTTCATTTTGAGCCGCCGTTTTCTTCTCCCGCTTTCGATTTTTTTAAGATAATAAGGGAGGTTTTCAACCCCTTGGACGGCCTGCAAGTCATTGTGCTTTTGGCATAAGTTTCACCACTATAAGACACATTTTTCCACAAAGTTTCGTTTTGAGCCGCCGTTTCCTTCTCCCGCTTTCGATTTTTTTAAGATAATAAGGGAGGTTTTCAACCCCTTGGACGGCCTGCAAGTCATTGTGCTTTTGGCATAAGTTTCACCACTATAAGACACATTTTTCCACAAAGTTTCGTTTTGAGCCGCCGTTTCCTTCTCCCGCTTTCGATTTTTTTAAGATAATAAGGGAGGTTTTCAACCCCTTGGACGGCCTGCAAGTCATTGTGCTATTGGCATAAGTTTCACCACTATAAGACACATTTTGCCACAAAGTTTCATTTTGAGCCGCCGTTTTCTTCTCCCGCTTTCGATTTTTTTAAGATAATAAGGGAGGTTTTTAACCCCTTGGACGGCCTGCAAGTCATTGAGCTTTTGGCATAAGTTTCACCACTATAAGACACATTTTTCCACAAAGTTTCGTTTTGAGCCGCCGTTTCCTTCTCCCGCTTTCGATTTTTTTAAGATAATAAGGGAGGTTTTCAACCCCTTGGACGGCCTGCAAGTCATTGTGCTTTTGGCATAAGTTTCACCACTATAAGACACATTTTTCCACAAAGTTTCGTTTTGAGCCGCCGTTTCCTTCTCCCGCTTTCGATTTTTTTAAGATAATAAGGGAGGTTTTCAACCCCTTGGATGGCCTGCAAGTCATTGTGCTTTTGGCATAAGTTTCACCACTATAAGGCACATTTTGCCACAAAGTTTCATTTTGAGCCGCCGTTTTCTTCTCCCGCTTTCGATTTTTTTAAGATAATAAGGTAGGTTTTTAACCCCTTGGATGGCCTGCAAGTCATTGTGCTTTTGGCATAAGTTTCACCACTATAACACACATTTTGCCACATAGTTTCGTTTTGAGCCGCCGTTTTCTTCTGCCACATTCGATTTTAAGATATTAATTAATTAAGATATTAGAATATAAGATAATAGGGGAGGTTTTTTTTTTGAAAACTTGATCAAGTTGAAGGTCAATATGAAACTTTACACATATTTTATTGCCCGTTTCTCACTTACTTGCACGTCTATGGGAGTTCGGGTATTTCCGTCAAATCGCCTGCTAGTTTTAGCCTGCCAAGTTCACACCGGTGATAAATCAACACAAGCAGTTATTGGTCTCTTAGTTTGTAATATTGAATTAATAATATTTGTGATAAAGAAACTAGACTTTTGATCGCTATGTTTTCATAATGAGTAACATCATTATGAAAACATAGCGATCAAAAGTCTAGTTTCTATATACCTATAAGTAGAAAAGATTTTTGAAGCTTTAAACAACACAGCAATTACTATTAGTACTATTGGTAGGTATATAAAATAACAAAAATTTACCTCGATTTGAAAAATGGCCACCAATAAAACAAAACTATAGATATAATGTAACTGGAAAGACATTGTCTATTTATTTTGGGAATGAACTGAATATTAATGGCCTTGGTGTTAGATAAACATTCTTGTACTTATTTAGTTTTTGCAGGGTTATTTGTTATATTTTGACTCCTCTTTATCTCGTCTATTTTTGAAAATACGAAAATTTTCGTAGATACAAAAGTTATAACATCTTGGTAAATTTTTCTCTGAATTTCAATTCTGACGGCATTACCAAGCATTTTCGCATTTTAAAAAATAGACGAGATAAAGGTGGGGGGTCAAAATATAATCAATAAATTCTGAAAAATAATTGTTGAAATACCATGCTTTGGCGTGAAATGTACGTAACTAATTGAATATATTTATTAAATTAACAAGAGAATTAACGATTAAAACAAACATTCACCTTTTCAAAGATGCGATATCTGTTAATTCTGTTTAGTTAGATTCTTAGATGTTGCTAATATACCGAGATATTATGGACTTGGAAATAACTAAGCATATTAACGTGTAAAAAATAAAACAGAATTGTATTAATTACCTGGATCAGAGTGGATCAAAAGCAAAATATGGCGAATAAAACAAATGAAAATTAAAGTGAAAAAACTGCGAGAATATGTTAAAATCTGTTAAATTCAGGTTGAAAATGTATAAGATAGGAACAGAAAATGGACATATTATTATAATCTAATACTTATATAAAAAATACCAAAATGTAAGTATAATATTGTATCCTGGACTTTTATACGTTGCTGTTTTTTACTTAGATTCATTAGCTTTAATTGCCAAAATTCGCTACATTATGATAAAGTTAAAAGCATTCCGGAAATACGAATTCAGCCTCTAGCTAATCGCATTTTTTGTTTATTGTAAAGGTGGGCGTAAAAGGTTTTTTATTATATTTGAGTGACCACATGAAAAATGTGACAATATGAGCGCATACTTACCGCGAACCCTAACAGCTTTTACACACAGAGTATTTTTAATTAATTTAATTTTAATTAAAGCATCGAAAAAGAAAACCAGGCCAGTGGCGTTAAAACTAACAATATTCTTATGGAATAAAAAATCAGATGATAGAAACGTAACATTCAAATATATAAATCAAATCAAAGAAGCTTTTCTAATTCATCGATAATATATCCAATTCAAACGAGAATGATTTCGTGATAAATAACAAACATAGTCGTCTGTTATGCACCAGGTCAACATTAAAATAGCAATGTAATAATTTATATGTATTAAAAAAAAATCATTAAAAAATTGATTCATTTGTCCTATATAATAACAATATAGCTTTAAATGGTATCTTTCTTGATTAGAACGTAATTTTTCTTTTTTTCATACTAACTGTTCTTTTATAGCAGGTAAACATATTAAAACAAAAATGACAACAGTCATTGCTATTTAATTCAAAAATGTTCATTCTTTCTTTCTAACTCGATTTATTCCAACGTAGGCCTCTTATAACAACAATGATTTCAATTTGAGTTGAAATTAAATGCATTATTTTTTTTTTGTTATCGCTGTTCTTGTCTTGTCATTTGTACAATAAATTCTATTATATACAACTCTCCCCTTTAGGGGAACATATCAAGCACAAAAAAGCCTTTATATAAAAAGAAATGAAATTCATCAGGTACTGCAGAAAGTAAAATAAAATACAATTTATGTTCTTTATTTCGTGCAACTTTTCTCACAAATTAGAACTCTTTAACAATAGAATGAACTTAAACCATTAGCTACGAAATAAAACTTTATCAAACTTACAAACTTATATGTGATAAATACGTACCGGGTGCGTCTTAAGTGTGTTGTTATATTTAAACCACCGACTCTTGACATCTATAGACACTCCCAGTGACACTTTCTTCAATTCTTATATTTAATTTTGTTATTGAAAAAATACGATGAAAATATTTCGGAATTGTTTTGTTACTCGAAACACTATCGTCAGACAATGTATTGGATTAAAGAAGTATTGCCTCATTGATGGGTAATTTCCAACACAACTCTCCTGCTGTTAGACGAAAAATCATTTCTGATTATTTTTTTGCTTTTGTTCAAATCTGTCAAACAATTCAACGAAATGTGTTGTGTCAAAATATAATACATATGGATTTAAAACTCACCCTGTATACTTCACATTAAATGTATGCTCATTTATGTGTCTCAAATAGTTTAGGATAGTTAGAGGAAGGAGATGAAGCTGTACTGTATTGTGTGTTCTACAAACGAAACTAACGATTATTAAGCTGACTATAGTGACTGATCAATGATCATACACAGTAAGTTTATTATCCAAATTGACCAACTTGTGTGTGAAACAGACTTATAGCAAAATGAGAGTAATGCAGATAAAGTGATGATCGGGATGAACTGCCCGCGCAGCGTAAGAACGTAAGAAGCAATGTCACCCAACTACTCGTATACTCTATTTACTGAACAGAAATAGTTAAGCTCCTCCCCATTTGCCTAGACCGTATGCAATACCAGTTTTGCACGTTATAAATTAATAAATTATTAATTAATATGAATCAATGGAATTAATGTGGTTCTGACATTTAATCAATATTAATTATTTTCATTATCTACCTTAATATACACAAATGTACAGCAAAGTATCGAAAAATATTATCTTATAGATCAGTAGGAATAACAGCAAATGAAAATAACGAATAACTAAACAGTAATCTTCTACAAAACAGTTGAAACCATAGAACCAAAGATTACGGTAATGTCGGTAATCTCTGCACAGAACGTCAAAATACTAAATCGCAATGGCCGGCACAGATCGAATCTGTTCTTGGAGCACACTGTGTTTGGTTGTATTATAGGTTTTAAAAATTCAACCAATAGAAACATTCTATTTAAATTTAGCGCGCATTTGAGGGGAGGCGCTTAACTATTTCTGTTCAGTAAATAGAAAATTTTAATATTAGACTGAATAGTGAATGGTGAACGTATATCCGATTTATTGTAGCTTTACAGAAAACGAGATATTCGAATTAACCCTAAATTGCTTTAAGAAGCAAAATTATATTAATATTTTGTTACAAGAAAGTTCTTATGACAAAATATAACTGTTTTAAAAGTTACGCGACAATAAGCATCTTTCCTGAAGGAAAAGACAAAAAAGAATCATACAATACAGAGCGAAGTTTAGACCAATAGACTCAATAGAGGACACTTAACTCTATAAAGCACTTGGTATTGGTATTGGTATTGGTAAATTGTGAGTGGGCTGTTGATCAGACCCTCCACTGCGACCGCTCGGTCTATTGTGGCTCACTCCAAATTATATTTCACCCAACAGGTTCAGTCTTTTAATAAAGCTGATAACCTTGTTGGGTGATATTTTGTCCAGGTCCTCCGGCAGAAGTTCCCCTTTGCCGAACATTGAGAACCGGATTCTAGCTGCAGCGGGGCATGCACATAAAATGTGCTCTGCCTTTTCATCATCCTCCAAACACAGACGGCATTCGGCGTTTTCCGCCAGTCCAATTCTGTGTAGGTGGTGATTTAGTCTGCAGTGCCCTGTGTACAGGCCAATTAGAGTCTTTAGGTTTAACCTGTTAAGCTCTAATAGTTTCTTACTTCTTGATTTCGAAGGGTACGGTATGAACGCCTTTGAATGGATCAATCCTGGTAAGTCTTGCCAGTGCTGGAGTGTTTTACTCTCAGCCCAGGCTGAGATTGCTGTCTTAGCAGTACTTGACGATATGCCGAGTACAGGTTCTGGTCCAATGAATTGTGATCCTGCACCTTTCCTGGCTAAGGAGTCAGCAATTTCATTGCCCTCCATTCCAGAATGTCCAGGTATCCAGACCAGAGTTATTTTGTTGCTTTTTCCCAGTTGGGTTAAGGCTTTCTGACAGTTCCATACCGTTTTAGAATTACACCGGTATGATTCAAGAGCCTTGAGAGCTGCTTGACTGTCTGAAAATATTTTTATTGATCTGCGCTTGGGATGCGATTGTTCAAGCCTCCGCAAGCACAGCTCAATGGCGTGAACTTCAGCCTGAAATATAGTTGCATAGATCCCCAGGCTTGTGGATATTCTAACTTCTGGGTTGCAACTATACACTCCGGCTCCAATTCCTTCAGGTGTTTTGGAGCCATCAGTAAACCAACAGCTGTCTGCCCTTAATAGGTCGATTTTATTTTCTTCCCATTCGTCTCTTCCAGGAAATAGGACGTTGAAGGGCAGTTCGGTGTTGGTCCTGGTAGGCATAACATCTGAGACCATTCCTAAGATGCTGTGACTTTCCACGTCATCCAGCAGCCCATTGTGTTCCATGATGTTAGCCTGCGGCATATTAATAACCGCTTGTTGAAGTCTGTATGTTGCCCACCTGGCTTCTCTCTCCAGATAAATGTGAAGAGGAAGTAAATCCAGGAGGATTTCCATAGCAGCTGACGGGGTGGTGCTGATTGCACTAGTTACCGCCAGGCACGCTTGTCTCTGTAACCCAGAGAGTTTGGTTTTGGCCGTCCGTTGTAGCCCCTTCGTCCACCAAACTATAGAGCCATAAGCTATCATAGGTCTTATGACTGTAACGTAAATCCAGTATATTTGTTGTGGGCCAATGCCCCAGGATTTTCCGCAAATTCTACGGCATGTCCACAAGGATAGCCTTGCCTTGTTGATCACCTTCTCCAGATGGGAGTTCCAGTTTAGTGTTTTGTCTAGTGTGATTCCTAGATATTTCACTTCCTCCGCAAATGGAATGATTTCACCTAATAGGGAAGGTGGTTCTAAGTTATCCATCTTCCGTTTTCTGGTGAATGGTACTATAGTTGTTTTGTGAGGGTTTACAGACATAAAGCACTTACTTTAACATACATTAAATTAATTTCCATATAAGAGAAAAACAACAAATTTTTCTTTTGTCCTTTTTTTCTTTTTTTCTGCGAACCAGAAAATTGTTTCTCGATGGTATTTTTTATAATTATTATATTATCATTGCTGATCGCGCAGTAAGGATAATTTTAAATTGTATTTAAATCTCATAAAATTTCAGTTTTTTAGAGAATAATAATGTTTATACAGGATGTTCCAAAATTATGCGGCCAAACTTCTAGAGTATGTAGAGGGGCTCAAAACAAAACGAAAATTATGTATAAACATTTGGTCAAGACTGCATATTAAAGGAGTTATAACCTTCTAAAAATGAAGAGAAACAATTATTTTTATGCTATAGCTCCAAGAATCCAAAAAAGGTAGGTAGTTACAGGGTGTCCCACGCAAGAAGCTCACTCGATTTCCTGGCTTTATTACTGGGCTAAAATGAAAAACCAAAATCTATTCTCACGTATTTTTTTTATGAGGAATTTGATTGTAAGGTCAAATAAACGGTAAATCCTCGAGTATACGAAGTATTGTCAAAAAACTGGTTATCCAAGTTTTTCTCACCCTGTATATTACGGAAATCGATATGGTATATAATTGTGGTGATAAAGGCGTATATCATTCATACATCTAAGAGCTGATGCAGACGCGGCTACTTTTGTGGCGAACGCGTGCGATCGCTACTGGCTTCTTGTTGAAATCTATAGAATTAGACAGATTTTAGAATTCTAAATCGAAAGACTGCCACGCGAAGGCTTTGTTGGCTTTCAATTTAAAATTCTAAAATCTGTCTAATTCTATAGATTTCAACAAGAAGTCAGTAGCAATCGCAAGCGTTCGCCACTAAAAAAGTGGCCCCGTCTGCATTGGCTCTAACTTCCGGTTTAGACTAACATCCGACAAAATTTTGGCGACAACCTGTATACAACGTGTCCCACTTAAAGTGCCCCCCGATCTATCTCCTTTATTAATTAACAAAAAATTTTGAAACTTGGCAATGTTAGTAAATCCGAGTTGGTGACTCGAAATTTAAAGCTTACGTTCATTTTTCACTTCCGGTTCATACCGGAAGTGGTACCAACTTCCTTATTTAAATAGGGAATCCTATACAATTTTCAAATATTCGATTAGCCCTTAATTTTTTTAATACGCACATATAGCACTATGTGGGTCTGGCATCAAACCTGTGCAAGATATTACCAAAAATGACATGTGCGATAGAATACAAGTTTACGTATTTGTTTTACTAAACATCGAGATTCCCAAGGTTTGTAAAGCATTTTATGTCCGACCACGTTATAAAGGACTGTTTATGACAAAGTTTTGCCCTCGATTTTGCCGCTATAAAGTACCTCTTTATTGTACTAGTAAAATAAAGTTAACTTTACAACTGTTATGCCAGATTTTGACGTTTTCAAATTAATATGTTCAACTGTCAACGTCAACACAATAAATTACAAGTCATAAAAATGTGGTCGTTTAACTTGCATCTTGCATACAGCACCTACACTGACGTAATGTTAATTTGACATCAAAACACTGACACTAGACAACGAGCTAGACAACTGTTTTACAAATCGTTGCCCAACCAAGTTCTCTAATCTTGTCAGATTTTTAAGAATATACATTGTAAGTACCTAGATCCTTCATGGTATTCCTATTCCGAGTCCTATTCTTATTATTAAAATGAGACTTAATAATTTTATTTGGAAAATTGTCCAATGTGGCTTCCCTTTCAGTTTCAGTGATTAATGGATAACACTGAATCTGTTACATTATCTTACTTTAATTAAATGGTTAGGTAAATTAAAAGAAATAAAACTGGTTCTTCAGGCATTAGGCAAAATTAATTTGACAACATTGCAGTTTTCTCTTGAATACCTATTCCTTTAATGTTCTATCGCACATCCTGAGCTTCGTTTTTTGTGACACTCTGTATAAAAGTGTATCGTTCATAAACGGGTTTGTTTTCACTTTCCCAAATACATTTTAAATGTACAAATTATTGTACAGGATGTTTTCGCGCGCTTATAGCTGATAAAACATAATTTGCAAAAAAAAAAATTTCGAATAATTTTTTCATTCCACATATTAAAAAAATTGAAAAATATCAAAGAATTAGGCAACCAAGCGATCATAACTTCTAGCTCTGTTCTCCCAGCATAATGTTTGTTGAGGTAGTACCGATTCCAGATTAAATTAATTAAAACTTCTTCGAGGCAGATAATTTTTAATCCGGAACCGGTACTACCGGTAGTGGGGCCCATAATCTTTAAACGATAAAATTAAGCATAGAGGCTAACCATCGAAGTATAACCTAGTGTAAGGTAAAAGTAATCTTTGTTCCAAGTTACAACTAACATTTTTTTTTAAGATTACATCTTCAATTATTCCTAATTTTTTACGCACGGAAAATAAAAAATGCATACATGTGCGTGCGATAAAAAATCCATTGATTATTGCATATCATAAAAGTTATACAGTGCAGTACTGTATCTAGTGAATATTGCTAGCACCACTGTACAATTCCCATATACTTTTGTTACGTTTATTCTCCAATTTTATAAATTTCCTATAGGTATGTAAAATTTTAATATTAAAAATTACGTATACGTCGGTTCACAAAAAATAAAAATTATTAATATTTTTCATGTTATATACCAACGCAACTTGTAATATTTCTCATCATAAAAAGTACTACATATAACACTAAGTGCTAAATCACCACTATATCTCACAATGAATTATTAATCTTGGCACCATAAAACCGGTAACCGATAAAAATCAACTGAACTGTGCGAAGAGCTCCCGGTAGTGTGATAAACTCGGTTACACGCTGAAACCGTAGACGTCTAGGACGTCGAGACGGAGGGCAGCTCGCGACTCGACACTTGTTGAAGTCTATTGTAAGAGCAACTGGCTATAGTACAGACTCCGGGCTCCGGAATTTGAGATATTCCGGAGTCTGAAGTTGTGCGCGCGCTTTTCATAACAATGGGAAATAATTTTAAACTGTAACCGCGAGACTTGCATGAGTTTTCTGTATAACGTGTACCAATCATTCACCTGCCTGACATTTGCACTGATTATAGCGTTTGTTGATAAACATGAAGATTTCTGTGCTGCCATTAAGATGAAAAATTGAAATATTTCCACATACTTACCAGTTTTTTTCTTCTTTTTCAAGCATGTATATTCATGGAGTTTGGGATCCTCTAAACAAAGATAAACTATAAGTATCCTCAAATTATATTTTATAGGGTGTTCCAAAAATGCACGGCACAAATTCAGGAGCATATTTCATGACCAATAATAACGTTTTCGATATTCCGGGCGAAGAGCCTATCAGAAAATGAATATTTTTCTGTTTTGGCAAAAAACAGTATTTTGATTTTCCCCTTTAATCGGCATAATTGGGTTTTATCAAAATTTTCAAAAATTCTGCACTCATCTCTTTCATATTTGTAATCAAATAAGTACTAGTTGTAGAATTTGTTTTTTTGAAGTCATAATCCAAGATTAAAATTCTTGCGCTAAAATTGCTGCCAAAACAAAATTTTTAGAGTATGTCGGGTGGTTACATAACCACAGTGACGTCATCTACTGGTAAACATGAAGTCTTTTCGATTCATATACCGGTAGGTACCGCTAACTACCCGGTAGTAATTCTGATTGGTAAATTCATGTTGAAGATCATTTTACATCCAATAAAAACCGAGCGGTTACTGGTACTACATGAATCAAAAATCCCAATTCTTACTCCCATTTGATTTTATTTAAATTTATGTAAAGTATCTAGTAAAAGTGATAAAATAAATATGTATTAATGATGTTCTGTGCCTTCATGTAGTAATACATCTATAAGTACGCTAAATAGATTGTTTATAAATGTGCCAAAAGGCAGTGGCGTGCCCAGAAAATTTTGTCTGAGTATTTTGTCTTTAAAATCCTATTTTCAGGTGTCTTGGGGGGGGTTAACCCCCAAAAAGCAGCAAGAAGAGATAATCTGCAGCTTAAGCAAGAAAATTTTAGGCGATATTGAAAGTACATTTCTATCCATAAAAATATTTACAGTTGGCAAATTATTCGAAAAAGCTTTCACAAATCCTTCAGAAGTCATTTTAATGCACTAATTCGCTTCACTAAAAATAGTCAATTTAAAAAACTCCAATGAATTTGTTCTTAAATACTAATGTTTCTAATAATTTACTAAAGGAGTTCGCGGATCCCTTGTGGTACCGCACGGATCTCACTTTGGGAAATGCTGGAATACAGAAAATAATTCAATGTTTTGACATATAGAAGATTATTTATTTGAAGAACCTTTATAAGTATTGGTATTCTCAGGAAATTGATCAAGTATATTGAAATAAAGGTAATAAATGCAAAAGAACGGTACTTGATCAAGTATATTGAAATAAAGGTAATAAATGCAAAAGAACGGTACTCTTGTAGTACACGGTTAAAATCGGTTGTTTTTGAGGAAACATGTTCAAGAAAATTTAAATACAGGGTGTAACTAAACTACGTACGGAGAATTCGGGAGGTGATTGCATGCGCAAAAATAAGAAAAGTTCCTATGGACATGGGTCCGTAAATAGCTCATAAGGGAGCTACGGCTCCTTGAAGTTGTCGCCCCAAATGAGCTCAGAAACTCTTTGAGCAATATTAAACTTGGCATGCTACCTAACTTAGTAAGGCTAATAAATCTGCGTTATCAACAATAGAAAATATTAACCGACGGCGTACTAAACTAGAGGGGGCTTCTATATTTTTCCCCCCAATTCTTTTGCCATTTTCTTGCATTTTTGATGTCGGAAATTAATTTTCTGAATAATTTTACGTAAGAAAGATCCCCTTGTTGGGAAGCCGTAGGACGCACCGTTTTCGGTCGCCAACGCTATCGCGATCGTGATCGCAAACGCGCAGATGTGTTCCCCGCTTATACCTTCATTCAACGACCGCTCGGGTATAAGTAAAGTTCATTTCATATTTCTAAAGCAGGGAAAAAATGCCGCTTTTACAAAGCAGAAACGCGGCCTCTTTAACGTTCAAAGAAGCCGCCGCACGTGCTCCTTTGTCGGGAATTTTTTATCTGCGGTACAAAAATGAATTCGACACTACCCGAGACACTACCTATAGTTTTTCATTTTCTTCTTATGGCCTTTCGATTTTTTTCGGTAAGGGCCGAGGTGAAGGCAGTTAATTAATTAATTAAGATTCATCAATTAAACTAAATAAAAGGAATTTATCTCGGAGTTTATTAATATAAATTATTTCCCTTTTTGGTGCATAGTAATTAACTTGATTAATATGACGAGTCACCCAATAATGAATGATGGAGAGAAAATAATGGGTAAAGAATAAAGGAAATAACAGTGAATTATAGTGTGTGCATTATTATTATATTTGAACATGTAACAAAAAGAAATAACGATAACGATCACATTTCAAGGACACATCAATATAATATAGGTAGCTTTGATATTCCCTGCAAGGAAACTCGCATAATTAGTACTACCTATTATTAGTAATCCTGACATAATTTAGCATTGGAAGGGTTGAAGGGTAACACAAAACATAAAATGCTTTATGTGAAAGGATACAGCACGTTTTTATAGGATGCTTGGTGCTCGAATACATTTTTGGTTTTGGATGGTAACTGTCAATTAATAACCGGATGATTTGTTTTTATTTGATAGTTGGTATTACATGGCTAAAATTGCCAGCCTCAAGTCGGACCTCTTGCACCATCTAATAATATGTCTTATCATTCAATTTTAACAATCACGGAATATAAAAATGTTGATGAGTCACAACAGTAGCTTTACGTGTTCAATTGCTTGTTTGATTGTACTATCATTTCACCTGGTGATGCGTCATATAATTTGCAGATTCAACATTCCAAGATGTAGTATGTACATTAAAAGATGCAAATATAAATAACACAGGGGCGTCTTCAAATTATCATTGTAGGGGGGCACGAATATTTAATATAATATAATAACTAAACGGGTTGAAAATACAATACAGGTAAACAAATGTATGTGATCGGTGCTTAATCGTCCTATGACTTGATAGAAATTCGCGTGGAAGATACCGTTTACGTCCACTGGATTTTAAACGCGAATAGACTTTAGTAGGTATTCGTAGGGAACACATTTTGAACTAATATGTATTTAGTAATTACCTGAAATGAATAAACAAACTATGAACGTAGCAGTTGAGTAAAATTATTTTTCCGAGAATTTTTCATTTAGTCTATCAGTAGTATAGACTACGTAACCTATTTACACTATATTCGTACGAGTCAGTTTTGAAAACAGAAAACTTATCATAATCCAAATTTCCAAATAATACATTATGTACAGGATGTTCCTTTAAAAAAAATCAGTAGCCGCCATACTGTTTTTATCATAAAAGTCAAAAAGACCTCGGCTAGCGTCTGCGGATATAAAAAGGATCTATAGATATGTACTTTCATCCAGTTTTTGAAATGTTCAAAATATCTATAACTAGGTAACCGAGTTATGATAGGCAAATTCTCGGTTGGACACCCTGTACGTACGTATAGGTACCTACGTATTTCAATAAATCGAAACATTATTCCGAGATTATTCACCTGTTGAGTTGTTCACCTGGTGTTCCCGTTTTTTCGTTCATAACTTCTATAAACGATAGAACATATAAAAATAATAGGAGTCTTTCCCATAAGTAACATGTTTCTCTAAAACACTTCGTTTTCAAGATACAGGGCGTTAAACTTTTTCAAAATTATTACCAACTATTTATTTATTATCTTTTAAACAAATAAATATTTAGTGTTAAAACTTGGTAAGTACAGTCGGCGCCACCCAAATGTGAACGGCAAAATTGTATAGTGTAATTTACACTTTAAATCATAGTCGCCGTAAAATTTGAAAATAGTTGTCAAATATATTTGTCATAATTTGTGAGAAGTAAAAGTAAAAATAACTATGCCAAGACATTTAACTGAAGCGCAAAAAGCGAGGGCTATAGCTAAATTGGAAGAAAATAAGTGTTTGAGTGAAGTGGTTGCTGATTTAAATGTTGGTAAAAGTTGTATACTTTATATAAAAAAAAGCGCTGGCAAGAAGAACAAAGACTGCAAAGATCTATAAGGCAAGGTATAGGGAAGGTCTCCAATGAGAATAAAGACAATGCTCTGGTCGAATTTATTCATCAGAATCCTTTCGAAACCGCTGTCAAAACTCAAGAAGAAACATTATTCCCAGGGTCTTTCAGAATAACACAAAGACGTCTTAAGCTATCTGGCCTGACGAATTGCTAATTTTTAAATATAGAGATTAGTTTTTACCATTTTTATTTTATTAATGTTTTTTTTAATTATAAATTATTAGGTATATGTTGAAATATATTATTGTTAATACGCTTAGTTTGTGTCATTTTATTTCTCACAATCGTTAAACATGAATGAATTAAAGGAATAATTAATAGGTATTAACCTTCTTCCACTAACATGTAGGTAATATTAGTTAATTATTTTGCTAACTTCTTTTATATTATTCGTGTCGGCCTTCGTCCTTCCAATTATTATTATGGTAACAGAAAATAATAAAAGTAATATTATTCTCTGTCAATATAATATCCTCTCTGTGTTACGCCACTAAACAAAGTCTGACTTACTACAATGAAATTCAGAAGAAAATTCCATGACAACCAAAACGCGTTCACATTTGGATGGCGCCGACTGTACGTTTTAGTCATGATAAAAGACCAATTTTTTTACTTGCAAAAAGTTTTTCAAATAAAAGCAGTGACGTAGTTATGGGGTTCAGTCCGTATTTGGCCCCCTAAACTTTTATATTTTTATACAAATTTTAAAACTTTGATAATATATTTCTTATAAAAAATACTGCTGGTAAAATTCGGTAGGAGGCTTCCTGTTAGAGATATTTAGATAAATGCCCAAAATGCCGCCAAAATGATATCCATTTTCTTGAAATCAACTGCGACAACGATTTCTTAACGAATGTCTTGTATGAATAAGCATGTTATTATTTAATGCATCACAAGTTTCTTGAATTCGATTGAGTAGATCATCTCTATTATGAATCGGTGTCGCATAAACCCGAGCATAAATCCTCACATAGGTATACCCTCGGGTATACCTTATTTCTTAAGTAGCCTCAAGCAAAAAAATCCAGTGGATTGAGGTAGGGTGATCGAGGAGCCCAAGCAACTGGTCCACTTCGACCAATCCACCTTTTCCCGTGCTTCCTATTACTGGATGTAAAACTAGAACTGGTTGCAGATTGTAAGCTCTTTGACGATCCCTACGTAAAATTCTCCAAATTGTAACGTGAGGGTGAGGTATATTAAAAATGCGATTGACATTTGTCAATTATGTTGTAAATACGAGTGTAAATAACTATCAATAATTTAACGCCTACTTAATTTTATCATTTTTAACCAAGATGTAATTCAATAAGATATCCTCGAAGATATCCCTGATTAGAAAGAAATGAAAGAATCTAAATATCTCGAACAGAAAACCTCCTATAGCGAATTTTACCAGTACTTTTTTATAGGAAATAAATCAATGTTTTAAAATTTGTACAAAAATTTCATTTCTGATCATCGGCGTAGAAATTTATGGGGTTCAAATACGGACAGTACCCCACTCGGTACCCCATACCTACGCCACTGCTTTTATGAGAAATTTTTTTTGCAAGTAAAAAAATGGTCTTTTATCATAGTAACTAGTAACTAAAATGTACCAAGTTTGAACACAAAATGTTTATTTGTTTAGAAGATAATGAACGAGATAATAGTAATAATTTTGAAAATGTTCTACCGTCTGTAGAAGTTATGAACGAGAAAACGGGAACACCCTGTATAATATCCAATAGGCTGGTACGCAATACCCTAAGCAAAAACTTATAATGAAAAGGTTCCAGTTCAGTGTTCAGTCTAAAAACATAGTAGGTATACTCTGGCTAACGAATGTTAGTCGTTGCGTCATGACTGATTGAATGTATCACAGACATTGCAATCTAAATGCTGTCTTTATTCAACGCGCACTGTTTATCAAACTGAAATAGGCCCGAACGTCGCCGGCATAACGCCACCTACTGAACAGAAATGCGTCTCTCGCACGCTATGCGTTAGACAAAGGTGGATGCAAGTTTGTCTGAGCGTTTACGACGCGGTACTGGTTTCACTCGTAGACGTTCCTTTGTGTCAAGAATAAGCAGGCTATATTTTTACAGTATACAAACAAATTTGAGGTCCATATAAAAGAAATTGTTATTTTCAACATCTATAAGATTAATTTTGCAGTTTTGGACAATAATATATTTTTTTACTAATATGAGATTGTAAAGGTATAATGAAATATTTTGTAAGTGGAAGATGACAATCATATCATCAACTTTTCATCGCCGGCACTGGTTTAATCGGCCGCCTTGGCCCGTACGATCACCAGTGATGACGCAACGACTAACATTCATTAGCCAGAGTATACCTACCTATACTCGGGCCAAAAAGAGTAGTCAGTAGAGCCAGGGGCGTACGGATTTACGAATTTCATAATTCGAACAAATGAAAGCGGAGTGTGTTAATTATGCATGAGTATGAGTTACCATGTCTTAAATTTTAAATAATATGCTTACATCTGGCAACATTATCTCCACGAATTAGGTATAGCAACGCAGTTGAACAATGCATATCCTTTGCGTTGCAGCATATGTGACGCCACTGAATGCGCTATCTAAGCCCTCTCGACGACCTTTATAATAGTCAAACAAATTATTGGGTATAAGGTCGGCACGTTCAAGCATGTTACTTTATTTGGTTGACTATACCAATTAAACATAATGACCTAGTTGTGGTTTTCATCTCTGGTAGGCGGAGAAAACTGGATATATTTCTCTGAATTATATGGGATTATATGGTAAAACGAGCTGCCGCTTTTGTATTCCATAACAGCTAAATCCTTTGAAGAATTGCCGGTAAGTTTTTTGCTCTACTGCCTACTCTTTTTGGCCCGAGTATATAGTTATACATACTGCACGTCTTAAAACCTGAAAGAAAACCCCAAGTTACGCCTATGTTTAAGCAATGTATAAATTTATACACAATTATTCATATAACGATTCATGTAACGATTGCAAGATAATGGAGATAATGTTTCTGTTAATTATCGTTCACGTAATTATTTCAATAAAAAAATTATAAATTAACCTGAAATAATCCCATCCATTTGCATAAGAGCCTGTTCCAACAATTTACTTGCTTCTGTTTGGGGTGACATTCCTGGAATATTATCATTCATTTTTTCAGCTTTTCCCATTTTTACAGTCATAAACACTATTAATTGTTTAATTAAACGAAAACATTCACGGCTCGCTCATTGAGGTTAGTAGTCGCGAAGTACAACAAAACAGAATATGGCACTGAACAGGTGTCGATAGTTCCTCACACTTTTAATGAATGTTTACAAAAACTTCGGCTAAATAAAAAACATCTGTTATTACTGTAAGTTGGAAAAATAAACACGAACCTCACAAGTTTATACAAAACTTATCAGTTTCCGTCTTTGTTTACTATTTGTACTTGAATGAAAATTATTAGAATGGCTGCTTTACTGACATCTTCCGGCCATTTGCGGAAAATATAGCGGTTACATAATAATATCTAATTTATCATCATGCAATTGCGGCAAAATTTAAAAAAACATTAACATCACTTTATCGATAATTAAAAAATATTTCAGTTTACTAGTGTATTAAGAGGAATAACACTTCTTACAAGCTTTCATATAACAATATACTTACATACTAATAAAATATGTATTAATAATCAATGCTGTGATAAAATATTGAATTCGGTTGCATCATTTTTCCAACGTTGCCAAGCATCCAGTTATGTACCTACCTAAAGTCTATTTTGTAGATGATTGAAATTTTGATTTTTAAGGTTTGAAACTATAGTACCTATATGTTATATACAGAATTCTAATGTTACCAGAATTGCCATTGTTTTTATCAATTGGGAATATCTGTCTTGCAGTTTCTATTATTGCCTAAAGTTATATCTAAGTAATTCCTTAATATAGGTAGGTAGTAGGTAGGAGCAGTCAGAGCAGTTTATTTGTTTATTCTTATTTTTAAATAATATTGGTGTAATTATTTAGTAATATTATTATATTGATAATACCTAGAACAACATTAAATATTAAATTGGTGTTATAAATAAGTCTATCTATCATCTATCACAAAAAGTTAACAATAATGGTTCCATTTCCTAGACAGAATTTCTTTTAAATAACTGATAAATTTTATAACTGTCAACAGTGTAATGTAAGCATATTTCACTTTTTTAGGTTATGAAACATGATGAACATCTTGTAGTAAAAATTTTTAGATGTTCTGTGGTTTTAAAAAATATAAGACATATGTTGAAATATATTGAAAAAGATAATATAATATATAATTATGCAGACAGAGAAAAGTGCGAAAAGTATGTATTTAAAATAAATATTCCTGTTAAACCTGTGTTCTTATATTAGTAGCTTGTAGTACCATATTATGTAGATATTAAGTATTTTTCATTTTATACATAGTTAATTATTTTGTTTAGAAGAGAAAGTTGGTGTAGATGGCTTAACAAAAAAAGAACGTAGAGCTCTAAAAGTTCAAGCGAAGCAACCACAAGAGATTGGTGTTCCAATTGCCAAAAATAAAACAGACAATTTAGAAAACAAACAAGCTGCGGTGCCAGTTACAAAGCAAAAAAATAAAGTACCTACCCTTGAAAAAAGTGTGAGCGAAACAAAAAACAACAAAAATGATGCACCAAACAAGCCGCTAACAGATAAGGAACTTAGAAAACTAGAATGGGAGAAGAAATTAGCTGAGCAAAATATAAGAAGTGAGGTAAAAGATAATAATCTGAATATAAGTAAAGCAGAGTTGAAGGTTAAGCGAAGAGAACAGCAAGAAGCTCAAAGGTTAGCGAAAGTAGTATCAAAACCTAATCAAATTGAAAAACAACAACCAAAAGAAGAAAAGAAAATTGAAGCGATAAAGTCTCCAGTTAAAACACAATTAAAAAAGACTACTCAAGTTCATAGAGTTCAGTTAGTGCAGCACTTATATGTTGAACACTCCATAAAATCTGTGGATAATTCTTTAGCTGTATATAAAGACGTTCACCCTGCCTTTGTTAAGTTAGGTGTGCAGTATGTAAATAAACAAGTACTAGGATCTAACGCAAGATGCCTGGCACTGTTAAATGCATTAAAGCACTTAATAGATGATTTACAAACGCCGCCAAAACAAGAATTTTGTAGATACCTAGAATCCGTTTTGCAAACATGTACGGTTTATTTACAAAGTTGTCGACCTTTTGCAGTATCAATGACTAATGCTTTAAGACATTTCAAATTGCAGTTGACTCAAATAGATACTAATTTAAAGGATAATGAGAAGAAAGCTAAGCTGCAAGATGTGATTGATATTTATATTAATGATGATATCAAGAAAGCTGGAGATGCTATAAGTATTAGGGTGAATGAGAAAATTACAAATGGAGATATCATTTTGACATATGGATGGTAGGTTTGATATATTATATTATTTATTGATACGTAGGTATACTGACATTTAGATTAGAGTAGGATTAAGATAAAATGGCATACATTTTAGCCAAAACAGTAACAAAGAAATTTGCCATGTGTTGTGAGTATAAAGTATAAATTTCGGCCATTGCCTGAATTTAGTAATTGAGTATGTACAAATGTATATTATGTTTAAATTAATAAAATATTATTATTAAATTTACAGCACTCATACGATGTTTCAATATATTTTTCAAAATTTTAAGAGAATATCATAAAACTATTGCTGTGAAGTTAATGATTTTGTATAAGTATTAGCCTTTATTTATGAACAAGGCTAATACTGCCTTGTTCATAAATTCTTCTAGAAACAGGTGTAAAGGTTCAATATTTTTAAGACTAACACTAAAGTCTCTAATTTAACATATTGCATGTTTTAAACTTGTACGTTAAAACATATTTTCACTCTTACTAGAGATACCACGCTCTCAAAAGTACTTATTACTTTATGACATGAGTTGAGGGAGACTAGTAAATAGAAAAATATAGTTACATATCTTCAGCAAAACGGTCTATAAAAAGAATTCTGTTTTTTTCATACAGGTACCTAAAAGTATTGTTATTGTTATTAATAACGTATCTTTAACACATAACTTTTAAAACCTATTTATTCATAACTTATCTAAAATCGGACTTAATTTCCTTTTTCAGTTCTTCCTTGATTAAAAAAATATTGCTTGAAGCTCATAAAGATGAAAAAAAATTTGAAGTTATAATCATCGATGGTAGGCCATTACTAGAAGGACAAGAGATGTCTAGGAGACTTGTTGAAGCAGGCATTCGGTGTACTTACGTACTAATCAATGCAGTCAGTGTTGTTATGAGTTCTGTTACTAAAGTGATATTAGGAGCACACGCTTTATTAACTAATGGCTATGTTATGTCACGGATAGGAACAGCACAAGTCGCCTTGGTAGCCCAGGCATATAACAAACCTGTCCTAGTGTGTTGTGAAACCTACAAATTTAGCGAAAGGGTTCAGACGGATTCTTTTGTCTATAATGAATTAGGTAAGATTGAATTAAATTTGTATGTGAATAAATATTGCCGTAAATTTTTTAATATTTATTGAAAGGATTTAGACCTAAACTGTAATTGAGCAAAGCTAGGAGGGGAATCCTTTTCTTTTTTATGCTGGAACTGGAATAAAATGAAACTTGTATTTAAAAAAACTTATGGATATTGTCACATTTTGTCATAAAAAAATATGTAGCTTATTTGCTCAAATCTACAGGGTGTTCTCTAAAGTAATACTTTACTTTTAACAGGTAATAATAAATTTTGAAATGTTAATTGAGAGTCGATTAAAGAGGAAACTATGAACCAAAAATAGTAACACACTTATTTTGATAATCCAAAAATAACGAGTCACAATTCTCTGCCAGATTTACCTATATTCTTTTGAATCAAAGATATCTAACAATCAGCGTAATGGACAGAAACTAAATAAGATATACATATAAAAAAATAATTGAAACAGTATTATACAGAATATTTTATAAGCAAATTTATAATAATAGTCTTTAATAAACTACCCTCATTATTTAGTTAGGATATAAAAAAACCACAGTAAGGAAAGTTATTTTGAATGCAATAATTTGTGCCTCCCCATGAAATTTTTAGAAAATATTTTAGTTGTTGGATTGGTACATATTGCACCTTGTATTAGTAGTAGTCAATTTGTTGTTGAAAGTAAATTGAGACAGAACTAAATTAAAGAAATTGGGACCTATACCAAATTATAAGGGGTTTCATTTGGGATCGAAATGAGAATATTGGCGAAAAAAAAAATTGGAAACAATTTGTGAGAAAGATTTCCTGAAAAGTTGTGAAATTTTACATAATTGAATTTTTTTTTTAAATATCGGAATTATCTTCGATACATTCTAAGACAAGGTTTTTTGCTTTTGAAAAAATATTAATTTTTAAAGAAGTTACCAGCATTTGAAATTTTTAATGGCTTGAATCTTAGTTTAAAAAAAGTGCAATATGTAATTGGTTCCGCAGATTTTTTTTCTTCGACACAAACAGTATTTTTTTGCAAAGATGTTTTTGGATCTTAGTTTCAAGAAATTTCAAATGCTGGTAACTTTTCAAAAAATCACTTATTTTTTCAAAAGCAAAAAAATCTTGTCAGAATATATCGAAGATTATTCCAATATTTTTCAAAAAAATTTAAATTTAAAAATTTCAGGGTTTTGGATTTTTTTTCACGAATTGTTTTTCAAATTTTTTTCCTGCCAATATTCTCATTTTGACCCCAAATGAAACCCCTTATAATTCGTATGATATAAGTCCCATGCCTCTAAATTGAAATATCAAACATTGAAAATTCATCAGCTCCGCTGTTTAATTGTAACAGTCAGTTAGTTATGTTTCTACTTAATTTTTTTTAAAAATATGCACATTTTAAGTATCAAGTTTCTAAATAATTTGTTCCCAATTTTAAAAATTTGCAAGTACCTCCATTCTTTGTGATGCATTTTTAGATCAAGGGGAAACATCTACTTTTATATATTAAATATATATTTTTCTGGGAAATGGACAATAAATTTTGTATCTGATGCGTTTTCTTGTACAGGGTGAGTCAACGGTGCGATAAAGTCTAACACTTCCTTTATTATCGATAATAAAAACAAAAATTTTATATAGAAGTTGTGGGAGACCAAAATGGCTACATTTTAAAATTAGTTTGAAATATACGGGGTGATTCACGAAAGCAGGGCGCTATAGATGTCAATTTTTTTAAACGCAACACCCTATATATTTTTAAAAATTCGAATTCTCCATGAAATTCTCGATATTTCTATAAGAGGATATCATAGTCTAAAACTTATAGTTCTGTAGATATTTAAGAAAATGAAAAAAAAAATGAAATTTTCAGCATTTTTTTTAATTAGTTATTTCGTTAAACAAGAACCCTTTCATTTTGGTTTAAAAGAAGGTTTATTTTAACTACTAGTTTGGACGAGAATTGATTTATTTGTTACAGGGTGTTCAGAAAATGTTGACATTTTCAGAAAACTCATTTCTCGATAATTTCGTCATACAACATATCATAGAATTAGTACGTACTGTATGCAGAAAAATGTGCTCTTGCTCTTTCAAATGACATTTTTAAAAATGGAGGTTGCCATTTAACACGTTCACTGCGTTACCAGTCATATGTATCTGGTAAATAGCTTTTCGTTGTAGCGGTATAAAAATCTTAAATTCTCGTCCATCTAGCGGGGACAACAAAACATTAATTACTAGAGCCAGAGCGATGTTACAGGTACCTGCATGATTGTCGCGATCTGTACTATCCATTTCTGCAATCTATTACTACCAGACTTCAGTGTCCGGTAACGCACTGCGCAGATAATTATCCCGTTATTAAACTACCAGACATGCGTATCTGGTACGAACGAGTACGTGAATTTGTAAATAATAAGCTGTTTCAAAATTTATGTGTGAATTATGATTTCCCGAGGTAAAAAAATGGTTAATTTGGTACGTAAAGAGCAGTCTAATTTACCAGAAACAGAGATTGAGGAAAGTTTGGAGTCAGAAGTGCTATATATCGATAATGTTGTTATTCAAGAAGTATTATGCCTAACGTGTTTTAATTTGAGACACCAGCGATAATATTTTTAATTCTCAGAAAGGTAGTGAGACATTTTCACTCCACTTTTTCCCAGTCGTTTTTTTCACTCCATTTTTTCCATAGGCCACTTTTCCCACTGATTCTTTTTTCCCAATGACCTTTTTTTCCATAGGATACTTTTCTCATTGCTTCTTTTTCCCACTGACCTTTTTTTCCATAGGCCACTTTCCCAATTCTTCTTTTTCCCACTGATCTTTTTTTCCACAGGCCACTTTCCCAATTCTTCTTTTTCCCACTGATCTTTTTTTCCACTAAAATTTCCCACAAAAATTTTTAATAAAAAAAAAATTTATTCGTAAATAGGTATATTAAGATATTTCAGATCTTACATACTATCAAAAACATTCTATGTCTCCAAAACCGTGAATAAAAACGAGATGCTGTTGCCCACGATGTGAAGATACTCTGTAATCCTGCCTTCTTTTTTTTTTCTTCGTATGAGTGGACGATACATGCAATATGGATTTCTGCTTCGACCATTTTATTTCGTTGAATTATACGTTTGACAGAAAACAAATGTCAATAAATTGTCAATAAATAAAAACATAGTGGAAAAATAAACTATGGGAAAAAATGACCTATGGAAAAAAAACTATGGAATGGTAGTGGAAAAAATGGAATGACAAAAGTGTCGTACAATCCTCAGAAATGTTATTTTTCATTTTTATAAATAAATCAATCAAATAATTCAACTTCTTTCATTCAACATACTATCTGTTTCTGCCTTCATTCAATATACCCATCAGTTTCTTTAATTGCCAATAAATACTTTACCGGACCTCGAAATCTGGTGCGATGGCTGCTGTATATGAAGTGAGATGTATACTACCAGATACCGATATTGGATTTAAGTTTGTTTATAACCGTGCAATTTTAAATTGTAATTTTATACACAGTACTCTACCAGGCTAATATGTCCGGTACCGCTTGAATGGTAGCCGGTCGCACCAGACCTGGAGGTCTGGTAATGTCAAGATCGACATGGTACCAAAAATTGCCGCCGCAGTGAACGTGTTAAAAAAATTGTCGATGACGTCATAACTTTTTAAAAAAAGTTTGTAAACATTTTTTTTTTAGTAAACAAATTGTGAAATGAATTTAAAAATCGACGTGTCTGAATTTTTGTCACTTGCTTTGTAACGATTTTACGGAATTTATTCCGACGTTTACGTGCTCACTGTATATTATTTTTTAGATGATCCAGATAAATTAACCAATTTACATACTTCGGATGAGCCAAGTCCACTGAATAACTGGAAGGAAATGAACAAATTGACTCCTTTAAATCTATTATATGATGTTACTCCACCAGATTTGGTTACAGCTGTAGTTACAGAATTAGCTATTTTACCTTGTACGAGTGTTCCTGTTGTGTTGCGAATTAATGCTAATGAAGCTTAATAAATTATAATTTTTTTCATTAACGTCTGTATTTTAATATAATTTGACCTTTATCGATAATTATTTTATAATTTTCCATTATTATAAAAACTAAATTTTTGGTATTTACTAAAATTTAAACTATTTTTCCGAAACTTTTACTATTTCATAGAAACTAAAATATTTTTATAAATTTTTAGTTTGGGTTTGGCTAAAGATAACTTGTATCATTTACGTACGAGTTATCTTTAGAGGAATTTTGAAAAATGACGATTAATTCTAATTGTATACAAGGTGTTGCATCAAAAGATGTATTAGACCAATTATTTTGAATTTCATATTTTGGAATTAAACTTGAGGGTTTGAAACAGTTTTAAAGTATGTTTTTGAGTTCCTCAAGTTAAAAGGATCTTAGCTCAGATAATTGATAAAATAATTATCCACAAACAAATTATAAATCACCCAATGAATAATAAAAAACAGTGTTCTTTTTGTATTGTTTGTAATAATGCTAAAAATGTATTAAACAATCCTCTCAAAATGATATAGATTATTACAAAACTTATTACTTTTCTTTTTATTACAAAACACTTTAAATGTAGAAAATTAGATGTCTGAGTGCATAAGGTACAAGACTAATGAAATTAAGAGACAACAATGACCATATGATGCTTGTAATATAAAAACGCCAAAACTGATCAGCAGGGACATCTTACCGGGAATGCAAGGGGTGCGCGATACCTGGCCATCAGGCTGGAGATCAGCTTGGGTACATAACTATGACGTTTTTAAATTCAAAGCTAGCAACTTCTGTAGTTTCCTTTCGTTTCAAAGATTTATTAAAGCGACCGCATGTGTGAAATGCAATGATTCCATCTTAAGCTTCTAGCCCAATTTTATATAGGAAAACAAAAACATAACTACTTGTTACGTTGTCGATATGCCAAGCATCAATTTTACACCAATACACCTAAATGTAAAACCATATTTACCTACGCCACTACTGTAAATACTTAAAAATACACCGTCTGCGATCAATGTAAGATTCCTATTACGCACGGTAAAGAAATCGTACGGCTTGGTAAAAAAACGCACAGTTTTTCTAGCAACGGTCAATACAAACAAACTTATTCAATAACTGTCATAATCTTATGCGGCTAGTGCGTAATTGCATTACAACACTTATTATGTAATATACTATTGTATGTGAGGGTAATATTATAAAGTGAAATTAGTTTGATTACATAAAAAATGTCGAGTGAGAGTGAAATAGAAAATTTAACTCCACCCAATATTAGTGAAATTGCAGAAGCTGCGATATACCTTTTGTCTTCAATAATTGTTCTGTAACTATAAATAATTATTATAATAAGAATAAATAATATAATAAAAAATAACAAATTGCAAATTTAAATAATCATATTCTGTCATTAATGTACTACTATAGAATTATTACAATATATACCTTCTTGTTGATGTTATCAAAAGTTCTTAAATTATTGATATTGTTACCAGTTCAGATGGAGAACTAAAACTAAATGATTTTGTGTGAATAAGTAGGTCGTAGGTAAAGTATAGTACGTAATACGTGTTGTAATGCAATTACGCACTCATAGAATTACTTTTCTATTCGTGCGTAAAATGCTTTTTACAACACTTATTACGTAATATACTATTTACTTCACATAACATATGATTATTTCTTCCAATGCTTTCAACGGTTGTAGGATATTTAATTATTTTTGTTTTTCTCTTTTTTGTATTTCTTTTTTCGCTCTTATGTACTGTTGGAATATTTGTATAATAGATTCGACTGCTATAAGATTGTAAATCTTTATAAGCAATAAATAAATTGAATTGAATTGATATATGATCATTTTTATTAATGACGACAACAGTAAAAGATTATATTTTATTAATACTCGTTTTTATTTATAATGTAAATTACTTTAGTTTCTTTACTCGATATGTATTATTTGCAACTTTATTTTTTAGATTTTTACAAGCTATACTTTCATACTATACATTAATAACAAAATATTTAATTTTTTCTCACTGATGATTTATTTCTTTTTCATCTTGAACTAAAAGAGGTTTAGAATTTAGGAGGTATGGCACCATAAGGCTTTTGATACTTTGATATTTTAATTAACAGATTAGGATAAATTTAGTTACTTAGTTTAACTCTTGACCACAACTTTCGCAAAATTTATTAATACAAGTTTTAAGTCAAGGACCTATTTTTGACTTCTCTTCAATGTCTCACTTCAATATTCCTCAAAACTCATCATTTATACACTTATTGGCAAATTATTATTTAGAGATCCAATTTGACGAGTTAGAAATGAACGAAATTACCAGTACTATGTGTAAGATAGTAATAGGTACTATCTATCTTTTGTTTGATGAATAAAGAACCATGCATGAACCATTCGTGTGACATGTTCCTTCTTATATGCAATTGTTATTCCTGATTCCTGTGAGTTTATTGGACAGCAGTTGCTGTCTCCATAACAAAGTCGCTATATTCTACTATTTTATCAAAAATAGAACTAACAAATAGGTGAATACTGTTACGATTAGTGTAAAACGATAGGTCACGAAAAATCGTAAGCATTTATCGGTGAGATTTTATAACAAATTAACAATGCAAATCAAAGGATTAAATACATTAGGTTAATTCAAGCAACATGTAAAAAATATTTGGTGGTATCTGATGCAAAATGGTATATACTTTACAAATTTTGGTTTATATAGGCCATTTAAAAATTTATATAACTATAAAAACTGAATATATGTTTGCTTTTAATAAGATAAACACATAATAATACACTTTCAGCTACAATATAGAAATACGACATGTAAATAGTTGTTTTATTGCACCACATTCTACTATTTCATGTACTATTCTTATTTCTACCCACACTTCTGTATATTTTCCTCGCAGCAAAAAATCGATAAGTAGCTAAAATTTGTAATAAAACACTGCCAAAGTATTATTTATAAATTTATTATAATTAAAATAGAAAAATAATGAAAAAATATAATGTATGTGCAGATGAGTAGATGTGTGAAGATCTAAACACTTTTTTTAAATATACATCTAACTATTTACATAATAAAAAACCAATATTTAAGATCAATTAACATTTTATGATAGCAAGGCATATGCTCGAGATTATTACATGAAGCTTTTTTTATCAAACAAACATAGGTAACAAACCATATAGATCACTAACAATAACCAAGCACATACATTTTATATTTGAGTTAATTAATAAAAAAGCTCTATTTAAGATACTATGTTGAACAATTCAAAGCAATGCTAAGGAAATCCTCAAAGGCTAAAGTTATGACACCCTTCAATTCTTTATCCCTAGTTCGAAAAGCTTCTGTAAACCGTTGTATTTGTACACAAACAACTACAAACTGATCTACAGACATCTGTCGGTGATTTTTCAAGTCGCTTCTAGTTATTAAGAATTTAACAAAGTCTGCTGAGAATCTAAAACCCATTTGTTGGAAAGCCAGCCCTAGTTCCTGTTCCTCAATACTTCCAGATTGGTCTCTATCATAATTTTTAAAAACCCCCATCCACTGATTTATATAATTGTAAAGTAACTGAAATTCATTAATACCTATAGTTCCATTTTTATCAGTGTCAAACATCCCTATCATAAGTTTACAAGCTGTAGGAGAGAAGTTTTCACCTTGACCATTTACTAATGCTGTCTGTAGTTCATCCCAACTTATTTGACCTGATCGGTCTTTATCAACAGCTTGAAACCACTGCTGAACTTCAGGACTGACAGGGGTTTGTCCGTAACCAGGATAACCTCCCGCACCGCCAGGGTAACCTCCAGCACTTCCAGGACCTCCAGGATAACCTCCACCACCACCCAATCCTGGATTCTAAAATTAATATAATTTAGCAATGTTGCAGTCCATAATATAACAATATTAACAAATTAAAAGAAGCCCAAAAATTTTAATTAATGAAAATTACAAAAAGATAAATAAATAATAGTTTTATTCACTAAAGAAATGGTACAAATTCGACAATAAATGGTCCATTTGATTTTGTCCAGTACTCCAATTATCCTTACAAAATAATTCCAAAATTATTCTACAGGAATTCGAACAATGGATAAATAAAAATCGATTATTGTTAAACCCAGAAAAAACTATACTTATTAACTACTATAATAGGAAACCAATATCAACATCACTCTCTTTCAATATTGGGCAAGTAAATATTACAACATCAGATGAAACTAAATACCTCGGGACTTATCTAGATAAAAATTTAACTTGGGAAAGTAATATTCGCCACATATCAAAAAAATTGAATTCTTGCTATTTCGCTATACTTAATCTCAAAAGATGTCTTGACACTAAATTACTTATAAGTATTTACTATGCCCTAGGCTACAGCCATATAAGTTATAATGTCACCTTATGGGGTTTAGGCATCAATGCCGATAGAATCTTTATATCCCAAAAAAGAATTATTAGACTCATATTCAATTTAAAACCTAGAGATTCATGCAAACCGTATTTTAAAGAATTTTCATTGTTAACTGTCCCTGGTATATTTATACTAAAAACTATTATGTACGTTAAAAAGAACCTACACCAGTTCGAAAGAAATAATGACAAACACGATCACTCTACACGAAATGGCACTTTACTCAAAATATCCAAACATAAAACATCTCTGTTCGAAAAAAGTCCAAACTATATCGGTATTAAATTATTCAATAAGTTACCAAACGATATCCGCATTAAACATAGTCACACCGCTTTTAAACTAGCAGTTAGAAATATGTTATTAAGTAAGTGCTATTATACTGTTAAAGAATATCTAGATGATAATATGTAAAATATAAAATAGCTTCATGTATTATTTTAAATAAGGGTCTCTATAGTTTATATATATATTTTGTTCTCTATGTATGATTGTAAAACTTGTAATTGTTGTATGTTAAATTATGTAGACGTAATTGAAAAATGGTTGTTATACATGCAAAGTATTGTAAATTCTCTTTTATTTCTCTTTGACTTGTCTTATCTATGTAATTAGTGCGCAAGACCAATAAAGATTATAAAAAAAAAAAAAAAAAAAAAAAACTAAAACCAAACTAAAATAACCAGGAAAATATAAGGATTCATGACAGTGGTGTGCAAAAATTTATACAGAAGAGTAATATCCCCACTACAGCAGTCCTTTAACTCAATATAGTAGTAGTAGAATAGAAAAGCGAGGGGGGGAAGTACTGGGAAAAAAGCATGATTATTATTTATTGTTTTACTAACGATAATTATTGTTTTTCAATACAAGTCAAATATACATTATATTCATAGACTTTCACTTAACTTAAAAGTCTATTTCACAAATTAGCTATCATGAAGCATGAAGATGAATAATTTTATAAAAGTAGCTGTCTATGTGGAAATACAGGTAGACATTTTAAATAGTTTTTACGTGTTTTATTAAAACTATTTTCCTCTATTCACTGTTTTAACATCGGATTTGGTAATTAAATTAAGTTTCAGTTCTCGTGTGATTTTATTCTACAAATGGTTTACCGCTGAGAGATGGTAAAAATTAAATGATTAAAAGATTAAGAGATTAAATGATTAATAATGTTAGATAGTACTTACCCCAAACATTTCTTATTACTTGGAAATACCAAATTACTTAGTTCTATAAATCAAAAATAATTAGGAACTTTTGAGGCACCTGCGGAACCCTAATTTCTTATGCAATGAAACAAAAAGGCGCACTTTCGACAAATTGGTAGATCTAAAATAACATTAATTAACCACAAACTAATTTTCACGTTAAAAAAACGGCGTTCAGCCTACCACATAGTAAAAACATCTACAAAATGTACAAAAGTAATTATGATATCACTTGTCAGTTCGACATTGACAAATGACAGTTACTGACAAAACTTTCTTCTTCTACTTCTACTATATAACACGAACTTCAATCCAAAAGAACCGTTGTTCTTGAGACACTTCCCATGCCAGTCGCCATGATAAAGGTAAGTTCATGCACTCGCGATTTGCGATATGCGATTTTATCATATCATTGAAAATTAAGTTTCCTTTAAGTTAAATCTTTATTGATAATTATAAATATCATAACATTACAACATCTTCACAATAACTAGTAGCACATAATACGTTAGTTACAATATATAATACTTTGGTTACCATAATAATACCCTAGATACGAATTTTATGTTAATTATAAACATTGACGTGAATATTTTGACAGTTCTCAAATTTCAATGATACGATAAAGCTTTGAATGTAACTCGATTATTAGCAGAGCTGGTCAAATACTTTAAAAAAGTATTTAAATATTAAATACTAAATACTTTCAAAAACATAGAAGTATTTAAATATTAAATACTTTTCAAAATATAAAAGTATTTAAATAATAAATACCAAAAGAATTAGTTACTTTAAAGTAAGTATTTAAATACTTTCAGAATAGTTAAATATTTTGATAACACAGAAATATTATTAAAGTATTTAAATATTTTCAAAGTATTTAAATACTTTCAGAATTTTTAAATACTTTGATAACGCTGGAATATTATTAGAGTATTTAAATGGTAAATACTTTCACTTGGGGGCTGACAAGAGTGGTAAGGCATATATGCTGCTGCGTTTTTCACGGACTACCCAGCCATAACTTAAAATTTGCAGTTATGAATTATTTCAAGTTTTCAAATTTAATCAAATTAACATTATTTCAAAACCTCTGTATTAATCAGTTTTGGTTAAGTATTGGATAGTTTACTTATAAACGTAGAGCTAGACCAGAAACAAAACAATATTTTATTTTTCCAATAATTTGCGCACTTCATATCAATGCATGTTTTGACAATTTCAAAACCTGCCTGATGTACCTAGGTATTTGATTTTGTTTGGAAAATGTATTTAAATACTTTTGAGATTGAAATATTTAGGATATTCAAATATTTCTGAGAGTATTTAAATCTGCAGGAAAAGTATTTAAATACTTTCCAGTTATTTAAATACTTTAAGTATTTAAATACTTCTAGGATCATTTGCACAAATACTAAGTAGTAAATATTTCAAACAGAGTATTTGTAAGTACTATTATAAATACTTGTTGCAAGAAGTATTTAAATACTCGGTATTTAAATACTTTCAAGTATTTAAATACATTTGAGTATTTGTAAATACAAATAATGCCCAGCTCTGATTATTAGCGATCATTTATTATATATATACTAGCGATTTAAACCATCTCGGACAATGCCAGGCGACTCGGCTAGCGCCTCGTCACCTGGCAACGTCCTCGATTATTATAAATGATATAAATCGCATAATAATCTCGTTACATTAGCTTTGTTTGTCATCAGCCACTAGTGTACACTTTTTTACACTTTTTGCCAATAAGTCGTTTGTTATAAATTAGTGCAGACAGTGCTAGCCGTTTGGTATAACAGTATAGTGTACACTTTCTTGCACTTTTGACACTGACTCCTGAGGAGGTGTAACGAGTGTCGATAGTGCAGCGCAGGCACCTGAGTTGAAGTTTGAAGCTGTTCTGTGGTTTGAAGTTTGAGATTTACTGAAACGGGTTGTCTGACAGAGGTATGAATTGAAATAATGTGATTTTGTCACAGTTATTTAATGATGAGAGTGAAGATACTGGTAGTGAATCTATTATTGCTATTATTTATAGGTTATGTTGATTTTCTGACAAGAGTACGTACACTCTAAAGTTGTTTGTTATAGAATTACACATCTGCACTAGTTAACATTTTGTACACTTTTAAACCCACACTTTTCTGCACTACACTTTGATGACAAACAAAGCTAACAATAGCTATTATAACGAAAAATAATGTTCGTTCATGCACAATCGCGAAAACTAGTTACTTTTGAATTTCAAACATACTTACTTGTCTTGTCAGACTTGCTGTCGTTGCTGTTAACCAAAAAATTAATTATACATACAACAAAAAACGAAAAAACTACTTGATAACAAGTAAATACCATGAATAGTGCTTATGTGTTGAGGTTTTTACAACCTAGAAGAATAATTATAACTTAGTATTTAATCAGAAAAATAAAAAAAAAATACAGAGAGATATTGTGAAGTGAGAGACATTTTTATAAAAAGACAAGATCGGGGCCTAAATGCAAAAAAATATAGTTCATCAGTATCTCTATGAAGAAAAGCCCATGCGCAGTTAAAAAAAATTTCGCGATAATCGCGAAAAATAGAAATAATTTCAATTTTCCCGCCCCCCCAAATTTAAATTGTGCGTTTCTCGCAATAAATTGAATTACAAATAGTTGTGTCTAACATTTTTGAAACTAGCCAATCAAATTAAATCCTAAAATCGCAAATCGCGAGTGCATGAACTTACCTTAATAAGCTACCGTCGAACGGGGCTAATCAGGAAAAGAGAGGTAATTTTGGAATTCGTAAAAAAATTGTTTATCTCGCAACATTGCACAGATGGTTCAATGCAGACTGCATTTCAAGTCGGCACATGTTAGTTGCGTTTGTGTCGAATTGCAATGTGCGTCCCTTGTGTTAGTTCAATCGCGTGTATCTTTGTAAGAAATTGTAAGAGAAGGTAAGTGTTCTCCGCCATTTTTTGTTAGTGCCAAACTTTCTACTGTGGAGACGTGGTTAACAAGTCTTTTTGAACGAACTGTATTTACATAAAAAGTATTGGGTCTATTATAGTGAACATTTGTACGTAAAATAGAAAATGTATGTTTATATATTTTTCTGTTAACAATTTTTTTTGGAAGTGGGGCTATTATAGATAAAAAATGGGGCTATTTTAGAAAATATTTTTGGTGTCTGATTAGGCCTTTTTAAGTACAAGAAGTCTTTTCCTTCATATTTATTTGTGGTTTCAGGTTTGAAAATGATGCGTAGTTACAAGAAATTTTCTCATGTCAGAAAAGGGCGAAACTACACACCTACCAATACTATACCAAAGAAAGCCTCGATAGAGCTGTGCGAGCTGTTTTAAGAAAGGTTCTACAATTTTAGCAGTGCAGCCAGATACTGTGTCCCAAAATCGACAATAAGCAGAATTGTTCTAAAACAAAATACGTGTGAAACCCCTGGAAGGCCGCCATTATTCTCTCTAGAAGAAAAGTTATTTGTGAAGCACCTGAACTTGGTGGGTTTCTGGGATCCCCTTTTGATATGCTAGATCTAAAGACTTTTTGTTAAAACTTATCTTGCGACAAGAGGGGAAAACAAGAGCCACATAGTGCCACAATTACCTATCTAATGATATATGCCTGGAAGGGACTGGGCCCTTAAAATTTAAAGAACTACAATATTTCTTAAAGAAAATGTACATTTTTGCGAGAAAAACTGTTTCATTTATTTCATTATTTTAAATAAAATGCTAATTTGTTTTTTAAAAAATTTTTTTTATTCCCAAATAACCCCTGTAACGGGGAAAATTGATTATAGCATCATTTACATTGGTTTCCCAAATATCCCCACCTTATGGGGCTATTTGGGAAAATTATTTAAAAAAATATATAAGCCCCACCGTTGGTGGGGTATAAATCGTTATGCGCCCTACCAATTGCCTCTTCATAGCTTTATCCAAATCAGTCATAACATTAACAAATTTCGCTAGCGTTTTTTCGTAATACTTAAAATACCTTAAAAAAAAACCTGAATAACCCCAATCGACGGTACCAGATTCTTCTTTCGCCAGGGCCGGATTGAGACATTTAAATATTTACAATGAAACCAAAACAAAAAACAAATCATGTCGATAATGTGGTATTTTTTCTCGCCCAAGAATGTCTACTTTCTTGGCGCAATTTCAGAATTTGTGTTACATATTTTTAACAAAAACAAAACTTTTTATAAAGAATAATTAAGATTTTCCGCATAAAATGAGAAATAAAAAAGTTTACCCTCTTATCCACTCTAACTGTGGACATATACCTACACCTTCGACTATTTTAATAGTCTAAGTCTAAGACCTACACCTCATATTTACAAAGTCCACAAAAAACATATTATGTGATAACTATACAGGGTGTTCCACTTAAAAACTCCCAACAGAGTTCTCGAAAGGTAAAAGCGGTATTAAATTCATGCGCCTTTCAGGGTTACCTGGCTCTAATTTATATACCAGTTTCGTTTTGTAAGGATATGGTATTTATTTTGTTTAAGAATTCTTCTGGTAGAATAACTTATTGAGTTATTAGTATTTCTACTATTTCTTTTAATTTCTCTCAAAGACATCTTCGGCTTTTCATTAATCTGCTGGAGAACCAATAATGCAATGTTTAAACATTTGTTACCTACTATTTTTGATCGCTCCCGTTTTGGCTTTTTAAATGCACCAAAATAAATTCAATCAACACCATGCCTAGCTTTTCTTGTTTTGTGTATTGGACCATCTCTTCTCAAAAAAGTGAATGAAATACTAAAAAACTGTACTTTAAAACAAACACCAAAATCAAAACCCTATAATGTTTAAGCTTTCGACAACTGCTTTAACAGTTAAAATTTATGTTAACAAAAAAGTCAAAGCCTATATGAGATGTAGAAAATTTATCAAATTGGCGAATTGTAATAAATGGTATTTGCCTCAATTCGAGAATTGATCTGAAGTAATTACATTACACGTTCAATGCTAAATAACTGAAATGAACAAAAAAAAAAAGAGAAAAAGTCTAATTATAAAAAGAATGCAAAATTTAAAATACCATTGGTATCTTTAGTTTTCGGGACACCATCCATCGAAAATTTGGTTCCGGTCGTCGCGACGCCTAAACCGTTAAAGGGGTCGGCATCTATTTTAAAAGGAAATACAGCACTTGCTGCCACCAATTATCTGCCATTTACAGATATTTAATATCTCTTTTAGATTTCGAGTAATCGGCATTGGGAGTTTTAAGTGGAACACTCTGTATTTCTGTTAAAGATAACATCACTTATACAAGCGCCATTATTCTGCAAATAATACTCTGTAAATCTCCTGAGAGTTCCATCGTGTTGCTTTGCATTTCCAATGGAATCAGTCTGACAATTAGGATTCTTCTTAGTTAAGGTAGAAGCGGTTAACTTAAACTTTTTTACCCCGTGTAAAATGGTTTGATGTGTCAAACTCTTACCATTCCTTACAATGTTTAAGTGAAACCTGAATCTACATGTTAGCTAAGGAATTATTTAAAAAAAAAAGGATCTGGTAGCAAATATACGACGCCCACTAGATCGACGCTATGGTAATTACAGTTATTAAACAGTTTGACCAACTGAGACCGAGACAAATATATGTCATATTCATTTGGCCCCAATTTTAAATCGTTTAATTCTACCACACTATATAGCAGAAAAGTAAAGGAGGGGAGGACTGACTTGACTCACTTCATAGCGATATGAAGTTAAGCAACAGCTACCGCGTTTAGTACTTGGATGGGCTCCACGGAAAGACGCGGTCTGGTTCCCTACTTCTAGCGGCTTGTATATCAGCTATATCGCAGAAGAAATACAACTGTAGGCGAGAGGTGTATTGAGGATATACCATCCTTCGGAGAGGATGCAAAGCAGTCGGTCCCTTGTCTATTAAATGTTAGGCAAGTAAAAAATCCCTACTCTTAGTAAGATAAGAGGTTCGGCAAAATTTCCAGGTTGGGGGTTGCTCGTCTCCTGGCATCGGTGATAGGCCCTGGTAGCGGAAATAGGCCGACGGTAAATAAGTGTATATAAAAAAAAAAAGTAAAGGAGCAGATACACGAGGATGTTACTCGGCCGAGTACTAACCTCATTGTCATCCTGTTTTGTATCTCAAAATAAAAACTTATTTCAAAATATTGTTTAAATTTTATTGTAATGTAAAACTGAGGATACTTTAGAAATTATTATTTTAAAATTATTAAAATAAAACACAGTTTTTGTCCATTTTTTATTTGCTCATACTGTTTATTAGAATGTAAAATAATGTCATTAATATAACTTGTAAATATAAATTGCTATAAAATATTTCTTTCCATGATTTAAAAATAAAAAAGTATAAAATTGGATTAAACTATGATGTAAAGTGCTACCTAATCTTCTACCAGTTTATTGTGTAATGCTGATAAAGCCTGTAACAATGATCACAATTAATTATTATACTCGTTATTATATGATTAACGATTGGCATGCAGGACCAAGAACTAAGAATAAATAATACTCGTAAGTTTTTTTCGTTGATCGTTACAAATAACAAAGGTAATTTAATTATATTTTTTATGGGTACCTATATACATTGGCATTTTAGCATTCACATTAAAAAGCTCTCTAAAAGAACTAAATATTAAGTCTAATTAATATCTTTCAAACTCGTTATATTTCAAGTACCTACATCATTTTAATAACACGTATTATTTGAAGAAAAAAAAAACTCAAATAAGTACCGTATTAATGAATGGTCCTATATTTTTCTAGTGGTTCGTTCTCCTCAATAAGCTTCTGGTGAACCTCACTTAGAGCCTGTTTTAAAAATAAATGTTACCACAACACAAAATAAAATTCATAAATACCAACACCAATGAACCTTATTATGAGATGTCCAGCTAGTGCATATTTGTCCCATAACTCTGATTATTATAGATAGGAAGAAAATTAAACAAAAGTTGTTGAACACTCAACACTGCATACTCTAGAATCATTTGTCGTCATACACGTACCAATTAACTTCGTTAAAAAAAATGTTGTATTAATGAGTAGGTAAGTAATGGATTACGATAAAAAGAGTTTTCAAACCATTTATCTGGTTTTAGATTATTTTTACAAAATGATTATCATTTTTTGAATAACTTGAAGACTGAAAGAAAAAACTTCTTATTTCAAATGGAACATCGTAATTTTATTTCCTATTCAGTCAGATAATTTCAACAGTTTTCTGGTGATTTACCTTACTCAAATTGATTATGAATGGTTTTGAGAGGATGGTCATTTGTCAGAATTTTTAGAGAAAAAACTAAATTAAATTATTCCTGTTGTATGAAGTACCTACCACATTAGGTAAAGTATATAATAATATACAATTAACGAAGACAATCAATTAACTATGATCTAACAGATGCTAACTTTTATTTCCATGATTAAATTTATAATTTTTAAACACAGAGTGAATGAACTAGAAAATATTCTAGATATGTTATTTTGTTTATTAATAATAATAATAATCCAACGAAGGCTTTATTTAATTTTTTTAAATTTCAAATTGTTATTCTTCTTTGCTTATTTCATACGTATATCAGTTTAAAACCAGTTTTTATTTTTTATTGCGTATGACATAAAATCACTTGTTAATTATTTATTAATGAATGATTCAATTTATAAAACAGTATTTACTATTTAGTATTTACACACTGTTTAATTCTGGGGATGTTCTTAAAAAATGTCATGGTTTTTTTAAATTTTTATGATGTTAATAGAATTTTTCCTAACATGTAGCTAGGATGGGGTTGCTTGTATGTTGTTCATAGTAACTGTCAAATTAAGAACCACCCCCTTTCTTTGAAATCAGTTATGCGAAAAACATTAACATATTCGACTTTCTGTTGTTGGTGGAGAAACTAATTTACCTATTTACTTATTTATTTTAATTTTTAATCTATTTATATTATGAAATAGTTATCTGTCTAAAATTTAAGGTGGGAAATTATAAATCAAAAAAATTGATTCAGCCATTCTTCAGTTATGCGCTGACAAAAATACTGTACCAATCAAATCGGATTGTGAAGTGAAAAAAATGTAAGAATGTAATAAGATTACACAGGTTCTGACCAAAGATAATGGTGATACATGAAAATGCAAAGTCTTATTACTTCTCCACGAGCAATCAATTTCAAATCAGATAATACAAAACAAAGCTACAAATATACAGATGAAATTGAAAACCTTCTTGTTCGTATGTCTGGTAATCTAAAATGGGATAAATGTAATGAAAGTTTTTTCTATCATGATTTCCTACTGCATTGAAAATTCAAAATTAGTTCAAATTTACAAGGAATACAACATTTCTTATATAGGTATACGTTCATTCAAATTTCTCCATAATTGCAAACACGAAATTCACAAGTTAACTCCTTTTTTTCCATTTACAATATTATATAACTACAGGGTTATAAAGCAGATAAGCTCTAGGTGGACGGTCTAAATTAGGGTGTTCAATTCTAAACAAAAAACCCCTAATAACTCTTGAAATATGTTTTTAGAGAAAACTATTCAAACAAATAAATTTTTATCGCGTAATGGACATAAAAATGAATATTAAACTATTTTACCCTTCTATGTTTTGGAATCATTCAAATTTTAAATGGGAATAATTGACAAAACAATAAGGTATTATATTATTAATTATTACGTACAATATTATTCATTTGTAAGTCCTTTCGCATAGTTTTCTTTTTAAGTTGAATCAAGTAAACTGGTGGAGGTGTAAACATTTCACCACATTTTGGTTTTGGTACATAATAAAAATTATATAACGAATTATGCCTGTCATTAAATAAAAAATAGGAAACGTTTGTAACAAAAGGAAGCGTAATCTGACAATTTTTAATTCTTTTTACTTTTTTTTCATATCAATATTTCTATCTACAACTCAGATGATTACTATTATTTTTATCTGAATAAACAAATTAGTATATGATAATTTGTTTTTTGTCACTGGAATGTTCTAAACCAAAACACATTGATATTGTTACAAAAATATCTAAAATACTTCGATTCTGTACATTTACATTTGCATATCTTGAAAAATACTTCACACAATGAGCCTTTTCATTGATGTATGTATCACTAGACCCCTTGCAATGAAAATGTGCCGGTTCCAGCAGTTTACTCTAAAATCTTTTTTGCGGACGTTAAGAGAGGTTTTTCGTGTTAAATGAAAATCCCTATATGAGACTCAATGACCATTAATGACTTGGTGACTATCCCAGTAAACATTTAAACAAAGGACAATTAATACCTACTTTTACATAGTTTTATAAATAATTTAATAAATAGAACTATAAAATATTTGCAAACATTTCTAATTTTGTCAACTATTACAGCAAATAAATGCATATTTAACATTATTAAATTATTAGTAGGTCCAAGATGCCTTGTTTTGAATGTTTTGCTGAAATAAAAAGATGAATAATCATTTTATGATGTCAATGTAAACAGCTTTTCTACATTAAGTAGTAGACTCAGAAAGTTAAGAATCTGTTAAGGCATAAGAAATGTAAAAGGATTATGAATTCTAAGAATAAACCAAAATACCAATATACGTGTTCTCGTCTTGTATACGAATTGTGAAAATACCTATATTACCTACTTCAATTTTAATTAATTGCTATATTAATATAAAAGTATAATTATACCATTGTACTTATTTTCAAATACTTATTTTTATAATAAGGAAATAAGAAATTTGTTTTGTGTTTTGTTATTAGTATAGTTATGTTCGGCCAATTCAACCAATTATATTCAGAACCATTTAGAACTGTAAGTTGAAACAGATGTACAGACTTATAGACAACATTCAGGTGTCAAAACTAATTTACATTTGAATTAATAGTTAAGTATCTTCGTTGATTGAAAACAGCTTAAAACATCAGAATACATACGTTGAATCACTTTGATGTATGTAAAGGTATACCTAACTTTATAATATTCGGTTATAATCTTTCGATGATTAACTTATGATATGCAAAATATAGACTAATTAATAGAGATCGGAATTATAGGCAAAAAGCCTATCACCAGTTTTTCAGGCATCAATTTTTTAATAACATACAAATTTGTTTTGTAAAATTCTGAATCATTTGAGCCCTATTTGATTTTGCCTTTTTTGACCTTTTTTAGGATATTTTTTAAAATCTATTTTCCTGGGAACTTGCCTATTTTAAACATTATTAGACTTTTTCTATTATTTTTTTAAATTATTCATATATTTGCTTTTCAATACATTTCTTTTCAGTTATTTAAATTTATTTTTATTAGAATTTATTATTTATTAATTTAGTGACGCCTCTGGATTTGTATTGCTTGTTTATGTCTTAAGTTTTGTGGACGTTCTGTTCTGTGTGCACCCATAAGGTCACCCGGCGCCGGATAGGAACACGCGATACACTTAAGTGTATGGTGATTCGTGGATAGGAAGTAAAAATCTAAAATATTTATTGGTTCACCACACTATTGTCCGTCGTCCGCGCCTGCTCAAATGTTGTGTTATTCCTTTACGTTTACATCAGGGTTATGTTATTCTAGTGTCTGTTCAGTTTGTTCAGTAGTACATTGAGTAGGTAAGTGGTTTCAAAAATATTTTAAAGAAAATATGCCGAAACAAAAGTCATCGGTTGACTGCAAAATTAGAACCTGGATTGCTGGTATAACAGAATTTAAATTAGATGGGGATAATATATTTTGCAGCACCTGCAGTAAAATTGTAAGTTTTGCCTTCACTTTTTCACAATTTTTACAAATTTACCAAAAGTAAACACTTTATTCTAGTTGAACCAATGATATTATTTAATTGTAGGTTACATTTAAAAAGAAAAGCCATGTGGAGCAACATCTAAGAACAGCTCTCCATAAAGAAAGGAAAATTAAAAATTCGAGGCAATCGCTATTAACCCAAAACCATCTAAATGAGTCAACTAAAGAAAAAAATGAATTTTATTTGGATTTAGGTACAGCTTTAGTGCTTGCAAATATACCTTTTTTTAAATTGGAAAACGGTGAATTTAAGTGTTTCCTAGAGAAATACTGTAAAAAGAATGTGCCCAATGAATCCACTTTACGAAAAAACTATTTAACTAAATGTTACGAAAAAGTAAGCAAATTATTTATTAAAAAAATACATAATCCCGATATTAATATTTTATTATTCGCATATCTCAAATTAACTGTAGTGTAGGTACCTACCTATTAGTAACTAGTTTTTTTTTAAATTTTTAGTCAATTACAAATATACAAACTGATGTTGGCTTCCATGACATACAGGGTGATCTACCACGAGTGTGCCAAACTTCAGAGGCTGGTAATTTATCAAAAATAAATGGACTTTCATTAATAAACATATGTCCTAAAACGCATAATAAGGGAGCTACAACCCCTTGAAGGGGGTTGATGAATATCAATTTTTCGATTATAAGTCCGATATGGTGGTAATTAAAATTTTTTTTGACGTCACTTCCGAAGCAAAACTTTTACATAACATTATTTCCCATGCAATGACTCAGAAAAAAGTATTTTTCAAAATTTCTGTCACACCAGCCGTTTTTGAATAATTTGCGTTCATGTGAAATATGCAAAACTTAATTCGATCAATCTTCAAATCACGTGGCTTGAAGTCACCTATGTTTAAAAACAATTGATATTTCTGATTTGTAGTATTATGTCATTTACATTGCTTAAGCGAAAAATTGATATTCATTAACCAAGGGGTTGTAGCTCCCTTATTATGCGTTTTAGGACATATGTTTATTAATGAAAGTCCATTTATTTTTGATAAATTACCAGCCTCTGAAGTTTGGCACACTCGTGGTAGATCACCCTGTATACATATGAGTGGATGAAACAACCGATACCATGGGTCGGTATGTTGCAAATTTAATAATAGGAAAACTAAGCGATGAAGGTCCTTCAATGCCTCATTTGTTAGCCTGCAAAGTTTTGGAGAAAACAAATTATGCAACAGTAGCATGTTTTATCAACGACAATTTGTGTGTCAAATATTTTTTACAGAAACATAGATTTCATATTTCTATACAACGTGTCCCACTTAAAGTGCCCCCCCTCTATCTTTTTTATTAATTAACAAAAAATTTTGAAACTTGGCAATGTTAGTAAATCCGAGGTGGTGACTCGAAATTTAAAGCTTACGTTCATTTTTCACTTCCGGTTCATACTGGAAGTGATACCAACTTCCTTATTTAAATAGGGAATCCTTTACAATTTTCAAATATTCGATTAGCCCTTAATTTTTTGAATACGCACATATAGCACTATGTGGGTCTGGCATCAAAACTGTGCAAGATATTACCAAAAATGACGTGCGATAGAATACAAGTTTACGTATTTGTTTTACTAAACATCGAGATTCCCAAGGTTTGTAAAGCATTTTATGTCCGACCACGTTATAAAGGACTGTTTATGACATAGTTTTGCCCTCGATTTTGCCGCTATAAAGTACCTCTTTATTGTACTAGTAAAATAAAGTTAACTTTACAACTGTTATGCCAGATTTTGACGTTTTCAAATTAATATGTTCAACTGTCAACGTCAACACAATAAATTACAACAGTCATAAAAATGTCATTGTGTTGACATTGACAGTTGAACATATTAATTTGAAAACGTCAAAATCTGGCATAACAGTTGTAAAGTTAACTTTATTTTACTAGTACAATAAAGAGGTACTTTATAGCGGCAAAATCGTGGGCAAAACTATGTCATAAACAGTCCTTTATAACGTGGTCGGACATAAAATGCTTTACAAACCTTGGGAATCTCGATGTTTAGTAAAACAAATACGTAAACTTGTATTCTATCGCACATGTCATTTTTGGTAATATCTTGCACAGTTTTGATGCCAGACCCACATAGTGCTATATGTGCGTATTCAAAAAATTAAGGGCTAATCGAATATTTGAAAATTGTATAGGATTCCCTATTTAAATAAGGAAGTTGGTATCACTTCCGGTATGAACCGGAAGTGAAAAATGAACGTAAGCTTTAAATTTCGAGTCACCACCTCGGATTTACTAACATTGCCAAGTTTCAAAATTTTTTGTTAATTAATAAAGGAGATAGAGGGGGGGGCACTTTAAGTGGGACACGTTGTATATTAAATCTTTTAGTGATATTGTGGCCAAATGGTATCCAGCATCAGAAAGTTAAACTATTTTATTCAGATGTTGCTGCATACATGGTAAAGTGTGCTTCTAGTTTAAAGATATTTTACCCGAATTTGATACATGTTACTTGCCTGGCACATGCATTGAATCTGGTTTGTGAAGTCATATGTAACGAATACGACAACATAAACGGACTAATTTCAAGTACAAAAAAAGTATTTTTGAAGGTTCCAATTAGAATTCAAAGATATAGAGAAATTTTACCTGACGTACCACTACCCCCTGAGCCAATAATAACGAGGTGGGGCACTTGGTTAAATGCTGCGTTTTTTTATTGTGACAATTTTGAATCAATTAAACAGGTTAGTTTTTCAATGAATTTGTTTTAATACCATAAAATTAATTAAGTAATTTTTTAGGTCATACAGGATTTTGATTCCGATTCTGTTAAATGTATAAAAGATTCCAAAATGTATTTTAACAAACCAAACATAAAGAATGAATTAGTTTATATAAAAGCAAATTTTAAAATTCTTGTTGATGCAATAAAACAACTTGAGGCAAATACGTTACCTTTGGTGGAAGCAATTGGCATTTTTAATAGTGTAACTGAATCGTTAAAGCCACTCTCAGGCCAAGTGGGTCAAAAAGCTTACGATAAATTAATAAAAGTTATTACTAAAAATTATGGATTTACGTTTTTAAATGACGTTTCAAAATTATTGGCTGGCGAAGATGCAGAAGTGCCTGAACAATTAACTATATCAGATATCCCAAATTACAAATTTGCACCTGTAACTTCGTGTGATGTGGAAAGGTCATTTTCGGTCTACAAGACTATTTTGTCCGACAGGCGTCAAAGGTTGACACCAGAGAATTTAGAAAAACTAATAGTGTGCTACATAAATCATCATCATCAAAATCATTCTTAATCCATAAGCATAAGTAAAACGTCTCATTATTTTTATAAATATTCGATCGTGAATTTTTTTTATTTTTCTTTATCTCTAGGTTACCTAAAGGTAAAAACCTATGTTATTATTTATTATTATATATGGTAATATAATAAAATAACATAACCTAAATTTGCCTTTTACTTCTTGTAACAACCTAAAATCAAAAAAACAGAGCCTTTTTACCTTATTTTATTTGTCTTTTTGCCTACCTATTTATGTACTTTTAACAACCTAAAAGTCCGATCTCTACTAATTAATAATTGACATGAAATTTTGTGACGAAAAATAAGACGTAAGGTACTTTGTTTCATTCACGTTAAATATGTATGTAATGTGAATCCGATGGTATACTTTGTTTAAAATTTTGTTATAATCCTTTAGGAAGACACTTTGTAAGTATAGATTATTTCACTTAAGCTGACCCGATTTCAACAGATGACATCGTGACCTGCTGTAAATATTTCTCTAAATGTTGCGTAGGAATACAAAACAAAATGGGCGATTGGTATCATATGTTTCCTCTGTTTTGAGGTTATTGTTAAAAGTTGTCAGTGTCAGTTTTGTGGTGTTTTGAATATTTTGTTGTTATTGTTGTATTTATCTATTAAGTTTGGGTGTGCATATGTGTGTGTGAACGTGAACATTAATTAATACCGGATATGGACCAAAGTGATACATAGACCGTAACAGTCGGGAAGATAGTCATATCTGATTTGCACCCAGTTGTAGTTATGTACCATCACTAAAGAGGATGATCGTCTATAATACTTTGTGCAAAGGCGGCTGACAAGCTGGAAATGACTCTGATTTATCTTAATATACATAAAATAATTAATAAAAACATGCAACCATGAAATCAAGGTACTGTATTGTTAGTTGTCTGCTATCATTCATTTAATTTGGAGGAACTATTTAATTAGGTGGATGTGGTCCAAGGTGAGTCGAGGTCAGTAGCATTGTGAATATACAAGGTGTTTCCAAATTGACTACTATAAATTTACGAGCTTGTAGAAAACGTTAAAATAAAACTAAAACCTTTATACAGTATCGTTGAAAAACGCTTCGTTTTCAAAATACAGGGTGTTATAGTGTCGACTGGCAGATCAGTTATTTAGATATATCTCTAAACGGAATAGGCAGAGGATTTTAAATTTTTGTGAACGAGTGTTACTTAAGACTACCGATGACTGGATAATATATTAAATCTGATACCACCATTCAGTGGCGTAGAAAAAGGGGTAGCCTAACACATTTTTGTTAAAAAAAAATTTGCTGTCACATGCTTTGAAAATATCGTCTCATTTTCAAATTCCTCAATCAAATTGCTATAATAAAGATCTCTTATTAAATATCTCCAGAGGCGTTCGTTTTCGAGATATTCTCGGTTTTATGTGGCAATACTCATGTGTTTAATAAAAATTTTTTAATGTACTTAGTCAATAGAATAGCAAAGCAAAGGTAGAATATTTTAATAATGTACAAGATAAATAAAAACTTCCGCACATGTGTAATTTACCATTTTAGTACTTTTTATAAAATATTGCTACTGAACGATTAATCAAAAAAAGGAAATTTTCAATATGAATTTGTTAAGAAGTGCACCTTTGAGATTAAAATGTAATTTCTTGACAGATAAGCAGGTTTGGGTTGCATTTGTTTTTGTTTTTATCTACCTTGTAATGATTGCCCCTTTTTAATGTTTTTCGCAAATTAAGTAGGTACCACATAAAACCGAGACTATCTCGAAAACGAACGACTCTGGAGATATTTAATAAGAGCATCTTTATTATAGCATTTTGATCGGGGAATTTGAAAATGAGACGATATTTTCAAAACATCTGATAGCAAATTTTTTATTAACAAAAAAGTGTTAGCTTTTTCTACGCCACTGAATGGTGGTATCAGATTTAAAATATTACACAGTCATCGGTAGTCTTAAGTAACACTCGCTCACAAAAATTTAGGTTCCTCTGTCTACTCTGTTTAGAGATATAACTAAATAACTGATCTGCCAGTCGACACTATAACGCCCTGTATTTTGAAAACGAAGCGTTTTCCGACGAAACTGTATAGAGGTTTTAGTTTTATTTTAACGTTCTCTACAAGCTCTTAAATTTATGGTAGTCAATTTAGAAACACCTTGCAGAATAAAAAGGTGCTACATTTGTACTGTCATCTGTCGAAATCGTGTCAGCTTACGTGAAATAAACTATAGGTTACATAAAATTTTAAATAAATTGAATTAATAAAAAATTTTGGAATTAATTTTTTGAGGAACTCTGCAGCAAAAAAAGGATTGCTATCTGCTATTTCCCATTTTGAGTCAACATTCTTATCAATCTTTAATTTGTCAATCTCTAATATTGTGATAATTTACGATGATTCTTATGTAACCTAAAATTGTGTTTTTCAGACATTTTCTTCTCATCATTACCTATATTATGAGCCTATGTAAACATGAATTCTCTGTACAAATCACCACAATGAAGCGCTAATGTCTGACCACCATGTTTATTTGAATTTTTCTTCATAAAATTATTTAAAGAATCTAGTCTTAAATATTTTAGGTTACTTAGGAAACATCATGTATAATTTTGGCTAAATATATCCTGAAACTTAAAATGCCAGTTATTCATGTGAAGTATTTAAATTTTACTACTAATGAACTAAAAATTCTTTTTAAAATAAACTATTACACATCAACCAGTTATTTAACTGGTAGTTGATTTTCTGTGATCGTATTATATAATAGCAACTGTAATGAATTAATGGTTTGAGATTAACGATATGAAAATTATAACTACTACATAAAGCTATCAAATATTAGAATCAAACGTTAAATAACAAACAAAACAGTAAACACCAGTTAAACACAGCCACAAATAATATGTTAATAAGTTAATAAAAAGCGTAACAATTTCACACAGATATATGTATATACTGAACTAACCTGGAAATATTTAACAGTCTTTACTCTTAATTCCAAGGTAGCATCCTCATCACATATCATCAAAGTATGTGGATGTTGCTGGAACGCAGAAACAGTCCACATATGATTTACTCCCTCTTCTACGGCCTTATATAAAGCAAATGCTTTATGTGTACCAGTAATTAAAATCATTACCTTGAAGAGACAAATGAAAATATTAATTCAAAACAATAAAAATAAATGATTGTTGTAACTGTGGGTTGGTAAATCTGCCGCTACAGTAATCATCTTTGATTAATTCTTAGACTCCACTTTAAATTATTCTCTGCCCTGGCAATAAGATTTTTTAACAAAAGTTTATTCCATTATATTTGGTCTCCACACACAATAAAGGTGGTTGCTATCCCCTGTGCTTGGATTCGAATTCAGCAGGAATATAGTAATGACTAGTTACGTTTATCACATAATACGGTAAAATTATCGATTACTCCATTATAATACAGGGTGAACCCCAACTTAGTTAATCCCTTTTAAGGGTGGGGGAGGGGGGTTTTTTCTGTTATAAACAAAAAATATAAAAAAGAAAGTTGAAAAACTGATCTGCCTAACAGTCTGAGTGTGTTGATGTGAATCACGGCGTACCCCAAGGTTCAGTGCTTGGGCCACTATTATTCATTATATATATCAATGATTTATACAAGTTTCTGTTACCAAATAAATGTGTAATGTTTGCCGATGATACAACTTTAATTTGTTCAGATAAAATTTTAAAGAATCTTTTGCACTGTTCAAAGGAAATGGTCAAAAAAGCTGAAGATTGGTTTACCATCAATAAACTCAAATTGAATCAGCAAAAAACCCAGGAAATAATTTTTTCTTCTCACTCCGATATTTCTCAAGGAAATAGCGCTAAATTACTGGGTATTGTCCTGGATGACAAACTGAACTGGTCGAGTCACGTTGAACAATTAAGTCGCAAACTCTCTAGTGTGATCTTTTTATTTCGTCAGATGAAGAGTATATTAAACTTGGATATTCTCAAGTTATCCTATTTCTCTTTATTTCACTCTCATTTAACATATGGCATTCTAATTTGGGGAAATTCATACCATGCCAATAAAGTGTTTCGTCTGCAAAAAAAAGTTGTAAGACTAATGACAGGTGCTGGATTCAGGGAACACTGCCGTTCCTTATTTATAGATACCGGCATAATGCCGCTTCCTTCTGCTTACATCTACCATACATTAATCTATATTCACAAAAATATAAATGTTTTTATTCCTCAGTCTGCTTCTCATAATTACCCAACGAGATCTGGTGATTTATTAAAAAAGCCTCGTTTTAGGTTAGCTAAGTCCGAAAAAAATTCAATTGATCTAAACATTTATAATAAACTACCAAGCAAAATTAGATCTTTAAATTTCTCTTGCTTCAAACGAATTGTTAAATCATTCATTTTGAGGAATTGTTTTTATTCTGTGACTGAATATTTAAACTCAACCCACTCCTTTTCGGATTTTTTGTGAAGTTGCTCTATCTCACTGATGTTTATTTGTTTTACACTTTATTTATATGTATATTTATTTTTTTTTTCTCTCTGTTGTCCTATATACAATTTGTTCTTTGTGCTATGTACAATTTGTTTGTTTTTTTTGACTTGCTGCAAATGTATTATACATATATGTAATGTGGTTAATAAAGTATCTATCTATCTATCTATCTAAGTGTCGATATTGAGCTTTTGAGAACCCCTGTACGTCTCTCTAGCGAGTCACTTATAATGTGAACAACATTTTTGTTTATCTAAGTCCTTTAAAATTGCAAAGGTATAGGTCAGTTGCTAAAGTTCTCAAAATATTTGACATTTTCATAAATTTTTTCTCGAAAACCACACAGTATATTTCTTTAATTTTCTGTATATGGACTTACAATTAAGGGACCTATCATCCCATAAAAGGAATTAAATAAGTTAGGGTTCACCCTGCATATTATACTTAATATAAAATAAAACGTTTTCAGTTTTCACTGAACAAAATAAAATGAATTCTTTTATTTAATTTTTTTTCGAAGATTATTCTAATATTTAAAAAAAATTCAAATATATAAAATCTCTGGACAATGTTCTCATTTTGATCCCAAATGAAACCTCTTATAATTTGGTACAGGTCCCATGTTTCTAAATAAAAAAAAACGAACATTGAAAATTCACCAGTAGCCGCCACTGATTTAATGAAATAACATTTTACTCCTACAATATACATATTATATTGACGACAACACCCAAATACAAATTCCAACAATAAGCAGAAGAATCGGCAACTTCTGCTTTTAACCTTCTTAATTTTTAATCTAGTGTTTTGTTTGACCTGTGAACATACAAGATTATAATAAAACCAAATATTTTGCGACTTTCTCCATATGATTAAGAAGACCATAAATATTTATTTTTGGGTATCAAAAATGTAAAAAGTAATATTTAAATAAATATGCATATGTTAAAGAATTATTATATTTTGAAACCGTACCTCTTTAGCATCCATCACAGTACCAACACCTACTGTCAAAGCTTGTTTGGGAACTTTAGCAATGTCATTTCCAAAGAATCGCGCATTTGCTTCCAAAGTGTCTTGCGCAAGTGTTTTTACTCTTGTACGGGATACAAGAGAAGAACCAGGCTCATTAAATGCTATATGCCCATCTGGACCAATTCCTGTTGTTTAAAAGTGATGAATTATATTATACCAATAAATACTTCTTTATTAGGCGAATAATAGATATTAAATTATAATCCTTAACAGGAGTTATTTAATAACTATAACCATTGCTATAAATTGCATAAAATTACACAATTGATATTAAACTGAGACTTGAAATTGGTTACCAAAAATTTAAAATACAAATTCTGTATGAATGTAATCCTAGATACCAACTTTAAAAACAAAAATGAATATTTATTGCCCTATATGCCCCTATAATAGATTTCCAATAGTTTATTTATTATTTCACCATTTTTTTTATATAAAAGAATCATGTTTCGACTTATAGGCTGTAAATCCGGAATTTCTATACATAAGCATTAAAATAACTGTATTTAAAAGAAAAATGAAAAATCTAAACAACCAACAAATAACAAACATATACATCCTAATTCAACAACGATACAAATCATTTATTAAAAATAACCCCTTTCAAATTAAGCCATTTATATTCGAAGCACAAATAATTTTTCCAATTTCTCTTTTACGGAATTTTTGGATTGTCTTACATTTTGAAAATTACTTTTATAAATTATATGAATACAAATGATGCATTCCTATAAAGAGATAATGGCAAAAAAATATTAAGCTATCAGGAATTTTCCTGGTATTCAGTTCAGTCTTTAAATGAAATTCTCTTATTATTAGATCAGGACAAAAAAAGAAAAAAGTATAAAATTATCAGATATTTATTATGATTATTATTAGGGACTCTAATGGGGTCAAGAATTTTGGCCCTTCTAATATTAACGTTCTGATGAGTTTGGTATAACTATTCAACCACACAAGGACACACTCCCGTAATAAAACTGATTCCGGGAATATAGCCACCTGCCTCAGCTGAGATTCAAGCTATGAGAGATATGTAGTGATTATTAACCTGCTTTCACTGCGCCACTATCATATCAAAAATTAAATAAAACAATAATGGGCTCATTTCGTGATATTTGCTTTTTAATTTATTTTAGCATTTTCCGTAAGTATTTCATCCTCTAAGTATATAGTGAAAAAATTAGATCGCTAGCGTTAATATTAACCCTAATATTTGATTCCAAATTCGTAACATATTTGAAACGGCTATGACGTCACACCACCCGACTCCACTGGTTCTATGAGTTATACGGATATATGGTATTTAGATTTCGCTGTACCAAGGACGAAGCACTTAAAAGATGAACGAAATTACCACTTCCGCCGTGTGTGTAGTAACTGCCGCCGGTATGAAACTATAGGAAACAAGCTAGCGGCCGACCGCTGCGAGTGGTGTGACGTCACAGCGCTCTATTTTCATTATTTATTTTGAGGGAGAAGCAGTTGAAAAAAAAAATTTAATATTTTGCACATTTACTAATTACAAGGTGTACTTTCGGACTATAAATTAAAAAAAATTTCCGAAATGAGCCCATTGTAAAACTGATCCTGACAGACAGTTTTCAAAATTAAAAATACTTTTACATATGATATGATTAGCCTAGAGTAGGAAGAAATATTAATAATAGGAAATATCATTTTTTGTAGAATATGTCTCGAATCTCTTGACATCATATACACTATATATGATGTCCCCGGATGGACCTAACTATACTTGTAATTTTCTTTATTTCGCAATTTAAGGGAAAAGTCATTCTTCATAAAAAGTTTTGCTTATCGTGAAAAGTCATTAGCCATACTCAGACTTTCAAAATAACATACAGGGTGGTTAGCAAATAAGGAAACGTGAATTTGTGCCAAGAGTAAAGTATTAGTTTTTTGAGAGGAATTTAAAAATGTTACTGAAAGAAGTTGTTTCTAATGTTAATAGTAGTCCAGATATGAAATTTGAACGTCGTATCTCAAAGTTGATATTTTTGCGAAAATTATGATTAAAATAATTTTATAAATTCAACGAAAGCGCAAAAATAAATTAAATTTTATTAATATCGATTATGAAATATGGTGTTCTCAATACACATGTAGATAAATTTGTGCATTTTTCTATATTTATTAAGTGTCCCACTAATTTTGTCGTTTATTGATTCCAAGAGCAAATGCATATTTTTTAAATTGCATTAAACACAATTATATAAAACAAAATATACTGCTTCTCATTTTCACTGCCAGTTTTGGTCACTGGCATGAATGAAGGCAATTTTGGGTTATTTTATTTTGAATCCAGATTCTAATTTTGGTAATATACCTAAACGAAAAAAACGGAAAACATAAACGAGAAAAAAGGAGAAGGAAAAGAAAGAAGGAGCACATAGAAAAGAAAAATGAACACTGAGTGTTCACCAGTAACATTACAAATGGGTGTGCATATGTAAATTTTCTGTAACAAAAGTGTTAAGGGTGTTCATACTGGGTTAAGTTGCCTTATTTGTAATTGAAATTTACTTGGGAATTCTGATAATGGGCATACGAATTCATTTATCTCAAACACAAATTTAATCCATCTAATTTTGTGAATACTTACCTCCAACAAATAATTCAATACCACCAGCATCAACAATTTCCTTTTCATAGTTAAGGCATTCCTCTACTAAATCCTCTGAATTACCGTCCAAGATATGAGCATTTTTTGGATCAATATCAATGTGCTTGAAAAAGTTATTCCACATGTAATAGTGGTAACTCTCAGGGTGATCCCTTGGTAAATTGACGTATTCATCCATATTAAAAGTTTTTACATATTTAAATGAGACTTTACCTGCTTTATAGAATTCAATTAATTTCTGGTACATTCCATAGGGAGTACTACCTATAAAACAAATAACATTGAGCAATTATTAATTTCATTTCTATGTTGCCTTCCTTATTTAACTTTGCTAATTATTTGTAATACATCAGATTTTGTTTATTTTAAACAAATATATTTGTAAAATGAGCAAAATATCACAAAGCAATAAAATCAGACAAAAAGAATTTGTTGAATAATGTAACAATTACAATTATTATAAAAGTGTTATATCTTTATAGTATAGTACCTAAATCTTGTGTATTTTTCGGTAACCACGTTAAAGCTGCTAGAGGTTGTTAGCGTTAATTATGAATTATGAAGTGTTTTTGACAAACCTTAGAAGAATATAAGAAATGATTACTGGACCATGAAACGATTATTGTACAATATTTATACTGATAGAGTGATTGGCTCAAATAGCATAACAAAAAGTTTATAAAATGAGGATATGTACGAGTCGAAAGCCCGAAAGTATGCAGAAAAAGGTGACAAAAAGCCTTCCGCTTAGAATGTAGTCTCAGCTCTTAATTAAAATGCACATTTCTGTTTTGCCTTGGAAATATTCAATAAAAAATATATTTGTTATAAAACAAGAATATAAATAATGTATCTGTACCTAATACAAAACAAAATCCGTTGCACGTCATCACTCACAAAAGCCGTATTTTGTTATTCAGCGTCTTACAGCCTGCTGTATGAAATATTTTCAAAACCAATTGATGACGTCATCATTTAGTGAAGAAAAAAATGTCTTAGAGCAGCTGTAAGACGCTTAATAGCAAAATACGGGTCTTGTGCATGATGACGTGCAACAGATTTTGTTTTGTATTAAGTATATTTATATTATAGGTGTAATATAACATAAATAAATCTTACATTAGGTACAGATATGCAATATAAACTATTTATTAACAATATTATTAGATTAACCTTGAGATTATCTTATTTTATTAGGTATATGTAGCTCGTAAAACTTCAAAGAAAATCTGATTGTGGTTTATAAATCACATAGAAACATTTATGCTCGCATTTATGTAAACAAATATTTATATTTATACAAACCTATCAGCAGTTAAATACAGGGAAAAGGAAGAAAACTTTGAACTGAAGTTCAACTACTGTCCATATTTAATCATTTTTGTAAATAGAAGATTAAGTACTTAATTAAATATAAGTTTAATTTAAACAAAGAAAAAAGAGCACAAAAATGTTTTTCTAGTGCTGGGTACTTATATACGTATAAATAATTGAACATTTTGTTTTCCAAATCACCGAGTAATCCCCTATAATCTAGAAAATCTAAATTAGAATTAGAGGTAGGTAAAGGAGAGAGAGTGATAAGTTTATAGTAATTAGACCACTATTAGGGCTTATTTACTACACTGACGATCAATTGAAGTGACCCAAGAAAAATTTGCATCAACTTCCAACTCATATATCTTTTGATAGTTTTGATCGAAGAATCGCAGAGCCATAAATCTTTTTAGGTATTATAGATATATGCTTCAAGAATATGTGACACATTTTGCTTGTCCTTGTCTCGTTTATTTTTGGAGATACAGTGATGAAGGTTGAGCTATGTTTTTCTGCCAAAGTTTGAGGTCGTGCATGGAGTGTCCCAAACCGTTTTCGGATATGACAATATAGTCATTTTGTACCCTCATTCATTGCGTTCATTTTCATTTTTGATTGATTGTGCTAACTTAATTGTTGTTGATTTTTTGAGGATTTTTATACAACAGTACATTTTTTGACTTTATACGCAGGGGGAAGAACTGAATTGATAGTTTTCGCAAATGAAACTGTGAATGCGGATAGGTACCTCAATAAAATTTTGCGGCCTATTCTATTGCCTTTTGCGAATCAAAGAGGCCCTGAATTTCTATATATGCAAGACCACATCGTGCTCGAGTAGTATACATTTTTTTCGAAAAACAGATCACAAGAATGGTATGGCCTTAATGCTCGCCGAATCTTAACCCTATCGAGCATGTCTGAGGCGCACTTGGAAGACGCCTTCGCAAACGAATGGTACAAGCTATCAATTTGGAAGAACTTGCTGTTGCGGTTTCAGAGGAATGGCCTCTTGTGGATCAGCAAATTATAGATAATTGTATTGTTAGTATGCCCAGACGGTATCAAGCTGTTGTAGGAGCAAGAAGTGGACCAACTCGTTATTGAGATTTAATGTTAAAATTATTTATATGTGTATTATGTACGTGTAAGATTTAATTGTAAACATTAAATAAAGTACGCATTTAAAGCCAAAAAATGTCCTGTTGTATAAAAATTCTCAAAAAATCAACAATTAAGTTAGCGCAATCAATCAAAAATGAAAATGAACGCAATGAATGAGGGTACAAAATGACTATATTGTCATATCCGAAAACGGTTTGGGACACTCCATGCACGACCAAAAACTTTGGCAGAAAAACATAGCTCAACCTTCATCACCGTATCTCCAAAAATAAACGAGACAAGGACAAGCAAAATGTATCACATATTCTTGAGGCGTATATCTATAATATCTAAAAAGATTTATGGCTCTGCGATTCTTCGATCAAAAGATATATGAGTTGGAAGTTGATGTAAATTTTTCTTGGGTCACTTCAATTGATCGTCAGTGTATTAATACTCCTAAGCGGGAGGCAGAAAGTTAGTTTTCTACTTAATACACGTTTTAATATATATTTTCTCTAAAACTACCTTTTACAAACAATATACAATATACAATTTAGAGAAGACAATTTCTTTCTGAAACTAGGTAAATCTCTATTTTTGAATTTCATTTTAGGTCTAATGATAGAAAAATGTCTATATAATTATATCATTTGCGTTGACAATTTAAATATAGGTACCTATTCACGCCTATTTCAATAAGTAGATAAATAATTGGTACAAATTTGCATTAGGTAGTAGAAAAAAATTAGTACAAGTATAAAGAACAGTTATAAGGAGTTACTGGTTTGACTGCATTTTAATAATAATTGATAGTTACTCATTTTTTTATTTCTAAACAAATCAGTTCCTATACTCGTTCCTATATATCTAAACGGCTTGTGTTTACGTAGGTATTTATATTTTCTTTATATTTATAAAACAAAATAATTATGTACTACATACCTGTTGGTAATCCTAAGACAAAATATTTATCTGGACCAGGCTTAAAGCTATTTATTCTTTTCATAACATATTTTGCAGCCCATTCTGCTACAGAATTTGAACTTTCCAGAATAATTAGACGCATTTTCTACTGTATAAAAATAAATTAAAAAAATCAGCAACAAAAGACAATACAAGACGGTTTCTTGCAAACTGTGACCGGCTGCAAAACAAAACTGAAACCTGTTATTGAATTGTTGACTGCTGTTTATCTGGTTAGTTGAATGACCTACACAAATGGAATTATCAGTTATTGATAAAAAATTGAGTTAATCTTTACCACATGGCAACTAGCGTCACGTAGAATATTTTATACACCTTTATGTGCCAACATTTATTTATTTTAGTAATTAAAATTCTGAACACAAATTTCAAATATACAGGAAAAAAAATGGTTACAAGGTTAATTTTCTGATTTAACCTAAATTTACAAAATAATTAAATTACTATTAGTTCTTATAATCTCTTACCAAAAAATACTAATGTACTGAAAATTAAACTCGTGAAGTTGAAAGTTGTAACTTTTAAAATCATTAACCTGAAAAGTTTGGATTGTCAAATAAACGTGTCATTTCTTATGCATGTCATGTTATTGTTATGGATGTCAAACTGGAGAAAAAAAAAAATTGAAACCCGTTGATAGATGAAGCAGGCAACTCAATAACTGTGGTGTATAAAGAGTTGCCTATACTTAAATGTCTTTAATGAATAAGATATTCAGATTATTCTTTCATCCAGTGGCGGCGGTATACGTCAGAGAAATAGAGAGGGGAGAACGCTCTTTGACCTTCTGCGCATCCAATTTTGCTAAGACACCACGGGGGCAGACATTTTGAACATAATCACGTGGTTTGTTCAAGTTGTCGTGCAACTGTTAAAAAGTGTCGAGTAAAGTGAGGTTATAGATATTTAAATTTTTTGGTGTGCGTTAAAATTATATTTATTTATAAACCCTACGGACTGCATATATGTTTCTATTTATTCTATAAACTAATTTAACATTTAACGCTGTGGTGTGGACTTTTTTATTGTTATTTTCTAGACTTTGTTATCGCGGTGGACGTTTTTGTTTATCATTATTATTGCTTTTACAACTGAAAATGCTTGTTTTTAATTATGTCCTGTGTTGTAAGGAGATGTTCTAACGCAAGGCGATTTAAGCCTGAAGGAATTACATTTCACCAGTAAGGTTTTTCATGAATTTTCAGCTGTTTATAACAGTATAACATTCTAGTTTCTCAAGAGGTGACATGTTTAAGAGGTGGTTGGAGAGTTGAGTGATGAATACTCTTGGTCAGAGAATAAATTTGTTTGCTTTAATAATTTTAAAACAACAGATTTTATAAAAAGTGATAATCAAATTCGCCCAAAACTTAATGCTGTACCAAGATTGGAGATGTATCAGGCCGAGGCCGAGGTAGTAGACACCCCATCTACAAGCTTAGTTAGATCTGTAACTTCAGTTCAGAATATGGCCTCATTTACGTCTTCGATGTCCTCTTCAGATGATACGATAGAGTTGCCAAGAGATGCTAAACTGAAACGACACCGTGGGTAATATATATTACTTGTTAATAATATTTTTTTAAATAAATCTTGAGATAATAATTGTTTTGTTTGAAGTTTGATAAATAAATATAATTTCAACGAATCGTCTATATAGGCAAGATACTTCGGCAAATACTAATAGCAGCACAAAGAGAAAACGTGTAAAGTATATTCAAACTGTACACAATTACAGGTATGTGAATACAAGAAAATATTTATATTAATATGCACTTGGCGCTTATGCTCAAAGCAATATTAATAAGATTAAATTAAAAATTATATTTTACGTATCAAATTTATTCCTAAATAAATGGTTTTTTATATTTTTTATTATAAGCGATATATCCAGTTGTCTTTTTATCGATCTTAGCATCCAATTTAATATGTATATACCTATATTATTTAACTATAATAAAGAAATATTTAAGAATGTTTCCGTCATTTTAAATCATCTGCCCTGTATTGCATTAAAAATCCCCAAATGTCATATCAAAAATCCCCAAATATCATTTAGGTTGCCTACCATGGTGTTCAAAATGGCGACCATTGTGATTTGCCATTCGCGCAGGTTCTAAGATCATTCTCCCCTCTCTATGTCTCTGGTATACGTATGCATAAGCAGAGATAAAAGCATTGCTCATGAGCCCGGGCCTATGGACGGAAGAGGCAAGAAGAAGAAGAATAACAAGTTCTCTAATAATCTATTTCTTTTATATTTTTGCTTAGAGGCCCAGGTAATTTTTATACTTTACGGCAAGGATTTTTTTAAACATAGTTATACCGAGTGGCCACGAGAACCGGCCCAGGCTTATAGCTCCTATGTTTACGAATCAACTATTTTGATATTTGGAGCATGCACATTAGACTTATTTTCCAATTTAGTGACGTCTACATTCAAAATGGCCGATTTCCGGTTTCGACGGAAATAACATCCAATTTGATTTTTTAAATAGAACACTCTATATTATTATATCTTAATATTTTTGGATTCTACAGATCAAATTCCCAAAGTATTTAATTTTTTTCTTTCCTGCTTAATTGAGAAATATTCGATTTTTATTTCTTTTACGTCTGATCTTATTTCTTGTAAAATTTTTGGACCTTATATGTTACCTATACCAAAAATGAATTTAAACCACGACTCAAAATTTTGATTAAAAAGTGAGCGACTCTTGATATCTACGCCACTGGGAACTTTACGGACCTAACATTTATAACACCCTGTATATGTTTTATTTAATGTTTGTCATGTTAGATATCTAAATGAAGCAAATCTTATACTTAGGGCCGATCTTTTCACCTCCAATTAACTTTATCCAGCAGTTATTTACCTAGGATACAATTGTTACAACAATGAAAATCAACAACTTTAACTGCCGGATAAACTTAACGGGAAGATGAAAAGATTGGGCCTTAATCTAACAATTCATTATTTAAATTGATCATAAAAGTTACTAACATTTAAGTTCAATCACTTATTTTTTGATTTGCCACAGCATTCACGATAATTGAGGATTAAGTCTCCTAATAAGTAGCAGGGGAGACCAGGATTTTCGACCTCATCCCGACACGAAAATTTAAATTTTTTCCACAATTCGTGTCAATATGAAAAAAAATTCTGTTGCGACTCACATTTATCTCGTTGCTAAAGGGGTGAAATAAATTATGGAAGATGGAAGATGAAAAAAAAATGGGTGATGCAGTTATTCCAGCATGTCAGTTTCTTTGTTTTTTCATTCAAGGTAAATTTAACGATTCCAGGAAAAATGAAAACTGACATTTTCCGCATTGCGCGGGTGACTGGTGGAGCGAAAATGGAATTTTTTTTATAACCGGTTGAAACTACTGTCATCACGGCACGTCGGTTTTCCATGAAATTGCATGTTTCAGATTGCGAACGAAGAATCCACGAAAAATTGAAACTGACAATTTGACCGTTGCCCTTTATAAACAATTTTTATTCTATCAATTTGGAGGCCCTCGGATTATCGCGGCACGTCTGTTTCCAAAAACATGGAAAAAATATAAAATATAAACTGACAATTTTAACCTTGCAAGATTGAAAGAAGTCATTTTCAGTCGCATTATAAAGGCAAAAAATCGAGCAAAATATGTGCCGTGTTGGTTCCCTTTTCGGTTATTACATTGCGTAAAATGCCGCATTGCGTTTTTGTTTATTTCGGCAATTTATGAATATGAATATCCTTATAAATTAATATGTGTAAATATATAATATTAAAATAATCAATTTAATATGTATATACAGGGTGTCGAGTTATGTTTCCTCGGAAATTTGAGCAAAAACAACTAACTTTATACAAGAACATTCTTAACAAAACTTTCAATGCTTCATCTCTACTACAACGTAAAATTATTTTCAATTATACAAGGTGTCACAAAAACGAGTCACACAAGAAAAAATAATTTTTGTAAACGGAATACTCTGTATTTTTTTGGCGCCAGTTAAGCCTCCATGGGTGTATTATACCCTAAAATATTTTGCTAATCGGATGCAGCTTTGCCAAGTTACGGTTTTTTTCTTTTGTAGTAAATCGGGTGTATAAATTTTATAAACGAAGAAAATAGCTATTACTAATGTAAAAATTAATTTTAATTTGTGCCACGGGGTATATAAGGAGTAATTGATTGAGGTTTTGTTTATGTCTGCGGCAAACGGTAATCATGTATATAAATTTGTCTTATCGCCGGGAGTCAAGAAATTTCGATGGGAACGGACCATGCGAGTAGATTCCCAAGAAAATTGCTGGGTAGACGATATTGCGTGAGATGGACTCACCTGAACGTATATTGGGCGAAAAAGGGCTGAGACCAGCATTTTTTAACCGCGAGGTACCGTGGAACCACTAAGTTGGAGCGCGGAGGAGTGACAGTTCGGCCTTAGCCCCGGGCAGAGACAGTTCGGCCTTAGCCCCGGGCAGAAAGAGTTCGGCCTTAGCCGCGGGGAAGTGAGAGTTTCGCCTTAGCCGGGAGAGTACGCAGAGAGTCTCAGCCCGACGGAATCACGAGAAGTCAGAGTCCGAGCGCGGAAAATTGTTCGGGTAGCGTAGCGTCGGGACGTCTCGATAAAAAGAGGGTTCTAGAGTTTTGATCGGTCAACGTCCGGGAGGACGACGCGGTAGATTTGTGAACGGGCGTGTTTAAAGTGATAAGTTCAACGTGTAATTTTGTGAAGGTAATTGTTAATTAGGATATTTAGAAGTTTGTTGGAGTTTACTAACCCCATATAAGTTTCATTTTGCGAGTGAACCTGAAATAGGTTTTCTGGAATTAGAAAAATACCTACCTAAATCGTATTGGCACTTTGAGGTGAAAGGGTGGCTTACATATAATACAGTTATATAGAGAGACCCAGATAGGGTATGTAAGATTTTCTTTGCTAATAATTTTAGGGGTCCTAGGGCGCGTATTACCGGTGGGTGATAGCCCGCATTATTTTGTAGTAATTACATTAAGTACTGTAATTTGGTTCGTAACATCTTGTTTGTTTTGGAAGTAAATTACTATAGTTGAGCGTGACGTTTTGTTTTGTTTTGCAGTAATTAAAGTGCTGTAATTTTGTAAGTAATAATAACTTGTTTTGCTTATTTTGGAACTTATTTATTGTAATTTTGTACGTGGGGTTAAAGTACCAATCATCCTAAAATTTTTCAATTTATTTTTCTGATTTGCCTTGTTTGATTTTATAAATTTTGAGTAATATATTCGTTTTTATTTTCCTTAATTGCTAGTCTTTTATTCCACCACTATTCACCCCTGCCAAAAGACCACGCATGTTAAGCCGTGGCCGGATTCTAGCCTTCGAAGGGATTCTCATACCAGTGGCCAGCTGATTTTGCTTTATAGGTGTTTTCTATTGTTTCTCGGATCAGGGGGAAACTAAAATAAATCCTGATCTGGTGGCAGCGACACGCTACCTCTTTTAAAGTAACCGCATCCTCGATATCATAGGTATCGCCAGTAAGTAAGAGTAAAAGTTTTAAAGGTTTTAGTTTTATTTTTTTTTATATACGACAGGTGCGCGTTATTAAACCTTTTTTTTGTCAATTTACAAAAAAATTTTTGACTGCCATATTTCCGTGATTTATTAATTGCTTTTTCTAAACTTGTAGGACGTTATTGGATAATAATGTATTTACTGGATGCTCGATGCTGCGAGCGAAGTGAACTATAGTTGCGTGCGGGAAGCGCGCGTCGTGATTGCAACGAGGAGCAGATGCGATGCGACTCCCGGCTCCATTCTGTTTCCTATAGCTGTGCAACGCGGTAAATGTCAGTTTTCAGATTCTAATTCTATTCAACATTTTGAACCCTATAAGGAACCTATTGACGAAGGTTTTATCCGTGCAGCTACAACTCGATCGGGTCCTTTTTTTTACAGCTGATAACGCTGCTATAAGTTTTCCGCAACGTGCAAATTGTCAGTTCTTGATGAATTGTTCACTTTTTTCACATTCTTAACAATATTCCATCAAGAACTGACGGGGTCCCAAATAGCACACATTCGTCCCATGGATATAATCGATGGTGGCTCTGAATATTCTGGGTATCCAATATCCATAAGTTATTCGTTTCACAGCCAGATAGATTCCGATGGATATGCTCTATGGAGATACAGATGTCACAACTTCTCACGTTCATATAGATTGTACAGAATGGGTCCATAACGGATATCCATTATCATAAATATGAACATTCATCTGATGGTAGCCCTGTATAGGGATAGCCATCAGTAATCCACTTGATATCCGCACACTTGTTCTTAGTTCATAGACTGTACAAAATTAATTCATAATGGATATCCATTATCCACATATATATGTATCTACATAATATGTACATCCAACATCCAACAGAAACTTTTCTCTGGTTAGCCACAAAAAATCCGTTGTATATCCTTATACCAATCCAAATTTCAGATATTGTACAGAATAAACCCATAATGGAATATTCAAATCTTTACGACTTGGACATCCACATCCACTGGTAGGTTGTTTTTGAAATTCTTAGTACGTAGAGACTGTACAGAACTTAATTAATGGGATGAAGCCGAAGGGCTACTCCTCTATAAATAATAAATATTCTATGGTAAGGTAGCACAGCGATGAATTTCCGAATACTTTTCAGAGACAAGTTCTCTTGCTCCAGCTACTGATGCTCGCCACATATCTTGGTTCATCAATTGGACGTTCAAGTGTGTTAATGGACATTCAACGGATATGTCCTTAGTGTACACCCAGTGGATATCTTGATATGGACATCCTTTCGATAATTTTTCAAGCACATCCAATGGATGTTTTCATATGGACATTCACGGCGTGATCAAGTCTGTCCGTGGATATCCACTGGATGTTTCTTGTGAATTTAAATAAGTACATAGTTTCATCTCTTATGGACGTAAGTACATCCTAAGAATATTCACAATTTTACAATTTTGATGAGAAAAAAAGTATATTTTATAAGTCGATAATAATTAAATAATTAAGATGTCCAGTGAAACTACAGAAAATGCTGTCAGATATACTTAAGTCGGATATCAGTTTAAATAACAAATAAATATATCTTATGGATGTTAATTATAAGGATATTCATAAGTTCTAGAAAAGTACATTTTATGGATGTCAACAATTGGGATATTTATTTGGATAGGAAAAAAGTTATCTTATGGATGTCCTTAATCAGACTATCCAGTAAAACTATCGAAAAGGCTGTCATATGGATATAACCTTAAATTGGATATTTATTTAAATAACAGAAAGATATGTCTAATTGACGTATTTTTTTTTAAGTTTATGGACGTTCGTAGGATATCCAAACAGGTCTGAAAGGTAGAATTTGAATTTGACGCGGTCTGGTCTCCCTGAAAAGCTGAAATAAAGGCAAAAGAGCATGTACATCTTCTTGGGGACATCGTTTTTGGTTGGTGACCATAATGAATGAATTTTGTGATGAGTTAAAAAAAAGGATTTTTTTTTCAATAATTTATTTTTAGACGTTTTGAATTTTGTAATGTTTTTTGTTATTATGCTTGTATAAAGCCTAAATAAAGTCATTTATAAAAAATGCATATTGAGCAAAGAAAGAGAATTGTAAAAAAATAATATGAATGTTTGTATTACCTATACCAAACAGTAAAAAATTAAGGTAAAATTAAAAGCATTCAAAATAGGTGACCTATAAACGACGAATACTGTAAGTGTTACGGCGCCTAACACGATTTTAATACCGACAATATCAACTTAGAAAATTTGCATGAATATAATTTCAATTTATCATGTAAACATTTATAATTTAGTTAGACCTAATTCTTCAAAGTTCAGCATTGAAATTATGCAAATAGGATCAGTATTTTATAATGTAATGAGCATCTTATAGTCACATAGTGAATGGTTTTGAGTTTTGGTTCACTTATAATTTAGAGATACTAAACTTCTCCCTATTGGCAGGGTTGGATCTAAAATAAATGACAAGAAATGGTCGAGAAAAATGGAGAAAACGCAACAGATGCAGTGGACCTGGTAACCACCAATTTCTACTGATATGCCAGTAGTTAACTTCGTTTTCTTCTGACAATTTACACAGAACAAAAAAATTCATTAAATAAACGAATAATTTGAAGAAAATTTTACCAATTCATTGAAACTGAAATTAAGGAACTTATATTATGTAATAATAATATAGTCACACGAGCTCGGTTTCAAGGGTACTCTACCTTTTCGCTGGTATTCAAATCACATGGAAACGTTGCAATTCAGTGTTGTATCAGTATTATTTACATTATCAAATAATAGCATACACTTGGCTTAATTTATTTCAAATATGTTACCAATGTAATGAGGTACTACCGTGCTTGTTATATTTTTATCATGAAAAGTATTATAGTTATGAAGGAAAAAATTTTAATTATACCCACTCAATAAAACTATTTATTGAAGAAATAGTTAATAAATATAATAATATATCAAAAATTCAATAAAATTAATAATAACAATATTTAATATTATTTTGGCTTCATAGGAAATTTAGGTTTAGTCACACCGAGATATCCGATGACTTCCATGGGTCTTACTCCTGGAATATCTTCTCTTACTACTTGTGTAGTGGTTACTTCCGTTTGAAACACTTTTGCACTAGCCACTGCTGCTTCCTCAGCCAATTCAGGCGGAGCAGCTGAAACAATATTGGACAATATTAGAAAGTGTTCTTGTCGATTTACATACACTCTTATATGCAATTATTTTTATAATAAGTAGGTATCAAGCCTATGTTTTTGTTTATTACTTTTTAGTCTATTTGGCATTACGCTGTACTCTGTACGATACATAAATCACTTTTGCGTCCATCTCCAATGGATTATATAAAAATTAATTAATTTAATTAAATCAATTTAATTTTTAATAATCCATTGGAGATGGACGCAAATATGATTTATGTATAGTACAGCGTAATACCAAATAGACTAAAAAGTAATAAACAAAAACATTGCCAATATACATAAATAATACAACTATGAATCTTTCTAAATAAAAAGTAAAGAATTTTAAGTGAACATTTTTAATTTTACTATTTCACAAGTGACGAATAGTTTCTGGGGATGTTAGAAAGGGCATACACTAGCGAACATTTTAAAAGCATTTGAACATCTTGGATAATTTTTACTTTTTTACTAAATGCAATGCAAAGTTGCATTTTAAAATAATTTCTACAGTCTACACATTACGGGACTTTGTTGCTCACATTTTTTTTCCATTCTTTATCAGCATTACTTATCGATTTCATTGGAACAGGGATACATTAAAGATACAGATAAAAATTATTCTTAGCTGTTAGAACCATAACAAAAATAGTTATAATAGCTGAAATGCTGAATTTTGGGAAATTTTCTAAATGTACAAAAAAAATTATATCTCGAAAACCGTGAGACTTTGTATAGAGGTCATTGGGGCTAAATCCAAATGGCCTCACCTATCAACCCTTTCCATTTGGCAAACCATCTGCCAAACACCCTGGATACTAACTGAATCGATTGTCATATAAGAGGCTAGCGAGCACTCTGAAAAGAATACGATAATAATTTGTAAAGCATAAAAATGAATCATGAAGTCTAAATCGAAATGAGAGATAAACTCAAAAATCAATACTTTTGAACTAATTAGGAATTTATTAATACATTTTTATTAAGTTATAATACAAGAAATTGAAGAACACTGAAAAATTTTCTCTAGTATTTCTTCTTATAGTGGAGGGAAATTAGTCAAAATAATTAATAAAAAGTGTGATGTAATCGGGAAGTTGAATTTTGTTTTTGTTTTTTGTTTTATACATGCAAATGAGTCGAAAACCGAAACCGAAATTTAGCAAAATCGTACTGGGGCTTCGCGAGAATAGCGCATAATAATGCATTTCAAGTGCATCGCTAGACAATTTTTTAAATATCTACGGCTATATTGGTAGTAGAAAAATAAAAAAAAACTGAAATACTCGTAAATGAAAAGAACTGTTTATGGTTACATGGGATGTACTAACTCCAAAATATCTAAATTTCTCAATTTATTTTTTTTTTACTAATGATGCAACAAGTGGGGAAAAAATCCTTAGATTTTTTACCAAAATTGGAGAAAATATGTATGTTTATGCTATAACAACGTGGTTAAATATATAATATTTTTACGGCCACAAATGAACATTTTCGAAAAAAATTAAAACGCTTGCCATTTAAGAAATGGTCATAGGATAAACTTTTTTTAAAGTGTAGAATTTTGTATGTATTTTTTTGTAAACATATGCCAAAATCTGTTTATTTTAACAAAAAAAAATTAATTTCACATTCTGGACAGTGTTTCATCAACAGGATGTCAGGTTGTATGGTAAAAAGTTAATATGTGAATAGAGTACGAAATAGTTATTTATGCAACAAGTGCGCAAGGTGAGATTTTTTCACGAATAGGAATTTTCCCATGAGTGAAAAAACTCACTTTTTGCACGAATTGCATACAATACTTTTTCTACTACCGAAATGAACCTAAATTCTCTAATAATAATGTGAAACGTCAAAATTTACCTATTACGTCAAAACTTCATGTCATTTAAAAATCACAATACTGTTACAGCCAACTTAATTTTAAATCAGTCAATGTCTATTAATTCTTTGTCTAATGTCAATGTCACGAATATAAATGAAACTTCAGAATTGTAAAAAATTCAATCATTATTGTTAAAGAAAGGTACTGAAAATTAGGTGGTATGTTTTATAATAATACCGTGATATTAAATAAATGGACTACATAAAATTAAATAACCACATTTAACGTTTTTAAAATAAGATATGTTTATTATAAGTGCTCTAATAGGTATGCAATTGTTTAGTATGTTACGTTACGCACTAGTGCGTAAAGTTTAACTTTACGTAAAGTGCGTAAAGTTTAACTTTACGCACTCTACAGAGTGCGGAAAGTTAGTACTTTATGATCGGTAGTAGAAAAAAACAGTATTGACGTGTCTCAGGATTTTGCTATATAACCCTTAATTTTTTTTATACATGTTAAAGTTTTTTTTGTTGAACTTTTTAAATATCTTTTGGTTAAAACAGTCATATCAATGAATTTTAGTTGGTTTATATTTTTCATAGGACGCTATATCAAGATGGCGATATTAGTTTTTCAAAACTAATCCAGTGGCGTGCGTTTTCACTTTTTTTCTGATAAGAATGTCGACAACTGGGCGCCACTGGATTTTTTCATACAATTTCGGAGTTGAAAACCTACTGTAATAATAACACTCTAGGAAACAAAATCTTTAATAACCGAAATTTAAAAACAACAGCGACTTAATTACAATTTTTTACAATAAATATTCAAAATGAAGTCCATTAACATCAATGCACTTTCGGGCCCGCAAGGAAATTGTTGATTGATTAATTTTTAAAGTAATTTAAATGTCAGAAAGTGAAATTTAACTTTTTTTTTTAATTAAAAAAACAACATTTTCACTTGATAAACAAATTCTGGCATATGTTCACAAAAAAGTACATAAAAAAACCTGCACTTTACAAAAAAAAGTTTACCTTACGACCATTTCTCATTAAATGGCAAGAGTTTTAATTTTTTTCGAAAATGTTCAATTGCGGCCGCAAAAATGACATTTTTTAAAAATTTATTCACGTATTTATAGCATGAAAATACATATTTTCTCCGATTTTCGAAAAGATTTGAGAATTTTTATCCCACTTATTGCACTATTAGTAAAGATAAAAAATAAATTGAGAAATTTGGTTTTTTTTGAGGTTAGGATGTACTTTTAAAAGTAACTATACCCCAACAGTTCAATAGTCTTTTCATTTACGAGTATTCAGTTATTTTTCTACGACCAATAGAGCAGGAGATATTTAAAAAATAGTGTAGAGATGCACTCGAAATGCATCAAAAATGCACTTTTATGCGCTTTTCTCGCGAAGTCCCAGCACGATATTGCTAATTTTTTCGGTTTTCAACACTAAACATAAACATAACCCTCAATTTAAGGGAATTTAAACCCCTTTAACGATATATAGAATTCCCGTTAGTTTTTAAACTTAATAAAACGTAGCACGCACATACTGATTTATTTTTTTAAATAATTGTATTAAAGTTAGTTCCCGCGGTGCAAAAAATAGCGTATATTACAAGGGACTAAAGTGCCTTTTAAATCCTCATGTGATTTACACTTCACACTCAGGATTAAAAGGCATACTTTAGTCCCTTGATATATAATATACTCGTACTATCATTATTATATAACTTAGTGATGTAATGAGATTTTATCTTCGAATATTTAACTTATAATTTAGCAGATTGACAATTGAAGTTTGTTTATTTAAATGTTAATCCATGTTTGGAACCGCAAAATAATAATCAAAATAAATTGCCATTTCTTTTCTATTTTAAAACGGGGTTAGATAAAATTTTGTACGTAACACCAAAGATCATATCTATTGTTTAATTTCATCGCTCATAAATGGACCTCAACTTAAGCTTCATTGTTTAAATGTTAATTGTGGCATTTCATAAATTATTTCTCTTCCTTTTCTTTTTTGGGATTTATTACCACATTTCTTGATATTCCTATCCAAAAAAAGTTGAATTATATAAAAAATAATCAAATTAATCAGTTTAAAACTGGGAAATAACCTCTAGCTTCATCTCACTTTAACTCATGATACAGCAATACTTTTCTGTTAATTTTGCATGTGTTAGAGAGAGAAGATGGGGCGATGAAATAAACAGTGGCTTTGACTATCTAGGATATGAAATGATCTTTGGTAACACGTTATGAAGACGAGAATATTATTTGACTCATGTAATTTGCAGAACTCGCTCGCTTCACTCGCTCGTTCGATCGTAGGTAAAGTATAGTAGGTACCTACATAATTCGAGTTGTAAAGCAATTACGAACTCATGGCAATTTTTCCGTTCGTGTGTAATATGCCATTTACAACTCTCATTACGTAATATACTATTATATTACAGTATTCCAAGCAGCAGAATTAGTGTGAATTATGCATGCAAGGCAAACATTAGTGAAGAAATGAGCTTTCAGACAGCAACGTTGTCTGGCTTGTCCTGGAAAAATGCAGAATAAATTTGACTATTCGTCCTGGGTAAAGAGATATATCGGAAATCAAGGACATGAGGAAGTCGACTCCCGCAGTAATTTGAGAGCACTCCGGTTAGTCCAGAACAAACAAAGGCGACTTCAGATTAATCCCACAGGTAACTGATGAGAATATAATTACTCAAACAACACACCAACTAGTGAATGGGTTTAAGCAGCTGCATGCCCTGTAAAATGGTTATAACTGTACTCAATCCTAAATACATTGTCGTCAACTTATTAGTAGACCTAGTAAATAAACTCTTCTACATATTGGGAATTGTAAGAAATCTTGCAACATCGCCATATGACCCCTTCATGTAGGTTGCTTTTATAGCAAATTGTTAAGGTACTGCACAGTTCCTCCATTTACCAATAATTCATTTTCCATATCGTCACATAAGTTCTTTTTTGTTGTTTGATGGCTTAGTTCGCGAACCGTCTCTTCTAATTAACCGAATCGAAGGAACCTCAAGGTGCATTTGGGCTACCGAATGGTATGGGCAGAGTGGGTGTCACACCACGAGTATATCTTGGTGAAGTAACTTGAATACAGCACCCGAAATGCTTGCTGGAGACCTTGATATTAAATCAGTTTCTCCTCTATTAGGTTTAGTGAATTGTAATTGCCTGAAGGTGCGTTTATAGCTACCGAACGAAGACGAACGAACGACAGTGAACAAACATTCGCCACTGTTTGGCGAGAATTCGCTTGGACGTTTACATCTGCAGAACATTCGCATTTGTTGAAGTTCGCTATTGGTCGTGAGTGGTCTAATTTTTCTGGTTCTTACTTTATAATTATTGTCCTTCGGGTCCCATAAACAAGGACTTTGTTGATATAGGTTAATTAACACGTTCGCTACCAAGGGTATTTTAAGAAATTGCTTATATGGACCACAGTCATATATTACATGTGGAAAAAAATAAGAACGCCGTCTCAGATATGTGTCGGTGGTCTGTGGTGGTAAACCAATCGTCACACATATGGGACGCGTGGTAGCGAACGTGTTAAGGTTAATATGTCTTCATTGGACCACTCCATTTTATGTATTATTAACGCTTCTATAAATTTATTCACCGAATGTTCGCTTTTAACTGTGAATTTTAATTACCCGTTCACAGCGAGCAAGAACTCTCTTTGATGTACCGCTCCACTCCCGAACCCTAGCGAACGCGAGCATTCGCCTTTGCTCGCCTTCGGTGCTTTGTTTACAGCATGCGAATTCGGCCATTCGCCAATGTTCATTCGTCTTCGTTCGGTAGCTATAAACGCACCTTTAGAACAGTATACTAATAATTCCAATCAATCTGAGGATTCTCCTTGAGAACGGATTCTTTTTTTTTTTTTTTTAATTTATTAGCTTTTTATTATCTCAAGAAACTACAAGTTTATAACAGGGACTGACTAATTAACTAACATAAGTTTCTAACATAAAATTTTCGAAACTTAATTGTAACGCAGTTTTGGTATTTGGTTTACTTTATATGAGAACGGAGTACGACAGATAGTTAAGTTACAATTTTACGTTCAACGTAAACATCTTATCGCCAACAGATTCATAAATAGGATCTAAAAACTAGTGTAAACATTTGTTTATCACTAGTAAATTATACTTGTACAGAATTAACACAATTCATTTATTTATATTTAGGCCACACTGTATGAAGACTACATGAATAAAGATTATTTTTATCTGCACTAATACATTATTTATTATTACCTACTGATATTTTACGATTGATGTGAAATATGCATATATATATATATATAATAATTTCATACCAATATTTTACTTCAGCTGAAAACGCACACTCAAAATGTTGAAAGTTGTATTAATTTCTTTATTCTTCATTTATTTAATAAAAAATTGCTGCAGTTATACAGAAGAAACGGTAGAGTATTATGAAAATCTTATTCTTAGTGAACGCGAAAAATCAAAAAAATACCAGTTACCAGTTAACGCTGACAGATACAAGTCATATGATGAGGGTCCTCCTATAGGCAAGTATTTTTAATATTTAAAGAAAATTTACTTTATTGTAAAAATTCATCTCATATTACCGCACACAATATTACTGTGACTAATCCTATAATTGTAGTTGGTCTTTTGGATAATAAAATATTGTTATTATTATTGTATGGAAAATGTTAATACATTCGACATTGTAAATATATAAAAAATAGTGTCTAATTAGTTGAAGGTTTGCTCATATAATTATGTTTCGGTCAAACGCGTTTGATAAGTAGGTATGTATAAATAAGATCTACTTGAATTATTCAAAGAATCTGAAATAAATTGATTTATTATTGCAAGATTTGCAGTTGTTGAACGTTTAACTAGAAAATCATAATATACTATTATGTTGAGGTGAAATTAATGGTTGAACTTGTGGATACATTTCAGTATACAGCGATATTTCTAAAGTTACATAAAATAGAAATGGGTCGATAATTTTCAATATTAGTAGTTAAAACTGGACCCACCTTGGCCAATTTCCATAAGCCATGCCATGAACTTCGCTGTTTAAGACAAAACTAGGTATCTGGTCATGACCGATGTCATTTTATTGGGCAGCCTCTTTATGGTGTCTATAATATTATTTTCTGAAAGTAAACTTACATTGACTTAGGGGTTTTTAGTAAATACTGAAGTATTGTCATTCAAAGCATTCAACTTTGGAAGACAATCGAAATAATCAGCAAAACCGTTTCCTGAAGTTTTTGAATTTTCGTAATTAGTTTTGTTATGATGAAGTGTAAAGAAAATTAAGTTTATTTAGGAAGCATTTCATATATATATATATATCACAAAGATATTACTGTTCGATTTGCTTTTTTAGTAGACAATTGATTTTTGATATGCCAACTATATATTACAGAATAATTTCTAATAACAACACTTTCAGATTTTGGTTGTTTTGACTTCATAATAGCTGGATCAGGATCAACAGGATCAGTTGTGGCCAGTCGTTTATCTGAAATAAAGGACTGGAGTATCCTCGTTCTAGAAGCTGGAGAATTTGGTAACAATTTCACGGATATTCCTAAGATGGGCTATGAAGTTAATATATACAGTAAATTTAATTGGGGATACACTAGTACCACTCAAGAAAATTCATGCTTAGGTAAACGATTAATTATTTGTAAATAGGCATATTTCTAAAATTCTCAATTAACAACCTAGTAGCCAGTAACTTGAAATGAGTTTCATTCACAATTAGTTCATATTGAAGGTTTCTCTCAAATCAAGATTTGGTTTATGTATAGAAGAGTTTTCGGGTTTTCTTCCGCGTTCAACATTTTGAATTCTTGACGTTTCAACAATTTCAACGCGGAAAAGAACCTGACACACAAATGTTTAGCACCGTGAAAACCTCAGAATCAAAAAACTTGTTTTTGTGTTCTGTATACCTACCACTAGAAAATTTTTGGGAATGATCAATATCAAAATTTAATTATAACATATTTTTCTTTTCTGATCCTTATTTGATCTTTTAGACTCGAAATGAACAAGCTCTATAATGGATTTTTATTGGGATTTCTCTCGTTAATTCTTCAAAATATAAACAAGAAAACGTCAAAAATTACGAAAGTGGTGCTAAATTTTGATAAAAAAATGGCAAGAACTCCTCGCATACGAACAACCTCTCAGTTGAAAGAGAGAACAGATAATTGTAGGAAACACTGTATTACATTGTACTGCATTATTATTAAATTTGATTAATTTTATTCCTACTTACATGAATATCGAATAGTTCTCGAATAAATAATTTGGATAGTAAATTCCCTCTAATTATTCGACTGCATCAAGAAAAACATTATCTTTCTATTAACTTTAGGTTCTTTTGAGACAAAACTGTTGCTTTATAAAATTATAATTTTATATAATTATACAGTATTATACAAGTTTAAAGAATTTACAGTAGGTGCTAAATAATAAAATAATTACCTTAATTTTGAATTACATTTGCAAATAATGTTTCATTGGGACACCTTATAATACTTATGTATTTATCATTGGGCATGTATATAGTAACCCATTAATATTATTATCTGCCTAAATTTTACACTTTATTTTTATGTGCAATAATGTGCATGTATGTAAGTAGATACATTGCTGTACAATTTTAATTTATTTATTTATTGCTGAACTCGCTGGGCTTCGGATTATTTATCAAAGTTGCTATTACATATTAATTCCTTTATAAGAATGAATGACTAAGTATCCAAATATTAAACTGACAGTGTCTTATAGGTACAGTATAAAATTATATTGACAAGAGTTCATGAGATATTTAGATAAAATTTGGAAGTATATACGGTTAGTTCATCAACCCATATTTATCGCGATATTTCAATTCGTACATGTATTGTGCATGAATAATAACACAATTTATTTTATTGGGTAATAATATTTGTAGGAATGAAAAATGAACAATGCCCATACCCACGAGGAAAAGGAATGGGAGGAACTTCATTACTCAACGCACTGCTTTATGTTCGAGGAAATGCCAGAGACTTTGACAGATGGTGCGCAGAGGGTAATCCAGGTTGGAGTTATAAAGACGTCCTCCCATATTTCAAAAAATCAGAAGATATCCACAAGAACGATCCAGATCAAGTAGTCGATTGGCAGTACCACGGCAAAGGAGGGCCGCTAACTGTGGAATATCCTTTACCCAGAAGTTCGCAATGTAACGTATTTTTAAATGCTAGTCAAGAATTAGGTTGTAATTTGATAGACGTAAACGGACCTAAACAAATCGGTTGTACTCAATATCAAATAAACACAAAGAGAGGAAAGCGACAAGACAGCGGTACAGCTTTCCTAAAACCTGTTTTAAATAGACCGAATTTGAAGATATTAACTAATAGTTTCGTTACGAAAATCATAATTAACAAGTGGAAGGAAGCAGAAGGTGTAATTTTCACTCATAAAGGGCGAACATATAAAGCCACAGCGAAAAAGGAGGTCATAGTTTGTCAAGGTAGTATTGGTTCTCCACAGCTTTTGATGCTGTCTGGTATCGGACCTGAGGAACATCTTAAAGAACATGGTATGTAAAACTTCCATCTTCTAATTTAACGCCTACAAGGAGTTGTTGGTATTTCTTCTGCGTTGATAATTTAAAATTCTTGATGTTTCGACCAGCTTGTCATGCAGTTTACTTGGCCGTGAGAAGGTGGTGGAAAGTCAAGAAATCAAAATAATCACACGGACGAAAACTCGAAAACTCCCCTAAATTATCAGCTGCGCGAAAGCCTTCAAATCAAACATCTCGCAAATAATGTTTCTAAATTATCATTTTCTCGACATTCGTAATATTAAAGATTTAAAACTTTAGTTGGAATAACAAGACACTACAATAATCATCTACTTCTTTGTTTGTGAGTCTTTGAACACGAGAAATTAAAGAAACAAAAGAACAACAAATTTCTGTTAATTTGATCGAAACAAATTTTACAACGTAAATCTGAACGTTATGATTTTACCACCTTACTCAAAAACCCAAACTCAAAGTATCTACTCAAAAGACTTTTAATTTTCTGGTTTATTAAAATGAAAATTTTAATATAAATATCAAAATATTCTCTCTCAATACAATGCATTTGAGGCGCATCCGCCAATTTCTTTTGAATGTTGGAAACTACAACCACTTTTCCATTTCTTCGCACAAAGTCATTCCGTCAGACATACGTAAATTAAATGTACTTTAATTAGTAAATAAAATTCCTACTTCCATTCCCCAATGAATGTTGTTTTGCCGATTCTCTTCATGCAACCCTACATTGAATTAATTATTCTCGTGTAATCTTCTTCTGGTCTACTTGGATACCTGCACGCCAAGTCTTAAAAAAATCAATTGACTTACAGTAATTCTCTCTTTTGTCCACCATGATGATAAAATTAATATTTTCAACAGTTTAATAGCGAGTTATCTGTACCTACCCTCAGTGTTTAAAACTTAGTTTCTAACACATATTGGAATATCACTTTCAATTTGGCAGACCTAGCTAGTTTGGAAAACAATTGATGATACCGATCATGTTCCTTACGATTTGTATAATCTTCCTTCCATTTCGTTGAAATTCAGAGTTGCTTCACTTTTAAGTGAAAAAATAGAATAGAAAATCGAGAGTGAACAATGAATAACTTCTGATAAGAGAAAGACAAGAAAGTAAACCTGTGAAGAAATTGCTAAATTTTGGAGTCTAGAAGCTCAATCTATAGATTCTAGATAATAAGGTGACTTTAAAACGTTGAAAAAAGAAATGATCATCATGGTGGGCAAGTGAGAAAAACTGCTGATAGGACCATTTTCTTTCGGTGACAACAAAAAGAAGACATGCCAAAACTGCAAGGCAGTTGATTGACTAAATACACTTTAAGAAACAGATTAACATAATAATTCACATCTTGCGATGATAGTCTGCTGTCTATTAATGAAGCAAAAAGCAGACTAGACTAGTAACGTGACGGAATAATTAAGTTAGTTTTGAGAGAGCCCAATATTGAAGAAATGAATTGGTTAGTTTTGTGTTCAAAAATGACCCAATTAAATATCTGAAGTAGAATGATATTGAGGCTGAGAGAAAGGGTGAGTTTTTGAAAGTAAATCAACAGGAGAATGATGTTATGAATGAATGGGAAGCTGATTTGTTATTGGTTTAATAACGGGCATACCCAAAAAAATTCAAAAAGTTATACGAGTGGAGGGCCCATCCAAAACATTGATTTTTGTTTTATTGTAGAATTGAAGATTTCAATATTATTGCTTATACCTGCTAATGACATATTACTAATTGCTATTATAAACCCTGTTCTCGTGATACAAAAAAACCTATTTCTATATTTGGAAACCAATCAAATGGGCTTTCAACATTTGAAAGCGGCTTATATATTTAAAAGCTACAAATGTGCGAAATTCAATTTTCATTAAATAATAAAAAATTGCATCGACTTTCACGGTAATCATCATCGAAAAGTCTTTGTTTGGGATATAGGCTCCATCTTATAAGTCATAATTCAACGATGATTATATAGTCTTCTTTTTTAATTTGCCCATATGACCTTAAATTATTTCCATTAGAAATAACTTATAACATGTAATATTAAATTGAAATCCGAATAACCATCTGACTAAAGTCTCTCTTCTATATCTCACCTCTTGTTAAAATTAGAAAATTAATTAAAAATTAAATTAATGTCCAATTACCGAAATTATTTTCAAAATGGAATAAGATATATATTTTTAAATTTAGATATATTCTAAAGTCTTTCATTCATATTTAGATTATTAATTTAACATACGTGTAATAAAATTAAAATGACTACTGATATGAATTAAGAAAAAACATCCTATAACAGAAGGTCAAGTTTACTAGTTCATTTGATCAAATATTTTCAAGATGTAGGTAAGTATAAAAAATGTACGCGTCTCAATGGTCACTGATCATACAGGGTGTCCCGAATTGTACGGACCAAACTTTACGGTTGACCTTTACAAAATATGAAAAAAAGTTCCTATAAACATCAGGCGGGAAACGCTTAGTTTGTTTTTTTGCATAATTTTGAAACGACCAAAGTAAACAAATGAAATTTTGCACAGTAATTCTGATTTTTATGCTACACAAACTGAAGAAACTCCTACTACCCAAATAAGTCAGAAGCTAGTAAAAGTAGGGAGGGGAGAAGGTTAAAACATTACGCATAACTTTTTGCACGTCACTTTTTTACCAAATTATGAGACAAATTTAAAAACCTAGCCTTTCTGCTGTTTTTCTCAAAAAGCGATTTGTTATGCAGCAATAATAGTGTGCTATGATTTCAGCGTTTCAAGCAACAAAAATCTATTATGTAGTATGCCATGCCAATGGTATTTTCTGTTTTGAAATTTATTTTTGACATGTTTCTTTAACACCCTGTATCTCGGAAACTAAACGTTTCCCGCCTGATGTGTATAGGAACTTTTTTTCATATTTTGTAAAGTTCAACCATAACGTTTGGTCCGTAGAATCGGCAAGACCGTTGGTTCATACCTTTTTCATACTTAGTCACCTTAATAAAATTAATCTATTTATCCTTATATTTAACTCCTATTGTTTAGAAAATATTCAGGGTCTTTCAACGAAAACTTGACCCCCCTATAATTATAAAACCAAAAAAAAATTAGAATTCGCCGAAACCGTCCATTCTTGGTAGGAGCATTTTTAACAGTCAAGCCAACTTGATATGTCCAGCCCCAACTTTAAAATTTCAAATAGAACCACCCTACTTCTAACACATCGTTTTAAAGCCCTTTCCATTGTGAATACACTGGTGCATCGTTTGTGGAAATCGGCCACCAATAATAAGCTTTTTATCTACTACACAACCACATTACTTTTCTTTGAACCCTGTATATAGAAATGGTCAATAAATACAAAGCCGACATATTTGGGGCTTTTTAGTAAAAACTGATGTCGCAACTTTCAAATTTTAAAAATAATACTTTGTTAATTCATTTATTTGCAAAATGAGCCGTATTATTTTATTGTGTGCCAGTTTTTAAAATGATTATAAGAAAGTAGTGTTTTTTTTTTTATTATTAATTTTTTAATTATAACTTGTTTCAATATTATCAAATAGTTTCGAACAGATCCAGGAACATATGTGGAAACATTGTAGATGTCTTAAAACTACATAATCTTATAAAAAACATACAGTTGTATGTTAAATTATAAAATCGAGAAAAATTACTTTTAAAAAATTTGGTAAATCCGTGAATAGTATTTGAACATACATTAGGTATATAGGAAATTTGCTGGAACATCTTCTACATCACAATATTTATTTAAATTTTTCCTTTATATCAAATTAGAGGTTATAATACTAAATGAATGATAATGATTCTAGGTAGAAGTGAAGGATTTTATAGCGAAACTAATAAATAATTTTAGCGTGCATTATCTTAGGCACCCTCTACTAATTCTTCTACTTTTGAATGATATTTTTTAATTGTAACAAGATATGAGATACAGAAGTCAGGACCCTGCATAATAAAGTGCTTACTTGTGCTTTAGAATTCCAGTTAATTTTACAGGTATCCCTGTCATCGCAAATCTGCAGGTCGGTTCAACTTTACTCGACCACCTCCAAGTTTATGGCCTAACTTTTTCTAGCAACCTGTCAGAACCTGTCAAATCTCTGAAGCAACACGTGAAAGATTATCTGAATGGTTATGGGCAATTAAGCGAGGTTCTAACCCAACAATGTGTATGTTACGTTCAGACTAAATTGGAGAAAACCCCATATTACCCCGATTTAGAAATAGATTTTTACTCTTCCAATGCCACATCTGATGCCCTTGCCAGAAGCTTTCATTGGAAACCAGAAATTTTAGAGGCAATATCTGGAGTTAATTCTGCCAGTTCATTTAATATATATCTAGCAATTTTACATACAAAATCGTCTGGTACTGTTAGACTGAAGAGTAGTTGTCCTTTTGATCATCCCTTAATTGATCCTAATTGCTTTTCGGATTCAAAGGGAGAGGACCTCGCGAGAACTTATGAATCAGTACAGTTGGCTTTGAAGTTAATAGAAACGGAACCTTTTAAGAAAATTAATGCCAAATTAGAAACCAAACCTTTGAAATATTGCAGTGAATATAAATTTTTAACGAAAGATTACTGGTATTGTGCACTGAAATATTTAACTGGGCACGACAATCACCCATCTGCCAGCTGTAAAATGGGTCCAGATTCAAAAGAAGGAGCCGTAGTCGATTCTTTACTAAGAGTATATGGCATAAAGAATTTAAGAGTCGCCGATGCCAGCATAATTCCAATAACAACGTCCGCACATATCAACGCGATTTGCTATATGATTGCTGAAAAACTGGCGGATATTCTTAAGCAAGAATACGGAAAATCCTAAAATTTTAATCCATAGTAATTGTATCCATTAAATATTGAATAAAATGAATATAGTAATTTTAGTAGTTTTATTACGAAGACAGGTAAGCAAAAAAATAAATTAATTCAATTAACCGTAGGTAATAGGCAGACTCTATATACAACTTCTAGATTTTGAGAATTATATTTTTCTTAAAAAAGTTTAGGGAATACCTACGCTTAAAAAAATTAGTTTGTTTTGTCAATGATTTGTCAAACCATTTATTATATAAATTGGTGCCTATGTGGAAACTTAAAAAATAATTACTTATAAAAATAGGAAATATTGCCTCATAGCCCAAGAAAAGAGAGACGACTATTAAGGATACGCATTTCAGCGCACATTTGGTCTCAAATAATAGATAGCTGTCAGCATATTATGGAGAATGTGTGTCAGTGGCTACATCGGATTTATTTTTTGGGGTATATGCCCAGTATACAGTACTCCTCCTTTTCTTGTTGTTTTTATTATTCGACTACACTCTTTTATTGTAATAAATAAAAATAATAATAATACAGGAAATATGACCAACGTTGTCCTTAAAGGTCTTGAAAGAGCCTTATGTGGAAAGGGATATTTAAGTAAAATTCGCTTAAAAAAATTATTTATAGTTGATCAGTTGCATAATAAAATTTCTTCTTAGCTTTTTTTAAAGTGCACTTTTTAATGCTTGCACTATCTTTATGTATTTTTACCCCCTCCCAAACCCTACCAACTTTTGCAACCATTAACGTAGCAAAAAAAATTCATTATACAGGGTGACTGAGAAGGATATAATTTGGTGTGTATAACTAGAAGAATAACTTTAAAAATTTTTTTGACAAAATCGACAATTATTGTCAAATAAAAACAATAATGTAGAAGTATTTCAAAATTTTTAGTGAAGAAGATGATACTATAAATGATTTTGACTTTAATTTTACACAAACAAATTATAATAAAGACAAAAAAATATATCAAGAAAAAAGCGAACCTAAAGATAAACATCATATATGAACTGCGAAAAGAAAATGTTCTACTAAGACGAATAATTAAGGATAAAGAACTTATAATATTTGATAAAGAAAGGATAAATAGACTTATAAACAAAAAAATGGAATTGCTAAAGGAAAAGTATGAAAATCCACAAAAAAAAAATACTTGAACTTTGTACAGAAGATAATTGTAAAAAAATTGATTAATATCTCAGAAAAAATAAATGTTTTAGAAAATAGAAAATTTGAGAATGTACCATCTTACGCGGAAATTACATCAGCAAAAAAATATTTCTGCCCCTAAAAATACTCCAGGTCAAACACTCTTGGTAATACCAAGAAGTTAACAAGAAACTTTGACAACTGCGACGGACCTATGTAAGAATATTAGTTTTTCCAAATTAAAGATTGGAACAAGCTCTGTAAAAAACATAAAGAATGGAGGAATTGAAATAAAATGTAAAAACAAAGATGTACAAAAATTGGAGAAAGAAATAAAAGAAAAACAAACCATTATAATGTAGAAGTTAAGAAACTGTTAAATCCAAAAAGTGGTTTAAAATTAGAAAATACAATATCTGAGATTGACCTACAAAACATGATTCGTCAACAAAATGACTTTATAAAAGAAGATGATATATTGTTAGTTAATCATCTCAGGTATAATGAAAGGAAAAAATCTTACATGTTTATTGATGAAACAAATGCCAAATTATTTTAAAAATTTTTTAACGAAAATAATGGAAAATTATTTGTTGCATGGCAATACACTAATGTATACAAAAATAATCAGGTCACACGTTGTTATAACTGTTGCAGATATAACCATAAAAGTAAAAATTGTGAGAATAAAACAGTATGCCCACATTGTACTGGTCAACATTTAGGTCAAAATTGCAAGAAAAAAGCTGTATTAATTGTGAATTTGCAAATGAAAAATATAGAACAAAACATATGTGAATATACCGGGTGACCACGAAATGACGCTCGCCCTTATATCTTCTTTGTTTTACAAGATATAAATTTCAAATTTGGGCACGTCAAATAACGGTTAAATATGCATTATTTCAACCATTTTATCACTTTCCGTCGCTTCCGGTTTCACCGGAAATGATACTAACTTTCGTTTTTTAAATAGAACACCCCGTATATTTTTACATTTTTTTAATTCAGGAGGTCATTTTGGATACAGTTATGGCATATCGAGATAAAAATATTATTGACAGACATTTTTATGAGCAAATTTAATTTTTGATCTAGGCGGCCGTGACCCCAAAAAAATGTTTTGTTTTGCTTCAATAATTAATCAAAAAATACAATTATGATATTATGTCGTATGACATTTGAGTTATAAGATCTTAAACATTTCGGAAATCGTTTTTCCAGAATAACAAATTTTTTTTAAATGGCACCATGGTGACTCACTATGTTATTTTAATAAATCATTTCATTACCGATAATTTGGTACCAAACACTTCATTATTTGTTCATATTATAATACATAAAAATTACATTCAACAAGATATAAATAAAAATAAACTCATAATATTTAACACTGAATCTCTATCAAATAGGTGCCTTTGAGATGTAACGAAAGAAACAAATGGATAGTTTCATAGCTCAAATGTCAAATGATATTTAAATCTATGAGAATCAGGTATTATTATGCTGCGTATTAAAAAATTATGGTTTATTCACAAAGTGACAAAGTGGTGTTCTTGATCTACTCTCTCTTGTCTCAGCTCCCATTCTACTCTAAGAAAGTAGTGTCTGCCAGGATGATTTCTTATTGGATAGCGTTCTGCATATAAATCACGGGCAGCCAGACTATTTCTGCGACATTCCCCGTATATCAACAGCATATCCACTTTGTCACTTTGTGAATAAACCATAATTTTTTAATACACAGTAAAATAATACCTGATTCTCATAGATTTAAATATCATTTGAGCTGTCAAACTATTCATTTGTTTCTTTCCTTACATTTCAAAGGCACCTATTTGATAGAAATTCAATGTTAAATATTATGAGTTTGTTTTCATTTATATCTTGTTGAATGTAATTTTTATGTATTATAATATGAACAAATAATGAAGTGTTTGATACCAAATTATCGGTAATGAAATGCTTTATTAAAATAACATAGTGAGTCACCATGGTGCCATTTAAAAAAAATTAGTTATTCTAGAAAAACGATTTCCGAAATGTTTAAGATCTTATAACACAAATGTCATACGACATAATATCATAATTGTATTTTTTGATTAATTATTGAAGCAAAACAAAACATTTTTTTGGGGTCACGGCCGCCTAGATCAAAAATTAAATTTGCTCATAAAAATGTCTGTCAATAATATTTTTATCTCAATATGCCTTAACTGTATTCAAAATGACCTCCTGAATCCAAAAATGTTAAAATATACAGGGTGTTCCATTTAAAAAACGAAACCGGAAGCGACAGAAAGTGATAAAACAGTTGAAATAATACATATTTAACCGTTATTTGACGTGCCCAAATTTGACATTTATATCTTGTAAAACAAAGAAGATATAAGGGCGAGCGTCATTTCGTGGTCACCCGGTATAAATAATCATTTTGTAAATGTTGGTACGGATCTAGCAGCCAAAATTCCCCAGGCGAATGAAGACAACATTCCCAATGAAAGTACAGTATCTTCTATGTACCTGAATCCAACAACAACTGGGGAAGTCAAAGAAATTATTTCTCAACTAGATAGTAAAAAAGCACTCGGTTATGGTGACATAAGTGTGAATGTTGTGAAGATGGTTAAATCTTGTTTGGCTCCAATATTATCTACATTAATTAATAAATCTTTTGAAACTGGTCTTATTTCAACTAAAATAAAAATTTCCAAAGTTACAGCAGTATAGTCTAAATTACGAAAGAAGACCGTTACGTCATCATTATAATTCATGTGAATCAAATCAGTACTGAGTTAGTCAAATTCATGCTTGTTGAAATGACATCCGGGTGTAAACAAACTTAAACGTCAAAACAAAACATAACCTGCAATGTGTCTGTTAAATGTCAGAATAATTTAACGATCTCGCGGTTTTTAATATATACCTATAATTTGGCAAAATGCAGATGTTTTGAAGATTAACTATCGTTAGTTCCATAATGAAATTATTATTAATTATATTAAGTTTATATTCCTGTATTAGTAATATACTTTATATGTATACAGTTGTGTATGGTATGTATATATGTGTGTATAGGTGTGGATGTGACACATTGTGACGATCTAATTTACACTTATATATTGTAATTTAAACTGATTGATGTCTATATGTATTGTGTTTGTTTATTTACTCTGACTTACCAAATGTACATGTCAATGTATCCATAATTGGTTAATAAATTGATTTGATTTGATTTGATTTGATTTGATTTGAACTGTTTTTAAAGTGCAAAAATCAATGGAATAAGGAAAACGGTAACAATCAAACTCAAAGATAAACAAATTCAAATTTGACAACTGGCTGACATGCAGAAACAGGAAACTATGAAACATGTGACAACGGCGCTAGTCAAAAGCGTTCTATCAGTTAATACCTGATTCTCATAGATTTAAATATCATTTGAGCTGTCAAACTATTCATTTGTTTCTTTCCTTACATTTCAAAGGCACCTATTTGATAGAAATTCAATGTTAAATATTATGAGTTTGTTTTCATTTATATCTTGTTGAATGTAATTTTTATGTATTATAATATGAACAAATAATGAAGTGTTTGATACCAAATTATCGGTAATGAAATGCTTTATTAAAATAACATAGTGAGTCACCATGGTGCCATTTAAAAAAAATTAGTTATTCTAGAAAAACGATTTCCGAAATGTTTAAGATCTTATAACACAAATGTCATACGACATAATATCATAATTGTATTTTTTGATTAATTATTGAAGCAAAACAAAACATTTTTTTGGGGTCACGGCCGCCTAGATCAAAAATTAAATTTGCTCATAAAAATGTCTGTCAATAATATTTTTATCTCAATATGCCTTAACTGTATTCAAAATGACCTCCTGAATCCAAAAATGTTAAAATATACAGGGTGTTCCATTTAAAAAACGAAACCGGAAGCGACAGAAAGTGATAAAACAGTTGAAATAATACATATTTAACCGTTATTTGACGTGCCCAAATTTGACATTTATATCTTGTAAAACAAAGAAGATATAAGGGCGAGCGTCATTTCGTGGTCACCCGGTATAAATAATCATTTTGTAAATGTTGGTACGGATCTAGCAGCCAAAATTCCCCAGGCGAATGAAGACAACATTCCCAATGAAAGTACAGTATCTTCTATGTACCTGAATCCAACAACAACTGGGGAAGTCAAAGAAATTATTTCTCAACTAGATAGTAAAAAAGCACTCGGTTATGGTGACATAAGTGTGAATGTTGTGAAGATGGTTAAATCTTGTTTGGCTCCAATATTATCTACATTAATTAATAAATCTTTTGAAACTGGTCTTATTTCAACTAAAATAAAAATTTCCAAAGTTACAGCAGTATAGTCTAAATTACGAAAGAAGACCGTTACGTCATCATTATAATTCATGTGAATCAAATCAGTACTGAGTTAGTCAAATTCATGCTTGTTGAAATGACATCCGGGTGTAAACAAACTTAAACGTCAAAACAAAACATAACCTGCAATGTGTCTGTTAAATGTCAGAATAATTTAACGATCTCGCGGTTTTTAATATATACCTATAATTTGGCAAAATGCAGATGTTTTGAAGATTAACTATCGTTAGTTCCATAATGAAATTATTATTAATTATATTAAGTTTATATTCCTGTATTAGTAATATACTTTATATGTATACAGTTGTGTATGGTATGTATATATGTGTGTATAGGTGTGGATGTGACACATTGTGACGATCTAATTTACACTTATATATTGTAATTTAAACTGATTGATGTCTATATGTATTGTGTTTGTTTATTTACTCTGACTTACCAAATGTACATGTCAATGTATCCATAATTGGTTAATAAATTGATTTGATTTGATTTGATTTGATTTGATTTGAACTGTTTTTAAAGTGCAAAAATCAATGGAATAAGGAAAACGGTAACAATCAAACTCAAAGATAAACAAATTCAAATTTGACAACTGGCTGACATGCAGAAACAGGAAACTATGAAACATGTGACAACGGCGCTAGTCAAAAGCGTTCTATCAGTTGATCGAATTCACGCTTGTTACTGAGACATACGAAATCCGGCCCTCTCTTTCTTTTTCGTCAAGGAGGTTAGGTTTAGGTATAACCAATGACAGATGTAAACTATAAAGACATGGAACGACATTGTTGTAATTGAAGCAAGAAAATGTACAAAATGCGGTTGGACACTGCCAGAGGGCGATACTGTTCTTTCTCTGTTTCTTTACTGATACTACTGGTTTTAAATATTTAATACGTTTTTTTGAAATAACTTTAAAGTAATATTGTAATATATGTTTTATGGATACTATTAACAGAGTAAGAAGAAAAATTTAATGTCGCCCTCTGGCAGTGTCCAACCGCATTTTATACATTTTCTTGCTTCAATTACAACAATGTCGTTCCATGTCTTTATAGTTTACATTTATTTTGTCATTGGTATAACGCATCAACAACGTCAGTCGGAGATATTAACAGTCACATATAATGGACTTCCTTTCCCTATCTCTCTCGTTTTACTATTGTAAACAAAGAACGCCGCTTGAACAGCGTACGTTGAAGATTAGAAATTAATTTGTGACGTAACGGTCATCTCTCGTGATTTGAAGTATATTTAAAAGTGGAAAAAAAGATGATATGAATAATTATAGGCCAATATCAGTATTGCCAGCCTTATCTAAAGTAATACTTGGACTCAGAGGAAATGTTTACGAATAGTTTAAACATTTTCCTGCAGATAGAAAACAATTTGAATATATGGGGGAAAGTACTAGTTCCATTGTTCCATATACAGAACATAACATGTTGGGTTCCACAAGGTACAATTTTGGCACTTGTACTTTTCTTAATATATATATAATTTCCATCGCTAAATTGAATATACGGGGCAGTATAATATTATACGCTGATGACACAACACTTATCTATTTTGGAAAAGATTATGATGAAATAACTAATAATATAGAATTTGACTTAAAAGTAGTATCACTTTGGATGCAAATTAATAAAGTAACTCTTAACTTTAAGAAATCGTCATTTATGTTCATGTCTAAAAGTCAAATTCCAAATTCAATTCCGGCCATTACTTTTAATAATGATAAAATTAAATATTCACAATCAACAAGATTTTTAGGACTTTATATTGATGAAAAATTATCATGAAGTTCTTTTTAGAGTACGAAATTTTATATCTTTAAAATTTTTAAAAAATATATATTACTGGTTCATATATTCACATCTGCAATATTTAACTTCTATTTGGGCTGCTGTTAATAAGTCTGTTATTAAACCTATAAAAACCCTACAAAATAAAGCTATAAAATGTATTTATAATATGCCATACTTAGAACCTACAAGTAATTAATATAGACCAAATAATTTGCTTGATATTGATTCAATATCAAGCAAATTAATACATTAATTTTTTTTTTGAACATCTTATAATATGATACAAATTTAGAAAAATTCGCTGCCATAGATACATATTTTATGTAGTCGATAATCATGATAACAATCTATTAAAAAATAGCCAAAATGAACTAACTATAATTCATTTAAACATCAGGAGTATTAACAAAAATTTTGATTATTTTTTAGTTTTGTTAGAGAGCATAGAGCTAAAATTTGATATCATAATCTTGACTGAGACTTGGAAAATTGAATTTCTGCAAAATTTTCAAATTAACAATAATTATAATACGTTTTATTCTAATGGTACTTATAATCAAAATAATGGCGTGGTTGTTTTTGTTAGAAATATATTGTAACGAAGTGATTTTTCCGTTACTAAATACTATTAAAAATTTTATTACCCGATATATAAATTTATTTATTTGTTTTCCGTAAGCCAGCAATTTATTTTACCATTAGTGTTTGATTGTAACCTGCATTTAAAGAAATAAACGATACTTTCCGTTCTAAGTAAAAGCCAGTAAATTATTGTTAACTTAAATAGCCTGTAAAAGCACCAGATATTTGTAAATAATATAATTACCGAAGTTACTTATTAAAAACCTGTTCTTAACAAAGCATTATGATCTGTATTCTGTACATTATTATCACCTATACTCCGTTAAATAAAATAACCAGCCTGGCTGTTATTTAATTAATAAATAATTCCGTAATTAACTGAGCACAAACAAGGCGCGCTAATATCTACGACGTGAACAAGTGAGTCCGCACCGGCCGCCGAAATAAGTATCCAGTCACCAGTCAACCAGGATGGACGTGTAGCGCTAAGCCAGTTAGACGCTACACTACATCAATCAGCGCCCAGACGCCCGACGTCCGTAATCGTCACGCTGTGACGTAGCTCTACCCCACCACGCCTTGCGGGTAATACATTCCGACTCGCAGCAGGAAGAACACAGTACATCGCTGACCACGCCGGAGACCAGACGTACATCACCGAAAGTAAGTAACCTTAGGGCCCGAATTTCGGCAAAGTCCAGCCGTGACGTATTCGATTCACTGCGCTGCTCAGTTGGCGTCATCCCTACTACTCTGAATATTTCAGAATAATTATAATACCGATTGCCGACTTCAAAACAGTCAGTAGCTGTCCACCGCTGTTCCCGTCAAGATGTGCCGAAGAAGCAAAAGTAAGTAAGGTATACAGGTAGAGATTGTAAGTGAGGACTTGGCTATTGTAAAGTATTAATTCCTGTTTTCTTTTAGTCTGTCGCAGTTTCTCATCCGTTCCAGTAATCTCCCTGTTTCTTTCCAGCTGATTGTAAGCTAGCCACTGGTCTATGCTGCATATGAGGGTACTTCCTCGTATTCAGTATATACTTATGTGACGTAAACTACTGTACTAATCTTACTTTGCTTTTAGTCCGTTGTTGCCGCCCGAAAAAGAAGCTTCCTGTAATATCTTTTATTCCAGCTTTGAGTAAGCTAGCTACTGGTTTATGCTGCATATGAGGGTACTTCCTCTTATTCAGTGTACACGTATGTAGTGCAACTTACTGTGCTAATCTTACTTTGCTTTCAGTCCGTTGTTGCCGCCCGAAAAAAAAGCTTCCTGTAATATCTTTTTATTCCATTGAAGTGGTGTGCTCTCAAAGCGAAGACTTGACCTAAAAATGTGAAAATTCTCCTTTGAGGGTCAATTTCACGAAAGATACGTTAATTTGAGCGACAATATTTGGTGAGCTTTTAAGTAACACTTTGTACTCGGCCGTAAGCTAATTTCTTTTTACAAAAAAAATACAAAATTGTAAATACAATCGATTGAATGAGTTGCCTACGTATTGCCAATATGTACAGTCTTATTTTTTCCTTCTCAATTATAGATAAGAATGGTAATTTCAATACCTCACGGCCATTTAAACTTTTTTCTGCAAAATTAGATACATTAATTTTCACAATCCGTTTATTAGTTTCTGCAAAATTTACTCCTAAAGAAATCGCGGTTAATATCAGAGGAGTAAATCGCAACCTTAATGCAAATAGTCCCAACTCTGCTTATGATATTTTCTTAGAAAAATTATTAGAATACATAGAATCTGCAACTGTTAATAAAAAACTTAAATCTAAAGAAAAACAAATTAAACCCTGGATAACTAAAGGATTGATAGTATCTATAAGAAATAGGGATAAAATGAAAATAATGTTGAATAAGAATAAAAACGATGTAAACCTACTAAGACAACACAGAATATAGAAATAACATTAATAAAATAATTAAAAAAGTCAAGAGACAATATTATACAAACAAAATAATAGAAAATAAATTTAACTCGAAGAAAATTTGGGATATAGTAAATGAAGGACTAAATACAAATAAAATAAAAGACAAAATCATACTAAAAAATAACGAAGAAAATGTAAATAATAAAGATTCTGCAGATTTATTTAATAATTTTTTTTGTAAATATCGGAAAAGATATGGTAAATGAAATTGGTAATACAGAAAAGCTTTTGATTGACAGATCTATACGCTGTAAAAACATGTTTATGAAACCAGTTACCGAGATCGAGATCTTAAATAATATTTATCGGTTTCAGGATATTAATTCTTTGTTTACATATGCAAAAGTAGGCTGGTAAATAAGTCATAGTTGTACAGTAATATTTATTGCTTGTACGGTAATATTACAACACAGATTTGTCAATAACTGTCAACAGATGAAATAATAAATAATGAAACTATAGGGCTATTTATTAATACAAACAGACAGAAAACTCCAAACAATAATAATTAAATACTGAAATCCAACTGAAATGTATTTTCAGGCAATCCAAGGTCCATTTTTATGTAGCCGTTGTGACATTAAAAATGTAAACATTTATGTAATAATAGGATAAAATAGCAAAATAAATTTTACTATTCAGTCTTAATCCTCTAATGTCTTAAAAAGACATAAATACTCTTTTCAGAGCTTATTTGCAAACTATCTACATTTAACTGATAAAATGGTCAGTACTACGAATGTAGAAAGCAAATAATTTAATATTTGCAATAAGCCTCACCAGACGGATTAATCCAAACAAGGACTCCTTCTGTTATCAGGCAGTGCACGTCACCATCCCATGGACCGGTTTCTGGCTTATTAGCCTTCATCAGCATGGTATAGGCAACGCAAATATTAAATTATTTGCTTTCTACATTCGTAGTACTGACCATTTTATCAGTTAAATGTAGATAGTTTGCAAATAAGCTCTGAAAAGAGTATTTATGTCTTTTTAAGACATTAGAGGATTAAGACTGAATAGTAAAATTTATTTTGCTATTTTATCCTATTAAAAATTTACCTCTATGGATTTCTGATTTCTTTGGATTTCATTTCTATTTATGTAATATGAAAAAAGATAACAAATAAAAACAAACAAAATATAACTATAACCATGGCGACAAATCAACCCATACAGACTTGACCAACTAATGAAATGAAAACTTTATTAATAAGAGAATATCAAAATGTAATAGGGACTTAAAGCGTGCTACAGATTTCATTAGTATCCGCATCCGTATCAAACTGCGCATGTGCAGAATCGATACGGCCGTCGAGATACGTCACGTGCTTCGTATCATTGCGGCTTCTGTATCTTAACTCTATCGTATCGTATCGTAATATGTGAATGACAATTAGATCGTCTAAATCGTCGTCCTCTTCATCAACAAAAAGGGGATTATTCATAATACCCTCCATTTCAGAACAAATATATTTTGAGATGAAATAAGCATAAAAATATTTTCGAAAGCAACAGCAAAACAAAATTCGAGGTTAGAAAATATGACATAACAAGATACAGATACGTAGAGTACAGCTTTAACTATTTTTCCTCAGTAACGTAAGCCAATACAATACGGATACGGATACGGATAAGTATTCATCTTTTTAGGATATGCTTTAAGTCTCTAGTATCTATAATTAATAATGTCTTTATTTTCTGAAACCGTTAAACTATTGAACAAATCACGGATGTTATGAATCATAACAGCCTTAGATGTCTTAAAATCCTCGCTCTACGAGCTCGGATTTTAAACTGACATCTGCGGCAGTTATGATAGTCATAACATTCCTAGATATGTTAATAGCTATAATAAGCTTAAAAATAATTCCTCCCCCGGTTATGATGAAATATCTACTAAAGTTTTAAAACAAATAAAAAAATATATAACAATACCTTTGGTACATATATTTAATTTAGGTTTCGAAAATGGTGTGTTTCCGGATCAATTAAAAATTTCTATTGTTACTCCAGTCTATAAAAATGGAGATAAAAATGTGATGAATAACTATAGGCCAATATCTGTACTAAATACTCTTGGTAAAATTCTTGAAATGTCGATGAGGGAAAGACTGGAGGAGCATATAGAACACAATAAAATTATATCTAAAAATCAGTTTGGCTTTACGAAAAATTTAAGTTCCGAAGACGCTATTTTTGAGGTTACGAAAATATTGTAATTCTATGGAAAAAAATAAAAAACAAATAGCCATATTTATCGATTTAGCTAAAGCATTTGATACCGTGTGGCATAAAAGATTAATTGAAAAATTAAATAACTATGGTATACGAGGAGTACCCAATCAGCTTTTTAACAGTTATCTTGAAGCAAGGAAACAATGTGTCAAAATAGACAATGAAAAAAGTAATTTTAAAACAATAACATGTGGAATTCCTCAAGGAACTATTCTAGGACCTATTCTTTTTTCTCTATATGTAAACGAGCTACTATTCTTAAACATGGACTCAAAAATTGTTTCATATGCAGATGACACTGTTCTCCATGTGGAAGAAAACAACTGGGAAGCAGTTAATGAATGACAAAGCAGCTATGGAATTTTCCAAAATAAATCAGTGGTTAAACCAAAATTGTTTAACATTGAATATTTCTAAAACTAAATTTATGTACTTTAGCATATACAACAAACACTTACTAACATATAATAAAATTAAATTACACTCATATAAATGTCAAACCATAAAATTCAATGTACAGGGATATCCAACGAAAATGACCACCCCCTAATAACTTCTTTATTTTTGATGCTATAAAAAAATTTTTTCTATAAAAGTTGTAGGGTTTATTGAAAGCATTTAGAATATGTATTCAGAAAAATAAATGAAAGTCGTTTAGAGGAGATATGGTTTTAACTTGCATTTTTTCAAATGGAGCAATCCATTTTTTTTTGCATTTCAAGGTAGGACTCTTCTCATTTCGAATAAGGTATTGGCTTTGTATCGAACATGAAGGGCGTCATTTTGAACAGTTTATGTAGGATAGTTTTAATTACCTTTATTTATAGTAGTAATTAATATCTAAATTAGCCAAGACTAATGCATTCTAAAAATAAAAATTTGTTCTGTTATTTTATTTCCTTGTTGTTTTCGGGCCACAAAAATTGCAATAATTAGAAAACCCTAAAAGATAATATGATATATATCTATATATTCGAAATGAGAAAAGAAAAGATTTCAAAAATGCAAAATAATGGGGTGCTCCATTTGAAAAAATGCAAGTTAAAACCATATCTCCTCTAAACGACTTTCATTTATTTTTCTGAATACATATTCTAAATGCTTTCAATAAACCTTACAACTTTTATAGAAAAAATTTTTTTATAGCATCAAAAATAAAAAAGTTATTAGGGGTGGTCATTTTCGTTGGATATACCTGTACATCTAACAATGAACTGCATGTAACAAACAGCATTAAATACCTTGGTGTAATAATAGACAAGAATTTAAAATGGACTCAGCATATTGAACATCTAAACACAAAAATTAGGAAACTTATTTGGAAATTCTATAACCTAAGAGAAATTTTACCAAAAAACATTCTAAAAACGGTGTATTATGCTTTGGCTGAATCGATTTTAAGATATGGAATCTCAATATGGGGAGGAACATATAGGTTTACATATAAGAATAGAGATATAAAAAAAACAATTGAACCATCAATATCAAACAAGGAATAAAAGTAAAGAATGTATAAAAAGTTAAAAACTCCTCAAATTTCAAAAACTTCCACACAATAGTATATTACGTAATGAGAGTTGTAAATAGCATATTACGCACGAATGGAAAAATTGCGCACGATGCCGCGTAGCGGCGAGTGTGGCAATTCCATGAGTGCGTAATTGCTTTACAACTCGAATTATGTACTATACTTTACCTACGATCGTATTTATTGAAATTAAAACACAATTTTGTATTATTTGTTGCTTATGTCAGTTTTGACAGAGCTAGAAAATTAAGTTTTGCATCTGCCATTTTTAATAATTTTAGCCTGGTGTCAGAAATATGAACTACAAGTGTTGTGTAAAGTAGGTCACGTGGTCACATTGCATTGCACCTCAGCGGCTGAGCGTGCGATTTGTTTACGGTGTGTAAGGTTCAATTTACGTAGGTGGCGGAGAGTGCGTTTTCTGCTATTTACGTTAGTGATCGTAGGTAAAGGTTTATTACATACTTTGGACCAAAATGTTTTAATAGGTTACCATTGGAAATAAGACAAATTAATAGTAAAAAATTTTTCAATAAAAAAACTAAGCTCTATCTTAAACAAAATAAAGACATGTTTATGAAAATTATATTAATCGGGAACTAATAGCTTTGTTCGCGGTAGCAATCCTGAACATATCCTGAATTAATACTTGAACTCATCTCGAACATTTCAAATGCGCATGCGAAGTTCTGAATCTTCTCGAATTTTAACTAATCCGCGAACGTTTTATGAACGTATTCTGTGTTCAGTTCTGCTCTTGGTATCTAAAAATATAACATACACTTAAAAATATCCTAAAACATGCATTATAATGTGCTTACTTTGATAAATAACGCGTTAATGATAAAAGGAAGGATTAAGGAAATTAAACAAATAAAATAGTATAACATAACCCCACAAACACTGACAGGCCAACAACATAAATAACATAATACTGCGATACGCATGCGTCGGATTCGAAATTCTGGCCCGTGTCCGGGGATGCATTGGACACATTCCGAACAAGTTCAAAATTATAAATCTGTGCTCCGCGAACGCAAAATTTTTAATCCCTAACTTGCATTCTGTGCACCGCGAACGCCCAGTTTCAAACTGCGCATGAATCTGATGTCTGAATACGTTCGGGATTGCTAACGCGAACAAAGCTATATGTACTAATATAATCTGTCCTGTACGTCGTACCGGACCAAACTAATATTGTCTATTTAATGTCATTGAATACAAATTATAATAATTGTTATTATTTTTGTTTTATTATATAAATACTTAATTAAAATTTAAAGATGAATGTAATTAAATATGAAGATATTGTAAGTAGGTATTGTATAAACACATACAAATAACACTTAATTATTTTTGAAAATTCACTATCGGCTACGTACACACACAGGTAATTATTCACTTAGGTGTATGTTTAAATAGTAACTTGTTATAACAATAGGATAAGAAAATAAAATGTTAACTACTTTATAATTTAAATGTATTATGTATGTAAAATATGTGAATAAATTTTGATTTGATTTGATTGTAAAAAAAATATATGCATTAAAAATTTGTACTTTTATTCATTCTGTGATAAGAAAATGTAAACATTCGAATATAAGATTTTGTCAAAATAATGAAGTTCATTTACATGGTACCAGACAAGCTAAAAATATATTAACTACTTCTTTTAAAACAAAATTTGGCAAAAACTAAATTTATATAACAACTGACCAGACATAAGTAAAAGTATATAAAATTTAAACAAATTTAAAATTAATGTAAAAAAGAAATTGTTATGCTGAGGTTATTTAAATTTATTATTGCCATAATATGTAAATTATTAGTTGAAATATTACTATAATACTCATGCTTTTGAGCCAGCTGAGATTGACTTTCATTGAAATGTTATTTGTTTACTGAATATTTTACAGTAAATTACTACTTAGTATTATCATAGATATATAGACATTATATGTTAATTAAGTCCCTATATGTTAATTAAGTCCCTATATAAACTTGTAAAATAGTTTCTTGGGATAATAAAGTTGTTATTATTATTATAATTATTAAACGAAAACAGGCGATAGAAGAGCTTAAAATAATAAGATTTTGTTATATAAATATATACTCAAAACTGCTTAATTTGTGAGATACCGAGTGTTTCATGAAATTTCATATTTTATAGATTTTTATTTTTTATCTTCAAAACAGGAAAAGATTCTATCTATCAAATTTGGCATATATAGATAGATAGAGGCTTTATTTCACAACATTATGCACATTTGTATACATTTGAAGCAGGTCATTTACTAAATCTACAAGACAAAATATTTAAACGTATTGAAACACACATATTTAAAACGGTCGTTTGCTACTAAAAAATATATATAAATAAAATATACAGGTAATACATTAAAATTACAAATTTGAAACGCAACAAAATGGCACTGTGAGCATACCTCATAATATGTGTACATTATATAGATTGTATAAAATCATGTAAACGGTGTATCTAAATATTCATCAATGATGTAAAAACAATGACTTAAAAGAAACGCTTTAATAGTATATTTAAATTTATTTTCATTTAGTTGTTTTATATGAGGAAGCAAAATGTTATATAAAGCTAAATTAGGTGAATTCTTTACTGATTTTGCCAGTCTCTAACGTTGAGGTTTAAGTAGACTGGAGACTCTAGTGTTATGATCATGATAATTATGAGTATTATAATTTTCTCTGGTCTTGTGGATTTCTAATAAACTCAAATGAACGTAAAGGGTAGGCAAAGGCATAATTCCCAGTTTCTTAAATAAAGGTTGACAAGGCTCGAAAGGATCTGCATTAGCTAAAATTCTAACCACCTTTTCAGTAGTCGAAAAATTTTTATAGAGTGTGATGAGCTGCCCCATAATATAATGGCATAGATCAATAAATGTGAGTGGAACAAAGAATAATAAGCAGATTTTAAAGTATGTATTAAGGTTCAATACAAATTTTAATTGCGTCTAATTAGAAAAATAACACTATATTCTGTCTGACCAAAAGATATAAATAGACTCCTCCCCATTAATTTTATGTTTGCGCAGAACGGTGTGCGCAATAGTCAGTTTTACTCGATGAAATTAATGAAAGCTATAATAGCCATCAGATTTAGATGAAAACCTAACCTTAAAAAAAGCGTTTTAACATTTAATCAATATTAATGGATTGCATTACATACCTTAATATTTAATACACAAAACATATAAGGTTAATTGTTATACGTACCTTAATACACAAAGTATAAGATATCTTTAAATATTGAATATGACAGTTCACAGTTAGGCCGGCTCTCTATTTATTCGCGTTTTTAATACGTTTAGCGTTTATGCGTTTCGCGACAATCATAACATAAGCTGATTGGTCTGTTGCAAAATATGTAAAAGTTTAACGCGTTCTCGAGTACTTTGTAGAGTCGGCTTTTGTCGGTCAAATCTAGCGGTTTCTTTGTAATTTGGGTTCTATAAATACGACCAATAGAAAAATTGCATTCAAATTTAGCGGGCATTTTTGGGGCGGAGTCTATTTATATCTTTTCGTCAAACAGAGAATAGATAATTTTTTACTTAAATGATCTACATGACCTGACTAGTTTAAGTTATTATCTAAGACAACACCTAACAATTTAACGATTCCCACTTCAGATAAATTGTTATTATTAGTAAATAAATTTTTTTGTTTTAGTCTCATTTAATCTGAGTTTATTAGCAGTGAACCAGAGTTCGTCCTCTTTTTGAGCTGTATTAGATCTATGCATCAGATTATTATAATTTGTATCAGACAAAATTAAAATTGCGTCATCAGCAAATAAAACATTTTTTGTAGGCGACATAAAATTAATAAAATCGTTAATATAAATATTAAACAGCAGCGGCCCCAGTACGGAACCCTGGGGCACACCATGTTTAATAACATTAGTTGTAGACAAAATATCATTATAAGAGATGCATTGTTTTCTGTCCGACAAATAGGACTTAATTAGGGACAAAGGCAAACCTTATTCCATATTATTATTCAATGATAAGGTTTTCTCCTAACTTCATAGTTAATTTTAAACTATATTCTTATAACAAATGTTCAAAATGAAGACCGCATTGGCCTCAATACATTTTTCACAACGACGTAGAATACCTATTATTATATGTGAATGATATATGATATAGAATTAGACGATGTGAACGGGAATCTGTAACTAATTCGTTTCAGATAGCCGTAGGTAAAAACAGGTGTACCTATTTAGTTATAAGGAATATACCTCTGCGATACCTCCCAAATCAAATAAACAGAACATTGTTTAAAAGTCACTTTTATGTGAAAAAATCATGAAATTTGGAGTTTTTTAAAAATTACAGTTAAGACTGCAGTAGATTAATTTTTTTGAATGTTACTGTTTATTAGGTATTCCAAACCGGTTAATTTAAGCCCCGGTTGATTTCATTTCAGTGATTATTTATTTAAATAATTGCCGAAAACCATCGAAATTTTCGAAAATTTCAAGCATTTTTTACTCTGAAAGGAAAAATGCTAAACTCTTGAAACTTTGGTGGAATATGTGTCTCATTACCCTCAACTTACAAAAAAAATTTTGTTTCAAAATGTTTATTAGTTTTCGAGAAATTCTATTTGTTTATTAAAAACGTCCCAAATGTTTAATGAAAAATTGACCTATTAACGTTATCAAAAATAATTCAACCACAGCTCATTTTTTTCGTCAAGACGTCAATTTTACGAATCTGTTATGGGCGTATCGATTTTCAATAATTTTGACCGTCAAAATGGCGTTAACAACATTGCTACTTTTCGGAGCAGCGTTTTTTGCAAATAACTTTACAACAAATGAACGTATCTGCACAAATCTTTTATATTTGAGTTGCTGATATTTTTCTACAAATTTATAAAAAAAAATTGTTGCTCTGGGACATGTAGGAGCCGAGATAATTTTTTAAATTGTTTAATGCGCCAAACGTTTATTTATTAATATTTATGGCCAAAATTGAAACTGGTTGTTAATAAGATCTTGAATTTTGTGAATTCATCAAGTCCTATTGAAAACGGGTCGTTTTTGAGGTCAAAATATAATTTTTAATAATTAGTGATTTTAGAGCGTCTTCAATTTGTTTGGCTCAAGGGACAGGTGAATTTTTGATCAAACGAGTTTCAAATTGGGGTAGCGAGAAAAATTCGTCATATCTCCGTTATTTTCCGGCCAATTTCGACGATTTTTTTTTTCAATCAATCAATCAATCAATCAATCATTTATTGTATTCAAGAAAATACATTTCTCATTACAAGATGTTTGAACTTAAAATAAATCTTAAAATACTAAAATATGGAGAAAAAACAAAAATAAAATACAAAGAAGAAAAAACAACTAATGTGCTAGACAACAATATTTTGGGCAATTAAAATACATATATTTAGGCCATTATTCATTCATAATAAAAGATCTCAACTTTAGGGCGTTCACTAAATAAAAAGTTATTTTTGCCAGGAGCCTAGGGTCACCAGTGCTCAACGTTACAGCCAGACTATTTGCATCTGATATTTCATTTAAAAAAGTGATTCTATAAGGATGATACAGAGGGCATTCAAAGAATATATGTTCACTTGACTCTGGTTTATTTAAATTGCAGATTGTACATATATGTTCATTGTTTATTATATATGATACACCTTTAGAGGTAATTTTAAAGATTTTTCTATTACTTGTTCTTACTTGGGCAATTATTTTGGTTATGTACATTGGCATTCGGTGTCTCAGGTAGTTGTTATTATGTAGGGAATTATACAACCATAGACATTCGGATGATGTCAAACTGTTAAGGTCATCGGACCGTAATTTATTTTCATATAATATTAAAATTTCAGTTTGAATAGTTCTTAGATTTCTGGTGCCCCGTATGTAGGCATTCCAGAGATCAGTACGGTTCAACAAGTTAAAAGTGGATTTTACTTGGGCGACCCAGTTATATCTGATATCGCAGTTATCAGACAGTTCTAACAAGCGAAGATAACATAATTTAGGGATCCTGGAATTGTCCATTGAGATTAAATTAGCCAACCAGGATAAAGCTGTTTTAAAAACAATATAACTTAATTTAATAACGGAAGTTTCCAGCCTAACAATATAATCCGGTGTATTCCGTAGCAGAGAAAGTAGGTGTTTAAAAAAGCTAACTTGAACGCGTTCCAGTACCTCTTCGTATCTTAAACCCCATAAAGAAACGCAAAATGATAGCATCGATATTATTATTGAATTATAAAGTTTTTTTTTAATTTGGGGTAGCTCACGAAAATAATAACAATGGGCACATTTTCAATATCCAAATAATAAACAAATAATTGTTATAAACAATTTTTTTTTTTTTATTTTTTCTTTTTTGGGCTTATGCAACTTATAATGTGCTAATGTATTAAATATAAATTTATAAAGATTATATAATGGTAACAATGCTGTAACATCGTATATTGTTTGATGGAGAAATAGTTTGTGCATACATTGTTACCATTATATAATCTTTATAAATTTATATTTAATACATTAGCACATTATAAGTTGCATAAGCCCAAAAAAGAAAAAATAAAAAATTGTTTATAACAATTATTTGTTTATTATTTGGATATTGCAAATGTGCCCATTGTTATTATTTTCGTGAGCTACCCCAAATTAAAAAAAAAAACGTCGAAATTGGCCGGAAAATAACGGAGATATGACGATTTTTCTCGCTACCCCAATTTGAAACTCGTTTGATCAAAAATTCACCTGTTCCTTGAGCCAAACAAATTGAAGACGCTCTAAAATCACTAATTATTAAAAATTATATTTTGACCTCAAAAAGGGCCCGTTTTCAATAGGACTTGATGAATTCACAAAATTCAAGATCTTATTAACAACCAGTTTCAATTTTGGCCATAAATATTAATAAATAAACGTTTGGCGCATTAAACAATTTAAAAAATTATCTCGGCTCCTACATGTCCCAGAGCAACAATTTTTTTTTATAAATTTGTAGAAAAATACCAGCAACTCAAATATGAAAGATTTGTGCAGATACGTTCATTTGTTGTAAAGTTATTTGCAAAAAACGCTGCTCCGAAAAGTAGCAATGTTGTTAACGCCATTTTGACGGTCAAAATTATTGAAAATCGATACGCCCATAACAGATTCGTAAAATTGACGTCTTGACGAAAAAAATGAGCTATGGTTGAATTATTTTTGATAACGTTAATAGGTCAATTTTGCATTAAACATTTGGGACCTTTTTAATAAACAAATAGAATTTCTCGAAAACTAATAAACATTTTAAAATGAAATTTTTTTTGTAAGTTGAGGGTAATGAGACACATATTCCACCAAACTTTCAAGAGCCTAGCATTTTTCCTTTCAGAGTAAAAAATGCTTGAAATTTTCGAAAATTTCGATGGTTTTCGGCAATTATTTAAATAAATAATCACTGAAATGAAATCAACCGGGGCTTAAATTAACCGGTTTGGAATACCTAGTAAACAGAAATATTCAAAAAAATTAATCTACTGCAGTCTTACTGTAATTTTAAAAAAACTCCAAATTTCATGATTTTTTCACATAAAAGTGACTTTTAAACAATGTTCTGTTTATTTGATTTGGGAGGTATCACAGAGGTATATTCCTTATAACTAAATACACCTGTTTTTACCTGTGACTATCTGAAACGAATTAGTTACACCGTTTTTTCTATTTCTGCAGGCCTAAATACATTTTGGTCAACACGTGTGGAGAGTTAATTTATTTAGAAATGACAAACGATTATAAAAATTGTTATAAATAAAACGAAGCAAAACAACTTACCTTCAGCTGCTGCTTCAGCTGCTTTGACTGCTCCAGCAAAAGCACACATAGCTTCAGCTTTAGCAAATTTGTCGACAGCATCCGTAAGGTCAGAATCGGGCGTCATCTGCATCTGAGCAGCAATTTCTATTCTACTTGTACTGGCCTCGGCCAATTTCTCCATAATGCCTTTGGATAGATGTAAGTCCTGCGGAGGAGGTATGACATCTGAAAAACCTCCTGCGGCTCCGGGAGGACTTTCTTTTCTTTTTTTTAGTTCTTTTTCCACGGAACGATCGAACCTAAAAGCCAAGTTATAAAAGCAATTTACGATATGAGTCCTTTTGCCTCAGAGCATTATTTAAAGAACTAGTATTAACTAGTAACTTGTAAATTGAGTTCATATTCACCATTAACTTTAAACTGAAGTAATTAAAAGTAATTTTTTTTAAACGACATTGATACATCATATGCCACTTATTTAGTAGGGTTAACAAAACTAAACCTAATTCTAATGTGGACACTGGACAGATTGTTAGAATAGCACAATGAGGAATATAACAAAGCCAAAGCATGCCATGGGTTAACTATAAAAATTACCTACAGAAGTAAAAATTCCTAACCAGTGGCGACTGGTGAATTTTCGATGTTTTATGTTTCAATTAAGAGACATGAAACCTCTACCAAATTATAAGTGGTTTAATTTGGGATCAAAGTGACAATATTGGCGGAAAGAGAAATTGATTAACAATTTGCGAAAAAGAAATTTTGAAGATATATTGATTTTTGGAACAGTTACCAGCATTTGAAATTTCTTGAAACTAAGATCCAAGACATTAAAAACATCTTTGATAAAGAAATACTGTGGAACCAATTATTGTATCAGAACGGTGATTATTCTTCCTGATTTTTCAATCACACATAATCCCAAAGATTTTATTTTCCAATGCCGTCAGCAATGTCTAAACAAACACATAAATACTTTGGGATTCCGATAAGGTATAAATTAGAGGATATTGGATTTGCTGGTCTGGTTCTTCTATTTATTAATAATTTAACAGATAAACAATATATGAAGAAAGATTTAATCAGCTACTGGAAAATAATAACCTTACATCTAGTTTGCACAATATAATTGAAGTTCTGGAAATGTCAACCAACCAGTAAGAACTAAGATATTATCTCGACAACCTTCATTTCATTTGAAGAGCAACTTGACAAAAATGTGTTTGTTGCTCCCATATTGGTTGCTACCTACAGTTAATGTAATTTTTATGGATCACCTGATGGGCTGTGTAAGTAATTCAACGCTACCAACGCTCATGTATCAACTGATTATCTTTAATCAACATGAGCACATTTCCAACAGACATTGTGCTCAATATTACTGCTGTTGTACTTAGATTTGTCATGACAAAAATCATCTGTTTCTGTTGATGATTTTCATACGTTGGGAATCCTTGTATTAGGTATCAAAATTACAAAAAAAATTGCAGCTTTGTGAAACCTGTGAGGCGAGATAATAATTGGGGTATTCTTCGACTGTAAATTTGTGCGTGTGGGTATTTTCTCAGCTAGCTCCTATAACAAGATTACACTGCATCAAAGAATTCCTTTCTTGACATGCTTACTTTTACTTTTTAATAACTACGCAAAATTAGGTAGAGACACGAAGACTGAGTAGTTAGGTACACCATTTAAGGACAGCAAAACAGAAACTTTGGCAATTCAATACTTACTTAAGTATAGGAACACATGTTTGTGCTTCAGTTTCGATTATTAAATAATATATATAGAAAATTTCATATACAATTGTACATTAATATTATGAAATTATATTTTACGAGGTCTATATGTATATTATAGGTGATAATTAAAAATGAAAATATTACCATTCTAATAGAGTCTCCTTCTTCTCTTCAGCCACTTTCGGATTTGATCCTGAAGCATCCATGTCGAGTTCTTGAAGTAAAAATCTTGGATCTTTTTGAGGTGCTTCGTCCTCTTCCTCTATTAAATATGCTTCTTTGATGTTCTGCTGAAATTTTTTAAATCTCGAAGATATAGCCCCTTTACCCTAAAACTTTATTAGATTGAAGAATGGCATTTCACTTGAATTTCACTTTTTGACATACGATGTCAATTATGCGGTATATATTTTACAAGGTTAACTTTGGCTTTATTAAAAAAATGCCACTAGTTATTTGCCAAATAAGTGCAATGTCAACCATGGACTACATTTTATTTGCTAGGAATAATTGTATTCAGCGAATTTTCAAATTAAATATAGTCCAGTCAAACGATTAGGTGTTCATAATTCAGTTGCTGTCTACTGAAGACAAACATTTGTATGTTTTAGTTAATTACAATCCAACTATAATTTTCATTTCTTTGCCACATTAGCACTAAACGTTTGTTAACTTTAAATAAACTTTCATTTAAATTTACTTATAGTTATGCATACATTTCGCGGATTGTCTTTTTTACCCCTATGAAATGAATGCGTGAGATACTACGAGATTTTATTGTAGAGGCGATCCATTAGAATTATAACCAAAGATCATGTTTCTTTATTCTCCACTACTCTCTAAACATTTTATTTCAACATTAAATCTGAAAAATGGCTGATTGGACTTAATCTCCGACGCCATAAGAGCTTTACTATAGTAAAAAACTTATTTCAAATGAAAAATGTTAAAAATGTTTCTCTTCCCATTCCTATTATTATGCAGCTGCAGATATGAAGAACAAATCTAATATATTTAAGACTGCTCGGTCTCCATACCCATCTTAAAAGGGTTACCTACTATAATAATATATAAATAAAATAACTAAACAAGTACCTACTTAATATATACTTACAGCGAATTTAATTAAATGATGCATGGAGAATATGTCAACTTTGTTGAGAATAAAAAAATTACTTTTAAATTCCTTGCGAGTTGCGGTTCTAGAGATTTCCTTAAATAGTATGGAGCTTAGTCGTTAAAATTAGAAAACCATTCAACGAAACTGAATTGATAATTATTGTTATTTTGTACTTACTTACTTACGTTCCATGATATCCTCATTAGTGTAATTTTGTATATTGTATACTAGGTATTGTAAGTAGCAATAATGAGTTTTTTCAAAACATTAATAGGTTATTTAAATGAACATTCGAAAATTGTAAAACATTTTTTTGTATGAGCTATTGTTTTCATGCATTATGATGTTGAGCCTCATGGTGGCAGAAAATTATAATTCGTCCCGAGTTCGTCCTAAACTTCCGTCAAAATGAAAGTACAAGAAATCGGATGAAACTCCTCTGGGTTTACAAAGACTTCACGAAGTACGAATAATAGGGATGAAAATCAATGGAAGTCAACTTGAGGCTTGACTGATGAGCAAATTGGATGGGAGTAAGTACGAATTCGTAGAGAGAATAAACAGTAAATGTTTAGGTCTTGTATTGTAAACAGTTTCATAATCTTTCCTTTTGGTAATGAGCGCGTTAGCAGCAGGATAAATATAGAAATATTTTCGAAAAACCCATTTTTGGCATCCATTATGAGTTGTAAAAAAATAACTAATGCGGAAATCAAGGAAAACTTTTTTTCAAAGAGCTAACAAGGGTAAATTCACGTTCATTTTGATTGAAATTTATCCAAACGATAACCTACTCTATAAATAAATAAATAACTGTTACTCTGAGTTTCCGTTTCATTTCAAGGAAGAGAGGTTAATAAGAATACTCTACAATACTTGTCATTAATTGAGTTTTTGTATCAAATTTTGTAGTCATTATGAAGCAAAATGAAAATAATTGTGAATTCAAATTACAATAATGAACATCATGTTACTAACACTAACCTAATACTGACTGACGACAAACTAAAAAGTCCAATGTAACATCATTTAATGAAACTAGAATTTAACTCGTACAATTTTCGTAGCTACATATTTGATATTGTATTACATTTACCAGGAAGGCGACGGGTTCACGAAAGTATGAAGAATACATCATTCAACATTTTAATTACCTGCACTTGGTCTGACAAATTAATATTTTTAGGCATCCAGTTTAAATTATAATCGATTTGAGATCCAAAAGCATCGTGTTGACTTGGATAAACATTGGACGGCCTAAGTGGAACTCGAAACTACAAGAAGAATAAGTATATATTAACTTTCGAGTTGACACTGATTTCTTAATTCTATACTTGTGTAAAATTCACAGGTCCTAGAGATTCCATCATTCCACTAGTTATCATAGCATTTAAGGTAACATCGTCAATGTAAGTCGGGCTTCTGGATATGTTAATTGGAGTTATTCTTGTGCTGCGGTTTCTAGGCGATGCTCCTCCAGTTCTTGAGGAATCAGATCTCTTTGGTCTCTATAAAATATTCATATTCATATTCATATTATTAATACAATACATATATTATTAGTAGGAAAAAACTTACATTTCCGGAACATCTTGAGAGATTCCAGTTGTTCTCATCCATTATATTTTCAGCTATTTTCAACTTTTGTATTTAAGTTTGCCTATAAATTGTCAAACAAAAATTTTAAACCAAAACTACCGGTCAAAGATGGAAAGTTTGACAAAAACGTCAAATGTGTCTAAATGGGGCAACATTAAAGATTGCTTTGGACTGCTTGCCACTAGATACAAGTCATCATGATAACTCACACATAATGTAAGCTATTTTAATATTTACATATTAGGTTGTTGTTAAAAGATTAAATGCAATTAAATATAGAAAATACGAATACATTTCCTGTTTTAGGTATTTGTTGTGACGAGCATATAATCTCTAACAATTATTACAATCGAGGGTGTGCCATACTATACTGCGTAAATATGTAATTATTTATTTATACAAGATGTTTCAAACAAGCATGTCAATATTTTAAGTGTATATTCTAAGACTGCAAGAGATTGATCCAATCCAATTTATTTATAATCAATAATACTTCGCTCTGGAAAAAAATATTCTTTAATATTTTCCTTTCATTTTGATATTTAGTATGCGTTAATTTGTCCAACTGTTTATAATTCGTTTATTGGTTTGGATAATTTTAAAGTCGTTAGCTTATTTTTACCATTTCAATTATGGAGGTATGTCTTACAGTTTTTTCTCATTGCGCCTCTGCTACGTTTTTTTTTTAAGGAATTTTCCTAATTTATTACTCTAACTTTTTTTCTTATACATTTTTCTGTTGAATTTATAATAATTTGATTTATAAATCATCCAGTCGGTGGCGTAGTGGGCTAGAGCATGAGTGACAGTCATGGCTCTGGCCACACTGCCTCTCGTGTCCGGGTTCGAGACCCGGCACCGGCAGATGGCAATGTCGGTGGATATGGATGTTTGTCTGTGTAGCCCTCTTTGGATTTGGGCTTGTCTAATTTTTGTGGTGTGTTTTATGTTTATGTTAGTAGAAAGACGAAAGTTGTGCAAATCCTTTGATATGCCGCGTCTTTCATATTATGACTTTGGACGCTGTTGTTTTGTCTCAGATTTAATCCAGTGATGCCTTTTATCTACCATATTAAAAAAGTGCCATTATTTGCCATAATATCGGAGCTGGGCAAAAAACAAAAAAACGGCTTCTTCATTTTTCCTTCTTCTTGCCCATCGTCTGCGCGCGGATCCTTCGGATCCAAAGGGGAAGGCTGTGTCGCGTTTCCAAAGGATGCACGTCGGAGAAATCTCCCCTTTTCAAAAAATAACTTTCTTAGGAGGCGATTATCTACAGCGATTTTCTAAATTTCATTTAGTTTTCGAAAAAAAATACGCCGCCGGTCCATCTCGAAGGAGACGCCAATTATTAAGCTCGGAAGTGAGAAGTGTCTGAGATATTTGACGAAATTGACAACATTGCGAAAACTTCAAATACTATTTTCAAACGAAAAAACACCGCCGGGCCGCCGTTCTGGCAAGAAATCAAAGCTCGAGGGTCAGCAGGAGCGAATCGAAAAGTGCAATTTTGACGTTTACGGAAATTTCAAAGTTGGGTTAAAATTTTGAAATTTCATCAAGAGGCCATGGGATTCGTATCTTTTAATTTCGCAGATTTTGCACCGCCTTACGACACGGGGGTACGAAACGGTTAATAACTCCATTACGACTCAACGGATTGCTACGAACGATAGCCTAACAGATTTTCCCGACACGAAAACATCTATAAAATGTAACGCTGCGCGGCCAAACGCTCCCAGAAAAAAGTCTTTGTGGGCGCAAAGTATACAAAAAAACCTCGACGAAATTAGACAGTCTGCCTGTAAAAAAAAAATAAGAAATAGCGATTTTTGGTTTTGGGGGATTTAGCCACCCCCAGCATCCCCTATTTGCGCCTATATAAACCAAAAATAAAACAATAATTAATGGTTTCTAAACTTTCACATTAAGGAGAATCTATAAAATTTCTTTCTTAAAATAGTAAATACGATTTAAGTGATTCCTCTTCGGATCAAGTTATTTTAAAATATAACGTCGTAGGTATTAGAAATCACCGATATCTCATAATATTTACCGAAAATGAAATAAAATACGATAAATTTAGGAAAAATTAACGTAATGAGGCAACCTAGGGCTGGGGCGTTTCAGTACTACGTTTTTTCGAAATCAAAGCGACTAACGTGACTTTTATTTATGGCGCATTTTATATCGTTTTTACCGTGAAAATTTTGCACCCATAAAAATACTGCTTATCCAGCGACGTGGGTAGCCTCTGGCTTGACTAATTCTTTATTAGAAAAACTTCTGGTAGTAGTACTAAACACTTATTTATTATTATTGTAGAATATTCATTACAACCACAGACAATAAACCTTAAAATTTAATTATTTACATTAATTAGTAAGTAGCAATTACAATTATTCAATCATTAGAGAGAGCATAATAATTTGAGTAATAAAGATCAGTCTTCGAAATGTGTTTGTTCCTCAAATTGATGTTCATAGCGTCCCAGCAGTCGTTGGTTAGTAGGATCAAACGGACTCTTTAGGTACAACGTTGCTGGATATTTTTTATTTCTAACTTCTATTTGATAAGTTCCGCTTTTTAAGAATTCGCCATCTACTACTTTGCCTTTTGGATGTTCAACATACCTAAAATAATACCAAGAAATAAGTTATAGGTCAACTGTATGTATGTTCACAAAAATATTTACCCTATTCCAATGCTGCTGTCTAAGCTAAAACCAAATTCTCCTCTTCTAAGATATCCAACGATTGTATCGTCCCTCCAAATGGTCTCAAAACCATATAACGCGATATTGTCTTGAAGGGTAAAGAAAACCCTTTGCTTTTTCAGTCCCTCTTGTTTAGCTCGCTCCACAACTTGTTTTCCTAAATATTGCCCATCTTTTCGGCACAGTCTTGTTAAACCAGCCTCTACCGGATTGTCGTCAATCCTTAAATCATAATTTAGAAGGTGGTATCCTGAAAATGACAAAAACGGGTAGTTAGGTGCGTTTAAAACATAATATTTTAATAGCTATGCATAATGGATAATGAGGATTATCAGGAAAGTGCTGGCAGTTATTATGTTGGTCGGCCTATGATTTGCGTTGAACTTCATTCATTGGCATCAGACAGGCTATTGTTATTGCTGTTGCAGAATTGCATAAAGAACATTTCACCGTTGCTTATCGTGGTCTACGGGCCAGAAAATACCTACAGACTTCCATAGAATAGAATAGAATAGAATAGAATAGAATAGAATAGAATAGAACACTTTATTTATAGTATATGTATGTATAAATAGATTGAATTCTAAATGTCTTTTTCCATTTTAATTGCATCTTAAGTGACATTTTTCAGAATAATTATTAATTATATGTGAAAAAGAAAGAGGTTTGAGAATATTGTATATAACAAAGCCTTAAAGGGTAAGAGTATAATTTAAAATACCAGTTGGTACCTATTTACCTTTTTCGCAACTAAGGGAATCTAGTGCTCTAAATCCAGCATGTTTTAATTCAAAACCTCTTCCAGCTTCCATGACCCGATTGTAAACTGGCACACATGATGCCAGAGGAATGTGTAGCTCGAATCCTAATTCTCCGATATAGCTCATTCTTAAAGCGCGACATGTGTGCCCATCGATTTTGATTAATTTGGACATACCGTATGGAATTTTCTCATCGGTTATCGGATATTCTGTGATGGACTGAAGTAACTCTCCGCTAAAAGAAATATTAAAAATCACATTCACAATTTGAGTATGAGATAAACTTTGTTAATAATTATTTCAACGTTACGGCATTTGTTGGTTTCACCTCTGAACGCGCGTTTACTGAATATCTTAACAGAAAACAATTTTACCTTTTACGGAAAAATTTTATGCATGTACAGTTTTAATATACTACTCATAGTCGTTGATAAACCACCAAATTGAAAAGGAATCTTATTTTTTTATAGTGGTCACTCATAAAATCGATTACAAGGAATTTCATTGTTTAAAATTTAAAGTACCAAAGTCAATAGGTAATTATAAGAAATCACCTTTTAGGTCCCTGGAGTGACAATATCCCTATCCTATTTGTCATTTCCGTAACTAGCGATTTAAAATTTTTCCTATATAGTTGCTTTCTAAAGTGTGATTTGGTTTGATAACCTGATTTTGCTCCAGCTACTATGTAGTAGCCTTTGCCCTAAAATTAAAAATTGCATTATGGCAGGGAAATTTATTATTTAATTTCCTTACTTTTAAAATAGGTCCCACTAACGTACCAGCCCCTTCCTCTAAAGGTATAACCACAACATCCGCCTCCACTCCCCCTCTAGAATTTAAGGAACAAGTATATACGACGCTACCGGGTGCTTTATCCAGGTTAGCTGTAAATAACCAATCCGCTGCTTCTTCTGCATCTGGTCCAGCTAAGTACATTTTAGTGAGGCAGCTAAGGTCGAAGATGGCCACGTTACTTCTGGCTGCTAAAGCTTCTTCCTTGATCTAAACACAGTAAATACAATAAATTCTCATATTCTTAGTTATCTTGTGAAATATACATGGTCCACAAACAACTTCCGAAATCTATCTGTGGTAATATAAAAGGCAGCATTTGTTTTTAATTATAAAGTTACCTAACTTAACGAAATCTTGAGAAAACCGCCTTATTATATTGATTGTTTAACAGGTATTAATTTCGGTGATATACTTACTAGATCGTGATGTTTGGAGAAGTTGAAAGTAAGATCCCCTTCCAGTTCCTTTTCATAACGTTTATCCTCATTATCTACATGTCCATAGTTACCATACCAATCGTATCCCCTGACTGGTGCAGTGCGCTCTTTAATAAAATAAGCAGGTCTTTCCCAGCCTAGGGCTTCTTCCATTACGGCGCCACTTGCAACTATTGCCTAAAATATTATAATTTATATGCAAGGCTTACCACTTTTTTGAATATCTTTCGATCTAAATGTTTTTATTTAAATATATTTCCAGTATGAAGTTAATTTGATTCTACTTGAAACAAAAATTTGTAACAGTTACCAGATATGAATGAGAAAGAGAAATGTATAATGGAGTATTTTTTAGCAAACCTCATGGAAAGGATCGATCCTATGGTTTCTTCCGGCAAGTCGCTGATCGTTTGGATAAGCAATATTATAAGACTTAACGTAACATTCGTGACTAGTTTCAGTAACCCAGGCGCGATCTTGTCTTTGCACTGGAGTAAACCGCCTGATGTCATAGGCGAACAAAGGCATTTCTGGGCGACCTAATGCCACCCAACCTGCTAGTTGCTCCCCGGCACCTCCACTGAGTTGGACTCCTAGTGAATTGAAACCGCTTCCATGGAATAAACCTTAGAAAATCATGTCACATGTCAATTACGTTAGTATTTATTTTTAGGTGTTTCAAGTATTTATTTTCATGGAGTTTTACTTAATTTTACACATATTTTGGTATTTGTTTAATCTGTACAGCTATCTGTAAGTTCTCGACCAGTTGAATTTTAACACATAGAAGTTATCTCAAAATGAATGCATATTATTAATTTTTAGAATATCTCGAAAACTGGTTAAAAAAATTGGGTTTTTTTCCTCGGGTATAAGGAATCTTGGAAGACTTGTAGAAATTTAAAATGTTTCAAAGACAAATTCGTAACCTGTTGGTAGTCAAAGAGCCATAAATAGGGAAGAACACGTGAGGGTGTGTATTTGTATCGGTGCCTCTTACAGCCGCAGTTCTAAATTTGCGCCCTCAACAAAAACACCAAGATCCCGGAATAGCACAAATTGCCATTGGTTTACCTAACTAAAGACAACCATAACAGAAGTAAGTGCTAAACGACAGTCAGCTATGCCTGTTTTTTTCCTATCCCGGCACAGAATTTTTTGACTTCTTGACTTCACGATTCTAGAAAGACGAAGCCATAAGCCATAAACCAATCGTTGTTAAAGACTTGCTTTAAAATAATTGTTTCTGTAAAAGCTGATTTAGATAGAGTAAAGGTGACTTGACTTGACTCCACTGGCTAATTTTAGCGAAAATACCTCAAGAGTTAAGTGTCAACTTATGAACCGAAAAGATGAAAGCAATCCAAAAGATGTGGATACCATTTTCTAAGGTCTAAGGTGACGAAAACACAAAAAAATGTATTAAACAGAAAGGAGATAACTGTATATAAATAAACTTCAATTGATAGTATTGCTCAGAGCAATATAAAATAAACAGACATTCAAACAATATTTTCATTGTTCGTTTGGCATTCTTTGTAACATTTTATCAATTCAACAAGCTATTACGCAACATAGTTACTGGACTTGTTTTGATTGGAACATAAACAATTTGACTGACGTTACTGTAAAAGTTAAATAACTTTAACAATAAATAAATTAGTTCTTACCTACACATTTGGGGTCTTCTCCCATAATAGGTTTGTGATCTGGTGTAAATGATTCTGGACCACAGACATCTGATTTTATTCCGGCTCTCTCAAAAGATGGACATAGCTCACAAGCGTTTTTCCAATGCACGTCAAACTGAGTCTTATCCAGTTCGTATAGGGCGAAATGAAAGTCTTGTGGCAGCTAAAATATTTCTGATTATTTAACAGAAAATGCAATACGTATTCTGGGTTTTTATTCAGGAGTGTTTTATTATAAAATAATATTGCAAGGTAGATAGTATTATTCAATATTCATCTTATCCTCTTCTTACAAAAAGAAGCTTTAGAGGGAATCTATGATTGAGTTGATTATTTTACACATAAGAATGTATAGTTTTCTAAGGAATAGCTGAATATAATGGGGAAATTTTCTAATGAAATGAATATTATTGCATTGAAGGTACTTTCGAAAACAATAATAATAATTGTAACACTATAGTTTTTTCTAAATAGAATAACTACAAATAGAAAAAAAAACTGAATTGATTCATTTTAGAAAACTGACTGAAAACTATTTTTGATAATTTAGGAAGAAACTTAGGAAAAATTCATATTTCCTGTCAGTGGATAAAAAGATGAATGAATAATAAGAACAATAATAGAATTGAGGGCAATGACCTTTAATCAATGTAAGGACTACTATTTATTTGTATTTCTAGGTAATCTTTGTTTTCACATTTTTAGCTTGGAATCAGTTTAACATTTAAACACCATCTCAAATAGTATACTGATAACGCTTCAATATTGTTGATTAAGTATTAAAAAAGGACTGCTTATAGGCATCTTAATTTATTAGTGCAAAGCGTTTAAAACTCCATAAGCATCACATTGGGATGTTTTTAGACATTATAGAATCCAAGCAACAAATGTTAGTGAATGCGACAAATTGCCGTCATACTCAGAGCCCCCATTTCTGTTATTTGCTACAATTCTGTGTACGTAATCTGATAAAAAATCTGAGTGCATTTGATGCGTTATAAATTTTCGACATAAATACCAACATTTGTGGTGTCAAGCATATTGTACAATTTATTAAACTAGAGGTCGATGATTTTCTTGAAACATTCCTGGAATAAACAAATTAAATTTAAATTGAAATATGGATAGGAATATTAACCAAAAAGTACTTAAATGTAGCTGGTATGATTTAGGTCTCGTTCAAAGAACAATTCAAATACCATTAAAAATAAGAGTTTCAAGGAGTTTAAATTTTGGAGAGAGATCAACCACATTATAAAATAATATGTTCAGTAGGACCTCTCTAGACAGGTACAGGCCAATAAATAAGGCATTCACTTATAATACGTACCTCTTTTATAATATCTGGATTATTTTCGTATCCTCCAAAAACTATGGAATCTCCCTGTGGCCTGAAATACAGTCCTCCATCGTGATCCCTGATACAAGGTGTACCTTTAGCACCCAGCACGCTACCTGTTACTACATATGCGTGTTTAATAGGTGTTAACGGGATATCCAGCCCCACCATTCGTGTAATATCACGCGACCACGCTCCACAAGTATTTACCAAACAACTTGTCTTTATTGTTCCCTTTGCAGTTTCGATACCAATAATTTTTTTCTCGTTGTTCATTGTTGGTTCGGTTAAGACATTTGTCACTGGAGTATTTTCATAAACCTGTATAGAATCAACGTATGCATTATTATTCAAAAAATTCATTGATATTCCAAAATAATACACTCCCTACGTTATACCATTATTCCAGAAACAGATTCGAATTAATGTAATGGATAAATCCTATTTTATTTGTCTTTTAGCAAATGCACGTAAGAGTGTTCCGAGTTCAATTACATAGTTACATAGTAGGTACTTACAACTCCTCCATTTGCGGTTGCTCCTTTTATAAGTGCTGCACAATACATGGACGGGTCTGTAAAACCATCACCAGGTGACCAGACAGCTCCATAAAAAGATTTCGGGTCTAAAATTGGACTAAGTTTTTGAGCTTCCATAGGAGACACTGTGTGACTTTCTACATTAAAGAAATGACCAAGTGTGTGGCTGATCTTGTATTCCTCCAATCGTTCCTAATAACATATTATAAAATGAAATGATTTTTGTAGCCATTGGTGAATCAAAACAATTTACTGATATTTTGGAATTAATCTAAGTAGCTCTAAACCAATGATATATTTGAAAAAATAAATTTTTTAATTGCATTTGTTAGTGGTTCATCCTTATAGATGATGTAAATTGATAACAATTTTATTAAATTTTGACTATGTTAACCACGTTTTTTTTACTTAATTATCTTTCAATCCTTATAGTTCATAGGTATTTGAACATTCTGCCATGTTGCTTATCAATGATTTGAAGTTTAATTGCCATTAAATAGTCTGTGCCCCAAAAGAAAAATAAAATTCATAATTTTTCTTCTGTTTTGCGTTAGCAAAAATACAAAAGCATGTCAATTAGTAACATCAGATTGCTCTATTTTTACGTACCGAAAAATTAATTTTTGACACTTGTCTCATATCTGTGGTGTCATCGACAATTTCTTTAAATGGGACACCTTATAATTTGTTCTAAAAATTGATAGGCTTTCTACAAAGGAATTTAGTGATATAATTTTTTTTGTAAACACAGCCTAGGAAAATCTTCATTTTCAAAACTTTTCTATTACAATAATTACAAATCAAAACTTACAATATTTAGATTTAACAGTCTTATTATCAGTTGTTACAGTTACATATTGTTCCCTATTGGCTAAATAGGATTTAAAAAATTTAAGACAGTCATTTGAAAAATCAAAATAATGTAATTTAGAGAGTAAATCTGATGGATTCGAAGTGTCAAATGCTTTACTAAAATCAAGTAGGGCCAAACACTTTATTATTGTCAGTATTATGGCAAATATTATCGGTTATTTTTATTAGTGCCGTGGAGGTCTTATGATGATTTTTTCTAAAGGTAGATTGAGTTTTCATTTAAATAGGGGAACATCTGGTTAGGAATATGTCTTTCTAAAATTTTGGAAATTGTAGATAAAATGCTAATAGGACTAAGAGGTTTTAATTCTATGAGATTAGTTATTCTTGCAAAGGGTTTGATGCACAATGGAAATGCACCATCAATAATACAGCTGTTTAAAATATTTATTAAATAATTTATATAAAATGGTAAACAGAGTTTGACATCTTGGATATAGATACCATCCTCACCGACACTACAAGTTTTAACATTATTAAATATATTATAAACGTCAATCTTAGTTAATAATTGAATTAAATTTAGTTGTAAATGATGTATATTAAAATTATAAAAATGTATCTTTTCATTCGAGGGATCTGTATCAGAATCTATAGAAGATATAAAATAATTATTAAGTTTTTTGGAAGTTCATTTGAAATGTTATTATTAGCTTTATTTTTTGTTAAATTTGTTCTAGTTGATAAATTAGTAACTTGTTTAAGGCTAAATTAATTTAAAATAGTCGAAAGTCGAAATTAAAAAAATGCTTCCCTCATCGATCATCGCTGGAATAGAAAAGGTGTTTTATAAAAAAGAGTAACTAAGAGCTTATTAAAAAACATCAGATATTGTTATTTACTACAATGTTTGAACAAAATTTTTTAAGCATTAAGAAAATGCACTTTAATATTATTTTGATATCCGAGGAGACAAAAGAAATATTTGGATTAATTTTCAGTCATACATAAAAAAATTTATCCACGACTATTGTATAATGTACCCATTATACGTCTGTTTGCTCGACCTTAATAATACCCATTAATCACGGCAGTGATTAATGAGTCATTAATCACTACTGTCAGATGCTTCCTTGATTTTATCCACGACTATTGTATAATGTACCCATTATACGTCTGTTTGCTCGACCTTAATAATACCCATTAATCACGGCAGTGATTAATGAGTCATTAATCACTACTGTCAGATGCTTCCCTGATTTAGCTATAATATTATATTGTTCTGCTACAAACAACAAAAATATTTAGTAGTCGTGGATAAAGTATAGTATTCTACTCGCGTATAATGGCTATTATCCACTCGGTGATTTAGACTTCACCTCGTGATTAATACCCATCATTATACGGTCGTTGAATAATATACTATTAATTTCTTTATTAGCCAAACCTTGAATCTTATACGTAAGTCACACTAACTACGAGGAGGATTATTTAGATCATTTAAAGATGTAATGTTTTAATACAAACAAATGTCTCCAATGATTTAGTTTCCATATTAGGATTATACTATAGGTAGATATTAATAAAAGAGAAATATGTTAACAGAAGAGAAAAATAAAAATTACCTATGTAGAATGGTTTTAATGGGGGGTAAACGACCAAACATATTACCAACCAAGTAAATGTAATGTAAATGTAATATACTTCCTTTTGTAATTATCCAAAAATTTCAAATACATGGTAAGAATAAAAAATAAAATGAGAAAGTAAAACATTACTAGAAAAAGTTCAGAGTTCCAATAGAAACCATTAGAAACGCATAAATTAATAATTTAAGATAACTCCAACGCAAAAAATTATTTAGGTCTACAGACTACAAGTCCATGGATTCTTCAACACGACGGTTTTCGAAGTCGTTTATGGTTAGCTATATTATCTACATTTCTTTCTAAAGTTACCAAAACCACAACCTCAGTAATTTTTGTAATACACCTACTTCAGATTCGGAACCCTGTTTCATTTCATATCAAACGAAATTAATTAACGAATTAATGATTTTACATTATTTTGTCTAATACAAAGGTATTGATAATACAAGAATAGCCTATCAGTTTAAATATAGATAAAATTTAAGGTTATGTGACTAAAAATATGTATAATTACTTTTTTCTACTACCGATCGTAAAGTACTAACTTTCCGCACGGCGTAAAGTTAAACTTTACGCACTAGTGCGTAAAGTGTTTTTACCTTACGCACTAGTGCGTAACATAACATACTAAACAATTGCATACCTATTAGAGCACCCATAATAAACATATTTTATTTTAAAAACGTTAAATGTGGTTATTTAATTTTATGTAGTCATTTATTTAATATCATAAAACATACCACCTAATTTTCAGTATTCTTTAACAATAACCATCGAATTTTTTACAATTCTGAAGTTTCATTTATATTCTTGACAATGACATTAGACAAAGAAATAATAGACATTGACTGATTTAAAATTAAGTTGGCTATAACAGTATTGTGATTTTTAAATGACATATGAAGTTTTGACGTAATAGGTAAATTTTGACGTTTCACATTATTATTAGAGAATTTAGGTCCAGTTCAGTAGTAGAATAGTACATTGTGTACCTAGTAGGAAAAGTCTAACATTCCCGGACGACTGTGAAGATTGCTTGTCGAGGCGCAGCCGAAACAAGCAACACTGAGTCCGGGAATGTGCTTTTCCTACGAGATACACATACTATTTTTTCTGAAATCGCAATTAATATTATTATAATTAAGAAACTTTTATTAATACATAACATTTTTTCATTGCAATCTAATTGCTTATGAAATCGTTTCCTTTGCAATCACTGTTTATTTATTGATGTGAGTGCTTATTTCATTTCAATACGTGCTGCAAATTAAAATGGACAATGATAAGTTTGATGATGACATACAGGTGTCTGGGACACGACACCACCAGAGAGTAACAGCTGCAAATAATGTGACTTTAAATTTTCATGGATTATTGCCACGAAAAAGACATGACCTCCCGATCTGAAAATTTCACGATTTCTAATTTATCTTCAGTTGAAGGCATCTCTACATTATAGTCAAATTATTCCCATGCTGAGATCAACACTTAGTACAAAGGAAGACATTGATATATCAAAATATTGTAAATTACGCGTTTTTCTGAAACGTCAAGGTGACAGCTATAAACCAAAGAAGCCGAAAGTTCTGTCAAATGAACAACTTGAAATATTTATTTATTAATCAAGCACCAGATCATATGTACCTAATAAGGTATACATTTAAAATGTGAGAATTTTAAAATTATCTAGATATTTTATGTAGTTTTTACTTTTTAGGTTGCCTTAATATTTGGTGTGGCCGGTGCATGTCGCCGTGATGAACTTGTGTCAATAATTAAATTTGTCTGCGTATATTTATTTACTGTCTAAAATGTAGATTAAAAACGAGTCCGGGAATCTTACTTTCCCGGACTCGTTTTTTGATGGTGGCTTAGCAATGGACTAAAATACTAGAATACGCTATTTTGGGGTCTGAAATTGCGCCGAGATAGTAGACATTTCTGAGCGTTTTCAGAAAAAAATATTGTATGCAATTCGTGCGAAAAGTGAGCTTTTTTCACTCATGGGATTGTCCCATTCGTGAAAAAATCTCACCTTACGCACTTGTTGCATAAATAACTATTTTGAGCTTCTATTTCAAAGTATCTATTTCCAGATCTGCTGTATTTAAAGCCTTTAGGCTATCTTATGATGAAATTAGTACACGCTCATGCACAACGTTATCACTCATGCATAAATAAAATGTTTTTATTAATAATTATTACATGTAAAATAATATAATATAATAATTACTATTCATCTAAGATCATTTCGATACTTCAGAGTAAAACAGTTGTGAGCCAAGTGTAATTATTACAAATTTCCTTGAAAAATTGTTATTCATAATAATTTATGATCCTTGTTGATTATTGTATACAGGGTGAGTTCACTTTAAATGGGGAAACTTCGAGAATCGATTCTTTATTGAAAAATAGGTGTAGTTTGTCCTATAAACATTTTTCATATGGGACTTGGTTTTCGAGATACAGGACGTTGAACTTTTTTTTTTTTTTTAGTTTTCGATGAATAACTTTAAAGTGGTTAGACCGATTTTTATAAAATTTGGGTTTTGTTTATGTTAGATTAAAGTTTATCAAATGATCTGAAAAATTTGAAAATATCGCCCCCGCAGGCGTAGATATGGAGACCACGGACCCCTTTTTAAAAAAGAACTTCTACGCCTATGGTCGTCTCAAAAAATGGATATGATTTTTTTATTCTCCGCTATTTTCTGAACATAAAATGTCTCTAGTAAATTTTCGCTATTTTTTGATAGTTTTCCGGTTAATTGAGGTCAAATGGTTTATTGTAATGGCCCCTAATGTTTATTTTATTTGCCGATGAGCCGGTGTCTGCTATTACGTAAAGTCGTTTCAAAGGGTCTTTATCATTTTCAGTCTAAATTGTTTGAAACGATTTTAAAAATTGAGAGAGGAAAAATAAAGCAATTGGGAGACAATAAAGACATTTATTAATATATTTTTTTTCATTTCTGTTAGCAAACACCGGCTCATTGGCAAATAAAATAAACATACAATAAATCATTTAACCTCGATTAACCGGAAAACTATCAAAAATAGAGAAAATTTACTAGAGACATTTTATGTTCAGAAAATATCGGACATTAGAGAATAAAAAACAATCGTTATCGTTGAAAAATATACAGGGTGTTCCATATGAAAAAATTGAGAAAATTCAATACAAAATTTCTTAATTGAAAAATAATTTTCGGCCACCCTGTACAGTTTTTGGAAATGAAAATGGCTCAAAAACATTAATTAGATGTCTCGTATACTCGAGTAAACTTTAACTTGGCGTGTGGATGAGTTGATATTGTGCGTATTATTGTATTTTCTCTTGCACACAAAATTGAAACAATGGCCCAAAACCATTGTTTACGTATAAACATACGTGAATAATGTTTTTGGGTTATTGCTTTAACTTTGTGTGCAAGAGAAAATGAAATAGTATGCACAATAACAACTCATCCACACGCCAAGTTAAAGTTTACTCAACTATAACTGGTATTCACATAAGTTTTTCTTAAAACCCATAATTGTGACTGTGGTGATTTTTTTAATATCCATCTGCAGATTGCATTATTTCAACAAATAAATTCATTACATCCAAGTGGTTGGGAGATATTCAGTGGTAATATAGGAATGAATAGAGCCTAGAAAGAGGCTTCAAAAAATTTACTGATATACATATAGCATTCCATTTCAAAAAAGGCACTTGGTCCTGTAACTTCGTCTTGGCTCGCCCTGTATGTTCGAAAATAATTTCCAGTTATAGACTTTTTATCTACTTTACTTGCAATTTTTTCAAAAATTTCTAGCTATCGTAGAACTCGAGATATCGATATCCGTCGCACTATTGCCCCACCCTGTATAGCCAATATGTCAGAAATACATTATAATGGACATATCAGATAGAGATTAATTATCATTATATCGACTATCAGCACTAATAATTATAGTAATTTCCCTTGGGAGAGAATTTCGTGTGTATAATTTGGCTGATGTAAGCTATTTTGAATGCCATGTTATCGGTGCATTTTGAAAACTCTAGCATACGGTTAATTAGCGAAAAATTAAAAATGATCGAGTTGTCTGCATGCTGATGATGGAACAATAAACTTGCACATAAGATGCATACGACTGACGTTGTAAAGATGCAATTCAATTCATGCAGTGCTAGCCTAGCATGTCGATAATGCATTTATTAATACTCCATTTTTGTTATTAATGATCGTTGTTAAATTTTAAATACATGTATCCAAAACTTATTTATTAAGCAGTAATTATTTTAACGATATGTAGTTAAATAATATAACTACCTTCGGCAATACATAATAAAGTTTATTGACTTCTATCGTTAAACCCGTTTTAACCACTTGCTAAAATTAGCCATAATTAATACGGTTGCTTGTCCGCCTATTTGACGTTTATATTTATCTATTATGACTCATTTGTTAATGTCTAAAAAGACAATCGCGTAGATTTAATAATGAAAATAGATGAATCAATAAGTACCGCACCTAACTTAAATCCCATGCCTCTCCAGAGAACACTTCGTATAATATATTTATATAAGCTTTAGCTATTCAAATTTTACGAAAATTTTTTTGAAAAAATTAGATTTTTTTTAGATATAGGCGACCGCAACTGGTCAATGACGTTGATATTTTTTGTCTATTTATACTATTGTAGAAGGTTTAAATAACAAAGTACATAAAATTGCTCTCAAATTATTATTCTACAAATTGCGAGATGTCATCATTGTCATTTACATTTATTCTACCATATTAAAAATGTCAGTCACTCAATTTTTTATTTTGTGCTTTATACATTTAAATTCAATCATGCATTCAGGAACATATTAAAAATGTATTTTCAACAGATATATACCTACTATACTCGTCTGCACTCGAAAATCTTTGTTTTGGACCGCCTTAAATTACTACCTGTATACATTTGGAGCAATGGATCTTTCCGTATATGTCACAATCGATGTATGTACATCCCAATTTGGCATAGTCAAAGATATACCAAATTCAGTTGCCACGCATAGTCGACGAAAATTTAATATTTTTTGTTATCATTATCTAATAATAGTGATCGTTTGATGGCATACACGCAACGATCCATTGCACCAAATATAATTGTCTTACTAACAGGTGTTCGTGCAATAAAAAGTCCTCCATTATTAATCCATCCTGAATTGACACCAGTTTCCTCTTCCAAACTCGAAAGTAATTCCCTAGTTTTTTTCAAAAGTTGTATGTCAATGTCATTCCCCCGTAAACTCCAAACTATAGCGCCGCTGTGCCATGTAGTGCCGCTGGTAATTTTGAATCTCTCTAACAATACGGCTTTAATACCTCTCTTGCATAAGTGGTAAAATGTGCTACATCCAATAACACCGCCACCTGAAAAATAAAAACTGAATTAATAGAGTGCTTAAAAGTTTAAAAAATGCTTTTTCGCATTTACCATAATGACTTTAATAGAAACTAGAAACTATAATTTATACTTGAAACCGAACAATATTTCACAGAAGCTTCAAATTATCATTTCCATTTACTTTTTTAAAAACCAAAAAATGACAATCCTATTATAGTAATATTTAGAGCAAAGCACAGTTGAAAAAAAGTTGTTGTTTTTTTAATAACTTTATTAATTATTAAGAACGGATCAAGATGAACCAAATTCAAATTTTTCGTATTTTCTACTGTAATAACATATCCAAAAGACATTTCTTAATACTTATAAAAAACAAAATAGAGACATGAAAAATTGAAAAAAATGTAACCCTTTAAATTTGGAAAAAATGTCTGCCAGCCAAGGTTAGGATTTTAGGATTTTTAGTGCCTTGTGAACCATAAGTTGGCTGACCAGACGATTTTTTTAATTTTAACAATTTTTTTTTTAAAGTTTGAGGTTTTGGTGCATTTTTCGCCATTTTGATGGCAAATTACACCAAAACTGACCGATAGAAATGTGTGCCAATACAGTACAGTAATGTATATGCCAAAACAAACATTTGGCGCCAAATTTGGTCCGGTAAATAATTTTTTTTTTCAATTTCCGGTTCTCGCGTGGTGATCGGAAGCATAATTATTGGGCTATGTGAAGTGCATATACTAACTACCTGTGGAAATATATCGGTAATTATTCGATTAAAAAAAAATTTTTCTCCCTTTCCATCCGCACACCATACCAAAAATTTCCAGAGAGAAACAACTTTGGTACCTACTGGCATACAGTAAACTTTCATCTTTGAATTGGCACGCCATTTCCCTGACTAATATCGTTGATTGAAATTGAAATATTATTTCAATCAACGCTAATATACATGCTCCATATATTTTTCGCAAGGAATTTGATTAGAACATAAATAAATGAAATTATTTTATAAATTTTTAGTACGTGCTGTATACTCTATAGGAATGTATTTTTTATGTTTATGTTTGTTTATAATAATCATAACTATTATGAGAAATTTTGTAGATACCGTGTTAACAATTGGTTAATTATTTATTATACTTTAAATGCGTCACATCCTCGGACGCATTATACATATTATTATTTAATAGCTTATAGTATTTGAGACTAGAAAATTTAAATTGTTGCCATCGTTGTTTATTAGTGCACTGGCGGTTATATACAGGGGCCCCGAGAAACAGACTTCATCCTAAAATGCATGGCACAAAATTTAATAACTAGAAGATACCAAGTGAATTATTTGTGACATTATACATTCCGATTTGGATCGTTTGTTTGTGAAATTTCAAAATACCTTATTTTTTATACAGGAATTTAAAAATAATAATTTGCGGTAGTAGTTACAAAAATTAGCCTGTAAATATACTACTATGCACAAACTTTGTATGAATAACTATTATTGCTTAGATTCTTAGATTATTTTATGAAAAGTAGGTATTTATTAATATGGAAATATTACAATTTACACTAGTGGTGGCCAGTGAAATTTAGGTTAGACACACATACATACCTTAATATTATGGAGCATAGAGCATGGAACTAATCCGTACATCAAAATATCAGTTACATTACATTTGTGGCCATATTTTAAACCATCATTACTCATACTAAAGAGTTTTGCAAAAAAAATTTAGCTAAAAGTATTTTCAAAACTTTTTTAAAATATGTATTCGTATTTTCAATTTTCGTTGGATTTTTAAAAGTTACAATTTTTTTAAATTGGTTTTAAAAAATGTCTAGTCCAAAAAGGCGAAAAAGTTAAGTCCCGTTATTTTGTCTCTATCAATGTTAATAACTTTGTCGAAAAAAGTTGTGCTACATAGGTACCAAATACCTCAAAGTAAGTATGGTCATTGAGTAAAAATAGGTGCAACTGTCAAGGTATTCGAGATTTTGCTGTTGTATTTTTTTTACCAATAGCTTCATGATTGTCCTCAATTTTAAGAGCGATACAGTCACATTACAAATACCTTCCCGTTTCACTAAAAATTGAAGACAATCATGAATTATTGGCAAAGAAGTACAATAGGTACTAAAATCTCGAAACCTTGACAGTTTCTCCTCTTTATTATTTTTTAACAATGGTATGTTACAATTCTATTTTTAAGGGCGACGTCTGAAGGCAGAAAATAATATGTTCGCTTGATTTCATTTGAAAACTATAGCCCAGTTTTTCGTTTGATTTTTGAAAAATTTTTTCCCAAAACATGATTCAACATAATTTTACCGACCGCAGTCAGTTTATACGCTGGAGTTTAGAGAAAACATGAATTCCACTAATTAATGTCAGAGTTTTAGAAGAGACAAAAAAAAAATTGGAACGTTCAGGATTGAATTTACAAAAAAATAATTATTGTCAGTTTACTAGTCACATATATGGCCTATTGTGTCATCTGTCTTAAAAGTTTACAGGCAATGTGCAATACTAATATCGCAATTAATGAAAAATTTGAATGGCAAATTAACCACGATAACAACATCGGCGCTGGTGACTTAAAAATTCACTATATTTGATCATTTGATTCCAAAGCTTTCACAGAGCTGATAATTTGTACAAATGTTTCCGATTTTCTTCAGCTTTAATCATTTTTAATTCTTGACGTTTCGATGATCTTGTTATGGTTTTTTTTTAGGTGAAATATTGAGATTTATAGGCGAAACACAACAAGATGGTCGTGAAGTCAAGAATTTAAAATAATCGATACCGAAAAGGAACTATTAACTAATTTTTGAAAACAAACACCTATTTTAAAACAATGTAAACGTGTACAAAAAGAACTGAATTAAATTATATATCTAGTAGAAGAAAACATACATATTATGGGAACATTTTATATTTTATATAAACTTAAACTTCCACTAGTTCCACTGAATAAAAGTTAAGATCTATGTATTTTATTTATTGTAAATGTAACAAACATTATCTTGTCACATTTTTAAATTAAAATAAATTAGATTATACATGCGTAATAATAGCTGTCTTAGTTATTTAATATAACTGATGCGAACAAATGCAACAGAATTATCTTGGCAACCAGCAAGTTTAAAAAAAAATAATAGGGTTGTTATTATTACTAAAATTTTTAGATGCAAATTATTATGAAGGAAATATTTAGCTAAAAATCTTGTTTTATTCTCTTGTTTAATATCTGCAGCCATATAAATCTTATTATGTAATTAACTGGAGCTGTGTATTCAGGATGCGCTTCAAAAATGTGTTTCTTCTTCATAGAGTAAAACTGGAATGCTGCTAATATTTAAATGGTTTCCTAGAGTGGAACAAATTTTAAAATTTGGGTAAGTAGTCAAATACCTATGTATGCAGAAACATCGGAAAGGAATGCTTACTAGTTTATTTGCATGATTTAGGGCCGATCTTTTCACCTCCAATTAACTTTATCCAGCAGTTATTTACCTAGGATACAATTGTTACAACAATGAAAATCAACAACTTTAACTGCCGGATAAACTTAACGGGAAGATGAAAAGATTGGGCCTTATTCGTCTGTATTACCATAAGTATTAAGTAGATATTTAAGTATATTTATTAATTTATATTTGAATAATTAATAAAATATGAAAATAGATATTATACAAACATTTATATGTTTTGGTTGATAGAATATTGGACTTTGATCTTTATGGCAATATATTCACAAATATTTTTTTCATGTTTTTCTTTTACTAAGTACTTAGTTAAAAAAATACTGATATAGGAAATATTTCCGATAAAAAATTAACTGTGGTACAGAACTTCGAGCTAAACGTCATTCGTTTTTATCTGTATCTGAGACAAAATTTGTATTTATATTATAACCCAGTTTTCAAAATAGCTAATATTTACATTATGATAATAAGTATTTGGTTTAAATATATCATATTGTAATTGAACAGAAATACAAGAAGAAATAAATTATATCGATTGTTGTTTTTGTTAGAACTAAAAATAGATTTTAATTAATTTGAAATCTCACGATTTCTTAAATTGATACACATAGTAACATTGTGCTCAAGGTCAGGGAATATTAATATGGGCACCATATGTAAAAAAATAACACTTACCTACAACAACGACATCGGCGTGTTTGGGTAAACTTGTATCGGTGCTAAAACTTTTGTTTATACCGGTTAAACTAAGGATGTTTTTAGTTTTTTTCCTAACAAAACTAGAATTCTTTATTCTCAGCATTTTTCTAAATATTCAACGTCTATGTTACACATACAGTTTGTTCGATTCTTCTTTAGACTGAAACCATAAATTGATGGTTATTAAAATTGTTATCTCATCGAAACAACTTTGACCCCACTGTATCTGTTAACTATCCATCGCTGATATATTTCGGATGGGAGTAAATTCGCCTCATACAGTTACTTAGACGATATATCAATTATACGGTTATTCTTGTTTTTGAAGTGTTGCCGAATACAAAACCTCGTTGAAGTTGGTAAATAATGAAACTGATTGTGGAAGGACATGTTTATTGTTCATGGTACAGACAGCTTTTAAGCAATCCTGCGCAGACACTCTCCTTCTCTACACGGGGCATGAACGACTTGGCTTGACTCCTTCCACAAAGCAACCGATTCTTAAGCAGGTTGTTGGCATGCATTAAATAACGTTTATATATTTTATGCTTGGCGATTACAAGGTTGGCATAAAATAAACACTACGATGATGACACCGGCTACTAGGTATATACATTGTTTCGTAGTACTGGTTAAAATATGGATTGTCGTCAACAATCTAGTAAATCTACTAAATTGATTTTGATTACGTTTTAATTCGTTAATAACCAGTTGAAACTGCACAAGGGTCAAAATAATAATTCCAATAAATAAAATCTTGTAAACATTAAACGAGAATGGATTTTTGCCATATACCCGTAAATAAACAACATAACAACAAGCAGCTACGGACACGTGTTTCGGAATTGCTCCATATCAATGTGTCATCTGCTTTATTTATTTTAGCGTATTGCAAAGAATTCATTCCTGTTTTATAATTTATCCCCAAAACTATCTTGTACTGTATTGTTTAGTTATCTAGGTTGAGGCAAGCGGTACAAATATAGTTCCATGTGCTGACTGTTCTGACTGAAGTCTTAGATGTGGTACCTATATGGTACATGAAAGCTCAAATTGAGTAGGTACTATGTGCTGCACTTTCCTATTTTTTTAATTCTGGTTTCCGATTTATCCGATTTGCAAATAGTATTGATGATAATAAAGATGAAGATAATGAGATACAAAATGAAGAGATACAAAATGAAGTTACAGAAACAACACGGTTATTTGAATTTAAGACAATAAGTTGGAAAAAATGAAGGAACATTATTTTTAATTTAAATTATAAATCTACAGCTGATGATTTTTTAAATGTAAAATTGTTGAAAGAAATTATAATTATTGTTTTTCATTATTGTTTTCATGTACTAAAACACACATTAGATTACAGGGTTTAATAAAGGAATGCGTGTTATATTAAATTGTGATCGGTGCACGTCTATTAATGAAATGTTGGATCAATTGCGTTCGTTTTCAGTGAAGCAAAGCATTGAAAAAGCAAATTTATTCTATAAAATTGACAAAAATTTTATACACATTTAACTATCCTAAATCGTTTTTAGTTAAACAAACTGAATTGTATAATTATCCCCTAAAATCTGAAAATTATAATATAGATATAGAATAGATACATAGTTGATACTAAATCATCCTTTTTAAAAAAGTCACTTTTCAGTGATGGTTTTTAAGGTTTAAGAATCTGTGGTTTAAGGTTGTAAAATGCTTTGCTCATTGAGATTAAAGATTCTATTCATCTAAAACTACTTGGTAAAAATGTTACTAAACTGTACAGGGTAGTTCCATATATTTTAACACCTACCTGCAGCCTTTATGTTTAGAAGTATTAAAGAAGTGTAGAGGCAAAAGTTGTAGATTTTGGTGTCAAATAGTAATAATAATAGTATAAATATAGTAGAATAGTATATGCTAAACTTCGTCCAAATTTCAATAAAGTCGTTTATTATTATTATTATAAAACAAAATAGCATCGGAAAGCAGAGAAAGAGACACAACTTGTGCTTTTTAAATGGAACACCCTGTATATTTTTACATATTTTGGAAGATCAATTTTAGCAGTATGCCTCTTTGTGTAAAACAGTTCGCGTAGAATATATGGTTGCCATGAAAAAACTGACAAAATATTTCTGATAATTTCTCACAGTTTACCATCAGAATTTTATGCAAAAAACGTTCCATTATAGTGATTCATTTTTCACGTTACATTTTGTCAAATTCCAACTTGATAAATTTTCTTAGTTCAAATGGAACAATGTATTTTTTTACATCAAGTTATGTAAAATAAAATTCTCTTTTTTCTAGTATATAGGTATTGTAGGGGACAACTTTTTGAAATATTGACGAATTTCTTAAATGTTCAAGAATAAAAATGTTAATGAATGATTTAGGCCATTTGAGAAGAACAACCCCAGGAGAGGACAGATTCATGGGATGCTGCCTAAGATGCCAGAACCTCACAAGAGGTAATCGTCAAGAACAAGCAGAAAAAAACAACAAAATTCAGCTAATATACAAGGAAAATTAAGTAATGGGATACAGAGGAATCCAATTTTAAGCTATGTACCTCCTTATTCAAGCAAGGTAAGAAAGTGAGTGTCGTGTAGAATATACCGGCATAGTATAGTTTTGAGAAGTTATTGATAGATAGCATCTTGTTATTCCGATAAACGTCTTCGACTTTAAGTACTTCCTAAAACATCTCAGTTCTGGTGCAAACTTTATTAGCACGATAATGAAAGTTCGTATGTGGTTATTAGGGCAAGTAAGTATCTTAAAGACAATGAAATTCCAGTTTTAGCAGGGCTCAGTTCTACGATTCTATTCCAATGCAGAATGCATGCCCCAAAGAGGACTATTATTAGGTAAGTGATAATCTGTTTCTTGAGAATCGTCATAACTCATAACATTATTCTTAGTATAGGCAAAGACGATTCAGCGCGGTACTAAACGTCAGAGGTCACACCTGTTATTACACAAATACCTTTTTAGAAAATTTCGGTTTAAATTGTAAAACTTGTATAAAAACCAAATGGGATATTAATTTCTCCATTTTTTTTTTCAATTTAACGTATTATATTTTTCACTCCAAAATATAGATAATATCTTTAGACACGCAATGACATGTGTATATTCATAGGATTGAAGCTAATAATATTGTTAATTACAAGGGCGGATTTAGCTTACTGTCATGGGGGGGGGGGTAAACTCTAGGATGAACAGGGCTGGGAGGTGAAAAGCAGGGAAAATTTTACCTGTTTTCTGTAAGCTGTAAGTGTAGGCTTCCAAGAAATTTTGAGTTGCGGATTTTGGGAAAATTTTCTTATTTTGTATAGATGCTATAGAATAATTGTTATAAAATTTCTAAATTTTCGTTTCAAATTATTTATTTCGCCAATGAATACATTAATTTTGTTTGTATCTCTTCTTTGTAATTCATGCCTCATGATGGGGGGGTAATTAAAAACCAGTCCTGTGCGAAGGAATACTGATTATGTTATGTTATAATTTCATGTAGGTATTCGTGTATCTATATATTTATATGTAATTTAATTTCTGTATTAAACATTGCATTTAAGTCGTAAAACATTTCAATTATAATAATGAGATAATCCTCTTGACCTTATACAATAGATGTGAATTATTTCTTTTTGTGAAACTTTAATCGTTTCAATGAATATTATTGAATTTTAGGATTAATATTTCAAGGAGAACCTCTATGTTTCCTTAAGTTAAAAGAAAAGGGATCCAAATTTCAACGGAAATACACGTTTTAAACATTACTAAGCTCAACAGTATACCAATTAAAAAAAATTTTTTTTAAATATTTTTTAAACTTGCTTTTCTTAAAAAAGTCGTACTAAAAAGTAGAAAATAATTTCTTTTTTGGCAAGGAATTTCATGTATGACTGCAAGAAAAGCAAGGCGTGCGCATCCCCAATTCCCACCCCTTTCATACAATCATACGTACAATCATACAAAGTGCTCATGGATACGTGTTATATACATATTTTTGAAATCAGGAGATTGGCTACTATTTCATAATATACAAGTTGTCACCAAAATTTTGTTGGATGTTAGCTATTTCCTGCTAAACCGGAAGTTAGATGTATGAATTGCATATGCCTTTATAACCACAATAATATACCATATCGATTTCCTTAATAATATACTGGGTGAAAAAAATTTGGAAAATTGGTATTTTGACAATACCTCGTATACTAGAGGTTCTAGGTTCTATCGCTTATTCGACCTTATAATCGGATTCCTCGTAAAAAAATACATAAGAAAATATTTTGGTTTTTCATTTTAGCCCAATAACAAAGCCAGGAAATCGAGTGAGCCTCTTACGTGGGACACCCTGTGTGAGCAGTGAAATTATCACTGTTGATTCCACTCTTTTTTAATGTTCCCCTAATCCAACGACTAATCGTGATGTTGTCCTATGATAGGGTTTTTTTAGAGTAGGTAGGTAATGAAAAGATTATTATCTTTATTGTTTCTATCTCTACAATCGGCTGTTCTTACCAGATAAGTTTCAAGAGATAGAAAGAAAGACACGTATAGGACTGGTTGCAGTCTTTTTCTTCCAGACGTTTTTATAGCACTGGACATTTTTATTTCAAAGCCCCCTTGCTTCTTTATGATTTTTATCAAAGAGATGGTCTGAATCCGATGCACTGTTATAAGTGCTAAAAGAGTTGCCAATTTCAAAGTTAAAGTTTCTTCATTCGGGAATTGCTGGCTTAAATAGCTTAACACAATAGCTGGTTATTTTACAATTCTCTTTCTTTGCTTGATATGCATTGTTTATAAATGACTTTGTTTAGGCTTTATACAAGCATAATAACAACAAACATATCCAAATTGATATACCTATATTGATGTTTCATCTCTAAACATGCTATTATTAAATTCATTGTACTTTCTTTAATACATGGATTAAAAATTATAAAATTCAAAACGTCTAAAAACAAATTATTAAAAAATTTTTTTTTTAACTCACCACAAAATTTAATAATAGCATGTTTAGAGATGAAACATCAATATAAGTATATCAATTTGGATATGTTTGTTGTTATTATGCTTGTATAAAGCCTAAACAAAGTCATTTATAAACAATAGCTGGTTCTCAAGTCATTTTATATTTTGGGTTAGATGGTCTCAAGCACTGAACCCCTTTGAAGAAGCGTTTTATCTGGTAGGCGGTTCAAATAATTGGAGTTAATATGCGGGATAATGCAGATCTAGTATTATTTAGTGTGGCATAAGATGCCCCTGTTTGAAATTGTTCATCCAAAAATTTAATATATTACCAACCGAATTATCGAATTTACTCAGTCCTCTACTTTCGTAGAAGTACCACCATGCTTTTAATCCGCAACTATATTGCTTTATATTGCTTGGAGATATTAATGCCAGCATAATTTTTGATGTTGAATTTGGCAACCCTTTTAGTTTGAATGCTTGCTTGATAAAACTCCTGCCACCAGGGAAATTTTTCTCCAGAGAGCGTGACGCTTCCTATTAAAAGATAAACTTTTACTGGGAGTAAAAAGAATTGGCTTTGATTTTAAAAGATTTTGATAAAGTGGGAACCATGGTACCACTACTATTTCCTCTGCCTTATTCGTAACAATTTTTTGCAATACAGCTAATATCAGAGCAAAAGGCGGGAAGGCATAGATTCGGAGGACCAAAAAAGTATATGATGTTAATATATGCTGTGTCAGACAGCTCCCATTCCATTTCTACGGGTAACATTCTTGATTCAAAGTTAGCCTCTTTATTTTCTTTTGACCTAATATAGGAAGCAATGACCCGAATGCCTCTAGCTTCTACCACTGCCATATCTCTTTTGTCAAATTACTCAACTTCTGATAACGAACCCCCCTGACCTATTAGTATAAAATATAGCAGTGGTGTTGTCTATTCTAAGTAATATTTCACAAATCTTGGGCAAAACATCGTAAGTCTAAAAATAATGCAAGCAGCTCTAAATATAAATATATAAATATGATAAGTTTTCCCAATATCGCTCCAATTGGCTGTTTTGCCATCACTGAAAATACTCCACCCAGAAAGGCTGGCATCTGAATAAATTTCCAATTTGAAATCATTTGTTGGGATGTGATTAATCGTTGTCATAATATTAAGTTTCCACCAAGTTAAACCAGATGATAAATACTTTGGATTGGTTTTCCTCAGATTGTCTTTATGCAAAATATTTCGCTCTTTCGATATTTTTTGAGTATGCCCAACCATACTGAACTATATAGTTACCGCAGTTCTTTTTATTGCATTAATGTCTGTCTTTCTCGGCGAGACCAGGAATACCTTGACGACGGTATTTCTTGGATAACCTTGGAGGTAAATGACAATTGATACCCATTAATCCATGATGCTTTTAGAGAAGGGATATATCGATAAATTCAATTTTTAAGGGGTCATCCTCAATCTCAAAAGAACCTGAAATACAAATGATTCATGAGTATTTATCATTCGGGTTGTGGAGTTGGAATCTGAATTTGTAAAGAAGCCGAACGTATCGGTATTTAGCTGATGTTGCCTGGCAAGAGGCCACAACAAAGAAGAAGAGGAAGAAAGGATTTTATTTGTCCCCGACAAACATTTTTAAACTCTTATGTGGATAGGTTACTGTATGTCAATTTTATATCTTCCAAATAAGCGTACTTTTTATAACCTTCCCTCGTTAAGCGGTGGTTCCCGCGCTCAGTGACGTCTTAAATCCTAGTTTCCAGCGCACGCGCGTGATTCCGCTTAGTAGGCCCGGCAAGTGATTTTTAATTTCAGCGGCTGTCAATATTATGTTAGATAATTAAAAAGATTTTATCATAAGAGTTGCTTTACTTTTGTCCAATAGTATATAAGGTCAAGATAATCATCTAATTACTGTAATTATTATTGAAATATATGACTTAAATGCTATAATAAAGAAATTAAATTACATAATATATGTATATATACATAATACATACAATTATATAATTAATTAAACACAATCAATATTCCTTCGCACAAGACCTGTCTTTATTAACAATAGTTTCTATGCTGTGATTATCCACATACCATTGCGTGTCTAATGCTATTATCTATATATCAGAATAAAAAAAATATAATGTATTAATCATTTTAAGAAGTAAAAAATGTAACACGTTAATCTGAAGAAAATGGAGCAATTAACTTTACAATTAACAAATTCAATATCGCATTTTCTTTATACACATATACAAGTTTTTAAATTTAAATCAAAATTTTCTAAAGAATGTAATATTGAGTGCATATGCACAATGGCTATTCATTTAGAACTAGTAACAGATTTAACAACTACAAATTTTTTACCAGCCTTCAGAGTTTTCATTTCCCGAAGAGAAAAACCAAGAGATATGTATTCTGATAACGGAACCAATTTTGTAGGAGCCTGTTTAGAATTACTTGAGCTTAGAAATTTTCTATTTTCTAAAACTAATCAAGATTATATTACCAAAACATTTAATGATGAAGGTATTTCTTGCCAATGTATTCCACCTAAAGCTCCTCATTCTGGAGGTCTATGGGAACTTAGTGTAAAATTCCATTTTACTCGTATAATAGGCAAAGCATTTTTAACTTTTGGGGATTTTTACACAGTATTGACTTAAATAGAAGCAATTCTAAATTCGCTAACATTATAACCGTTATCTTCTCACCCTAATGATCTAGAACCACTTACTCCATCTCATTTTCTTATTGGAAGAAAAATAAGCACTGCACCTGATCCTAATGTTTTGCATATAGCTGAAAATAAATAATCACTGTATCAAAGACTACAAGCTATTTGTCAGCATTCTTGGACCAGATGGAATAAAGAATATATTTTGAAACTTCAAGCAAGAGATCTGCTCATACTCATAAGGAGCTCATAGCTCTCGAGTTGTCAACATAAATATTAATGTAATTTAGTAAAATCGAATTAAAATTGCTGTAAGAACATGTGTTTCAACTTGTATCGGTCAACTTAAGTTGATTCCACAAAAGATTGACCGATTCAAACTTTATCGTTCATTGTTCTTCAGGCAAGTTGAAACGTATTTGAAAGGTTTATCAGTAGACCTGAATCATCCGATTCTGTTTAATACTAGTTCTTTAAACTTTTCTTCCGACATTGTCAGGTGATTTCTAAATCCTTCTACATCCTCCAAAGCAAATTCTTTCAAAAGGATTAATTTCAAAAGGATTTCTCAATACTGGTTTCTTCTTAAAATCCAATTTCGTATCCGAAAACGGCGTTTTCCAAGACATTTCTTTCCCGATTCTCCAATCAATAAACCAGAAATAATTTTTCCACCCGCACGAACAACTGCATTTGACGTCACTTTATCTGACTATTGATTCAAATTTACGCTTGAAACGTGTGAACCAAAAACTTGATGGACTTCGTTTTGTCCACGAAAGTTAATGAACTAAAATTGAATCGTGAGAACGCACTTTTATCTGTTTTGGGGTAGACAGTTAACTCGCATCAACATTGTAATCTCATAAATATCATCGCAGCACATTGGAATATATTGATTGTAAGTATATTAAATGTCTATTAATATATATTTACTGTAGTAAAAAACTATTTGGGTAAATTAGGTAAAATTTTAAGCTCAAATATTTTGCTTAACGATTTTGGAAAAAATGTATCAGTCACATTCTTAACAGTCTTCAGTTGAATTATTTGCTTGAAACTCAGATATTTCAGAGTAAGATGTTAGTCAAAACTGTTTTCCAGTTGTCAATGACAGAAGACTTCGCAAAACCAATTTTCGAATCAACTGCCCCTAATAATTTATTCCCAGTAAATGAGCTAATATTACAGTTTTTAATCTTTTTATCATGACAGTTAGATTATCGTGATAAAACGGAGAATGGCATGCACGTTCCTATTTTTTGTAGATCCAATAATTCTTTGAAATGCTTGTTTTTTAATATTCATATCTTATCTACATCTTAAAATTATTATATATTATATTATTGTTTATTTTACCACCATGAGCGAAGTCTAAGTGTGTATAGATCACCACGTGACCATAATTAACGTTGATGACAAAACTCTGAAGTAATAATCATAATATGAATAAGAAAATATTTCCCAAAAAACCACAAAGTTATAGAATAGCCACAAATAAATTTGAGCGCAAGTGCATGAAGTCTAATTATTATTTATAACTAGATCGGATAATATTAAATAGAATATGTAAATTTAAAGAAAGCAAATATTAAATATTATCGAAAAATTCTAACCTCTTTGTTGAAAATACTAAAAAGTATGATATTAAATTTTAATCGGTTAACAAAAACCTATCCACTAATTAGAGCAAGGTAACAAACTTTGCTTCCTTGCATTCACTGGTAGATAGGTGAAAGATAACTTGATTTCGTACTTTTTAGAATCTTACGGAGGTTCTAATTTTTAAATAAAATTATTTATGTCATTCCTTTTAGTGGCGGCTTGTTTCTTTAACTTACATAGTCTTCGTAATGAGCCAAATGTGCCAAATTTCAGCTGTGCAACTCTGCCCTTAGCGAATATATTTCTTATCACGAGGAAAAAATTATCGAGTCTTAGATGTTCTCCTGTGTTATGAAGGTAATATAGTACTTATGAGTAAATAAATAATTGTATCTTTGGATAGGTCATACAAAGTCATACCTCCTGGATAAAATTTTGCAGCTTTTTAATTTATTAGTATCATTGTACATGAGTGAATTGAATATTATTTGTCCAGCTCTATTGGCGGTGGATACAGTATTTTTCGCACATAGAATAGAATAGAATAGAATAGAATAGAAAACTGTTTATTGTGTTTAGTATAAATACAAATACAAAGCACAAAAGGTGACTTTCGTGTCAACGTTCTTCCACGCCACCAAGATGACATGATCGTTACAAAATGTAGGTTTTAGATAGGTACCTACCCCATTAAAAAGGGTAATATCTATGAATGTGTCCATCTTAACTGGACGCGGCTTGATAGAGCTACAATTTGGCCAAACTGAGTGATACCCTGTCTATAGTGTACACAAAATTTAATATAATTCGCTTAACCTAATTTGGAATAACCAGTGAACAATCCCAAAAATGAACAGGTCGGATTGAGAAACAAAATTTTTATTTTTTTATTATGATTATCTTATCCAACTGAAAAATGAAGTTATTTTTTTTTCAATTTATTGACATGCAGAGAGATTAGTTGACGAAATGTATAATTTACGTTTTCTAGCAGAAATCTTTAAATTTTTTTCTTACAATGTTTCCTCTCGGAAAGATTTTGACGAATTCCCACAGTTTAGTGTGTAGTCCGAAGCACAACTGGAACATCGACAATTCCATTTCACATGTAAATCGAAATAAGTCACAAGTAAATTTCAATCGTTCTTCGCAACTAAGTAGGTTTCAACCTATTTTACCCACGGGGATATCGTGCCGTCTTGGAGCAGTTTGTTAGTTTCTCATTAAGATATATTATTATATCGATAATTAATTTGAATTTATCATAATAAATAATAAATACAGAACAAAATACACACAATACTGGAAACATATTTTATTGCAAATTACATAATTTATTGTGCTGCGAAAAAAGTTCTTTTACTTTTACCATGTATTAAAAATATTGTTCTTTCTGATTCATGAAATACAAGAACAAAGCTAGCTAAACCTATAAAGAAAAATATCACTGAGTGGGAATTACCAAAGGCACATGGTAAAAGGAAAAGAATTTAGTGGTTTACAAAATGTCATAAGATGCTAGTAGTAATATAGTGAGAGTTCTAATTCACTTTGACCTTGATAGCCATCCATTGGCCCATATCTCCCACTCCCGCGATTCTAGGACCTATCACATAGATCTAAGATCTATACTCCAATCCATTAGCCCATATCTGGCACTATTCCGCCCAACGATTCTAGGATCTAGGATCGCCCCAGTGGTCTTTCCATCTGTCTTGAGGCCCCCTCCATCCTTGAAGCGCATGCGCAGAGCTTCAATTCTCCCATCTCGATGACATCACCTCACATCCATTGGCTTACATCTCTTAGCTCCACCCTCATAGCTCCCCCACTCTCATCAGGATTCAATTAGGCGATTTTTCCTATTCATAGTCCCATAAGAATAACATTGGAGGGCGGTTCCAAAAAACACCTATGTGGAATAGGAGGGGTAGTCCCATAAGAAATGACATGGCTATCAAGGTCCAAGTGAATTAGAACTCTCACTATATTACTACTTATGCTTTATTTTGTTCCGATATAAATAATTATTTCTGATTTTGCTGAGTGCATAACGGTTAAAATATAGCTAGCGTATTTTATACTGAGAAAATTCGTTGCAGTTATACCATATTTTCATATTTTGTATGGTTCTAATAAATATTATAAGACTGTTATTACACGTTGTGAGTTCTCTGCACAAATTGATTCAAAACGGTCGCATATGTATAAGAAGCTTGGGCAATCTAAAACAAGAAAAGAATCACCAAAATAAGCATCAAATACAGATTTATATATTTTATTAATTCTAAAGAAAACATAAGAATCTCGTAGAACTCGTAAAAATTGAAACCATTGGTTGTCTGTGTTTCAATATTTTTCACGATATAAATAAAGGAAGAAAGAAAGGAAGATCGACTGAAGTTTACTTCCATCGGTATTTAATAGTATATTACGTAATGAGAGTTGTAAATAGCATATTACGCACGAATGGAAAAATTGCGCACGACGCCGCGTAGCGGCTAGTGTGGCAATTCCATGAGTGCGTAATTGCTTTACAACTCGAATTATGTACTATATTACCTACGATCGTATTTATTGATATTAAAACACAATTTTGTATTATTTATTGCTTATGTCAGTTTTGACAGCGTTAGAAAATTAAGTTTTGCACCTGCCATTTTTAATAATTTTAGCCTGGTGTCAGAAATATGAACTACAAGTGTTGTGTAAAGTTGGTCACGTGGTCACATTGCATTGCACCTCAGCGGCTGAGCGTGCGATTTGTTTACACCGTAAGGTTCAATTTACATAGGTGGCGGAGAGTGCGTTTTCAGCTATTTACGTTAGCGATCGTAGGTAAAAATTATAACTTAAAATACGAACTTCTAAATTATTTTTTATGCGGACTTTCCTTCCACACTATGCCAATCTATACTTAATCCGCTGAAAGTTTGTGAAATTTTTAAGAAATTATGGCGTTTTAAGTTTTTACTAAATTTTCCAATTATTAAATAGTTTGAAGTTTGAATGGATTATATCGATGAAAGAAAATGCATACATCTATGGTGTTTATCTAAGAAAAATAAATTAAATTGTATTACTCTTCAAGTTAAAGTCTATAACTTTTTGAGATATTATTATTTTTAACAGATTAAACTCACCGCTAACAACAATTCATAAGAGTACGAATAAAATATTCCTGCAGAGATTTTTAAAGGCGTTTGCATTCTTAAGAGCGTCAAGGAAATTACCTTCCTAAGATTAAGGTCCATTTCATACCATTTGATGGAATATATCTGAACTGATAGAGTGGTGCTCTGCAAATGCAAAAGTGTTAAGTGTTATGGAGGTTGAGGTTTGAGATCATTTAAGAAATTGGTGATAAGTAATTAGACAGAATAAATTATCATAACATATATCTAGCTCTTTCTACACATAATTTCTTCTGGAACGAACGGGACATTTAGCTAGTTTTAATTTAATTTATGCAACTGTTGTGGTCACAAGAAAAGTCCCACCTAAGTTTACGTAGTGTAAAATGAACATTAAATCATGGTCATAGAAAATGATCCATCTATGTTTCCACTGCCTAAATCTGCATACGACCGCTTAAGTAAAATCCACATAATCAGTTTCAAGACAGGGTAAATCCCTTAAACTTGACACCCCCTTATCTCCCTTATCCTCTGGCGATTTAACTCATTCAAAAAAGAAGTGGACACGATTATTGATAAATTTGTATATTCTGAAAACGGATATTAAAAATCTTCTAAAATATACAAGGTGGAAAATAAAACAAGATTTTTTAAAATGGAACACCCCGTATATTTTCATACACCAAAAAACATATCAAACACCTCTGGAAACAATGCATATCTGCATTGTTTATTTATGGACAGATGACATCCAGTTTTTTGTGAGATAATCGTTGACTCGTTAGATATTAGCGTAAAAAAAACGTAGTGTTCGTAAAGAAGCAAGTTATTTTGAAAATGGGATATTCATTAGAAGAGCGAAAAGAGTTACTTGAAATTTATATTCAGTGCAACAAGAATAACCCTCTTGCACGGAGGGAGTATGTTAGGTTATTTCCAGAAAGATGACCTCCTTCCCAAAATTCTTTTAAAAACATATACAGGGTGTTTCATTTTTAAATGTCGTCCTTTAAGGAGGTGATAGAGCATCGAAAAATATGTCGACCTGCCCAAAAAAAAAATATCCAAGGGCGTGGGAAATAGAGTGAGAAATAGAGGGCGTCACCCCAGTATCTACGCCACTGGTGATTTTGACATGAGTTATTCTTATAGGATTGTAGGTATGTAGTTCAGTACTGCCTGTGCAAAATTTGGTTAAAATCGGTCGTATGGTCTATAAGTTATGACAAACAAACGATTTTTTTATTCCAACTTTGAAGGTCTGTAACTTCGTTATTATGCATTTTTGATATAGGTTTTTTGGGCAGGTCGACTTATTTTTCGATGCTCTATCACCTCCTTAGAGGACGACATTTAAAAATGAAACACCCTGTATTATGCAAAGTTTAGGAATACCAAGAAAAGAAAAGGAAAAAAAGACTTTCCAATGTGATGTGATGTGATTAGTTTTTAATAATAACTCACGAACAAGTGGAGTGATTATATAAAAATTACATTTTTTTGGTATGAAAATATACGGGGTGTTCCATTTAAAAAAAAATTGCTTTATTTTCCACCCTGTATATTTTAGGAGATTTTTAATATCCGTTTTCAGAATATAAAAATTCATCAAAAATCGTGTCCACTACTTTTTTTAATGAGTTAAATCGGCAGAGGATAAGAGAGATAAGGGGGGTGTCAATTTTAAGAGACTTACCTTGTATGTACATACATATTGTATTTCAATGCTGTGAAAACTTACAATAGTTTGGCGGATACGTTTAAGTCCCATCCTGTAAACAAATTTCGAAAAATGGTCAAATCATATTTTTTGTCACTTCAGTAAGGTATATTTGTTATTTCGCTCAATTTTCTTTAATATCATCTATAATATTTCCTGTAATACCTACTGTATAGATAAAAATTTTTTACTTTTGTTACTAATTTACTAATATTTTTTGTTTACCTATGGTTAAGTTGAGTAGCTCAGGCTAGACTTCGCCATTTTAAAACAGCTTATAAACTTTTTTAAATAAAGACATATTATTATTATTATTATTATTATTATTATTATATAAAAATACAAATTAAAAACATGTACCAACCTCAGTAATTACTTCTTGTCCAGTTTGACAAAGTATAATAAGAGAAAAAACCCAGCCATTTAGATGTATTGCTTCCCTCAATGAAAAATCCTACAAAAAGGAAATGAAATGGGCATTTAAACCAGGAAAGAATGAAGAAATTATTTGACGGAATTATACAATTTTCATACAATACAATAAATTTTGTTCGATTAAAGATTTTGACTTTTAATTGTCTCTATTTAGATATTCAATAAGCATTATTGGGTTATGTGTAATAACATTATAAATATTCAATGTTCCTCACAAGGAACAAACTTTTATACCAGAAGTAGGCTATAGGCTAAACTAAAATTTTTCATAATAGTGAAGTGTTAGTTTACTTCCGATAAAGAACTGTTGATGACAAACATTTTGATAATATTTATTTGATGAGAATAGAGGCCAGGAGCTTCCAGAAAACCAATTTTTGTTTTAGTCAAAGTATTGATTTATATTAAATCATCCTCAGGACTCTGGGAACAAAATAAATAACACAAAGAATTTAAATCCACTAAACACCATGCTTTTAATATAAATGAATATACATATAGGTAATATATGTGTTTCTAGTATATAAAATCATAAAATTGAATACAATACCAAAATTATTTGAAATTACACATTTGTCTGACAAAATTGCTAAGTTTCTTTTTACAAGGTTATGTTTGTTTATTTTATCATTTCTGATTGTTTACCCATGTTGTAAAACATCGGCCGGACTGATGTATGTATGTACATGTACACTTCACAGTTTCCACAAGTAATTTATGCATAATCCAAGACGGGTAAAAGAGTAACAAAGTGAAATAAACTCTACAGAAAAAAAGCAGTAACTAAACAGCTTTGTCAGAACAAAGCCTTAACTGGAGAAAGTCAAAAGCAGTGTTGAGCTTCAGCAGTATGAGGACTGATTGGAAGCGCTCGCCTGACAAGTATAATAAAAAGACATGTCCCAATCGTCCTTAATCCTATGGGACGCTAACGTAGCATTGAAGATTGAGCACTGGCTGCAGGTAATTACGAAACTTTGTAACGGGGCCGAGTAAATCAAGTTAAGCTTGGTTAGTACGTGGTTACTATCTCAGGGCATAACAACTTTGAACCATTTTAATCTGAGTTCTGATAGGCAACTAATACGTGTAGATGAAGATCCTATCCTACCTACTAATGTTGCGGGAACAGCTTCCATTTCATGGGTCAGCGCAAAGCATCCGAGATTTTAAGTTTTCAGCACTGAAATGCTTCTTGAAGGAAAAATATCCTCACCTTCCTTCATTAGAAGGTCGAAAAGTTTTGAAGACAGATCAATAAATGGTTGAGGAGTTGGCCATGACCAAGGAAGGACCCATTTGTGTCTACTTCCTAGGCTCTCTCTTCTTCTACTACTGCTATTACTTATCAATTAAACTTTTATGAGGCAGAAATTATGGGTACAAAATAAATTTAAATACTTAGATGTAATAAAATAATGTACAAAAAAGAAAAGAAATTGTAAATAGAAGATGCGAGGTAGAAAATCTAGTCACGCATGGGTTATTTTCATTTAATTTATAATATAAGATGTTGAAATATACAGGGTGTCCCGAAATAAAGTGGAAACCTCTTAACAAATTATAAAGTTTCAGTGTTTGTAGAGTATGTAAGATGTCTTTACGCAATTTTTACAATTTTAGACATTAACGTGAAGAACCTACTTTGAATGTGAGTATCTTATTATTATTTGCTGTTTTGTCTTTATTAGTTAAATATCTAGTTATAGATTATTTAGCAATGTATTCCCAGAGTTCTTGAACTAATACTAAATCGAAACGTCGCGCGTCGACAAAAACAAAAATCGGTTCTCTGTGAACTCGAGGTATATTCCAAGGCTATTATTATATTGGATATAAACATTTTATTTAATTTCACTTATAATAAAGAAAAGTCTCACCCTCAATGTTCTGTAATTCAATATTCCTATCACTAATGAAGAAAGAAAGAAGTGTACTGCATTAAGTGGGCCAGTAGAAGAATGCAATTTATCGGTGAGCCTAAAAATCGTCAATATAGATCCAAATTGTTAATGGATGTAGTAATAATAACTGTCTTTATATAGAGACACACTATATACTGATACAACCCGCTGCATAATAATAAAAATGAATCGAAATAATGCACAAAAGATATATTTAACTTCTGTTATCTAGTCTTAAGACTGTGCAAACTTTACATATTTACTGTCTTATCCAAGATGTACGTATATTGTAATCATGAAAATTAACATGAAAATTTTTTGACAGTTCTAACAACCTATTAAATTTCGTTATTTCTTGTCATGTGACACAAATCACCCAATCATTTTAACATTAAGCCCCCCCTAAACATACCTTCAAGTTTGTTTGATTTGTCTGCAGATACAAAATGCACATACAAAACTATTATCAAACTAGACATACGTACAAGTATTACAAACATAGTTTATTATACTTATCTGTACAAACAAGAATTACCCCTACATTAATACAGTAATTTGTATATGTGATATGTTTGCACCATCAAGTTTTATTAAAAACATTTTCACTGCAACAAGCTTGAATTGATTTGTATGAACCAACATGATACAAAACTACACGTAACGATATTTCAACATTCATGTATGAGTTAGAAAATTTGTACAAGCGACAAATCAAGTGTAGTTCCGATATTTGATTGTACAATCTAATTATTCAAACATAATTGCAAGAATCTGCAGAGTTTGATTTTATGTTTGCGTAAAACAAATTGAAGCATGTAGGGCTGCAACCGACTAGCGGCCTATGTTGACAACATGCCCATTTCTTTGTACATATATTTATTTAGTATGAATCGCGCTATTCTGCTATTCAGACATGTTGAAGCGACTGTCACTGTTTGAAAGGTGTAGTTGAGCGACTACTCTGACAAAATTTGTTTGAGTATTTTTTTATGTTGCTGAGCCAGACCTTCAAACAAGATTGCACAAATATTTGAAAGCAACTGATCTATACGGGATTGTTTTAACTTGTAGGCGACGAACTTGTATTTGAAACATGTAAATGTAGTTATCAATAAATCTGATATCTAAACACACAAATTATTTATCAGCATGCTTGCACAAATTGTATGTGTAAGACAAGTTTGCTGTAAAGAACTACTGTGTAGCTCTTATTCATGTATCTGATACTTGTATGCACGTTCATGTATTACAAACTTATAGGTACGTTTAGGGGGGGCTTAACACGGATAACACCATACAGAGAAATTTTCAATCATTATGACAACAAAATTATTTAACTTTGACAACTTCATAATAACTGCCAAGTAAATTTCAAAATGTCACGTTTTGGCAATGCCAATTCTCCATCTATAAATTTTTAATAAATAAATAATTGTTGTGTTGCGACTTTTTGATTTTATTTTTTCAAAAAATTTTCTGAACGTGGGAATCACGCCAAATTCTAAAAAATAAATAGAAATAAGAAAATTGCCAAAATATGTCAAGATAAAAGTGTAGTATCAAAGGCAAACCTCAACAGTTTGACCCAGAAAACCACTGTATATAGTTCTAAATGAATATAAATACAATATTGTTATCTAAAATTCGTATCAGTGGTTTTCTAGTATTTTACTGCGTCTCTACTAGTTCAGTGTTACTAGATGAAGTCTGGCTACCATTTCTCCAAAAAGAAGTACGTGCCGGAAATATCAAAATAAATTAGAATTCTCTATCTAGTGATCTATGCATTAATTACTAATCAGTGTCAAGTGTCAAAGTGATCTTTTTTGACAAATCATTTTTTGTAATCACAGTTGAAAAAGGACCTTTTTTTTTTTAATCACTTATTTAACGTCGGCCTATTTCCGCTACGGAGGCCAATCACCGACGCCAGGAGACGAGCAACCCCCAACCTGGAAATTTTGCCGAACCTCTTATCTTACTAAGAGTAGGGACTTTTTACTTGCCTAACATTTAATAGACAAGGGACCGACTGCTTTACATCATCTCCGAAGGATGGTATATCCTCAATACACCTCTCGCCTACAGTTGTATTGCTTCTGCGATATAGCTGATATACAAGCCGCTAGAAGTAGGGAAGCGAGACCGCGTCTTTCCATGGATAGTCCCCATCCATGTACTACACGCGGTAAATGTTGCTTTACTCCTAATATCGCTATGAAGTGAGTGAAGTCAGTCCTCCGCTCGCTGCCCGAAAAAGGACCTAGACTTTGGTTGGAAACGTTCTGTTAAGATAAGTTATTGTTTTTTACATATCATATAAATATATATATATATCTATATATTATATAATATCAATGACAGATGTAAACTATAAAGACATGGAACGACATTGTTGTAATTGATGCAATGAAAATGTACAAAATGCGGTTGGACACTGCCAGAGGGCGATACTGTTCTTTCTCTGTTTCTTTACTGATACTACTGGTTTTAAATATTTAATACGTTTTTTTGAAATAACTTTAAAGCAATATTGTAATATATGTTTTATGAATACTATTAACAGAGTAAGAAGAAAAATTTAATGTCGCCCTCTGGCAGTGTCCAACCGCATTTTATACATTTTCTGGCTTCAATTACAACAATGTCGTTCCATGTCTTTATAGTTTACATCTGTCATTGATAATATACATATTGTTATTATATTTTCTAGTGTAAAATACTAGAAAACCACTGATACGAATTTTAGATAACAATATTGTATTTATATTCATTTAGAACTATATACAGTGGTTTTCTGGGGCAAACTGTTGAGGTTTGCCTTTGATACTACACTTTTATCTTGACATTTTTTGTCAATTTTCTTATTTCTATTTATTTTTTAGAATTTGGCGTGATTCTCAGAATTAAGTTCAATGAATTATAAAAGAGAATCCAACACATCTATGGAAACTAAATATATAATTAATTGAAAACCGTAAAAGGTCTTTATAACAGTGGAAAATCATTTATTTAAATCTACACAACTTGATTATTTTATGTTATTATTAGCTTTATAGACTTTAAGATCGGAAAATGTTTTTCAAATTAGTAAAGTCTTATTTTTCAGCCTAAAAAGCTCTGGAAACATTTACTTTTTGGGATCGTCATAGTCTGTAACATACATTGTGTCCACGTTTAGAACTTACCATTTTTATTTATGGACGTATTTGAACCAAATTTTGCCTGTAAGATAGAAAACAATATTTATTTTGGTATCGCAGGTGGCTTTGCATTTGAAGGGGGCGAATGGTTTTTTGGTCATAATTAAGTAGATCCTAATGTGTTCTATCTTTCAGGCAAAATTTGGTTCAGATCGACTCATAAATAAACATTTTACGGGGGTGGTAATTCCTTAACGTGGACACACTGTAGAATTTATAAAAATGTTTGCGCTAGCCAAATGCAAATACTCCTTTGTGTCACAAACCAAATTTGGTAGTCTGTTAGTCTGTGAACCAAATATGTACATTGGAGTACAATAAAAAAATGTAATGTCTCGCACACACCCTTAAGAGAATAAGCTCGCATGAATATAGTAAAATAAAATGAGTGTATTGTACAACTCATAATCAAGATTTTATGTCTTATTGTTTAAACCGTATTATTATTATTTAGGACATTTTTAATTGTAAATTATTCATGGATTATTTTAAACATACCTCAATATGTACATATGATATTTAACACAATAAATTAATTTTTCCTTCTTTGCCCTATGTGTAGGTAATGAAGACAATTCTTCTAACATTTCCCGGAGATGAATTACTCTGACCGTAATATGTTCTGCAATTGAGGCACCAAAATGTGTTGTAACAATGGCGGGCAACAGTATCAACAGAATAAAGATCGTTTGCAAAAGAAAAATTGACCATATAACGTAAACATTTTTTATAATATCAGGAGGCAACCAAATTGGGAATATGAAACTGCATGGAATTTTCGTACCATGTGCAATATTCTTCTGTTCACATTCATTGTAAATGAAATAGGTAATAAGACCGTAAGCAAGACCACCAATAAATGTATAGGCGTACAATATCTTCATATGTTTGTTTTGTTTTTTAATTAATTTACGTAAATTTCTAGGTTCGCCAAATTTTTCGTAAGATTTTAATTCTTCTATGATGGAAATTACATCGTTAGCTTTCCATAAAAACATTAAGTAGGTGTAAGTGAAGAAAGTACCCTCTGCTAGTATAAGCACGTCAGAAGATATGTCAGCGTCGTCGGCAATACCACCTATAAAAATATTTTACATATGGAATATATTTATAATAATACACATCATGTAGGTAATTAAATAAATAGGCGCAAAATATTCCACTTTTAAAGCAAGTCAATTACGAGACTTTGTCTTAACTTAATTAAGACCATTCAAAATTGAACAATCAATGCATTTTCTGGGAAAGGTGAAAAGTAATTTTTTTTCTTTCATCTTTTAATCAGTTTTAATTTCTTATTACAACATTAATTCATATTGATATGAATATAATTTATTCAGGTATATTTATATTTCAAAGAAAAAATTGTTTTTATTTTCTTTCATTTAAAGTTATGAAATAAATTTATGTGAATATGTAGTTGGAATAAAATTTTGTGGTTAAAGAAAATGTAAAAAAATCTGTAAAATTATTTTATTTTTTATATTAATATACATACTAAATCGTTGAAATATCCAATTTTTAGACTGCTAAATGAAAGTTAACTAAATACTGTCCAGGCACACATATGAAAAAAAATTGACGCTGACATTTGAAACAATAATTATATGAATAACCAATTTTTTTAAATAAAAATCGTATTACAAATTTTAAACTTTTCTTAACATTGCAGAAATGTTACCACTGTAATAATTAGAGAATCACCCTAGTTTTATTACTTATAAATTAACTTGTTATTTGTTCAATAAGTCTTTAATTAAAGTTCAAACATTTTGTGCCTGTTATAAAATTGATAAACATAAAGCTAAAAAACAGACATGGCTGAATCGATGTGAAAGAAAATAATAGGAAAGTGAACCTAATTTCGTTTACTATAATAGTATATTATGGAGATATAACACAAGCACCAACATATATACCGAGGTTTTGACCAGTGGATATCTCGAAAATTATTTGAAGGAACTACAATTTTAAAATGGTGATTTTAAACATTGAAATGTGGTGTTCATTTCTGGTATAAAAGGACTTTTTTGCAACATCGCATTTCCGATCACGTAACATCAACTTCAAATTTTTAAATGGGATACCCTGTATATTACTACATTTCTGTCAAGGCCCTTTTAATACAAATTCAATGACACCATACTTGTCAGCGTTTACTCGGTAATATAGTAAGGATAAAGAGGTGTTTATGAACATCTCTTTATTTTTACTTGGATAGCTTAGAAACAAAGAAGTATCCTAGCAACAGAAAAACATCGCACTTTTAAATTGTATCAACTGTATAATGATTTTTCTACTTTTTTGTTTGTTTTTTTTTATTATTGTCGTTCTTCAATAAAAATTTTTTATATCCGTCCATTCATTTAAAAGCTGATATCCACTGTTTCCCACAAAAACGGTGACAAATATGGTATCATTGAATTTGTAATAAAAGGACCTTCACATAAATGTAGTAATATACAGGGTGCCCCATTTAAAAATTCGAAGTTGATGTCACGTGATCGTAAATGCGATTTTGCGATTTCCTTTTATACCAGAAATGAACACTGCATTCCATTGTTTAAAATTACCAAATTTCAAAATTGTAGTGCAAATAGTTTTCGAGATATCCACTGGCCAAAACCTCGCGGGCCACCATAATTAATCACAAGAATTCTAACATCATGTCAGTTGAAATTATTTTTAAGATACATCCCATACTTACTTATATATGCCTTGTAAAGATGCGTGAAGAAAGGTGATAACGATAATAAGCTTAGGAGCCCATAAACCAGTGAGGAATATAAAAAATCATATACACCTACAGGTTTCGAAGTATCTTTTGGCCATATCAAATGATTTCTTAAAAAGTGCACATGGTTTTGAAAACAACTATCTCTCAAATTGAACATGGTTGAAATGAATGGTGTCTCAAAGAAAGCAAATCCTATGAAGTTGGAAAAACTAATAATTATTGTAATTACCAGTCGTTACTTGGGTCTATCGTATCAAAGAATATCATTCATTTAATTTAAATGATTAGAAAGAAAGAACTATTAACCGGTAAGTATAATTACTTAGCAGGTACAATGGAAATGTTCTGTTTCAAGTTTAATTTCTTTTAATCTTTTCTTATACTTGTTCATTGTGTAAATAAATATCTTTGGTAATTACAAACATGCATAGTGCACAATCAACAAATTTTTTACTCATTATTGAAAACAAATAACATAGAAATTCGATTCGTAACAATCTCAACGCAAGGATCAACGGAAAAGTTTTTTCAAAAATTAAAATAATTAATTACAATATCAATATCTATTCGATTACCAATGAACGGGATTCTTGTGTAGGATACAATAGCACTTGATTAGGTGAAAATTGACGCGATTTAAGCTGATATATCAACGAATCAATTTCTTTGATAACTAAAGTATTAGTATTTGGCAATAAAAATATTTAATTTGTATGTTTTATATTTAAAAATAATTTTATTATCGGAGCAAAAATACATATTTATGACACATATAGATATTAAATAATGGGTAATGTTTTATAATACTTACATAATTAAGCACAAAATAATATGGCTTAAATTTGCTAAAATTTCAAAACCTGTTCGGTTGAACCTCTTTGTTATTTTGTATTCAATTAAAATTGAAACATTTTTTTTTAATTCCATTTTGTTCCATAAAAATACACATATTTATATTAAATCCAATTCTCGACCATTTGTTTTCTAGTAATGACAAAATCAACGTTTTTTTGATTTTATATTTTTCTTGATTTTCGTAAAATTTTTATTCTCAAAACGATGTTGACACCCTTGCATAAGAAAGTATTTGAACAAAAGAAAATTAGAAAACTTTATTTATAAAAAAAATTATTATTAACAGAAAATAAATTAAAAATTATTGCTCAGTAAATAAATAAATCAACTCTATTTCCTCGAACTTTGTATGTTTTTACGTATCAAGTATAAATCAAATATAGAAAAAATTATCTTATACCAAATACTATACAACGTATTAGTTTTACAAAATGACTTGAAATTTAATTATGGCACATTCAACAGTGACAAGACGAATAGAAATTTTAATTAATTTAATTTAATACAATTAAATAAGGAAATACGAGTAGAACTAAACAAGAGGTATGAAATTTTTTTATTGCAAAATATCCTGAGTTGATCCACACATTGAGTGTATTTTGAGAGAAACTGAACATGTTAAAGACACTCCAAAACCTGGCCGTTCAAAAATAATTATCAAAATTAATGAGATTGACATTTTGTAGGAAGGAATCCTCATAGTACTTCTCGATTAGTTTCAATAGAAAATGACGTGCACTGAAGAAATAAAAATATACGCTACAAAATTCTACTGATACAGAAACTCGATCACCGATTGCAGTTTCATGAAACTATGATGGACATGTGACACGCTAATTCGCGCTTCCTTCCACTTCCATTACTTTTTTCGAAGGTAGCCACATTTTGCCCAAACTCCAAATGGCAGTAAATCGACAAAAGCGCATGTGTAAAAGCAGGAAATATCCTCATTGAATGATTAGTGCACATACTCAATATCCCCAAAAATTAAACAGGAAACAGGAATAGGCAATAAAATATTGTGCGTTTTTTTTCTTTTAAAGAATCGTCACAGCGGAAAGAACGAGAATTATCCTCAATTTTCTACGATCTTCTGGACAGCTGTTTTTCTAGGTGGTTGGCGATGACCGATAGAATAGTCTTCAAAATCCCCAGATATTACACCCCTTGATTGTTTTTTATGGGGTATGTAAAGTCGAAAGTCTATATTAAAAGACCACAAAATGTTTACTAAAAAAAACGATTTAGAAATGAAATAATTAGCCAAGATGCCTTTTGCTTTAATCGCTTCCTCGAAAATTTTCTTATGTAAGATATCAAATTCTTTTTGCTGTCATCTTGACAATTAAATACCTACCAAATCAAGGGAAAAAATTAGAGGTTGCGATTTAAAGAAATGTAATGTCATGAGCCTTGAACGCAAATAATGATCAGAAATTGAATTCGACTAAAAATGTTTATTTTTTAAAATGAAATTAAAAAAAAATTATTTCAATTTCAATAAGTTTATTCCATGCTTTAGTAGCTCAGTATACAGGGCGATTGGTAAATAATGGTACTCACTTTGACAGGCGATTGTTTACCTAAATTTAAACAAAAAAAGTGTTTTACTTTGAGACATAACCTTTGGTTTTACGTTAAATTTTGTTGAGAACGTTTACATCAAATGTTATATTTTTTTTTAAATCGGCATTAAAGTACCTCAAAATCGTCATTAAAGTGATAGAAATAGACATTAAAGTAATCCATTATTGTACGATTTTTGTAGTTGACCAAGGTGACAGATAAACGTAAACATTAATTTTTTATTGCTTATGATAATAATTGTGTTGTAAAAAAAGGTAAATAAATACAGATTTTTAAATTCAGAATTGTATTATCACTATTACAATTGCTAAAAATAATGATTTTCTTATAAAAAATTATTCCGACTTGACTTTTAAAAATAATTATGACATTTCCTATATCACTTGAAATTTTAAATAATTATGACATTTCTTAATGTCACTGAAAATTATTTAAAAAACAGAGTTAATTTAATCTTAATTTTATAGTTTTTGGATTTAAAAGAAAATGTAATATACACCTCGGCATTAAAGTTCCTTTTTATCACTTATGTGGTTTATTTGCCTCGGCCCTACGGACTCCACATTCATGATAAAAAGATTAACTTTAATGCCTTGATACATAAATAACTATTTTCTCCTACCATAATGGAAAGTACACACTTTCCTCCCTCATATGAGGGAGGAAAGTATTTTCTTCCCCCATATGAGGGAGGAAAGTTGAACATTGTATATAAATATAACCAATAATTCTAACATCTAAAAATAATGTATTTAAGATATATTTAAGGATTTGTTTTTATTTCTTTACTCAATAAATAGTTTCAATAAAATCAAATAATTGATCTATTTACATATATAAGTTAATTATACAGGTAGGAGAAAAAATCAATACATTTGATTTTTTCTCCTACCTCCTCCTCTTCGCGTCCGGCAGTGAACTTCACCCAAGGGAGGAAAAGTGGCACTTTCCTCCCTAGTGATACAAATAGCTATTATACAACATTTTCACTATCCAACATATTTTTAAAATACAAAATGATGTTAATTTTGATTAGAACGTTTTTACCGAGGGTTTTACCAATTATTATTCAATGCAAAAATATACAAAATAAAGCGCAGTGACATTTCAAAGCCTACCCGCTCTTATTGGTAAACCCTTTAGATCGACTTAGGACATCTTATCTTCTTATCCTAGTAAAATCTTAAAGGAAAGCCCAATCGAGACAAATTTTGTCAAACAAGTGGGTTAAGTGGAAGAGCAGAGAGTGCCACATTCAACTGAACTTCGGCCTTTTATTACTGTTAATATTGTTAATTGATAATAAATAAAGACATATTATTATTATTATATTAAATATTGTGGAATCTTTCAATATATGCAAAAATATACATAAAGGTATCTGATAAAAAAAACAAAAGTTTTGTCTTCCTGTACTACCCGATGCTATTTTATTTTATTTCTTGTACCTACATCAAAAGATAGTTCATGAAAAAAGCTGCAACTTTTGTCTCTATAATTTTTTTATATCTAAAAATAATAGCTGCGCAGGTAAGTGTCAAAATCTCGGTCAAAATATATAAAATTTCCTGGTATATTATCATGCTTAAGAATAAAGTTTGCACCAACTTAGGAAAAGTACTACCAAAGTTTACTAAATTACTATTTAGTAAACTTTGGTAGGTACTACTGACCTAACTAGGGTTGGCAAAATTTGGTATTTAACTTTCACTAGTTTTATACCTTATTATACCAAAAGTATTATACCTAGTACTCAAAAAATTGGTAGGGGCTGTTTGCTATAAAATAAATTTGTAATAACGAAACTTAATGTTTATTCAATAAAATAAATGAGAAACATGAACAATGATAAGTAAACACTACAGACGAATCTCTTACGACTGACTTTTGGTATTTAACGGTTTAATATACAATTTGGTATAATACTAGGTAAGTTAAATACAAAGTATAAAACTAATTATACCATTTGGTATAATACCTTTGCCAACCCTAGACCTAACTAATGCTGAAAGGTGAAACAAATGAATGAAAATCACCAATAAACATTTATTATAAATATTTATTAATCTCAATGTCATTTCTTAACCAAGCATTCGGGGATATATTATCGTATTGGTTTATATTCCCTATTTATAAACTCTTTTCTGATTTACTAAGTAACATTTTTCGATATCGAATTAGAAAGAATTATGTGAGCAATTCGTTAGGAAAATAACTTAATGCACAAATAATTATGACTACTTACATTTTAGAAATTTTTGAAAAACGGAAAAACGCCCACATCCTCTATAATAAATAGGTATTCCTAGACTAATCCAGTGTATGTACAATGTATATTATTAAGGCTACATTAATATAAACTTAATATTTTTTAAATATTGAATCGTTAAATTGAATTACAACAATAAGATATGTGGTAGCAATGCTAAGTATCCCTAATATAGTGCTCCTTTCGACTACAAAAAAATTTGCAGCAAGGAATTGTGGCCTGTAACTCTGTGACATATTAGCAAATTTCAATAATTCCTCCCTGGAATTTGGGAAAATTTCAAATTTTTCTTGCAACCTGTAACAAGTGCGGATAATCTTCATTCCTTCCACTGAAGCAAAATCGCAACACAAAACGATGTAAATAGCTCCACCCTAAAAATAAATCACACCACAAATCAATTCTTTCATGGAAGGTTATCGACACTTAACTCGTTCAAAGCGAAATTTTAAATGAGGTTTATCTACATGATCACCTAATAGTTATATTTTCTTTAAAGAAATATAAGGTAATTCTTCTGTTTTAAATTTAAGGTAATTCAGTAAACAATAACACCAACATCAAACTAAATAGTGTATTCTAAAATTTCTATTAAAGCTGATCAGTGATCAGCTTCAGAAGAAAAGAATCCATGCATCTTATTTTTTACAAATTATAATGAAATGTTTCTTTCTTCGACAAATAGTTAAAAATGTGTATAGAAGAAATAGTGAAAATTATGTCAAATCCATAGATATTTTTTCTCTGAAAAAACAGGAAACGAAAATTAAATTTTAATGGAATTGCAATTTTATACCGTCCAAAATATATATAAATATATATTTTTTAAATACCTGTCTGTCATGTTAACGCCTCCAAATTTTGATGAAATTTAATAGATTAAACACAAAATACATGCTGCTTTACTACGACTGACTTAGCTGATTGGCTGGCTTTATAATTATTTATTTATTTATTTATTTGGATACACCATCCAACAGCCAAAAAGGCCAATTACAGGATGGGAAATTTACATAAGATATACTTAAATTATAATAAACATACAAATATCCCACACAAACAGAAAAAAAAAATTAAGTATAACACAAATCGAAATACATAAGTGAAGCTAAAAGATAGAACAGTATTAATATCTTAAGAATAAGAATAGTTATACAAAACTACGAAAACAGCTTTTTTATAGCAATTTCGGAACAGTTAAATATGTCAATTCTATTCTGAAGATTGTTGCAATTAGTACACATAACATGTAATGGAGAATATTTTAATAAGTTCGTGTGTGGGGTTGAAAGATAAAAGGTTTCATCAGATCTTATACCGATTCTCGGCACGCGGATGCTTAGGTGTGATAAAATTTCTGAACAGTCGTATTTGTTATGTATTATTTTAAATAGAAAAATTAGTGACTGAAGTTTACGGCGATCAACTAGGCTTAACATTGAGAACCTATTGAGAAGCGTATTATGAGGTATTCCTATAGGGGGATATATAACCATCTAATCGATAACAAAGGCATTTTAAGAATTTTCTTTGAACACTGTGTGTGAACACTATATACAGTCATTATATTTAATATAACCTGGGTACCAAATTAAATTAGCATATTCAATTTTTGACTTAACGAATGAATTAAAAAGTATGAATAAAACTTGAGTGTCTGTAAAGCCATATGAATTTCTGATGATAAAGCCAATATTTCTTGACGAAGATGATATGACATTTTCAATATGTTTAGTAAATGACAATTTATGATTATAATTGATTGTGAAGAAGATTAATGATAAGACACCGGTCAATTATAACCTATAATTTTATTTATTGTCCAATTACCCACTCGATTTTTTACACGTAGTAAAAACACAAAGTTTTCACAAGAGGAGGTGTTATTTCAGACAGCACATTCATACGAATCATACGATGACAATTTTGTTTCCTTGTTTCCATGTCAAGTCCCGCATGAGCGAGCATAGAGACTTGCGTTAAATGGATGTCCATGATCATTTTATTTCAATGCCTACAGGGACACGAGATGGATTAGTTGGCAGAAAATATAGTATCTGTTATGAAGATAAGGAAAACCGACAAAAACCTTGACTTGAACTATTGTTTTAATCAAATATTTTTTAAATATAATTTTTTTAATTTTCGTGAAAGTTTTCGATTTATACTGATTTTATTGTAATAGGCAATTACATATATCTTTATTTTTTTATCTATTTTAAATCTAACATCATAAGCAGTACTTTGTTATTAGAAAATATATAAGAGAAAAAAACTTTAGTTTATGTAATCAAAATCGCATCAGTAATTTTAAATGCGTAAGGTATCGATTCACATATATACCTACATGCTTACTATTCAAAATAATTTTTAAAAATATGCACAATATGCGATATTATCAACTATTCATGTGGTTAATATTGATGCATGTAATATGTAACTTGATCCTAATATTTTGAAATGTGAAACCACTTTCTTATCCTAACGGGAAATACTATGTTTCATATTTATATCCTGACATACCTACATACATATGAAATAATTGTATGTTTTTGTGTACTGTACGAGTTTCTGTTGTCTATTTAAGTTTTTTTCCAAGTTATTTGTTTACTCAAAACGCAAAGGAGCAGGAACAGAAAATTGAAATTAACTCCATAACATTTCAGTCTTAAATGATACTCTTGGTAAGCACATGCTGAAACGGATTACCTATTGGTGGTAATTATTCCTCAAGTCTTGAACATAACAAAAAATATATAATTTATGAAAATCTGGCAATTTTCTATTGTATACAGGGTGTCCCAAAATAACGTGAAAACCTCTTAAAGGTATGTGAGCGTTTGCTTATATTTCATGAACGATGTCATGGTTTTAGTTTATTTTATAGAACATAAATTATAGTTAAGTGTTATACTGAGAAGGGATGTATTCTTAAAAGACACTTGAGAGTCAACTAAGCTAGGGGCGACTCGACATTCTTAATCTAACATTGGTAACGAAGAGTTGTATTTTATTCAATATACGGAGTGTTCTGAAGCCAATTGTTCGTTTTATTTTATTTACAAATTTGGCCTTTCGGCTTATTTGCTAACATCAGAAGTGGGATAGACTCATTAAAAGTACCACGAGTGATAGACACGTTGTGATTGTTATAGTGTGTGAAAAAAAAAAAAATTAAACATGGAAGAATTTGCCAAAATTTTGGTGGACTCTTTAAAATCATTGAAAGAAATAAAGGACCAGTCAGTGAAGATTGCGACCACCAGTGCAGTGAATATTCCAGTGTTTAATCCAAAATTAGACGATGATGGTGCCGAGAAATGGTGTTGTGAATTAGAAAATTTAGCGACTACTTTCAATTGGGCTGACCATGAGTTGTTGATGAGAGGTACCACCGGCCTTGTGGGAGAAGCAAAGGAATGGTTTTTAACATGGAAACCGGATGGAAAAACTTGGGAAAATTTCAAGAATGAAATTTCCAGCTTGTACCCAGCGAAACGAAATTTAAGTGAGAAACTTCGCAGAGCCAGTTTGTTTACTAGCGATAAAGCTGATTCTTATTGTGAGTATGCCAGAAAAAAATTTGTTTACTTAGAGCATTAAGTTTTGCTTTGTCTGAAAATCAATTGTTGGAATTAGTCATTGGAGACATCACTGATATTGATGTCGAAATCGCTGCATTTAACAGTAATCTTTTGTCAGTTAGTGATTTGTTAGTCTTGCTAGGCAATTATAGAATGATGCCAAGGGGCATAAAATTACCCCTTTGATCATAAAACTAGTGTAAAAATTTGTTATAATTGCAATCAACCGGGACATGTTAGTCGTAATTGTACAAAGAAAGGAAAGAGAGATGAATTTAAAAATGAATGAATTTAAAAATGTTCCCTCTGGTAGTTCTAATAAAATTGTATGCACCTTTTGTAAAAAACTTGGTCATAAAGTCAGTAACTGCTTCGCAAAAAAATCGCGAACGTGCCTCTATCTCTAGAATCAATTATTTTTGTGTTAATTTGGATGCCGACTTTTGTACTAAATTTAAAATTCAAGACCAGATAGTGAACTGTTTGTTGGATACTGGAGCAGAATGTAGTTTGCTTTACGAAAAAAAATTGCTAATTATTTAAATTGTCATTTTGAGCCTGCACTAATTACTTTGAAAGGTCTGGGAAACAGCACAACATTTGCAAACACAAAGACCACTTTAAAAATTGAACGAGACGGTACGGCATTTGAAATTTGTTTTTATATAGTTGACGATTCTGCTATAGTTTTTAATGCTATTTTGGGGAGGGATTTATTTTTACATAAGGGATTAGAAATTCATACTGATCAATATGGCTCCCGAATTTATTTAAATGAAAGTACAAATTGTTCCCCAAAGTTAATAATTAACAATATAATTATTGAACCCGCCACTGCGAAAACTTATTTAAGTATGTTTGGTATTACTAAATGATTTGTTAGTGATAGAGACACAAATTTTACTGATCAATCTGTAAAGAAAATGTTGTCCGAATTAGGAATTGACTACCATTTAATAGCAAAAAGTGCACCCCGAGGTAACGGACAAGTCGAACGATATGGCGCGACTGTTTTAAATATGCTTAGAGCGGAAATAGGTGACAGATCAGAATGGCCGAACGATATTGTTAAATTACAAACTACTCTCAATACGACAATACAAAAAACTACGGGATTCTCACCTGTGTACTTACTGACATAAGTTTGTGGTAGTATACCCGACATAAAAACTTTTATACCGGCTCAATTCCAATGACAGAAATTGCAAAAAAATTTAGAAAAAAAAACCGAAATCTGGCATACTAACGTATGAAAAAGCAAGCAGATTATGCTAAAAACCTTTTCGACAAAACCAGGCGCTCAAATAAAACGTTAAACGTAGGGGATTTTGTATTCTATCCTTCAGGAAATAGTCACCTTGCAAAACTGGATGACAGATACGAACGATGGTCCATTTGAAGTACTCCAAATCCTTCCGCATGATAGATTCGAACTGAAAAACTTGACTACCAATAAAAAGAGGACAGTTGCTAAGGACATGATTCGAGTCTGGCCAGGTGAACTTGCTGGAGATTTTTAACATACGGTGAGTAAAGTATGCTCCAGGCAGTGTGAGCGTTTGCGGGAAGAATTTGTAAAAATATTTTGTTTTGAAATTTTAAGAGTATTTGAGAAATAATTTGATCAATAATTTAATTGATATAACAGTGTATGAGAGACGTTTTATTTGTTTTTGGTTGAAAGCGTAACGCTTTGCCTGTTGTTGATTGAACTGTTGGAATGCGGAACGCTTCGCAGTTGGGGTGAAAGGTTGAACTGTTGGAATGCGGAACGCTTCGCAGTTGAGGTAAAAAGTTGTACTGTTGGAATGCGGGACGCTTCGCAGTCGAGTTGATAAGTATTGAACTGTTGGAATGCGGGACGCTTCGCAGTTGAGGTAAAAAGTTGTACTGTTGGAATGCGGGACGCTTCGCAGTCGAGTTGATAAGTATTGCACTGTTGGAATGCGGGACGCTTCGCAGTGGGTATGTTTTGTGAGACAGATTTATATTGAAAATGTGTTTGATAATTGATAATGATGATTGATGAAGTCAATAAAATAATCTAGTAGTAGTGTTGATTTGAACTGTTGAAAGCGACACGCTGTGCAGTGATTGATTTGAGATGTTGGAAGCGCTTCACATTATATTTGTTGATCGGAAGCAAAACGCTTTCCGTACAGTACGTTACAACCTATACTCGGGCCAAAAAGAGTAGTCAGTAGAGCCAGGGGCGTACGGATTTACGAATTTCATAAATTCCATAATTCGAACAAATGAAAGCGGATTGTGTTAATTATGCATGAGTATGAGTTACCATGTCTTAAATTTTAAATAATATGCTTACATCTGGCAACATTATCTCCACGAATTGGGTATAGCAACGCAGTTGAACAATGCACATCCTTTGCGTTGCAGCATATGTGACGCCACTGAATACGCTATCTAAGCCCTCTCGACGACCTTTATAATAGTCGAACAAATTATTGGGTACTAGGGCGGCACGTTCAAGCATGTACTTTATTTGGTTGACTATACCAATTAAACATAATGACCTAGTTGTGATTTTCATCTCTGATAGGCGGAGAAAACTGGATATATTTCTCTGAATTATATGGGATTATATGGTAAAACGAGCTGCCGCTTCTGTATTCCATAATAGCTAAATCCTTTGAAGAATTGCCGGTAAGTTTTTTGCTCTACTGACTACTCTTTTTGGCCCGAGTATAAGCTGCCGTATGATCGTTTTACAGGTTCACAACCCCGCCCATGGATTCTGGAGGTTGCCGACCCACAACATTGCCCATGGTCCCAGGGGAAAGGGATAATTCGAGAACGAATTATAGGTCAGAATTGGCCGTGTGAGCGTTTGCTTATATTTCATGAACGATGTCATGGTTTTAGTTTATTTTATAGAACATAAATTATAGTTAAGTGTTATACTGAGAAGGGATGTATTCTTAAAAGACACTTGAGAGTCAACTAAGCTAGGGGCGACTCGACATTCTTAATCTAACATTGGTAACGAAGAGTTGTATTTTATTCAATATACGGAGTGTTCTGAAGCCTATTGTTCGTTTTATTTTATTTACAAATTTGGCCTTTCGGCTTATTTGCTAACAGGTAGATTCCTCATCAAAAAATAAGTATAGTCTTTTATGTACAGTAAGGTCGAAAACTGCCTCCTTGAGCCGCTAGACCCCCTCAAAGGGGGGGGGCACCAAAAAGTGATTTTATTTTTTTTTCTCGAAAGTGACTAAAGTTAGCGGAATGAAATTTGGGCACGACTTTGTACTTATAGAACGTCTTCTTTTCAATGCATTTTTATTTTTCTACTTACTTTTTAAATAAGTTAAATAAACAACCCCTATTGAATTTTTAGTCAGAACTTTTAAACAGATGAATTTTTTTTCAAATTAATTTTTTTTTAGAAAGTGACATGTATTCTACTACTTTCATCTCTCTTGAAAATTTATCGTAAATCTCATCAATTTCAAGTAAAAAAATATTTTCTGACCCCTTGCATAATAGCCGTTTCTGTTAAATTGAAAACGGAGTTTGATACAAAAAGAATAAGTAGGCATGTGTCACTGTTACCATAATGTCATGTTATTGTCATGAATCAAATCTGCCAAATCCGATCAATCTTTACGAAATATTCAGGTTAACAGCTATAAATTGAGAAAGGTATTAAAAGTAGTAACAAATACAAAAAAAAATTGGGAATGAAACTTTTAATAATAAATCATTTAAATTGCAATACTTAAAATATGTAAACTTTTAATAATAATTAATTTCATAAAAAAATCCAAATTTAAAAAACGTGTTCAAAATGAGCACCGTCATGCACAATACAAGCTTCTAGTCTGCGTACAAAATTAAAAGAAACGCTCTGTAATAAATTTGGTGAATTTTTTATTTCTTCCCGCGATGTTCATTATTCGCTGTTCTAAATCTTCTAAGCTTTGAATAGGCGAACAATAAACAACATTTTTTATGTGACCCCATAAGTAAAAGTCAATCGCCCAGGAGCATTTGCGCCACGACCAATCCAGCGCTCAGCAAAGTGCTGTTGAAGCCACTCACGTACCACTCGTGCAAAATGCGCTGGAGCACCATCGTGCATATACCACATATGTCCACATCAAGGTGTTCTATCAAGGTAAACAAATGGTTTTCCAAAAAATCCAAGTATTCTTGTTAACCGAGTCTTCTTGGTAGGATAAAAGAACCAATCAGAGAAATTCCTATCAACCCTGCCCACACGTTTAATGAAAATGAATGCTGGTATTTGCCGATTATAGTGCAATGAGGGTTTTCGTTTGCCCATTCGTGCATATTATGTTGATTAAAAATTCCATTTCGAGTAAATGTTGCTTTATCGGTAAACAAAATTATATTCTGGAAATTTGGATTTACTTGCCTTTCTTGTAGCATACGTAAACAAAATGTTACACGCATTGGATGATCTTCCGGAAGTAATTCTTGTACCTTTTGATAGTGATATGGATGAAGACCTTCTCTCTTTAAAATTCTCCAAATTAATGATTTGGTTTCATTAAAATGAAGTGCTACTCGCCGTAAACTTCCAGTTCTATTTTGCTGGAAATATTGGACAATTTCTTCCTGTCGTTCTGCGGTCAAACGTCTTCTTCGGCCTTTATCTTTGTTCCTCTGTTCAAACGTTCCCCTTAGGCGTAATCTTCCATCAATAGATAAGATAAAATTAACACTTGGATGTCGCCTATTTGGATATCTTTGAACGTAGTACAACCTTCGAGCAGCTAAGGCATTATATCTAGATTCTCCATAAATTAAATGAATATCTGACAATTCTTGATATGTGAAACCAACATTATTAGCCATTTCTTATTTTTAAACACTTTTTTCTACGACTGCCCTTGAAAATTACAAAAAACCCACAGCAACCACGACCCGAAACTATAATTTTTCACATGATGTGTGCAAAAATCCGAAAACACAGTACTGTCATGTTTTTCACACAGTCCTGTCAAAAACAGAACGGACAACTGTTATTTTTATTTTTTTAGGTAGGCTAGGCTTATTCAGTTTCATAGTAACAGACTTGTAATTTTAATTTTTAATGTAATTGGTTTTGTTAAATAAAAAGATCTATCAAATTGTTTGTCTTTTTTCCAATCGTAGAAAAAATATTGTAAACAACACGTTTGAAAACATCTTTTCACACTCATTCGACTTGTGGGCCTCGCCTTCGGCTCGTTCCACCAAACCGTCTCACTCGTGTGAAAAGATTCGTTTTCAAAACTTGTTATTTAAAATACTATTATTAATAAACTAAATATGTGTTAAAACTTATGGTTACAATTTACTTGTCAAACAAATAATGACACACGCCTACTTATTTTTTTGTATCAACCTCAGTTTTCAATTTAACAGAAACGGCTATTATGCTAGGGGTCAGAAAATGTTTTTTTATTTAAAATTGATGAGATTTACGATAAATTTTCAAGAGAGATGAAAGTAGTAGAATACATGTGGCTTTCTGAAAAAAATTGAATTTGAAATTTGAAAAAAAAATTCACCTGTATAAAAGTTCTGACTAAAAATTCAATAGGGGTTGTTTATTTAACTTATTTAAAAAGTAAGTAGAAAAATAAAAATGCATTGAAAAGAAGACGTTCCATAAGTACAAAGTCATGCCCAAATTTCATTCCGCTAACTTTAGTCACTTTCGAGAAAAAAATATAAAATCACTTTTTGCTGCCCCCCTTTGAGGAGGCCGTTTTCAACCTTACTGTATATAAAAGACTATACTTATTTTTTGATAAGGAATCTACCTTTAAGAGGTTTTCACGTTATTTCGGGACATCCTGTATATACATGTAAACACGAAATAAAAATTACACAATAATTGAAAATGTAACTTAAGTTAGGAACTCAACCTACTAATATTTCAATATTCTGATTCTGCAATCACACATTTTCTTCTGCGCCCCAACTTTGCTGTTTAGCAAAAGATAATTGTTCACTCAACTGCCGGCCCCAACGAAAAGAGGGTAAGTATTTATGTAGGTATTACAGAAATACATTGTTGAAGCATTTTTTTCTCTTGTATAACTTTAGATGAAAAATCATTAATTCGTCTTTTCCTCCTGATGACTTCCAATAAGAACGAAAAAATATTTTCTTGGAGGTGTCGTTTTTTATTAGTAATTTTTATTTTAATATTGTTTTGGTTTTGATATCATAATTCTGTTATTTAATTCAATATTAACATGTTATAAGAAGTGGTTCTATCGGATTTAGGATTCGACAATAATTGCGTTGTAAAGACAGGAGGTATGATGGTGTCAATAATTTATATTAATAGATTTTTATTCGTATATTTAGAAGTAGAACATCAAAAGTATAAATATAACAAATTGTGTATTTTCTTTATTATTGTGTTTGAGAAAACCTAAGCAAAATTGTAAAGAAATGATATGAGCCAGTGAAGAATTCCAAAATGTATACTTTTACCATTTACATGTTATAATCTATGAAAGGTATCCAGCTGTAAATGAATTCTCTACTGCAAATATAGGTTGTTGCAAATGAAGCTCAATTTACTACTGTTCATTTTCATACGTCACACCAAGATGATTGGCTAAGATCAAAATTAAGCATGCAACAAATTAATGTGAGGTCCTATAATAGAACCTTGAAGTCTGCAAGTCTTGGGGGACATTGGGGGTCTTAGCCAGTTAACTGCATAGAATATTGAACGCAAGTGTCTTATAGGAATCAATTAAAAATTATATGCACCGATTGTAAAAATAAAAAGACATTCGTATACTTACCATACTTAATGAACAGATCAACAAGCAAGAAGAAAATACCCCCCAGGAAAACGTTGGGTCCACAAAACTCCTCAATAATAAGTTAACACAGTTTAATATTTCTATGATAGAATGCAAAAGTACTAAAATGATTATCCATCCAAACATATCATTAAATATATCCACAGTATCTCCTAGGTGCCTGTAGTATTTTCTAATGCGTGTAACATTTTTAATAAAATTATTTTCATTTGTGTGACTAATTTCAGATTTTTGAATTAACATTTCATTCAGGTCTTTATATCTGCATTGAAATGCTAGTACTATGTTACTCATTAATAATATAGAAAAGAAGCAATAATACATAGGAATGACCATGGTGCCATAATTGGAAAAATATTTCATTCCTAAAATGTTCCACCAGACGAAGGCCTTGTATGCATAACATCCAATAAAAAACATATGGCCCAAGATAAGCTGTATGTAGAAATTGCTTATTATTTTATATTGTTTATTGTGATTATTTTCCAGTTTACTGTCGATATCGGTAAAATTATCCAGAAGTTCCTTCCACTTTTCCTTCGTAGAAAATGTTGCTCCAATAATCAAAAACAAATTTAAAATTATAGATATAATATCACTAAGGGTTACTAAAAATTTCTGCACCATTTGTTCATCCATAAACTGTCTGGTTTTTATCGTTGTCGACAATATCACTATTAAAATTGCTCCAAGAAGTGTTGAATAAAATAAATTAATTACTGGATGCATAAAGCGTTTTTCCTCAAAATCATACCAGGGTGTTATACAAATGACGTTTCCCATTTTGTAAGCCACTCGTATAAAATCCATATTCTTTCTTGTTAACTTGTAACTTTTTAGTTCAGATGTCGTTGAATTTTGCATATTTAATACTTTATTCTTAAATAAATTTTCTAAGATCATGATGAAGTGCGTTAATTTACAGATTGCACTATAGTGAAATTAGTAACGAAAAACTTGCAAATGATAAAACTATCCATTAGATAGGTAGTAATTATTTCTATTGCTGCTGTGAAATCTAATACTATCAACACAGAGCACACCTACACCGGCTCACTGTAAATTTAGTAATGATAGATTATATTGTCTTGTTATGTAGCATGGAAATGTCTATGAAATTAAAGTGTATCTGCAGTAGCGGGTTGTTTTTTATATTTTTTCCTCTTACGTAATATAACGTTAGGCAAAACACCTAAATATATTTAACTAGTCCAGTCTATTAAATTAATGTAAAAGCGTCGTAAAGCTATACTGTTAATAAACGTAAAAGCCTTCATCGGCCGCATCGCACTCATCAATAATTCTTCCATTTCCAGTAGGTAGTAAAATAACGTTGAGCAAATTTCTGTAAACACTATCTAGTATCTATACCCTAACTGGGCAAAACAACTATGCATCCGCTATACTAACAGTGGCGTAATATAATTTTTATGCTGTTAGGCCTGCAGAAATAGAAAAAACGGTGTAACTAATTCGTTTCAGATAGCCGTAGGTAAAAACAGGTGTATTTAGTTATAAGGAATATACCTCTGCGATTCCTCCCAAATCAAATAAACAGAACATTGTTTATAAGTCACTTTTATGTGAAATAATCATGAAATTTGGAGTTTTTTAAAAATTGCAGTAAGACTGCAGTAGATTAATTTTTTTGAATGTTTCTTTTTACTAGGTAATTCCAAACCGGTTAATTTAAGCCCCGGTTGATTTCATTTCATTGATTATTTATTTAAATAATTGCCGAAAACCATCGAAATTTTCGAAAATTTCAAGCATTTTTTACTCTGAAAGAAAAAATGCTAGACTCTTGAAGACGTCAATTTTACGAATCTGTTATGGGCGTATCGATTTTCAATAATTTTGACCGTCAAAATGGCGTTAACAACATTGCTACTTTTCGGAGCAGCGTTTTTTTCAAATAACTTTACAACAAATGAACGTATCTGCACAAATCTTTCATATTTGAGTTGCTGGTATTTTTCTACAAATTTATAAAAAAAAATTGTTGCTCTGGGACATGTAGGAGCCGAGATAATTTGTTAAATTGTTTAATGCGCCAAACGTTTATTTATTAATATTTATGCTGTAACATCGTATATTGTTTGATGGAGAAATAGTTTGTGCATACATTGTTACCATTATATAATCTTTATAAATTTATATTTAATACGTTAGCACATTATAAGTTGCATAAGCCCAGAAAAAAAAAAAAAAAAAAAAAAAAAAAAAAAATTTGTTTATAACAATTATATGTTTATTATTTGGATATTGCAAATGTGCCCATTGTTATTATTTTCGTGAGCTACCCCAAATAAAAAAAAAAACGTCGAAATTGGCCGGAAAATAACGGAGATATGACGAATTTTTCTCAAATTGAAGACGCTCTAAAATCACTAATTATTAAAAATTATATTTTGACCTCAAAAAGGGCCCGTTTTCAATAGGACTTGATGAATTCACAAAATTCAAGATCTTATTAACAACCAGTTTCAATTTTGGCCATAAATATTAATAAATAAACGTTTGGCGCATTAAACAATTAAAAAAATTATCTCGGCTCCTACATGTCCCAGAGCAACATTTTTTTTTTATAAATTTGTAGAAAAATACCAGCAACTCAAATATGAAAGATTTGTGCAGATACGTTCATTTGTTGTAAAGTTATTTGCAAAAAACGCTGCTCCGAAAAGTAGCAATGTTGTTAACGCCATTTTGACGGTCAAAATTATTGAAAATCGATACGCCCATAACAGATTCGTAAAATTGACGTCTTGACGAAAAAAATGAGCTGTGGTTGAATTATTTTTTATAACGTTAATAGGTCAATTTTTCATTAAACATTTGGGACGTTTTTAATAAACAAATAGAATTTCTCGAAAAGTAATAAACATTTTGAAACGAAATTTTTTTTGTAAGTTGAGGGTAATGAGACACATATTCCACCAATGTTTCAAGAGTAAAAAATGCTTGAAATTTTCGAAAATTTCGATGGTTTTCGGCAATTATTTAAATAAATAATCAATGAAATGAAATCAACCGGGGCTTAAATTAACCGGTTTGGAATTACCTAGTAAACAGAAACATTCAAAAAAATTAATCTACTGCAGTCTTACTGCAATTTTTAAAAAACTCCAAATTTCATGATTTTTTCACATAAAAGTGACTTTTAAACAATGTTCTGTTTATTTGATTTGGGAGGAATCGCAGAGGTATATTCCTTATAACTAAATACGCCTGTTTTTACCTACGGCTATCTGAAACGAATTAGTTACAGATTCCCGTTCACATCGTCTAATTCTACAGGCCTATGTTTATTTTGTTTCGGTTTTTATTTTGGTGTAAATTGTTATTCTTAAATTGTAGTGACCTCATAAAGACTATTTTTATAGAAAAAACGACGCACAGGGAATTCTACTTAATCACGCGACGAATATGAATAGAATTTACTTGTTTCAAATTGACAACAAAAATTATGGGTGCCATTTAAAAAGAAAAAGTTGGTTGCCATAGGAACAAACCAGAAGAAGATATCAACAAACTAAAAAACTCAAAACATGCACGGTAAAGAACCAAACAACTTTTATATTGAACATTTTTTTGTAACTTTGCAAATTACAAAGTTAAAGCCATTATTTGAATATTTGATACTTTTGTTCCACCCTGTATATATAAGTAACATATATTAGAAACAAATCCAAACTTCTTTGGACAAACAAATCACAAATAAAACAACTATAAACGCCTATTATAAGTAAGAAACAATACTAATATTCTTTGGCAAGTACATACTTACAAAAAAAAAAAGGAAAAAGAAAGTTTATTTACAAAACCAAATCTAAATGCCTCTTTTTAATTTTGGCAAATCTATCTAGTACAGCATCTAAATTACTAAATAAAATAATTATTCAACAATTCTTGGGGGGGGGTAATTACCCCCATCCCCCCCCCCATATCGACGCCCTTGCCTCATTGGAAAGGTGACAGAAAAACGAATCCCGCGATTCCCGCGTACTGATCACATTTTATTTTTCAATAAGAGGTTGAGGGTTGCATAACATTAAAATGTAATTGTTAAGTTTATTACTTTTTAACGTAACAATTGCTCAAAATGTTCATCATTTACTTGTTGGCAACATCCTAATCATATTCATCATATTTATTAGACTTATTAGAGATTGTGCCACTTACATATTTTAGTATGTATAATTCACAGGCTAACATGGTTGACAACCATCCACTCAAATCAATTTACTCGGCCGTCGATAAATTTGCATTGGCCTCTTTGCCTCCTACAAGCGATGCTGCACGATATCATTCTTTACGGACCTACCATCAATTATGGTAGGTACAACAAATCAACAAATCGAAAAATGCAGCTGATTGGGAATGGAAGAGTAGTAAATTTGGCTTACTCCAATACATATGATGAAAGATCCTGCACCTTAAATTTTATTATATAGTGCTTTTCTTTTCTTGACCGTTGGTATCAATTAATTTGATGTGTATTTTCCTAGGTTTTCGGAAATTCATTATAAATAATTAAATATGCAGTTGTAGAAAGGCAGGCTTGAAATGTTCGATTATATACTTGCACAGAAATTTCATGTAGGTAACATCCGTAAATAAATCTCCGATTTCGACGAGGAATCACCTGAAATCAATCAATTTTTCACTTTACAAAATAAATGCCAGATGATAATGGTGATGATCCTGAAGAACAAGAGGAAAGTTCTCAGGAAGAGTCCATAATCTCTGACGAACTAAATTCTTCAACTTAATTAATCCAGAATAACCGGGTCCATTAATATGAATACAAGTTCGAAATAGTACATTATACTATAAGGGAGAGAAATGCGTTATGCGCCGAGGACAAAATAGCATCTCTCCCGAATGGTATATACTATTTTTTCCACGGTCTCATTAACTTAAAAACACGTATTTTGTCATTATGAAGTAAGTAGCACCAGAATTATTGTATTTGGATTTGAGCATTCATTTAGTAGTCGTTGAGTTATTGTCATAACTACAAAATAAACAAACAAAAAGAATTGTCAAATTAAGGTGCTAGTTTGGTTTAGTTTAAAGTTTGTTTAGTGCACAATGAATAATTGTGAGTCGGAAGAGATTGTGGAGGCTGCAAATATTGCAATAAGCAATTTGCTGCCTACGAAGTCAAGATCTTTATACGATATAGCCTACAATCGGTTCAAAAAGTGGTGCGCCGAGAAAAATGTTCAAGTATACAGCGAGAATGTTTTGTTGGCATACTTCAGTGAAAACCGTTCTCCATAATGTAAACTCCCTTGGGAGCATTATACTCCCTTGGGAATAATCGACTATTTCTGTTTTAATTTTGATGTCATAGAAACTGATTTCTACTCCCGGCCGTGGAAAAAAGTCATTATTAATCATTTTCAACATGATGCATTGTGGATTATGCCTACTAGGGATACTTAAAAAACACGCCCTAACTCTATCTCTAAGGTGGTGTGGAATGCAGTAATTAATAAATAATAAGGGTGAAAAAATTAATAAACAGCGGGAAATTTTTTTAAAAAATAAAATTTTCCGAGAAATTGACGAAAACGCTTACTTTCTACATGTTGTAGCTCTAAAACTATGAACTTTAGAAAAAAAGTTTCGAAAAAAAAATGTAGAAAATCGCACGCTCTACAATTTTTATAATGACCACAATCGATCTCGTACGGGTACCTACCGAGATAATCGCGAAACGCGTCTGTTATTTGCGTCTCCTCCGTGTGTCGTTCAGTATTTTTCATTAATATACCACAAATACCTACTTTAATATTTAATGATGATTTGTAAGCCTTGCATTTTTCTTCAATTCATTTATCGGCCTAGCCCGATATTGGTGTTATATCAATGAAAAAAAGAGTAATGATAAATTTTATCGGCCTAGACCGATACCTATTATTATGGTGTCATATCAATGAAGAATAGAGTAGGTAATGATAAATCATAATATCAGAATGGTATAATATTGTTTGTAGTTTATTTGTGGCGGATAGTTAATAATATTCATTAAACTTATTTCTGGGAATCACGCCAAATTCTAAAAAATAAATAGAAATAAGAAAATGGCCAAAATATCTTGACATATTTTGGCCATTTTCTTATTTCTATTTATTTTTTAGAATTTGGCGCGATTCCCATCAGAAATAAATTTAATGAATGGTATAATGAAAAAGCGATTTTTCACCCCTTGAAACCAAGATGGCGGCGCGAGCGGCAACCCCTCAAGGTCGAAAAGTTGGGATTTTAAATAACTTAGGTACTTAATTAAACAATCGTATCAAATATAAACTTTCCTATACCCTTTTTGCAAGCTGGAGCCATTTCTGATGCCCTGTTGATTGGGCTAAACGTCATTAATAGGTACCTACATATTTATTTTATCACTTTTACTAGATACTTTACTCAAATTTATTTAAATAAAATCAAATGGGAGTAAGAATTGGGTTTTTTTATTCATGTAGTACCAGCAACCGCTCGGTTTTTATTGGATGTAAAATGGTCTTCAGCTTGATTACCAATCAGAATTACTACTGGGTAGTTAGCGGTACCTACCGGTAGCATATTAACATTCTTTACAGTCGTACGGAAATGGCAGTATTCGGCGCAATCTCATTGGCCGTTTCATGGCCAAATGTCACATTTAACCAAACCTAACTGAACTTATTCCTTCTTTACTCACAATTTGTTAGTGGAGTAATGGCCTAGCGGAAACGAGCTCGGCTTGGCAAGCAGAAGGTTCCGGGTTCAAATCCCACACGTTCTTGTTTTTTTTTTTTATTAAATGCATCAGGCATGACGAGGTCTATTGCGAGTTAGAAGCCGGAGGCGATAGCTGAAGGCAGGTTAGATATGTGTGTTATTCCCCTGATAAAGGAATTTTTTTTCATTAGGTTAAAGGAATTTTTTTTTATTAAATGCATCAGGCATGACATGAGGTCTATTGCGAGTTAGAAGCCGGAGGCAGGTTAGATATGTGTGTTATTCCCCTGATAAAGGAATTTTTTTTCATTAGGTTAAAGGAATTTTTTTTATTAAATGCATCAGGCATGACATGAGGTCTATTGCGAGTTAGAAGCCGGAGGCGATAGCCGGAGGCAGGTTAGATATGTGTGTTATTCCCCTGATAAAGGAATTTTTTTTATTAGATTAAAGCCAAATTTGTTTTTAAGTGTGACATTTTGCGTCCGCGCCAGGTCGTGGCCTTGAAACGGCCAATGAGATTGCGCCAAATACTGCCATTTCCGTACGACTGTAAAGGATGTGAATATGCCAGCGGTATATGAATCGAAAAGAAATGTATACCAGTAGATGACCAGATGACGTCACACTAGTTATGCAACCCGACATACTTGTTTTGGTAGGAATTTTAGCGCAAGAATTTTAATCTTGGATTATGCAGGCTTCTAATAAAAGAAAACAATTCTACAACTAGTTATTTGATTACAAATATGAAAGAGATGAGTTTGTAGTATTTTTGAAAATTTTGATAAAACCTAATTCGGTATCTTTTTTCCAATAAAAGCGCTACACATCTAAAAAAATTTGCTCTGCCCCCCCTGGAAATTTAGAAGGCGACGCCCTTGATTGAACATATGCTATGCTATAATAAATAAGTAGGTGCCCTATTTTAAGTGTTATATTAAATTAAGGGCCGTTTAATATAGGAACTGGCATGTAAAATCGACGATGAAAGGTCCCGTACGTCTAACGGCCAGTAAATCGAAGAGACTATAGGTAGGTATATAAATAAGTTTTCTCTATGAAACTTCTTGGTTCGATTTAAAAAAAATGCTTGGCTTGGCGCTCAACCTGTTAAACCTAAATAATTAATATACACTACCTACTCAAAACGCAAAAGGAGCCACTGTTAAAAATGTGGATATTTTTTTATTACAACTCTTTTTTATTTAACTATATTGGACTGTCCTCTAAAAATTTAGTACAATAGTTTGTAATCTGCTTATCATGCTTACAGGAAAAAAAGGAAATTGCAGAAATGTTTGATTAAGCTCTTTATTGTTTTAATGCAAACATTCAAAAAAATTAAGGGAAAGTTCAAAATTAATGGTTCAAGGTTCCGGATTGGCTGATGAAGGTCCTTCAATCGCTTCCCAAGTGTGTCCCAGATGTGTTCGACTGCATTGAGGTCTGGACTACGGGCGGGCCAATCCATAACCTCAATATTGTGGACATTGAGGCAATCTTGCACTATTCTGGCGGTGTGTGGGCGGGCATTGCCTTGTTGCAAAATGAATTCTGGACGTACATTCTCGGCAAATGGTACCACATGTGGTTCTATAACTTCGTCTATATACCTACGTGCCGTCATATACCCCTCACGAATTACCACCAGCTCAGTGCGCCCATTCAAACTTATCCCACCCCAAACCATGATGGACCCTCCTCCAAATGGAACCCTTTCTTCCACAGTGCAGTCTAAATAACGTTCACCTGGGCGTCTCCAGACTCGAACTCGTCCATCAATGTGATTTAAAGAGAATCTCAATTCGTCAGTGAACAGCACGTTGCTCCACTGCTCCAAGTTCCAATTAACATGTTCTACAGCAAACAATCTTCTTGCTCTACGATGCTTAGGGGTTAAAGGGGATACTTTAGCTGTTCTTCTTGCATGAAGCTGAAGTTCGTGAAGCCTGTTACGTATCGTTTGGGTACTTATTATGGTTCCTATTATTAAATTATATTAAACGGTTTTCTCTCTCGGAATGTACCATGCGGGTAAGTTTGCCTTCTAACAATTCCATACACTTGATACCTTCTCCAGACCCTCTTTATGGCACTGCGACTGACATTTAGTAATCGGGCTACTTGCCGTCTTGAGTGACCCTCTTGAATTAGAGTGATGACCCTAGCAATATGAATCTCTGTTAAGTACACTCTACGCCTTCGTTGTCTACGAAGCCCATCAACATTCATTTTGATTCTATCACATTTTACACGAAACGACGAAACTAAACAAACAACTTGATAAACGCATTTATCTCTTGGTGAAAAAATTTACATTCTTTCAGTTTTTTTGTTGCAATAAAAAAACTGTTAATAAGAATAAATGTTTTGCTACAAATCCTTAAACTGGAATATGTGTACTAAGTGGACATAAAGTTTTATCTTTGTACTTGGTGACACAAATAAAATATAACAAAACAAAGAAGTGGCTCCTTTTTCGGTTTGATTAGTGTATTTATCTAAATAATTTATATAAATATAATATGTCTACACTAAGGTTAGGTTGTTAATTAAATATCATGGGTGCGTTTGTTATAGTGCTTAGATTACTTTGAGAAACTCGTATCGTTTGTAATAGGCATCCCACTGAGCGCTCGATGTAATCGGTCTTGCGAGACCGAGCCAACAGATTATGCATTACCCCACTCCCCGAGTTCGACAATTTTAGATATCTCCGAGCTCATCACAAATCTGCTCGGAATTGTAAATCTTTATAACAAACGCACCCCATAAAGGGTTTTTTGGCGACCCAAACCACTAGTTTGGTTAACTGTGGTTTGAGTTGTGATTGGTTGAAATAAATTCCTATTTAAAAATACACCAATCGCAAGCTAAACCGCAGTTAACCGGAATTAGTGGTTTGATACGCCAAAAAATGCTTAAAGTGTCAACCTGCACTCATTTTTGGAATTTTCTGGTTTACAAAATAAATTGATTTTATTATTATTATCTAATTCTCATTATATTATTTAGTTAAAGGACAAGACAGACAGACAATCTTTGTCACAATAAAACTCAGTTCTACATTAAGTGGTTGACCTTTACGAGGCTAATAAAAAAACGAAACTTTTCAATTTATATTATATTTATTTTATACATTTAAAACTCTGATAAAACAATACTGTATAAATTACATTTGAAAAGTTAACAATTAATAACTCAATGGTAACTATCACACATAATATACATAAATTTAGTACAAATTAAAACAGTTGTACCTATCTACCTACAAAATCGAGAATAAATATAAATGATTAAACTTGTTTAACTTATTCTGTATTAAACGGATAGTCAGTGTTGGTTTCCACAGTTGTTTGAATAGATGGAAGAAAATTCCTTTTTCTTCTTTTACTAGCTATGTTTGCAAAATTTGTGGAAGAGTTTGAATATTGAAACAAGCGGTTGTAATTTTTGTTAAGCTTTTGTATAAACTCTTCTTTTAACATTTGAAGACATCTAAAATAATAATAATTCGTAGTGTATAAATAAATAATACTGACACAAAGACTAGAGTTAAATAATGCAGCATTCTATATTTACATTCTTCACAGTATATTGTATTTGTCAGTGGATATGTAAAATCATTGTAAATATCCACCGAAGGGTAAAAATGTGTTAGTATTCGAATCTAGACCAAACATAAAAATAAGGCGTTTCACATATCCTTTTGCCCGTCTGCCACGTTTGCTATAAGCACAATAATTCAAAAATAGAAGTACAATCAAATTGAAGTCTCTACAAACAAAAAATTTGCATAGTAACCATATTAAAACAAGTTGGCATCATAGGGAGACTAGTACCCTTATTTTCACTTAAACAATCTGATACGAAACAATAGCATACTCCCTTATGAGAATTACTTAAAAAGTTGTAATTTAGAAAAAAATTGTTACGAGTGTTCCATGAATGTAAAACAATTATTTGAAAAAATACGTAAATCGACTGTGAAGAGTATAACTTGCATCACTGGTTTACATTTTAATTTATAAAGTAATAAGATATTAAATTACATACAACCTATATGTAGAGGAAGACCTAAATCGACCAATATCATAACTGGGAGCATGAGGTTTATGAACAATAAAAACATCTGGTAAAACTATGAATTTATAATTTTGAGCTTCCAATTCCATTATGTGAGAGACTTTATTCCATCCAAAGCCCACAAATCTTTCATCATATTCCACCACATTACTTTGAACCACCACATACGGCTCATAATTTGGCTCCCACTTAACCTGTTAAAATATGTGTTACAGTATGAATAAAGTAATTTAAGATCATAAAAAATGTAGTTTTAGGTATTGTCACATGGAATCGCTGGAACTCCATTTTCTTTTTCTTTTACTATTTCTTGAGATGTTAAGCTATAGATCATTCAAAACTTATTAATTTGCAAGTATTCACATCTTCAAAACTAATACTGAGTCATTTCGAAATTCACTTAACTTTATGACACTTGAATGCAAAATACAAGACAATGATTAATCAGCAATGCATTTATTATTGACTAAAGAAGTCTTTAGTGGTACTAAACAAAACAAAATTTCTATACTGGTAAATACTATTTTAAACTTGTTTTTACCTGATACGGCTCATCAGTATTCTTCCACTTCTCATAATTTGTTGGGGCATGGCCATGTGACCAGATACCGGAGAGAAAAGGAATAACGGAGTTATCTTTCAATCCTGTTAGTACTTGATTCTTGTTTCTAGGAATCAGACTACCATATTTTTGGATTTCGAAGGCAGGAACGATTAAAGCCTGTGTAGATTCTTTATATGAATAAGATCTCTTAGTATGTTAAATACTTACTTTTTTTGTTAATGGGGCCATGGAAGTTAAGTAAGTTCTCAGCATTTCATATAAATTTTTATTGGGCAGAAAATCTACATCTGCCAGGAAAACATAAGGTGTTTGTACGTTTCTCAGTCCTACATTTCTCAAGGTATTTATTGGATAAAAGTCCTAAAATTGTTATATACTGTATATATAACTACAGTCATTGAGTAAAAAATAATAAAGCGTTGCAACTATCAAGGTTTCGAGATTTTAGTAATGTATTTCTTTGCCAATAACTTCATGATTGTCATCAATTTTTAGTGCTACGGGAAGGTATTTGTAATGTGGCTGTATAGCCCTTAAAATTGAAGACAATCATGAAGCTATTGGTGAAAAAATACAACACTAAAATCTCAAAACCTTGACAGTTGCGCCTCTTTATTATTTTTACTCAATGCTACAGTACAGTCGCGATTTGGTGAACTAATTCCGGCAAAGCGATTGCATTATTTCGGGGTGTTCATTTTTGTAAGGTTGGAAATTAAGGGCACCTATTAAAAGAAATAATGTACTCCGCACTGTCTGTGACGAGATTTACCAGTGGAAAGGCATGTAAAATACACTTTCATAATCGCCAATGCAGAATATGTAAATAGGGGAACTACAATATTATGTAATACGATGAACATCGCAGTTCACTATATTGGAGTTACCGTTGTTCACTGTATCGAGACGCAATTATAAAATGTATGTGTTCACTCTACCGGGCAGTTCACTAAATTGCGACCTACTGTATATAGAATTTACAAAGTGCGAGTGGTCAAATTAAACACATTATCTCAGAATTAGATTTAAACAAGAAGAAGAATTTAAAAAAAAAACTCTAAAATACAGAGGTGGCAGGTGAAATTAGACTACTTAGTCATATGATTGGAGGAAAGTTCATAAGCAGTTCATTGCTATTAAAAGATTTCCCTATTTTAATTACGAAATAATAAAAATAATAAAATATTATATTCTTAATAGGTATTTGAATAAATTTAAGACACACCACCACCTTAATAATTTTAGTTTCCAATCAATATATTATTTTAAGAACTCACAAACATCGAGAAATACATTTCTCTTTTGCACCTGTATCAACATATTTTGTTTGAAAATACTTCATTGCCTGGATCCGAAACTGCTAATATTAAGAACAAAACTGTTAACCCTTTCGTTACGGTTGCCGTATACAAACGGTTTTTGGAGACTTGTCCCACAGTCGATTGCCGTATATATACGTTTAAAGGTATTTGTGCTTATAGCACAGAATTAATAACAATCAGAACCCAAACTCAAAGTTTTCACCATTTATCATTTGTAGCCAGATTCGGTGACCTTCAATATACATCGGCCATATTCTTAGTCAAAACGTTCAGGGCCGTACTCGAATAATTTGTAGCTCTTTCATAAACCAGTCCTATATAATTGTATCATTTCCTCCGTTTAGCATTATTTTTTTTCACAGGCACTTCAATTCAACTCATACACAATAGATATCAGGGTTTTGCTATTTAGGAAACACTATTACCGATGAAAAATATTTCCGAATTGGTTCATTCAACCACCACTTTTATTACACCAAACACTTAAATAACTGATTATAGATTGACGAAATTGTCTAGAGACTTGCGAACACTAGTTGTATGAAAATTATACTAGCGGCGTACTGTCGCTAATACTGGCCTGGCACATTCACTTCTTAAGAACATGGCGGACTAACGTGCGCGAAGACGGTGCGCGAACTTTTCCCGCCAATAGGAGTTAGTATTCTGATTGTTATTAATTCTGTGCTTATAGGCCGGCCGCCGTTTAAATACGCCTAACTTTAAAAATTGTATCTTTGAGAGACTGTTGCCATTGTTAAACGGCTTATTCCAGCTCGTTGATGAGACGAATGCCTTAGAAAAACGGCACTTGTGACATGCCGCTTAGACGTATGCTGTCTATAAACGGCAACATATTTTACGCATGCGTCAACGGCAAGTCAAAGCCTGCGTGCACAATGTACACTTGATTTTAGTGTGTTGCATTCTAATTATTTAATAATTTATTATTGAGATTGCCGCCAACTAGTGGCATTTGCACTAACAAAAATATAAGGCAACCAAAAAAAAAAACGGGTGCCGTATACAGTAAATTCACTTTTCAACCAAAGCACTTTATGAGTGAATAGGAGAGAATAAAGCGAGAGTGCTAACATTCTGAGATCGACATGCAGTCACGCATGTGTAGTGCTCTCGCTTTACTGCTATCTCCTATTCACTCACAAACTGCTTTGGTTCAAAAGTGAATATACTGTATACGGCAATCGTCCTCTCGGCACCGAAAATGCAGCCGTCTGGTGTATTGGTTGGCGAAATATGGCCCCGTACCGAAAGTGTTAAAAATAATTAAAAATGATATTTAAAATATTATTCTAATTTTATTTTGGAGAGAAAGTATCTGATTGGACACGTAAGTAGGTAGGTACGTAATTACTTGAAAAGCAAAACTACATAAAAAAGGTTTTAACATACCCCATCCTTAAAAACAGCATGATATGCAACATTTAACCTTTCTTGTAAGATTTCTGAATTAGATATAAATGATAAACTTTTTGCTAATTCTGAATCCGACACATATAGCGTAAAACTTATTGGGCCTAAAAAATTATATTCAATTAAACTACACTTAGTTTCTTATATATATTATTAGATACATACCTAACCAGTACTTGACAAGTTCCTCAATAGTCTGCAACCTATCATATGATAATTGAGCAACAAATGTAACATCATTTTCAAGTACACTGTGTTTATATTCTCTAATGTATAAAATCGTTCTCCAACTAGTGGTTAACAGTCTATGGAATTCCGAACAAAATTCTTCTGAATCATTCTAAAAAAATATCAAAAATATACTATAATTTTTTTTACAGTATGAAATGAAGAGTCTAAGCTAACAAAAGAAATTAACTCATGAATCGGGCATAAATATTTTTTTTCCAAAGGCATGGCACTATTAATTTTATTTTGTTTGGTCTGAGATCAATAGCAGGGCTGGCTATTCAGGGTTGAGTAACAAAAATTATAATTAAAATATGAACTTTTGCAGTCGTGGAACTGGAAAAAGTGCCAATATCTCAAAACCTAATTACTTTTTAACTAAGGTCCCTGCATTGTGTATAGGTCGGTTTTTATTTTATTTCGTTTATTATATTTGCCTTGATTGTATTAAGTTAATAATATTTGACTTGTTTAATTTCCTTATTTATTTATTTGAACTATCAGAAGGAAACTTTATACTTACGCTCACAATGGTTTGTGCATTGTCACAAAATTGAAGCTGCTTTCTCAATAAATTGCCATTGTACTCCATAAATCCAGTTGCCAAATTTCTAAAGTAGTCACCGTCTTTATTTTGAACATTATATTTCTTAGGCGAATTCCAATGGACAATCTACAAATTTATAATTTTCCTTATTTTTATATTTTGCTTTTAAATATGCGTAAGAAAAGAAAACATATAATTAATATAACAATGAGTTTTTTGCCATATACCTGTAGTGTAGCTTAACTATTTTAATTATGTGGCACACTGGGTACGAAGGCTCGAATAGAGTACTGTCTACTGTACTTTCGACTTATTACTGCTGTTCCTGATTTATTCTTTCTAGATCTCATTCTTTAAGGTAGGCTTCGCTGATAAGGGACAATTATTCAAAAGAACTTGTCTAACTGCTTGTTGTTTATTTCTAGGGGTGTATCAATTTATAAATTACTAATTACTACTAATGGTTTACTATGGATTAATAACAATTTATTACTACTAGTGGATTACTAAAGATTTCTAAAATATGTTGGTACAATCCATAACGCCAACTAAGTATTCTCCGTTTTATTTAATGTAATTTCCTTGTGGATTAAGATTTTATTTTTAATTTAGAATTATGAGTTTTATGAAAAAAAAAAAAATTAAATACATAATGAAAGTTAGGTACTGATTTTGACCATTTCACCAATAAGGGAAGACTAAAAAAATATCCTTGTGTGTCGCAATTAGTAGAAAATCTCTACCAAAATTTGTTTTTTTATCATTTGAATTATTAGCAAAATGTGCATTGAATCGTAAATATTGGAACTTACATTTGACTATCTTCCTACACGAATAACTTTTGAAAAGAAATGACCTACATTTATGACATATTTTTATTTATATATATGATTTTGCATCGCTGCATGGAAACGATAGTCAACTTAAAATAAAATAAAAAATCAAAAAAATGTATAATTATATACACCCTGTTCTAGCTAGGTAATCTATCACATGGTTTAGCGCAACATTTATTTCCAGAATAGGCATGTCCACAAAATTTTAATTTCAATTGGAAATGATAGATTTATTGGTATTATGAACTAATGTAACAATAAAAAAAATTGTATATTTTCATTTTGCCAGTTATTCGCAATAGAAATCACCTAAAAGCAGAGAGGCTAAGAAACGTTCCCAAGATAGAGGCTAGTAACATGACGTCACATGCTCGCAGGCACGTTGCCGCGCGCCGGCCGGCTTCTACGGGTTCGTCATGCAGTGAGCGTTCTCTGTGTTTATGAGCAGTATTATAAAAGAAATATGGTGGCACGAATATGGTGTTTTGTTCCTTGCTGCAATAATACAACTACTAAGAGGCCAACGAAAATATTTGTAAGCGTCCCAAAGCCAACAATAAAAAAGAAAAAATGGTTTGAGGCAGTAAGACGTGATATTAAAAACATTTCATCGACATCTACTTTGTACTGCTGCGAGGATCATTTTAATGCAAGTTTATTTCGAGGTTTATTTACTATAATAATAAATACTATACGATTAGTTCTCCTCAGTTTAAACCCGAATTTATATGATCTACATTAAAACACAGCTATTTTTCATGATTTCCTTTGGGGCTGATTAAAATCACTGTTATCAGAAAATCGGATACCATAATTACGCTTACATTTGGCAAATTATGTGAATCTCCTTTCTGGAAACCTTCTTCCATATTTACTAAGAAGAAGATGCAATAAACCAACACCTCAACGCTGTAAATAATAGAGCTACTGTAAATGTAGACTGCATTCTGACACTTCTGGCAGCTCGGCACGCGTCGCGTGCGAAAATTAAACACGCGCGTCAGCCAGGCTAGCGAGCTTGTGACGTCAAAACAATCAGCAGGCGTTTATTTAATTTAAATGGAGCAAAAGATTTCTTCGGTCGCTGTTATGGTTAGGATTAATTTTTTTCAAAAAAAAATTTCAGATATTGGTACCAGGGCTCCAATGTACGATTTTACACATACCTTAATTTTATATTGCTTATAGCAGCTCTGACTTAGAGTCCGGTCACTTAATTGAGTATTCCAATAACAAGGCACTTCAAAGAGTAATTGAGGATTCTCTTTCAGAACAGAGTTTATTATATCCTGATCTGCTAAACGAGTAGATCCATATGAGAGGGTGACCCTCTTTGTTACACTGGACCATAACTTGGGCCAATTAATCTTCCTTAGTACATGTAGATTATACAGAAGAACACCAGAATTAAAACTAGAAGAAAAGGGAATCTTATAAAATTATCATAATTACTTATTCACCCATTTATGCTAGTGCCGTTGACAAAATATACGTTAGTGGACTCCGAAAGTATACTTAAATGTAATTAGATCATTTACCATATTGTTAGGACTCAAAAGCATTACATTATTTATTATTTTGTATTTAATTAAGTACTTAAGGAATTTCTAGGACTTCTACAACAGGCAAATATCAATTGATATTTTGTAGCTTTTAAAGGTATTAAATGGGCCGATTAAAACGACATCAGTTTGTTACTAAAACTAGTATGTAAATCAATTGAGAGTACTGTTAATTAACTACACACTATGATTGTCACTTGTCAGTTCTGTATATAGTTTTAAACTGTAACAATTATTTTTGTAACCAGTGTGCGGAATTTATATTTACAACTTAGGAAACATGTAATACATAGTGCCACATTCTTCAGTAATATAATTTGATAAACTTTGAAACATAAACCAGATTTGTTGAGGCAAGCAATAAACTGATGACATTATTTTGACATCACATATGACACCAATGACGGAACAAATTAAATAATTTTCTATGTTACTGCTGACAACACCTTACCATTTTCTGGAAAATAATAATCAACTATGATGCACGATAAATTTATAATATACGGAGGGGAGTCAAAATTTTAAAGTGTAGCGTCGGCCGAACGAAAGGCTGAAAACTTGGCTAAGGTCTAATATGGGCCAGGAGGGGTTCTGTGGATTAGCTATGCTTAGAGATATGGACATTAATATCGACAATATTAATCGTTTCGTCAATGCGAAAAAGGGTGTCTTTGATTTCGTTTTATAGTTTAAATAATTGTTTTATTATACCTAATGAATTTTTTGTTGTTTGTTATTTTTGTATTTTATTTTATTTAGTTGTGGTTATCATGTTACCACAACCCCCTCCCCCAAGTTCAAGGCCGAGATCCGCTCTAAGAGATGGATGTAGTCCTATATTTCCTTACAAGTAAAGTCACAGACGTAAAAATTATTTCTGGTTAGGTTTCTTGAAATCCAGGTATTTTTTAGATTGTCTACTGGGAAACATTCAAAAGTCTGGTAATAAATCCCAAATAAGAAAAGGAAGAGAATCTGATTACAATTAAATTATACACAAAAGTGTAACTTTTAATTCAGAGCAAATATTCTTAATAATATAACATCTTTTACAGAAAAGGCATTTTACTAGAAAAAAAACCCGGAAAACTGCCTAAACCTAGTAGGGTGGAATCCTAAAAACTCGGCTCAAAATTTTTTACACCTATCGTTGTATTGATCAGAGATACATACTATATGTGTAAAATTTAAAATTGTCATTAAATATTGAGTACTTAATTTCAAAATGTGTAGTTTCTCTATGATCTAAAAAATTTCTGGTTTTGTCAGTCCTGAAATTCTAATGTCTTCAATCATGTTTTCATAATTTTTCAAATATTTACCCTCTTCCAATTGCAGGCCACGGGTTATAATTAGTATTTTTTCCTAGATAGTAATCACTTTGGTTTTCAACTATACCTATAGCCTGAAACAAAGAATATTTTTTTATCCTGTTCATTATTTCAAAAATATACATGTCGCAGCAGAAACTTTTGAACATGGTCTAAAAGTGACAGAAATAGTACATGCAGTTTAATATCTCTACCACCACAAAACACTAACACATGGTGGGAAAGAGAACAGGAGAATGGCCTATATTCAAAAGAATTTGTTACAATATGTGTACCTTATTGTAAAAAGTCTGGCTTTGCACAAGACTTGATTGACATTGGTTATTTGTAAATTGTAAATAACCTAGATAGGTAAAATTACATTAAAAAAGTACTTATTTAAAAATTTAACACAAATATAAAGGATGCTTTTAAAAATCATTGACAAACAAAAACTAGATTTTCGAGTCGAAATAAAATAAAAAGCTATTATATAGTAATGTATTTTCAAAAATATTTCCTAATTGAGATGTTTAAAAAAAATTCTTTTTTTTTTGATAGACGTAATATGTTAAGCAAGATGGTATAATTAGGGTTTCCAATCCCGGGATCCCGGGCAGGTTTTCACTCTCGGAAATCCCGGGATTTCAAAAATCAATCCCGAGTATTTATAATATGATCAAATTACATAAAATACATATTACTTTTTATCTCACATGTATTCTGTGTACAAAGATCCGGTCCAGATTAGGGGACGACACCCTAGACACACTGGCCATTCTCAGGTCATTTTTTCAAAGTAAATTTTAGGCTATTCATTTTTATAGAATAGATAATCAATAGATTAAAGTAGCAATAGATTGTTAATTTTTAAATTTTTTTAGAGTTTTATTATTTATTTTTTTGTATTATTATTATTCTTGCTCAATATAAATCGTTTCTTATTTGATTTTATGTTGATATTCGACAGATGTATTTAGATCCCGGGATTTGACTGTCTAATCCCGAAAATACCGAAAGTCCAATCCCGTCCCGGGATTGAAAACCCTGGGTATAATTAAGCATATCAAAAAAAAAAATTAAAAAATTGTGAGGCACGTCAGTTTTTTGTTTAAACAGGTAACTTTCTTGGTGCTTAGATAATGATATTCAATTCACCTTCAACACCTAAACTTTAAAATATTAAACAGAATCACCTCATTTGACTACATCATATTAGAGTTAATTATTCTTCTATCGCAAAATGCAAGGTTTTCCGTTTTTGGAATCGGTTGAGATTTTGAGGATTTGGGTGAAGGAAAACAAATATGACCAGTTTTTGAGAATACACTTCGCACATAAATTATGGAATAGGTAAAAAAATGAGTCAAGTTTATACATTCATATTTTTGTTAATATTGAAGCAATTTCAATAATTTTTTTAGTGCGGATAGGTCATTTCTTCTGCAGTTTAATACCGTATGTTCGATTTAACTACGAGTTTTGTTATACAGGGAAACGCGAAAAGTATGAGGGCATGTAAATTCCCTAAAATATCAATTTGATCTGTGGCAATTAGGAGCCTATGAAAATTTATTTTTATAAGTGTTTCAGTTATGGCCTATTCTATTGTACTCACTGCGCCAAGCAATTTGCCATACGGTTCTTGGTAAACAAAAAATTGGCAATTCTTTGAAAATTGTTCTGTTGCCAATAACTGTTAAAAAACAATAATTTTAGTGGATTTTGTTTCATTATCCTCTCATTAAAGAGTTATGAAACCAATATCGAGGTTAATAATACAAGTTGGAATAAAAATAACTTAATAAATTTATTTAACAGGAAAGAGAACGGTAGCAATAACAAAAATCTAAGCAATAATGCAAACTAATAACGGTTATTACCTCCCCTGGCATTCACTAGAGTTTGGCATCGATTGGACATACCCAAAATTAAATCTGGAATAAACATTTGATCGACATTTTTGAAGGCTTCTAACACAATTAGTCTTAACACGCAACAAAAAAATTTTCAAAGATTGCCAATTTTTTATTTACCAAGAACCGTATGGCAAATTGCTTGGCGCGGTGAGTACAATAGGAGAGGCCGTAACCGAAACACTTATAAAAATAAATTTTCATAGGCTCCTAATTGCCACAGACCATTTTGAAATTTTAGGGAATTTACATGCCCTCATACCTTTCACGTTTCCCTGTATAACAAAACTCGTAGTTAAATCGAACATACGGTATTAAACTGCAGAAGAAATGACCTATCCGCAGTAAAAAAATTATTGAAATTGCTATGATATTAACAAAAATATGAATGTATAAACTTGACTCATTTTTTTACCTATTCCATAATTTATGTGCGAAGTGTATTACATAATAACAATAACTCAGATTATTTGAAGGTTTATTAATTTCACGCATATATCCATGCCTGTGTAAAGTGTAAATCATCACTTAAACAGTTTGTTTCTAAAAATATTCAGTATCAAGATCTCTAGTAAAAATTTTTACAATACATGGATTCATAATATTCCTTGGAAATACTTAATCTAAATCAATTACTATTGCAGTCACCTTGACTTTTTTATTTTCTAGCAGGTTTCAAACTAAAACGTTTTTTGGGCACCACAGCACTCAAGATTGGAAGATAAATTTTAAAATAGAATTTAAATTGTTTGTTAAACATTGATCACCAAAGGCGAATTTTTGTTCAAAATGTAACATTTTAGTTCTATAAGCCCTCTAAATTTCAATTTACTATTCCAAATATTTTACGGAATATTGATACGAACACATTCTCTGACTCATCCAGTATGCATTAACCAGCACAATCGTTTGACCTAATGACCTAATACATTTACATTATTTTCAATCCTGACAGTTAGGTAGGTACCAAATTGTTAAGTAAATATTATAATGAGGCTACTTACTTGTTTTTTATTGAATTTGTTAAATAACTTCCATAGCTCATAAATATCACTCACCACAGTGAGATCGGTATCAACTACCAAAAGCTTATTGGTAACATTAACAGGAATAATTTTTGGAAATACCAACTTCATTAAACCATAAATTCCGGAATAATGGCTGTTTGGGATCCATCTTACCTCACTTGTGTATAAATTTATATTATAAAATGTTATATTCACTAAAAAATTTAAACATATTTAAATAGTATGGGATGCCCACAAACATATTCAATTATATTTTGAACTGATAAATGATTTTTGGTTGATCTATTAAACTTCTAGTCTCTCTGTGTTGTGACTAAAGTAAAAAATTAATTTACGAGTGCCAAATCACCTGGGGGTCTATTCTTGAAACTAGGAAATGTGTTCCCATGAAGGAATGACGTCAATATGACGTAAATTGACATTTACTATTGGTTGACTTACTATTACAGAGAGAAAATGACGTCATTCCCTTATGGGAACACATTCCCTAGTTTCAAGAATAGACCCCCTGGACATATTATACCTCATTCGATTATGTTACATTTTATTTAAAATTTTTATGACACGTAATTGATTGCTACGTATGTACCTATTGTAAAAATTTGAAGTAAAATGTAACGTAGCTATAGTGGTTTTGCTTTTGTGCATGGTACACAGAATATTTGCTGTAGTGGTACATTTTCTGCTTTTCAGCTATTTTAATCCTATGCTATGTATTTATTTATATAATGTTAATTTAACATGAACATACAAAATATCTACATATTCATACACATTAAAAAAAAATTATACAATTGAAAACTATATAAAACTCATAAATAAAATTAATATTAATAAATTTCACCTTGGGGCACATTCCAGGTTTCAAACAATGTCTTCAAAATTTTTTCGGACACCTTATTTGCAATGATATGGAAGTGTATGGGATTTACTCTATAAAAAAATATAGATTTCAACAGAGTATGGAAATATAAATTAGCATTGTATCCGGAGCAAACTACACCAATGTGGATAGGTTCACATCGATCATCAATCTCTGCATTTTCAGACTTCTTTAAAATATCTTCTTGGGAAAATATGCTAGCTGGTTCTTCAGCTATGCCCTTTGATTTGTGGAGTACATAAGAATTTTTCTTTACTAAAAAGTTAAAATAGTACGTAATTAAATTGTTTACGCATTTGATATTTCAACTATGCTACAATGCTACAAATTTGCTATAGTTATCCCCATGAATTACACAGGTACTTATTAGAGAATCAATCAATATAAGTCCCCTACGATTGTTAAATAAGGTAGACTTTTACACACTCATACGGTGTGGATAGTAGTACACTGTAATGATACTTTATAGCACGTTGCGATTGACGAAATGAAATAATCTCGGAAATAATAGTACATATATAGCCAAGGAGAGAAACATGTTATTTTTTACGAGGTATAGTTAGGAGCCTGAAGGCTATAAATACGCAGAGGAAAAATCTCTCGAACTATATATAAGATTTTCTCTGAGATAAGGAATAGAAACTACTATTTAAATATATTTCTTGTATTTTTGTTGTCATAGGAAAAATAGTATACGCAACACATGTCAAATGGGATATTATTAAACTTGTAGGCTTTTCGAACTTGCCTCGTTTAACAAAATACTACTTTTTACACTTCGTCATGTAAACAACTAGGTACCTATATTGAATTTTTAAATTCTAGTTCAAAGCTTAAAAATATGAAAATAACTGGTACTTACACGTATAATATCGAGGCATGGCATTCAAGAATAATAGAGTTAATACTGTAACGACAAAAGAAATAATTATCCATTGTCTCGAAAACTTACACAAACAGGCATTTTGTCTTTTTAAGCGAATTTTTAACAATTTAACTGCATGTAAACAGAAATAGCTTCCACTTCGGTACGATTGTCTGTCGTTAAATACTGGGTACTTCCTACTTGAAAATAAATAGAAAAGAACTTGCACAATAAGGTCTCAAGTTTTATTATTCTTATTGTATAGGAGTATGAAAGGTTATTATTCTGTTAACGTTTAATTTAACTATTCTTCTGTTATCAATGCGTAATATTTATTAATGAATTTAATCAGGAACTGAGTTTACCGGCTTAGTTCATAGAGAGTAGAGTACGAGATTCAAGTTTTAATTTTTAAGTATGTACTATGTGATTCAGAATTCAGCAGGGCTGTGGGCTGTCATTGCTGTCAATAAATGACACATGATATTTGACAGTGCTTGACACTTCGACCATATCATAGATTAAAGAGGTCTTACAGAAATAGAGATGGGAGAACGCTCTTAGACCTTCTGCGCATCCAATTTTCCTAAGACATTTTGAACATGATCACGTGGTCAAGTTTGTTGTCGTGCCGCGTGTGACTGTTAAAAAGTGTTGAGTAAAGTGAGGTTACAGTTATTTAAATTTTTTGGTGTGCGTTTAATTGTATTTGTTTATAAACCCTACGAACTGCATATATGATTCTATTTATTCTATAAACTAATTTAATATTTAACGCTGTGGTGTGGACTTTTTTATTGTTATTTTCTAGACTTTGATATCGCGTTGGACGTTTTTGTTTATCATTATTGTATTGCTTTTACAACTGAAAATGCTTGTTTTTAATTATGTCCTGTGTTGTAAGGGGATGTTCTAACACAATGCATTTAAGGTGGGCGGAAAAATAGGTTAGATTTGACTAAAATAAGCACTTCGTAGTTCGACAATTTCTGCCGCATCCCTGAACCGATTCAAAATATTCTTTGACTGGTTTTTAGAAAAAACTCGGTAGAATAGTACTGGACTATTAAAAAACTCGAGAAAATTACGATTCTTTTCTTACCAAGCTGTTAAACTTCGTAAACTTTTAACCTAATTTTAAAATAATTAAAAAAGTCGTGATCTCAATAAAATAGTACTGGTCCAATCCGCTACGCTATATTAAACACATACATGTTTAAATTTTTAGTTTTTATTAAGTATTTATTGAAAAAATGTCGAACTACTAAACCAATATCACTGGAAATAAATACGTTATATAGTGCAGGAAACAAGTTTTTTGGTTCGAAATTATACTAAAGAATGACATATAGAACTTTGGCTACTGTCTCGTAGATGGCAGCAAAATCAAAATTATAAATTGAATATTCCCAGCAAACACCAATGATTGGCCCATTGCTAATAAACTGCATACATGCCTTTACTGCTTCATTGGTAGAGTACTGGCAAGAAATGCTAAATTAATGAATAAAGTGAAACACCGGCCAGCGCTCGGCCACGGAACACTTTGCCAATGATGGCTGTGCAGTGCTTTTTTTACACTTATTCTTTACACGACATGAATGAAAAGTACGATTGTTTTGCCATTACAATATATGCAGTGGGGACCATTGTTGGCACTGTATCGAATATTTAACATTTATGTAATGAGAAAGTGAATACTATCAATGTTTTGCCATTACAATATATGCAGTTGTGGCTACTAGAATTAGAGAGACCTTCCACCCATGCTGTTCCCTAATATGGAAATAGCAAATATAATTAAGGCTGACATTTATTTACATTACACCATCGTAATTAATGAAAAACTGCTCATAATTTTATTAAGATGTGATGGATGGTTTATCATCGATTACCATAAATTGAAATTTTAATGCTATTTTCTCTTTCAAGTAAATGTCAACCTCAGTTATATCTACAACTCCTGTATTTTGGGACAGTACGTGCAGGTGCAAGGCCTCTCAAACTCCGGTAGTCACTAAACTGCATATACATACCTACCTTTTTTTAACCAAAGGACTGTTGTGACAATAACGTGCAAAAGTTTTGGAAGATTTTTTTATCGTCAAAGAAATACCAATAAATTTTAAACAGCAATGAGCAATGATTGGGCGCCTAAAGAGACACTACACTACTACTATGGAACCCAACGGATCCTTAGCACTAGTCTTATTGTTTTTTTTTCCTGTTTAATTGAGATAAATTAGCTAATTTGATTTGATAGTTGTACAGTATTTCAGTAGAGATAAGTAAATAAATAAAAATTCCCAAAACTTTTGCAACATACGTAATTTCCATACCTACCTTGAAACAGTGCTTGTTTTTCTGTAACATCTAAAGTTTGAACTTAAAACATTACTATATTTTTTATTAAATAAACAGAAACGTAAAACGGTTTAATTTTTTGCATATTTTTCAACAATCACAAAACCATTAAAAATAACTGCAATTTTACAACTTGACAGCTGATCTTCTATCATTCTATGCAGGCTACTTCTTATTAATGCTCATCACCATCAAACGTAGGTAGTATTAATAAAGGATACATCTTTTAGTAAAAAGTTAATTTTATTATTATTTTTTTACAAGTTGGTTGGAGTTCTGGATTTAGCTTAAAATAGTTCAACATACGATTTCAAAGAAACACCTGTACTAATTCGATTTTCAAAACTGTATTATTCTTCTCAACTTTCATAAAAGAAAGAATACCTAATTACAGACAGTCTTCATAATAGAAAGTTATTTTTTCAAAACATACTCGGTCTTTTTATTTTCATAATTAGTTTTAATAGTTTATTATTTTAATTCTTCAAGTGAAAGGTAGGTATAATGTACTAATTAAAATATTTTTCAAAAAGTCTATACAAACAAACTTGAAGAAAAGCATATAGGTATTTAACATATAAACCTATTAGGTGACGACTAATGAATAACGCTAAATTGTCGGTATATTAAACTCATATAGGTACTGAAAGATAAAATATATATATTTTTTTTATTAACAGAAGTATAACTGCCAATAGACTTACTTATTATTAAATAAATAGTAATGAAACCATAAATTAATTCTAATTATCCATCTCGTCTTCTTAACCTATTAGTGGTCCTATTTGTATATACATCCTCCTTCGCGGTCCATTGAACCCCGTAACCAAGTTTTTATAATATCTTTAATATTTTTTGTTGGATGAATCTTTACACAAAGGATTTATTCTTACAGAATCTAAAAAAAAAATTGTGTGACAGTTAAGGTGGTGCAAATACTTCAAATCACAATGAAAGAAGGTCTATACCTTCACATAACACCCAACAGGCAACAATCATTCTCTAATAGAACGCGAAAGACAAAAAAAAAATCAAGATTAACGTTACTATACTTAAGAATTTCTCAAAGAAAGGTATTACCTATCTCATAATAAAAATGTAAAAATATGGGCTTATTAGGTAAACATTCGACCTAATGTTTTATAAATAAACTAGTTAAACGAATGTCTTTTTTTAATTGGGATGTTAAATATTACGACACAAAGAAATGAAAAATCCATATTATTTTTGTGTTTGATGAATTATCTTAATAAAATATAAGGCGACTTTTATACACCTACCTAGTATGTGCCATTTTTTTTTGAGTAGTAGATGACTTATCCTTCGACATGTAAAACTTTTCTTTTCAATTACATCTGCACTATTCCACAAGAGATTCCACAAAACACAAACTCACAATAAATGAGGAATTCAAACTGGAACTGAAATAACCACAAAACTTATATGATTTATATGAATATTATAAGAAATCAGCCATAAACTATTTAAGCGTGCCTTCACCTTGTCGGTTCTCGTCTAGGCCATCTAGCTGTCAGACGTCAAAAGTTTCGCGGTTCTCATCGCGGGAATTTTAAAAGTAAGGTTACAATACGTTTTGTAAATTGTTGTGCACTTATAACTTGCTTTTTTTGTATTAACAAAATATTACAATTACCTTCTCAAGAATAGAATAATGGCCCATTGATACATTTACCGTATATTGGTTACTATGTATCCGGCCAACAATGAATTATTGTTGGCAAATGACGATATAATAAACGATTTTTTACATCACTTAAAAAACGTTGGTTTGTCACAGACAAAAAAGTGCTTTAACTTGTTTAATGTACCAGCAACGTTAAAGTGATTCCAACTACCCAGTAACAGAAAGGGCATATTTAACACACAAAACCATCAATTCACCATTACAACACGAAGGTTATAATGGTTAGACTGTACTCTATATTCACTTTCCAAGTATTGGCAAAAATTGCCATCACTCTACCAGCAATAACTGTAATGGCCCATTATTTTGCCAGACATTCTGTGTTTGCTGGGTTCTGTCAATCTTTTAATTTATTGAAGGTCGTAAAAATACTGAAATCAATTTCAGGATGAATTATAATCGTAGCAGCAGTTTGATATAAAGGGGCATTCTCAACCATTTTCGTTTGCATTTTGCTTTCCGTACCTAACATTCCTATTGGTGCCTGAAGTACATTTATGAGGCACCACCAATAGAATCTCGTAAAGAGTTAACGCTTGGTTGATGTATTTTCATGATGCCGAATTTTGAGGCTGCGCATAAGCGCATGTGAATGACAAGTAATGACAGCTGACAGAAGAAAATGTGATAACAACTGTGAACATTGGAAATGTGTTATTTATTATTAGTTTTATTTAAAAAGATGAGTAAAATTAAAAAGGAATTTGACATTTACGAGTTGTAGACAACGATATGGTAAACGATTTCTTTATTGCGAACGTGAAATTTTTAAGTGCCGAAGTTCATAACACCTAAACATGACTGCACCAACAAATGGAAAAATCTTTATAATCTATGGTATGTTACTGGAAATGAGCTAGTTTGGCAAAAAGTGGGAAAAAGTAAAATGTGTGTATTTCAGCTGTATTAGAAAAGGAAGTACAACCACCCAAATTAAAACAGATTTCTACAGCAAGTTGTTCAGAATATGTTAAGATCCTATAGCACTAGTTTGATATACGATTGTAAAACAATTCTTATTATTTTTAATAATGCAATCATTCTATTAAATATAATAAATATATTATTAAATAATGTCTTTTTGTTTTATGTTTCATTACTCCTACCTTAAATATATCTGAAAGAAAATGATTTCTGTTTCTCAGGAAAATGGTAGGTATGGCAGGTACGCCAAGAAAAGTATACAAACAGCTGTTCCGGGGTAACACAACTAACCTCAAAATTATGCATTTTCTAAGTTTTTGGAATATTATGTCGCTTTTATCAAAAAATTTCGGCTGGGTTCTTGTACTATCAACTAAAATCTTGTTCAGTGCATAATTATTAAAGTTTTAACAGCTTGATCTAATAAAATAAGATGCTTTTTGTTGGTTGGAAATCCAACCTATAATTTGCAGTCTATTTTTAATAATCTACAATATTGAAACTTTATATATCTATTATCTAAATGAGCTTTTAAATTGTATAGTGGATCTAAGCTAGAACTACAAAAATTAAAATTAAAATTGAAAATAAATTTGCAAAAACTAAAAATTTAAGGTTATGTTAATCATATGGTCGTAGTAAAAAAAATGATATTGCTCAAACAGTAAGACTACAATACACAACACTACCCATAAAAACACAATTGTCCAAGGCACAAATAAATATTTATAATTATAAGTCCAAACAGTTACAATAGTACGCAAAAAAATCTACAATATCCAAATCACAAAATAATGTAAATATTTATAACTAGATAAAACAAGCTGTCAAATCTAAAAACATTATCAGAACAAAAGTCACTAGTAATTAGATTTGTATGAACGTTTGTAAATGTAGTTATAAAAACGAATTAATTTAGATTGCGCGTCATAATAATGTAAAAGACGTGAGTATAATGACACCATCTATCAAAGGGTAGATAAATTATAACACATCACTCCACCTATCTCATAGTAGATAAATTACAATAATTCAATACGGTTATATTGGCAAAAGCTACATATAGTTCCATCTGTTGGAATTTATAAGGTTAGCGACGGGGACCGCCGCCGTTAAGCCTGAAGGAATTACATTTCACCAGTAAGGTTTTTCCGAGGGTTTTTCATGAATTTTTTTGCAGCCGTTTATAACAGTATAACATTCTAGTTTCTCAAGAGGTGATATATTTAAGAAGTGGTTGGAGAGTTGAGTGATGAATACACTTGGTCAGAGAATAAATTTGTATACTTTAATAATTTTAAAGCAACAGATTTTATAAAAGGTGATAATCAAATTCGCCTAAAACTTATGCTGTACCATTGTTTATAAAGTATATAAAGTATATAAAGTTATTCAACCTCTTGTTAGTACCGGTGGATCATTGGTAGATGGCGTGCTGGACGATATGTGCCCATTATTACGACCGTAGCCCCCGGTGTCGTTTACGTTACGACCATTGTTTATTATAAACAATGCTACGACGCATGCACGAATTTCGTACATCCGGTGCATCTACGTCACATGACATTCGACGAGGAACTAAAGTCACAAGGCTTATAGACTTTGTACAGGTTGCCTCAATGAGCAGCATTAGGGCGAGGAAAATGCGGGGTGAGGAAGAGCTGGCGACCGTGATTCTATATGCTTAAAAAGAGACACTAATACTGCTCTGCTGTTGTAGAACAGAGAACGACGATCCCGGCCTGCGGTCGCCGAGAGGCGTATGTTGAGTAGGTCAGGTTCAGATGGGGTAACCTTTAGAGTTTACCAGCCTTGCTAAAGTCATAGATCTAAACTTGACTGTAATTATTAATAACTTTTGACAGTTTGTCAGTTTTCTATTTTTATTAAACTATTGGATTTTTTGTTCTAAAATGAATCATTTATACATCATATGACTAACATAACCTAAAATGTTTAGTTTTTGTAAATTTATTTTTACTTTAATTATAATTTTGTAGCTTCAGCTTGGATCCATAATAACATTTAAAAACTCTCTAATAAGACAGTAGATATATAAAGTTTCAATATTGTACCTACGTAGATTATTAAAAATGAATTGCTATTTATAGGTTGAATTTCCAGTCAACAAAGAGCATCCTATTTTATTAGATTAGGACAATTAAAACATCATTAGTAATGCACCGAACAAGATTTTAGATGATTGTACAGGAACCAAGCAGAAATGTTGATAAAAATGATATAATATTCAAAAATTTTAAAAAGTGCATATTTTTTAGGTTAGTTGTAAAGCCTGATTTTCATAGTCGCGAAATTGCGAAAAGCGAAATGCGAAACGTGTTGCTATTGGTTCATTTCACATTAAAATTTGGAATTGACCAATAGCAACATGTCTCGCAATTTCGCGACTATAAAAATCAGGCTTAAGGTGTTTAAATTAATGTTCTTTTTTATATATGTTTGTTATTGACTGTTTATAATTTATAATGAGGAATTGTGCTGTAGCTATGTGAAAAAATTATAACCAAAGTACAAAAAGATATTGATATAAAACATTTCAGTTTTCCAAATAACGAAAATTTGGCAAAACAGCTTGGCTACAGAAAAGATAAAATAAATTTGAAGAATGGCAAGTGGAGGAACATGTTATGTATATTGTATTTGAAACCTAGTTTTTAGCGATCTGGATGTTCACCTAAAAATACGTCATAAATCACAAATATAGACCATGTGCATCATAGGAAAGAGTAAATGATCATAGGATTAACATAACCTCCAATTTTTAGTTTTTGTAAATTTATGTTCAACTTTAATTATAATTTTGTAGTTTCAGCTTGGATCCTTAATAACATTTAAAAACTCTCACAGACAGTAGATATATAAAGTTTCAATATTGTAGATTATTTAAATTAGACTGCTAATTATAGGTTGAATTTCCAGTCAACAAAAAATATCGTATTTCATTAGATTAGGAAAATTAAAATTTCATTAGTTAATGCACCGAGATCACAAGATCACAAGATTTTAGTTGATATAGTATAGGAACCAAGCAGAAATTTTAATAAAAATGACATAATATTAAAAAATGTTAAAAAGTGCATATTTTTGAGGTTAGTTGTGATGTCGCGTGCACGACACATTGGGCATTTACGATAATTGGAGCGCTACATACCGCAATGTATCAGAGCGTTCGATAATAAGAACATATCTACCGAACCGCGTTCGGTAAATGTATCGAATGTATTCGCTACATCTACCCGATCCAAAATTTATGGATCGACTACATCGGTTGGTAAATGCGGTACAACCTTAATATATGATTAAAAAAACTTAATTTTTTACATTTTGTGAGTATTTGAGAAAAATGAAACCCATCACAGTCGAAAATAATGAAGTAATTTTAGATGAGGACGGAAACATTTATGTATATGTATAATGAATTAAGTAAGTAAGTAGGTATACCTAAATATGCAATACATATAAATGTTTTTTTACTTTCCATTTTGACATGGCGAGCAGTATGGACTTATGAATAAGCATAAAATAAAAAAGTAATTCAATTTTCAAATATTTATTAATTAGTCAAGTGATGCTTTAGGTTACATTTGAAATTTTGCGTTCGGTAATTCTTAGCTCGGTAGATGTATTGACATAAAACAGCTGATTACCGCAATGTACCAGGATACATTACCCGCTCCAATTATCGTAAATGCCTATTAGGGCAATGCATATTTTTCTCGAGATCGACGTCACATCCGGCTGCGCAATGTGTAATGTATCGTGAAATGTATATAAATGATATTTTAAATTCATAAAAACAAAAGTCATGGAAACTGACTAGTACGTAAGTTACACACAAGTTGGCAGCACATACTTACAAGTTAGGTTGAATACATGGTTGAGATAAAACATGGTTAGTTTTATCTCGGCTCGATTTTCGTACTGTACTGCGCAAGTAGAAAAACTTGTTGAGTGCCACTAAATAGGTATATGTTTTCTGCAAAGTTGGAACTGTCAACTGTCAAATAACAAATTGTCAAATCTGCAAGAATGTTAAGTTTTGGTTATTTGAATTTATTAATTTAGTCTGGTGTGGTATCAGTTTTAATTGAAAAATGCACAAAGGTCATGGAGGACTCCTTTAACCACGGCGAAAAATTGAAGAGGATCAAATCTTTGACAATGTAGCAAAAGATGCTTGCCACTCTTGCCAGCTATGCTATTCATTCTCTCATTTGGGCAAGAACTTACTTACATTTATCTTTGTCTACGAGAAATCAACAGAAAAATACAAGATAACTCTAGAAAAACAAACAAGATCACAAAATTTATAGGATTCAAAAAATAGTTATACCTATTATGCTTTATATTATGTAGTTATTATTATGTTGTCCCATGTCCTTTTTAATAGTAAGTAGATTTCAACTTTGTTGAATATCCCTTCATTACTTTAAATTATATATTCTTTTAGTGAATATTATGACCAATTATGTAAATAACATTATCTAACATTCATAATATTCAATGAAACTATTTATTATTATTAATTATAATTATATTAAATTATTTTCAATTACTAAAGTCCACAACTGTGAAGTTACAACTTTTATTTATTAAAAATCATGATTAATTTCAAAGCTAATTTCATATTATGTCAAACACGTTCTAATTAAAAATGCAGGTAAACACCACGATAATAAGCATGGGCCATATATAAATAGGTAGATTTTCAATTTGTGGTACTTGATTTCAAGATTAGAAGAAACGGCAAAATCTGTCAAATTATTCTACTTTATATTTAAAATTCGCGCCAAGATTTCTACTTGATGACGTAGTCCTAGCGGTAGTCAAAATGTGCGCCGTGACATACCATCTTATATCTCTACCATGGGTTGAATAACTATAGCCTTGTTCGTAGAGTAGTCAGAAACCATCAGAAACTGTCCGACGCATGCGCATTTGGTTGTAGAGTTGCACGTGTTAAGTCAAAGCCAACGAATATAATTCGTTGGTCAAAGCACTCTTAAATTTCAGAGCTCTATTAAATATCACATCTCTACAGTCATCAAACTATCACAAATCGGTTCTACGAACAAAGCTTATATTACTTTATAAACAATGGCTGTACTAAGATTTGAGATGCATCGGGCCGAGGCCGAGGTAGTAGACATAGACGTAATATAATAGACCACAAGATGCTATATACGTTTACTTAAAAACCTGTCTTCAGAGTATCCACATGACTTTTTAGCCTTATCGCTTTTCTCTACAATGTAATTCGTATCTTCCATCTCTCTTTCGGGTTATTGTTTCAGGTATGTGCTACGACGTACGACGCCTCTGTGTGTTCGGTATTAGCATACTTATTGTCTATGGGTAATAGCTGATATTCCTTTTACAAAACACTGGATATTAGAAAAGAAAGAACATAAAATTTATTTCCTTTCCTGTACATACATAAATGCCTTTCAGCTTTCTCTAATCAACTACGTAGCTTACTGTATTTTTATACAACTAACAATACATACTTCAATATTCTGTTATATTTATACAACCAACTATACATACTTAGTTGAGAGCCGACCAAGAACGGTAAACTTACCGTTCTTGAGAGCCGACTATCTGTGGCTCGCAGTTACCTAAAGAAAGATAGCTTTATACGCATCTTACATTATAAAAAGAGACGGAGCGAGAACATATCGTCGTTACTATTCTGGCCCCAAGGATATGAGTCATCTTGGAGTCTATTATAATAAGTCTATGGTAGTAGACACCCCATCTACAAGCTTAGTTTAGATCTGTAACTTCAGTTCAGAATATGGCCTCATTTACGTCTTCGATGTCGATGTCCCCTTCAGATGATACAATAGAGTTGCCAAGAGACGCTAAACTGAAACGACACCGTGGGTAATATTACTTGTTAATAATATTTTTTTTAAATAAATCTTGAGATAATAATTGTTTTGTTTGAAGTTTGATAAATAAATATAATTTCAACGAATCGTCTAGGCAAGATACTTCGGCAAGTACTAATAGCAGCACAAAGAGTAAACGTGTAAAATATATTCAAACTGTACACAATTGCAGGTATGGGTAAATGTTGAGATAACGGAATCTCCGATTTTCGGAATTTTTTTGCTTTTAACATACGTAGTTTTGTCTCCTGAACAATAAATTCTAAAAAAAAATCGCCGCTCGGCAACAGTTTTCGAGATATTTGGCCCCAAAGTCTCTGAAAGTCGTATTTCTCCACTGCCATAATCACTTATTTTTACCAAATTTTTCATTTTATGCTTATGAACACCTCTAATACAGACTTATTTAAACACTTTTAAATAATTTCAACACATTTATTCCAATCAATAACTATTTTTTGAACCTTCTTATAAAAGCCATGAAAACATAACCTAAAATTTCAAACAACAATAAGATCATTCGAGGTTATGATAGTGCCGTAAGATCTAGGGTACGGTATAAAACGAATATGTTCCTTCTTTGATATAAAAATATACTGCACCCGCCCGCCCCCGGGCGGGCGGGTGCAGTTCAGAGAGTTCATCTTAAGGAGGATAATCTCATTGGCTACAAGACAAGGATAAAATACTCCGTGGGTTGCTCTCAGAAATATATTTACTAATTTTACTATTTAGGTCTGTGGTCATGATACAAATAAATAAAGAGATGGGCATTTTTCAATATTCACCGGTGAGTACACCGGTCCAACCGGTTTCTCACCGAGCCGTTTCAGAATTGACCAATTAACAAAAATAAGGTGTTTCTAAATTTACCGGTGTAATCAGCTGTTTCAACCGGTTAGGCACCGCATCCACCAGGTTCTTGAGTTGGAATTCGGTTGATATCTCGGACCGGTGGTTTTAATAACCTCACTTTAATTTTAATAATTTTGTGTTTTGTGGTGTCATTTTGTGAAGGCTGAAAATTGTACATGTTTTTATTAAAATGGACTCCTGCAAACCCGTATTCAACGAAAAAGGAGTCATGTTAAATGGAAATAATATTAGTGTTACAAAATGTATTTAGTAAGTAAAATCGTAGCCCGTTACGGTAATAGCTATATTTTAAAAAAATTCAATATAAGTATAATTTTTTTGATTAAGTTGAACTGATCAAATTTTGTACTGCTTATCCGGAAATATTTTTTAAAAGGGAGTGACAAGAGTTCCGAACGGTCGGAACTCGTACAATACTGCCAGAGTTCCGAACGGTCGGAACCGCGTATTTAATAACAAGGTTTCCGAACGCGCATGCGCTTTGAAAGACGGTCCGACGCTGAACTTATTCTTGCTTGACTCGCGTTTTATCCGTGGTGCGATGGCCCAGCGGGAACGATCCGGGCTTGGCAAGCAGGAGGTTCCCGGTTCAAATCCCACACGTGTTCTTGTTTTTTTTTTTTTTATTAAATGCACCAGACATGACATGAGGTCTATTGCGGGTTAGAAACGGGAGGCGATAGCTGGAGGCAGGTTAGATATGTGTGTTATTCCCCTGATAAAGGAATTTTTTTTTTATAGGTTAAAGGAATTTTTTTTTTATTAAATGCATCAGGCATGACATGAGGTCTGTTGCGAGTTAGAAGCCGGAGGCAGGTTAGATATGTGTGTTATTCCCCTGATAAAGGAATTTTTTTTTATTAGATTAAAGTAATTTTTTTTATTATAATAAATGCATCAGGCATGACATATGAGGTCTATTGGGACTTTCAAAGCGCATGCGCGTTCGGAAACCTTGTTATTAAATACGCGGTTCCGACCGTTCGGAACTCTTGCAGTATTGTACGAGTTCCGACCGTTCGGAACTCTTGTCACTCCCTTTTTAAAATCAGAAGGTGTATAATTATTTAAAACAATATTTTCAATAAAATTTTTAATCGTATCATGTTTTTTGAGTTCAATCTTGTTGGCAATTTTCTCTAACAATTCCTCATCAGAGGAAGACTTGTTAGAACTGCTGCCTTTAGTATGTTTTTTTTTCATCTTCTGCAATACATTTATTATATATATACATATTGGCCAACCCATTGTTAAAACTGGCAATCGCTGTTGTACCGCAACCAATAGAGGGCAGTGTTATGTGCCCACTGAGGATTAAATTATTACAGCCACATCATGGTGGGGGGGTGTACTAGACCCCCATACAAAAAATTTTAAACAAAAAGTACAGGAGACTTCAGTTATAGGGACTTTAAGAAAAATTTTATTTAATTTTTATCACGTGACAGGGGCCTTTTGAAATTATTTACGTTTAAAACCTTCTAGAACAAATTTTCGTTCTGATTTTTACTATAAAAGAAAAACCAAATTTTGGGAATATGGAGTTCCCGCCGAGCATTCATAACATCAACGTCGGTTCTTCTCCAGAAACTAACTCGTCACCATTAAGCGTCGGCGTAGTAGTTCCGAAACTTCATACGTGTGTCATCCATCGCGAGTGCTTACCTTGTGCGTGTGTGTCTGCTGTGAAGTGTTTTTAATCTTAATCAAATACAACTCATACGTGTAATAACCAACGCGAGTGCTAACCTTGTGCGTGTGTGTTCGCTGTGAACTGCTTCTTACAAACTCGTCACCATTAAGCGTCGGCGTCGTTTAGCTTTGAACATTCATACGTGTATCATCATCTCGAGTGCTTACCTTGTGCTTGTGTGTTCGCTGTGAAGGGTATACAACCTAACCCTACTTTAATTCACTCGTGTGTAAACCATCGCGAGTGTGAGGTGTTTATAACCTACCACTATACTTTACGAACCTTTCTATATATATACTCGTATTGACCGTGTGTGTCCGTAGTCAGGAATTTTTCTACAAATACTCGTATTGACCGTGTGTGTCCGTAGTCAGGAATTTTTCTACATATACACGTATTGACCGTGTGTGTCCGTAGTCAAGACTTTTTCAATAAATACTCGTATTGGACGTGTGTGTCCGCTGCCGAGGAATTTTTTCGAACTTTTAACAAATACTACTGTGTATCTAGTGCGTTCTTCTTTAAACCAATACCTACGTCGTGTTAAGCCCTAGTGAGTCTTCTGTAACGCTCAGGATTATCAAAGCGAGACGTAACCTTACTCCAAGAGGGTAAGAGAACTATTTATTGGCTATTGAACTAGAACATTGACATTGCCGCCTGGCATAAACTGTATCGCGATCGACTGATACTATTACATTGGCTACTCATAGAATCATAGAGCATTTATTTTATATTGTTAATGACTTATTGTATTAAACTGTTTATGTTGATGTGATGTGTAACTGAAGTAACCCGTCCAACTTTCAGATGGTCAAGGCCAAATATACTAACATCCAACAGAGCTAGGAATTTATTCCAATATTTTTTACTAGTCCAGTCATTAATGGTGAACCCTTCCGGTTACACCGGTTGCAATTCATATAAAGCTCAAGTGCCAGTGCTATCATTTTTTAAGTTCACCTTAGACCTTCATTATAAGGAAAGTGCAAGTACTATAACTCCTTTGTTGATTAAGCAACGCACCCTGAGATCAATCACATTAAGTACGACCCGGGATCGAGATCTAGTTAACACGCTGCCACTGGCGCCCAACAACTTTTTTTTAATATACAAATTTGTGGTGGTCACTTAACTAACCCCAGCCAGTATCCAGGCACCTTCGGGGAATTTTTCCAAACACTTTCAAATCTCGTACCCCTAAGGCGTTGTCAGCAGCACGGCCTAATTGTAGTACTGTACCGCCATAGACATATCCTATGTCTATGTGTACCGCAGACGACACTAAAAAGCACAACACGGCGTTTTCGGTGGGCCAACCACAGACCGGTGGGCGTGTCCTAATTCAAATTTAGGCGGGTTTCATGTTTCTCTTAAAATTAAATTGATGGAAATTACCAACGACATAAGAATTCTTTTGTCGTTGGAAATTACTATTGTTAGTACTTGCACAATAAATGTATTTATTTTTTTATTTAAAATTTAATGTACCTACCTACCTATATAATTATGGAATTAAAAAGGTAAATATATTTTAGGTTTAAAATCTAATGTTGATATAAGATAGGTAATATTTTGCATTTTAGGTAGGTAGGTATCTAAAAAAAATACGTAAATATTTGGAAACAATTTTTTTTATGTAGAAATAATGAAATAAGTTTAATCCAGTTTAAATATTAAGATGTGTATTATACACAGGTATAATAGTTTCATTGTTATAGCTTCTGAATAAAATAAGACACCAAATAATTATATACAAATATCAATAAATTTTATATAGATTCTCATTGTACAATAAAAATTTATATTTTCTATTTTATGGTGATGGAAAGTTATAAGCAGTAAGTATCCCAACAAGACTGAACCGTGTGATGTAAACTTACCTGGGCCCTTCGCGAAAAGCTTGTGATCGAACCTACCTACTCATGTTGTGTTTATTTTATTTAAGTATACCCATTACGGATGAGTAGGTGTCGGCTGGGGTGACTGGACTGGGGTCTATTGGGGGGCCCCGACACGGAAACAAATTATTCATGTTATTACATATTACAAAAATGCTGCGTATCTTGCTCAAATGTCAACTTTAACTCAGTAATATCTACCTTCGCTGATCGTAAGGCCCACAAAGTTTTTCTTGATTAATGAATTTATTTTGTACTTTATACATATAAATATGGTTATCTTCATATTCAGTTAATGGTCATATTCTTTTGATACATATTGTATAAAAATGTAAATTAACTTTTGTTACAAAATATTGAAATTATATGATTTATGCTTGTTAAAACTCGCGTGCTAATTGCTAATTCAAGGTATATGTTACTGCTACATGGCTATTTAAATTCATACTAATGTGTATGTAGTAGGGCCCCAAAAATAACTACCCCGGGGCCCGCTGTGGCTCTCGACGGCCCTGAGATTTGAGATGAGAATTAAACACAAATAATACAAGGTTTCGTAAATACCCCTACTTTATTTAAAAATAAACACTTAATTGAAAAGTACAATAACTTTTAAAGAAATTTGGAGAGTGCCGTATTCAGCCTTGAATTCACGAGGGGAAAGAGTACGAGCAGAGAAACCCTCGATCTCAATTCAAACAAATCTAAATAATTATATGCCTCTTTTAATCTGTTTTACTGAATAATAGGAATGGTTCTCTTCAACCGTCTGTAAAACTATTTAATGAAACCTAGTTAAAAATTCATGAGTTCCATATATTTATATAATTATTTTTTCCACATATTCTATCATCTTATTAAGAAGTATAATTAATAATTAAATACATTAAAAAACTTAATCTTATAATAACCTTAAATTAAGTATATGTCAATGTCCACTATTAGTTTCTTCTTATTCGTACCATCTGTGCCGTCCATGCAAATTATGTTGGGGAATTGACGCATTTTTCTTCCATTACAGAATTCATAAATCCTAGGGCAAAATCTTCTTTTTTCAGCACATCGTGTATTTCTCCTATTAGAAATAAACCACTTGTTGCATCACTATACTTACAAATAAATTCAAATAATTGTTTTTGTTACGTAGGTACCTTCCCCTTTTGTTATACGTACCTTGCCATTACAGCATTCCCCTCCTGAATCTTCACTGCTGCTACCATATCATTCTGATCTCGTTTCTTCTGGATGTTATATTTTCTCGACAAATTTGTGATGTCTTTGCTTGTTAAAACGTTCAATCTTCCCAGTTTCGAAACTTCTAATTTTCTTGAACCCTCTAAATTTCTGTTCGGTGGTACCCCAAGTCCAGCATGTGTTTTCCAATAACTAACTGAAACTTGTCCTTCATCACGCAGTTTGCAAATCAACCTGCATGCGGAGGGACATACTCCTTTAATTTTAATTGTCCCACCAGATTTCTCCGTCTTCTTGTTGCAATTGGGCTCGTATCCTGAAAATAGATAAGAGTATAACCTATTATTATATGTTGTGTAATTGTTATATACCTAGGTATATATTTAAAATAATTATTGAAGTTATATATAGGTACTTCATATACCGTATAGGCACTGATAGTATCAAACCTACCTTGTGGTCACTTCGACTGTTACAGTCAAAGTACAATATCTTATGTTCCTTTCTGAGAATCGATCTGTGCATTGCATAATTTGTCTCAATTTTTTCTTCACACTTCATGTTCATGTGTCGTATTCTTGTTTGTTAGAAAAGTCAAAAAGATACCTAATGGACAAATAATGTGTGTGTGGTGTGTGTAATTCTGGGATTCAACACATCTACTTTATGGACTCTTGTATATGACGATTCCTTAATCCCACATTTTTTAATTTTTTACTGCAAAGGTGTCACGCTTCTGATGGAATTTCTTCAGATTTTGTTGAATCGGATGTAAAAAATAAAGATGAATCCATGATATCTCGTTAAAATAAACTCTTATAGTATTTAAACAATATGTTCTAACGAACAGGTTTGTAAAACAATCTCTTTGAACGGCAAAAATATGTAGGTACACAAAAAACGTTTAAAGGAAGTTTCTAACTGACAACTGACAACCTGATACAAGACAAATTTTACAGCATGAACCCGCCGAAATTTGAATTAGGACACGCCCACCGGTCTGTGGTTGGCCCACCGAAAACGCCGTGTTGTGCTTTTTAGTGTCGTCTCTGTACCGCAACCAACAGAGGGTGATACTACTAGCGAGTGAAATTAGCTATTATATATAACTGTCATCTCAACCGAGAGATGGCTACTTCCAATTGGTTCGGTCTACACTACTCTAGAGCAAGATTATTAAAATTTTTTAAATAGATCGCATATCATATGACTAACATAACCTTACATTTTTAGTTTTTGTAAATTAATTTTCAATTTTAATTTTAATTTTTGTAGTTTCAGCTTGGAACCATTATAACATTTAAAAACCCTTTGAGACAGTAGATATATAAAGTTTTAATATTGAGGTTATTAAAAATAGACTGCTAATTATAGGTTGGATTTCCAAACCAACATAAGGCATCTTATTTTATTTGATCAAGGTAATTAAAACTTCAATAATAATGAACAAAATTTTAGTTGATAGTACAGGAACCAAGCAGAAATTTTGATAAAAGCGACATAATATTCCAAAAACTTAGAAAATGCATATTTTTGAGGTTAGTTGTAATATCACGTGTACGACCCTAATTGTCCTGTCATAGTTAGATATTTCTGATTATTTTGTGCTGTCAAAATGGAGTATCCTTGTGCATCTTTCAATATATTGCGATGTATAAAACGTACAAAAACTATTTGTGATTAGTGATTTATGATAAAATAATTTCCCGGTATGTGGTATTTCGATTAAAAATAGCCGACAAAAAGCAAAAGAGATAGTAACAAATTTGCAAGTAAATTTGATAATCGCACATGGCACATAACTTTATCATTTATGGAATTGGAATTACATTAAATAATACGTAGATATCATTCAGACGTGCTTCCTGACAGCTTCAGCAATACAAATAACGAAAGAATCACTCTCAACAGAAGCTTAATCGGTTTTAGAAATGGAAGTTTCGTTAATATGCATAGAAGCTTCAACTTCACAATTATACCATTGGAATTGTCACAACCTTCAAGTGATGATACAATAGCTCAATGAACTATAATAGTTCAATGCAATAGCTAAATAATAAAATTCGGTGATTTTTCAGAAATTAAAAAAAGAAGTAGAAATTAAAAAAGAAGCAGAAATTAGAAAAGTGAGAACAAAAGAAAGATATTATTCTCATTGAAATCTTTTCCTAATAAATTACAAAATTGTAAAACTAAATGTGAGTATATCAAATTGGATAGGTTTTTGTTATTATGCTTGTGTAAAGCCTAAATAAAGTCATTTATAAACAATGTAAAACTAAAATTAGACAGATGTGATTATAATAAATTAATAAATGTTAAAAACTGGCTGTGTCTCTCGCTTATTGTTTATTTATTAATCTGTAGATGCGAACCATCAGATGGGCTAAAGTACCTACATATTTTTATAAATTAAATTTTAATTAGTTTACCAAATTAAGAAACATTTTTAAATGATATATCTTTATTATTTTATATCGGCATATTTTATAGAATCATTATTTAGGTATTAAATAACTATTAGGTAAATGTTTTTCACTGTGTTGTTAGAGGCACAAAACACGAGGGTTAGACCGGTTAGAGAATGTCTGATGTTAGACCAAAGAAAAAGTGAGGTTAAACTAAAAACAAAACGAGAAGGTTCAAAACCAAATATATTATTATATCTAAACATATTTGTTCAAAACAGTCCTAAAACCGTTCCAACCGATTGTGAATTCTAGATTGACTCGGGAACAGTGCAAAGTTTGCACCTGTGAATAAAACTACCACTCTTAACGATTTTAGATTGGTTCCAGAGCGGTTTTAAGAATTAGGCGGGAAATTTGTATTTTACAAAAATCCAGAACACAATTAACCACAGTTGCTCAGGAAAACCCACCAAAGAGGGGCCCCGGACCCCGGTGGGTCGTCTTTTTCTAAGGGTGGGTTTTTGCTCAACCCTGAAAAATCTGGAATTTTACGTTGTATTCCCGTGAATCCTGTGCCTTTTGTAAGAAAAAATGTACTAAAACATGAAAAAGTGTCACACTGAATTTAATCTATAATCCCCCCTGGCTACGATGCCGTATAAAGGAAGCTATATGGACACCCTTCGTCGTTTCTATTTTTGGGGTATATGGTAAAAATTATTTTATCTTTTATTATTGACTCCACAAATTCTCTCTTTTATTCTCTTCTTAGGTTAATCCACTATACAATTTTATTTCATATTTATTTATTGCATAATTTATTGTAAACAATAATTTTATTATTAAATTTAAATATACCTATATCGTATATATAAATACCCTACAAATCAATTTGTTTTATTACCTATATTAAATACATAGATACGTAAACTATAACATAACTTTAAGTGTATAGTCAAAGCCTGTAAGTTAGCAAAATCAAAACATTTCGAAATTCCCGCATTGTAACACGCGAGAACCTAGAAATGAAACAAATCAGGATAATTATATTCTCAAGGTCAAATGCTATTTATTTTCAAATAAAGACTATAGAGCCATCTAGGGAGGAACAATTTAACCTTAAAAGTGATTGCCAATAAAGCTATGGGATTGGGCAATATGTATATATATAATAAATGTGCAATATTACCATACTGACTGCTTTATCGGCCATGTTGCAATAATACAAATATGTGAAAAGGCAAGGAAATTCTGATAAAAAATAGAAACCATAACGAAACTTTCCGAGCACAAATGTCATTTTAAATGTTTTGTATACAAACAAATGTCAAAGTTGTCAACAGGAACCAAGAACTTTAACCGAATAATTAACCAAACACACGCAACCGGACATTCACCGGAAAAAAAATTCTAAACCGGTTCCTTCAACCGGTAAATGTGACGGTGAATTTTGAAAAATGCCCGGATATTGCGCATGTGGGAGGAGCCAAGCGATCAGTTGGCGTACGTCACCTGGTGACGTTTCTTGCTGTGTACTTTTCCTCATTATTTTGGCGTGCTTTGAGTGGTTAGATCTTAAAAAAGTGTTTAAATTATTGATAAATATGTATTGTGCGGTGGCAAATTGTAAAATAAGCAATCAAACCAAGTGGTGGCGGCGGCATTAGCTGATAATTAATCAAACAGAAAACGTTCAAAATGGGTTGAAGAGTGATCGCTTAAACAAGGAGACAATTTTCCCACTTAAGACTCTACCAAATGAGTTATAGAACCAGGTGGTTGATTTAATTATCTGCGGATGGACGAAGAAACAAAAGAAATCACCCTACGGCGTGGACAGTCCCGACACTAATCAAATTTGTCGTTTTACCTTCGTGGCAGACTTGCCCGAGCACCAAGCACGTTCAAAATGGTTAAAATCAACCGTTGGCAAGATATTGAACGCCGACACCAGCAAGAAGGATGGTTTTCAGCCACACACCTCAGTTTTGTGACTGCTTTACTCGTACAGTTTTACCCGGGCGGGCAAAATTGCTAAAAAAGAACGCAGTCTGTTGTCTGTTGGGGCCTATAAATTGGTAATGTTTAAACTCTAAGAACAATAACAAATATGAAGGATATCGATCCTGTATGGTTCTGTATCAAAAAAGTACTTACTTAAACTAGTCATAATGTTGTTTTACAGGAAAAAAATCGTTTGTCAATAACTTTTTTGCAGTTCTGCCACAATTTAATAGTTTTAATATGCCATTATGTTAAATATTGTATGTAATCAATTGTAAATATTAAATATAAATCCACAAAATCCTTTTTCTTTTATTGTAGAAAATACTTAAAATAGAGACATAAAAACAATTAAAAAATTATAGAAATATTCAATAACGCTATATTATCTACATAAGCTAATAGTGCAGGCGAGTTAGACGCAAATCATTCAAAATTTCCGGGTATATGTTAAGGAAGCATAAGATAAAAATGTAAATACGTCAATTTGTACATATCTCGAAAATATGCGGCGTTTTCGAGTATTGTTAATTGAAGTTGCAAAAAGCATGTTTTCCGGTCTTTAGCTTGAAACACTGCCATAATTAAGCTAGATAGAGAAAAATTGCTTAAGACATTTTTTGTAGAGCATTAAATTCCCTACAGAGGCCTTGACGGCATGCCTGCACAATCCATCGTTCAGAAGTGATTATAATTAATCAAAATCATAAATAAACTTCATAAAATATTTTTTTTATTTCATGAAATTAATTAATAAAATTGTGAATTAATGACTTAAGGAAAAAAAATACTCGTTTTCGAAGGTAAAATTGAATAAGGTTCAAATCGCGATGTGTCTCGAATCGGAGTATTTTAAAATCATCTGCGCAGGCAGCCATTACGCATGCGCGATAGGTAGGTAACAGCTAATTAACGCGAGAGAGATTTTGATTAATTATTACACCTTAACGGTGCACTGTACGGGTATGTCGTCACGGACTTTTTTGTAGGAAATTTCGAGCTCTACAAAATGTTCTAAGCAATTTTCCTCTATCTAGCTTCATTTTGGCAGCGTTTCAAGTTAAAGACCGGAAAACATACTTTTTACAACTTCAGTTAACAATAATTCGAAAATGCCACAAATTTAAGATGTATAAATTGAACCTAATCATATTTACATTATTACCTATCGGAAAGTGAAGATTCTAAGCTTCCTAAACATACACACAGATTTAAAATCCCTAACTCGCGTAGTCCATATAATCATGATACAATAAACATAGTATCATGAACTACAATGCTATAAATTTAAATTTGTGGCTCCATGCTCCATGTGACGTCATGCGCCAAAGCAGACGAATTTCGGACGGCGATCGATCATATCTTGTATTATTGTATTATTATTATTGTATCATGGTCTGTGGTTGCTCTGATTAACCTCACTTTTGCTGTATTTAGAATTTTCAACTTTCCTACTGACTTAAATAAATGATGGATAGATTGGAAATACAATTAGTGACCATGACCCATCCAAGTGGTGTAGAATTTAGAGTCATTTTAACAAGTTATGAGTTAAATAGGGCTCAAACAGGTAAATAAAAGAATTGTAACATTTTTATCTGTAAAACCTCATTGTTTTGATAAGATGCAAGGTGCAACAAATATACAAAGTTAGGTTAAGTTCAAATTCAAATTCTCATATTCCCAAACAAGTCATCTAGCATCTAGTATAGTCTCAGCTTAATCTGAGAGTCTAGTCATCGTTCCCCGTTCTTTTATTTAATCCGCCGATTCGGAACTCGAGTACCACGTGACCCAAAATCTGCTCTCGCTCTGCTCTCATCTCGGAGCGAATTTAAGAACCTAGCTAAACAATATACAATTCACGACACGACACAACACGAACAGCTGACGGCCCTGAAAACTGATCAAAACCTAACTTTATTTTTTAAACTAAAATGAAGTGCTTGAAAAAGTGGATCAGAATAAGTAAGAACATTGATGATGGGGAAACGAAAGAAAAGAGGGTGGTATTTATTAACAAACAGCAAGAGAATTGGCATTATTTTTCGTGAGTTCATCGTTCATCTTAATTGCATTATTTCTATACGATTTACACAGGACGTGTCCCACACTAGTTTTCAACAATATTAATTAATAATTCAACCTTATCCATATTCATATTAATCACATTATTCAAATTCTATGTAGAAAACAACGGAAAAATATCTAATCTCAACATTACATAAACAAATTTGACATTTGTTGGCACATTCACCAAAGAACTCAATAGCACGCACAAAGCTTGGCTTCGCCAAACTGCGGCACACTTTTTGGTTTGTGGGCACGTGCTGTGCCGTGCCCAACAAAGTTTTGCGGAAACAGTGTCATAAAGAAATCAGTTGCCAAACTTCAGCACGAAACTTGTGCGTGCTGGAAAACGAGGTTGTAAACGAAGCTTTAGAGTTCACTGCATTTAGGTTGCCTGCCATTATGTTCAAAATGGCGACCATTGTGATTAGCCATTCGCGGAGGTTCTAACAATTCATTCATTCTCCCTACTCTATGTCTCTGGTTTTACTCTATGACCAGACCATCGAAGATTTGATTTGACACAACATCACAGAACCATTATTGAACCATAGATAAGAGAAACCAGAACTAACCCAAGGCTTATAGACGTACAGGTTACATTAATGAGCAGCATTAGGTGCGTTTTGTTGGTTGAATCCGGAATTGGATTTTGCAGAATTGTCGTTTTAACGATATGTTATTCTGATTCCGGTCACAACTTTTGCTTCTGTACTTTGGGACGGAATCGTTGGAAGTGAGTAGTAGTGGGAGTCGCGGGTCGCGGGAAACCTTATAAACATCAAACCACAGAACACGGTACGTCAAACTAAACTGCGCCAAAAGTTTGCAATTATGTTTATGAGTTGTATTTTCAATTTATTTTGTATTATAATCCTTTTCTGTGTCAATCTGGGATCTCAAATGTCACTTTTGAACCGAATCGTTTTGTTGGTAAATGTCATTCTAGTAAAATCCAATACATCCGAAAATCAAACCAACAAAACGCACCTATTAGGGCGAGGAAAACGCGGATTGCGGCAGGGCTGGAGCTGTCATTTATTTTACATACTAAAAAGAGACTAAACACTGCTCTGCTGTTGTAGAACAGAGATGGATATACCGACGGTCGCCTAGTGACGTTTGATATATTGAGATAGGTCAGGTTCAGATTGGGTAACCTTTAGAGTTTACCAGCCTTGGAACTAACCCACAGACTATACTCGGGCCAAAAAGAGTAGTCAGTAGAGCCAGGGGCGTACGGATTTACGAATTTCATAAATTCCATAATTCGAACAAATGAAAGCGGATTGTGTTAATTATGCATGAGTATGAGTTACCATGTCTTAAATTTTAAATAATATGCTTACATCTGGCAACATTATCTCCACGAATTAGGTATAGCAACGCAGTTGAACAATGCACATCCTTTGCGTTGCAGCATATGTGACGCCACTGAATGCGCTATCTAAGCCCTCTCGACGACCTTTGTAATAGTCGAACAAATTATTGGGTATAAGGGCGGCACATTCAAGCATGTACTTTATTTGGTTGACTATACCAATTAAACATAATGACCTAGTTGTGGTTTTCATCTCTGGTAGGCGGAGAAAACTGGATATATTTCTCTGAATTATATGGGATTATATGGTAAAACGAGCTGCCGCTTCTGTATTCCATAACAGCTAAATCCTTTGAAGAATTGCCGGTAAGTTTTTTGCTCTACTGACTACTCTTTTTGGCCCGAGTATAATAATACTGATCCAAGGCTTATAATATTATAAAGGTTACCTCATCTGACCTACTCTACTCAACGTATCGTACGTCATTGGCGACCTGGCGTTCATGCGCATCATGTGACTTCTGTGTTGTACAGGGTGATCATTTTAAGTGCCTCACTCGATTTTCCTGCTTTATTCTTCCCCTAGGAAAAAAATTCAAAAACCATACTTGTGTACTTTTTTCCGAGGAATCCGATTCCGAAAAGATAGAAACAATTGAATGTCCAAAGAAACATGTTATGGCCGAAAAACTGAAAAAGAAAAATATACACCCTGTATATTAATGCGGAAATGGATATATGTGACATTTCACTGATTGTAAATGTGTATCAGATACATATTTTTCACTTCCGGTTTAACCGGAAATTGCTTTAATTTTTTTATTTTAGGTGATACACCCTGTATATTGAGCTCAGTTTAAAGAACATTTCTTTCTGACTTCAGCAATATATAACATATTATCGTTATCTTTCATATTTAATAAGATATTAGGGTTTTAATTTAATTTAAAAATCTTCCAGTTTGCTTTGCTTTGCTTTGTATTTGATAGCAATATTGTCAGCAAAACTAACTACAGGGTGGGCATAATGGAGTCCCACATTTTCGAGGTGAATTCTAAAGAGACGGTACAAGTTGTGGAAGAAAATTTTTGAAGTTTTTTTTTTGGTTAGGTTTTAAAAATGATATCGTCCAAATGTTGGCCTTAACAAAAAAAACTTTATTATACGTACTTTCAATAAATAAAACGGTTTTTTCCATATCGTACCGTTATGTCAGAATTCACCTGGGAAATGTGGGACTGCATTATGTCCCACCCTATATATCCTCATCTACGTCCATATACAATACATATACATATACAATATACAATATACAATATACAATATACAATATACAATATACAATATACAATATACAATATACAATATACAATATACAATATACAATATACAATATACAATATACAATATACAATATACAATATACAATATACAATATACAATATACAATATACAATATACAATATACAATATACAATATACAATATACAATATACAATATACAATATACAATATACAATATACAATATACAATATACAATATACAATATACAATATACAATATACAATATACAATATACAATATACAATATACAATATACAATATACAATATACAATATACAATATACAATATACAATATACAATATACAATATACAATATACAATATACAATATACAATATACAATATACAATATCCATATACGTATTGCTGTCTATTTACTTGATAATTCTCAGTAGTTCATATGAAGTTGGAGAACCTCTTAGGCCAGCACTTTTCAATACTCGAAAAAGACAGTAAAAGTTAGGTTAGGTTAGGTTAGGTTAGGTTAGGTTAGGTTAGGTTAGGTTAGGTTATACAATATACAATATACAATATACAATATACAATATACAATATACAATATACAATATACAATTTACAATATACAATATACAATATACAATATACAATATACAATATACAATATACAATATACAATATACAATATACAATATACAATATACATATACGTATTGCTGTCTATTTACTTGATAATTCTCAGTAGTTCATATGAAGTTGGAGAACCTCTTAGGCCAGCACTTTTCAATACTCGAAAAAGACAGTAAAAGTTAGGTGTGGAAAAGAAAACATAAAAAACGATACTTTATAGAAAATATAATAGGTATGTATTTTGTAGTCAGATACAAACATTATAGTGAGTAATTACAATTGAACATATTAAAATACAACTACAAACTTAGCTTTATCCATATAAAAATTTTATTTACGACCTATAAATATATATAATATTGTAAGAATTAAATTGCTCTTGTTGTCAAACAAGTTGTTCTAATTATAAACTTAAAAGTAATATTTTATGCCTAGGAACTTGCAGAGCACTCCAAGTGGGGGGTTATAGTTTTCATTAGGTTTTGTAAAACCAGATATGTTACATTTTACACATATATATATACATACATTACCATTATTTAATACATTTCAATATAAAAATGTGCAACAAATTATTGTTTTTGAAAATTATATCTGTGGACTGTGATAAATATCAAACAAACTATTCTTTTTTAACAAACAATACCCCATTTAAATCAGTTGCAACTCCCTAACGTATTATGTAATTTATAATATAGCGGTATGCCAATAATACCCAATGACATGAAACACAAAGTGTGAAAAGACGTTGTCGAAGCTAGAAAATGTGTGAAATGTGGGTGGCTGTTATTTTCTATCACTGATACCTACTGATTAAAAGTATTTGATATATTCGTTGGAATAATTTTAAGGGATTGTTAATATTTATTTTCAAAGGATTCCATTCATAAAACATGAAGTAAAATTTAGTGGTGTCCACTGTTGGTGATCACCTATATTTTAGACAGTTTCTGGCTTCAATTCAAATTACCATTGTGATTTAAATATTAACAACGTAATTTTAAAAAGCACAAAGTATTTAATTTTGCACGAACATGATCAATATACTGTGTTCAAAATAACTTTTAATCAAACCAAACCTAAAAATATAGAGGTCTGTCTTTGGTATATCAACTGTTTTTCGTTTGTAAAAATTTAGATATACTGTTTTCCGTTGACACCAAATATTTGCTTGCCCACAAACAACTTTAATACTTTTTGATAATATTTCAGAATTTGCACCGGAAACGACAATAATGCAAATACAGTAAGACTTACTTTACTAATAAAATTTGGCATATCGTTGACATATAACATAAATAAAAGTGGGCCCCACACTGACCCTTGTGACATTCTAAAAAAAAATCTGATAACTGTTTGGTCCACTTTGAAATAGTTTACCGCCATTCAGAGTATACAATACCGAAAATAGATTTTTGAAAAAATCTTTTTTCAAGGTACAATTACAGGGACAAAGATAGAGAAGAAATTTTGCCCTCTTTCAATCAGTTTTATGAACAAATAAATATGACTTTTTCCAGCAAGATGGCGCAACAGCTCATTCCTCCAATGCGACACTATATCTATTGACTTAAATGGGTTCATTTTTTTCATGGATGGTCTTACCGAAACTTCTGGTGTACTACAAACTTGTTACATTTATAATGAAAGCCACAAAATCTGCGTCGCTTGGAAACTGATTAAATAAATATAATTAATACAACACCCCAAGAATTTGTCACAGATATTTCAATTACTTTCATCATTAGATATTTAAACTATCAATAGATGATAATTTACATAGAGTTGATATAAACATTTTTTACTTTTTTTGTAGTAAACTTTCCGAGTTTTCATCCACGTTGCATATTTTGAATTATTAACGTTTCGATCATCTTGTCATGAGACATTAGAATCAAAATTTTTCGAAATGTTTGGCGACCCACTCGATAACTTTAATAATGTTGTATAGATCTTGATGAAAAAAAAGGTAACAAGATGGACCACTTACAAAATGATTACCCCAGAAATATATGGAGATTATGTTAAACAGTTGGCAAAGGAGACTGCTTCTTCCATTCTGTATTTGGTACATGACCCCGGAATGATCAACTTTATATCGACAAATAGGTAAAAATTTGGGGCATGTAGTCAGCGTTCCTAATATATATTACAGTTTTGGAAGTCCAAAATTGCAGTTTTTATGGTTATGACGAATCGGAGACGCTTAAGCCTATTTTAAAGCTTCTGTGCAGTTTTCCACTCAGAAACATCATCAGCGAGGTAAGAGAAGTTGTTATATGATTAGCACAATTAAATATGTGCAAATTGTATCAAATCAATGTGTTAACGATGGCCTTACTTAATGGAATAAGGAAATACCTTGAGAATGGAGCAGCCCAACTGAATGATTTGATTTTTGAACACTTACCCGCGGATTTTACTTTAGGCAAAGAACAAAGAAGATAAAACTAGAAAAGTTCTTTCACAAAGACTTAATTTCTGTTAATTACAAGAACGAATGATTTTGACAAAACACTTCTTCTCCTAACAAGAAGTAAAGTACAAGTTTAAAGTGCGCTTGTTGTTATTTATCTAGATAATTACTAGGTACATATTTAGTAAGTGTAATCTAAATTATCCAAACATTTCTGAAGAGCCTTATGGTACTCGATGGAAATCAGCAAAATAAAAATTATTTTTGATTTCCAACTAATAAGAGAAAGAGCAGACTTCATACCAGTTTGGCAGTTTTCACAAAAAGAAATAATCTTCATTTGTGGGTAATTCGCTTGGATCTTAACAACTACACAAATATGAAAAAGAAGGCAGAAATTTGTCAATTTCATTCATTTTGATCTTAACAACTACACAAATATTAACAATACGACAACAAGAAATAGAATTGTGTTAATATTGGATGGGGTAGACGAAGTAAATCCTACTTACGAATTAGTTATAAATTACAAATACCGTGGCTCATGTTAATTTATGGCGTTCGATGGAAATCAGTGAAACAAAAATTATTTGATTTACAACCAATATGGGAAAGAACAAATCATCAATTTGGCAGCAAGGAATAACTGGCAGCAAGGAATAACCTTCATTTGTGGGTAATTCGATTAGATCTTAACAATTACACGAATATTATGAAATGTATTTGAAGAAAGGCAGAAATAAACTAAAAAGCGAATACAACATGCCATAACACGAAATAGAATTGTGTTAATGTTAAGTATGGCAATTTCCACAAAAAGCAATAACCTTCATTTGTGGGTGGTTCAATTTGATCTTAACAGCTACATAAATATTACGAATAGGACATGACATAAAAAGAAATAGAATTGTGTTATGGTTGGATGGGGTGGATGAAGTAAATCCTATGTTCACGGAATTGGTTATAAATTACAAATTACGAGGCGCATGTTAATTTATTAACAATTTTTTGTACTACCAATTCTAATATGATTAAATACTTTGAAGCAATTAGGAATTCACAATCCTTTACATTAGCGCCGGTTTCGAAAGCGAATCAGATAAACTTTCTAGGAAAATATTGGACTGACACCCCAGATCATCAAGACGATATTAGAAGCAAGTGTCAAATTTACACGAGAGTTCTAATGGAAAACATATCCATGAGGATGAATGAAGAAGACCAAAATACTTCTGCAGATAAAAATGTTGGTCGATATATTTCAAGAGGAAAATCAAATTTATGATAAATCGAGCAAAACTGAAAAATTTGACAATGAAAATTGTCAAAGGAAATCGACTTCACGTAAGTATATAAATAGTTTATTAAAAAAACGTGAAATATTAATAAAACGAGTAATTCCAGCGGAAAAACAGCTGCTGGAGAGGTAAATAATTCTTTGTTAGTATTAGGTATTTCACAAATACGAGAGAAAACATAAACTTATTTACCGAATCCTTCGCTGAACTGAATATTTACTAATCGAATTATTTTATGACATTTTGCATTCTTCTCCGCTATTCATTATATCTGGTCAGCAACACTGACGTAGATGTGAATGTCAAAGGTATTACAAGCAAGGTGTATTTAAGGAGCTCCTTATGAAGTGGTCAATTTTATGATGGTGAGAAAAGCTGGAGCAGACATAAATACCAAAGTATATTATGGCAAAATGACACTTCAAGGAGCTGCTTTCACGGTCAATTAGAACCAGATTCCTGATGGATAAAGCTACACCGTACATAATAATTGTCAGATATTAATATGGCGAGATGCCACTACATTGAACTACTTCTAATGGTATATTAAAAGTAGTCAAATTCAAAATAGAAAAAGCTGAAGCAGACATATACGTGTCAAAGAGAATATTGGCAGAACAATGCTTCCTAAAGCTGCTGACGAAGTTACTGGAAATAATGAGGTCAAGACTAATCAATACTGAGTCGCTCGTCTCCATTTGTATCCATTTTTTTATTTTTCATTTTTAATCATTTAAAAACATCCTCATTTTTATTAATAGTTTATGACTTTCTTCCAATGCATACTTAATGGAGTGCATGAGATAAGTTCCACATACACCAAGTTCGTTATAAATCCAATTAGAGTCGTTCTCAAAAGATAATTAGGTAGATTTATGAGGCCAAAAACTTCGGAAACAGTTTTACTGGAATATCTTTGCAGATAAGAATGTTGGCTGAAATATTTCAGGAGAAAAATGAAATCACGAGGACCAACATAACTGGAAGGGAAACAAAGAATATTCATCATCTGATGACGAGCCTCCAAAATTACCAAACAGAGTTAACTTAACACAATTATATTATACAAAATAAACATTTTTGTTACTGAAAAGAATAATCCTAGCAGAAGAACGGCTGCAGACGGGACGCTTAAAGAGCAATTTAAGAGATGTTATATGGCATTAAAAATATTGTACAAATACAAGGATAGAACATGACCTTAATTTACAGAATCCTTTTCGAATGCTTTTTAGTTAAATATTTACTAATCGAGGTTTATCATGATAGAGCATTCTTGGTGTTATGCGAAACGTGTTGCATTCTACGGAAAACAAACAATTTGATTGCCGCAGTCAATTAGAAGCAGTCAAATTCCTGATGAAAAAAGTACATACTACATAATACTGGGGTTTATATAAAATGTATGTGAATTTTGAAATGTCTCCTTCCCAGCAAACACAGAATGTCTGGCAAAATAATGGGCCATTACAGTTATTGCTGGTAGAGTGATGGCAATTTTTGCCAATACTTGGAAAGTGAATATAGAGTACAGTCTAACCATTATAACCTCCGTGTTGTAATGGTGAATTGATGGTTTTGTGTGTTAAATATGCCCTTTCTGTTACTGGGTAGTTGGAATCACTTTAACGTTGCTGGTACATTAAACAAGTTAAAGCACTTTTTTGTCTGTGACAAACCAACGTTTTTTAAGTGATGTAAAAAATCGTTTATTATATCGTCATTTGCCAACAATAATTCATTGTTGGCCGGATACATAGTAACCAATATACGGTAAATGTATCAATGGGCCATTATTCTATTCTTGAGAAGGTAATTGTAATATTTTGTTAATACAAAAAAAGCAAGTTATAAGTGCACAATAATTTACAAAACGTATTGTAACCTTACTTTTAAAATTCCCGCGATGAGAACCGCGAAACTTTTGACGTCTGACAGCTAGATGGCCTAGACGAGAACCGACAAGGTGAAGGCACGCTTAAATAATTTATGGCTGATTTCTTATAATATTCATATAAATCATATAAGTTTTGTGGTTATTTCAGTTCCAGTTTGAATTCCTCATTTATTGTGAGTTTGTGTTTTGTGGAATCTCTTGTGGAATAGTGCAGATGTAATTGAAAAGAAAAGTTTTACATGTCGAAGGATAAGTCATCTACTACTCAAAAAAAAATGGTACTAGGTAGGTGTATAAAAGTCGCCTTATATTTTATTAATATAATTCATCAAACACAAAAATAATATGGATTTTTCATTTCTTTGTGTCATAATATTTAACATCCCAATTAAAAAAAGACATTCGTTTAACTAGTTTATTTATAAAACATTAGGTCGAATGTTTACCTAATAAGCCCATATTTTTACATTTTTATTATGAGATAGGTAATACCTTTCTTTGAGAAATTCTTAAGTATATTAACGTTAATCTTGATTTTTTTTTGTCTTTCGCGTTCTATTAGAGAATGATTGTTGCCTGTTGGGTGTTATGTGAAGGTATAGACCTTCTTTCATTGTGATTTGAAGTATTTGCACCACCTTAACTGTCACACAATTTTTTTTTTAGATTCTGTAAGAATAAATCCTTTGTGTAAAGATTCATCCAACAAAAAATATTAAAGATATTATAAAAACTTGGTTACGGGGTTCAATGGACCGCGAAGGAGGATGTATATACAAATAGGACCACTAATAGGTTAAGAAGACGAGATGGATAATTAGAATTAATTTATGGTTTCATTACTATTTATTTAATAATAAGTAAGTCTATTGGCAGTTATACTAAATATATATATTTTATCTTTCAGTACCTATATGAGTTTAATATACCGACAATTTAGCGTTATTCATTAGTCGTCACCTAATAGGTTTATATGTTAAATACCTACATGCTTTTCTTCAAGTTTGTTTGTATAGACTTTTTGAAAAATATTTTAATTAGTACATTATACCTACCTTTCACTTGAAGAATTAAAATAATAAACTATTAAAACTAATTATGAAAATAAAAAAACCGAGTATGTTTTGAAAAAATAACTTTCTATTATGAAGACTGTCTGTAATTAGGTATTCTTTCTTTTATGAAAGTTGAGAAGAATAATACAGTTTTGAAAATGGAATTAGTACAGGTGTTTCTTTGAAATCGTATGTTGAACTATTTTAAGCTAAATCCAGAACTCCAACTAACTTGTAAAAAAATAATAATAAAATTAACTTTTTACTAAAAGATGTATCCTTTATTAATACTACCTACGTTTGATGGTGATGAGCATTAATAAGAAGTAGCCTGCATAGAATGATAGAAGATCAGCTGTCAAGTTGTAAAATTGCAGTTATTTTTAATGGTTTTGTGATTGTTGAAAAATATGCAAAAAATTAAACCGTTTTACGTTTCTGTTTATTTAATAAAAAATATAGTAATGTTTTAAGTTCAAACTTTAGATGTTGCAGAAAAACAAGCACTGTTTCAAGGTAGGTATGGAAATTACGTATGTTGCAAAAGTTTTGGGAATTTTTATTTATTTACTTATCTCTACTGAAATACTGTACAACTATCAAATCAAATTAGCTAATTTATCTCAATTAAACAGGAAAAAAAAACAATAAGACTAGTGCTAAGGATCCGTTGGGTTCCATAGTAGTAGTGTAGTGTCTCTTTAGGCGCCCAATCATTGCTGTTTAAAATTTATTGGTATTTCTTTGACGATAAAAAAATCTTCCAAAACTTTTGCACGTTATTGTCACAACAGTCCTTTGGTTAAGAAAAGGTAGGTATGTATATGCAGTTTAGTGACTACCGGAGTTTGAGAGGCCTTGCACCTGCACGTACTGTTTCAAAATACAGGAATTGTAGATATAACTGAGGTTGACATTTACTTGAAAGAGAAAATAGCATTAAAATTTCAATTTATGGTAATCGATGATAAACCATCCATCGCATCTTAATAAAATTATGAGCAGTTTTTCATTAATTACGATGGTGTAATGTAAATAAATGTCAGCTTTAATTATATTTGCTATTTCCATATTAGGGAACAGCATGGGTGGAAGGTCTCTCTAATTCTAGTAGCCACAACTGCATATATTGTAATGGCAAAACATTGATAGTATTCACTTTCTCATTACATAAATGTTAAATATTCGATACAGTGCCAACAATGGTCCCCACTGCATATATTGTAATGGCAAAACAATCGTACTTTTCATTCATGTCGTGTAAAGAATAAGTGTAAAAAAGCACTGCACACTGCACAGCCATCATTGGCAAAGTGTTCCGTGGCCGAGCGCTGGCCGGTGTTTCACTTTATTCATTAATTTAGCATTTCTTGCCAGTACTCTACCAATGAAGCAGTAAAGGCATGTATGCAGTTTATTAGCAATGGGCCAATCATTGGTGTTTGCTGGTTCTGTTTTAAATTCGAGGTCTCCTTATTTCACGTTGTATACTTGAAAGTTGAAAACCGTCTTCTTCTTTTCTTTGTCAGATTTCTCCTTATTAAGAGGAAAGCGTAATAGACAATGGTGTCAGTTATTTTGTAGTTTTAACAGGTACCGAAAGTTAGTTCATTTATCTTTCTACGCATAGTACGCATTGACACACTCATAAGTAAATTTCGTCTTCATCTAGCATTTTCGAATATCTGTAATTGTAATTATCATATTTGTTCTGAAATGGCTTTATTACTGAATGTTATATCACGGCGTTATACTAGGAGATCTGTAGAAACTGTACCTTGCTAATTCTTAGATTAAGTGTATGGAAATATAGAAGATGACAAATACGTTTTGACTATCATTCGACTTATCTAAAACATATGGTTTTATTAATAAGATATTCTTTCAACATCACTTTCTTGATATAAACAGCCAGGTTCTACAATATGGATAAGAGGAATATAAAAGTGTAATGCGGATTTTGCAAAATATTGAGATTATTTGGAAGTTTTAAAAGACTCAGTGCTGCGACCACTTTCATTTATGTTATTCAGTTGACAAAACGAACTATACTTGATAATATTAATGCTTGGTGTCAACATTAAACTAAATGAAAACAAGAACACTTTTTAAAATTTTCGTCTGATGGCAGATTTTTTTCATTTCCTTTGATACTTGTACATAATTCCTGGGTTTACATGTTAATATTGTCTGTTTGACAAGAGAGTCACATATTGATTATGTGTGCAAAATGTTAAATAAGGTGTATTTTGTCAGACATCAGTTAAAAAATGTATGAAATTAATTAACTATATAAACATTAAATATGTATTACAATTTTGGAAGAATTCTTATTATTTAGGAAAGGATAATACTGATCTTTAATATGCATATAGGACAACTTGTACACCAAAGTTTATTGAGAAGAAAATGTTTCCCTTCTCGTGCATATCAGTAAAAATATACTAAAAATCCTGTGTTGGCTGATTCTAACACACCAAAAGATAATAACATTTTTTATACAAAAGCCTGTTAAATTTAATAAAAGAATTCGTTAAATAAATAAATAACTCGATATATTCCAGTTAATTGTGGAGAGATAGCACTTTTTACATCATTCAAACGTCTAAAACAAACTATTGATTAGTAAATTACCTATACCAAGACTTCTGATACCCATATTTTCTTTGGCACTAGTTTTTATTATATTAAGTATTTGAATAATTTTCTAAATATCAGAACATGAAACAACATCAAAAACTTTTTCTAATATAACTTAATTCAATCTCGGAAAATTGTCTTATTAGTGTGAAATATTCTAAATGTCCTACTTTTGTCTTGATTTTTTCGCATCTCTAAAGTTGTCAGATTTTATTGTAGATATTTAAAAAAATTTTAAATCTACTAATTTAAAGATAAATATATCCGTAACCGACGCAAATAGGCTACGATATATCAATATCTATATAATGTCACAATTAAATGCAAAAATTATTATAAATGTATCCTTATCTAATAATACAAAATGCTTACGTGCATATGCGATTTTAATTATTTTTATTGTTTTTTGGATTTCCATCGATTTCTAGTAACTGTTGTGGTCATCGCCTTTTCACTCGGTCGGTTGTTTTTCGTATTTAATTAGTTCCAAGTTATTCTTCTCTTTTGTTTTCTTCAGCACTACATTTTCTCTAATACTATATTTGTTCTTCTTCATATTCCTCAATATTGCTTTCATCACCATTCGAATCTAAATAATTTTTACGTGTTGAGAATTTCCTTAATTTTTCTGTTTCTTCAAACGTCATTTATTTTAAGTACGAAACAATTTTCCCTACCTTATATTAGTACGTTATTGATATATTTTTCCTAACATACTGTTAATCAGGTCTAAGGTATTAGTTAATAATTCAGCTGTTGACGTTTCTTAGCCAAATATTAGTATATTATTTTTTCTGGTTTTCCCATATAATATAGTACATCCTCTTCCAGGCCATCTTGTTGATTTTAATTTGGTCAAAAACTGTTTTAATGTCGACTTTCGGTTTCTATTTCTACTGTTTGTGATTCGTTCATTTTTAACTTACAAATTATAGGTACTCATATCGTGCTAGTTGTAGCACGATATGAGGTAATTTTTTATCTGTGGCAGTATAGCAGATAGATGAGCCGACACTAGACATTCTTACTGTAATCAGTAGAGGACGTAGAGGTCCTTAATCTTTAGTCAGGCCTTATCTGGTGACTTGCGATTTTAGTCTTTAATATTTCTTTAGTATCACTGAACGTTCACTGTATTTAATACCATATTTTGCTCACTTAAATATTTTTATCAGTTTTTTCGTTCTTGAGAGTTTGACGAATTTTCATTAATTTAAAATCACTAAATTAAGCAATATTACTGGAACCAATACAACTACTTAACATTACTCTGAAATCTCGAATGAAACTAAATATAGCAGTAGGTTAATTATAACTACACATAATCAGAGCCTTATTACAAATAATTCTACACAGTAGCTTACCCACAAATTTAATAGGAGCAAAATAGACATTATAAAATAGTTCACTGTGGGGATTTTTAATAATTAAAAAAAGACTACGTTTGAGATATTTTTATAAAGGTGGTCAAAAATGGAAATATTTATTGGATTTCGATGAAAGTTATAGATATATCATTTCTAATCGAATGTGGAAAATTCTGGTTGGTCATTTTGTTTCTAGCCGAATCCTGGGCCCGATATTTATAGAATTCACAGAAATTAAAAAAAAACCTAACTACGCCGACGTTTTCGAGAAAAACTGCTTTTTAAAATCGTACGTATAAATATCTTCCAAAAGCATTTTCGATTTAGATGAAACCAAAAGTAAATAGGAAGGTCCAGAGCCATAGGTGGGGCCTATTATAAGACGTTGAAATTAATTGATCTAAAGTAACTTTTCCAACATCATGTTTAATTTTCCGTTTCAAATTGAGGCAACATAAATTGTCAAAACACAAATACTAAATTTTTTACTGAAATTCAAGGAGGAATCAAGTTTAAATTCTATTAGTATGTCGTAATGGTGCGTCGGATGGAAATTGTATCAAGACCTATTAAAAACTATATTATATTTTAAATAAAAATATTCATAATCACTAAGATCAAAAAATTAACTAAACACGACTTGTTTCGTATACATATTTTCCAACATTTTAAATTTATTCCATGCCTTACCAGCACATTCAGTAACTTGGTAACCATTAGCTGAACAAAAATATACTACCCAGTAACAAAATTAATTTTGAATAAAAATACCAATGACGTTACATCGTCAAAGGTGGTTCATCCTGGTGATTGAAAGTGTCTCCCAAATATAAGCAGTTTAAAATAAAAATTGACACAAGCTTTTTGAAAAGTAGTGGGCAATAAACCTTGAAAGTTTGTTAAATGGGCCTTTTCAGTAATTTTTTTTTATTGCTTTATTTGATAGTGTTTTATAAAAAAATCTCGCCGTATTTTTTTTTTTTTGAGCACGATTTCTTTTGATAAATTAACTTATATGTGAAAAAGTCTATTTGACAGTCACATTTTGTCACTTTGACAGCGATAAAAAAGGTGCATCGTTTTTTATCACCGATAAAAATGCTTGCTTCTCAAAATCAGTGTACATCTAGTAGTCGCACGTCACTTTAAAATCAGTACACCAAACCAAACCATTTATAACAACTGTATTTTTAATAACTGTTCCTTCAAATAATTGTATAAATAAACATAATTATTGTTGTTGTTCGTTCACATATTCTGTCTTTAATTTATCTTGCCAAAAAACACTCGAGTTTAATTTTATGGATAAATTTCTTTGTAACTCAAAATTTTGCCAATTAGTAATTTTGCTCGAAAAACTGACATTTGACAAAATGTGTTGACATGTCAGTTTTTCTCTTAAAATCACTATTTGGCAAAATTGTTTCGTTACGAAGAGAAATTTATCCGATAAAGAAATAGTACATTGTGTACCTAGTAGGAAAAGCCTAACATTCCTAGACGACTGTGAAGATTGCAACACGGAGTCCGGGAATGTGCTTTTCCTACGAGATACACATACTATTTTTTCTGAAATCGCAATTAATTTTATTATAATTAAGAAACTTTTATTAATACATAACATTTTTTCATTGCAATCTAATTGCTTATGAAATCGTTTCCTTTGCAATCACTGTTTATTTATTGATGTGAGTGTTTATTTCATTTCAATACGTGCTGCAAATTAAAATGGACAATGATAAGTTTGATGATGACATACAGGTGTCTGGGACACGACACCACCAGAGAGTAACAGCTGCAAATAATGTGACTTTAAATTTTCATGGATTATTGCCACGAAAAAGACATGACCTCCCGATCTGAAAATTTCACGATTTCTAATTTATCTTCAGTTGAAGGCATCTCTACGTTATAGTCAAATTACTCCCATGTTGAGATCAACACTTAGTACAAAGAAAGACAGGGCTTTTCGTTTTCGTTTGGATAACATTTTTTAACCTGGTAGTAAAAAGTTATAACTATTCGTTTTCGATTGTAAATATGACGTCACAGGTTATCTGTGGGTTGTAACTTTTTATTACCCAACACTCTACGTAGGTTATAGATTGTGGTTTTAGAAAGCGCGGGAATTCACATTTGACAGTATTTTGACACTTCGTATTTTATTAGTAACGTTATATGTATATAATTTTTAAAGAAATATCAGTTTTGTCATTTCTGTTTTTAATGGCATTTTTATTTTAAGTGTATCATCGTGATCCGAGCATTTTCATTTTGAACTGGACTTATAGGACTTCTACTACTTTAATGTAAAATATATTCAGTCAGTTTTAAAAAAGTAGGTATTTCTTTCCATTCTAAAAGTAGTATAAAAATCAAAAGATATAGGTACTTTTCTATCCACGATTCATAATATGCGATCCTCTCGAATCCTTTATTTATAATTATCTGTTATTTGCTGACCCCAATATTGAAAAATGTTATTGCTATTATATTGTTAACAAAGCCCAAGTTAAATGAATTTAAATCGTCTAATAGAATTTGGGACATTGCAAATAATATTTCTCCTTCCGGTTTCATTATGTACTCAATTATTATCACAGTTATTAATGCTTTATAAATTGGTGTTTACTATGTTTTGATTTTTGAACTTGAAACGTTTAGTTAGGTTATGTTGTTTTAACCATATCATTCGATTGCTCTCACTGGTTAGAACCTTAGGTTATAACTACTCAATAACCATTTCATAACTATAGTTATCCAAAAGAAAAGCCCTATTGATATATCAAAATATTCGAAATTACGCGTTTTCCTGAAACGTCAAGGTGACAGCTATAAAGAATCCGAAAGTTCTGTCAAATGAACAACTTGAAATATTTATTACTCAAGCACCCGATCATATGTACTTAATGAATAAGGTATACGTTTAAAATGTGAGAATTTTAAAATTATCTAGATGTTTATGTACTACTTAGTTTTACTTTTTAGGTTGCCTTAATATTTGGTGTGGCCGATGGCGCCGTGATGAACTGTGTCAATAATTAAATTTGTCTGCGTATATTTATTTACTGTCTGAGATGTAGATAAAAAACGAGTCCGGGAACTTACTTTATTTCATCCCGTCCGGAAAGTACAACAGGACAGTATTCATATGAGGCCGGAAAATGAGACATTACGGTATCAGAGCCGGCAAAGTACCGGAAACCACCGGAAACTTATTACGAACCAATCACAAACTGTTATTATACCATTTGACAGTTGTTTGACATATAAAAATCGACCGTAAATTAAAAAATAGTATCAAATGTCAAATGACATAAGAAAATAACCAAGTATCAAATTATACAAAAATGCTAATATACAAGAAATGACGGGATGAAATAATAGTTATTTATGTAATAAGGATCATAAAGACAAGCATTATGGTACTAGCCGTGAATATCATCAGACGAGGCTTTAGCCGAGTCTGATGACACGGCGTGTACCATAATGCGTGTTTTATGATCCAAATTACATACAAAATTTTATCTGGTGTGACATATCAATGTAAAATTATATTTTTCTAAAAATTTAAAATTTTGTATTTTTGAAACGATGATTAAGTTATTTATTTAAAAAATAGTAAGTGACCTGTGCCTTACCGTTTCCTTGACAACGCATCAACAAATTATTTATTTAGCTGTCAAACACTGCTAAGTTGCAAATTGAATATGTATTGAACGAATTAAAACATTATAATGGTGATTATGATGAAAGTTACCCTCCGATTTGGAAGAAATTGCAGGAAATGTCGTGGACTCTCTTTTGCCTGAAAAATCACGGCTTGTATATGAACCTGTGTTTGCTCGTTATGAGGAATGGTGTACCAGTAAGAACACGAAGAATGTGATAAATGAAGGTTCAGTTTTAATTGCTCTTTTACAATTTATAATAATTAGTTAAATTAAATTGTATTTTGAATAAAATTTCTAGCACATATATTTTCTTCTAAACTTATTTTATTGATGGTAAAGATATAGAATTTTTACACAAGTCAAATAAAATTATTGTAATAGTACTTTTTGAATCTCATTATGGCACTAGTGCTTTCTGGAATTTCATTATGATACTAGTATCATAATGAACTTACTTATGTCACTATAAACAAATGACAGAATGATGTCATTATGACATGCCACCAGATAAAATATCATTCGACACACGTCCGTAAGGTATTGTTCCAGCCTCGTTTAGATATTCTATATCTATATATCTACTCGACTGTAACAAGTCACCTTCCGGACTTGTGACGAAAATTACTATTCCCGGCCTAGGCCGGGAAAGTACTTTCCCGGACTCGTTTTTGATGGTTGCGTAATGCGTAGCAATGGACTAAAATACTAGAATACGCTATTTTGGGGTCTGAAATTGCGCCGAGAAAGTAGACATTCCTGAGCGATTTCAGAAAAAAGCTCTTGTGTTTTTACTGTTGAAAAAAAAATCTTAAAAGTGTGGAAATAAAGCGCGCCCTTGTACGTGACGTCACACACTTTTCTTAGTGACGTCAAATGCCCGACGGCCTTGAACATGACACATCGGTGTTTTGCAAAGTTGGTTCCCTGCCACAGAAGAAATTCTGTGACTCTGTGTCCCTGCTTTTTGACAGTTGACGTTGAAATTGATTTTATTTTGACGGTCGTATTTTGACGGTCGTATCATGGTTTCTCTTTAGTTTGGATTTTTCTGTTTGGAAAATGTTTAAAGAGTGCTTTGTACCAACATGCATAAATAACAACATATATAATATAATAAATCTTGGCTCCATTTTCTTCCAATAATGTACAGAAACAAAGCAAAACACAATTCGTAATTCGTAGATGAAGACACTGAACTTAACCACAAAACTAAACTATAAACATTTGTCAGCTGTGGTGTGATGTTACATTCTGGGCATTCTGGCAAATGCTGCCAACATATAACCTGCTGCGTGACGTCACTCAGCCCAAGGTAAAGTAAGCTTTTAAATTGCCATAATAAATGATTATTTTTTTTGTTAAACAGTGTGAGATTGAAACTAAAAATACGTCATTTCCAAAAAATGTCGAAGCCTTACTTAGTAGGTACCAAAGTTATTATATGAGAAGTTTCCTATAGGGTCTAAGACGAGCCGAGTGTGACGTAGGCCAGTGACCCAAACTTAAACTATCTGAATATAGCATATTCGTATGCAAATATGCAAATAAAATTTTATATTGTGTCAAAGCAAATCAGTTCAAAATAAAGTCAACGTAGCCAATTAAATTTTGAATTCGATTGAACAGAAATTTTGAAAATAAAGTGCTTATTTTTCATTATTATGACTGGTCGTAGAAAAAATAGTGTATGCAACTCTCATGTAATGGCTATTAAGAGTCTCATATACCCACTTAAATCGTAGCGTAGTTTTCGAATCTCTCGTTTAAAAGTTATCCATTGAATGCCATTTTTATCAGATTAATCTAAAATATGTATAAAATGTCGGAGTTACTTTTTTCTTCAAAAAAAATTTTTTTTGCATGCATTTAAATTTTTTCTGGCCAAATTTACTAACTTGCTGACATTATTCATTGTTTCTAATTTTTAAAGCCATTTTCCCCAGCTCTTGGTATGAGCTGTAAATTAATTTATTTGAAAAACAAAAAGTGCAAGTCTATGCCTTAAAAGTGCTGTCATTTCACACGAATTTGCACAAACAATATGCACCTGCTGCAACTTGCAGTCGAGGTAGTTTCGGTTTGACTGCATCATGTTAAACTGACCTGTGTGAGGTGTGGTAGAATCGAGACTTGCATCTGATACAGACTCTTAAGGTAATCGTATTCATTACGATACTCGCCTACGGTTCGTATTCTCATACCATTTTTTGGATACTTTTGAGAACAGAGCATAGAGATTTGTGTGTTTATTAACATTAATAACGTCATATAACGTTATAAAATTTTGATTATACTAGTTGACAATTATTGTACATTTGATATCAAATGTATATTGTTATTCTCCTTGTAAAAATAATAATAGTTCTCGGTTGAAGTGGTTGTAGAAAAAATTATATCCTTATATTATGTATAACTCGGGAGGGAAGTGTAATTTTCTCCCTTAGGCGTTAAGTTCAACCACGAGAAGGACTCCCGCACTTTCCTTACTGTTTATGTTATTTTAAACCCTTAAACGTAAGCCTATTTTCGCTTGAAACTAATAAAAAGTATACTCGTCGGATATTCAATCACAATATCAGATTACGAAAGAAACAGAGGTGAATAGCGCCATTTAAATTACATTGTACTTGTGTGTAACAATGATAATCTTCAAACCTTAGATAAGGAAGAAGAGAAATGAGAGCGGATGACAATCAGAGACGTAGACAGATAATGAGAATATTAAATAGGTATGTACATTCATAGTCTGCCGAAAAACTAGAAAAGCAACATCTTATTTTTTCTTTCTCCGTAATCATCTCGCCTCGTTTGTTGCTGTAAATCCTGAAGATGATTTAAATGGATAAACCCCACCGAAAGACAAACTAAACAGTAATATAATGGCTAGTTCCTGTTAGTATATAATATAATGGGTATCTAATTACTTACACCATTTTCTGTTTTAATACCGTCATTAGTTATATTCGATTCAATTATAGCAGTCATTGATTTTCTCCTCTGCTTTATGGTAATTTATTTATAATTATATAAAAAAATATTTATATGAACGAATAACTGAACCGTACCATGTTGAACAATTAAATCATTATAAAAAAATTCATACAATACCAAGGTTTTTCCATATTACCGCATTATATTTCTGTTTATTCTAAATGGTCTATTGTTAATTACTATTTTTTTTACGGCTATATAAATTGACAGAAATATTAAATTCTCCAGTTTCACTCAAAATGATGATAAAAGTGTGCGCAATTTTTGTGATTCTAGTTTTTAATTTTGGATCTTTAGAAGCTTGCGTAAGTGTAAAATATATCTATCTATGCAGTTTCAGGGTGTCGAACGGATAAAATTCAGAGGAGGACCACTTTTGCGTTGTGATTTATAATAAATTCCTAAATTGCAAAATTCTCTACACATGAACATCACGACCGAAATGTCTATAACAAATCTGCCACATTTCATCACAATCGCAAAGTATTTTCAAATTTTTGTGAGTTTAATATTTTGCTTTATACACCCCCGCCATTTCCTAATTTGTTGGACTTATTCAATTAAGAAATTAGTCCGAAAAAAATTCCAATGTTAATTATATACGTAGACAATTTTCTTTGGATTCGGTAAGATAGAAAAGAAATATACAAGGTGATCCGAATATAACTCAGGACACTTTGCCAGTAGATTCTACGCCTAAAATAAAACTTTTTATCAAATAAATTGAAAAATGAGTGAATTCCAAAATACAAGACGTTGAAGTTGGTGGAAGAAAATTTCGTTACAGAAAATATTAGTTTTATCAAAAGAATTTCAAAAAAAAACAAAAATGTTCTTTTGTCTTAAAAAAATTTAGGTTAACAATTTCTGTAGCATACAAAAAAAAATTGTGATCAGAACTTAATCACCAAGTGTAATATGTTTGACGAAATTCATTTTAAATAATGTAATATGTGTTTTAATTATACCTGCAATTTCATTAAAAATCCTTTATTCGTTTTTGAGATATTGAAAAAAACGAATTCTCCTTCCAATAAGCTCAACATCTTGTATTTTGAAATCTATTCGTTTTTCGATATTTGTTTATAGGACAAAACATTTTTAATTTTAGGCATAGTTTTTACTGAAGTTCCGCGATGTAAATTCTGTATATTTCCGTTGAAATATAAATATTATTTTCAAGATCGTAATACCTACATTTATAATAATAAAACAAAACTCTACTACGTTTTAATTTTTTTTTAAATAAGGACGCCACAAGTAAATAATACACATTTCTAAATGAAATAAACAAAATGCATTTATAAATTTATATGATATAAAACTTTGAGTTATTTCTGACTTTAAAGAAATTCACCACCCTTGATTTCATATCTATTAACCGTTAGTGCACAACTATGAACAAATTTAGTATTTGAGTGTATACTCAACTACGAATATAACTGTTAAATACTTTAACTTTACTAGAATTCTGTGCACGATATTTTTTGAAATATTTGAAATAGAAAATTAAAATTTGCAGTGCTAATTATTTTATTTGAAAAAAATCCACCATTTTAACTGGGACACATTCTACATTTCCACATTTTTCCATAAGGATATATTTTATTTTGGGATTTATACTATAAGAGGAATAAAAAAGTTGCTATTATTAAGAAAGACATTTCTAATTTAAATGTAGCTTTTGGCAAAAAGCATGATTTTTTCAAATAAGGTAATAATTTTTGAGGAAAATAATATTAAAATTGTGTGAACTTGTATTGTATTTTTTGGAATATGAGCTAAAAAATGCTTTAAACACAACCAAACCTTTAAAAACATATGAATAATAGAGTAGTGAGAATTTGAAGACAAATATGACAGATTTCTAGTTTAAACACACATAAAAAACAAATAACAAACAAACGTGTGTATTTATAGGCGCAGTAATCAATATTTCTTAGATAGTGTTAATATTATAATATATTGTGTGACTGGCACGGTAAATGGGTTCGATTTCATCATTAGGCAAATAAAATTTTATATCTGATTTGATTCGGATTTAGGTGGAGAGAGAACTATAGAAGCCCTAAATGTGGTTCGGACTCCACAATATACTATAGGGTTTCGTCTCTCTTTACCTAATACAAAACTCTAGAATATTTTGGGGGTTACTTCAGTTAAGAGAACATTTTTTAAATATCAGAGAAACAAAAACATAAATTTGGTTTACCTGTCATCAAACTTTTATCGATAATCTCGAATAAATAAAATTGCTAAATAGCTATGTCATCATATTACATCAAGGACATTAGCAACAGATTTGCGACATTATACTGGGTGGTCACGAAAGTATTTGGCCCGCGGAATAACTCGGTTATTCATATCAAATGAAAACTGATGCGCTTTCTTATGGTCCAAACAAAAAGTCCAACTTCCATAATCGTAATACGTCAAATCACCATTAGGATTTACAAATAATGTTGTTTGTTTGCCAAAGTTAAATTAAAATTGTGTCATTTTTGTTTCCGAAACCCATTAATCTATTAATCGTGTTCCTAAAAGCCTGGTTGTTAATTCATTTTAACCCATAATCTCAGGAAGTACGAAACAGATTTTCATTGTTGGCATCATTATATTTGTATAAAATCTGTTTTTTGATAAAAGCTACATATAAAACTTTAAAACTTAAAACAGCCCTGAAAAATTCAATCACAGTGGATTTCTTAATTTTCTGATACCTAGTTTAAAATTAAAATATTCTTTGAACCCACATCACTTTAGAATAAAAAATACTGTAATAAGCCCTTCAATTTAAACTTTCTATTTCAAATATTAGGACTACCATAATGACTCTCTCACTATATAGGGTGGTCCGAATTGTACCTTCGATATTTGAGAATCAATAGAAAATGTGAAATTAATATGAATTTTCTTAATAAGCCGTTTCTGAAATACGGCTTTGAAATTACATTTTTTTTTAATTTTATTTTTATATCTCCTGAAGTACAGGGTGTTTCCTATAAAACTATACCCCCTCTTATTTCGGTCAATTACCACCGATTTTAATTTAAAAAAAACCGGTCTAACACAGAATTTTCCGTAGATTTCGAATGTGCTATTAATTTTTTCCTACTTCAACCGTATACGAGGGGCAGAAAAAAGTAAATCTATGAAAAATTCTTTGTAGGTTTTGAATCGTTAATAATTGACCGTAATAAGGGGGGGGGTATAGTTTTTAACGAAACGCCCTAAGTTTAAATTCAATTATTTACGCCATTTTTACAGCAAATATATAGATATCATATACATTTGTAATCAGAAGGATGAGGCGAATCCAAATATGTAAAAATATATAGGGTGTTCCATTTAAAAAAACCATACTTTTTTCTGCCCCTCGTATACGGTTGAAGTAGGAAAAAAAGTAATAGCATATTCAAAATCTACGGAAAATTCTGTGTTAGACCAGTTTTTGAAAAATTAAAATCGGTGGTAATGGACCGAAATAAGGGGGGGTATAGTTTTATAGGAAACACCCTGTACATGAAATTTTTTTTTGAAATTTTGTGTGTCCATGTTCCTGAATAAGTACCACGTTTAATCATTATTTTCATTTTCCTACTTCAACCAGAGCTGTAACCACGGGGGTGTGAATAACTTTGTTTAAAGAAAAAGGGTACGCCAATGATCAAAATTGTATTTTTTTTTCCCTTTTTGGAATCTACAGTCAGCTTACGAATAAAAAGTCCTCTGTTAGTTTTTCCGTAAAACGTATCGTTTTACAGTTAAATTTTAATTAGAATTCATTACATATTCATAACAAGTATTTAAAATATTAATAAAACACATGTAATTTATTTTTTACATCAGATAAAAATTTGAAATTTGGAAGATGTGAATTAGATAATATTACACATTTTTTAGGATAATCTTGAATTTCAAAGCACCTACTTCCAGTTTGACCGGAATTGACCAGAACTTTTGATTTATAAGTGGAACACCCTGTTTTTTTGACATTTTTGAGACCAGGGGATCATTTTACGTATAATTGTGCCTTTTTGGATTTTTTTTGGAACCAACTGTTTTTTGTTTAATTTTTAAAAACAGAATTAGGTGGCTGTGATGCATATAAATGCCTTTTATTTTGGTTTGTAATTGTAGTTTCCACCTGGTATAAGAAATAATATACCAATTAAAAAAATTAACCCTTTTCCACCATTTTTTATTTTATTTTAGTTTTATTACCAAATTTGTAATCAGCGACCCAAAAACCCCCATATATATATATTTAATAAATATAATAAAAAAAAGAAAAGAAAAAATTAGACATTTGATGGCATTTTGTAGACGCCATATTGTTTTTAGACCGATTTTGAGGCCGGATTCGTAATCTGTGACCCTAAAAACATTATGTATTCAAATTTCAGGCAATTGTTTAAATACATAAAAGAGTTATATATTTTTTAATTAAGAGTGTATTAAAAAAAACACTTATTAGTTAATAACAATTGAAAAAATAAAAAGCACACCTTCTTACCTATGGGGAACTTTCTATAAACTTATTCCGAAATTTTTAAAAAAATTATCAAAATTCATCAATAAAAATTTTAAGTCAACGAAGTTAGAACTTTTATTCTTTAGTAAATGGACTATAAGGATTATTTAAAAAAATGTAATTAAATATAAATATTTCACAAAATAAACTCAAATCGTTAGAGGAGCTGTTCAAAATGCTCACCACCAACTTCAATATATTTCCGACATCTTCGAATTATGCAATCAAAGCCAACTAAAAATAAAATCACAGAGCAGAGCATACGTAAAGATATTGAATATACAATGAATTCTAGTTACAATTTAACTGCAAAACGATATGTTTTACGGAAAAATTAAAAGAGGACTTTTTATTCGTAAACTGACTGTAGATTTCAAATACTGAAAAAAATACAATTTCGATCATTGGCGCACCTTTAAACAAAGAGATTCACACCCCCGTCGTCACGCCTCTGGTTGAAATAGGAAAATGAAAATAAGTAATGATTAAACGTGGTACTTATCATACACATATACACATAAAATTTCAATAAAATATTCGTTTTACTTCAAGAGGCCCATTCCAAATAGCCCGATTTTTATGTTAGTCACGCGTTAACGCTTCAACGAAGCGCCAAATAACCCGCATTTTTGTTACTATGGCGGTAATTGTTCGTCGAAGCGTAACGCATTTTTAGATATAAATAGGTTCCATTGTTAGGTTAAGCTTAGTCTTAATCATCTCCCGATGATGCCATCTTGGTTGGCGAAACGCGCGTCGAGTATGTGCAAAAGTGTTTTTGTGTATGTGGAAAACTATTCCATGTGCATGTTACTTCAAGAGATATAAAAGAAATACAAAAAAAAATTAACTTCAACGCCTTGTATTTCTGAAACGGTGAAGTTTTCGATATAAGTTTATTAAGAAAATTCACATTAATTTCACATTCCCAAATTGTCCCCCAAAGGTACAATTTGAACCACACTGTATATAAGAACGAAATGATTCTGGAAGATACTGATAACAACCTTGCAAAACCACTCAGAATCACACGATTATTCTTTTTAAGTCTTATCGTGTAGTCATTTTAATACCTTAATTTAAGATTATTAGTTAGAATAGTTAGATGATGATGATACTTAAATAGATGAACAATTTATTTAATATTTATTTTCTATTAAGTTTCTAAATAGTATTATCTACTTGTCAATATATTCTACTAACTTATAAAAAGAATTCGTTATTTTCGACCAATGAGATGCCTAGTAACCAATATCTCACTTCGATATTCTGACATATTTACAATAAATCAGCTTACATAATAAGATAATTTCCAAATAATTAATTACGTACGTGCGTGGCCAGCGTGGCCAATATTATCATCTCTTCATTCCCAGTTAAAACGGATTCGCACTGCTTCTAATCTGCAAATTCTAGAAACGTTTACTCAAGATGTGTATGGGCATGGGCGTTCAATAAAAAATGAGCAGTACAAATGTGCACATTCATATATTTTAAGAACAGATAAAATTTTGATAGGAGAATGTACAGGCGGATGCTAATAATTTTGATTTAAAAAATATCAAAAAACATTTCTCAGTGAAGAAATGTAGGAAATAAAGTAAGTAATGGAGTTGCTCCTGTGCCAATACTTCCTAATTTTTTAACAGATCACTGACTGACGTCGACTACTTCGTTTACACGCGCATGACGCGCAGTTTTGATGCTTCCTCCAGGCTAATGACTGTATGCACGGAAATTGAATATCACTTGATATTTAAGATTACTATGTATAATAAAACAATATATTTTAAGAATCATCAAAGTAACATTTATATTTTTTTAGAATGGTTACACCTACAAGTTAAATTACGTTAAGAATTGTATTCCTAACAGTGTCATTAAAATTCCTCCAAACGGATTCAATATAAATTTGGATAATGACTGCAACGTCATTTTGAGTGGATGTATAAATATTACCAAGCCATTTAAAACTGCTAAGGTAAGTTAAATTTAAAAATATATAACGTATACGTTTTAAACTGTCCCAATTTCTTTAGTAATTGAGTTACATACTTGAAAATGTCAGAATAGGATGAAACTAAACTGCTGACCAAGCGAATTTTTAGGTTCAATTTATAGTCAAATATTTTAAGAACGGATAAAGACAATCGATGCGCGGTTTTCAGAATTTAAGAAATAAATTATTTGTGAAAACGTAGGTTTGGCCCAATTTTTTTAGTTTCATTCATGGTACTTCTACAGAGTGTGAAAGAGAAGCAGGTTTTCTTAACCAAATTTTATGTATTCCGAGAATCCACAAAAATTTTTTTAAATTTTTTTGATGTGCATTTTATAAGTCACTGGTTTATGGGGAAAAACAAATTTCTCAATTTTTTTATATCTCTCTTATTTTAAAAGATACTGTTTTTTTTCAAAAACCTATAATTTTTCTTCTTTTTTGGCATTAGGCCTTATTATGTTTTGTAAAAACCGACCGTTGTAGTTTTAAATACATTTTTTCTACTTTTATTTCATGGTTTCTGTGGCATACCCAAAATCGGTATAGGTTCACGGGTTGTTGAACTTTTTAAGGATTCTGTACATTAATATGTAAAAAATGGAACCCTAATGATGAGACTTCGTTGTCTGTCTGTCTGTTGTCTGGCCGCATGTAAAAAAATAATTATTAAATATAAAACACGAAAAATTTAATGTTTTCTGTCTTTTTAATGGAAATTACATTTAGGAAACAATTGACAATTGATTTAGTTTTAAGATATATTGCATTGTTGCCATGGACTAGAGACTAATCATTATTATTCTCCGAGGCAACGTTTTGTTGCAAAATGCACAAAAAATATATACGCCGGTGAGAAATTTTTAGAAAGAATGAAAAACCCGTTTCGAGGTTATAAGTCACTTAAATCAATGGTGAACATAAACTAAAAAAATTTCATTTTATTCCATTTAAAAAATACCATTAAAAATTATTAAAAAAGTTCACCAAACCGTGAACGTATACCGATTTTGGGTATGCCACTGAAGCCATGAAATAAAAGTACAAAAAAAGTACTTAAAATGAGGTATTATAATCACCTACAATGGTCGGTTTTTCAAAACACAATAAGGCCTAATGCAAAAAAGAAGAAAAATTACAGGTTTAAAAAAAACGGTATCTCTTAAAGTAAGAGAGATATCAAAAAATTGAGAAATTAGTTTTTTCCCAATAAACCAGTGACTTCCTGAAAACCGCGCATCGATATCTTTAACCGTTCTCAAAATATTTGACTATAAATTCAACCTAAAAACTCGCTTGGTTTTAAATGGCCAGCACTTTAGTTGTCGAATAATAAAATAAAGTGGAAATTGACAAGTAAAAAACAGTTTCGTAAATTTTTTATTGTAAAAATTTTTTTATAACTATGCATAATAAGTTTAAAGAAGCTCAGTTTAGAACTACTAGAAGAAATTGATATAGAGCAAAGATATAGAGCAAATTAAAGTTTACACTAACGCAATACGGATCAATTTGACTAGTAGGTATTTTATATTTTGTGCTACGATATTCGTATCGATATATAACAATATCTATCGAACCATGCCGATCATCTTGCTATTTTGATTCAACTTACTAAAACATTCTTCGAGATAATTTGCAGAAAGCGTAATCTACACCCAAACACCTTTTTGTAAATTTTAAACTAATCAAGAGAATAATAAAAATTTTTGCAAAAATTTTTTGCGAATCTGTTTTTCAAGAGAAGCTTTATTTTAGTGGAGTTCAGGAGTCGGGATTTTGGCTAAAAAAGCCGACAAAATTCTGCAAATTTATTTTATGATATCTAACACATCCAATCACATAGCCTTATTGCCATGATATTTCCCACATCCTATGCTATTTTGGCGATTTGGCAACAGCGCCTCCTGAAGGGTTGTAACAACCCCCAGGGGTAGCGACAGGACTTCCCCTGCCATTACCCTTCACTTGTTAGCCAATCCCAATTATGTTTCCACCTCCAATCACGCGCTACCGAGCGCTTACTAGCGAAAGCTTAGTAAGATGGTTTTTGCACGTCTAGGAAGAATTTGATAAAATTATTTTTTTCTTGTTCAGCATCCCCAAAAAGGAGGGCATAGAGATTACAAAAAAAAGGAAAGAAAGTTCATTTTTCAACTCTGCTCAAGGGTTGTAACAACCCCAAGGGGTAGCTAAAGGCCTTCTCCTGCCGCTTTCCTCCCCTTTTCCTCACCTCAACTGGTTGTATGTCTGTGTTGCAGTAATATAAATAAACCCTTTCCAATAATGTAACTCTCCCCAGACAGCACTGATTTTGGACTGAAATGTGTATGTTTTCTTTAGGAACTACTAGACAATTAACAAACGTTTTGGCTTTAGCAATAAATGTTTTCATTTATGGGCACAGTGAAGAATTTATTATTTATTATGATTAATATCCTCCATACGTAATGCATTTTTAGGGAACATATACGATTAAAAAACCACCCATGCCACCTTTGGAAGGCGACTTGGATTTTTGCGAAGCAGCAGCATCAACTGATATCGAAATCATCAAGCAATCTTTTAGAATAATGGGAGTTTCAAAATGTCCATTGGCTGCAGTAAGTACAACATATTGTTTATTACTTCGTAAAACAGCAACCATATTATTTAACGTTTTATATTTTTATATTTTTCTACTATTATTATCTTGTAAGTTACAATTAACTGATCATATTATTATGTAGTATTTTGATTTTAAAGGAGTATTTTGGGTCTATGGCTTTTGCGGAGTTGATGACTTCTAGATGAGTTTTAGTGTTCTCTTCCGTGTTCCGAACATTCTAAATTTTAGAGGTATCCACCATCTTGTCATGGTCTTCTTCTAAAGTGAAATATAGTAAATGTATTAATATATTATACGTTTTAAACTAAAATTTTTACACCATTTATCAAAGAGAGCCAGGACGGTGTGGGTTACACAAGGGGTCGTTTCGCAAACCTATTCAAGGTTTCTAGAATTGGGAACCTTAAACAATCGATCAAGAAGAAGTCATGGAAAAGTTACTACTGAAGAGCAGGACCGGTTTCTAGTTCAAATAGCAAGAAGAAATCCGACTGTATCTCATCCCGAGCTTCAAAGGCAACATTTGCAAGTTACGGGTATTAGCGTTTCCATCGAAATGATCAGGAAAAGGCTTCGAGCTCGAGGATTACTTAGCAGAAGACAGTTAAGGGTTCCCGAACTATCAAGACAACATAAATTTGAGCATTTACAATGGTGTTTGAAGCATCAAAACTGGACTATAGAAGACTGGCGAAATGTCTTATTTTCAGATGAAACCAGAATTGGCCTTCGTTCAGACGACCGGCGAATTCGAGTTTTGAGAGGTTGTGGGAGACAGGCTAGACTCGCTGTTGCCAAATCTGTCCCCAAATACAAAGGAGGAACTGTAATGTTTTGGGGTGGAATTATGATGGATGAGAAAACTCCTTTACTTCCCATAAGACAAAACTTAACGGGTCCTAGGTATGTTGATTTAATTCTAGGACCCATAGTAAGAAACTGGAGAGGCGCTTTTGGCGAAAAATTTGTATTTATGCACGATAATGCACTTCCTCGTACAAGCAAGAATTTTTTGGAAACAGAAGGTGTGACTGTTTTACAGTGGCCTAGTTGTTCACCTGACCTTAATCCCATAGAACACTTATGGGATATGATTAAAAGAAGGATTAGAGCTCGAGTCAATAGCCCTGACAACACAGACCAACTGATTCTAGCAGCTTTAGAAGAATGGGAAAATCTTCCCCAAGAAAATATTAATAACCTAATCGAAAGCATGCCTCGTCGAATTCGCGCATGTATTGAGGCTAGAGGTGGCAACACTGATTATTAAATTAACAAAAAATGATTATTTGTTTCTTAAATTCCCTATTACTTTAAAGTTTTTGTTTGAGAAAAAGATACGTTTTATGTTTCGTGTTATTAAAGAACTTATTTAAAAAGTTTTTCAATAAAAGTGGTTTGCATACACCTCTATTTATTTTCTATCAATTTCTCTTTTCTTTAAATTTGATCAAATAGGAGAAAATAGGTGATTCCATATAAGTTTGGTTGTGTGTATTGTTTGCGATTGGATTGAACACTTAAATTAAAATAGAAAAGGTTTCCTTCTTATCGCGACACCATTGCGCTGAAATTTACCAAAGCATTTTGTTGTTTGTATACAATGTATACATATTAGTTTTTATAACTTACCGCCATCATTTACAGGTTAAATACTTCGTTATTTTTTATTCTAATTGAGAATATTATATAAATGCTTACATTATTGTTTTTATTATTTGTATCTGAAAGTCATCTCTGGAATGAATTCCTGAAATTTGATTTCTAAAAGTAATTTTAAAACATATATTTATGTAAAAATAAGCGTTGCAAAATAGAATATTATATAATATTTGAAACTGGCCAAAATTCAAAGTTTTCAGAAGATTTGATATTTCAAGATATCTTACTTATCGCTAACTGTTATCGAATGTACAAATTAGGAAAAATTAAGTGTTCTATATGTAAACTATAATTTTTGAGAATAAAATTTCTCACAAGACATAATTTATTAATCATTATATAACTTTTCTTGGTTAAATTTTGTCCCGAAATGAAAATATTTCTCTTGAGCCAGTTTCAAGGTTTATAACTTGCTTATCACTGGTTAGATATTTTAAACTTAGATTAATAAGTTGACACTGAAATTTTGTTACAATTCCAGGATAATAATAATAATAATAATAATATCAATTATCATTTTTACAGAGAAATGCTTGTGCTGCCCCGAATAACAAAATAAGCATTGCTCAGTTCAAGAATCAACTGGGAATGGCGAGTGGGACTACGGTTATCAAATTGGAGGCGCAACACGACACGGGAAAAACTTGTGCAGAATTTAGTGTTACTATTAATAGACCAAGAAAAGGTTAATATTCATTATATTGACCTGATTTCTATGTAAAAGTTATATTAAATCGTACTTGAATTTTTTTGGGTTATTCTTTATAATATTAGATATTGGTATTATATTAATTTATTAGATATACGCCATGCACATGTAAATTTTAATTCCAAAATTATATATTAATTTATTTTTAAATCAATTTTAAACCATAACATTTATTTTTATTTTTATAAATATGTTTGTAGAAAACTAAAAAAAAAAATCAGGAACGTGTAGGTACCTACAAATAAATATAACGATCTTGTTCCAGGTAATAAAATATTGTATTAACCAAGATAAGATAAGGCGAATTAGATTTATTGCTGAAGATATCGTCAAGAAATTTTGTGTACTTATTTGTTGTGTAAGCAATACATTACAAAAGTAACTACCTAACCAAAATTCGATTTCGATATTTATTCTATAATTTAAAATCATCGAATCGGCGACTGAAAACTATTTAATTTATGTTAGGCATTAACAGTTATAGGTAGGTATAAAATAAGCTTAGAAAAAATGGATGGTTCTGAAAAAGCCTAGCACTTATCAGAATTCGATATACAAAGTTGAAGAACTGCTTCTGCTTCCGTTGTATGGGAGAGAAATTTAAATAAAAGCCTAAAACTTGCATATTCTCTTAAACTGGAATAAATGTTAATATATCCTAAAAAAATTCTGATCTCAATGAAGTAAGTGAAGTAAAATTTTGTTACATTTATCCATAAGGTTTTTTACATATTTTTTTTAAAATAAAAATCTAAATTGGAAAATACTTCATTCTGTAAAATTTACACTTATAAGTGGAGTGAAATAATTATAAATAGCCGCAAAATTTGTTACTTTCTATAAAATTTCTCCAAAATATAGGTAGGTACCTACTCTTAATTACCATCATTTAAAAAATGTCAGCGAATCTATACTCTGGTCGGCGATCAAATAGAAATAGACTCCGCCCCAAAAATGCCGGCAACATTTTAATGGAATTTCTCTATTGGTTGAATTTATAGAACCCGAATTACAAAGCAACCACTAGATTTGACAAAGGCCGACTTTACAATATACTGGCGTCACACATTAAGCCGGGCTCAGACGACTGGTGTACTTGGCCAATATTTGTTAATGGCGTATACTTGCCATGTCGTCTGAGTGGTTTACTTGTACAATTATTTGTCATTGGTGAGTATTGGTCAGTTTCCCATCGTCTGTCGGTAAAAATGGCACACGTCAAAGGGATCACAATTATTGGTACACTTGACAAGTGCATACTTGTCTATATTTGTGGTTGCGCTCACACGAGTTGTACATATAATTGTACGTTGCTTCGCTACTATTCATTTTGTATAAGCGGATGGAAGAGGTTCCTTGTTTTGAAAATGCTTTTTTGATTATTATTTAAATACCAAAATCAAAAATCAAAACGAACCAGTCATATGGTGTGCAAAACATTTGAAACATAAAAACCGTAATGCAATTAACCATGGCTTGGAAGAGAATCGAAGGAAAATTTAGTATTCTGTGTTCCATAAAAGAACTTAAAAAGAAAAAGGAATCTTTGATGTCAACATTTCGTCCTCTGATGAGTAAAGTAGTAAAATTAAGTAGTTACCACAAAAGCTGCACACGCGACGACATTTTCAAGACGACCGATATCCATGATGGTCAACAATCTTCTTTCATTCCACCAACATTGTACCAATTTGCTGGTGTATTTAAAAAAAAATGAACATGTCGTGTGAGCGCCGTTGCTTGTTAATGGCCTAAATGACCTGGTACACTTTAGTGGCGTGTGTGAGTCGGACGAATGGTAAATATTTTGAACCGGAATGAAAATACCTCCCCCCCCCCGTTTTCGAGGATGCTGAACACGACGGCGGCGTCAGAATTTCTCTTTGGGGTTGCGCAACCCCTCAAACCGGCCAAAAACCACCCCCGAGAAGGGTTATATGCGATTTATTAGGTTTCCCTGCAGAAGAAAGTACTTTACCACTGTTTTCGAGGTTGCTGAGCACGGTGGTGGTGTTGGATATCGCGTCCGACCCCTACCAACTCCTCCACCGGCTAATACTCACCCCCGAAAGGGGTGAATTTTTTTTTCGCCGCAATATCAGCGGCAAATATATGTTCCCCCCCCCCCGTTTTCGAGGACGCTGAGCACGATGGCGGTGTCAGAATTTCTCTTTGGGGTTGCGCAACCCCTCAAACCGGCCAAAAACCACCCCCGAGAGGGGTTAAACACGATTTATTAGGTTTCCCTGCAGAAAAAAATACTTTACCCCTATTTTCGATTTTATTGTCTGTAGGTAGGTAGAATTATTGTAATTTAAGACTTTTAAGAGAAGAGACTGTAGCAATTTGTTTAACCGTACTTTCATGCATCGTAATAAATGTTCTTAATTATTTATATATAAAAATAAAAGTATGTATCAATCATTCAACAGATCTACTGGCGGTATTTAATGATATTTTTTCAGCTGGACCGGAATGAAAGACCATTAAAACCAAGAAGAGAAGTACGATTATTTTTCTCAACATCCTCGAAAACGGGGGGGAACATATATTTGCCGCTGATATTGCGAAAAAATAAATTCACCCCTTTCGTCGGGGGTGAGTATTAGCCGGTGGAGGGGTTGGTAGGGGTCGGACGCGATATCCAACACCACCACCGTGCTCAGCAACCTCGAAAACAGGGGTAAAGTACTTTTTTCTGCAGGGAAACCTAATAAATCGCGTTTAACCCCTCTCGGGGTTGGTTTTTGGCCGGTTTGAGGGGTTGCGCAACCCCAAAGAGAAATTCTGACGCCGCCATCGTGCTCTGCATCCTCGAAAACGGGGGGGAACATATATTTACCGCTGATATTGCGAAAAAAAAAATTCACCCCTTTCGTCGGGGGTGAGTATTAGCCGGTGGAGGGGTTGGTAGGGGTCGGACGCGATATCCAACACCACCACCGTGCTCAGCAACCTCGAAAACAGGGTAAAGTACTTTTTTCTGCAGGGAAACCTAATAAATCGCGTTTAACCCCTCGGGATTGATTTTGGCCGGTTTGAGGGGTTGCGCAACCCCATAGAGAAATTCTGACGCCGCCATCGTGTTCAGCATCCTCGAAAACGGGGGGGGGAAGATATTTTCATTCCGGTTCAAAATATTTACCATTTTCGCGTTTTTTCCGACTCGCACACGCCACTATTGTACTTGTCAAGTATACCAATATTGGTGTATTTGTCAAGTACACCAGTCGTCTGAGTCCGGCTTTACACTTTTATGTATTTTGGCAACAGACCAATCAGCTTATGCCATTGTCGCGAAACGTATAAACGCTAAATATATTAAAAATCGCGAATAAATGTGGGGGGGGGGGAGCCGGCCTCACTACTAACCTGTGCTGTCAACTGCTATTTTCATTCTTTGTGAAATTATTTCAAATTTCTATATTCGTTTTTGTAAAGGTAGGTATAAAAATAACCTTATATACAGGGTGTATTCTAAAATCACCGACAAACGGAAACTGGAGATTCTGTGATCCAAAATAAGACGAAAGTTGTTACAAATGTATTTCCGAAAATGCTTCCTAACCGAGCTGCAGGGTTTTGAAAAAAAATGTTTTTTGTAGTTTTTTGGAGTTTTTTCAAAAACTACATAAGATATTATATTGAGATTTGGTACACTTGAATGTCTTACTGAATACAATTAATGAGGTGAGTTTGAGTCGATTGGCTCAATCCAGCGGCGTAACATCGTTTAAGTTACTCCCTCAAATCACAAAAAATCGTACGCCACTGCATTTTTTTTTAAATGTTTATTTTTAGATTCACTGTTCTATTCTGCAAATGAAATCATACTTTGTGTTTTTTCGATTAGGTTTTTGAGATAATTTGTATTAAAGTACGACCACACATTTTAATAAAAAATTAAATTTATTTTTTATTTAAATAAAATTTATCAAAATAACGCAGTTAACAATTACATAATAAGAATATTTTAAATACATTGAAATAGGAATTATTAATTTAGATACTGTTCGAAATGCCCTCCGTCTTATTGGATGCAAGCAAAACCCTGTAGCTCGGTTAGGAAGCATTTTCGGAAATACATTTATAACAACTTTCGTCTTATTTTGGATCACAGAATCTCCAGTTTCCGTTTGTCGGTGATTTTAGAATACACCCTGTATGTTTTGTATATTAAGTACTAAGGTAAGTAGGTAATGCAAACGATTAATATTGATTAAATGTTAAAACATCGTTTTTTTTTAAGGTTAAATCTAAAACTCATGGCTGAAGGGGGCCCAATTTCTCCACCGAAAAAACAAACCTCCAGGCATTTTTCGAGGATAAGGAAAACGTGTTGAACATCTTAAAGCGTACGAGAATCCGGGGAAATCAAAGATGGAAGGCATGGAGTTCACTGCAACGACAGCAGGTGTGAGTGTTGCAAGTGTTTATAATATTCTTGGTGAATACAAACAAACACACCAACTTCAACCATCAAAAGTGTACCACCGACAAAGGGCAATTTTGGACAATATCGATGAAGGAACAAAAAGTGCTATCAAGCGTATAATCAATGACAAATGTAAACTATAAAGACATGGAACGACATTGTTGTAATTGAAGCAAGAAAATGTATAAAATGCGTATAATCCATTATTTTTTTGAAAGAAATGAACCACCATCTATAAACAAAATTTTAGCAGCAGTGCATGAAGATGATTATTGTATCTCATCTTAAATGGAGTAGTTTGTGGCTATTAATAAGAGAAATTGGCTTTCGGTGAGTAAATGGACTTTTTATTTTTTCGTGTTGTAATGTAATTGTGTTTGACATTGTAGGTTCTCAACTTAATAGTGCCTAAGTGGGAAAAATGAGATTATCGCTTGGAGGCGAAGATTCCTGCAAGACATCAGAAAATACCGGGAAGAACATAAGAAGTTGTACTTTTTAGATGAGACTTGGGTGAACGCTGACCATACTGTAAGTAAAGTATGGAAGGACACGACAATCCTGACTCCAAGGAAGGTTTTCATCCAAGGTTTAACGATGGACATAGGGTCCAAGGAGGGTTTCGTTGAGAATTATATTACTTATCGTTGTTTTAATGTTATTAACAAATTTGTTATATGCAACACGTAGGGCTTTGAAAGTCTATTTTTTCTACTGACTTGCCAAATGTATTGAAATGATAAATGATGAATAAAGCATTCTATTTTATATTATATTGATAACTCTCATAACTTTCTTATACGAGTTGTAGTAGAACCTTGTGAAAATAAAGAAAAAATAGGTAGGTAAACAACACGTTTTATTTATTTGGACATGTTAAAACTTCTAGTTAAGTTCTCGCCTTCTAGCAAATGATAGGGTTTTTAAAGATTTTTCTCAATAAAAATAGAAGAATAGAAGTACTTGAAGGGTACTTGACTTTGTATAGTTTTTATTGCTTGAACATTCCACGACTATTCGTAAAAGGAACCGAAAGTAATCTTACGATAGTGGTGGAAACCGAAAAGTAAACGACTCTAGGCAGATATGACTATTTTTGAGTAGTTTGCATTGGTGGTCAATATGTGAAATTGTTACAGTACATCACAAGCTAAACTTTTTTGCCTGAAATAACCAAGTACGTTTTTTTAAGCACAGAATACATTTTAGTAGGTATTTGGAAATAATTCGCGAAAGCACCTAACCTAAAAATAATAATAAGTATTATTTTTAAAAGTCTAAAATTGAAAATGTATAATAGAAGCTTAATGGTGCTATTCTATAACTTTCTCTTATAGCGCTATAAACATACATCTCTATAAAATTATAGCAGGATGTAAATGGCAACTTTAAATAGGTTACAGAATAGCACCATTAATGGGTATAAACATTATAAAAATATAGTATAGCAATAGCTGTAGTATAAAATGTAACACGTATAATAAATAAATTTTGTTGAAGCTATCACAACTTCATTAATTCCATCGTGTAAAACTGACTATTACGTGTACCGTTCTGCGCTGCCATACAATTAATGGAGCGGTGTTCTATGTGATCGCCGACCAGAGTATAGCTACACGTTTCAACAGAAACACTGAATAAGGCTTCCATTTAATAGTAGTTTACACTTAGACTCCGGCCGCTATAAGAACAAGCCACCAACGTCATCAAAGAATATCTGCGCGGTCGTCCATCGAAGGCCCGCCCTCTAGCATAAGCGTATCATCATAATATTTTTAAAATATGTTATTCGCAGCGTTCAGTTTGATAAATGCACGTCACTACTTACTTTGTAGAAGCATGTTATCGCCAAAGCTAGCGCAGCCGTTAACTTAGATCTTGTAATGTCGCCCACTTTCTATATACTTATACGTAATTTTTTTAGACGGAAAACTCGTGCGCCAGTTCCTTAATTTTTAAGTGCAAGGAACAGCTTTTTTGGCTCTCCTATTGGGAGAGCGACCCGGTGTAGCTAAACAGATGGAGATACGGAATGTCCGGAGGTCGTAAGCTGAATGTCTGTCAAATGGACTTCGACAATTGCTCAAACGGGTTAATCAGAAATAAATGACTGAAATAATAACTCGTGAATTTTACCTTTTTATACCAACGTATTTATTTATTAACACATTAATGAACAAATTAATTAAATCTGATATTTCAGCGCCTTGGTAGTCGAATAGGTACAAATTTGAAAATAATAAAAACGGGCGAGCTGGCAATCAAGAATCTTTATGCGTGAATACGATTTTATTTAGGAAATTTGAAATAGCCGGGATTTGTTTCCGCGGCTTGAAACGATTTCGGACGGCAAGCAAATGAGATTTTCCAACAGGATGTAATATGAACGGCGGGCAGTCGGTTAGCTATAGATATTCTAGTCTATACAGAATGTTTTATAATACGGCGAACTACTGCCACAAACGTAGAGCTATTATTTATCAATGACTATTTTTCGTAAATTAGGATGTTTTCCGGTAAAACTTTATGCATTGAGGCTTTATAGATGGCCCGAGCGAACAGATCTAACCAGCCGATGCATATATTATAAAACAAAAGACCAACGGGAGGTATTACTAATTAGCTCTAGTTTGATTTAGTAGTATATTACAGCGATACTCACGAACAATAAGATCTCTGAATATCTATACTTCACTGAAGGCGGTACGTGCAGATAGTAGCGGACCTCGGTGTATTCTTACCAATATTATATTCAAGAAAATTTACTATTAAAACTCGGAGCGGCGGTTACGGACGGAAACGGTGACGGCTTCGGATTGATCTGGAATTGATGACTGTCGATCGGATCTGATACTGATGCGGACGGTCTCGGACTGAACCTGGGCTGCTGCGGACTTTCTCGGACTGAACGCGGAGTGGACGTTCCTCCAGTGTTTTATTAACTTTATGACGTATTCAGACTACGCGTTAGAGGGGCGGACTGACTTGATACGAAGGACGCGTACTCACAGCGTTATTTACTGAGGTCGGGCGGATTATGTAATTAGTAACATTGATTCAGAGCATCAATAACCGGAAATGAGTTACTTGCAATTTCTAGACTATATTGCAAAAAGAAACGGATTAAAACGGACAAGGATTAATATTTTAATGGGTTTTATAGTAACTAATGATTTTTATTTCCGACTCGGTCATTATTTATAATAATTCTCGGATTTTCCTTATACGGGGGATTATCGAAAATTAATCAATTAATTACTTGACTGCTTGTTTACCAGCGGGCTTTCCACAACTCATTACTAACTTAACTAAAACAGGACTTACTTATTAAATAGCGGCGGCACGGTGTACCCAAGTGACGGTAATATTTAAAGCAAAAAAGGACATTCCTTGATTGGAAAAAATCACTTCGTTACAATCTGACTACACCCATGACGGGAGTAATAGTAATTTTTTATTGAAATTTTCAAAAATACTACAAATTCATTTTTTTCTTATTTGTAATCAAATAAGTAGTTGTATTTATTTTTTTTTGTAATAGAAGTCATAATCCAAGATTAAAATTCTTATTAAAATTCCCGCCAAAACAAAATTTTGATACAGTGACGTCATCTACTTGTAATCATTAAGTCTTTTCGATTCATATACCGGTAGGTACCGCTAACTACCCGGTAGTAATTCTGATTCGGAAATTCCAACTGAAGACCTTACATTCAATAAAAATCGAGCGGTTACTGGTACTACATGATTCAAAAAGCCCAATTCTTACTCCCATTTAATTTTATGTAAATTTGTGTAAAGTATCTAGTAAAAGTGATAAAATAAATATGTATTAATGATGTTCTGTGACTTCATGTAGTAACACTTATAAATGTGCCAAAAGACCATTCTTGTAAATTAAAATGGTTTAAAAGCAGCAAGAAGAGATAATCTGCAGCTTAAGTAATTCCTGAAGAGGGGTTGGAACCTTTGGTGTAGAACTTACACTTGGAGTAGTTTTCCACACACACCAAAACACTTTTGCACACACTCGACGCGCGTTTCGCCAACTAAGTTGGCATCATCGGGAGATGATTAAAACTCGTTTTAAAACTCGTTTTAATCATCTCCCGATGATGCCAACTTGGTTGGCGAAACGCGCGTCGAGTGTGTGCAAAAGTGTTTTGGTGTGTGTGGAAAACTACTCCAAGTGTAAGCTTAAGTAAGAATATTTTAGGTGATTATTGAAAGTAAATTTGTATCCATAAAAATATTTACAGTTGGCAAATTATTCGAAAAAGTTTTCACAAATCCTTGTGAAATCATTTTACTGCACTAATTCGTTTTATCACTTATTTTAACACAAATAGTCTTTTTCTGAAATCGCTCAGGAATGTCTACTTTCTCGGCGCAATTTCAGACTCCAAAATAGCGTATTCTAGTATATTAGTCCATTGTTAAGCAACCATCAAAAAACGAGTCCGGGAAAGTACTTTCCCGGACTCGTTTTTTATCTACATTTTAGACAGTAAATAAATATACGCAGACAAATTTAATTATTGACACGGTTCATCACGGCGACATGCACCGGCCACACCAAATATTAATTCAACTTAAAAAGTAAAAACTATATAAATATCTAGATAATTTTAAAATTCTCACATTTTAAACGTACCTTATTTATTAAGTACATATGATCTGGTGCTTGAGAAATAAATATTTCAAGTTGTTCATTTGACAGAACTTTTGGCTTCTTTGGTTTATAGCTGTCACCTTGACGTTTTAGGAAAACAAGTAATTTCGAATATTTTGATATATCAATGTCTTCCTTTGTACTAAGTGTTGATCTGACCATGAGAGTAATTTGATTATAACGTAGAGATGCCTTCAACTGAAGATAAATTGGAAATCAAGACATTTTCAGATCAGGAGGATATGTCTTTTTCGTGGTAATAATCCATGAAAATTAAAAGTCATATTATTTGCAGCTGTTACTCTCTGGGTGGTGTCCCAGACACCTGGATGTCATAATCAAACTCATCATTGTCCATTTTAATTTGTAGCACGTATTAAAACGAAATAAGCACTCACATCAATAAATAAACAGTGATTGCTAAGGAAACGATTTCCTAAGCAATTAGATTGTAATGAAAAAAAGTTATGTATTAATAAAAATTTCTTAATTATTTATAATAATATTAATTGCGATTTCAGAAAAAATAGTATGTATTGTGCATCTCGTAGGAAAAGCACATTCCCGGACTCCGTGTTGCAATCTTCACTGTCGTCCGGGAATGTTAGGCTTTTCCTACTAGGTTCACAATGTACTATTTCACTTCGCGCTCATCATCAACAGAATAAAATATAAAATAGGAATTTTCATTACAAGTCCGGAAGGTGAATTGTTATAGTCGAATATCTAAACGAGACTGGAACAACACCTAACGGACGTGTATCGAATAATATTTTATTTCATTCCGTCATTAATTGCCTATTTGCATAATTTGAAACTTGTTTAATTTCTTAGATCATTTGACATTTGACAGTTTTAACACTATTTTTTAATTTAAGGCAAATTTTTATATATGTCGAATAACTGTCAAAATGTATAATAACAGTTTGTGATTGGTTCGTAATGAATTTCCGGTGGCTTCCGGTACATTACAGTATCTAATACCGTAATACCTCACTTCCCGGCCACACATGAGTACTGTAATGTTGTACTTTCCGGACGGGATGAAATAATGATAATTTATTGACAACCAGATCAATTACTGTCAATCAGTCAATTTCCGTCGCCCAGCAACCACCGCCTGTACTGATAAGTGACGTCACTGTATCATCAACTAATAGAAATGCGTTTTATATCATTTTTAAATTTTATAAGATTTGCTAAGTTAAATAACTTAAGAAAACAACGAATGTGATACGTATTAGTATGTTTTCAGAGATTTTCATATCATTTACCATATAAAAATATCCAAAGAAATAACCCAATTGTATTAAACCATGCCTGCGACCTACGTTCGACAAGTCTCAAACGCGTAGTATTAGCTGTATAAATTATTCCCATTCACTTTCATGTAGTAAAATTTGTCAACCAAATTTGGACTTCTTGAAGGTCGAGGATTAAGTCATCCTGGTGCTTTGGAATGGTGTACCTATCACCTTGCTGCATATTGTTATATTGTTGTCTTTGATTTACCGACAACTGATCGTTATCAATTTTTTTTCCTTGTATATTTATTCTATTATTCTTATTTGGTCGCTCATCTCTTCGGTTGAGTGGTTCCAAAATGAGCCGTTTTATATGGTTGAATACAATAATTTTTTATTATCAGATATCACGACAATAGTGGCTTGGCGTTTATCTTTATAAATGAATAAATTTGAACACTATATTCACATACACGAAGCAGGTAAACAAATAAAAGGAAATGAAATCAGTTACTGTTAGAATCAACGAGCCTACAACTGCGTCAGGATATAACCTGGAAGTTTATGTCAGGCCAGCCCAGAGTCTTCATCTTTGAAGCGTTAAATCTTCTAAATATCATTTGAAGAGAGTTATGTCTAATGCATTACTGTCATTTGAAGAGTTTTAGGCAATAGGTACTCACACAAATTGAAGTTATATTAAACTCTCGACCACTGACTCCACTTTCGACAGACTTTAACGACTTTGATGTTCTTACCCCTGCTCACTTTCTAATCAGCCAACGTCTTACCTCGTTAGCAGATGCCGATATAGCAGATTAAAAAAACCGCTTATCACGATATCAACTCCAGCAACAGTTTTGGCCCCGTTTGTCCAAATTATACAGTAAAGACCGAGAAGGTTCGAACATGGGTATTAGGTTGCGCGATTTACTTGTGCCCGTTGTAGGCAAGCGGACACAGTGGTGGGAGTCGTGGATGACTGCGCTGTAGCCGATGGCTCTCAGTCTCACCACGTCTAGTATTCCTTGTTTGAATTCTTTTATAATAATTTTTATTAAACCTGAAACAGTCGAGGTGCAGCGACAATTAATTAAAATTAATAATTAATTTTAATTTTATGTTGTAGAATCACATTTTTGTTGCGAAAAAACAAACAATGGAAACATTTAAATGTGTTTTGAGATTTTTTAAAATTACAATAATTAATCCTATCTAGGATGAATTATTGAAGTTTTTTTTTATTTCGAAACGTAAATCAAATTTCTTTCAGACATGAGTTCTACATCCCAACAAAGGCTTAAACACAATGAAAAAAATAAGAGATAAGAAATAAGAAATTAAAAATATGGAATAGAATTAACAAATAATGATATCCGAAAAGCAATTAACAATTTGAACAGTTGAATTTTAAATCGAATAAGAACTAATATTATCGCCCAGAGTATTGTGTATTTAAAACTTGGAATAATTATTTATATTATTTCTTATTCCATTTTCTTATCTCTTATTTTTTCATTGTGTAATGAGATAATAACAACAGTGCTGACTGCTGAGCGAGCAGTGAGTGGCCACGGCCACAGCGCACTGCCCTTCTCATAATGTACAAATAATTTCGAACTGAGGTGAGTTGTCGGCCGCTCGTATATTCGTCTCAATCCCTGTCGTGTTCGAAGCATCCTGGACTTATCTGTATATATTTGAACTTAAACAGCGAGTAAAATGGGAAATGAGTCAATTAACATTAGAAGAAGGAGCAATGGTAATCATAAAGCAAGAAAACCTACCTCCGCTTCAATGGAAATTAGGGTGAATTATCACGCTTCATCCAGGTTCAGATGGAGTTACCAGATTTGTGACCATACAAACTCCAAGTAGTTTAGTGAAACCTTCGTTCGCAAAAGTATATGTTCTACCTATAGAAACGTAACTTTTAATATTCTGTTAAGCACTTATCCCTAAAGGATTTATATCGTTGAAAGTTGCTCGTTCAAGGCGAGGAGCATATTTAGGATAGTTATCCAGTTTATCTTTTGCATTATATGTTTTCATGTGAATTTCATCATTGCAACTACATTTAATTATTGTGATCCTAGAGTGGTAAAAAATAAATGAAATAAAAACGTCATACAAAATTATAATGAGAATGAGAATGAGAATGATAGATTTTATTGAGAAATATAATATTTTAAACCCAGCACAACATGGGTTCAGAACACGCAAGTCAACACAATCGGCTATATTGGATTTTCTTATAAAACTCTATGAAAATTTGGATAACAATAGAAAATGTATTCGTATATTCATGGATCTCAGTAAAGCTTTTGATCTAGTAGATCATGCCCTGCTTTTAGAGAAATGTTTACGATATGGTTTCAAAGGTGTGATATATAATTGGATCAAGTCATATTTATCCAACAGAAGTCAATGTGTTGAAATAAATAATAGTAAATCTAATAAGCGAAACAGAGTGTGGTGTCCCTCAAGGATCCGTCCTTGGGCCATTATTATTCTTAATTTTTGTAAATGATCTGCCAGAAATTGATGAACACAATAAATTAGTAATGTTTGCAGATGACAATAGCTATTTATGTCCAGAAAATAATATGACTGATTGTTTAAATTCGGTGGAACATATTTTAAACAAATTTTCATGCTGGTTTAAAAGCAATAAGTTATATCTCAACACATCTAAAACCGTATTTATTCAGTTTACACCTAAAAGTGGAGTTATGAACAGCAGTCATCTGGTAAAAATTAATAATAAGTCACTGCATCAAGTTCAATCAACGAAATTCTTAGGCATTTACTTAGACAATAAGCTTAACTGGGAAGCACAAGTAAACAATTTATGTCCTAAGCTTCAATCCGGTTGTTATGCATTATACAGACTTAAAGAACTTGTAAGTAGATCTATTCTGCTTATGTACTATCGTGCACATTTTGTCTCAAAAATTAAATATGGGATTATCTTCTGGGGCTGTTCACCTCATAGTATCGGAGTTTTTTATTTACAAAAGAAAGCCATCCGAACAATATATGGGTTGTCTCCTTTAACATCCTGTAGAGATACATTTAAAAATCATAAATTGCTGACATTACCTTCTATATATATAAAAGAAAATATTCTCTATGTTAGAACTAATTTAAATTTATTTTTAAACAATAACATGAATCATACTTATGATACGCGTAGAAAAGACGACTTATGTATTCCTAGACATAATTTGAGTATTTCTGAAAATAATCCTTGTTACATAGGTATTAAGATATATAATAAGCTACCAAATTATATTAATATAAATGTGTAAATGACATTAAGCAGTTCCAACACAAAGTAGATGATTTTTTATGTACTAATGTATTTTACAGTGTAGAAGAGTATTTTAATCTCTAACTACAATTTTTTCTTTTTAAATAAGTTTTTATATAATCTTTTAAATAACATTCTTAACCAATATTTTTTTTATATAATATTTTTAAATAATCTTTTTAAATAATTTTTAGCTCATGTTTTACATAGTTTGTATGTTATATTAAGTTTTCTTCTGACTTGTCCTATGTCGCTGTACTATGTACTTGATCTTATGGATAATAAACAATCTATCTATCTATCTATCTATCTATCTATCTATCTATCTATAGTTAGGAAGCTGATGGCAAAAATTTTTAAATGATTTATTCGTGCGGTAGAAGTTAAAAAGTGTGAAGATGCAACGATAAAAAAATTAAATAACATTTCTGCAATTACGGCATCTCTGAGTTTTCAATGAGAGTTCATTAAAAATGTATCAAAAAAAAGCTCTCGTATATAATTTGTTCGCTTCTGCAATTTAAAAAGTTGTTCGTCAATATAACACTAATATAAATTAATGTAGTTTGCAGAAGTGTATATCTCTACGTTGATTAGTAATTAATTTTTTTAAATCAGTTTTTGATAAACTAAAGATTAATCGATTTGTTCGTCGATCAAAGTTATATAATAGTTATTTATGTAATAAGGATCATAAAGACAAGCATTATGGTATGGTACCATAATGCGTGTTTTATGATCCAAATTACATACAAAATTTTATCTGGTGTGGCATATTAAAATTATATTTTTCTAAAAATTTAAAATTTTGTATTTTTAAAACGATGGCAGGTGCATTAAGTTATTTATTTAAAAAATAGTAAGTGACCTGTGCCTTACCGTTTCCTTGACAACGCATCAACAAATTATTTATTTAGCTGTCAAACACTGCTATAAGTTGCAAATTGAATATGTATTGAACGAATTAAAACATTATATGGCGATTATGATGAAAGTTTTACCCTCCGATTTGGAAGAAATTGCAGGAAATGTCGTGGACTCTCTTTTGCCTGAAAAATCACGGCTTGTATATGAACCTGTGTTTGCTCGTAATGAGGAATGGTGTACCAGTAAGAACACGAAGAATGTGATAATAAATGAAGGTTCAGTTTTAATTGCTCTTTTGCAATTTATAATAATTAATTAAGTTAAATTGCATTTTGAATAAAATTTTTTGACTAGCACATATATTTTCTTCTAAACTGATTTTATTGATGGTAAAGATATAAGTAGAATTTTTACACAAGTCAAATAAAATTATTGTAATAGTACTTTTTGAATCTCATTATCATTATGGTACTAGTACTTTCTGGAATTTCATTATGATCCTTGTACCATAATGAACTTACTTATGTCACTATAAACAAATGACATAATGATGTCATTATGACATGCCACCAGATAAATTTCGTTTATGTCATTAGAAACAACAGAAAAAAGTCTACCGTTTGTATACCCTGCGTTTAAGAGGGGTGAATTATTTAAAATGTAAAAAAGAAAGTGCTACTATATCATTAGTTCGCTTCTGCAGCTTCGTAGGCTGCTTCGTTTATACATAAAAAGTATGAAAATAATAGTTGCAGAAGTCAACTGTTCTGATTTTTCATATGGGTTTTTAGTAATTATTCGTTTTTATCAGTATAAAGGTTTTGTTGAGAAATATATTAATATATTTTACAATTATTGCTATTTATTGTTTTTAAACAATTATACTGAAAACTTATTTATTAACATTGTGCAATTTACGTGATATACAGGGTGTTCCAGGTTTTTGTAGCAGGACTTTAACAGTCGATAGACATTTGAAAAATTCTTTCTTTTTAAGAGACTTTTCGCACCATCAAATTTGGTGAAATTCTGAGCGACTTCAAGTTTGTCTAAAATTCGTCCAGAGGCTTGCATCAAAAGATTAAATGTAATTTTTCTGAACAACGGCTCGTCATATCAAAAAGTGCCAAGAGACATTAAATTTTTGTTTTTTCTTGCTTTATTGAATTAAACTGGAAACATGGGAAAATATCAGTAAGTAAAGTAGTAGTTTGTTATTCTAAAATAGGCCTCTAAATTGTATGTAAAGCATTGGTAAGTTTGGATTCGATACTTCTTAGCATTCTGGAAATATAAATATAAATCCATATTTATTTTCAAACTTTAACACCCTGTATCTCGAAAGGTATTTCTCAACCTATGTTTATATGAACTTTTTTTAATATTTTTCAAATGCCTATCGACTGTTAAAGTCCTGCTACAAAAAACTGGAACACCCTGTGTATTCAAAAATTTTTTGAAACTTAAAATCTTTACGTTATTATTATATATTTTTTGTTGCTATTTCATAAAATGCGTCAGTCAGAGTAGAGTTGGTGTAAAAATTTTAGATGATTGAGATATTTAAAATTTTCATACGAGCTTTAATATATTGTAACCTGACTGACATCTGTATTTGAGTCCAGTATCAAATAAATTGGGGTCGAAGCCTGAAAATAATTAGTTTTTCTTTTTCAATATATTTTAGAAGAAGCTGGTTTAAAAAAAAGAAGAAATTACACCAATAATTCCCAAGTTCTCCTAAAAACGAAAAAATATCACTAAATTAACCCTCTGATAGCATTACATTAAACTATTTTGATTTACCAATCGTGCTGTATTTTTTTCTAGCAATTTTATCAATTGATGCGTACTTATATAGTTTAGTATAATTATTTATTTACCCATTATTAAATTTGAACAGAGCCAATTCTAGTAATAATATTTTCCATTACAAATATTTTAACACATCAAAGGAACAATTTTAATAATTAAATTTTATCTTGGAATATTTTATTGCTAAATGCTAAAGCATTCGTTACTATTGATCACGGTATAAATAAATAATAAACAACATACGTACTACCATATTTTAAAATAATTCGTAATTTCAAGAGATATTCAGAATTTTGATGGATATGATCTTAATTAAAAAAAAAAACAAAAAATAATTTGTCACTACTTTATTAATTAAAGTATTTTCTATTCTTTTTCTTTCTTCGGGATTTATTTGGAACTTCTTGCAATTTCTATCCAAAAAAAGTTGATTTATCTAAAAAATATTCATAATAACCAGTTTAAAACGTGGTAATAAATACCAAAAAAGAAAAGGAAGAAAGAAAATTTATGAAATGCCACAATTACCATTTAAACAATACTTTATTAAGTATATCAATGATCTTTAAATTTGAAATTTAAGCTAACTATATGGAAGTATAGGTACGGCTCACTAAACATTGTGTCCTCCAACTCAACAAGCCCTCGGAGTCTGGGACTAACCAGCAATGACTAAAAATTTGATCACGTTAGATTACTAATTATTACACTATATTTGATTTTTATCTTGATATCATTAATCTAATAGAGTAATAACAATACACTTCCTCTGGTTCATAATAATTTTTTTATTTTATTATACCAGGTGAAAAAAAAATAAAAATTTATTTTCGCCTTGGATAGTATGAACGACGTAATATTTATAATTCATACAAGCATAATATACAAGATATTCATCCGGTTTAACAGGAAATCCATTTCTTGTGTTAACTGAACGATGTGATGTATAAATTTTACTTTATCAAAAGTATGTATACTATAATATGATAAGACAATACAATATTTCAAGTCCAGTTTACCTAGAATTTTGTGAGCCAGAACAACTTGGTTTTGTATAGTTTTATTAGACTAAAGAGTATAGTATTCCGACATGTCGATAAAAATAATAAAACACCTAAGAAACATAGTAACTATCTACTTTAATCTAAAATAGTTTACATCTGCCTTGTTTTGTTACCAAAGTTTTCGTAAAATCAATTTCTCAATTTCTATTTGTTCCAAAAACGTAAAAGAAAAATATTTTACATAACGTCAATTTAAACTAAATTCAACATTAATCGTATGCAGAGGTAATACCTTACCTGTTAAAGTAGATTCATATTTAAAAATATTTCACACTTTATTAGTGGATAAGATATTATGTCCGATAAAAGTGCAGAAAGTGTAAAAATTAAAACACATGTAGTTCATATTCAAATAGGTAGGTACACTGGATGGGAATTTTTTTATAAGCTGTATGCATTATAAATATTAAGTTGTTCAAGCAAATTAAAATATTCGAATATAACATAATTTTTAGGCCATTTTTCCTAATAATTTATATTTGGTATTCAATTGTTTTTCTACTTTTAGATTTATATGTTTTGAAAAAATACTACAACTACAATTCTTATTCTACCTTTAAAATAATGGTAAAAAATACAATTTCACCCGGTATATAGACAAAAACCTAATTATGAATGGTTAAATACAATCAGGTACCAACGAAATATTATCAATGGATACATTTTATTCCCCATGAACACTCCGTATACACTGATGTCTATCTTAAATAGTCTATGGTTAATCACCAATTTTTAGGATTATATAAATAGAAAGAAAATTAAATGTTCCGGTTAATTCTTCGAAAATGTTGATTAAAGTGTGTGTAATTTTATTCGTTCTGGTTTTATATATAAAATATTTAGAGACTTGCGTAAGTGGAAACAATAATAAAAATATTATTAAGGTGTTCCAAAATTACAGGTTCATGAGATCAATTTAAATCGGTTTAGTCATATTTATCTATATACTACAATACTTCGAATGACCGTTATCAAATATGTTAAAAAATAATCGTTTCTCTAAAGAGTTTGAAGTAATTTGAAACAAATTTTGTATGGTGATACTATACTCGTCAAAATTTGCTTCGGGACACCTTAAAATTGACCAAGATTTATAACGCTGTAAAACTGTCAAAAATGTATGGATTTGTGCCGGGTTTTTAGCGTTTCAAGGGAAATTTAATTGGCTTCCATCTTACATATTTAACTTTAAGATAAAGTTGCAAAAACATCTTTATACAGTGTGTTAAACAAATGCCTGTTTTTTTAGTCAATTTTTATCTTTTGCACAGCGTTGACCAAACACCCTGTATATTAGAATTTTATAAAATTTGTTTGTCTTATGTGTCTGCTTTAAAACATTTTTTGATTTTGCTCCTATCTTTTTTGTAAAAAAAGATACAGAGGTTTTAGTAAAACGTTACATTTTTACAATAAAATAACTCATGGATTTGATTACTAAAATTTGGGTATATTGTGATTGACCACAAGGAGCACGTATTGTAAACGAGTTTTTTTACCAAGAGGGTATAAACCGCATGTGGCAGTCTGCATTATCATCAGATTTAAACCCTACAGAGCAAATTTGGGATGTTCTACAGAGACGAATATCTAGTCAAAAACATCAACCTGATACATTGCGAGAACTTAGAGAAGCCCTTGTAGAAGAGTGGAACCAAATTCCAAACGAGATAATAAATAATTTGGTTCAGAACATGCCACAACGTTGCAGAGATTTATAACATCCAGAGGCCCAACTCATTGCTAATTACATTACGGTTAAGTTTTAATGTTTAATATTGTTAAATAAAAGAGATGTTAATGTTAATGTGAGTCCTTATGATCATAAAAGTATTAAAGATTGAGATTTTTTATTTTATTGTGAAAATGTAACATTTTATTAAAACCTCTGTATCTTTTTCTACAAAAAAGATAGGAGCAAAATTCAACAAATTTTTTTAAATTCTAATATACAGGGTGTTTGGCTAACGCTGTGCTCAAGATAAAAATTGACTGAAAAAACAGGCATTCGTTTGACACCCTGTATAAACATGTTTTTGTAACTTTATCTTAGAGTTAAATAGGTAAGATGAAAGCCAATTAATTTTCCCTTGAAACGCTAAAAACCCGACACAAATCCATACATTTTTGACAGTTTTACAGCGTTGTAAATCTTCGTCAATTTTAAGGTGTCCCGAAGCAAATTTTGACGATTATACATTACCATATTTTCATGTACTATTTAGCTGGATTGGAAACTCACTACTCAGAAAAGTAAAAATCATCCGTACCCAAAACGAATATCTAATATTATTTCGTCCTCTCAATTACTTTAGGTAGGTACTAAACAAATTGAAAACGTAGAACGTAGAACGTTACTCAAACGTAGTGACCTCATAACAACTTATCGAATTTTACATGATTTATCTCTGTTGATTTAGGACACATTTATCATTTATCCACAATAGAAATATAGATACCCGTCTTCGGATTTATACGAATACATAAGATAGGAAATGGATCCGGTATTCATGATGTTAAAATCAGGGTTGCTTCAAAGTACTAAATCATCGATTAAAATTTTGTTATTATTTGTATGTAAAAACCATATCTGGATTCACCTGAAATACGCTTTCTTGTTATAAATTGTATCATTGCTTTCAAAAAACATTTTTAACGCAGTCGTATTTTCATATTAAATAATACAGTGTACTTAATAAGGTGTATTCCAAACCAATTATCCAATTAACGACTATTAATTTGCTGAAAAATTTTGTTCTTTATTGTTTACTTTTGGTATAACTGATAGTTTTTCTGTTACTCCAAAATGACGTTGCGAGAATTTGATATAAATATAAAAAATACTGTCACTGTTATACCTATAGATCTATAGATTGTCGCCATTTGTAACCACTATCACATAGAATATCGATTAATTTCATGATTCAAAGACGTAGGGATAGCTGGACTATTCAACGAACCACTAAAAATGTGAATTGCAGTTCTAAGGAATAGTTTCAGTACAATCACATCTGGAACAAATAAATGGTTAGTGAATAATAAGTTACTGGCTTTCGATCCCACTAACCTGGAAGACCTGAAATGTAGATGGATGGTAACTACTTTTTAAACTCGACTACTGAACTTTAATCAAAATCTAGAGTATGTTTTAAGACCCGTGATGGGTGAGGAGATTTTCAACATGCAGAAAAATCAGGTATTAATGAGTTTTTTGTGCAACCAAAATAATACTTACCCGAGGAGTTATGGTTATTGAGTGTAAGAGTATATGAAAACTCATCCACTATATCGTTCCTCGCAATCCTAGCAAGGAACATAACTATTTACTGCTGCGGTACCTAGGAGAAATTCCTGCAATATGCTGATTCATGAAAAGTTCTTCATGGTACACTAGATTACTTGACGTTTCATGAATAAGAAGCAGAAGGAATAAGATTCTTTATCTCCAATTTTTAAAAGTAATGAATATATTATAAAAGTAGATTAATTTGGAAAATTTCAAAAGAATAATATAATACATGAAATCTAAAGTACGAAAATAAAAAAAAAACGTTCAAAATGGGGTAAAGAGTAGTTGCTTAAACGAAGACAATTTTCCCACGTAAATCTATTAAATGAGTTACGACTAGAACCAGGTGATTGGTCTAATTATCTGCGGATGGACGAAGAAACCATAGAAACCACACTACGACGTGGACAGTCTCGGCACTGATAAAGTTCGTCGTTCTTACGGCTCATAGTGGTACCTACCAAACTGCTAAAGCGTGGCCAAAATATGAAAATATGTATGAATATCCATAATTTGTATCCTAAAGTTGTTTTGATGTCGCTGATTACGAGTCTGTAGTCAAATTTGCAAATTTCAAAATGGTGGATCCAATATGAAGGATCGCCTTCTAAAAATGATTTTAAATTTTAGTAAAAAAAATATATTAAATATATTAAAGGTAGTTAATACTGTAGTAAGTAGTTAGTTACAAATTTAAACTCAAAGCAAAATTTAAAATGGCAGATCCAATATGGCGGGTCAGTTTGCAAAAATCATATTGAATGTTAGCAAAAAAACGTATTATGGGGTTTTAGAGATTATTAGTAACAAATTTAAACCCAAATTTGCAAAATTAAAAATAGCGGATCCAATATGGCTGACTACATTGCAAAAATAATATTGAATTTTACTAAAAAGCGTCTGAGAATACGGGAAAAGATAATAAAATAGAGAACCACCAAAATGTATCCTCATTTCGGTTTGCTGTTTCTTGCTTCTCATTACAACAGAGGCTTTACATTATCGTCTATTTTAACTAAACATTTATATTTCTCAAAAAGGCGATTTTTTAAATTTTCTACTATTATCCGAAATCCGAAGTTTTTCATCACATGGTCCTAAAGAAATATAAATATATTTTCATTTGTGTATATCTTATTTAAATATTATTTAAATAATTTTTTTATTATAAATATTTCAGAACAGTACAGGTTCGTATTGAAATCTTACGTGGCGAATTAATGTTATTCAAAAACTAATTTGACAAATATATTGAAATTATAGAACAATTAGTTAAATTCGTTTTTCGTGCAGTTATACCAAGAAGAAAATGTAAATAAAATATCAATTGCATAAAAAAAAATATAATGTAATACATAGTAAATGAACTAGAATTTAAAAAATTATTTGTACAAAGTGTTTTTAAAACTATTTTAAAAATATGTTAATTAAAGGCAACAAAAGTGGAACACTAAATAAAAATGAGTTCGGAACTTTATACGTTTGATTCTATGATATTTATTAAGTTAACATTACAAGAAAAAAAACTTAATTAATAATAATAATAATATTAATGTAGGGCATTGTTAACATTTCCATTTCTCTGTCTATGTACAAATATTCAAGTATCGGACTTAACGATTAATTAAATATTGTATTACAATATATAAAGAACTACCTTTTTTATGACATATAAAGAAAGAATGTCAAATCGGTTTATTTGTAACGCCCAATATACGAAAAATCGTTCGAAGAGAGTAAGAATGCTTTCTAGTAGATTTTCTAGTGGTAATTAGGAATATTACTATTGTATATTAATTACAGAGTGTAAATCGAATCTTTGACTTGCTACAAATATATATTATATGTAAAGTAGTGAAATAAATATCTATCTATCTATCTATCTATTATTACAAAAATTGTAGAGTATGTTAGGATTTTAGGAAAATTGCCATTATCACTCACTAACATTAATGGTATACCATAAGTAGCAAAAATTCTTCTGCAAAAGTTAATTATTGTAGTTAAAGCAGTCATATCTTTTGATAAGAAAATTTCTGGCCAACGGGTATATGAATCTACTAAAACAAAATAATAGAATCCGTTAAATGGTCCAGCATAATCAACATGTACTCTTTGAAATGGTTCATTTGAAACCTAGTCTAGAACGCATAAGCACAGAAACAATAAAATCAAAATGCTGTTATAAGTCTAAACCCCAAAAAGTCAAAATTTATAAATTCAGAATCACAAAAGTCACAAACCCGGGCGTACCCTTCTCCCTAACTAAACTCCCTTTAACCATACGTACCATCCATTGACCTAGTCACACATCTCTCTCCCGCCCACCCTTTTCATTAGCCTACAGGCAACTTTTTCCAATCCTCACTCTCATGTTTGTAAATTTCTGGATTTATCCTATAAACCCAGAAACTTGTATCGGTTTATGGTTTTGTAGGTTATGAGAAATCCAAAGATACGCGGTTAAGGTATTTCAATTGGTCATTTTGAAATTGGCATAATGAAGTTTGGTATTCTAAACTCAGATTATCAGACCGATGATCACAATCTTTTATATTATTAATCCAAAAACCTTATCAAAAATAGTTCTGCGATGATCTGTTGAAACATGTAACATATAGGTAATATTGCTCGTAGACCATACTTGAAACGCCATTTTAAAAATTGATATTTTTATCAAAAATTTGTATATTTACACATACAGAGTGAACCCAACTTATTTAATTTCTTTTAAGTAGGGATTCTGTTTATATTTGTAACACGAATTACGAACAAAAAAATATAAAAAAGAAAGTGCCGATATTGAACTCTTGAGTACCTACGTCTCTAGCGAGTCACTTATAATGTGAACATGTTTTGTTTATCTAAGTTCTTTGAAATTGCAAAGGTTCCTAAAGGTCTCAAAATATTTGACGTTTTCATAAATTTTTTTCTCGAAAACCAGGCAATTTTTACGGCTAAATTTGACATCAGCGCTAAAAAATTTACTAGAAACCACTCAAGATCTTTGTCCACCAGCGTTATTTGTAATACATGTTTCCTGTCAATCTTATATTTACAATTTATATACAGGGTGTCCCAATCAAAAGTAGACACCCTGAATAACTTTAGCAGTTTAGTTTAGTAAAAGTTTTCTGAAAAATTGATGAAACACATCGACCTTCTTTCCAAAGGGGACATAGTTTAATACTTGTATACACCTATCATCATCCCTCCACCTTATACAGCCATCCCCTCAAAAAATTCAAATGGGGTCGAGTGATACAGTCTTTAATGTAACTCTTCCAGAGATGCGGGTTTTGTTGCAAATACCTTTTTTTTGCAAATGTCCCCACAGAAAAATATCCAAAGAAGTTAAATTGGGTGACCTGGCGTTCTACTTCCTATCCATCGCCCCGGAAATCGATTACCCAAACATTGACGGATTGCTGTAGCAATGTGGGGGTGTCTCACCATCTTGAAATAACAATTCGCCCGCTAAAAAACTACTGGTTTTGGATATTCATTGGGTCGATGTTATTTTCTAACAGATCGAGGTAACTCTCGTCATTTAAATTGTCAGGAATAAAAGACGGTCCGACAATGTGATCCCCTAAGATGCCAGCCCAAACATTTAATTTCTGAAGCCTTTGGGTATGAGTTTCCACGAACAAGTGTGGATTGGTTTCACTCTAATATCTACAATTGTGCTTGTTTACTTTCCCATTTAAATGAAACATTGAATAATCAGAAAAATACGTATTGTGATTCATGAAGTAGATTGGCATTACCGTTTAATTATTCACTAAAAATCTCACAGAATTTAAGCTGACGAACGGGATCATCCTCATTTAATTCGTGTATTAATTTAAATTACAATTCGATGGACACTGCCTCGTGGCACAACGGAAGCGCCAGCTACTTTCCTTATCGATTCGGTATTATCCATCTGCAAATGACCCAGAAGTGCCACTTCGACTGCTTCATTCCTAATTGGTCGCCGAGGTTCATGCTTTTTGTTACCAACCTGTTTCCATACATGTTTTCATCAATTGTAAAACATACTGAAAACCAACATTTCTATCTGGGTGATTGATTGAATATGCGCGCCGCCGTAGCTCTAGCACAATTTTAAAATAAATGCTGACAATTTCTATTCTCTCCTGATGGGTATAAACCATTTTGAGAACTCACTCAGGTAAAATTTACCTTGATTTAAAATTAGTTGTGAATGCATTAATTTTCAAGGGATATCAAATAATTGTGAATCTTTTATTATTCTAAAACCAAACAGAGAAGGAAGGTGTTTTTGTCGAAAAAATTCGTGATAATTTGAGAACACTAAAAATTGTAGTTTTTTTTTATATCCAGTGCCGTGTATTTTAGATAATTTAAATGATTTCGATTGTGTGCAATTATCAAAAATAAAATTTTACTCAGAAACTAATCGATAAAAGTTTTAAAAAAAAACACAGTTATATAGAAAATTGAAAGACCTTTCAGAAGATGTGTCACTCGACTCCCTTACCATTTGAATTGTTTCAGTGGATGGCGAGGGTAGAGGAATGATGGTAGGCATACAAGTATTACATTAAAATATATCCCCCTTGGGAACAAAGTCGACACATTTCACCAATTTTTCAAAAAATTTTTACCTCCAAAGTTATTCAGAGTGTCTACTTTTGGTTGGAACACCCTGTGTACAGGGTGATTCACTTAACTTTCCCACCCCACTTTTCTCCGGTATTTTTGCAATTAAAAAAAAATATTGTAACAAAAATTGTAGAACTTTTTATGAAGTTTTTAAATATGGTATCAAAAAAAAAAAAATTAAAATTAAAATACTCGAATATGCGATATTGTCTATAATTTATATATTTAAATGCAAATATTTCGAAAAGTATTACAAATAAGTACCATGTGTGCCATATTGTCGAAATCAGAATAAAATTTTATGTCGAAAAATGTAATAAAATACAGGGTGTTTCATTTAAAAAAATGCAAGTTATATCTGTAACTTCATAATTTGTTTTTCAATTGTTTTTTTGATACCATATTTAAAAATTTCATAAAAAGTTCTACAATTTTTGTTATAAATTTTTTTTGTAATTGCAAAAATAACGGAGAAAAGTGGGGTGGGAAAGTATATAAACTTGAAGGAAAAAATCTAGTTTTTCTTTTTAGGGTGGTTACTCCTTTACACTCACTACCATGCAAACTTGTATTAATGACAGCGTGCTTCAGATTTCCCGGAATAACTTCAATGCAACCTGGAATCGTGGCTGCAATATAATTATTAATGGATGTTTAAATATTACAAAAATAGTTAGGATCGTGAAGGTAAGTAAAATCATTACTATATTTAGAATTAGCATAATCACATAAAAATTAAAATTATTTTATTGTAGGTTAATATGAGCATGTTAAATATAATAGCCTAGATAGTTACGGGAGGACAGTTTCACAATAATTGATGACAACAGCAATAAAATTAAACTGGCAGTCAGTTTTAAACCACTCTCTTAGAGAGGTGGAAAATAATTTCCATAAAATTTTTCTTAAAATCTGTACATGTTAGAAAAATAATTAAGTTTCTATACATTATTTTATATTTATAAATTTTTTTAGGTGCCTACCTATATTAAATATTTTAATATTTACAGGACTAATTGTACTCAAAATCTAATCAGATCAAAAACTACATACATGACCGTATATTATTTCAGTATTATCTTCATTATCGAAAGAGAAAAATGTATTATATACTAGACACATATATTCACCTACACAAAAGCACGCTGATATCAATTAGAAAATAGACTGCAACAATTACTATTGGTTATATGTACAAAACAATTCAACAATTACTATTGGTTATATGTACAAAAAAAATATATATATACTATATTATTCAATTTAAATAACAGATAAACTTGTAGTACCTACTGATGATCAGATCTTAAATCCATGGTGCTACACGTTATATTTTTTAATTAAGAGTATAGAAAGAAAAATTATATTGATTTTTTTAGGGTCAGTATTATATTAAAAAGGACCATTTTCCACCGTTGAAAGGAACAATCGACTTTTGTGATGTTGCAGAACAAACTCAATTTCCGACCCTTTTGCAAACGCTTAGAATACTTAAAATATCAAAATGTCCAATGCCTGCAGTAAGTACTAATATAACGTCACGTGAAACAATTTTGAGAATATCAACGTAGATTATTGTTTATGAAATGATTTACTTCTTGGTAGCTTTAGGTATCAATGACTTGGGATAATGGGCATTCTTTATGTAAACTTGCATCTTAGTAGACTTTGTTTCTTTTTCAAAGAAGTCAATTGGAAGAAATATTTATTAAAACCTAGGTAGGTTAATCCCATATGGGTATTTGTTCATATTGACAAGACAAAAGAATAATTTTCACAAAATTCTTTTATTAATGTGACCGGTTTCGTGAACAAATATGCTTCACATCCTACACAGGCTCTAGAAGAGCCTTCCTTATAAATCGCCATTAAATAATTATATAAACTAAACTAATATAAACTATGGAACCATCAAGCTGTATCAAAATAGTTACCAATATATCCTTATTAAAAAGTAATGCCTTGGTAGATTTCTCTATTTCATTACTCTACAAATCCTATAAATACCTAAAAAATTAATCAATGTAATGCCTTAATAATACTTATATAACGTGTGTCCTTATGAATTCTCATGAAATTATATATAAACTAAACTACTAGCAACTCCTCAAATCTTATGAAAACCGTATACCTACTAATTGTCTCTAATAAAAAGTAATAAAACTCGTACTTGCTTTTTCTTATTAAATTTTTTTGGTTCCCTTACTATTGAGAAATAGAAACTCTTCAAATTAATAGCTGTAATGCCTTATTAAAACATTAAAACAAATCCTTATAGATTCCCATAAAAATTAAAGATAAATGTATTGTATTATTACTATAGATTATTTCTACTATAAATACTGATGAAAGCATAGAAAATCAAAACGTGGTTATTCCAACTCAAATCTATTTCTCTTAGATACCTACTCATTCTGATAAAATTTATATAAGTAAATTGATGTCCCATATTAATCCTTATAAATCATATAAATTCTATTGGTACCTCATAAAATATATATATAATGACAGGGTGAATTTTAAAGTATTTTAATAACACGTCATTAAATACAATTAACTAAAATTAAAAAGTAACTGAAACTACAACAAATTAAAATCAAATGTAAGAAAATATATTTCTTTATCATAATTTCTTACATTTGATTTTAATTAGTTATAGTGTGCAATTTTTAATTTTAGTTGATTTTATTTAAAAACTTGTTATTAAAATATTTTTAATATTCAATATAGCTACATATAATAATAACTTTATTATACATTTACATAATAATATGGACTATGTTGGTAATAAACAATTTAAATTTTGACTACCCTGTTTTTTATTTATAAAAAGGTTAGTACATTATTCATCTTAACATTATTACTAATATAGTCTTACCTACTACTTTCTTTATTTTTATGTTCTAATATAATTAAACCAATATAATCTGTGTTGTATAAATATTTTATTACGCTTTTTAAATTCTTGTAGCAATGTTCATTACGTTAAGATTCCTTAATTGTTTTTATAGTCAAAAATAGATGTGATTTGCCTTAAGTTTTAATAACTTATCAGTATTTAATTATTACATTTAGCCACCTTGCTCATTTTTTTTAATTAATTGTAGTTAGTCCTGTGTCTGAGATTGTGAAGCATATTTGTTGACGAAACCGGTCATATTAATAAAGGAATTTTGTGAGAATTATTCTTTTGTCTTGTCAATATAAAATATTTATTAATTCGAAAAACAAAGTATGCCCATTGCTCTTTTTTTTTATAAAAAAATATATAGCATGTTCTAAAAAAGCATTTTTAGTGACATCCTTTGTAAGTAGTTTAAAAAAATACACTTAAGAAATATATTTTACTGAAACAGGCCTCTTCAATAATTAATGTTTACTAATAAAATATGTAGTAAGTATTAAGTTGTATTTATTTTTTAGGTTAATACCTGTGTTACTAACACTGCATATAGAAACAGCATTGCACAATACAAGGATCAATTGGGTTTGCTGGTTGGAACTACAGGTGTAAAACTAGACGTAATACATGACGTAGGAAAAAGTTGCGTAGAATTCAGTTTTACTGTTAATAGAGCAAGGAACAGTTAATAGTTGTTAATGATTTATTTACTATCCAAAAATAAAATTCTCATTCTCATTCTGAAAACGAGTAAATGATTTCGACAATTTACACACACAGACGGCAGAAAGCGGCAACTTTAAATGTAATAATTTAAGGCAGCTCTTTAGCTAACTAAAGTATATAATGTTACGTCTTTGCTGCAGAAGAATATTTTAGGTACCAAGTTTTTATTTCCTGATACACCAGCACAGCAGATGTTGTTATATTCCCCACAGAAACAGTAGAAATTTAAGTTCTGATGCAGTTCCAACTGTTATATGCCTGGTGATGTTTCTTGACTGTCGTAAAAGGAAAATAAATTGTAATAGATCGCTTAGTTTGGAAAAAATATTAAAAATAGACAACTAATTTTAGGTTAGAATTCCAACTAACAAAAAAGCATCTTATTTTATTAGATTAAGCCAATTAAAACTTTATTAATAATGCACTGAACAAGATTTTAGTTGATAGTACAGAAATCAAGTAGAAATTTTAATAAAATTGATAATCGAAAATTTTAGAAAATACATATTTTTTAGGTTAATTGTTAATTGTGAAGTCACCCCTGCCACTTTTTAAACTGAGTGACGTCACCGTGCCTGCGCGCGGCATACCATTCTACTTATACCATGCATATTAATACAAAATGCTAGGACTGACTGATTACAGCAAACACCAGCTGAAAGAATTAATTTCAATTCGCGAAAATCACGGAGTGGGCGACATCTATATTTTTTGGCGTAATCTCAATATGATGAGTCATTGATAGTGAACAACAAACCGCTGTCACTACTGTTACTGTCAGTTCGCGGGTTTCTTAAATTTATCTTGTGATTTAAAAAATTAAAAGCGAGTTTAAGTGTTGTTATTATATTTAAATAGTTTATAAACAATATAGCAATGTAATCAATTAATAAAACGGTTGACACTATACTTTAATAAAAAAATATTGTTACTAAAATTAACCTCTAAATTTATCGTAATGTCAAAACACTGTCAAAGGTTTGTTGTTCACCACTTGGTTCATACACACACTAAATTTTCAGCGCCATCTCGCGGTATGTAATTTTCGCGAATAAGGATCCTGATGTTCTAAGGTATTTCTAGGTCTTATTTAGACCGCAAAATGCAAATATCGCCATCTACCGATGACTACTACAATAAATTTGTTCAATTTAGCTTCGGTGGCGTAAGGCAATAATGGATTATTGTATATATAAGTAAACGAGATATTAATTTGAAATTTCTTATTCTCGAAGGTTATATAATAACTGGTACACTTACTATCAACAATTCTTTTGAAGTGTTACGAATTCAGACAATAATAAAAATACGAGTGCTGAACACGAGTTGTATTGATTTTCAAAAATTGGACCGGAGATGAGTTAATAAAACATATAACAAGTTATACAGTTATAGACAATAACAATGTGTTATTTAACAAAATAGTAATTAGCTGACAGATATTTGAAAGAAGCGGCATTACAACGGTAGTGTACATTGATAAAAGAAAGACTGAAATTACATAAAATATATCAATATAAGAAAAATCGTTGTTTAATATGAAAAAATATTGTTTAAACCATATTGATTGGAAGTAATTTTGTCAATATAGGTTCAATTTAAATTTTACTATATATTAAAACCAATATTTATAGTCAAACATCAATGTTGGTTGTATAAATGTATAATAATCAATGTAGGTAGGTCAAATATTGTTTCTCCAATATTGTAAATCTAATATTTATTTTTATGGATATATATTGGTTAAGCAATGTTAGACTACAAGAACCATTCTAATGTAGGTTAAATATTGATTTGCAATTATTGGAAAACCAATATTTATTTTTATGTATATATATTGGTTAAGCAATATAGCTTTAAAGGAACATTACCAATATAGGTTAAATATGGTTTTTCCAATATTGTAAATCTAATATTTATTTGTATGGATATGTATTGGTTGAGCAATATTGCCTACAAAGAACATTACTAATGTAAGTTAATATTGATTTTCCAATATTATAAAACCAATATTTATTTTTATAGATATATATTTGTTAAGTAATATATACACCATAGATAGATATAAAATCTGGTTGACAATAATTATAATTCATATTTTTAAATATTACTTAACATTATGATCAACTTAATCACAATAATCTCAAACATCTTACAGAAATGTTATAAAGTGAAAAACAAACGCAAAACAAAAGACCAAAGCCATACCAGACTTTAATCATAGCCTAAAGAAACCTTATTTAGGCTATGCTTTAATGCTAAAATAAAGAGCACCTTAAATTACGCAAAAATTATTTGAAATAATCATATCTCAAAAATCGTTTGAAATAAAAATAAAGTGTATGATATTAAAATATGGGAATTGTATGTTTTATTCATTCCATTTAAAAAAATTGAGAAAAATAGAAAAAACAATTAATAAATATCGGAGATATTATGGCAGTTAAAGAAATGTTTGTAAATTGACAAAAAAAAACAGGAAAATATCATAACTTGGCAACGCTGCATCCGATTGGCAAAATATTTTAAGGTGTAATAAAGTCTATAAGCCTTGCAGGACCACGGTGTAAGACAATTAGGTGATGAAACGCCTCAATGTATCGTATGGTTAGAGTGTCGCCAAACTGTTAACGCACGAGACGCGAAATCGTAAGACAAAGAGAGGGAGTATAGAGCCGCGCGGGCTGCGCCTTGCATGTACCGAAACTGTGGTAGGTATGCACTCATTTACCGGGAAACCCGGAAACCGAGTAATATTTGTAAATTAGGTAAACAGTGTGTGCATAATATATAATTTTACCAGCTATAGCCGAATTTGTAAGTGTGAAATCTAGGGGCGGTCTAAATTATTCAAATGGAACTATATTCAATTACATCCTTACCCTGGAAAACATTTTATTCAAGCATATCAACTTAGTTGACGTATTTGAAGAGACCATTGACAAATTCTTATGTATTAATTAGAGCAAAACACTAGAATTTCCCTGTGAATCCCACTCTCAAGACATAATTACAAAACTGTTATTTATGTATCAAGACTATCAAGGAATTAAAGTTTAACTTTTTATCATGAAGGTGGAGTTTAGCAAATAAACCACATAAATGATAAAAAGGACCTTTAATGCCGAGGTGCATATTAATTTTTTTTTTATCCAGAAACTGTGAAATTAAGGTTAATTAACTAACTTAATATTTTAAATAATTTTCAGTGACATTAAGAAATGTCATATTTATTTAAAATTTTAAGTGACATTAGGAAATGTTACAATTATTTTTAAAATGTCAAATCGGAATAATTTTTTGTAAGAAAATCATTATTTTTAGCAATTATAATAGTGATAATACAATTCTGAATGTAAAAAACTGTATTTATTTACCTACCTTTATTACAACACAATTATTGTCACAAGCAATGAAAAATTTATGTTTACATTTATCTGTCACCTCGGTCAACTACAAAAATCGTACAATAATGGATTACTTTAATGACTATTTCTATCACTTTAATGTCGATTTTGGGATACTTTAATACCGATTAAAAAAAACAGTTTTATAAAAGAGAATCCCAGACAAAAACAAAGTCTTTTCCAACAAAAAGAAGGAATCTAGATTGCAATTAACCTGATACTCTATTACAGTTGATTCAATTTACCACATTAACAGCTGTCCCCGGAACATCCCCATCCACCCCACCCCCCCAAAGGGCTTTTTTTTTGCTTTTTGCTTTATGTCGAGCTTCCGGTGCATGCTATCGCAAAAGTACCTATATTGAAAATTAAAGAGGAATAAACAGTGTACAATATGAGCCATGTTTGGTTGTTGTACGTCAAACCGTTTCTTTGCACGGGCACCTCAAAGTTGGCCCTCCCTTTGAAATAGACACTTCGTAATTTTTTTATTGTGGCTCACAGACAATACTAATTAAAAATAAAACATATGGCAGTTTATCACCGATGAATACCTGATTTTTTGGTATATATCCGTTTTTTCTGACCATGCCTCTTTTTCGAGATACAGGGTCGTCCATCCTAAAATTCACTCCATCGTATCACAGGGGTTGTTCATATAGGATAGTTCAAAATTTATGGTATTATAGACTTCAACGTGCTGTTTGAAAATTCGCATCAGGCGATCAAATTTTTTCGCCGGAACTACCCTGTAACCTAAAAAAAGAGTTTTTAGGTTAGGTTTTTCTTTAATATTCGCTCTTCAGGGCACTCTATGAGAAATCGTCACGTATTGTTGTATGCTCGCTTATATGGTTTATGTATTGGTTTCATAATTATTTTTTTTTACAAAACCCTGTATTCGAATTTTTTTTTATGTAGGGTTCTAAAAAAAATATTTTTTAACGTTTTCTAATACGCATATGTTTTTACTATATGCCATCTACTTTGTATATCTCTATATGGTTTGTTAATTAGACTACCCCTTCACCCCAAAATCGATACCGCGGCGTAACAGTTTATCAGAAAATTACATTATTCATGTTATGCACATATTCTATACGCATGTATGTATTGCAAACGTTTTGTAACCATGACGATAAGTGTATAGGTAACTCTGTTAAGAATTAATTTAATACTGTTGTTATGGGGCACATGATTACGTTATCAACTACATCTTTGTAAGTTCATAACCGATTTTCGTGATCTATGCGTGAAAATGTTTTTAGAAGATAAGGCTTCCAGATAAAAAGAAAAGCCATTTAATTCGCCATTTAAAAAAAATCCCAGCGGCTTTTAAATATTAGGTAAATTTGACCACTTTCGCCATATTGGATTTATGATTCATGTCAATTTCTGCCATTCAATATTGTAGTGGAAGGCTTTGGGTTTTATATGATCCAAAAAAAATTAAAATCGGTAAGGAATCAAAAAAGTTATGAAGGAGAATAAAAATTTGTTTTTACCATTGCTGCCGAGACGTTGATAACACGCCTCTACATTTTTTGGTACAGCTCCGTAGTTCTTTGACCGATTTTTTAAAACTACCCATCAAAATATTGCCACAAGACCAGTCATGATGATGAAACAAACCGTTTGTAAATTCGGCATTTCAACAAAATTCCAGCAGTTATTAAAAATTGCTCAAGTTTAAATACGTGTGCCTTGACATTTATGATCATAATATCAGCTTCTGACAGAGAATCGTCTAGCTGAAAGCTTTAGCTGTCGAACGAATCCACAAAGTTGAAAATCGCTGAAAAAATAAAAAAGTTATAAGGTAAAATGAAAATTCCGGTTTTTTTTGGACCACCCGATATATTATGTAGCTACTATTTACAGTATTCTTCTGTTCTAAGTGTATTTACGACAGAAATACATTGAAAATCGTCCCCGTTAATAAAACTTGCGTCGCTTAATTCAGGAAGGAAGGAAAAGACGGTCTACTGCCAGTGTCTACACTACAGTCACAAGCTCCTGAAAAATTGCTGAGACTTATTTCCTGCAAATGCAAGAAGGACTGTCGCCGCGCCTGCGGGTGTCGTAAAGCAGGCTTAAACTGCTCAAGTATTTGCACAAATTGCAACGAAGGCTGTACGAACATGCCAGAAATCGAAATTAATGTGGAAGCGGACTACGACGATGAACAACTGATCGGCCATGCGAGTAGAAGAGTAATGGCGGACCGCGGGCTCCCCCCACCACTTTTGCTCCCCCCACCACTTTTTTCTGGGGTGGGGGGCAATTAGGATAATTAGACTGGGGTGGGGGGCAATTAGGATAATTAGATTGGGGTGGGGGGCAATTAGAGAGGGGAGGAGATAATTTGTAATTGCGTAATTAGTAATTTGTAATTGTGTAATTAGAAATTTGTAATTGTGTAATTAGACTATTTGCGCATTAATTACACTGATGTAATTAGTCTGGAGGGGGGATAATTAAAATCCAATTGTCGCGAGAAATGAAAGTAATTGGATTATTGCGCTGAGAAATGAAAGTAATTGAATTATTGCGCTGTAATTGCGTAATTAGTAATTTGTAAATGTGTAATTAGACTATTTGCGCGTTAATTACACTATTTTATATAGTCTGGTGGGGGGATAATTAAAATCCAATTGTCGCGAGAAATGAAAGTAATTGGATTATTGCGCTGAGAAATGAAAGTAATTGAATTATTGCGCTGTAATTGCGTAATTAATAATTTGTAAATGTGTAATTAGACTATTTGCGCGTTAATTACACTATTTTATATAGTCTGGTGGGGGGATAATTAAAATCCAATTGTCGCGAGAAATGAAAGTAATTGGATTATTGCGCTGAGAAATGAAAGTAATTGAATTATTGCGCTGTAATTGCGTAATTAGTAATTTGTAAATGTGTAATTAGACTATTTGCGCGTTAATTACACTATTTTATATAGTCTGGTGGGGGGATAATTAAAATCCAATTGTCGCGAGAAATGAAAGTAATTGGATTATTGCGCTGAGAAATGAAAGTAATTGAATTATTGCGCTGTAATTGCGTAATTAGTAATTTGTAAATGTGTAATTAGACTATTTGCGCGTTAATTACACTATTTTATATAGTCTGGTGGGGGGATAATTAAAACTCAATTGCCGCGAGAAATGAAAGTAGTTGGACTATTTGCACATTAATTACACTAATTGAATTGGAGCAATTGTTGTATATTAATTAGTGCATCAATTGCTAAATTATGCGCTCTTAATTGTCAAAAATATATGTCTGTCAATATCGCTAACAAGGGATCTGGTATATTAGCAGAAATGCATTTATTTTCTATGGGGTAAAAGAACAAGCGACATCGCATTTATTTTATAATGATCAAAGATTAAATCAGCTTTTTAGTTTTTACTGTCGCATATCTCAAAACAAAATAGTTGGTTAAATTTATAGCTCCCATTTGCTCGACAGACAATAGGTCTGCATAAAGGACACAGGTAGGTACGTAGGCCAGGTGGCTCGCGCGAACGGTACCGACCTGAAATCGAGGTAATGCCATTAAGGCGGTCGACTTAAAACCGTCAATAATACAATTTGGTATTTAATTTCTAGTCGAAATGCATAAATTCTCGAAACAAATAGTTAAAGGTATGTCAGAACATTACAGACTGCCGCATAATTTCACGAAACAGGTGCCTATCTGAAAATCAAACCACTCGTATTTCACATACCCTACTGTCACTGTGCCTTTAAAAATTATTAAAATTCCAAATTGTAGGTAGTCTTCGACCAGCATTCCATTAAAAAGGGCACACTTTCTAGTTGGTTAAATTTATAGCTCCCATTTGCTTGACAGACAATAGGTCTGCATAAAGGACACAGGTACATAGGCCAGGTGGCTCGCGCGAGCGGTACCTATCTGAAATCGAGGTAATGCCATTAGGGTGGTCGACTTAAAACCGTCAATAACACAATTTGGTATTTAATTTCTAGTCGAAATGCATTCATTTTTCTAAGGACAAATATATTGCACAAAAGATTAGCCATCTCCTATCTAAACAAAAGATACGTCGATTTTTACAAAACAAAGCCACACAATTACCTGAAATTTTAAACTTAAAAATAACAGGTGAGAGTGTAATTCGAATAGGATGGAAGGTTTAGAACTGCCTACTATAAAGAAGTCATTAAATGTCTTTATTGGTAATAATTAAATAGACAAAAGGCAACCCGCCTTTGTTGCACTGACGAGAAATTTTTCAGTCCTTTTAAAGCAATAATGTCACAGCTTAATGGACCCATTTGAAAGTTAAAATATAGCTATTAGATTCATGCTTTGTTTTGCTGTCAAGGGTCGATAAACATAAATGTTTTAAATAGTAAAACTATTCAAAAGCCATTTAAATACAAATACGCTTGGCAAAAATAACAAAAGGACACGGTCAAGATCTTTCAGCTTAAATAAACAATAATAAAATTTTCATTGATTTACAAATTTTAACATACAGGGTGCCCCGAATTGTACAGATCAAACATATGTTCTAAAAAATATATATGGGGTGCTCCATTAAAAGACACACTTTCTATACTTTCCAATGTTGCTCTATAAAGAACTACTGATAATAATTGCAGGTAATTGATGTGTAAAAGATGATGGACAATAGGTCGGCAATACACAAAAAAAACCATTCAACTCAAACATGAAGTCTGATAGAAGACATTAAATCTGCCATTGAAAGATTGTCTTGTAAACTAGATGACATAAGGAGGGATTCAAATAAAATACACATTAAAAGATTACAATAATTTTATTTCCTATTTTTATTACACAACTAAAAATACCATAGTATAATTAAACAGTTTTATTTTAAATACACAATTACATTTTTGAGAAAATAAACATAGACACTTAGTAGATCAAACTTTATGGTGTGATAAACTACCAAAATAATATGAAAAAAGTTCATATGTAAATGTGGGCCGGCAACACATAGTTCCGAGATACAGGGTGTTAAAGAAACATGCAAAATTTTTTTTGTTGTTTGAAACACTGAAATGATGGCACACTATATTGCGCTCTAATTAGACTAGGTGCAATTTCTCGAAATTCTATGGTTTATTACCTTATAGAAAAGCAGTATATCTTAAGATATATTTACAGATCGGTATACGTCCAACTTGACGGCGTTTTAACAAAAGCAAGCGGAAACGATGACTACTTTGATAATGCATTAAAAAGCAATATTTTAACGGAAATTACAGCGATGCTTTAATAAAGCTCTGGATAATTATATGCCTCTTTTAATCTGTTTTACAGAATAATGGGGGTGGCTCTCTTCAACCGTCTGTAAAACTATTTAATGAAACCTAGTTAAAAATTCAGTTCCATAAAGAAGCTATGATAATTTATGATATAGTTAATCACGATCCATTTTATTATTCAACTCAAACATGAAGTCTGATAGAAGACATTAAATCTGCCATTGAAAGATTGTCTTGTAAACTAGATGACATAAGGAGGGATTCAAATAAAATACACATTAAAAGATTACATTCAATTTATTTCCTATTTTTATTACATAGCTAAAAATACCTTATTATAATTAGATTTCTGTAATTGCAATGTATACGCTTGTATACTAAAATATAAGGGCAGGTAGTTACACCATTCAACAAAGCATCAATATTTGTTAACTGTATAATAAATAGGCGAAATAAATCCACAAAAATCACCTGTTAGTACAAAGCCCATAAAATATTTTTTCTTTTGTAAAAGGGACATTAAGGAAGACACTATAGTCAGTAAATATTGATTGTTATCAAATGGAATCCCTGTCTTTCGATCGACCTTTCCCACGAGATTGATTAGATAAGAAAGATACGTTAAGATACATTTATATCGGTATTTGTTTAACGATCAGATCATTTTTTTTTGCAAAACTTTATTTTCCCATAGCTTAATTAAAAAAAAAATGCCTCGTCATTATAATAGATCTACAAATCAGACGGTTTATTGGTAATAATTACAGATGAACTAACTAAAGATGATGGACAATAGGTCGGCAATACACAAAAAAAAAACCATTAAACTCAAACATGAAGTCTGATAGAAGACATTAAATCTGCCATTGAAAGATTGTCTTGTAAACTAGATGACATAAGGAGGGATTCAAATAAAATACACATTAAAAGATTACATTAATTTTATTTCCTATTTTTATTACACATCTAAAAAATACCATAGTATAATTAAAACAGTTTTATTTTAAATACACAATTACATTTTGGGAAAATAAACATTTGCATATACATCGTGATTATTGTTGATAAAATGTTTTTACTAGACATCAAGAAAACCATTCTGAACCGAGCCATCTAATGCATTATAACTTAAATATGTATCATGAAGTATAAGTGCATACACTCGAGTTTGTTCGGGAAATTTCGTTTTTCGTGTTTCAAATTCTATTTTTATGTCGACTGTAGATGATTTCACTGCAACAGGTTGGTGTGAACAATCAATGACAAACAAAGGATTCTTCCTGTATTCCCCAAGATCCATCATGGGTTCGCTCATATCTTTATCATAGTAACTACGTTGGAAGTTCTCATAAGCATAATATGCTGCAGAATCGAGCTTCTTATCGAAATCTAAATTCCAACGTTCGTATGGGTAAACTTCAGAGTTTAGAAATAGTCGAATATTATTTATGTCTGCGTGTTTGAACTGTGTAACATCCTTTGTTCTATCATTGGCCTGATCAGTGTCTTGAAAACCAAGAAGGATGAAAAGTGGACTTTCAAGACGGGTGGAGAGTTTAAGAGCCCATATGTCATAGGTAGTATCACGTAGACAGGGAAGCTCATAAAAATCCCATGCACGGTAGACCATATTAACCTTGGCATTATTACCACTTTTATTAATTCGATTCAATAATTTTAACTTTTGTCGATCTTCAGGTACAATATGTCTTATTTTCCACTCAATTTTGCTTATTTCCAACTCCGCATCAACTTCACCGATATAAGAGTCTTTAAATGAGCGTGCAATTATCATAATTAATTCTTGCTTCACATTCAGAATGCCTTTGGTATAATCTTCTGCAAAACCCATAAGGAGCTTAAGGGGTAGTTTGCCACTGAACACGTGACTGGTGGTATCTAAAATATCTTGTCTATTTTGACTGAGACCCCAACCTGTTGTTATTAATGAGCGTGCATGCGTTTGCCCATACGACACCATAGTTTTCATTGTTGTAGTAATACCAGGTCTTCTAACTACTGCTACTTGTTCACCACCCATTTCCAGACGTATCTCTTCAAAGAGAAATGCTAGTGCATTATTGAATAAATAGCAACGCTTTGTGGTATCACTAGGGGTAAATTTTCCTTCTATGTATATATAACTTTCTGAAATGTCGAGTATAACATCTTGAAAATTGATGGGGATACGTATTTCATCAGAGTTTCTGTAATATGGGGAACCATATGGCTTATATGTATGCTCATGTAGGCTAACTAGGGAATGATCCAACACAGGTTCATCAAACACCTCAAGTTTTTCACTAGTTGCAGCCGCCACCATTATTATGGCAAATATTTTCGCAGTTTTAATCCAATATGTTTTAAAAAGGCTTGATCCTCAGCTGACAATCTATGTCCTAACTGTTTAAGGTATAGACTTTGAATGAATTGCTTTCCACATCTCCCTTTCTTTTTATCCACACTATTGTTCGCTACAGTATCATATTGATGGTGATGTATTTGCTGTCGCTGTTTATATCGAAAGCCCATTTGGTTGGTGATATCAAACTTTCTTCAATTCTAGCCTTACAATAATTTTCTCACCTCGAAAATTGATCAAATCACCGTTGTCGTCCAGCACACGTAGCGTGATGTTATCTATTAACTGACACCATTTAGGTCTAACAGGTAAATATATGATATTTGTAGGTTCTCTAGTAAGTTTGTAGCCAGGCTCAACATCTATATCAAATTCAAAGAGAGTGTGTGACTCTTCCGCATTCAGATAAGCTCCAGAAATAATATTGCAATCTACACGTATCATCCTTACTTTCATAATATCAACAGGCTGTGTTGATTCATAATTTTTATTTGGTTGTAAATATATTGGTCCAAATCCCAACAGACTTCCTATGGAATTTGGTTGTCTAAAATCTATTTCATACTTTGACAAAATCTCGCACTTTAGGGTGTTGTTGTTTGCTCGTAAAGTGAATATTTGCGTGTAATCCTTTCCATCAATATTCATAGCTTTCAACATTGCTGCATAGATTTCATCAATTTCATAAGCCCCCAGAGGTATGTGAACAGTAGTGAATGTATCTTTAGCACTAACCCTATATTGGAAGATGTTATTTGTTTCATCCACATTGAATATGGAGTTGTAAGAGTAGAATCCAATTAAGCCTAACCCATGACGACTGCTCCTATCCAGTTCAATGGGTGGATTAAAGTTGACACTTAGCACACTTAAGCGGCTCGTTAGTGTGAACGTGTACGACATGACTGATGTAATTAAATTGCGTTACCCAATTTATTGTGGATTACAGCAATAATGGTATAATTTCCTCTTCTTTGAACTTGATGGTAATATATTTACATTGTTATTGGATGCCACATTTACATCGTTTACCTTACAATAGCAGCAAAACATTTTTCGAGGTATTGGACCATCATTAGCATCAAAACTGCCTTCATGATCGTTAAGGTAATGTTCTGTACAGTATTGATATTTTATTATATCGACATCGTTCTGAAGATGTGTAGGTAGCTTATCCCATACTAATGCAATTTCATGTGAAGCCAACCCAATCATCACTTCTTTGGGCATATCAGCAAGTTGTTGTTTGCTCATCTTCAATAGACTACGCAAACGGGAGAATGCAATTAGTGAGTGGCCCATTCGCTTGATATCTTCTCGATCCATTGCTGGGGTTATAGTTTTCAGCTCCATGGCGTTTTATATTTCTTTCGTAGAGAGAAACTTTAAACACAAATGTCCACACCACACTGTGTTAAAATTCTGTACACGTTTGTAGTTATAGAATATTTGGTTGGCCCTCCTTGAATCGTTATTGAAATATGTAACTAATTCTATAGGTGGGGGTAAATCACCAAAACTATCAAAGTAATTTACTAAACTACCTCGTTTTTTATATGCCACCCAATGTGTCCCAGGACCATATATACTATCCAAATTGATTATTGCAGATTCATTGTAATGTGGGCCACGTCTTGGTAGTGAGTCGCGCATAAATACACCCCGAAAGTATGCTACCTTCATTTTCTTAGCATAATATTTAAGATCAATGTCGGTAAGAGGTCTCCGAGGTAGGGAGTCTATTAGTTTTTTGAATTCTGTTTTAGATAAAGGCCCATTCCCTTTCGATATGGCTTCATATACATCCCCTTACCACTTTTCATAGCTATTGCTTCCATACTTCTGTTGTGTCGATTTGCTTCAGCTAATTCTTCTCTACCCTTTTTTACGTCATTTACAGCTTTAGCAATACCAGCAGCCGTACCCACCAAACTACCCAATGCAGATAATCCAGCAAAAATGGGTATTAGAGGTAAAATACCGCCAACTTTTGGTATTGGTATAACTCGAGGTGTTCGAATATTGCGTTTCCCACCGGCCTGTTTTATATATCGACGTGCAGCTTTTAGAGCAATTTCAGTCGCCTTCGTTTGGTCTTTTACTCTTTTGCCTCCAGCACTTCGCAGTGTGTCACGCACTTTTCGTACTATCCCAGATCCAAATGCTGTCTTTTTAACATTCTTCTTACCCTTCTTTGTTTTCTTGATGATTCGTTTCCTTATTGGATTACGAGATATTGTTAAATTACATCCCATACCAAGGCGTTGTTTTCCTTTCATTATAGTTGTAACTAACCAAGCAGCGGCCTTTTCTCCACGTCCTGCGTCTTTGGATTTCACTCGTTTCCACGCAGCCTGTTCAAGCTGATAGTCTGCTTTATGGCGGGCTGCTAGATTACTGCTATTTTTGTCGTATGCAATATCGTGTTCCTTGCACGCTTTATCGAGCTGATTTATACCAGGATCACCCCGTGTCAGCCGTTTATTTAAATCTGTGCCTGGACCACAAAATTGATAACCTGGCAAATGCAACTCGACGGGAAGCTTATTAATCAGGGAATTAATTAATCCTCTACCGCGCTTCATACGTTTTTCACGTGTGTATCGTATGGTGGAAACCATTTAAATAAGAGTTGCAAGTCACATGTCTATTTATATACCAATTAGCTGCGATACAATGCACATTGTGAAACAGAAACAAACGCTTTCCATAGATAATTTGGATGAAAAAGTTGGGCGTGGGTTAAGCGCTCATAATCGTCATGGACCACTACTACCTTCAACTGTACGTGCCCTCATAATAGGACCCTCGAATTGTGGGAAAACAAATGTCTTAATATCTTTGATCACCCATCGCTTAGGTTTACGCTTTTTAAACATTTACCTATACTCAAAGTCTATAAATCAACCCAAGTATGAGTATCTGCGTAAGGTGCTAGCGCCGATTGAGGGGTTAGGATTTTATACATTTAGTAATGGGGCGCAAATAGTGGAACCATCCGAGGCAAAACCGGAGTCTTTATTTATATTTGACGATGTGATATGTGAGAAGCAAGATGTTATAAGAGCATATTTTAGTATGGGCCGCCATAGAAATGTGGATTGTTTTTATCTTGGTCAAACATATTCTCGAATACCGAAGCAGCTAATAAGAGACAATAGTAATTTAATTATTGTCTTTAAACAGGATGACATGAACCTTCACCACATATTTTCCGATCATGTGTCACCTGATGTAACGTTTACAGTATTTCAAAATATGTGTGCAGAGTGCTGGAATGACAAATATGGGTTTCTAGTGATTGATAAGGATAGAGAAGTACAAGGTGGGCGATATAGAAAAGGGTTTGATAGCTTCATATATCCATAATGAATTTTAATAAAAACTTCACTTGAGCCACAGACTTCGTATGGTTACTTCGTTTACGTATGCGCTAAGATGAAGGTTACCAAAGATAATAAAAAATATAACAATCTTGTGCATCCCAATAGTGAAATAGCCCTCAAGCGACAGTTGATTGAGGCGACAGATGCGGTACGTGAGAAGTTTAACTCTATTAAGAACAAAGATATTGAGATGCATGTAACACTTGAAAAGATCTATCAACCAATAACTGAACCTTTAAATGCTATATCTTCAGCAGCGGAGAACAAACCACATACCCAACAACCATCATCATCACCAAGGGTGTCTACTCAGAGGGCAGTGCCATGGGAGAGTGCTTCTGAAGAAGGATCTGATAAGTATGTAGGCGGTGATGATGTTCCACCTTATACCCCCATTATGGAAACACCACCATCGTCTATAAGAACAACCCCCGTATCTGAAACTTCTCTAGCTAGAAAACTAGAAAAAGGACGTGAGGTTGTAAAAAGACATATACAGAATGTAAAATCGGGTAATTCCAAGTATGATAGTTTATATGGAGTGCGTGTAGATCCCAAGACAGGTAAACTGCTGATGGGTAATGCTGAAATACGTTTTTCCCATGGAAATATTACACTGTGGTATGGCAATAAGAAACTTGGCGTGTATCTAGGTAATCCGAAATTGTACGATCTAATATTTCTAAAACGTCCACCAATTCTAGATGATAATACAGAGAGTGTTATCGATGATGAATGGAGTAAGATATATGGAGAAATACTAAGGAAAACAAAAGCGCCGTATAAAAAATTCAATGTAGCGAGTGGCTATAACACCACTAAACGTGAAAAATTTCACAAAATTATCAAACCATTAACATCTTCTACAATTGTGACACGATCGTCAACAAGTGGTTATGGATTAAAACGTGTACCTACCCACAAATTGTACAGAAATAAAGATAAAGAATATATCTACTGGAATAAACCTAGTGAACTTGTGGCTCGTTTACGCCTCTTATGGGGTTCGAAAATGGCTGGAAATAACAACCACGACAATGAAATAATAGAAATAATATCAGAACTTAGGGAGGAAAAAATAGTGTATTAAAGATATAATACCTAGTATCATTATCCTCAATAAGTATTATATAGCCTGAAATATATAAAATGGATCAGACGCAATCAGAAATGTCTACTGTAAACAACACAATTGACAAATTTGGACGCAGCAAAAGAATTAGTGCAAGTAAGTTAATAGCCTATCGTGGATTACCTGGCGTGGGTTTTAAAATTACCAGAGATAATCACTATGATATTGAAAATAAGCGTTTAAAAAATCTAGGGGAACCTGTCGATGATCAAGATGGTGCAACATGTAATTACGTTAACAAGCGTCTACAAACAAATGATGAAAATGCTGCCAAAGCTATTTTTGATACAACCGATGTAATTATTGAGGAAATGAAAAAATATGTTGATGTGGGACTTTTAAAAAGTGGAGAAGAAAATCGCACTATTTTCAATAAACAAAATAATGATAGGATGCAGAAAATGAAAATAGAAATGAGGAAATATGTTGATAAAGCAATTTCTGAAGTTAAACGTTCGGCCATAAACAATCACAATACTTTAATCACTAGAATCTCCAAATTAGAGCATATTGCCACCGAACTCCAACCAAAGAAGGTGCAATCCGGAGGCCTAGCATTTCCACCAGAACTAATGCCTGAAGTTGATATATAGCTGAAGACAATTTTATAATGGAGGTTAGCAGCGAAAAATTACAAGTTGTTAACGAGTTACATAGAAATGCTCGACGAAATTTTCGTAGAAGGCGAACCATAATTAAGGGGTTTGGTGATTTGTGGCAAGCAGACCTAGCCGAAATGCAACCATACGCTGATAAAAATAGAGGGTATCGTTATATTCTTGTAGTGATTGACTGCTATTCCAAGTACGTATGGACCAGATCTGTTAAAAATAAAACAGCTGTAGAAGTTACTAAGACTATGCAGACTATTATTCAAGAAGCAAATTATTCGCCAAGAAATTTACAGACTGATAATGGTACAGAATTCTACAACAGAAAGTTTTCCGCACTAATGAAGCAGCATGAAATTAATCATTATTCTACATATAGCACAAAAAAAGCAGCAATTGTTGAACGAGTAATCCGCACATTAAAGAGTTGGTTGTATAAAGAATTCTCAGCTATGGGTAAATATAAATGGCTCGACATCCTACCCAATGTTACAAAAAGTTATAATAACAAAGTCCATCGTACAATTGGTATGAAACCTGTTGATGTCACACCAACTACACATTTAAATGTATATAATAACATAAAAATTGCTCTCAAACCGAAATTCCACCTCGGTGACGTAGTTCGTATAAGCAAGTATAAAGGTGTATTTGATAAAGGGTTTACACCGAATTTCTCAACAGAACTTTTTAAAATTGTCAAGATAAACATAACAAATCCCACAACTTACCTGCTTGCAGACATGCTTGGACATCCAATCAAGGGGTGTTTTTATGAGATGGAGCTACTAAAGGCAAAATACCCCGATGTGTATCTAGTAGAGAATGTTTTAAAAAAGCAAGGAAATAAAGTGTTTGTAAAATGGCTTGGACTATCTAAAGAACACAACTCGTGGATTGATAGAGCTTCTCTTGTTTAAAATTGTCACTGTCTAGAAAATATATTATTGTATCATTATAAGGTTATGTCAAATGAAATATTTTTATGTATAATAAATAAATAATAAAACGAATGTACTCAATTAATATTTGTTTAATTTATTTCCTTAATGTTAAATTGTAAACAAAATAAAAATATTTTTAAGTTTATTACATATAACTACTACAAATACTTAACTTCAAAAACACCAATTATTTTTTCATAAATATATATTTTATTACACAATAAATCTACTTAAATATAATACAATATCTCACATTTAGTATGAATTTTCCAGTTTTATAACTTTAAACCGATAAATAATGCAAATTTTATTTGATATGCTAATGTTATTGTGACTGGCTTAACTCATCTATTGCTGCAAGTAAAGCATCTAAAGGATCATATTTTTCCTTTTCAACAACATTATTTGTATTAGTTATTACGGCCAACTCATTTTGAAATATCGGTATGTCGCAATGCCCCCATGGTAAAGTTTTAAACGTATTAGGAATGACGAATCTTTTATCATCATAATGAGATAGTGCCACCTTATTTTTCATTTCTGTGTAAATATCGTGCGAATAACTTCTAAATGTATTCATTTCTCTTAATATTACCCCACCCTGCTCAACTATTTTCTTATAATCACCTGTTGATAAATTTTTCATAATAACTGATTTCTTTACCCCCTTAGCCTTTTTCAATTCATTATTCATAGATTTTATGCAGTAAGCTTTAGCCCCCGTTCCATAAAAACTAATAATCGGGTCGGCGGGGAACTCATCTTTAAAATTCCCTAAAACCGACAGACCTTTAGGAACATTAAATTTATTTCCTTCTTTATAGTTGGATGTATCGAATTTATCGGGGTTCTCTTTTATAAAATCGTAAATGTTATCAGTAAAAACTTTAATAATCAGAGAATCCGTATCGGTGTATAACAGGGAAGCATTTTCACCAAATTTTCTTTTTATCACGTCATAGAAAAAATTATATAGTACCGTCTTGGATAATTCCAAAACACAAAACCCTACATAAATTGGCTTGTTGTATACTACTTTCAGTTTATTCATATGAATCGCGACGAAATCTTCTGTAAAGATCGAACAAGTTTTAAAATTCGGCCGGGCTATAAGAGCATTTGCACCAAAGGACCTTCTAATACTTTCCCAATGCGTAACCAACTTTATATCCTTTCTATTATCCACGTTTTCCATAGTTTTACCGAAAACCGCATTATTCATTAATTTAAATTGATCTTTTTCGAATTTACTTGTTGCCGTGTTTCTCATCTCCGTATTTAAATCGATGTATTTTCTTAACCAAGGAGATTGATTAAATGTGAGCACTCTATGAGTCTTTAAAACCATCAAACCGTGATCCATGGCCTGTCTCAAGTTTTTATAGTGTACAATGTACCTTTTCTTGTCAAACAAATTTGGAATCAACTTTGCTGATTTTGCATTAGGAGGAACCATGTTTTCTACTAGGAAAGGGAGGTCCGAATGTAGATCATGTAATTCGTTGGGATAATGAATGTCTACTTCGAAAATGTACCCGCGCGGATTTTCATCTGGAATATTCGTAATGTCTAAGTTTATAATTTCTTGTTGGGACAACCAGGTGAAACCACCTGTCGGTAGCGATTGAGACATACTGTGGCCGTATAGGTTTGTGGCATCCAAATAAGTTATAAACGACGAGGGTTCGTTGGAATCGTAATCGGTAAGAAATTTATTATTTGCGATATGTTTTCTTTCAGAGCACTGACTTATTCCACCACGAATTCCTTTCTTAAAAAAGTTAATCATATCTATATCAATTAATAATTCTAACTCTACTCCTGTCAGTTTTAACATAGCGTCCCACGACAATCCGGGAGCTGTAAAATATTGAGCAGGATCCAACTTGTATTTCTCTAAACTGATTTTCCGAAAATTTTCGAATACATCACATAAAAGCAATACGTCTGTTTTCAAATACAGATCTGAATAATCACCTAAATTCTGACATGCGAACAACTTCCACACATCTTTAGCCCGTTGATAATCATCTTCGGATATATGCTGATCGTTCAGGTTGTCATAGAATTCGGCTTTGGATGGTAGATCTGGTTTATTCAACTTATTTAAACTATCCACAAAGCTATATGGAAATACACCCTTTTGTCTCATTAAACGAAATTCTTTGTTATCCGTATAAAAACTTCTGGTTATAGTTAACTGGTCATCATTTAAACTTTCACCCAAATTTTGTAGCGATGTTGACAAGAACTTAAAACTATCAATGAATCGCAGTTGTAAAAATTTTTGTTTCTTCTCCCCATTCTTATTAATGTAATCATGCATATAAAGGTCTTTTGAAAAAGATATGTACTTCTCTTTATTTTGCGCTAGTACCCCCACTCTATCTTTATGAGCGCATAGCTCTTTAATGAATAAATGACCGTCGTATGAGCTCATATTATGGAATATAATCGGTATGAAACATGGTAATTTATAATTTAAATTGCAAACAGAGTGTGCAGCGATAAATCTTATTTTTCCGGTTAAGTGGCAGTGATCCTTAACCTTCACATCACCTTCTTCGAATGCCTTCTCGCATATACCGCATACGGTTGCGTTTTCAAAGTCTCGTCTTTGTTGCGCTGTGAGCTTAGCCATTGGGACTATATCTTTCATATATCTATTATAGATATCTCTCGAGTCAGCCTCGATACATGATACGAAGACTTTGGCAGCGTCAGACCCCCGGTATAACTCAAACTTGTTGAGAGAATTATCAAATGAACATTTTATTAAATACGCGAAAGAATGTGGTTGATGTCTAAAAGTTTTATTCCCGAAAGATCGTTCTGGATTGGGTTGGCAGGTATCGATAGGACTTAAAATTGATTCGAAATCGGCATACACTACAAATGGAACTTGCATTTGCCTTTCAAAATGTTCAAATTTTAACATATTCTCGGGCACTTGTTTACCATATTTATCTATTCGAAATTGGGTAGTAGGTATTGTTGTATAAATGTGATTGCAATCGTGTGACTGGTGTTGCAATAAGTGACGTTCGGTATTAAAATATAACAAACAACCGTCGCAAAAATATTTTTTATGATTGTGAGCAGAAATTTGACGCGAAACTAATCTAGATAAATCTTTTATCCAGCAATAGTGAGTTTTAGCACAATCGTTCGTACAATGGTGATTATTATTACACACCTCAGAAATTAGCAATAAATTTAAGTGGATACGCAGTTTTTTCCCCGAGTAACGTAAAGGACCTACAACTTCATATTCCATTCTATTATTTTTAAATTTCTCCTCTAACCCATATACGTTTATCGATATATTATTCATTTCCTCAAATTTTGATATACCCCGCAATTTTACTGGAAAATCCATACCTGTTACATTTAACACTTGTGAATAATGTGGATATGATGATAAGTCCGATGTATTACCATTTGCAGGATGCAGTGCCGAAGTCACCGCCCAGGCAAAACAACATTGATCTTGATTGTGCACGTTTACCACTGCATTCTTATTTTCAATGAATTTTGGTAATTTTATATATGATGAGCCACGCAGTGGACTATACTTGTTCACATTAATTTCAACAAATTCGATTCGTTCCAGGGCCCATCCTAAAAATATGCAAATGTTAAATGCAATTCTAATACCTTAATAAAAATAATTACACACCTGAATCTCGCTCTTGAAACTCTGTAGTTTGGGTAATCATCTCTTCTACAAAACTATCCAAAACATCACTTAAATTCATAGCTTGATCCAATATTTTGTTGGATGTATTAAATGATTTCATATCCGTTAACTCTTTACTTTGTATCATGTATTTTGCGAACACTTCCAGATTTACTTTTATTGCCGTATGTATTTGTAGCGCTTCTTCTAGCAGATTTAAAATTTTATGTGTGATTTCATTAAAGAACATTACGTAGTCCAGGTGATTATGTTCACTATGCACTCGATATGAAATAATTCTGTATTTGAAAGCGCTTTGGATAATGCTTACACCATCCATTGAAGGAACACATGCATTTGCCTTATGTTGCAACGACCTCTTATGGGAATGCATCTGAGCTGTCGTCAGCGTCACATTACAACAATCACATGTTTGCATACTTGCGGATGTTGATGGGGTTGAATCAAATTTAAATTGTTTTGCTGGAGGTCCATTATCACGTAAACCCACACACGACTCTTTCTGATGACGACGTAAATTGCTGATCCGTGTAAAACTTTTACTGCAAGACGTACACTTATACATTTTGCGTGTTCACTAGGAGTCTGTTGCTACTAATAGTGGTTGTGACAACTCCTCTCACTCTCTATATATCTACAGAATATGACCCCCCACCACCACATTTCAATATTCAAATATCCCCCATTATATTATTCTATTGTATAACTATTTAGAATGGCTTTTGTGTAATATATTTAAAATGATTCGATATCGCTTGTTTGTTAACCCATAATGTGGTACTATTGACAATACATCGATTTCTTTTGTCTAATTTCTTAACTTAAAATTTGAAGGTAGGACCCCTATGTAGGTATTCATTAAATGTATACAATGGCAACAGTAAATAATGCCGTAGAAGTGGAGTCTTTTGCACACATGCAAATACATATTCATTACGTTAGCTAAGTAATTTAAAAATTTTTTTTTTGTCCAATTTTACCCATCTAATATATGGCGTTTTACTGAATCAATTAATAAGTCAGGTTGGCCGAGTGGTTAAGGCGTCCAATGTGTAAAAAAAACATCAGATTCCCTAACGGGAGCGTGGGTTCGAATCCCACACCTGACATTTTTTTTTTCTTATCCCGTAACTGATTTAACCTGGAGATTTCTATGGATCAGTATGAATGTTATAAAAAATACGTTTCAGGTAGTTTGCCTTTTGACTTTGTTGTTTTTTGCCGACATACCTTATTGACGGTTTTAAGTCGACCGCCTTAATGGCATTACCTCGATTTCAGGTCGGTATCGTTCGCGCGAGCCACCTGGCCTACGTACCTACCTGTGTCCTTTATGCAGACCTATTGTCTGTCGAGCAAATGGGAGCTATAAATTTAACCAACTATTTTGTTTTGAGATATGCGACAGTAAAAACTAAAAAGCTGATTTAATCTTTGATCATTATAAAATAAATGCGATGTCGCTTGTTCTTTTACCCCATAGAAAATAAATGCATTTCTGCTAATATACCAGATCCCTTGTTAGCGATATTGACAGACATATATTTTTGACAATTAAGAGCGCATAATTTAGCAATTGATGCACTAATTAATATACAACAATTGCTCCAATTCAATTAGTGTAATTAATGTGCAAATAGTCCAACTACTTTCATTTCTCGCGGCAATTGGGTTTTAATTATCCCCCCACCAGACTATATAAAATAGTGTAATTAACGCGCAAATAGTCTAATTACACATTTACAAATTACTAATTACGCAATTACAGCGCAATAATTCAATTACTTTCATTTCTCAGCGCAATAATCCAATTACTTTCATTTCTCGCGACAATTGGATTTTAATTATCCCCCCACCAGACTATATAAAATAGTGTAATTAACGCGCAAATAGTCTAATTACACATTTACAAATTACTAATTACGCAATTACAGCGCAATAATTCAATTACTTTCATTTCTCAGCGCAATAATCCAATTACTTTCATTTCTCGCGACAATTGGATTTTAATTATCCCCCCTCCAGACTAATTACATTAGTGTAATTAATGCGCAAATAGTCTAATTACACAATTACAAATTTCTAATTACACAATTACAAATTACTAATTACGCAATTACAAATTACCTCCTCCCCTCTCTAATTGCCCCCCACCCCAATCTAATTATCCTAATTGCCCCCCACCCCAGTCTAATTATCCTAATTGCCCCCCACCCCAGAAAAAAGTGGTGGGGGGAGCAAAAGTGGTGGGTGTTGTGTATACTCAAGAAAACAGTGGATTCTCCAAAGTAGCTAAGCTATTTTATTCAAGACTTTTTGTGACAAGTATAGCTCATAAACAAACTTCACTTGCTTATTTTTCTAGCGTTACCCTGGACACTAATAATTAACAACTACTTTAACAATAACCAATGCATACCTAATTTAACCATTGGTGTACATAACATTTTCCTTCTTACTTAAACAAAGACTTAACACTAACTATAATCAAGACGTTGAGGTGGGTTGCGAATCCGAGTGCTACGTCTCAAAACTAACCCTGACGAATAAGAAACATTTTCATTAGTCTCAGCCGCATTAGTACAATCTGACTGAGAACGATTAACGAGCTCGTCAGTATTAGTAAATTTGTCTCCGTCTAGTAGTTCTACTACATTACTTTTAGGCATAGATACCTTTACAGAATCACTAGGGGTTGGATACATATTCAAATTTGACGTTGAAATCACTTGATTCGCAACGCTCCTATCTAATACTGATTTTCTTAAGCTATTGACATGTTTGTACATTATTCTATCATCAACATTTACAAGATATGTAACAGCACTTATACATTTAACTACGACCCCTTCTTTCCATTTATCACTACAATACGGCCCTAACTTACCTACTAGAACTTTCTCCCCAACTGAGAACATAATAGGTTTTACAAAGTCAAAAGATTTCTTAAACTCTATGGTACCTTTTTTTTTTGGTTTTAGTAAATCTAACCGAGTTTTCGGTTTAATTTTGAAGATTATATCATTAGGACTCAAACCTGAACTAGCACATGGCGTATTACGGTAACTAAATAAAAAGTTTACAATTTGTTGCTCAACTGTCAGTGTTGACTTTTGTAATAAGAATTTATCTAATGCTACTTCCACGACCTGCACATGTCTTTCTGCTGTGCCATTAGACTGTGGATGATAGGGCGGAGATTTTAAAATGTTTATTCCATTTACTTGACAAAACTTAATAAAACTACTTGAGTTAAAAGGTGGTCCATTATCGCTTACTATTACATCTGGTATACCCATTATGGCAAAAGTCGATTTTAATTTTTCAATAGTCTGGGTTACATTTAACCCTTTTGACATACAATGAATATCAATCCATTTGGATTTGCTATCAACTATCAGTAAATAAGCTACACCATTTCGATAGAAAAAGTCAATATGTATTCTCTGAAAAACATTTTCTGTTTTTGGCCAAGATATCAAGTATTTTTCCGAGCTGTTTTGACTCAATTGACACACCCGACAACTATTTACCATATTTTCAATATCTTGTTGCAACCCAGGCCACCACAGTACAGATCTAGCTAATATTTTAGCTCTTACAATACCTATATGGTCCTCATGGATTAAATCTAACACATTTTTGCGTAGCGCCTGTGGTACTACAACCTTAATGCCTAACATTAAGCAGCCCTCTTCTATTGATAGTTCATTTCTTTTAATAAAATATTGTTTTAATTCCGTATCCTCTACTTTAGTAGGCCACCCTGTACGAACCATATCTATAACTTTCGCGATAATTCCATCCTTACTAGAGACTTTTGCAATATCTTCATAGGATATTGGTAGTTCATCTGATAAACTAAACGAATTTATAGAACTATCAACTTCCGTAGAGTCCTGCAACGGTAACCTCGATAACATGTCAGCTTCATATAACTGCGAACCCTTGCGGTACTCTATTTTATAGTCATATGCAGACAAAATTACATTCCACCTTATGATTCTAGACGCTGACATAACTGAAATACTACGGTCTGGATTAAAAATAAATTTTAGGGGTTGATGATCAGAAACTAAAATAAATGACCTACCATATATATATTTATGAAATTTTTTTACACTGAAGATTATTGCCAAAGCCTCCCGTTCTAACTGTGAGTAGTTCCGTTCGGCCTTTGATAATGTGCCCGATACAAATACTACTGGCTTTTCGATACCATTGACCCTATGACTTAGCACACCTCCTACACCATACGAGCTAGAGTCACATGAAATAACAATAATCTTATCAGGATCATAATGCGTTAACACCTGATTTTTAACTATCAACTCCTTGCTTACTTGAAAAGCTTCACGACACTCCTTATTAAAATTAAACTCTACATCTTTTTCCAACAACCTATACAATGCTTTTAACTGTGAAGATAACATGGGCACAAATTTCCCATAGTAGTTTATTAGCCCCAAATAAGCACGTAACTGAGTGATATTTTGAGGCTCTGGTGCCTCATTAATCGCACGCAACTTTTCGACCGTAGGATGTATTCCCTCACTATCAATCCTATGTCCTAAATATTCAACTTCTTTTTTAAAAAATTTACATTTATCCAAGTTTACTTTCACGTTATACTTGTTTAATCTTTCCAACACAGTTTCAACCAACTCTTGGCATTCTTGTACTGATCTTCCCGATATTAGAATATCATCCAAATAACAATTTACTCTAGGTATTCCACACAAAATCTGATCGATTACCGACTGAAAAATTGCTGGTGCAGATGATATCCCATATGTTAATCTAGTATACTGCAGTAATCCAACATGCGTGTTAATGGTTAAATATTTTTGAAAATCCGGGTGAACCTTTAATTGCTGATATGCCCCTGATAAATCTAATACTGTAAAAATGCTACCACCTGCTAAACTTGCGAAAATGTCGTCAGGTTTTGGAAGAGGATATTGATCAACATTTAATACTTTATTAACCGTCAAACGAAAATCAGTACAGATTCTTATGTCCCCGTCTTTCTTTGGAACTACCACGATGGGCGAAGCCCATTCGCTATTTGTTACGGGTTTCAAAATACCTACTGTAATCATTTGCTCAATTTTCTTTTCTACACGCGGTTTTAATGCATACGGCATTGAATATGCTTTTTTTATTATTGGTGTTACATTGTCTTTAATACAAAATTTTACTTCAAATACTTTTATAGGACTACATAAATTCAGATCAAACACATTTTTATATTTACCCTTAAATTCATTAAGCATGGTGTCAGCATCATAAATATGATTTACTGTTTGGTTATCTACACAAAAATTATTCTGCCAGTTAGGAAACAAGACATTTAACCAATTCCTACCCAACAAGGGTACAAAATCTTTATTTGATTCAATCACCGTTAAAGTTAACTGGTACTTTTTGCCCCCATACTGAACCTCGACAAAACATTCACCTATAGCTTTGATATCTTGACCAGAAACAACATTTAATTTATAACTCACAGGTTTTAACGGCAATTTTAAAATTTCTTTATACCTGTCAAATGACATAACTGACTTACATGCACCAGTATCTACCTCAAATGCTACCATTTTGTTACCTAACTTTAACAATACTCTATATGGAGATGTAGCATACACACCTACTTTGTTCAAATTATATAAATCACTGTTAATTTCTGCGCACCCAGCTTCATCCATTTCTTGTTCTTCAACAGCACCAACAGCTTTAGACCCCTTCGATGTACATAATTTCGCAACATGCCCAAACTTAGAACATATGTAACACCTCCATTTTACAGCTGGGCACCATCCCCTGGGGTGATTCCTGCCACACTTTTGACAATGACCATAACTAACCTGACCGGTATTTCCCTCTGACTTTACTTTTAACTCCTCCTGCTGATGATACCTTGTTCCTTTTCTACTCTCACTTCCTTTTGTAAACTTTTGTACAAAATTAACATTGCTTGTACCGTTATCCGCTAAGGATTTAACTTGTTTCTCCGCTAACTCTGCTGCTTGTGCTACTTGACATGCACTGCTGAATGTTAACTTTGATTCTGACAATAGTCGTTTTTGAATATTTTCCAACTGAATACCACAGACAAATCTGTCCCGTAAAGCTTCATCCAGAAATTGTTTGAAATCACACGTACTGGCTAATTTACGTAATTCCACTATATATTCAGCTATCGTCTGATCTATCTTTTGGTTGCATTTGTTAAAAATAAACCGTTCATATATCTCTGATACTGGAGGCGAGTAATGTTTTTTTAACAATTCTATTGTTTCTGCATATGTCAATTCAGTTGGTTTCTTAGGTGCCGCCAAATTTCGCAGTGTTTTGTACACATCAGAACCTACAAGCGTTATGAACATTGACACTTTCATTTCTTCCGAGATCACATTAACTTTAAACAAATGTTCCACTCTCTCCAAATATGTTTCAAATTCTTCCGAATTTCCGTTAAAGTGCTCGATATTACCTATCAACGCCATTATATAAATATATATTTTTTTTTTATTCACCTTTCCACACAGGAATGATTCACTCAACTTCGGATACTTAGATACTCTGTTAATCCTCGTCGCCAATATGTTGTGTATACTCAAGAAAACAGTGGATTCTCCAAAGTAGCTAAGCTATTTTATTCAAGACTTTTTGTGACAAGTATAGCTCATAAACAAACTTCACTTGCTTATTTTTCTAGCGTTACCCTGGACACTAATAATTAACAACTACTTTAACAATAACCAATGCATACCTAATTTAACCATTGGTGTACATAACAGTGGGGAGAGCCCGCGGTCCGCCATTACTCTTCTACTCATGCGGACGTTATAGAAGATGTGGACGAACTTGACATTGATTTCGAAGAGGACACGTAGCGCAAAGATCATTTCATATACTAGATAGTCAAAGCCACTGTTTATTTCATCGCCCCATCTTCTCTCTCTAACACATGCAAAATTGGATGCCAAATAACAGAGAAGTATTGCCAGTATCATGAGTGAAAGTGAGATGAAGCTTAAGTTGGGGTCCATTTATGAGCGATAAAATTAAACAATAGGTCTGACTATCTAGTGTATACATAATCTTTGCGTAGCGCAACCGGGTCCTCATATTGTACACTGTTTATTCCTCTTTAATTTTCAATATAGGTACTTTTGCGATAGCATGCACCGGAAGCTCGATATAAAGCAAAAAGCAAAAAAAAGCCCTTTGGGGGGGTGGATGGGGATGTTCCGGGGACAGTATAAAAAAAATAAAAATCAAATCCTATACCGGGTGACCACGAAATGAGGCTCGCCCTTATATCTTCTTTGTTTTACAGGATATAAATTTCAAATTTGGACACGTCAAATAACGGTTAAATACGCATTATTTCAACCATTTTATCACTTTCTGTCGCTTCCGGTTTCTCCGGAAATGACACTAACTTTCGTTGTTGAATGTAATTTTTATGTATTATAATATGAACAAATAATGAAGTGTTTGGTACCAAATTATTGGCAATGAAATGCTTTATTAAAATAACATAGTGAGTCACCATGGTGCCATTTAAAAAAAATGAGTTATTCTGGAAAAACGATTTCCGAAATGTTTAAGATCTTATAATACAAATGTCATACGACATAATATCATAATTGTATTTTTTGATTAATTATTGAAGCAAAACAAAACATTTTTTTGGGGTCACGGCCGCCTAGATCAAAAATTAAATTTGCTCATAAAAATGTCTGTCAATAATATTTTTATCTCAATTTGCCTTACATGTATTCAAAATTACCTCCTGAATCCAAAAATGTAAAAATATTCAGGGTGTTCCATTTAAAAAACGAAAGTTAGTGTCATTTCCGGTGAAACCGGAAGCGACGGAAAGTGATAAAACCGTTGAAATAATGCATATTTAACTGTTATTTGAGGTGCCCAAATTTGAAATTAATATCTTGTAAAACAAAGAAGATATAAGGGCGAGCGTCATTTCGTGGTCACCCGGTATAGTTTTCCACCTTGAGCCTACGTTTCCTGGAGTAATTGCAGGAGATTTAAATTAAAATTTAAGAATCAATATCAAATGTGATTAATAGTTTTTCTCTTTTTTTTGATTTTGGACAATAAAAATATCTAAGTAATAATGCTTTATGTTTACTTAACTTGATGAATGGTTATTTAATTTTTGAATAAATAAATAAACATTTTTTCGTATACATTATTAATTTCACTCACGTATCCCTTATTATTTATTTGTTATTACATCAAAATATACTACTATTTTTACTTTATTTACGATATTAAAAATATTATCTTTAAATAAATGCCTTATTGCAAGCAATAAATGATTCCTTCGATCAATGACATAATATAAAAATCATTACTTACTACAGCTGTTTTAACTAAATTCCATAGGTAAAAATATTGTTTCGTTTTTAATGAGTGAAGTTAATTATTTAGATATATAATACTAGAATATTTAAAAAGAATTGCTTTAGATTTTAAACAGCTACATCCATACAATGAGCCCGATTCACGGTAAAATATGCGGCCCTAGTTCTAACATCTCTCTCTATTCCGAGCGTTAACAGATTGACGACGCGGTCGACCGGCTTGTGGCATCACCTAATTGTCTTACACCGTGTACAGGACTCTTGAAGGCTTAACGGGCGCCAAAAATATAGGGTGTTTCATTTAAAAATATTATACTTTCTTGTGTAACTCGTTTTGTGACGCCTTAAATAATTGAAAATAATTTTACGTTGTGGTAGAAATGAAACATGAAAAGTTTTGTTAAGAAAGTTTTTTTATAAAGATAACCGGTTTTGCACAATCTTCCGAAGGAACACTAACTGGATACCTTGTATATACCGGGTGTAAACGAATAGTGGGCCACCCCTGTAACTTCCTTGTTTTTAAAGATATCAGGATAAAATTTATTATGGTGAAATAAGGTAAGATTTCCAACTATTTGAGACCTATCCGCCATATTTGTCACTTCCGGTTTCACTGGAAATGGCCCCAATAGTCTTTTCTAAATGGACGACCCTGTATGTTTTTAATGTTAATCAGAATGGGCCTCTGGCTCATTCTTATTGCATATCATAAAATATTGACACAAATATACAGGGTTGATCAAAATTTAATTGAAGTTAGATATAAATCATAAATTTCTTAAGAAAAATTGTCATTCCTGCCGGTAACGATTACACATTACGGAACTTTTGGTACCGTTTAACCCCTACTAAATAGAGCTTTCTGAATATCCGGGTGGCCCTTATCATAATATTTCAAAGAAAAGAGTTATTTTGAAAAATGTGATTTTAATGAGTTTAGAGCACCCTGCATGATGTATTATTTTACATATTGACGTTTTCGTATTTTTTATATGAATATTACATTGGAACAAAAATAATTTTAACATATTCGCAGCTATCTAGATTGACAACTAAAATTCGAATTATTTTTCGTGCAACCCTGTATAAATTGTTCAAAATAGTATAAATGTATGTGATCTTTTTTTCAAAAATGTAAAAACATATAGGGTGGTCCATTTAGAAACGACTATTGGGGCCATTTCCGGTGAAACCGGAAGTGACAAATATGGCGGATAGGTCTCAAAGAGTTGTAAATCTTACCTAATTTCACGATACAAAATTTTATACCGATATCTTTAAAAACGAGGAAGTTACAGGGGTGGCCCACTTATCTTTTACACCCGGTATAGTCTTTAGAATCGAAATTTAGGCTAGCTGTGGATAAAGAGGTACAGCTATGACCCACTAGATTTGTGTTCTGTAAATCAACAAGCTCTCCAATCTCAGACCGACCCGACCGGTAATGATGGAAAATTAAATGATTAAACGAACTTACCTTAGTGAAGTTCAATCGTAATTATATGAGGGCCTTGTTCGAAGTAATTACAGTTTTTACATTGTAGTACCACTACTTTCTGCTGGACGTCACCACATTATTTTAAGCTATCGAGAAATAATGCCCCCGTAGCTACCGTATCTATGTATATGTATTTGTTTTTTCATTATGTTCAAAGTCCAAATTGCAACTTCGGGTTGGGATAAATTTAAGGGAGGGACTGTAATTACTTCGAACAAGGCCCTCATATAATTACGATTGAACTTCACTAAGGTAAGTTCGTTTAATCGTTTAATTATATTTCAGGCCTTGTTCTTCATGATTACAGTTTTTACATTGTAGATGTTTAAAGCACATTATTGCAATTTTGTTTCATTTATTTATAAAGTTTTTTTTTTTTTTAACAATTTATAATTTCAGTAAGGTATAACAATATAACGTATTTAATGTATAAAGTTACAGAACAATAATATCTACTAAATTATATAACAAAATAAATCAGAACAATAACTAAACTTATTTACTGAACAAGAGCAAAAGCAAACTTATCGGCTCTTGGCTTAATAGGCCGGTTATAAAACCTAGCAAATACTTGAGAATTTTTAGCCCATCCAGGCCTGTCTCTTATAGTATCTATGTCCACAACAAGTACCCCCAGAACCAACAAAAGCAGATGATGTTGCAGCGTTGCGTGTACTGTGTGCTGTAAAAAGAGATGTATTAATTCCGCTTTGCGCTAATACAAATTTTAATCAGCGGCTAATTGCTTGAGTGGAAACTTCGTTATAGGGCTTTCTTAAAGAAATAAATAGTTTCTTATTTTTTCCTCTAATACTCCCAGTAAACCTTAGGTAATATTGGATATTTTGGCTACACATAATTCAGGTTTTTCTGTAAAAAACGGCTATATTAAATTTGGTTGATTTCGATCCGGTCCTGATGTTTTAATATTAGCTGGAATTTTAATTTCTACTCTTTGTTCGAAAAATTTAATATTTTGAATTTCAATTAACGCAAAGGTCTGTACTCTATGAGCTATCACTAGAGCAAGTAACATTATAAGTTTTTCTGTCAACTTTTTAAAATTTAGGGTCTCTAAATGCTATTGTTTTTCTAATAATTCCAAAACAATATTAGTATCCCATATTTGTGAGTACTTAGTCCTTGGCGGGCGTAATCTAAAGACACCTTTAAAGAAACGTTTAATCACGAGATTATTTGTTAAATCCTCTGAAGAAATTAAAGAAATAGCTGATCTTATGGTATTTAAAGTATTGTAAGATGCTCCAGATTTATAATTTTGAAACAAAAATTTCAATATATCATTAATTGAGGCTTCAAAAATATCTTTCTGAAATTCGTGACAAAACGAATTCCATTTTCCTAAAGCACTATCGTATTGTTTTAACGTTGAACCTGCTAAGGATGATATTAAAATGTCTATTGTTGATTCTGGTATATTATTTCTTGATAAGGCATAGTTTCCCTGCTACTAATGAAAGGTTCTTGTACAGGGGATGATGGCGTTGCCTACAAGGTAAAAAAAGTAAATTACTAGAGAGGTGGAAATATAATGGTTCATTACCTAACAAGTAACGACGTAAACAATGGATACCAAGGTTGGGTTGGCCAATAAGGAACAACCAAGATACCAATTGCTCCGTCATTAATGATTTTTCTGATAACCCTAAAGATCATTGAAAAGAAAGTGTAACGAAGTGATTTTTTTCCAGTCAAGGAATGTACATTTTTGCTTTAAATATTACCGTCACTTGGGTACACCCTGCCGCTGTTTTAGTAAGTAAGTTCTGTTCTAGTTAAGTTATGAATGAGTTGTTAAAAAGTCCGCTGGTAAACAAGCAGTCAAGTAATTAATTGATTAATTTTCGACAATCCCTCGTATAAGTAAAATCCGAGAATTATTATAAATAATGACCGAGTCGGAAATAAAAATCATTCGTTCCTAAAATTATTAATTCTTGCTCGTTTTGATCCGTTTCTTTTTGCAACAGAGTATAGAAATTACAAGCAACTCATTTCCGGTTAGATACGCTTTGAGTCGATGTACTAAGATGCATAATCCGCTGTACCTCTGCAAGTTACGCTGGGATATGCATACGAGTACGTCGTTTAAAGTCGGTGACCACCTCTCTTTTAACACGACAGATACGTCATAAAAGTTTACAAAAAGGGGAAACACAGTCACTTCGCTCATTCTGTGCTGATTCCGTCCTCATTCGCATTCCGAGAAAACCGGCAGCAGTTCAGGTTCATTTCGAAATAGTCCGCATCAGATCTGTTCGACCGCCAGCAATTGACGATCAAACCGAACCCGTAAATCTTTTGTATCACCGCTCCGAGTTAATAGTAATTTCCTTTGAGTATAACATTGGTAAGAATTTAACGCAACCTGCTACATTCTGCAGGTACTACTGTCAGTCAAGTATAGATATTGCGAGATTTTATTGTCAGTAAATATCACCGTATTTTGCTACCAAAGTAAACTAGAGCTTATTAGTAATACCTCCGCTGGTTTGTTTATTTTGTTAATGTAGGTAAAGACTGCTGAGGTCTGTTTTGTGCCACCTCAAATGTTCCCTTGCCTACTAGGTTACCGGAAAACCTACGTGAAAAATAGTCACTATATGCATTAACAGTTTGTATTTGTTCACTTGGGCCATACGGACTGGGTTTTGCATAGAACTGACTCGCAAAGCTGTCATTATTTAAAATAATCCTGTAACAAATAGCTCGACGTTTGCGGCAGTAGCTTACCGTTTGTTTCAATCTTGTATCTAGCCTCAAATATCTATAGCTGACGGACTGCCCGCCGTCTAGAGTCCTCGTGGAAACATTTGCTTGTCGTACGTAGCGAACAACGTCTCTATAAATTCCGCCGTAAAAACCCCACGTAAAGACTGTTGCTTGCCAGCTTGACTAATTTATAATTATTTAAGAGAATATTTTATATTATTATTTTACACATACACGATTGCAGCGTCGTGAAAGAATAAGCATAAATTACGTTGTTCATTATTTAGTCCTGAATAAATACGTTATGTTAAAAAGGCAAACTTCCCGAGTTATTATTTCTGTAGTGTTATTTTTCTGATTAATCCGTTTGAGCAGTATGACCGAAGTCCATTAGATAGGTCTCCAGCTCAGAACCCTGGCTATACCGTATCATCCGCTGTTTTGCTACTCAGGGTTGTTCTCCCAATTAGGAGAACCAAAAAGACAGTGTCGTTCTTCGCACTTAAAAATTGAAGGGCTGGCGCCCGAGAATTCCGTAAGAATAAAAGAGATTACGTAAGTATTTGACCGAAAGCAAAGTGCTCGAAAAAAGAACGTTACAAAAGTGGCGCCCGAGCAGGGACCATTTTTTTACGTTAATCAGAAATCCGAAACTGTAAAGTTATTCAGAAAACCGATCCGCCAAAAAACTGCAAGTCGCGTGTAAAATAAGCGTAAAATTAAATAAATACCGAAACACCAGAAATTAGCAATACGACGCCGATTTAAAATAAAATACGTGAAGCCTGTTTTTTTTCAGTTGTCAACGCTAGCATTTTTTATAAAATACAGTTTTTTTTGATAAGAAATAAAAACTTGTTGTTCACCGTGCACAGAGTTTTATCAATTTAAATTAAATAAAACTGAATCGTTTTATTTCCAGTAAAGAAATAACATTTTGTTATCAGTTGATTTAAATTAAATATCGTATGTCCGTCTGCTAGGGAATAAAAACATTACTTACTGAACTGAAGAATAAAAACGTGTCCTATTTAACTCGGAGGATTTAAACATCGAAATAAAATTGAAACAAATTACTTCTAGGTGTTACATCCGTCCGTCTGTCTGTCTGTAACCTAGCCAAGTGATTGCAATTTAACTTGTTAATACGTCCGCATTTCAATTACAACCGAAGGTGGTTTATATTAATTTTACAAACAGCTGCCTGCATAAGCACCTACTTCCACAAAATACTCAAGCTGCTATAGCCGCTGTATACCGAATCGATAGAGGATTTTCGAAATTATTTTGACGTTGCCGCTGTGGTTGACACCTGCTACTCTCTGCCATGTTGAGTGGGAAGGCAACTTCAACATAATTGGTCCGATACTATACAGGGTGTGCCAAATGTACTGATACTGCATACCTTATTGTTACCGTTCACCAGGAAGTTAAATAATTTTAGCAGTATTTTTAGTAATTTTGACGCAACAATAGGGGACAGATACCGCTGTTGCCCTATGCCGAGTGGTTAAGCAACTCAAAACCTGAAAACTACTGACCGATACTGTGTTGTTAGGCACTCAAGCTTACAACAAATTATTTTGACGTGACCAGGGTGTGTTTACACCACTGTTGCTTTATAGCAAGTAAGTAGGCAATTTCCAAAAATCTGCAACGCAGATTTACCGTCTTCTGTTAGCATCTAACTGCCCATTCGGGTAGTGCCCCGATCTGTTAGGTGTTCTTTGAATTCGGCACGCACCGAACGCAACCAGATTTTTGCCAGCCGCGGTAAATACGCTTGCGACGTGTCGACTCTGATTAAATCGAACCTGAAGAACCGATTGCGACTACTTACATACCGATCTGAACCCTATTGAAGAAGTTACCCGTAACTTCTTGATTGTATCCGACTTTGAAACAAAACCGAGTTCTACGTGACTAGATTACGTGAAGAGAAGCTACGATTGCACTTTCTGAACCGAATTACCGTCCGTGGTGTCCAAGGTCATCCGGCAGATACCCAGGTACAAGCTAGCCTTGTGGGGTATCCTTTTTAGGGAAATCGCACCCTAGAAACCGATTGGTGATACTTGCAACCCGATCTGACGCACAGTTTCTGACAGACGCCTACCGTCGCGACGCCTGAGGTCGAATAGCATCTCAACCTGCAATCTTCCGTAACCGCAGTAGCCATACTACACCCGTGCCTTCCTTTACTATTTTTCCGGAGTTTTCACCGGAGTATTTCGTGACTCCGGGGTAAAAATTTTCCGAGGGTGTGACCCCTCATTTAATAGTAAACCGAGGACGCGAAAACGATTGCCGATAGTGTCAACTCCATACGACCAGCCGTTCCATACTTGGTAGTTTTCGACTCGTATCGTCCGTCCGATTCGTCTTGAACCCGTTCTACCGAGATCAGTTGGGAGTAACATCATGCCTACCGACGGTGATAAGACCGACACACCCGTATTACCCAGCGATGAAGCCGCGAACGTTGATATGGGCGATATCCGGTTAAGCTGGATATATAAATTAAAAAGGGAACAAATAGATGATCAATTAGGGAAGTTTGGTCTACCTGTAACCGGTACCGTGGAAGAGAAGAAGCGCCGTTTGGTCAAGTTTATCAAAGAAGGGTGCTCTTCGCCTAGACCAAATACCGCCCCACCTATTTTTCCACCGCCATTACCGCCGTTAATGATACCCCCAGCAACGAACAACCCCATTGAAACCACCGCCAGCCTGCCACACGTAACAACGCTTACTGAACCCGTCCGCCGGATGACAGTCAGCGCCGTGTGCGAAACCGTCAGAAGCTGGAAACTCCAATTTAATGGAAAACCCGACGCCGTGGAGTTCCTAGAAAAACTGCAAGAATTCCAGGAACACGGTGATATACCGACAACCGACTTGTTACCTGCCTTGTATGAAATTTTTCAAGGCAAGGCCTTGGCCTGGTACCGTAATAACCGCGACCTATGGACAAGTTGGGAGGAGTTTATTACCGATTTCAAACATTTTTATCTGCCTGCTAACTACCAGTCCGTCCTGGAGGACCACATTCACAACCGCCGTCAGCTACCCAATGAAGCGGGACGTGAATATGTGGTCGCTCTGCAAACGTTGCTACGTCGACACGGAGGATATACTCCGGACCAAGTTATGTACCGTTTATACCGAAATATGCGACCTGAATACCGACAGTATATCCGCATGAGCGATGTGAAAAGTCCCAGGGATCTCGTCTGCAAAATTGACGAGCATGAGTCCCTCTGTCAAGAATTAGCTGCGCAACAGCCTGCTACCGTCACGTCAGCTATGCAACAGAGACATGACAAGCCTGTTACGTCTCCGCAACCGTCTGTCAACGAACCAGCTCGTACTACCCCGTTACCAGACCGAACGAATGACAGGCAAGATAGTTCACAAACCGATCAGCACAACCGACGTAATGACCGATCATCCACCCCAGTTGCAATGATTTCGTATGACCGTAACACCACATGCTGGAGATGTGGCAACACCGGACATTTCCGAAACGAATGTCACGCCACTTCGCGCCTGTTCTGCTCCCGCTGTGGAAAACCGAACACGATGACTCGAGACTGTTCATGTCACTCTACGAGTAATTCATCGTTTACTCGCCGTACTACTGACCGTCATAACCGTCACACCAGAACCCCCGTGATGATCGTTACCGTCGACCGAAATACCTTATGCTGGCGATGTGGTAAATCTGGACATTTCCGGAGCCAATGTCGTGCACCGCCACGCCTGTTCTGCTCCCGCTGTGGGCAACAGGGCATCATGTCCCGAGACTGCCGATGTCCTTCAGCGAAGAAACTAGATCAACGCCACACCGCTACGAGGAAAGTATGGTTCCGAGATTTTGACGCCTCAAAATCTGACTCTTCACCCGATCATGACAACCGCCCGAATGTATTAGTACATATCCGTAACCAGACTTTTTCTGCCCTTGTTGACACAGGAGCCGTCCGTTCCTACATCGGCAACAAAGTGAAGAATTTATGTACTACATGGGGTATTCCACACCAGACCGTTACCGCACCATCCGCTAAATTAGCTAATGGTAACTTAGCTACCGTCACCCGAGCTTTTCAGCTGCAATTTGCCATCGGCAAAACACAATTCTCCGAAGATCTACTGCATCTGGAAAATCTCTCGTCCGACATAATCCTGGGGATGGACGTATTGCGGAAGCATAACTTTCTCATCACCCCAGGCACCGCAACTGTTTCTCTGAATGACCAAGTTGTGTCACAGACCCCAGCCATCAACGAGCAACCGCCATCAGATACCGTATCCAGACCACCGCTACCAGATACTGGATCCAGACAACCATTACCAGGACCGTCGTCTGCTCCAGATTCCGAGGGTTTAGGCACCCTGACCGAAGTACCTGACAGTACTTGGAATACTCGTAAGCAGACACATGTTGAACCTGATCTCTCCGATACATGGAAGCTACGAGTACCAACCGCACTTCGCCGAACCGTTTTGGCAGAAAACCATGACGCTCCGTCCGCTGGACACATGGGAATCGCCAAGACTATATCTCGGATGGCACCACGTTATTACTGGCCTGGCATGTTTCGAGACATCGCTCCGTATGTTAGGAAATGCCCAGAGTGCCAGCAGCGCAAGCCGACCGCTGACCAGAAATATGCCGCCAAAATACCGACGTCTTTCCGGACCGTCACCGATACCGGAAAGCAGCTGCGACATATTCCAAGGAAACGCCTCAAACCAGCTCCAGGAGAGGTAGTGACCGTCAATACCGTCAGTCACCGTCCACAACATCCGTACCATCCAGTTCCCCTGTCCTACAACAAGGAAAGTTCAGGAGGACATGCCACCACCCGAAGAAGTACCAGCCGACCGAACCTGTTTCCGTTTAGGAACCGAAGACCAGGTCCTACGAGTGGTTGCCAGCGTCACGATGGCAAGGGCTAAACCACGCCCTACGAACCATATACCGCCGTTCCGCCGACCGCCGTAAATTAGCTTCACCATCGCTAACTGTTTTTCGTATTTTCAGAAGGACCAGCCAGGGAGTTTTGACCGTCCAGGACCACCTTTGGCCCAGCTGGTAAGAAACATCAAATGAAGATACCCGATAGGTAATGACACCGGTCCCGGGAGGCTGTGTAAAGTTATTTGTGTTCTTTTTCTAATTTAGAATTTTGTCTTGTAAATATTAGAGTAGGGAGCTTTCTGTTTCAAATAATTTTTCATTTGTTTACCTGGAGCCTCCCAGGCAGCAGAAAAAAAAAATGTATAATGAATTATTATTTTTTTTTACCGAAGTAAGAGGGGGGTGTAACGAAGTGATTTTTTTCCAGTCAAGGAATGTACATTTTTGCTTTAAATATTACCGTCACTTGGGTACACCCTGCCGCTGTTTTAGTAAGTAAGTTCTGTTCTAGTTAAGTTATGAATGAGTTGTTAAAAAGTCCGCTGGTAAACAAGCAGTCAAGTAATTAATTGATTAATTTTCGACAATCCCTCGTATAAGTAAAATCCGAGAATTATTATAAATAATGACCGAGTCGGAAATAAAAATCATTCGTTCCTAAAATTATTAATTCTTGCTCGTTTTGATCCGTTTCTTTTTGCAACAGAGTATAGAAATTACAAGCAACTCATTTCCGGTTAGATACGCTTTGAGTCGATGTACTAAGATGCATAATCCGCTGTACCTCTGCAAGTTACGCTGGGATATGCATACGAGTACGTCGTTTAAAGTCGGTGACCACCTCTCTTTTAACACGACAGATACGTCATAAAAGTTTACAAAAAGGGGAAACACAGTCACTTCGCTCATTCTGTGCTGATTCCCTCCTCATTCGCATTCCGAGAAAACTGGCAGCAGTTCAGGTTCATTTCGAAATAGTCCGCATCAGATCTGTTCGACCGCCAGCAATTGACGATCAAACCGAACCCGTAAATCTTTTGTATCACCGCTCCGAGTTAATAGTAATTTCCTTTGAGTATAACATTGGTAAGAATTTAACGCAACCTGCTACATTCTGCAGGTACTACTGTCAGTCAAGTATAGATATTGCGAGATTTTATTGTCAGTAAATATCACCGTATTTTGCTACCAAAGTAAACTAGAGCTTATTAGTAATACCTCCGCTGGTTTGTTTATTTTGTTAATGTAGGTAAAGACTGCTGAGGTCTGTTCACTTGTGCCACCTCAAATGTTCCCTTGCCTACTAGGTTACCGGAAAACCTACGTGAAAAATAGTCACTATATGCATTAACAGTTTGTATTTGTTCACTTGGGCCATACGGACTGGGTTTTGCATAGAACTGACTCGCAAAGCTGTCATTATTTAAAATAATCCTGTAACAAATAGCTCGACGTTTGCGGCAGTAGCTTACCGTTTGTTTCAATCTTGTATCTAGCCTCAAATATCTATAGCTGACGGACTGCCCGCCGTCTAGAGTCCTCGTGGAAACATTTGCTTGTCGTACGTAGCGAACAACGTCTCTATAAATTCCGCCGTAAAAACTCCACGTAAAGACTGTTGCTTGCCAGCTTGACTAATTTATAATTATTTAAGAGAATATTTTATATTATTATTTTACACATACACGATTGCAGCGTCGTGAAAGAATAAGCATAAATTACGTTGTTCATTATTTAGTCCTGAATAAATACGTTATGTTAAAAAGGCAAACTTCCCGAGTTATTATTTCTGTAGTGTTATTTTTCTGATTAATCCGTTTGAGCAGTATGACCGAAGTCCATTAGATAGGTCTCCAGCTCAGAACCCTGGCTATACCGTATCATCCGCTGTTTTGCTACTCAGGGTTGTTCTCCCAATTAGGAGAACCAAAAAGACAGTGTCGTTCTTCGCACTTAAAAATTGAAGGGCTGGCGCCCGAGAATTCCGTAAGAATAAAAGAGATTACGTAAGTATTTGACCGAAAGCAAAGTGCTCGAAAAAAGAACGTTACAAAAGGTGGGAATGCATAAAAAAATAACTTTTCCAATGATTCGTGAATGCATCCACGGCTAAGGCTCCTGGGTCTCTATGCCATGAATAATAAACTTTACATTTTGTATTAATTCTTGATGCGAATAAATCTATCTGTGGTCCTCAAAATTGTTTTTTAATAACATCAAAAAACTCTGTTATACACAGTTCGCTGTCCAAATGGAGACAGACTCCTCCCCAAAAATGCCCGCAACATTTGAATGGAACTTCTCTATTGGTCGAATTTATAGGACCCAAATTACAAAGCAACCACTAAATTTGACGAAGGCCGACTCTACAATAGTCGCGTCATATATTAAATTTTTACGTATTTTGGCAACAGACCAATCAGCATATGTTATCATTGTCGCGAAACGTATAAACGCTAAACATATGGAAAACGCGAATAAATGGAGAGCCAGCCTCACTCTCAACTGCGTATTATTCCTTGTCTGTGTTTTGATGTTTGAAATTTCTAGTTTACATTCGTTTTTGTGAAGGTACGTACGTATAAGAATTAAATTAACATATGTTTTGTGTATTAAGTATTAAGCTACGTAATGCAAACGATTAAAATGATCATTGATAAAATGTTAAAATCTCGTTTTTTTTACGGTTAAATCGAAAATTGGCTGAAGGGGGCCCGGACCCAACTTCTCCACTGAAAAAACGAACGTCCAGACATTTTTCGGTGGAAGACAAGGAAAGCGTGCTGAACATTTTTAAGGCGTACGATGGGGAAAATCGGGAGGAACCAAAGATGGAAGGCATAAAGTTCACTGCAACGGCAGCAGGTGTGAGTGTTGCAAGTGTTTATAATATTCTTGGTGAATACAAACAAACACACCAACTTCAACCACCAAAAGTGTGTGTTTTGGACAATATTGATGAAGGAACTAAAAGTGCTCTCAAGCGTATAATCCATTATTTTTTTGAAGGCGATGAACAGAAATTGGCTTTCAGTGAGTAAACGGACTTTTTATTTCTTCGTGTTGTAATGTAATTGTGTTTGGCATTATAGGTTTTTAACTAAATAGTGCCCAAGGGAAAAAAATAAGATATCGCTTGGAGGCGAAGATTGCTGCGAAACATCAGAAAATACCGGGAAGAGCATAAGAAGTTGTACTTTTTAGATGAGACTTAGGCACAGATTAACTATACTAATCTGTGACTTAGGTGAACGCTGGCCATACTGTAAGTAAAGTATGGAAGGACACAACAATCCTGATTCCAAGGCAGGTTTTCATCCAATGTTTAACGATGGGGTTAAAAAATACATCGGACAAGGGAAATCATCTTATAGTCCACCACATAGGATCCGAGGACGGTTTCGTTGAGAATTATATTACTTATCGTTGTTATGTTATTTACAAATTTGTTATATGCAATACGTAGGGCCTTGAAAGTCTATTTTTTCTACTGATTTACCAAATGTATTAAAATGATGAATAAAGCATTCTATTTTATTTTATATTTTTATCTCTCGTAACTTTCTTAAACGAACTGTAGTAGAACCTTGTGAAAATAAAGACAAAATAGGTAGGTAAACAACACGTTTTATTTATGTGGACATGTGAAAACCGAAAAGTAAACGACTCTTAGCAGATATGACTATTTTTGAGTATTTTGCATTGGGGTTTATCGGATCATTGAGTATATTACTTTATACTCGATGGGTTTATCCAGTGAAGTAACCTATGTAAATTGTTATAGTAAATCACAAACTAAACTTTTTTGAATTAAATAACCACGGACGTTCTTTAAAAGTATGGGGAAATAACTCGCGAAAGAACCTAACCTAAAAACGAATACAAACGTAAACAAACCAAGCAATCAGCTGGCCGAGGCCGAGGCTGGAAATAAAAGTGTCTTGAGTTTGCGCAGTGCGGACTAATAAAGGAAACGTCGTTTAAATTTTTGCGGGAATAAAGTATTATTTTTAAAAGTCCAAAATTGAAGATGTATAATAGAAGCTTTAATGGGTATAAACATTATAAAAATATAGTACAGCTGTAGTAGAAAATGTAACACGTATAATAACAAATTTTGTTGAAGCTATCACAACTTTCATTAATTTCCATCGTGTTAAACTGACTATTGCGTACACCGTTCTGCGCTGCCATAAAATTAATGGGGCGGAGTCGAGCTCCATTTGGACGCCGAACCTAGTATAGATAATTCCCATTCAGTTTCAATATTCGTAATTCTGGACTGTTTATCCACTACAAAATTATTTATTGATGATATATGTACGAGGCGAATAGCCAAATTTCTTTGTGTTCTCATCATTGCCATATCCTTCGGGCTAAGTTATTTATTAAAGGATATTTGATACCCTATTTATATATGATATTGCAGTTGTGATATCTATACGCAGCAAAATTTCGCATTTATTAACCCTAGGCGCAAATGACTTCAGAGCCAGAAAAACAGCCAGAAGTTCTAACTAATTAATATGATATGTTCTTTCTTCCGCACTCCAAAAACCATTAACAGATTCATTACTACAAGCTGCACCCCACCCTGTTTCGTCTGAAAATAGTTCTAGACGAAAATATTGGCATTTTATTTTATTTATACTTTTTGGCAAATTCTCTAACCACCATTGTATATCCGGTTTTAAACTCTCTGAGATTGTCATAACAGCATTATAATTACCGTCTTCAAGAATTAATGCTAAATTTTTTTTTTTTTTTTCTATTTCTTTAGTATATAACCAACTGTAAGAAATGGCGGGGCATGCTGCTACTAACGAGCCTATCAATTGTGCCATCTCCAATATTTTGCAAGTTCTTTTGGTCAAAAAACTTATTTAATAAAATAATTAATTTACTTTTTTTTTCGGACGTTAATTCTAAAGAAAACGTTTTAGAGTCTAATATAAAGCCTAAATATTTGCATCTAAAATTTGGATTCAAATAACTTTTTTGGTAATTTATTAAAAAGGATTAAAAAGGAATTTAGACATTCAACAGTTATTTTTGTATTTTTTAAACATTCTTGAAAATTTTTCCCAAACAACAATATATCATCTAAATATATTGATGAAATAAAACCTTTCTCTCGTAAATTATGCATAACGGGTTTCATTATCTTTGTAAAATCTTAAGGACTCGTACATATAATTGCCCTTGAAAAATAAACCGTAGTAATTTTCTACTTTTTGATGCAACTGATATTAAAAAATAAGCGTCTTTTAAATCTATATTGCACAATAGAGCTCCTCTAGTTAGAAGTTTTATTGAGGTTCTAATATATTCCATCTTAAAATGAACGATTTCGATAAAGAAATTTACCTTTTTCAAATTTAATATGAATCTCTTATTACCATCGGGTTTTTGTACCAAGAAATAGGTTGATATAAATTGACCTGAGATATTGTTACAAGGTTGTATGGCACCTGAGAGTAACATCTTTGAAATGGCTAATTCTGTGTCAGACATCTCCGATGTTGATCTAATTGGTTCTGGGGGTACTTGTTGTTGGAAGGGCGTGCTATTCCACGCTATAGTGTAACCCACAATACAGTTCAATACAAATTTATCGCTTGTAATGGATTTCCATACATGTAAAAAACTTTTAAGCCTCCCAGCTGATTTACTTACATCCTCTACCTCTTCTTGTTGGCATAATAGTCCTGCTTCCGCTGGGTATATACCCTGAGGTTCCTGGCTTGTTGTCGGTGAACTTCCGGTAATAAACTTTTTTGGGTTGACACTTTTGTTTTTTGGCCCACCTGATGTCGAACAAGTGGGCCTTTCCAGTTTAAATTTTTCATATTGCGTGTGGGTGGTTTGACTGGTATAGACTTGATGTCCTGGGACACTTTTTCCAAATTTTTCGCATCCCTATTTTTTTCCGTCAAATCGGCGCCGTACAAAAATGAGTCAATTTTTGTAGTGTCAAACACATTTTTAAAATTTGTGTTTAATACAGGTGATATGAGGGTCCGCCTTGTGAGGGACTGAGTATGGTGTAAATCACCAATTAATTTTCCTGCATCACTAAGTTATTCAACCAATAGCAACCTATACCCAGGGCTGCTAGAGCTGATCCTGTTACACTTTGTGAATTTACTAAATGTTCGTCCCTTTTTCGAGCCTTTTCTGAAACTGAAGAAACAACCTCGGGGTTTAACTGTGGTGGTTCCAAACTACAGTTGTCTGCTCCCGGATACTTTTCTAAAATTTTGTCCTTGATCTCAGAATTTAGTCCAGAAATTAATATACATTAATTCCCATCTTGCAGATACATCCGGGTGCAGTGTTGGTTTCTTTACTGATGCAACAGACTTTTCACCCAAAATTTGCAGTGTTTCCTCATCCAATAAGGGCTGCACATCTAAATCCGCCATAACATGTAATTCCGTCACGTTGCCGTCCACAAGGCAATCTGAAATAATTAGCAAATATAATAATTTGTCTTTAATGTCAACATGACAGTATTTTTATACACAGTTTATTTTTCGGTTTTGACTTATTTCAAGAACAAGTACAACCATAAATTGTGTACCATACATGTGCAAGTATTTTTCGGCTCTGTCTTATATATATCTAGTATAAGCTCAACCATACATTCCACATTGGCATATATAATATTATTATATTATAAAATAAATGTTTCTACTATGCCTTGTCCCACGGACAGTTATATTCATTTTTCTTCGGAAAAACTTTTTCTAATTCAAATTTACCTGAATTAAGTTCCTTAACTGGAGATAGAACTTCTATTTCCGACTCTGAACTAGATGAGGAACTAATAATTCGTTTATGATTTTTAATATTTTTCCTCTTCTTGATTTGGTGTTCAAGCTTCCTCAATTTCTTCAATAACACATCCTCATCATTGTGGTGTGATCGCTTCGATTTTTCCATATTTAATTTTAAATGAAACACTTATAAATAGTGATGTGAGTGAAGATAAATATCAAAATGATATATATCAAATTTTGATATATATCTGCTATGATATAAACGTTAATAGCTGATATATATCACTCCCCCCTCTAATTTAAGCAGATGAGCAAACTTAACCTAACATTTCAGTGTCAATTGTCAGTAATTGTCAATATTTTTCGATAAGCTGGCGCCATTCTTATTTACCGATTATCTTAAAGTGATCCTTACATGCTTTTCAAGTTCATATGACGGTCTATCGGAGCTGTACAGCATTGGCATGCTAGAGGTCCCAAATTCAGTACCCACATGATGTTTTTTTTTTTTTAATTAAATATTAAATATATCAATTAGGTTTAGTGTGACAATATGGTGAAAGATGTATCTTTTTTAAAATAATAAAAACAAAAACGTATTTGGGGGAAAAAAATCTTCAACAATATCAAAGTCAATCGTTTAATAAGAGCGGCGCAAGCGTAGCGATGGTGTATCGAGAAATCGGCGGTTAAGTAGACGCTCCCTTTATATTACTATAATTTGAGGACCTACATTATTTTATTTAACAAAATAAATAGGCAATAAGCATTGAGTTGCAAAAAAACATTAAATTTTGAATTACTTACATTAATAGGATTAGTAGATCAAAAATAATAAACAAATAATACATAAGAATACGTTTTTTCTTATTGGTTAATAACTTCTTCAGAAATACAAATATTATATATGTATTTGGTGTCAAATTAACAAGGAAGATGTAAACAATACATAAAAACTAATTTTAATAGAGTTTGATTTTAGCAAAATCATTTGATATATAACAAATGATATATATCTGATATATATCACCAAAAAATAAATAGCATGCTATTTTATATCACTACTTATAAATGATCACAATTTATAAATGCGTGATGAACGTCGCGCGCAAAGACGTGTAATGGAAAAAACAAATACATATACATAGATACGGTAGCTACGAGGGCATTATTTCTCGATAGCTTAAAATAATGTGGTGACGTCTAGCAGAAAGTAGTGGTACTACAATGTAAAAACTGTAATTATGAAGAACAAGGCCTGAAATATAATTCGTCCGCTGGATTACTAATTATTTACACTATATTTTAATATTATGATTAGTCTGATAGATTAACAACAATCATATACTTCCTCTGATTCATAATAATTTTTTATAATAATTATACTGGGTGGAAAGTAACCAAGCCATTTGTTTGGCTGGTTATATTTTCAAAAATCAATGTAAAAACAGAAAAACGATATCTGTCATAAATTAATAACTATAAAACACATTTCGGGTCTGGTTTTATTATTAAATTTTAAACAGTATAAGTGACGCGACTTTACATTCACCATAAATGCATAAATATATAAAATTTCTGTTTGGTTTAACTGGAAATCCATTTCATGTGATTTAATAATTGCCCATTCTGTAGTTTTGTAAAATTGAACGATGTGATACATATAACTTCCCTTCTATTAAAAATAACATATTTGACGTAAGATCAATTTAAAATGAATTCAACAGTCATGGCATACAGAGATGTAGTTTCATTTATGTTAAATTAAAGTCCATATTTTAAAATACTTCATATGCTATTGGTGGATAAATATATTAGTCTTTTAAAATTGTACCTAACTGGCAGATATTAAACACATTTAGTTCATTTTCAGTTGAACTAAAACTAGAAGGTTTTTTATGTGCTTTATAATTATAAAGGCACATCGTCGCCGTCGTTTAGGTAATTTAAAATTTACGATAGGTACGTTATTTCTGGCTAAATCGGACAAAGGATATGTAAAAGACAGAATTGCAATGTCATATCGCATTATGTAACAAAACACATGATATTAAATAGGTAAGTATTAGAAATTCGGCATGTTTGACCCTACAACTTTCATTTAGAATTCAATTGTTTTTCTGCTGTTAAATTACCATTTCTTGTGAAAAATCATAAGACAGTAATTTTTATTCTTTCTTGAAAATAGTGCTGATAGGAAATCGAGTCGCGTAACAATTTCCACCTGGTAAGTGGTATGTATGTAAAAATCTAATTATGAAAGACTAAACACACCACCAAATCCCAACACAGTAATATGAATTAAAACATTTATTCTCAATGAACACTCCATGTACATTGATGTCTATCTTAAATAGTATATGGTTAATCACTACTTTTGGAATTATATAAATAGAATGAAAATAGAATGTTCCAGTTAATTTTATAAAAATGTTGTTTAAAGTGTGTGCAATTTTATTTGTTCTGGTTTTTAATTTAAGATATTTAGAGGCTTGCGTAAGTGCAAATAATTATAAAAATATTGATAAGGCGTTCCAAAATTACGTAATACTAAAACAACTGCAGATTCATGGGGCCAATATAAGTCGGTTTAATGACATTTATCTATATACCACAATACTTTGTATGATCGTTATCAAGCCTCAAGTATATTGAGAACGCTTTAAGTGATTTAAATTCATTTTGATGTGGTGCCTACTATCTAGATTCTAGATGCTAATACACTTTTTCACTACATTAGAAACTCAGAAATGCATAAAACCCCATCCATAACCAACATGAACATTAAATATTGTTTCGTCGATGCAATTACTATCATAATTTTTTAGTAGTGTGGTGATTTTTGGCATTGAAGCATTGATTAAGGAATGAATAAGGTACGCGACTTCAATGTAAAGTGCGAGGCTAATTTTGGCAGCGAGATTCCCGGTAAGTTGCGAGCATTCCTGTGATTCACGTAGTATGCTTTTGATAAACCTGTGTCGTGTCTGGTTTTATATAATTTATAATCTAGTGAAAACAAAAATTGAATGTTCAGATTGATTTTAGTTTAAAATTATGTGACGGTTAAAAGTCAAATAAACGTTGAGAAATAGCTGGCAGAGAGAACATACTACGTTAATAATTTTAAACTAAAATTAATCTGGACATTAAATTTTTATTGGGGCAGCGAGCGGAGGACTGACTTCACTCACTTGTATATCAGCTATATCGCAGAAGCAATACAACTGTAGGCGAGAGGTGTATTGAGGATATACCATCCTTCGGAGGGGATGTAAAGCAGTCGGTCCCTTGTCTATTAAATGTTAGGCAAGTAAAAAATCCCTACTCTTAGTAAGATAAGAGGTTCGGCAAAATTTCCAGGTTGGGGGTTGCTCGTCTCCTGGCGTCGGTGATTGGCCTCCGTAGCGGAAATAGGCCGACGTTAAATAAGTGATTAAAAAAAAAAAAAAAAATTTTTATTACTAAGTACCTACTAGATTATTAATGATATAAAACCAGACACGACACAGGTTTGTCAAAAGCATACTACGTAAATCACAGGAATGCCCGCAACTTACCGAGATCTCGCCGCCAAAATTGGCCTCGCACTTTACCATTGAAGACGCGTATCTTATTATTCCTTAATCAATGACTGAAGTCAATGAACAACGTTATTTAAACGTGGTCATAACAACTTACCGAATTCTACCCAATTTACCCCTGTTGATTTAGGACATATTTATCCATAATAATAATAATAATAATAATAATCTTTTTTATACAATTCTCTTTCTTTGCTTGATATGCATTATTTATAAATGACTTTGTTTAGGCTTTATACAAGCATAATAATAACAAACATATCCAAATTGATATATTTATATTGATGTTTCATCTCTAAACATGTTATTATTAAATTCATTGGACTTTCTTTAATACATTATGAATATTGGATTAAAAATTATAAAATTCAAAACGTCTAAAAACAAATTATTAAAAAATTTTTTTAACTCACCACAAAATTCATTCATTATGGTCACCAATTAAAAAACGAAGTCCACAAGAAGATGTACATATTCTTTCGCTATTAGTAGCTCATCAGGTGGACGATTAATCTCGAAAACAAAGTTATTTACTTGAATTTACATTTTACAATTTTGCCCTCCCCCCTCTATTTCCTTATTTGTGTGAAGATATTTTAAAATTTTAAAATGTAGCCTTATCAGACATTTACCGAATTTTTCAAATATAATATTAAAAATTACCTAGCGCCAATACATACAAGGTGGTGAAAAGAAAGTTGATATTTTAAATGGAATACCCTGTATATTTCTTGACAGGTTTGTAGTACTCTTTGAGCTGATTTCAAAAATGTGTACTCCCTTGAGTTTAGATCAAAATCGGTCGAGATATTCAAGGATAAACATGAGAAATATTTGTTTTCACACTTTCGAGGTGGCTTGGCATTCTGACTGAATTGTTGACTTTTAGCTTTTTTTTTTTTAGCAGCTTGAACAGCTGAAATACGCTTCCTTGTTATAAATTACATCATTGTTTTCAATAAACCTTATAATACAGTCACTTGTTGGTATCAAAAAGTACCAAAACTAATACTATAGCGGCTTGGAAATTTTCATCTTTTGCGGTTTCTTAAACTTTAGGGCATCAACTTCAAATATTAAAAAAGAATAGACGTGTTTTTACCACTAAGAGAGTGAAAACCACTCTTTAATTTAAAAATTTAATATTGACTCATATATTAAGAGTTGTTTATTGAAAAAAATCATATACAGGGTGGTTCAGAATTTACCGATTAAACTTCTGGAACTAATAGAGTACGTTAAAATAAATGGACTTTCTTTAATAAACTTATATCTAAAACCGCATAGTTTCTGAGATAAAGAGGATCAAAGTTTAATTAAAAAAAAAAATTTTTAAATATGTTCTTAATTAGTTGAGATATTTTAACGAAACTTGCAATGCAAATTAACAGTAACAAGTAACGTTTTCCGAAAAAAATTCGCTTCGCTAATTTATACAGTGGCGGAGTATTCAATTTTTTAATTTTTACTTGTTAAAAAATAGTGATACGCCACTGGATAAATTTTAAAAAATTAACATTTTTAAAAACTACAATTATTTCTTAATAAAAAAGTATTCTTGGCATTTTTGTCATAACCCAAAGCTTAGTCCAAAAAATTGGTTCAGAAAACGTTCTGCAAAGCTATAAATTAGATTCTTGAATTCTCCGCCACTGTATAAATTAGAGTCGAATTTTTTTTTGGAAAACGTTACTTGTTACTGTTAATTTGTCAGCAAGTTTCGTTAAAATACCTCAACTAATTAGGAATATATATAAAAAATATTTTTTTAAAATTAAACTTTGACCCCCTGTATCTCAGAAACTATGCGGTTTTAGATATGAGTTTATTAAAGAAACATTTATTTTAACGTACTCTATTAGTTCCCGAAGTTTAATCGGTAAATTCTGAACCACCCTATATATGTTTTAGAGGTCGCTGATTATGAATTTGAAGGAAGAATTTTACAATTCGCGATCGCACCCCTAATATGGACGATATAATAGAGGTACAATGTAAAAATATTTATTTTGTTTGTTTTGAGCAAGTAGAACATTTTTTTTGCAAGTTATTATATTTTAGAACATAAAACTTATATCCTAATAATAACAATGACTGCTCTTACCTCTAGGATGGTGAAAACCACTCCTAAAGTCAAAAAATCAATAATTAACGTAGTACTGAGAATAAATTAATGAAACTTATATTATTTATGTTTTTGTGGTCGCTGATCACAAATGTGAAGTCACAAATTAAAAATTTTATGCTGCACCCTCAATATGGCCGATATAAAAGGCCGATATAAATTTGGAGACATAGAACTCATTCCCTAATAAGAAAAATAATTGCTCCTACACCTTAGAGGGTGGAAACCACCCCTAAATTAAAAAAAATTAATAATTAACGAAGTACTGAGAGCGAATTACAGCCAAACGAGCAATATCTCCTTTGCAATTAACGTTAAAAATCATCCAAAAAAGTACCTACGTTCAAATGCATCTAACATGCGATGAACTTAAACTAATTTTTATTTTATGGATTATTTTTGTTATTTTAACATTATTTCATAAGCTAAGTTTTTCGGAAATGTGACTTTTTTGAGTAATTTACTTAAAACTTTTGGAAAACCATCAGTTATAGGGGTTTCTTGGGATAGAATTCGATGATCTGCACGTTTTAATAGTAATTTTTTTTCTTTTCTTTGAAACCTCTGAGTTAGGGTGAAACTTACCTCCCTCCTAGTGTGCTCAAACTCAACGTGGTTAATACGGTAAAAAACAATTTAGTTCGTTATTGTTTAGTTTGTGGTATGTACTGATAGGTTTTCAGTAATTTCAAAATTGTATATCAGTAAAATGCGTTTGAGAGAATTTGACTTAATACTGCCACTCTTAGTCTTATATAGTAAGATTGTCACCACTTGTGTCAACTGCCAGATAGAACATAGGACTAACGATGCAGGAAACTGTTAATAGAACCACTGAACATAAATTGTGATTCTAACGAGCAGTTGAGGAGCGACTGAGCAAACAGGGACAAATAAATTTTTCTTTTTTCTGATATAGAACAGTCGAATGCCGCCTTCTAGTTTCTTCAAAAGCAGATATATTCTATAATAAATCTACTTGAAAATAAAAGCGACTGAGCAAAGTAAATGTTCGGTACTCAATCTCTTATTCTAATATAAGAATTATATAAGATGTTAAATTATCGTTGCTATTGGGTTATTATGCTACGTCTCAGTTATATTCAATTGATATAACTTTTTGTTTTGCCAGGGCAGTGTGTTACAGTATATGTATGTTTAGTTTTTGTTCTTGATTATCGTCGTGTATAAGTTATATATGGTACGTGATGTGAACGATGGCAGTAGAAAGTAAATACATCGTCAGAAGAGGTATCAATGAACTAACCTTATTTGTTTTACGTACCTTTTAGTTAATCAGTTATTCCCAATTCCAGTTTGGAGAAGTAACACGATTAGGAAAGAATTGGAATATTTATGACATCAAGAGATTTCAAGAAGTTTTCAAGAAAGAATTGGAACATTTATGACATCAAGAGATTTCAAGAAGTTTTCAAGAAATTAGATGTGATAGTACAACATAAAAGAGTTATCATTGTAACGAATAATCTAGAGCCTGTAACGATCTCTTGTTTTGAACATTATAGATTTGAGAGTTCCTTAGAACGTTTATTGACTGTACTCAAGGAAGGGAAAAAGAAAATAATCTAAAACTTTATGAAATTGAATTAGGACGACCACTAGCTGACAAGTAAAAGTTATCTTTGTCACTTTTATTAGCCTAACAATTTGGAGACGATTGAGAAGAACAGAAGGGAATTGAAATGGTACAATGAAATATTTACTGATGCTTTCGTAGAAAATGGAGAATAAAATGATCAAAATGATGATAGGCAACCTGGAGGCAATGATGCTGTATGTGATTATTTGGAAGGTGATTACGGCTTGCACATTTAAATCGCTAATAAAAAATTGTGTTAATTAATTTCGCGAATAAAAATATGAAATTATTGCTTATGTTTTTATACCTACCATCCCGATCAAGCATAAGTAGATAAATTCTGTTTGGCCATGCTAGATTCAGTTCGACTAAGCAAAAACGTAGTTAAATCTAAAAAAAATATGACCAGTATATGTGTGTCGCACTTTTCATGGAGCCAACCATAATATCTCGATCATCTGATATCCGAATATATTGAAATTTTGGTGGTGAATGTATGATTAAAGTCTTTAGACGTAACCACATTAGATTTTAGTCTGTGGCGTCTGATTCTAGAATGGAGAAAGGGGTCGATTTTCAAGAAAAAAGTATTAGCAATTTTTTTAGAAAAAAAGTAAAATATTCTTAAACAGTACCCTTTGTACAAGGTTACATAGAAGTGGATTCCAAGGCGTTTGAGGTAGGGACCGTCAAAAAAACAATTTTTTCAACTAAAAATAATTTTTATCTGTAAGACGGATTCTTAAATGATATATTCTTAATTTTTTGGTGAGAATAACGTATTTTACTAGTTTGAATTGATTTTACAGTAAAATAATTACTTATTGAATAAGGAGAAAAGTTTTAATTTGTACATACGTACTATTTTTCTAACAGATATAATCTTCAATAAAGACTTAAGAAAACAAAAGAATAACTTTTGTTTTCATGGCTTACTTAGGTCTGTATTGAAGATTATTGTTAGAAAAATGGTAGGTATGTACGAATTAGAATTTTTGCTTTACTAAATAAATAACTATTTTGTTGTAAAATAAATTCAAACTAGTAGAATACGTTATTCTTAACAAAAAATAAAGAATACATTTTTTTCATTTGAGAATCCGTTTTACAAACAAAAATTATTTTTAATTGAAAAAATTGTTTGTTTGAACGGCCCCTATCTCAAACACCTTTCCACTACGATGTAATCTTGTACAAAAGAGTTTCTAAAGGTGTTGATTAAGAATATCTTTTTCTAAAAAAATACGTTTTTCTTGAAAATCGACCCCATTTTTTCTTCGTGGAATCGGATGCCACTGACTACAATCAAATGCAGTTACGTCTAAAGACTTTATAGGTATATATTCACCACCAAAATTTTAAAATATTCGGATATCAGATGAGTGAGATATGAGGGCGACTCCATGAAAAGTGGGACACACAGTCATGTGTCCTATTAAGATTACCTAAATAGCAACATTTTAATTCTATAAAAATGTTTAAAACCTTCGCATAATTTTTTTCGTTCTTACAGGATTTTTTGTGCTCCTTTAGCAAATAGTCAGTTGGCTTTCGATCGTACCGACCCCGGGCGACGACATTGACCCGGAAGACCGAAGATGCAAGAATGCAATAATTGAATAATAATCAGTAATTAGTTATGAAACTCGAGTATCAGTTCTAATCAGAATCTCAAGTATGTTTGTAGACTCGTGAAGGGTGCAGAAATATTCAACATGCAGACAGATCAAGTATTAACGAATTTTTTCTTTTACCCAAGGGTTATGAGTTTTTAAGTGCAAGAACAGACGCGTTGCAAAAATTTAAATAATCTAACGTTTTTTTGATGTTTCGTTTCAAGAATATATATTTAAAAATATAAAGATTGCATTATTAATAATTGCAACAATTAGTTTATGTTTTACATCTTTCAGTTAAATTAATAAATGTTTACATTTATAGCTATTTACTTAACAAACAAGTGCAGTAATGAAATTCTTAACTTACTCAAAATGAGAGGGATAAGTGATATTTATTTCAGTTTGCAATTAAATTTGTTTCACTGTAGTTTAAAAAAATATTTGTAATTTTGATTCTATAGTAATAATTAATTATGGTCGACTTCAGTTTTGTAAGACACATAAAAAACCGGCGGCGGCTTGTTTGATGCCCATAAAAACTTCAAACAAGCCGGCTCTTTTTATGTGCTGTATAGATATGACACAGACTTTACAAGCATGTTTGAGCTCTTAGTTAAAATATTAAGAAATACAAATCTATTGCAAATGGCACCATCTAGTAAATAGAAATTTCGAAATTATATTTTTATTTTTAGAATGGCTACTCCTATACCCTCAATGCCATACAAAATTGTAACGATGACAGCGTAATTAAAGTTTCTCTTAATGACTTCAATACAACCTGGGATGATGACTGCAATATAAATGTTTTTGGATGTTTAAATATTACAAAAACAATTAAAATCGTGAAGGTGAGTAAAAAACATCTCTATAGTTATAGCTATTAACATATCTAGGAATGTTATGAGGATCATAACTGCCGCAGATGTCGGTTTGAAATCCGAGCTCATAGAGCGTAGTTTCATTATTTATTATTTCATCTGTTGACAGTTGTTGACAGATCTGTATTGTAAAATTACCGTACAAGCTGTTGGCTTGGCAATAAATATTACTGTACAACTTTAGTTATGCCTTACTTACCAGCCTACTTTTGTATATGTAAAAAAAGGATTAATATCCTGAAACGGATAAAAATTAAAATAATCTATATACCTACCTACGTGAATAAAAAATAAATGAATAGGAGTTTCTATGAAAATATATTCTAAAAAGGAAACAATAATTTTTCTCAGATCTCCGACCTTAGTTGATATGATATGGGTTAAAGTCACGACTAGGTCTATTATTGCAAACCCTCATTTCAAAAGGAATTCTTGCAAGACAGCTACTTAGTATAGCACAATATATCAAATGAAGTAGAAGGCCTAATTTTTTTAAATATATTTCAATAGAAGATTGTTTAAAAATGTTTTATCTTTTTTAGTCTTCTGAAAATGTGCAATCTTTATTAAACTAAATTAAAATATTGGTGTTGGAAGTGGTCAAAATTGAATTATCGCCATTGTGAATCCGTTATTTTGAATTTGTGAAAGATGATAGATTTTCCTTCACCATAGACTTAATAATCCTTCCGCTTTCGAAAAACCAGTTAAGTTGTTGGCACGGCAAATCCGGAAAGCGGTCATTTGACTAGTTAGTTTTCCTATGCAACAATTAGAAACTCTACAATCATTCTATCACAAAAGAAATGTGGATCAAAACTGAAGATTAAATGTGTAACTCTTGCGGATACTAAAGTTCCTGCGGTGCAGACGTGATGTGAGAATCAAAAGGGACGTTGACGTTGATTATGAGAAAATTCTTATATTCTCACTATATTATTTGGTCCAGTTGGAATGATTTCATATTTATTATAATTATACGCCTATTTGTTACAGGATAAAAATGATTTGTTATTAGGGAAGGTTTATATATTATTTCCTTTCAATAATATATAAATTCTTGGTGATATACTGATAACAATCTTAAAATCCATGGAGCAATGCGCTATATTTTTTAATTAATAGTATAGAGTATAAACTTAAATTGTTTTTTTAGACGAAATATATTATTATAAAGGATCATTTTCCACCTCTGAGAGGAGAGGTCAATCTCTGTGATATTGTAGGACAGTCTCAAGTTCCATCTCTTTTGCAAATCCTTAGAATAATGAAAATATCAAAATGTCCTGTTTCTGCAGTAAGTATTAAATATAGTCATTTGACGAGATTTTGGAAGTATTTCCAATAGAATGAAAGTTTAACGAGGTTAACTAATATCAAAAATCCAAACTAGTGTCATAGACCTCGAAAAGTTCTTCTTCACATTAGCGTAGCGTAATTTAAATAATCTATTTTACACAGATCTATTATACTTAGTGGTTTAATTTATTGGTAGCTTCAGGTATCAACTATATAACTAGTTAAAATAATGCAGGTTTGATATACAGGGTGTCCCGTAATAAAGTGCAAAAAAAGAAACCACATATTCCCGAGGTCAAAATAAATCGATTGGATCAAACTTACCTCTATACCAAAATGCTTCCTAAGGGAGCTACAGAGGCCCCTAAATGTGGGCCCCTGAAGACGGTTTTTATTTATTATCTCCGAAACTGTTCAAGTAATGAAATTTTGCACATCCACTAAACTTTCTAAGCCTAACAAAATGAGGTAAATATCATCTCAAAATTTTTACCAAGGGTGGGTCAAGCTGTAGGGGTGGAGGGTAAAAATTACCGCAACTTTTTTATTTGTAAATTTTTTTAAATAAACTAGGTATAATAAAGTAAAATTTGGTATGTATGTTTTACTCAATCAGCCATATCGATTACTCAATTTAGCAGAATCAAAATACAGGACCGGACAGAAAAAATAGCCGAATTGTTAAATCTCAAACACAACACCCTGTATCGAAAGTTTTGAAAATATGTTTTAAGATTCGGAAAGAGCATAGAAAAATAAGGCAAATAAAGTACATTTTCAAATTCCGCGTCTCTTTTTTTCTATTTATTTTCTTTGATAAAAGGAAATTTTACAAAACTAAGAACCGACTATCTCATACAAAATAGCGTTTTTTCTCTCTAATAGACTACGAATTAATAAAAACTTTCATATTCAATAAGAAACCATTCATACGTTAGTTCTGAAAAGTATTCAACCATTCAATTAAAACCAACAGATTTAGACATTATTTTAAAAATTTTAAATTCTGATAAGTAGGCTTTGAATACAACAATTAAAATTTCAAACAATCAAGTGCGTTTCTGACAGATAGTTTCTAAAAGGTTTGTTTAAATGTTGCTCACCTAAATATTAATAAACTTTACTCAATAAAATTTTGAGGCATTTTACTTTAAAGTTTATTATTGATCCATTTTACCTCATATGATTCATTTTACCCCGTTTGACGATATTAAGTCTCATTTTTTTCAGATTAATGCCTGTGCTGCTTCAAATAATAAGATCAGCATTGCACAATACAAGAATCAACTGGGATTTATGGTTGGAACTACATCGGTAAAACTGGAAATAATGCATGACGTAGGAAAAACTTGTGTAGATTTCAATTTTACCGTTGACAGGGCAAGAAACGTATAATAATTTTGTTGGCTTAATTAATATGTAAAAATTAAATATTCTATTCTCATTTTGAAAACGGATAAATAATTTTGACATACAATTTACCTCAAAGAAAACGGCAATTTTAAATATAATAATTTAAGATATCCTTTTAAGCCAACTAGTAGCTGTCAGAGAAAAACTTTTAGGTGTAAAGTTCTTCTCTGTTGAATCGTCAGCGAATAAATATGAGTCGTTTTATTTCATTAATAAAGATCATATAAGATTTATTTAATTATAATACAACCGTTTTTATGATTTAACGATCTAATCTCGTAATATTTCAAATTTCATATTCTTTGAAACTATGTATACAACCAGGGTACAATAATTATTTTGGAAAAAATTTCTGGCGTAATATTTTACTTATATTTGATAAACTGTCAACCCAAATGTATTTATGGATATTGAGACTTCTTTCTAACCGTCAACTTCAAGTTGTAGGTTTTTGAAAGACTATAGGAGCTTAACAGCACTTAATCCTAATACCCACGTTTTTCTTTTATAGTAGAGTGCCACGGAGCGTTAAATATGCTTAAAAATAGATTCTGTGGGCGCCCCGGGGTTACAAGCTGAATTGTACATAAAACTGAAGTATATACATTAGTGAATCAGAATCCGAAAGTAATAAAAAAATAACGCGGGCAGAAGGGCAGTAAAATCAAAAAACGAGTTATTACCATGGTCGGATAGTGCAGCACATGTACTACAATTTCACATAAAAATCAATTTATATTTTGTACAGAAAGTATTTTTTATTAATTTTTGAAAGTTGCTCACAGCATTGAGTCTTACGGGAAAATAATTTTTGAAACTCGAATATCTCGGTTCAAACACTTCGAAAATCTGACTGAAATTCGACAATTTTTAAGTTTACACGCCTTTTACTCGAAAACGAAGACCTTAATCGATAAAACTTACTCTTATAAAAAGTTTCTAACATCAATTTGGAAGGCAACAGCTTTCAATTAAAATTTTTTTGTTTCAATAGTTAACAGATATAAATAAAAATAGAAAATAAGTCATTTTTCGACCGGCCGCCGGACCTCTGACTGTTTCGCGTCCCCACTCCGCCACAGTCGCATCTGTCTCACAAAGCCCCGTAGCTCCATCTCGTACTGTTTCAATACGCGTAATATGAGTGTGTACAAGCAGTGACATATGGAACTATAAAGACGGTTAACCGTACGAAAAGTGTTGAAGCAACATTTCAAGTTAGGCAACCAAATATACAAGCAAAATTTATATCAAGGAAGTGATGGTACCTTTGGGCGCATTACTGTACTAAAGGAAATTTAGTACATGACATTGGTTTGCTACTGAACTATACAGAAACCTAAGTAGATTTGACGATTTGAAAATAGCACTGCAATAAGCCATAATATGGCATAATGAACATAGATGTGACGTTAAATTGTCTGAATTGTCTCTATATAAAAAAGGCCATAAAAATCGGCCATAAATTAAACCGCTCCGTCGTAAAGCTGCTTCGGTAGGAGTGAGTCGGGTAACTAATTTAGTAATTTAAAATAATTTGAAAATATAATGCTGGTATAATTGAAACAGTAGTGTTTCCGTTAATTTTTATTTTTTAATCATGCCAGAACAAATTTTACATGAGAATAATGATGTTCTATGGTATTAAGTAATACATTATATTATTTATATTTATTATTTAATAGCTGTAGAAAAATAAAGTATGTCCCGCTCTCCCGTCAATGCGTAAACGGCAAAGCTTTTGAAGTTTTTTGTGCACTAGAAAATAGAAATATGTATACTCGGGCCAAAAAGAGTAGTCAGTAGAGCAAAAAGTTATCGGCAATTCTTCAAAGCATTTAGCTGTTATGGAATACAGAAGCGGCAGCTCGTTTTACCATATAATCCCATATAATTATAAGATCAAACGAACTTACCTTAAGTGAAGTTCGATCTTAATTATATGAAGCGTCTCGTCCGAGATGATCACAATGTAGTACACCCACTTTCCGCCAGAGTCACCACAAACTTTAAAGCTAATTACCTACCCACCACTTCTGTCTTCCTCCTATCTGTGCTCTCTAACAGCTAACTTCATATTTTTAAAGCTCCTTGTCGCAACCATAATGATCACGGGTTTAAAAAGGGGAGAAAACAAAATAGGGGAGGGTGTGATCATCTCGGACGAGACGCTTCATATAATTAAGATCGAACTTCACTTAAGGTAAGTTCGTTTGATCTTATAATTATATTTCACGTCTCGTCCTCAAGATCACAATGTAGATGTTTAAAGAAGGGTGCGACAATATCAAGATAATATTGCTTTATTAACATTAATATTCTTGTACTCACATAAAATATGTTTTGTTAATCTAAATCCAAAATACTTTTAGCAAAAATGTCCTTATCATAAAGAGGTCTATTGTAAAAGTTGGCAAAGGTACTAGACCCCCTTGACCACCCAGCTGTATTTCTTATTAAATCTAAACTCACACCCTTCCTACAAGCAGCGGATGTAGCTGCATGTCTGGTGCTGTGTGCTGTGAACACTGAGGTGTCGAGACCACTTTTCGAAAGAGTAGACCTAATCCATCTGCTGATTGACTGGGTGGTGGCCTCATGGTAAGGCTTCTTATATGTGATAAACAGTCTTTTCATCTTAGAGTTTCTAATATTAGCAGTCTTATCTAAGTAACAACATAAAGTATTCGCTGCACACAGTGCTGGTTTTTCTGAAAATTTTGGTAAAAATAGTGCTGGCTGTACTCTACCTTTACCCGAGCTCTTTATTCTCATTGGTATTTTAATTTCCAACCCGTCTTCTCCTGTAACAATATTTTCCAGTTCGATAAGACTAAAAGTCTGAACCCGATGAGCAGTGATAAGCGCTAACAGAGTTACCAATTTGTGTGTTAGCGTCTCCAGATCAAGATTTTCATTGGGATAATATCCTTCTAGGTAAGTCAAAACTATATTAGGATCCCAAGTAGAATTATATCGAGGTTTCGAGGGTTTCAAATTATGGACACCCCTAAAAAATCTCTTTATTCTAAAATCAACGCCCAATTCTGGAGTCATTAATAATGACAAGGCTGATCTAATATTATTAAGTGACCCATATGAAGCTCCTTTTTCAAATTCTTGAGCTAAGAATTCCAATACAGTAGGGATTGAGCTATGAAAAACATTATTACCGGATTCACAACAAAATTTCCACCATAATCTCAAACCACAATCATATTGTTTGAGAGTTGCAGGTGTTAATGAAGCCACCATAACATTAATAGTTGAAATTGGTAACTTCTTTAGTATGAAGGCTTGTTCGATAAGATGCCTGCCACCAGGGTAATTCTTTTCCAAAGTGGATGAGGGGTCCTATCAAGGGACAATAAAAGATTAACATCAGGAGAGAAGCAAATAGGTTTAGATTTTAGCAACTTCTTATAGAGAGGAAACCATGGTTGAGAGGTCCATAGAGGAACAAGAACAATACCCTCTGCTTTATCTCTAATTATTTTCTGTAGCGTGGGCAATATCACCGAGAAAGGAGGAAACGCATAGAAAAAATAGTTAGACCACTCTATGGTAAACGCATCAACCGCCGTAGCATCTGGATCTCTTTGCCAAGAAACATAGTTTCGACACTTAGCATTAGCACGACTTGCGAATAAGTCAATATTTGGAATACCAAAATTTCGTACAATGTTTTTGAAGACAACATCATTTAGTTGCCATTCAGTTTCCAGAGGTAATCTTCTAGATTCTCTATCTGCCTCAAAATTATCATGAGAGCTAATATAAGAAGCAAAGATCCAAATGTTACGTGTTTCACACCACTGCCAAATCTCCTTAGCTAAATTGTTTAAATTAGGGAAGCGAACTCCTCCCATTCTATTTATGTAAGAGATGGCAGTGGTGTTATCTATCCTCAATAAGATGTTACAGTTGGACAATTCTTTAGCAAAACACTTCAGACCAAGGGAAACTGTCAGTAGCTCTAAATAATTAATGTGACAGGATCTTTCCATCTCGGACCAATGACCAAAAGATTTTTTATTTCCACAAACTACGCCCCAACCTGTTAGGGAAGCGTCTGTGAAAATTTCTAATTTAAATGAAACTTTAGATATAGAATTTTTAGAAGACGAGATGTTTCTTAACCACCAATTGAAATCATCCATTAAATGACCTGGAATGGACATCATTCGTTCATAATTTCCATTCGCTGCCTCTAAGGCCAACAACTTAGTTCTCTCAAATTTCTTGGTGTAAACCCATCCATATTTTATGGCTGGACAAGCAGACACTAATACTCCTATTAAATGAGCAAAACTTCTTATTGTACATCTTTTTAAGGAAGAAAAGTTCCTTATTAGATTAAAAATTTTACTACGCTTGTCAGTTGGAAGGCTTAAGGTCATTGCACGCGAATCAAAGAGAAATCCCAAAAATTTGCAGCATGTAGTTGGCGTTACTTGACTTTTATCAGTGTTTATAATAAAACCAAGGTCTTCTAATAAGGCTCTAGTCTGTTCTACATTAGCTGCGCAGTCTGAGTAAGAATCTCCTAGCAAAAGAAAATCATCAAGGTAAACTACTGACAGCAAACCCTTTGACCTCAAGAGTGATACCACAGGTTTCATAAGCTTTGTAAACACAAATGGTGCAGAGCATAGGCCAAACGGCAAACAAGTGAACTCATATAAGTTCTTATTAAAATAAAACCGTAACAATTTCCTATATTTAACATCAATATTAATTAAAAAATATGCTTCCTTTAAATCTATGGAAGCCAAAAAACAGTTTTTTGTTAGAAGCCTACAAGCAGTGTTTCTATCTTCTAACTTGAAATGTTCCAAAATTACAAATTCATTTAATTTCTTTAAATTCAGAATTAGACGTTGTTTGCCATCTGGTTTAGGCACTAAAAAGATCTTAGAAATAAATTGCCCCTCACAGGGTTTACATTTATTGACTGCGCCTATATCAACCAAATGTTGAATCTCCGAACAAATGCATTCTCTCTCTAAGTCTGACCAAACAGTTTCAGAAGGAGTTATGTCTTGGGTTACTGTATTATTCAAAGGTATGGAATATCCTTTTATCCAACTTAAAATCACAGGATCTGATGTGACACATCGCCATGCTTCTAAATAAGAACTTAACCTGCCAGCTCGAAGGCTTACCTTCCCAATCATTTGTAATCCCTCCTTCCTTTGTCCTGATATGACTGATATCTGCTTCTCCCTGGATTCCGATGAGTCTGTTGGAATTTCTTGCTGCTGTTGGCTCTGATGCTGTTGAACTGGTATTTTTGTCCGCCCAGGCGTGAGCCTGGCTGGTGTCTGGACGGACTCTTGAAGTTTAACGAGTTCTTAATAGGGGCTTTAGTTCGAGTAGGCTTAGCTGGAGAATCCTTCAGCTCCCGTCCTGACTTTTCCAAGGCTTTTGCTACCTTCACCCTCTCACTAAGGTTATCACCGAATAACCAACCATCAACACCGGCATTTGTCATAGTATCTTTCAAGTCTTTGTTTAGTTTAAGAGCTATTAAATTTCTTCTTGATTCGGACTCTTGATAATGAACGTCAGCCAACAATCTAGACGAATCACTGATTATCTCGATCAACTGGAGGCTACTACCCCCCTCCTTTTCCTCTTCACCCAACATAATAGTGAGCGCTTTTCCTAAAGCAGCAAGACAAGCACCAACCTGATGTTGAACAGTGGCTAATCGCCCATCACGTTTAACTGCAGTATCATTCACTGCTGCTTTTACTTCCAAATTCAATTTTGGAGCAGCTACCAAGGCACAATTTTTAATAGGAGGGTATTTCTTTACGAGGGTGGTACGTGTCTCTTCGTTCAAACCCTTACGAAGAATACTTTCCCACCTTAGAGCAAGGTCTTTGTGTATAATGTCACCCAGTGAACTGGAGGTGAAGTCATCTTTCCCCAACAAATGCAAAATCTCCTGTCTAAGAGGAGCAACTTCCTCCACTTCCAGTGGATCCTGATCCATGGCATTATGTGGTGTAACCTCACCTGAAACATCAAAATCAACTATGAGTTGAACAAAATACTCATGTAGATTCTGTTCATTTAGTTCCATTTCTTTTTTACGGTTTTACATCCGTCATTGTACAATTAATTTTGATAAGAAGAAGAAGAAGAACGATTCGTCATTTATCAATGACGCCGTTTCTAATGCACAAATGCACACAATCCCAAGTAGGCTTCTTTTATAATTAATTGTACAATTTTTATAACACCTTCACCATATATATTATGCGACAGACCTCCAGTAGGCTGTAACAAGCCTTATTATAACCCCTTGTCGGACATGGCAGTGACAGGGGAGGGCTACCACGAGCCTAGCAACGCAACGGTCGCTTTTATTACCAGGGCGCTACAACGAGCACCGCAACACAATGGTCGCTTTTATTACCATCAATTAATTGTGGGCACTTACAATTATTATTGAGGTCGTCGTCTTGAAGAAATGATTGAGCAGTCTCACTGGGCTCAACTGAAGCTCTGACACCGGAGCTTGAACGATAGTTTTCAACGTCGCTCTCAGAAGCTGACGATCGGCCATTGCACTTGGTTAATTTTCTTTGTAACCTGCGAATTCGCTTCTTAAGAACTATTTCCTCATCCTCAGACGAACTAGACGTACTACGACGTCTTTTAGACCGCTTTCCCATGTTAAAACACTTGATTTTCCTGAAAATTAGACACGAAGAAAAAATGGCGTGGTGAACACCCGGCACAAAGAGAAGTAATGAAGTTAGCTGTTAGAGAGCACAGATAGGAGGAAGACAGAAGTGGTGGGTAGGTAATTAGCTTTAAAGTTTGTGGTGACTCTGGCGGAAAGTGGGTGTACTACATTGTGATCTTGAGGACGAGACGTGAAATATAATTCAAAGAAATATATCAAGTTTTATCCACCTACCAGAGACGAAAACCACAACTAGGTCATTATGTGTAATTGCTATAGTCAACCAAATAGAGTACATGTTTGAACGTGGCGCCTTCTACCCAATAATTTGTTCGACTACTAGGAAGGTCGTCGAGCAAGTCTATCGTAGCGCATTCAGTGGCGTCACATATGCTGCAACGAAACGGATGTGCATTGTTCAACTGCGTTGCTATACCTAATTCGTGGAGATAATGTTGCCAGATGTAAGCATATTATTTAAAATTTAAGACATGGTAACTCATACTCATGCATAATTAACACAATCCGCTTTCATTTGTTCGAATTATGGAATTTATGAAATTCGTAAATCCGTACGCCCCTGGCTCTACTGACTACTCTTTTTGGCCCGAGTATAGTTTACTTCATCTTACCTTATGTTACGTTATCTTAATCTAATTTATGAATTATGATTTTTTATCGTATATCTAATATAATACGTTTATATCCATATTCGTGGGTGAATAGGTAATGCGCAAAGCAAACTTGCGGAAAAAAATTTACCTTACCACAAATAATATTTTCTGATTAAAGAACATAAAAATGTTGGGTTGTCTGACATGAAATCAAATCAATATTATTTTCGTTCGATTAAATATTAATGTACGTTGATATTTTCTAAAAAAGTACATTGAAATATGTAATGGGGTTATTTCACAATTTATATTTATGTTAAATGTACAATCAGGAACACTTAAAAATACTGTATATTTGGAAAAAAAGTATCTTTTTTGCGCCTACGTATTTTTAAACTCGGTTTGTAATTTGAAAATATTAAGTTCCCGCCAACAGTCGTGACGTAAATGTTTACGCATGCGCAGTATAGCGTAGATGAAATATCTCAAGAAAACTAACCTCACATTTTTCACGCTCTTAAACTCGACACTGAAATAGTCCATATTTTTCGCAAAGAATTCCTGAATCATAACGTAGTTCACTTCAGGTAAATTTTCACTGCTAGCTTTAACGAAATTTAGGCTCCATAATAGTAAAAAATGATGAACTAACACAAACTAAAGCAAACTGTCAAAAGTGTCAAATGCTACTGGACTCTTAACAAAAACAAATCTTCCTAGATTTAGTTCTAAACCGTGACGTCAGAAGTTAATAAAATTTGAAATTATTGACGATACTTTTATTGATTTATGAATAATTAACAAATAATAAAGACATGGTATTTACCAATACATTATTCTTGCATATTCTACTATCCAAATTGATAGGTATTTTTAAGTTTTTCTTTAACATGAAATAACCCTATTGATACAGGATATTATACAGGGTGTGTCAACAAGATCACCTCGGTTGATATCTCGTTTAATAGGTATTTATTATCTATATCGAAAAAATTTTTAAACAGAAATTGTAGGAGAACAAGAAGACCATAATATTGTAAAATAATTTACAATCATATAGGGTGTTTGATATTCGAGTGACATATCAAATTTATATTTCTTTAAACGGGACACCCTGGGTATATATTTGTACACTTTCTTATTTTCTTTTTAATTGCCTTTTTCGAGAATATCTACTGTTTGAAATTTCATTGCGACGTTGTCGAATTATTCATCTGTTTTTCAAACAAAATGTTACTTGATGACCTCACTAATAAAATTTGCAATAGATATGTCCCCACATTAAACAACTTTTTTTTGTAAATGTACCAGCTTCTATTAGATACCTATAATAAAGTTGCAATTATTTGTACAGGGTGTTTATTGCAATGATGTAAATATGATATCGATCATAACTTAATTTTTTTAATTGGAACTCCCCGCCCCGTATATTTTTACATATTTGGATAGCGTCTTTATCGCTCTATAATTTTTATTAACCTATATCTAAAATCAACCATTTCCAGTAAAATTGTATATGTTAATGAAAACATCACGTAGGTAATTTCTAGAAATTCTGAGTATAGTCAAATGCAAGGATATAGGTAAGTAACAATTCATTACAATCGCATGCCGCCTGCCCTTGTCGGAATATTTGTAAAGTCTGTGTCATATATATACAGCACATAAAAAGAGGCGGCTTGTTTGAAGTTTTTATGGGCATCAAACAAGCCGCTGGTTTTTTATGTGTCTTACAAATCTGAAGTCGACCATAATATATTTTTATAGTTGGCGAAAACCACATAAAAATTCAAAGGTGCCGAATTGTTTCTTATATTTTCAATCTTACTACATGCGAGTACCTATATTTAAATAAAAAATATGCAGATAAGTGGATTGGTAGTGGTTAGCGAATTCATTGGCCACCTAGAAAGCCCAAAAGGGTAAAATCACAGCAACACCAAAACTCGTAGAAATTATAGAGAAGTTAGAGAGCCATAAGTACAGTGCACGCCAGGCGACTACGAACATGGTACTTCGAAATTAGTAATTAGTTGGCAAACGCACCTCGATCGAGCCCCTCGTCCTTTGTACCCACGGGGGTGAAGCTTGTATTGGAAATCGGGCAACAAAACTCGTCCTGCGCAGTAGTGATGCCAGTTCAATGAGGCAAGGAGCAACGTTAGGTGGCGTTGCAAGTTGCAAGGAGATGATATTTTTGTATTTCCCGCGAGTGTCAAAAATGAAGATGGAACTCGAGATGGAATTTTTAACAAAAATGGCTGACTGTCGTTAATGTGCATCAAAGTTTACATTTTCTTTCTGAAGAACTTTTTAAAAAAACGTGTCTTTGTATCTCTTAGAAAAAAGTTTCCATTGTGTTCTGTGGAAAGAAATTAACACTAACCTGAAAAAAGTGCCTGTTCTCCAATTTCCAAATACGAAAATTCGTTATTTGAGGTAAGTAATATTAGATACATATTATATTATTATTACTGATTGTTTGGTTCTTGGTTCATCCGTACTAAACACAACTCATCATTCGCCGGCTTTTTTTAAGAAATACATGTTTTGATATATTGTATATTATGTAATAAAGACCGACTGCCCATACCTCGGACAAATGTTCTGAGATTCAAACTACCTTTTTATAAGATGTTTTTTAAATTATTAAATAGCACTTAAACAATAATTTTCCAGTATTCGATGTCCGATGACTAGCATAATTCGACTTTCCAATCTTACTGTGACACTTACGTTACGTAGTTTCAAAAATACATTCTAAATATTTCTAAACTATTAAATTATGTGATTTAACATGACCATGTGTTCATGTATTCTGTTTGTTAAACACTGTATACCTATTATAATTTTTTTAAATATGCAAAGACGCTTTGATTCCAACTTCTTTTAAAGTAGATTTTCTTTATTTGCACACGATTAACAAAATTCATTTGTTTAATTTTTAATTTTGTAATTATAAATTTAATTTTATATAAATTTTTACAGGTGGTTACTTCAAATCATGGGCGATTAGTAATTATTTATGGCTGCCGATGGATATTCATACAGTAAAAATAAGACGACGAGCCGAATGAATCTTCTATACAACCATGTAATAGCAGTGCCTACAACGGGTCTCAACAGGGATAGGATGCCTTACTCTATGTCGACAAATAACATTGCTGATATTCGACAGACTTTCTAGATGGAGATGCTCAAAGCCCGGCATATCTATTTTCTATTTTCACTATAATATGTATTTCTGTTAAAGATGGTTATATATTTTATTTATGAGATACATCTCTAAACTTAATTAATTATTAATTATTTAATCATAGCTGACCAAAGATCATGTTTGTTATTATGTACGATTTATTTTAATAAAATTCAAATTCATTATAATCATTTTTATTTTAAATCTATGTATGTAGGTAATCAATTTAGTATTTTCCTTTTTATTATTGTACATATTAAACAAACAAGCATGATCTCATATTTTAAATGGTTTACCGTTTTCTTTCATTCTAAGATTTATGATATGAATTGTTTCTTATTTTTGTTGTTAGGTAATAAGTTATGCTCGAATAAAAAAAATATACAAGTATATCCTTATTTGAGGCAAACTTAAATTCTAATTTCAGAAATATGTAAATATGTTTTTCCACATCAGGGAGTAGAAATCGATTTTTATGGTGTCGAAATTGAAACAGAAGTGAAACATTTTTCCTCTCGGTAAATAAAGTGGCCATAAATTGCTCTAGGGAGCTTTTATTACTTTATGTGAATAGAAATGATCCAAAGGTTACTAATATATGGTTAATAAGTGTTGTCAGTATGGGCGAGTTGCTTTATTCACCGGTGGATCCATCACATGTGTTTTATCTCATTCTATCTCCGAGGTTAGAATAAGATAAAACACATCTGGTGGATTAACTGGTGAATAAAGCAACTCGCCCTACTTCTATTTTTAAAATATTGTTTTTTTCTGATTTTTCTACTCGCTGTCGTGGGAAAAAGTAGTTTATATAGCCCGTGAGAGAAGCTATTCTTCTGTGTATTTGTAGCCCTCGGCCTTTAGAAAGAATAACGCGTTGCTCTCCCTTGCTATATAATGTACTAAAGCATTATCATAATTCTTAAAATTGAAGAAAAATGGATTAAGGAGGATGGAATTAATAATATTTGGCGAGGGTGGAAAGACGATATAGTAGTGTGCAATAAGTATATTTGAGTAAAATGGGCTACGTTTAAGAAACAAGCAACATGTCATTAGAAAAATAAGAGTGTAAATTATCACTATCCTCGGAAAAGTTGGATGTTTCAAAACGTTTTGATATGCAAATTAAATCTAATCACTAAAACGGGTATTTTAACCTATTTCACTGGGGACTTGCACTGAAATTTTAACTCTGAAATATTCTGCTTTTCCATGAAAGTAATATTTTATAGACTCTTCTACTTCGAGTGACATATTTCTTGTTTCTCAAATATAGTTCATTTTACCTAAATAAATTTGCTTGTTGCGCACTGCCGTATCGCCTACCTACTATTCCGGCCAATTTTAATCCCATTCTTAACCATTTAAAATGTGACAGGCTTGTTATTAAATTATTTACGGTGCCTACCGTGCCCACTGCCCTGGACAGCAAACGCACTCGCCCCTACTAGTTTACTAAATTGCCCTGCTCCCACGCGAAAGCTGAACTGGCAACACTAGGGGTCGCTGTTTCTTTGTTTCCATCAATTTCTATAGAAGTCACATTTCTCTACCTTTATGTTCTGTGTTTGTACCGTTGTGCGTGCAATCGGTTCAATCCGATATACGATTATCACCCATAACGAGGACACTCGATCGAGTTCGGCTGCCAGTTCATTTCCCGTCCCGTGTTCGTAGTCGGGCGGCGCGCACTGTATTATTTTTTATTTTACATATTTTATTAATTGCTTAATAACACATAGCATTTATTAGCATTGAGATATCACGACTGTGCTCATATATTATAGTAGTTAAAACATGACACGAATAGGTAACGAAATATCGGCAATTTTTCGCAAACTGCTTTAAACTATAACTCGCAAGTTTGGAAATCTACAAAAGACATGTATATATTAATAAAATGAAAAAAATATTGGGTAGGTATGCCCCATAATTTAAAAATTGTAGCTAGAATTTTAGTTCAATTCATTTTATTTTTGTTCCAATATTTAGAGCAACTTTTCTTACGTTACAGATATTTTACTATTTTTATTTTTAGCGGCGCGACATCTATAGTTTAGTAGAATAATTAATGTGGTTAGATGCACATGTCGGTAGTCCAGCTACAGTTTTCCAATCTACCATCGTTCAATGCGATCCTATATATGAACAATTATTATCATATAGTTCGTCTGTGCAATACTCGTGTCGCTACTAGTAAAACTGTTTTGTCGCCATCTAGGTATATCCAACAATTTTGCGGCTACATCAAAGATATTACGTTCATTATCTTTGTAGTTCCATATATCGCTGGTACAAGTTTAACAATAGGTGTAGAAAAACACATACATCCTTAATATTACTTAATAAAAAAAAAAAATGTATTACTCCTAGAGGAAAAGACCCGAATATGGGCACCCCTTTTGTTTTTTTTAAATTATTTAAAGGTTTTTTGAAATTTTCATCTTAAATTTTACACATGGTTAGGCAAAAGCTTTACCAATGTAATTATAAAACTAATTGTTTTAAAAGGTAAAAGGAAAAAATAATTTTAACCCAAATATGAATTTTGGCAAATTTTTTATTCAGGGGCAGAAGGCTTGCAATATGGGCCCTCATCAAAAAAAAGATAAAAAACATTTATTAACTTAAAATAAACCTTATTTGGTAACAAAAATCAACTGAAATAAAACATTTGTTATAATTGTTTTCTAATTAACGACAAAAGTCACACACGTACTCGTCGTTTTCGGCTCCTGAACATTGTTCGTAACATGTTGCATATTAAACAACGAATCCAAAGTTCTCCTTCCTGGTCTGCTAAAAAACGACCGTCACAAAACAAACAGGACGCGTCATTGTCATCAGGACCAAATTGACCTATTTCACCACGATCTAGGTCTTCATCAGCCGCTGGGCCCATGGTCCATATTAGGAATCTCTAACGGCCCATATTGGTACACTATACGTCATACAAAACAAATGTTCCTACTTTTTTTGTAGGTTAGATAAGTTAACATCAACAAGAAAATAATAAACGCTAATCTAAGTATTACCTATGTTGCTAATTTCGCAATTACTTTTTGAAAAGAAAGCACTAATATCGTAATACTAACTTACCTTAATAAAAGATTCGGAATTCCACAAAACAATGTGTGCACACCTACTTATAACATTAGAAGAACTGAACTGAATACGACCTAGAAAACCATTAGGTGCCAGTTGGGCGTATTTTAAACGATGAATCAGAGATGTCGCCCAATGTATTGTTTCAATTTAAAGGGGGCCCATATTAAAAGCCGGGCCCACATTCGGGTCTTTTCCTCTACATACTGACATCTAAAAGACGTATTTTATTAATCGTTAGGAACATGATTTACTCATAAAAATCAATAATATTAATTCGTCCAAGTCACTTTCCTCATCAAACTGGGGACAATCCGTGGTCTTGATCAATTTATTTTTGCAGGTTTTCTGAGCCATGCATTTACAGGACCAATACAACCTATATTATTCTTCTTGCAAGTGCAGACCTTGCTTCCACAATCTACAGAAAATTTTAATAGTATTACTGAAAAAAGCTGTTGCTACTTATAATATGCCTTAACTTTTTGTATCCACATGGAGCTGAAACGTCCAAGTTCAGAGGAAAAGACGGCAATGAAGTTAGAATCGGATTTACGTTACCCTTCTCATCAATTTTCCATCCGTAATCGTCAATGCTAGGTAATTTTGGACAGGGTTCTAAGGAATTGAGCCACACTTTTGTTTGAAGGATTCTAAGTACGTTCTCCAACATATTTTTTCCCGTATCCTGAAAAGTGACTAGTAGTGTCACACCCCGTAAGACCATGAAATGCAGATACATTTTGAATAAACTTTTCCTCCAATGTTAACTCATGCACTGCTATTTTATAATAATAATAGAACTGTATTTCTTCTCACATATGTAAATAATTTAATGTACACACATCACAATATGAAAGGTAATTTGTTTTTTAAAAAAATTATTTTTACCTTTCATATTGTGATGTACATTAAATTATTTACATATGTGTTTTGACTTTGCCTTTTGGCTGTGCCCTATACATATAATTGGTAACTGAATATTGTTATTAATTTTAAGTTAGTTTGATTAAATAAGTAACATGTTTGTAGATTCTGAAGAAGATCAATATACTGTCGAAACCGGTCAATTCAAATATGCATGTATATTGAATTTTTTTTGTCCAATATTTTACCCACATAAAAGTTTACACCATTTATATCTGTGGACACTAAAAACTGTCCGCCAAAATTTCTGGTTTTACTAGATGTGTAATAGAATGCAACGACCGAGGCAACGACACAGATGTGCTCATTTTGATAGTAGAAAATACTTTACGCCAATTTAGTAAAAAGTTGGGAGAGGAAATACAATTCGCTATATAGCAGTGCATGAGTTAAAATTGGAGGAAAAGTTTATTCAAAATTTACCTGCATTTCATGCTCTTACGGGGTGTGACACTACTAGTCACTTTTCAGGATACGGGAAAAAATATGTTGAACGTACTTAGAATCCTTCACTTAAATGGCATTGGCACGGATGATTTTTCAGAAAATATGTTCAAGAATATTCAGACCTTTGTTGTAAAACTATATTCTAAAAATCCTAATATTAAGTCGGTAAACACTTTAAGCGGATTGCTAGCATCGTCTGCAACAATTACAAAACTACCTCCGACTGAAGATTCTTTGCGATTCCATAGTTTGAGAGCCTATTATCAGACGAAAGTGTGGCTCAATTCCTTAAAACCCTGTCCAAAATTACCTAGCATTGCCGATTACGGATGAAAAATTGATGAGAAGGGTAATGTAAATCCGATTCTAACTTCCTTGCCGTCTTTTCCTCTGAACTTGGACGTTCTAGCTCCATGTGGATGCAAAAAAGGTAAGGCATATTATAAGTAGCAACAGCTTTTTTCAGTAATACTATTAAAATTTTCTGTAGATTGTGGAAGCAAGGTCTGCAGTTGCAAGAAGAATAATATGGGTTGTATTGGTAAATGCATGGCTCAGAAAACCTGCAAAAATAAATTGATCAAGACCACGAATTTTCCCCAGTTTGATGAGGAAAGTGACTTGGATGAATAAATATTATTAATTTTTATTAGTAAATCATGTTCCTAATGATTAATAAAATACGTTTTTAGATGTCAGTATGTAGGAGTAATACATTATTTTTTTTTATTAAGTATGTATGTGTTTTTCTACACCTATTGTTAAACTTGTACACACTCATATTACGCGTATTGAAACAGAACGAGATGGAGCTACGGGGCTTTGTGAGACAGATGCGACTGTGGCGGGTCCGGCGGCCGGTCGAAAAATGACTTATTTTATATTTTTATTTATATCTGTTAACTATTGAAACAAAAAACTTTTAATTGAAAGCTATTGCCTCCCAAATTGATGTGAGAAACTTTTTTTAAGAGTAAGTTTTATCGATTAAGGTCTTCGTTTTCGAGTAAATGGCGTGTAAACTTAAAAATTGTCGAATTTCAGTCAGATTTTCGACGTGTTCGAACCGAGATATTCGAGTTTCAAAAATTAAGACTCAATGCTGTGAGCAACTTTCAAAAATTAATAAAAAATACTCTCTGTACAAAATATAAATTAATTTTTATGTGAAATTGTAGTATATGTGCTGCACTATCCGACCATGCTAATAACTCGTTTTTTTATTTTACTGCCCTTCTGCCCGCGTTATTTTTTTATTACTTTCGGATTCTGATTCATTAATGTATATACTTCAGTTTTATGCACAATTCAGCTTGTAACCCCACGACGCCCACAGAAGTAAAAATAAATTATAGCTAGCACTCTACTATTATTCATTCATTAATTATATACTCTCTGCAAGTGTGCGTTTTTTCATAGACCAATTATACAGTACCCCACAAAATTTTATGTTCAACTTGGAAACAAAGATGGGTTTATAGTACGAAAAGCGTGAATTAAAAAGAGAAAACAAACGGTGAATGTATAACGCCCACACGGAGAGTGACAGCGGTAAAGACCGCAAATTAAAACACCTAAAAACTTGGGCAAAAAACGCCGCCAAACGGATTTAATAGACAATGCTGGGTCATATGCTATGTCAATGAAGGCATCAGTAAATATCGTTTTATGTATGCCGGTTACTCATGTGGTCGACTTGCATACATACGGTAAGTGATACCCTATTAAATTCGTTTGGCGGCGTTTTTTGCCCAAGTTTTTAGGCGTTTCAATTTGAAATAGAATGGAGGCGTGTCTCTAGTGCTCTGGTATCTGTCTTTATTTTATACTCATTACTGATATTCTCTGTTCTTGTATTCAAGTTGAACATAAAATTTTGTGGGGTACTGTATGGTCAACTTGATTAACTTAACTAACGAACATTGCTTGAAGAACGCTTCAAGCAATATAACAAAAATGGGCCAATCTCAAGTAGTTTAGAAGCTCCTCAATATGTTTCGATTAACCAATACGTCTTTATTAGTACATACCAATATCGTCAAGTCAGCTGCAATGAACTTTATTTTTTTTGTTATTATAGGCCATTAGTCACAAGCCAGATACTTACATGCATACAGAACTAATCTACAACGTCGATGTAAACATATTTTTTTTATTTACATATATACAAAATGTCAACCAGGAAGGAAAGCAGGGACACTTGATCGCTTTTTCGTCCTGGGGTCTGTCAAGATGTTTCTCTATATTTGCAAGGAACTTGGTTTTCTGTATTGGAATATGACATGTGGGGCAGAATTAAGTATAATATAATCAATATGGCGTCAAGAAAGTGCTTACATTTTTTGTATCAAATGCTTTTAATACTATAAAATATCTATCAGTTTGCCAATAAGAGCCTTATATCTCTCAAAAGTTATATTGTTTTATATGAAATGGGCGAGGAAAAATTAGAAAGTGGCATAGTGAAATCAGCTTATCAGCAACAAATAAACCACAGGAAAATTGGTAAAATTTCTATGGTTTTGGTTCTGTCCCAAAGCAGAAAATATGAAAAGAAATGTTTATATTTTTCTGAAAAATATAAACATTTCGCAGATGCATTGTCGTATTGATATAAATAACCACGAACTTTATAAAGAATTCTATAATTTTTCAGCGTTTGTTATTAATTTAGAAACAACATTGATGATTTTTGTCTCTTTGGTCGGACGTCAGTGTCATAGGCACACTAAAATATCTTGAAGAACTATAGCAATAACGCAATTTATGTATTATCAGGTTGCATTATATATGTTTTTTCCAATACTCAAATTAATAAACTATACTGATGTTATGAATTTGATGTCGGGAATCTGTAGAAATAAAATACAAATAATAAAAACAATAATCTAAATATATTTAATTAATAACAAATTGTTACAATAATGCCATTAAAATAGTTTGTACTCATATAACTTACTTACAGATTTCTGATTTGTTCAAAACTTTTAACAATTTGATAATATATACTACACGAATTATACTGTACAAATACAAAATGCACAAATTAATATTTCAAAGCAGATTTACCCTTTAAAACCTTAAAATATTCTGTTTTAATTAAAATACGAAACACCCTGTATAACAAAGTGTCGCAATGCTAATTATTGGTATGATCGTACTGCCATTGCCGCTGTACTGTGAAATATTCACCTATATTACGTATGTTATGATATGTCTATTACATCTACATCGATGAAATGAGGTATAAAATATGAAAAAGATATCTTTGATCGACTCGACGCGACGTCGTAATTTGCAATAGTGTTTCAAAAGCAAAATCACAGTAATAGTATTCAACAGACTATATTATTCTTTACCTAAAATTAGCACAGCCAAGGAGATTATTCGAACACAATTATTAAATTAAATTATTTTAGCCTCTTCTACATATTCTACTTTTTCTATAGCTAAGTCGTTTAACCGACTGTTATTGTCGTTTTCAAGTTTAGTGGCCTCGTCAAGTTGTATACTATTTGTACGAGAATTAAGACTTTGACTACTGGATAAAGACAGCTCACTGTCTAATATTTTCACGGATTTTAATTCTGGGAAATGAGTTTCTTGAAACAGTTCCTTTGAAGATGTCTTAAATAAACCGATCTTCTGAAAAAAATAAATGTATATTGTAAAAGTGCTGCTTACATTATTAAAATTTATAATTAGATACCTCATAATTGGGGCAACAGTGGCTCTGCTTGCAACCTTCTCCCTGGCACGCCATCAAACAATCTGGAGCAAACTTATTTGAACGTAAACTCTCCTCACTTGAGTTTTTTGTGAAAAATTCGGGCTGTATTGTCACTTGAGTAATACCATTACTAATAAAAAATTCCTTCACCTCTTCCATAATTTTGTGGTAGACCTAAATAATGATAAAAAACGAAATAAAAATATACTGGCTATTTTACAAAACATAACTTGTTCAGATAAGTAAGTAAATGAAATGTTTACCTTCTGATTTTGAAAAATTATATGAACGGTAGAAATTACTTTGTTTGCCGTTAACTGCCATACGTGCAAATCATGGACGTTGACTATGTCAGGAAAATGATTTAACAATTCCGCCTTCAAGGAGTCAATGTTTATTGTGTCCGGTATCGTCTGAAGTAAAATTAGACAACTTTCCCTCACTAAAAAAATAATAATTTAGATGTTTTGTTTTTTAGATATGAAATTTACTAAATGCGATTGCAAGAAACAACTACTTAGCTTGCAAACACCATGACCTGCATTGAATTACACGTGCAAATCCTGATTGGTGCCAAGGTCGGGGTGTTTGCCCGCTGAGTAGTTGTTTCTTGCAATCCTATTTAGCATTCAGTTTAGTCCACCAGGGCTAGAGGTCGCCGCTATCGGTACTTGCGTGGCAAGTCGCTTCTGTCACAAAGACATCTTTGATGTCTTGACAGGTAGTAACACTGACCACTAGAGCGATATACTTATCTCTCACCTACATATGAAATTTAACAGAGAAATACTCGGAATACTGACTCTTAAAATAAATAATTAAATATTGTCTTAGTATAAGAAAGAAAATGATTCTTTTTACGTGTCAAATATATTAACAATTTTACTAGTAATAATATTCTTCCCGCTAACACAGAAGGTTTTTTAACCCCTACAGATTAAAGTTAAGACTATTATAATGTGAGGCAATTAATTTTGTCGTGGTTTCCAGGGTCAAAAAGAGATACAGAGAGTATTTATCTAGAATTTTATCTCACTAATTATTTAATAATATGGTTAATAACTTTGCAAAACGCTATATTTTGGTGAGTGTTTGGTACATGTATGCTGCATACATATTTTTCGATATCGATGAAATCTACTGTATGCTACATTTATACAAATGATTTCATCGACAGTAAAAAAAAGAAAAAATTCAAATATAGTACTAGCCACGAAATATTAATAAACAGTAACAATACGACATTAATTTAATTAGTTGTTTGTAGAATAAATTGTGAAAATATTAATTCAAAACTCCAGTACAAATGACAGTGTTTACTGTTTTACTCGTATACATGTTAAATTCATAATAATAGCAATACAACACAAATTTCTATAAAACGTGTTTTACCTTAAAACAGTTACAAGGATTATTGAACAATTTTGTTGCAATGGGAGATTCTTCTCACTCGACTCGTATTATATCGTATTTAATGCATTCACGATTGTTATAATCCGTAAAATTAGAAAGGGATGCGAGACGTGAAGATTTTGAAAAAAAATGGCCGCCAGTTTGTGATCGATAGAAGTCAAAATGGCACTTTTTCGTTCGTATCTACACCGAACCGAAAACCGGAGCGGGACCGCGCGGGATTCGCGATGTAGCTTCAAATTGGACCCTCTACCTTGAATTTCGTGCCAGAACGGCGTCCCGGCGGCGATTTTTCGATTGGAAATAGCGTTTGAAGTTATCGCAATTTTTTCGATTTTACACATTTCTCCAAACAGGCGTCCGGTCCGAGCTACATAAGAGATGGACCGGTGGCGTATTTTTTTTTTTTTTTTGAAAACTAGATCAAATTTAGAAAATAGCGGGCGTAATCGTTTTTGTCGATTTGGCTTCCCAAGAAAGTTATGGTTTTTTTAAGTGACGATTTTTTCGGATTTCGACGATTTTCCCGACATGCACCCTTTAGAAACGCGACACAGCCTTTCCCTTTGGATTTGGAGGATCAGCACCCGGACGGCGGTGGGCAAGAAGAAGGAAAAATGAAGAACTTTTAGTCAAGTCTAAGAGCCGTCCTACCGCGGTTTACACTGCCTTTATGTGCCCTAAAATTTCGATCCCAGGAGGAACCGATTACATTTTCGGACTCGGGGCGACTTCAGGACCCTGAAACCATGTTCGGTTTCTCGATAGGAACCTTCCTTCACTTTGACATTTAAACGGCACTTTTGACAGTTGTTTGGAAAATCGACGAAAAATCGTCAAATTGAACCGCAGGAGGCCCCGAAGGGGCCGTACTCATTCCCAAACGTCACTTTGGCATTTTTTTGACAGCTGTGCCAAAATTTTTTTTTAAATTTAGTAAAAAAAAAATTTTCCCGGATTTTCCCCCCGAATCATTTAACTAATTTGGTCGGACAGCTTTATTTCCTCGATTATTTCAATTTTATAGAAGAAACCCGAAATTTTCTCTCTCTCTACCCCGAAAGTTTGTCGGACTTTCTGACCAATACCTATCTAAAAAAAAAAAAAATTTTGTAAAAAAATTACGATAGCAAAATACAACTTATATACGAGTAGAGCCTGCGGTTGGCCTCGCAGAGCTAATTTAACAAAACCTTAAAATATATAGCCCCGCAGGGGCCATATATTTTATAAACAACATTATTATAAACAACAGAGCTCCATAGGGGACGTTTTATTATTATTTTTTAAATACGTTCTACATTTTGGAAACATTTAAAAAAACATTAATATTAAAATGTTTTTAACGTTTTAATGGAACATGTTTTAAATATCAAAAATGTAAATATTCTTGTTTAATTTTTTATAATTCTTATGTAAGTAGAGTTGATAATAGAATTTATTAAAATTCCAAGATGTCATTTGGAAAAAAAAGAAATATATCTTTCAGTCTGGACTGGATTTACTTATTAGGGACCACTACTGTATTACTGGTTTATATGTGTCAAATATTTCATTCGCTTACACATTAATGATCAAGAGAAATGTATGTTTTTACAAATTTTCCTTTTAAATCAAAGACAAATAAAATACTTTGCAAAAATCATATTGTAATGACCTATGAAAAGTATAGAACGCACTTTTATTACCCACCAGAGACTTTATTAAGACTAATAACAAATGGGTTAATAGTTTTATACAAACTACAAATTAATAAATATTTGTTTAGTTTAGTAACTGCGTTGTTAAATAAACATTAAGAAAAAAACGGAAAAAAATACTTACTATAGGGGTAACTCAAAATCATAATAAAAGCCACTGAAATTAGTGATATGATAGGATCGATATACTTGGCGACATCTTTGTCCGCAAAGAATATTAATAAGGCACAAATTATCACAAAAACACAGCCTGAAACAAAAATAACCTTCATGACATAATTTTTTTCTAAACCACCGAGTTTAAACTAATGAAACGTCAATAAATCTTAATGAATCAGAAACCGGTTGTAAGTAGAAAATTCTATTGCAAAAATTAAATTCCTAAGTGCAAAAGCGTCGGAAAAAATGCTTTTTCGGGTAGCTTGTATTTTAAATTCATTCCGCAATTGTATCCGGATATAATTCCGTTCCATTTTGACTTGGTGGTTTAATTTCGTAAATGTTAAGTATTATACGTACCATTAATATCTCTTGTCATCTCCCACAATCCCTGCCTCTTCCTAGGAGGTAATATTGTGGAATGGATATTTTTAGTTCGGGATAATCTTCTTTCCCCTCGCCGGAGAGATTCGTTTACTACGACTTTATTTAAAATAACATCACCACTTTCAGTAACGTACAAGAAGCTGCCTTGATGGAAAGTGTATCCGCCAATTAGCAAATAACAAACACCATTTAGTAATAATCCGGTAGTGCCTAAAAAAAAATTATATAGGTATATGTATACTTGTAGATTTGGTAATTTTGCTGAGAGATCAACAAAATACACAATCAAGGTTATTACTACCGTTTTGAGTGATAACGATTGATCGAAATGTTTTTCGTCATTCTGCAGATCAGACACGTGTTACTCGAGGTGTATTTTGATCTACTATTCTATTTTCATAAAATTTTCGAATAAACTAGATTTTGGTATAAGTGGTTTGTGCTGCGACATGTTTTGTTGAGAATGTCCCCAAGACAAACTAAAGATTCGAAGAAAGTGAAGTAAATTTTTATCTGAGAAATTGCCATTTTGAGAGTATTCAGGGTTCAGTGTATTCGTGAAGGTTTTCTCGGACTATTCTCATAATCATTGAGATGAATCCATGATATTAAAGGTAATGCCCAAAATCACCCTTGTCAATACTTGATGTTGTAAATGAAATTGTAAAGGAGGAAAAAAGCATGTTCCTCTTTAAAACTATTTAGTAGGTGCCATAAGTCTAATTCGTCTGTTAGCTCTATAACTTTAAAGATTTGGAAAAATCGTATTTTATTATGCTTCTATTATTCTCGAGTCTTCCAGAACCCTTTAAATAGTACCTGATTATCGAGAATTCGTCACCACCAGGTAACCTCTCTAACGGTTTTAAAGTTCGCAGTAAAATCAGTAAAACACTGCCATAATTCCTCGTCTACGCTACAGTCTACTTACAATTTTAATTTTTGAGCTGAGTTCTAAGGTACGATAAATATTTTTCAAAGAAAATGTTCACGTAATTCAAATTTTGACAACACCTGAAAATCCAATCTGGCATAACAAGAAAATCCCAGTCGCAGTGGTAATAGTCTAACCAAAAGAGTGCGTTATAAAATTTATAGATACCCTTAGTAACGTTTTTTGTTGATCTCTCGGTATATATACTTGTTTACTGAACACATTAATGAACCTTGATTTTATATGTTATTCATTAGAAGTATTTCCAAATCACTAATGCAAAGAAAATTCAAATCATGATAAATTAAGTTGGTATTACCTATACATAAAACAGATATAGGATGGTGCATTTCGTCATGATGATCTATATGGATCAGTGTCTGCAATGCTTCTACAAATATAGAGAAACTGAGGGATGCTAGGAAGACACAACATATCAACATAACGATCACATCGATCCTGGCCCATCCGAATGTATTTTTTAGTTTCTTCTCTTGGTTGGCCTGAGATGGTGATGGCTTTATTTCCTTCTTATCATGGCAAGCTGTAGGACCAGAACTCAGCTCTTCACCAATGCTGCTGGCTACGCTCTGGGTCTTTTTAAGTTCGTCCATGGGTGGTGCTTCGCCGTTCTAAAAATATGCAATATTTTAGGTATACTAAAAATTAAACTTTCAAAATTAAATAATAATAACTTTTTAATCCATGTGTAAATGCAATTATTTTTTTAATCTCTTTGTTTATTGTAATATCTTGTCACAAATAAATCACGAATATAAACATGATACAAATCCATTGTAAACATCTACTAGAGAATGTATTCGCTGCAAATGTTATAAAGCTGACTTATATTATACAGATAATTACGGTTTAAAATTATAATCGATGAAATCAATTTAGGATTTCAGATGTAGTAAAAGTATATCAAGGTATTTTAATCATGTTATTTAAGTATATGACATTTTCCAAACCTATCTTATCTGTATTTGAAACAAAGTATAATAAAGTATTCATGTCTGCGTCAATTTTATTGTATCAACCTTAGTTATCGAGAAAGTGGAGTTCATGTATGTTTAAACTGAAATATTGTGTGAAATTACGCACATTTTAGTCTGATTCTTACGTGCACGATTTTTGCATTCGATAATCATATAAAATCAGTCTCACGTTTATGAATTGTTTAAAATATTAAGCGCCCTCAAAAAATTATAAAAAATATCGTTTTTACAAAACACGTCTACCAATTAGTATAAGATAGTAAGGTAAGTACCAATTTGAAGTAGGTGCAAAAAATTTCAAAATTACCTTTTGTTGAATACGTATTACTTATATCTTTGGTATTATTCTTTGATGTCTACACCCACTGATAGCAGGCGGTAGTTTATAGTTTTTTGAACGCGGTGTATAAATTTAAAAAAATTCGTTTACTTCATTCTTCTTAATGGTCCCTAATTTCTGTATATATTCTTGAACCCAGTGATGAAATAAGTTTTGAATTTCTGATAATTGTATGATTTCAAGAATACATTTAATAATGTGTAGCCCCCTCCCGCAGAAGGCTCTTCTAGAGCCTTCTGGGATAAAGGGGGTCGTAATTACATGTGGTGTATTTATTATTTATTTATTTATTTATTTATATTTGGTTTTTATGTCTTTGTGAAATCTGTCTGAATTAGATTTTCCAGAAAACAACCATCGTGACTGTGGAGGTAGTGAACCTTGTGATATGTTACAACTGAGTTTATTAAAGTTGGAAAGTATCTCTTCAATTCGAGCCAAATACTTTTTTATGATTTTTTACCACTTGAACAAACAAACAGCTTGCATTAGACTAAGCTTCATTCATTGATTGATTTGATGAGATATGGATCTTTTATAAAATGCCTTACATAAAGACCACCAAATATTCCTTCAGCTTTTTCGTGCTAAGCCTACAAAATTTACGTGACAGGTAGCCATAACAAAGTTCATCTCAATTCAAAGCCTTCAGAAATTACTTCATAAGCTCCAGTTTGATCAAGATTGGGTGATTTTTTATTCGTCAACCATAGTTGATACGTTTAGTTTTCCTTGAACAGTGAACAATTTCTGTTAATCCAGTACTGATTCTTAGCTCTGCTGTCCAAAAGTTGTAAAAAACAAGGATATTTCGTGTAATTACTTTGCTGTCCAAGGAGGAAGTTTATCATCTTTAGATCGACACAAATCACGCACTCATGTTCTTCATACTTGATTTTTTCAGGATTAGCGATATTGTCCCTTATTTCTCGTTTATGCTGGTAGAATGTCCAATGGATTTAGAACCATATTTGTTACCATTGTGTAAAAGGGAACTTTTCAAACTTTGTTTCGGCTGTCAATGAAAAGAAGCTATTCTTCCAGATCTGTTGCATTGTACTTCGTCAGGCGTTGTTGTTTCTATATCATCCTCTGGGAACATAGGTAGGCAGGCTGCTGAATGAGAGAATAGTAGATAGGCAAAGCCGCTCCGGGACCACTTTCGAGGTCGATGGCGTCTGTCCATCCGGAGTGACCATGGAGAGGATGAAGAAGTCTTCGGAGAGGGTCGAGGGTATGTACAAGAAGTAAATCGTCAAAGACCGGAAGGTGGAGGGCGAAGAAGTCTTCGAGGGGGTGGTCTTCGGCGAGGGGGTATACAAGAAGTAATCGTCAATGACCAGAAGGTATTGCATCATCGTTAAAGCGTATTGCGCAATATTACGTAATCTTACGCAATATTGCGCAATATCATCAAGTTCTGAGAATGCCTGCGTTCAAGGTTAGCGACTTGTCGAGACTTGTCTGTAGGCGGCTAGATCAAAGGAGTGATTAATGTGGCGTAATCGATATGCACACGTGCGCGTTCAAGGTTATTGCGCAACATCATCAAGTTCTGAGAATGGCTGCGTTCAAGTTAAAGCGCTCTAGCGACTTGTCGAGACTTGTCTGTAGGCGGTTAGATCAAAGGAGTGATTAATGGCGAGTACGTGACTAAAAGAGCAACATCCAATTCTAAGAATGATGGAACACCTGCGTTCAAGGTTAAAGCGCTCTAGAACAAAGAAGTCTTTGATGGTGTGTGATTAATGGCTTCCGACCCCGACCGCTAGCGTTCAAGGTTAAAGCGTTCTCACGGTTTTTTTGCTGACTCGCAATGAAGTATGGGGGGAGGGGGAAAGGATATAATCGATGAGTCATCCTGCGTTCAAGATTAAAGCGCTCGTCTTTTTTTAATTCTTAGTCTTTAACATTTAGTGTTAGAACTGTCTCGTTACATTACAGTGTGCTCTCTCCTAATAAAATAATAATAATAATAATAAACAGAAAAATGTGGATGTTTTATAGTGAACAGAATTGGAGCAAAGCTGAAGACTTGCAGAGCGCAGTAGAATGTTTATGTGATGAAATTTCACCGCTAATATTTAGCGAGCGCCACGATAATGTGTACGATTTCCAGTCCATCCAAGACGATGAAATTCGTAATAAAGAATGTGAAAAACAGATTCAGAAGTACAATGGAGCTCTGGAATTGTGTCACAAATTTCTCGAGGGGAACGTTAGCATTCAACGATTTTGTAGAGAAATGATTGCAGCCGACATGAAAACATTTCTATTTAAAATTAAACTGTATTTACCTGTAAAATATATTATTCAATTTGATATTTATGACGAAGATGATAGCGATGTAAATGAATAAATATAAAGTTTTTATTTTTTCAAATTTTTTTTTTTTTCAAATTTTTTTTTCAAAATTTTTTTTTTTTTCAAAATTTTTTTTTATTTTTTAATTTTTTTATTTTTTTATTTTTTTAATTTTTTAATTTTTTAATTTTTTTATTTTTATTTTTTTTTCAAAAATCTTTTTTAATCTTTTTTTAAATTTTCGATTTTTGGGAATGCATAAAGGCGTAAAGAGATTTTTAAATAAAAGAGAACAACATATTTAAAATAATATATTAATAGAAATAAAAATATAATACTAATTAAAATACTAATTAAAATATATGACAGATTCCTCCAGGGGTGTGATGACATCATATTCATTCTGTAACAAAAGAAAATACATGATGTATGTATAAAAATTATATTTACTTTACTTACTGCTGAGAATCTCAACACCTCCATCACAATTTGAGGTGATAGTCGTGGTGGAGGTGATGGTGAAGGGGGTGGCGGGATCATGGGCGATGTCATAGGGGGTGGCGATGTCATAGCGGGTGGAGGCATCAGGGGCGATGTCATAGCGGGTGGAGGCACCATGAACGACGTCATAGCGGGTGGAGGCATTATGAACGACGTCATAGGGGGTGGCGTCATCATGGGCGATGTCATAGGGGGTGGAGGCACCATGAACGACGTCATGGGCTGCGGGTGATATGAGAGCGGTGAAGACATCACGTGATCCTCCTCCTCCTCACTCTCTATTTCTGACTTTATATTCGTAAAACTGTAACAAAGAGAAATATCAGTATTTATTTATGTTAAAATGTTTCTATAATAATTACCATATTTGCATCTGGGGGGACGACGACACCCATCGGTGTGGCCATTTCATGAACGGGTTTTTGTCACAACTAGATGTTGAGACCCGTTCGTCGTCGTAACCGTTTGGAGGAGGAGAAGAACTGTCGCCTAAACCAATGCTTACGAAACTATGAAAAAAAAAAAATCCAATTTAAAAAAACTAAGCACAGAAATAAAAAGATTAAAATGTACTCACTTTTCTCTAAGATAAGCCTCCAGATACTGGGGCGGGGTGTACTGGTACTCGCACATGATCAAGTTATGTTCACGACTCACAGTAGCTGAATGACAATTAAATAAAAGCGTATACCCATAAACCCCTCCGCCGAAAAAACGAAAATCTTTTAATGCACATTAACGAAACACTAAAAAAATAAACAATATCCCTTTTTGCCAACGTGTATCAGACTAGCAAGTTCTGTTACTTTTTAAATCAGACTGTCAGCAAAATAATAAAAGGCAATTGAGCACGTTCATAACATAAACGATCCTTTTTTACGTCTGAATTCATACTCCACATAAATAAAACAAATGTTAATTTGGCAAAAAAATATTTAATAATCAATAATAATTAATTCATCGATATGATACATTTTTTTCTTATAATAATTCTAACTATACACTTTAACAATAAAATCGAAATACACAGAGTAATGTAGCATAGTAATTGTAAAATTGGATCGCTGTTGCCGCTTATGTCTTCGTGTTCTTGAGTCCCATTAAAAGTGGGGTAGGATGTAACAGCATGTAAAAGAATAAAGTATGTAACCACCGCCGCCGCCGCCGCCGCCATGATGATTGCTGATACACTAATGAGATTTATCCTCAAATAATGTCTATTTATTGTCTGATATTCTAAGTAGTAGTACTGGCACAATTACGGGGATTAAATTGGAAATTCTTCGTTGAAATCTTTGACGATCGACCGATGCCTCAATCCAACATTGACCATTTCTGGACATTCTGTACGCATAAGACCAATGTATGATGTACCTAACTTGAATCTTATCGTCAAATCTCACCCTCTTTTTAGCAGCAGCAGTTTCCATTTCTTTTTTTTTTTCATGGATTATTTATACGAACTGCAGCATGTAAACGTATTCGACATATTACGCATGTTTTCTGAGAAAAACTACAGTCTGCGCATATCGCAATATGTCCACACGGTACGAATATCATATCACAATCATTTTTGTAGCAAACTTTACACTTTTTACGAATCTCGCAAACTTTACAAAGACTGTTTATAGAATTAGCGATATGACCACAAGATAAAAATACTGGAGACTGCATTTTGTTTTCAGAGAGCAATTCTTCTTGCTGCTGTGGCACGTGAAAATGTTCCACACCGTCTTCTATCGCTGAATACACCACTGCCAGCGATGACACTTAATTTTTGAAACTGTGAAAACATACGCTGTTTCTCTGCATACAAGTTTATTAGTTTTTTCAACTCGTGCAATTTAAATAAATGATCTTCTAACATGAAGTTAAATGATGATGATGACATCTTACTCTTATAACGTCTAACTGGATAATGAGTAACTGGTGCTTGTGCATAGAGGATAATAGCAAAAGAGGTGGGGGAAGGGGATGAATAAAAAAAAACATTAATAAAATACATATTTATTTAGGTAAACTAGAATATAACCAATTATAAAGGGTAAATACATTTCTTAAGCTACATATTTTATTATTATTATTACAATGATTTAAACAATAAGGTAAATCTTTAGTGAACTTTGGAACCTCTTCATTAAGCAGCTGTTCCACATTGATGATAGATGGCACAGTTTGTCCCAATGCATGTAAACGTTTTTCCAGAAATTCTTTTTTCTGATAACCTTTTACGTACACAGTAGTAGTAGCTCCATTAAGTAGATGATTACGTAATATTTCATTTAGGTCATTATCGCTTACGTAGCCACCACTATACCTCAATCCATGATGATGTAATTCCAAGTAATTTATTTGCTTCTTCAGGTCATAACTTAAAGAATCGTACGGTATGAGAGGCTTAAGTAAATAATGGGCATGCTGGTCTCCACTAACAAACGAGATTTCCTTAGGATAGAATTCGGGCAGGTTAAAGCCTTGAATATCTACGACAATCAATTTCATGTTTACTCTTCGATAGTTCTTCGCATACTAAATTATTTCTACATTACATAATGTTTCTTATAACTCCACTGAGAGGTAAATACTCCAAAACGCGGTCGTGTATGAGAATGCAGTAGGCCTTGGTATTTGGGGGGAAGGGGGTCAAACTTTCAATTTCCATTTTTATGTCTACAATCGAAGGTTTAACAGGAGCCCTCCTCTTCGAGCAGTCTATAACGAATAGCGTGTGATTCTTGAAAGCGGCAAAATCTAGCATAGGTTTATTATTTGAAGCGAACGATTTGGTAAAATCAGTATACATATGATAGGCCTCAGAGTATTTTTTAGCCTTAAAGTCCAACCTCATATCTTCGTGAGGGTAACGATCATTGTTTAGCAATAATTTCACATTAAATATATCAATATTATCGAATTGCGTAGAGTCCTTCGTCTTGGCATCTTTCTTATCGGTTTGTAGAGCAAGGATGGCAGCTTGGGGGCTTTGAGTGCCATTTTTAACAACTATAATTTCTTTTGTAGCACCTGCCACTAGGGAGGGTATCTCATGAATTTCATATTGTCTATACGTTAATATGATTGGCGTATCGGCATTAACTTTAGCTAGAAAATTCAGTTTTGGAATATCGTTCAAATACACATGTTTCACTTTTAATTCAATATTGGTGATGGTTAGTTCGCCAACTGTATCATCTTCAGATACTTTAAAACAATTATTATCGCTACGAGCCCGTATCAAACGTAGAACCTGTTTACCGAAAACGTATCTCCTGTAATCGTAAAAGAATCCCAGTAAATGTCTCAAGGGTATTCTTAAGAAAAAGGTGAAATTTGTAGCGTCATATGTAATCAGGCTACCGCTAGGATAATTCCAACCTGCGATGCTATGAGAAAAATCATCTTTTTCATAACATATATAACTTTTTATCGTGCTCACAATTCCAGGATCGCGTACTTTATCTATTTCCATGCCATTTAATTCATAACTTATGGAATCAAATAAAAAGGCGCCCGCGTTATTGGTGAATTCAACGGTGCCCGTACCAGTAGCATTTTTCTTTAAAGTTCCCTCGATTGATAGCGCCCCCTCACCTATTTCAATCAAAGCGTCATGCTGATAAATGGCAATTTCAATTTCATCATTATTCCCATAGGCTTTAACGTACGGATGGTACGTTCGAACTTCGACTCGTTCAATTGAATCGTCGTAGTGGGGGTCTTGGAACAGCTGCAGTTCTTCTAACATGATAACCCAAAGATAATAAATATAAATAATTTGAATAAGTTAACTTGGTAGGTTCTGATGACGGTGGTGGTGGTGACCTTGCACTTGTACGATTAGATACAGAATGAGGATGATGTAAGCTTCCTCCGTATATATTAGGTTTACTACGGTTAAATATTAATCTCATGTTCTTTTAAGTTCTAACCTCACAATCAACTTCTCTCCTCGCAGATTAACAAGCTCAGAATTTTGATCGAGTATTTTCAAAGTGATATTCTGTATCTCTCGAATGCTGGGGTTTACAGGTAGATAAGTTAAATTCCTAGGTTCAATGTTTATAGCGTATCCGGGATCAACATTCAAACCGCATTCAAAAATCGTATGTGTAGGGCTATTATTGGAATATGCTCCTACAGTAATGTTACAGTCCACGTGGATCGTTATAACTCTGACTATATTAACAGGTAAATCAGACTCATATAATGTATCCGGTTTTAATGTTCTGCTGGCACTGTAACCCAACAGGGTGGCCAAGCTATCCTTGTGATTAAAGTTAATTTCGTGTTTACTTTTAATTTCACACTTGAGCGTATTATTATTAGGTTTCAGCGAGAAGTATTCGTCAGCCTGCTGCTGTGATGTTACGCCGCTACCTACTAGTAATCTCTTTTGCAGATAGGATTCAATGTCACTTATTTCATAAGATCCTGTAGGTATAGTTATGACGCTTTCTTTGAGACTTCTATCGCCGCCTAGCTCCCAATAATAAAACTTGTTATTCACACCTTCCTCGATGTTAGGTATCGTATTATAGGTGTCGAGACCGGTCAACGCTATCGAATAATCGTATCGGGGATCTAGTTCTATGGGATTATAAAAGTCTACGGAGAGAACAGACTTGCGACCACTTAACTGGAAAGTGTTCGATGACATACTGATTACACATCACGCGTGTTTATTATTTTTATAGAGAAATTGCAAACATAAATGTCCACAATTTACCGTGTTATATGTTTGATATGCATCGGGATTATATTTAATTTTAAATTTCCCGCCAAAGTATCGAACTAATTCCATTGGAGGTTTAAGAGATCCAAAGCTGTCAAAATATAGTACTGAATTGCCTGTTTTCTTATATGCTACCCAATGAGTTCCAGCCCCCTTTACGCTGTCCAAGTTAATGATGGCGCTCTCGTTTCCTTTAAGTGGATGTGAAGGTAAAGAGTCTCTCATATAGACGCCTCTGAAATGGGGAATTTTTAACTTTTTCGCATACTTTAAGATGTCGAGGTCAGAGAGCGCTCTATCGGGTAGCTTCAATGGTAGTTTTTTGTCAAATATAAACCGTATCCTTTCTTATAGGGTTTCATGTACAGTCCGGAACCTTTTTTACCCAAAGCCACATCCTCCACGGCTCTATTGTGGCGGTGAGCTTCTTCCAATGTTTTCCTAGCATTCTTAGCGTCTATAACAGTTTTAGCAATGGCCGCAGCGCCACCTGACAGAGCTCCAAGAGCTGAGAGACCTGCAAAGATCGGTATTAGAGGTAAGAAGCCTCCGGTCTTTGGCAGCGGTAGAATACGGGGAACAGTGATTTTCTTCCTTCCACCTGCTTTCCTGATGGCAATTCGCGCCGTTTTAACACCCATAGCCATATCCTTTTTCACATCATGACTTGCGTGCTTTTTCAACGCTTTCACAATGTTCGATAGGATGGCCTTACGGAAGGGAATTTTCTTCTTTCCTTTCCGTTTATTACAGCCTCCTGCTACACCCATACCTAATTTACGTTTAACCTTCATGGCGTTTGTGACAGCCCAAGCTGCTGCTTTTTCACCTAATCTGGCGTCTTTAGATTTAACACGTTCCCAAGCTCTTTGTTCCAGTATGTAATCGGCTTTATGTCTGTCGTCCAAGTTCGCGTTTTCGCTATAAGCAATATCGTGTTCACGGCACGCTTGATCCAAAGGGTTAACACCTGGATCCCCTCGAGCTAGACGTTTACGTAACTTTGTGCCGGGTCCGCAGTACTGATAACCAGGTAAATGCAGTTCGAAAGGTAGCTTGTTGATAAGAGTGTTAACTACACCTCTGCCGTGTTTCCTCGACGTCATCTAAACTAGAACTGATGATGTACGAGTCCGAAACTTCTATATATAGGAATGTACAGAGTGAAAAGTTTAGAGTTCATGATGCGCGTTCAAAGACAAAAGACGTCTCTACCCGTGGAGAATTTAGATTTATTAACTTCTGATCGTTCTGTAGAAGGATGTGTTAATAAACATGGTGAGTTATTTCCTAGCGCTTTAAGAACGATCGTATGTGGACCTAGTGGGGCGGGGAAGACAAATATTCTACTAAGTCTATTATTCGACTCTAACGGTCTATGGTTTGAGAATGTGTACGTGTACTCCAAGTCCCTGTATCAACCTAAATATAAATTATTGGAAGATGTGCTGAAGAAGGTAAAAGGCGTAGGCTACTTTCCATACACCTCCAACGAAAACATCATCGATCCTTCGGAAGCTAAAATGAATTCCATATTTATATTTGATGACGTAGCATGTGACAAGCAAGACAAGATACGCGCCTTTTTCTCCATGGGGAGACATAAGCTTGTAGATTGTTTCTATCTCTGTCAGACTTACACCCATATACCGAAACATCTCATTCGAGATAACTGTAACTGCCTAATATTATTTAAACAGGATAAAATGAATTTACGTCATGTGTTTGACGATCACGTGACTCCCGATATGAGCTTTGAACAATTTGAACATTTATGCAGAGAATGCTGGAACGATAAATTCGGAGTGCTGGTTATCGTAAAGGATTTTGAATTACATAAAGGACGCTATAGAAAAGGCTTTGATCAGTATATAAGTATATGAGATTTCAATAACACCAAGCATTATCAGTTAGACGCTCAAACTGAACAGACCTGTTTTGAAAAACAGGTTATCTGTTTTGAGAAACCCTGTATCTGTTTACAGACCTGTTTAAAATAGCTGTTTACCTGTTTAAAATACCTGCTTACCTGTTTAACATACCTGTTTACCTGTTTAACAATGAAGGTTACTAAAAAATTTACTCTCGCGGCATATAAACCACCTAGGGAGAAGGTCTATGACTTGGCGAAAGACTTGGCGCTCAAGAAGAAGATAAAAAAAGCTTCAGATTCTATTCGAAGGAAGTACTTGGCTTTAAAATTAGGTAGAGCTGAGGAGGACGATACAATTAGACGTTTATTGAAACCGGTCATTGAACCATTACGAGAACTCGGTGCTGTTAAGAATTCACCCAAGCAGAAGCAGACTCCAAAAGTAGAGAATACCATTAAATCTGAAATAAAGAAAAAAATAAAAGTGAAAGAAGAAGTGGAAGAAGAAGAAGAAGAAGATGATGAAATATTTGAAGATTCAAGTAGTACGATTGACCCTGATGCCTCCGCCGCTGAACAGTATCCTACGTTAGCTAAGCAATATTTAACAGGTCTCTATGATAAAAGTAAGGATTACGATGAAACCTATGGCGTGAGATTTAATGACGAAATGAATAAATTATACATCGGATCTATGGAACTAAATATCGGTTCTAATGCCGGCTTAAGTATCGGCGATAAAATGTTTGCTGGAAGACAAGGCTTATATGAACTGCTATTTATGAAGAAGCCTCAAGGTTACAGCGAACAGGACTTAGCTGATTACAAGGAAATTCTGGAAACCTCTAACGCACATAAACGAAATTATGATCCTGCAAGTCAATTAAATGGCACTCGATCACATAAATATACTAAAGTGATAAAACCATTATTTAAAAAAAACAATAGTGGCGATGGCACTCCCAAAATAAAACATACTCAACCTCATAGTAGTGGACAGGGTATGAATATGGTTTACAATGAAAAACCGGTAGAATACGTCTTCTGGGACGATATAAACGAATTAGTGGACAGGCTAAGACTTTTAAATGCATCCAAGGCGGCAGGAAATACTGATTCCCACGACAACGAAATCTTGGCTATTTTAAATGAATTGAAAGAAGCAGGAATTATATATTAGTATGTAACAGCTCTCTACACACACTTCATATTCGCAATGAGTCTCGATAAGTTCGGTCGTTCAGCACGAGGTGGCGTTAGCAAGAACATCAGTCTATTACCACAAGGTCGAGGTTTTAATTTCACCAAAGATGGAAACATTGATGTGGAAAAATTGAAATTGTGTAATGTTCAACCGCCCACTGAAGATGGCGATGCTGTCAATAAAAAGTACATGGATGATAATGTGACTGCCATTGCTACGGCTCTAGCGACGAACTCGAACAATTACCAAAGGGATACTTCCACTCGTTTAGATAAACAGAGAGGCTCCATACAAGACCTTAGAAAATCTATAAAAAAATTAAATGATGAAGTAATTGTTCTAATGCAAGCGAATCTCACCTCTCTGTCTAACACAGTGAAAACTGTCGAGATGGCGGTTAATAAATTAAAAGCGAGCAAAAGAGTATAAATTATAAAAGTCTGACATATATGTTCATTTAATTTGATACCATCGATCTGTTATGTCTAATTCTAAAGAAAAAATTCAATTGGTTAATGAGCTACATAAACCCGCCCGTAGAAATATTAAGCGGCGCAGGCGCATAGTCATAAAGGGAATAGATGACTTGTGGCAGGCAGATTTGGCTGAGATGGGGAACTACTCCAAGGATAACAATAATTTTAGATACATTCTGATGGTAATTGATTGTTTTTCCAAGTTCCTATGGGTTAAGCCGATAAAAAATAAGAGCGGACCCGAAGTCACTCAGGCTATGGAGAACGTCTTCAGGGAGAGCAAGAGATCTTGTAATCATTTAAATACAGATCAGGGTACGGAATTTTATAATGTACACTTTCAACGCTTGATGAAACAATTTAAGGTTAACCACTACAGCACATATACTGTTAAGAAAGCCGCCATAGTTGAACGTGTTATTAGAACGATAAAGGAGCGCTTGTACAAGTATTTCAGTTTAAACGGCTCATACCGATGGGTGGAGGTGCTTCCCCACATTGTTAAAGAGTATAATAACCGAAAACATAGGACTATCGGGGTAAAGCCGGTGGATGTGAACGCGAAGAATGAAAAGCAAATTTTACGTTCAGTTTACAATCACATAAAGATAGCAGCATCGCGACGCTACAAGGTGGGCGATATTGTGCGAGTCAGTAAGAGTAAGCATGTGTTTAGCAAAGGATACACACCAAACTGGAGTACAGAGTTATTTAAAATATCCGAGGTTCGAATCACCAATCCTACAACCTATTTACTTGAAGATATGCAAGGTAGACCTATAAGAGGGGGGTTCTACGAAGAGGAGCTGCAAAAAACGAAAACACCCGATGTGTACCTCGTGGAAAAGGTGTTACGTAAGCGAGGCGAGAAGTCTTACGTGAAATGGCTGGGCTTTGATTCCACGCACAACAGCTGGATTGATTCAGATAACATTCTTTAACCTGCATGTGTGTGTTCTTATGAGAAAATGTGTCATACCCCCATGAGAAGTGCGAATTTACATTATATCTTATGAGATAATAGCACACATTTATGAAACTTGGGGGCCTTTTTAAATTAGTACCCTCCCTCCCTCCCACTACCTAATGCATAAACAGACAGATTATGATTTGAAAGCTTAGTTGTCTGTTAGTCTTTGAGTGCAATGGAATCACCTGCTGCTGCTAGTCCTTCATTTTCCTCTGAAGATTCCTCCGGTTATTGGAGTGAAATTGATCGAGTTAGTGATATTTATCAAGACGCTATACTTACTGAAGAACGATATATTTGTGAAAATGTGTTTTACGTTAAAGACTCTAATTATAAAATAATTACTGGACTTTCTCCTGCAAGAGGTTATGTTCCTGCTGTACGAATATTGCTGAACGTATCACATCCTATATTCACGAAACCAGATAATATTTCCTTCATAAGAGAAGACTGGAACGATTTTATTACTTACCTTCAACAATTTACCTCTGATTATTTTAATGATGAGATCAAAGATGATGAAGAAGAAGAAGTGGAGGAAGAAATTCATTTCTCTGGTTATGCCCTAATAAAGGCTCCTTTTATCGGGAACAAGATGTTAAAATTGTCTGCCGCTGGAGTTTCAAGTTTATTTTATTTTTCAAGAAACACTGTATACGATATTATAAATATTAACAAACTCGTATCATCTCATATGGATTTGCTGCATAGTTTAAGTTTTCCAGAGTTCTATGATAACTTTCTAAATGTCACAAATAACATATTAAGTGAATCTCAATATGAATTATCCTCTTATAATGTACTATTAAAATTAAGTGAAATATATCCTTGTAACATTCACACATACTGTATTCGTGAATGCTTAGCTTATAATTTGAATAAAGTTCTAAATGATTTAGATAGAAAAATGTTTCTTATAAAAAAATGATTGAATAAAGAAATATTAATAATACGTTTTTTTATTTCTAGGTTAGGTATATGGAATAAATAAAATCATGATGTTTTAAATACATAATATATTGAAATAAAAGAAAAATACAGTAATAATAAAAAATGATTAATTACATATATATCGATTACATTTATACATTGATTACATATATTATAAAAAAAGAATACATAAAATGATCGATATTGAAATCTTAGGTATTATCATCAGGTATAATAATTGAATAATGACCCCACGGGAGAGTGTCATGAGTCTCGGAAAGTAATTTACGTTTATCATCGAAGGGGTTTAACGAGATTTTCGTTTGCTCAATGCTGTACACATCATGCAATCTAGATTGTATACAACGCTGAGTATTGTGCAATAGCCCTACGTCTCGAGTAGGATTTTTCAAAAATTTCTCTAAACACCGTAAATAATCCTCAAAAGTAATTTTTCTCTTAACGACGTTAGTCTTTACGCCTTTGGATTTTTTCACCACTTTACCTTGCGCCACCTTATACGTATATTGTTTGGAGCGTAACCCGATAAAATGAGTCATCAATTTACCGTTATTCTCATCCTTCATAAGACCGGGGATTTTTTTGTTCACTAACGGGATATCCCAACGATTATCGGGGGGATAGTCGCTGGTATCGAATCTTTGAATGTCTTTTTTGATGACCTCTTCGTACACGTCATCACACTGAAGTTCGTAGACCAAACTATCTGTATCGGTGTATAACAGTTTACAATTTTCCACCGGGAATTTAGTTAACATGTAGTCGTAATGGAATTCATACACGCAAGTTTTTGAAATATCTAAAATTGCCATTCCTATGTATAGGGGTTTATCGAATACAATGCGATTTTTTCTAAGTTCGATAGCCATTAGCGTATCACTAAAAACGGATCTACTATCAAAATTTGGACTGGAAATTAAATTTTTCGCCCCGTAACGCCCCTCCCACTTCCTAACCAGTTTTACTATACGGTGTTTCCGCACATTCTGCATTGTTTTCCCAAACACTGCGTTGTTCATCAGTTTGTAATTTGTTTTCTCAAATTCGGACTTTGCTTGCGCTCTTAACGATGTGTTTAGCTCTATGTACGATTTTAGCCAAGTAGACTGTTTGAATTTCAGCACTTTATGGATGCGAACTAAACGCAATCCGTGCTGCAAGACCTGCTTTAAATTTCTGTAATGTAAAACATAATTTTGCTTAGTGTACAGGGTGGTCATTAATTTGGAAAATTTGGAATTTGGAGCCGTTCGATGTTCTGCGCAAAAGGGTAAATCTTTGTGTAAATCGTGTAGATCATCCGGATACTCGAGATCCACATCAAGAACGTAACCGATTTCGGCATCATCGGGTACCGTGGTGACGTCAATGTTTGTATCGGTCCATTCGAAGCTGCCATATGGAAGGGGTTGATTCATAGCCCAGCCATATAAGTTATTTACATCATAATAAATCAGATACGTTGATGGTTTGGTGTTGTCATATTGTTCCGAGTACTTATTGTTAGCCTCACCATACCGATTACAGCATTGACTTACGCCACCACGAATGCCACGTTCGAAGAACATCAGCATATCTACGTCTTGAAGTGTTTCGAGTTTACACCCCGTATATTTGAGCATACAGTCCCACGTGTAGCCCGGAATAGTGTAATAGTGAGCGGGATCCAGACCGTATGTCTTGTGACAAGTGATGCGAAAAGTCTCGAACACGCACGTTAACAGCATGATGTCAGTTTTCATGTACAGATCGCTGTACTCGCCTAAATTTTGACAGTTAAATTTTGTCCAAACGATTTGAGCATGTCTGTATTCGTCCTCGTCAATGTCTGCATCGTTAAGTTTATTGTGAAAGCTGGTCAGGTCTGGTAATTCGGTGTCGTCAAGTCGTTCTATTGTGTCTATGTAGTCGTATGGAAAAACGCCCTTCTTTTTCAATAATTTCAATTTCTCTTCGTCTAAATTCGGAAATTCCCGTTTAAGATTTACGAAATTCTCCGCTTTTAATGTGGAAGCCAGCTCTTGTAATGAGCAGCCCATAAATCTAAAGGAATCTATGAATCTGAATTTTAAGTTAGTTTCATCATCGTATACCGTAAAACTAATATATTTTTCCTTATTTACCGGTAGCAGAGTGACGTGATATCTTTCGGCGAGCTGTTTAATTACGAAATGTGCGTCATAGCCCCCCAGGTTGTGGAACACCACTGGAATTACGAAGGATTTTTTATAATTTAAATTGCACTTATTGTGCGCAAACCCCCTGAAATCGCCGGTGAGGTGACAATGATCACGAACGATTTTATCTTTATCATTGAACGCTACCTCGCAAATGTGACATTTCTTACCGACCGCATCCTGTAAACTAACTTCCGTATTCATGGGTTCGATATTTTTCAATTTGGAAGAAACGAATTTTGCGATGGCGCTCAACTCGTCCACAAACCAAGACATACAATCTGTTCCACGATTACTTTTGAAAAAAGACCAATCGTCATTATAGTCACATTTAAAATAGTACCCGGCACTGTATGCTCTGTGTTTTTGATAGCGAGAACTTTTCGTTGCTGGTTCTGCGCCATAGCGATCTCTGTACTCTGACTGTTTATTTGCAGCTTCCGCATCGTTAAAGGGCTCAAGCAAAGATTCGAAATCCGCGTAAATCACAAAATGAACCTTTTCCTTATAGACGAAATTTTTAAACTTAACGTACAGTTCTTTTGGAAACTCAATTTTACATTCGTTAACTTTCTCGCAATCCCCCGTATGACCATCTAATTTAACCTGCGAAGAGAAATAATTGAGACACCTATCACAGAAAAATACTTTATGTTTATGTTTAGAAATTTGACTATTCAAAAGCCTTGATAAATCTTTGATGTACACGTAATGATATTTAATATTTTCATCTTGTTCCTCATCCTCGTTATCTGACTTGGGTGCCGGATCAAATTCAGATATTTTTGGATAATATTTATCTTGGATTAATAATAAATTTACGTGTTTTTCACGCTTTTGCTTAGTCAAGCGAACGGGGACTACTGAAAAATTTAATTTCGAGTCCATCTCCAGGACAAACACATTAACAGAAATATCAGCATTATTCTTTTCAAATTTAGAAATATATGGTATTTTCATAGGAAATTCAATTCCTTTTAAATTTAACACTTCAGTGTAATGAGGATATGTAGAGGTTCTGTCTGAATGTACATCCGTAGGATAAAGACCGCTGACGATGCTCCAGGCAAAGCATGCTTCGTCGTTCATATTTTTTACGTTAATACATGCCTGTTTTTTTAAAATTTTTTCCGGCAGTCTAATGTAGGATGAGCCGGTACCATTCCCCACTTCGAACTTATTAATGTTAACTTCCAAGCTAAGAATTTTATCTAGGGCCCAGCCAGATCCGGATTCGGAGAATTCAGATAAGGAATTGAGAATTTCATCTTTAATATTAATTTGGAAAAAATGTAACAAGTCCGTTCCGGCGTCGACTATTTGATTTTTTGTGTTGAAGTACTTTCGTTCAACGATTTCAACATCTCCGGATTTTCTCAGAAATTCACCACAGAAACAGGTATTCACTTTAAGAGTACGCATTTTTTTCAATACATTCATAACCCTATTTTTAAATAAGTAAAAAGCATCATCTAAAAATTGGGTAACATCTTTGTGTGTTAAATTTATTATTATTCCCGTACGTACTCGACCCTGAAAAACTGAAATTATCTCTTCCCATTTCACCCTATCACTGCGATTTTCTTTCACTGGCGCGGCTCCTACTCTTCCCCCAATACGATTTAAATGTTCAATTACTTTCTTAAACCGTTTAAGATGACCGAGATTAGTTTGTAGTTTTCTCAGAGTACCTACGGCTAAATCTGAATCGCGAATCGCCTTATTAAAAAGCCTAATATGCTGCTTTAGTTGCTTAAGCCAGGTGTCTCTCTCCCGCGGTGTAAAATTTCTTTTTTGAGCTAAAATTACCTCGACTGATTTAAATTTCGCCACAATTTCATCACTGAGACTAGCAATTTCTAATGAACTCATTTTTATTTATTTAAATGCACTTCACAATGTTTAAGAAAAATTTATACATACAGATTTTTCAATATCGATCCTGTTCCCTACGTATTTTTATCTTAATTAGTAGTGCTGCCGTCTTGCAATGATTCAGCTAAAAAAAACATACAAACATTAGAAAAAAATAAATAAAAAATAAAAAAATAAAAAATAAAAAAAATCAAAAAATTTAAAAATAAAAAAAATAAAAAAATTAAAAATAAAAAAAATCAAAATTTTATAAAAAAAGTTAAAAAATTAAAATTGATAAAAAATTAAAAAAATTAAAAAATTAAAAATTTATAAAAAAATAAAAAAAATAAAAAAATTAAAATTAATAAAAAAAAATAAAAAATTTAAAAATAATAAAAAAATTAAAAAATTAAAAAAATTAAAAAAATTAAAATTATAAAAAAATTAAGAAAATAAAAGAATTTAATTGTCCTTACTTTTCACAAATTGAAAGCTTATCCCCATAGACGGCTTCTTAACGTCCTTCAAGCCTCCAAATATAATGCTGTGTTTGCCTTCGGTGAAATCAGCTAAATTGTTTCTCATTAAAGGTGTCACCCTCTTCGGCAGAAAAGCCTTATTATCCTCCAGTTCAATCAATATGCTATCACCAAATTTTGTGGTCACTACTTGAGCTGATAATATTGGCTGGGGACTGTTTATTGGTAAGTCGGACACCTTAACGAGTGGTTTCGTTTCTAAAAGCGCAATTTTATTCAGTTCTTGTAAATTGGCCATCTAAAAATATTATATATTCATGATTTGAAATTTAAACAAAAAAGATTAAAATGTACTCACTTTGTAATTAATAGCGCACACTAAAACACCAAAAAGTATTGTACTGCTGAACTATGAAGTGTACAGACTTATTAACTTCTGAACTATTAAGATTATAATAGCGATAATCACACTTAAACACCAATGGTACTATTGTACTGCTGAACTATGAAGTGTAGAGACTGCTGAACTATTAAGCCTAGAATAACGATACGCCGACTTTTATATCCTTTCCCCCTCCCCTCCATACTTCATTGCGAGTCAGCAAAAACCGTGAGAACGCTTTAACCTTGAACGCAAGTGTTCCATCTTAGAACTGAATGTTACTCTTTTAGTCACGTACTTATGATTCACCACCAGCATTAATCACTTATATCTGACAGCTCTTCTTCATCAAAGACTTCTTTGTTCTAAAACTAGAGCGCTTTAACCTTGAACGCAGGTGTTCCATCATTCTTAGAATTGGATGTTGCTCTTTTAGTCACGTACTCACCACCGGCATCACTCCTTTGATCTAGCCGCCTACAGACAAGTCTCGACAAGTCGCTAGCCTTGAACGCAGGCATTCTCAGAACTGGATGATGTTGCGCAATAACCTTGAACGCGCACGATTCTCAGAACTGGATGTTGCTCTTTTAGTCACGTACTCGCCATTAATCACTCCTTTGATCTAGCCGCCTACAGACAAGTCTCGACAAGTCGCTAACCTTGAACGCAGGCATTCTCAGAACTTGATGATGTTGCGCAATAACCTTGAACGCGCACGTGTGCATATCGATTACGCTACATTAATCACTCCTTTGATCTAGCCGCCTACAGACAAGTCTCGACAAGTCGCTAACCTTGAACGCAGGCATTCTCAGAACTTGATGATATTGCGCAATATTGCGTAAGATTACGTAATATTGCGCAATACGCTTTAACGATGATGCAATACCTTCTGGTCATTGACGATTACTTCTTGTATACCCCCTCGCCGAAGACCACCCCCTCGAAGACTTCTTCGCCCTCCACCTTCCGGTCTTTGACGATTTACTTCTTGTACATACCCTCGACCCTCTCCGAAGACTTCTTCATCCTCTCCATGGTCACTCCGGATGGACAGACGCCATCGACCTTGAAAGTGGTCCCGGAGCGGCTTTGCCTATCTACTGAGAATAAGTATTTCATCAGAATGAGATAGAGGTCTCTTCGCCGAATCCAAGTCAGGATATGTCCAATTGTGCCGATTATTGCAATTAATACCTTTAACGTTCATGAAACAAAAACAGCATGATGATTTTTTGGTTTGTTCCAAACCACCGGTACTCCAAATTTTAGGCACGTCTTCGTCTTCTTTCAAATTTTTCAGTTACAAATATTCAATGTATATTTCACATACGAAATGTGAAGTCCAGAACTTATCCTGGACGTCAAAATAAACCAGATAAACCCTTTCCATAAAATCAGAAATGAGTTTTCTACTTTCTTTTAAAGTACACTCGCCATTTATATAAAATAAACGTCTACTTGTGGAAACCATAATTTTCATTCAACTGTTTTATTATTTGATTAACAGACGCCGAAAATTTATAGAAAACTGTAACACTCTCACCCATAACAACTCAATACCAAACTGAATTGTGTTACGCGGATATAAACACTAGGAATTATTGGCGAGCGATGAATTAGTTAGTGGGGAGCGTGACGTGGTCACAGATAGGATTGGGTTTTATGATCATAGGAAATAGCCAATACCTCAAATCGGCTATTTAGATTCTAATTTCAAGTAAGACATTATAATTTCGGTCTCTGAAGATATGGTCGACTTCAGATTTGTAAGACACATAAAAAACCGGCGGCTTGTTTGATGCCCATAAAAACTTCAAACAAGCCGGCTCTTTTTATGTGCTGTATATATATGACACAGACTTTACCACTATTGCATCAATTCTGCCTTTTATCAGTATTAAAATATGTTACGATGTATCTCAAATACTAGAGCCGCTACGAAAAAAGCGAGGTATTTTTGTAATCAGTACATCATTAGCCAGTTCTTGCTTTTCCACCACCAAGACAAAAATTTTCTATTGTGAGACTGTTATTAATTACAAAACGCTTATTCATATCTATGATAGTACTAAATGTTTAACTCTTAGAAGACGAACCGATTTTTATTCTGCTGATAAATCCTTTCCAATATGCTGAAGGAGTCATTAAAATCGATTGAGTAATTATTATTAATAAATTAATCCTTTATTTATATAAAATATGGCGGATGCGCAGGTGAGAATATCTTATTATGTAAACGGAAAACTTGATCACACTACAATACTACCACCCTCAATTAATGCTCTGCAGTATGCAAAAAAAATTCAGAGAATTCGCCTCAACTAATCCTAAGTAATAAATCTATAAATAAAAAAAAACAGATCAAGTTTATCTCTTTTCCCTTTTTGTTTGAGTCATTTGACAAAATGTACATCTTTACAGTGCAGTGTAGTGTAGACTTTTATTATTTTATTAATTTTGTTTTCACAGCAGAGACATTTCAGATAATTTCAAAACAAAACTTTTATTCCAACAGTATATGAAGATAATCTAAATAACAGTTCTATACATATATCTACTCAACATCAGCAGTATGTTACAAACAGAGAACCCTGCTGTAGGCAAATATTTTGTTTGTTTAATCCCCAAGGCGAAAAATATGATAAACCATGATAACTACTGTAGAGCTCAATTCTGTTAGTTTGGGGGTAAGAAGTAAACAAAATTAATATTGGTCAAAAAAGTTCTTGCTGGATACTCACGTCTTGGAATGCCTGAGGAGACGGTACGTGTCTAACTAACAGGAAATAGTATACAAACCTTACAAAAAAATCGTCATTCTCAAATAAATTGTTTATGGCATAATTCGTGAATGACGACGCAGTTTCTTTAACCTTATTGAATAATTTTCTTAATTTATTTGCTTGTTTCGAATTCTAAAGTTTTAAGAATTTAAATAGATGTAATAAATATGAATAGGTCAATAAATAAACAATTGAATTTAATAACATTGTGGATAATAGTTTAATAATATCAACATGAAATATGAAATGAAATTTGTAGAAGTTATGATTATTAATGAAATTAGTGACCAAAACACAATGTATGTAGAGGCTGAAGCAATTCTCATATAAGTGAAAAATTAAGAAAGAAAAACATGTTATTTTTTCATTAGTATGGTGATTAATGTATTTAGTCATATAAATTGGGAAGTTGCAAAAAAAAATACTGAAAGGAGGGTGACATTCTTAATAAGTTGCAGAATTATTATTGCTGCAGCTAGTATTAAAATACCACTAAACGTCAAAATACCACATTTACACCCTACGGGGATGATAGTTGGGTACCTGTTGGCTATCACAAAATCAAGCTTTTGATGCAAAATAATAGTCTAATTATTGAACATAACCGTTAATGCCTTTAAACAATAAACGGAACTTTAACTTGTATTTGTTGTATTTGCCTACAATAAGAATAATTTGGTCTAGAATTTCTTATCTGAATGTTCCTTCAATGATTGCACGAATAGTTCCTGAACAGTCTAACATATTAAAGTAACAGGTAAAGGAAATAAGGATATAAGCTGCATACAAAATGTGAATGAAAAAAGTGTTAATGAAGGGAACAGTAATGGATGAGAAGCACCCTCATACTATTCCGATTCTCTTCAACCATTCAACCAGAAGGAGTTGTAAGTACTTGGGATACCCAAGAGGTACCAAATTGCTGGTCTAAATACTCAAGTAAAAAAAGCACTCCGATCAAGAGAACAAAAGTGGCCGTTGATCGAACAACAAAAAATAGTAATAACTCTTGAATAACTCTCACTTACTTACATATTTATCCATCTGCAAGCCATGATCTAAATAACTGGTCGACCAATCAAAGCCTACCTACCATTTCACATTAAAAATTTCCGTCATCAATCTTCCCCGTGACAGATTATTAAAGTCTCGATGTGACGGCTCTCGTTTTAGAACAGTTTTTAAGAGGAAAGGAAGGATCTTTGGGAGGGTCGAATCCGGAATCTCAATCTTAGATATGTCCTCTCCACATTTATCATAAATTATGTCATGATTTTGCGTATCGTAAACGCAGTCGACTGTAAACATCTTAAATTTTAAATCTTTAAATGTTTGTCCTCTAACAATTATGCAAATTCAGGTATTTCATGTTCAGTGAAATTTTTCCAATAAAAATAAAGTAGTAGACTTTGAATTCCATTCAAAAGTTGTCGATTAAAATAAATGGACTTGAACTGGGTTGGTGGAATATTCTTCTTTCTGTTTAAACACTCTACATTTCCCCACACGGTAACATGATTTCCATTTATTGTGTCTTATTTGCTAAATTGATACAATAGTAACGTACAAAATAACTTACAATATTAAATAATATGATATAAGTGTTTTCTATTTTAAACAAATAAAATACGCGTAAAATCGGAATGTAACCTCAAGGATTAAAAACACTATTAAATTAAAATTTACGATACACGCAATTCCAGCCAAAATTCTTCCATAATATCCAGTAAGTTATAGTTTAATTAATTAACATTACATCAGTTTCAAACTATGTAAAAAATTCAATTCAGGAAAACATTGGTATTAATTTAAATTCAGTTTACAGGATCTGCTTGCCAGCTTTATGCATGGTCACCCAAAAGAATTAGATATTTCAAAAATTAACATAATTGTCATAAATTCAAAGCTGTTATGTAATTTGTTAAACTGTGTCTTTTTTTAATGCAACGAAAAATTTTGGCTTTTCGAAGAGGTAACACTGCCTTTCAAATTCAAATTTTTCTTATTTTTATGTTGATCTCGTGTAAAATTTTCGTTAAATCATTCAACCAGTAGATGCTTACAAAAAATGACAGTGGTCTTTTAATAGTAGGTCCCTAAGTGTCTTTGTTCCTCGGTCGTCCAAGAAATGGCGACAGTGGTATGGAGACAAATTGGAAAAATGAAAATTATTTGGAATGTTCTAGGGGGTTGTTCTCTTTATATACAGGTCAAGAGGTCCCACTACAGTTAGTTGAATATTGGAAAGTGAACTGAACCCAAGAAAGGGAACAGTGACTAGTACAGTGACAAATAGTGGTTAGAAGTAGTAATTAGTGTTATAGTTTAAGTGAGTGATTGTTGTAGTAATTAGTGAGTTAATAAAATGAGTGGTTTAGTGTTAATCTTGTGGCAATTATTGAATCCACGCTTGGGGTATTTACTAAGAGACGTCATCACGTAACAATATGTTTGATTGATTATGAATTAAATTTACAATTGATCTTCTCTGAATCTTTAACTATGATTTAGAAAATGTTTAAATATATGTTGTTTCAATAATAATAACGAAAAACAATTTGTAGAACATTGTTGTATTTCCATAAAAGATTCTTTAATATGGGGATAGCATAAGTAAATAATTTCGTAACAGCCGATTTCATGAAAAACATATTGGCAAAATATATTTTTTTTATACATTTTTGATTTTAACAAATTTTCCCATCCTGGCAGCTCCAACATTGACCAATTTTGCATAACAAAGCTATTTATTTCTTGCAATAATTAGGCTTCGATATTTGGGGAATCAGTATGTGTAAAATAACTGTGTAAAAATAGCACTAAAAATGATAACATGCCAATGTCATTATTTAAACTAGTTTTGAAAAGTTATATTCCTTGTTTTTGCTTTTAGCTTTAGCGAGATTTTTCTTAATTAGCACGTGTTTTAAACGTCTCATAACGAGGTATTTTTTAGTAGTCAAGAGTAACTTCGACATAACAAAATAAAATGACTTAGAAACCACAGTAAATGCTCAAAGTGATTCTTCATTTCAAGCATTTAGCCAGTATCGTGAAGATCTTCTGACTCGCCACGACCAATCTTACAAGTATAGGTAGAAATTCTGACAAATTGTTTCTTATAAATCGAAGAGTTTGTGATCAAGTCTATTATTGTTTCAAACAATATCATTATCAATAATTTCAGTTATATATTGATGGAAGACTGACATTATGAATTTGCCATTTCCTGTATGTAAATTATAAAAATTAATAACAAAAGTTTTGTAAAAATTACTAACAAAATTCATGACTCTGAAAGAAATCTTTAGGTAACAATTTTTAAACTCGTACAAAATGGTTTTCACCGTTGCTCCTGTGGAACTGAAGACGCGGATTCAATTGAAACAATTCTCATACTTACGCCAATACCATTTGGTACTTATTTACTTCCTGCTGCATTCAAAATTCACTTTACGTGGCGTCAAGGTGACGGTTTCTCTTAAACAGTATCCTGAAATATGCTTTTATCTTTGAGGAAACTTTCGATGATACAGCCGAGCAGCTTTTCTCGAAATTTGTTTTACTTCACCATAAGCTAATAGCATATTAGTCAATATCTCGAAGACTAATTAATAAAAGTAATTTTTGACTCAAAAGTGTGATAATATCAAATGAAAACTTATTAAATCCGAAAATAAGTTGTTTACAGAATAAACTGCTTAAAATAATATAAGTAGCTTGTAGTTTTAGTTTTACAACGTTATAGTAAATGATTTAATGGATGGATGGATTGTAGTTACTACGTTTATTTGCAACTGTAACTCAGATTCATAATTATTCACAAAGATACATAAAATATTACAACTTTGTTTTTGACATCATAAATAGATACCAGACAAAAGTATTTTTATCTCAATTATATATACATATATACTGTTTAACCTTCTATCTAGATATTAAATTTAGACTCCCCAGATAAAGTACACATAAATCTAGATAAATATAGATACATATTTGTTATCTATATTTGTGTGGACCTAATCCCCGACATTTATAAGCTGCCAGTTATATTAAAATTTTCCACTGTTTACAAAAATATTTTTTTATCTTGGGTACACGTACCCTAGATAAAAATACATACATTCCCAATTTCTATTTAGATAGACTGTTTAAATTAATGTTTGCAGTCAATACTTATGCTAGTATTTTTGTTTCAAATATTTAAATAGTAATATTATTCTAGTCCCTAACCCTATCCTCTAACCCGTAAAAAAATAACATTTCTGCTAATCGCAATTAAAGTTAGATAAAGCCTCGAATAGAAAATCAAATAAAAAAGGAAAACATATGAAATATTTAAAATTGCACTAAATAATATTTCATAAAGGAACCACATTTTTGTCCTCAAAGGCAGTTTTATTATTGTTACCTTACTTTCCATGTAGGTGATCGCATTTATTAGGAGAGATTAAAATACTTATTAATTTACTACGCATAAAGTTTCAAAATATGTTTATCACACATTTAAATGGTGCGAGCAGTATAATTTTACATGTTTGAACCACGTGGAGTTACAAAAATATTTTCACATTATTTTCTGTAGCCCCGATTAAAAATAAAGTTTGCCAATGAATGCATTTTAAAAATACTTTTAGAATGTTCAGATATAGAAAATTTAATTCCTAATAGTGTTCAATTTTCGAAATAATAATAAAAACATTGAGTATTGTTGTAACTCGGATTGAATAGTAAAAGTAGTAAATTTATACAACATTATGCAAATATATTTAACCGTTTGATTTAAATAGAAATTAGATTCCAAATAATTTGTAGGCTGTGACAGAGCAGAAAAAATTAACTTGATACCTAGTAAAAAAAGGATTACGAATATAAAATTTAAGCGTGACCTTATTACTGCCATGAACGTAGTATTTAAGATTTTTTTAAAATCATTGAACATCTCAAAGCGTAACGTATCAATAGCCGGCACCTGACGGCAAGACCTAGCAGTTGATATCAGGAACTTCTAAACTCATCACGTGTCTAGGTAAACTAAGGGGTTGATAAACGATAACACTATCTCGGCTGGCCACATAAATCCCTCGATCTCCCAGTTAAACCCAATAATTTTACTTTATTGGAATAATCTGTGTTATTGGGTTGAAAAAATTCATGCAAAAAATTTTCAAAGATGCCGCACTCCGCCCAGTCGGAGAGATATCGAGAATGGGTCAGGGGTGACTTCAGTTGATACTAAATATTGACGAATAATTTTTAACTAATACCGGCAATTAACACGTAAACAACTGCATGCACAAACGAGGCGGATCCAGCTCTGCACTCCCATCCCCCAGCAACTGGTAACCGCAGTAATGGATGCGACCTGCGCATTATTATTTATAAGTCTTGCCATAGAATAACAAAGACTTCGTCGCGTATTTAGCTCTACAGAGATAACGTACAATGTAATCATTATTTTTTAAACAATAATATGACTATCCTGTAATACTTCCAAGTGAAATAATTAAAATGCCAACACAACACACTTTATAGGTTTCAAATTAACTATGCATTATTGCTCATAGGGAAAGAGAGTATGAATGTCGGCTTTGTTTGCAATATTATGTGTGACAAAAAAAGATAAAGGGGAAAAATGTTTATACTTAGTTGAATATAATATTCTTAATTTTTTATATTTCGTATTTTTAACTTAATTAATTCTACAAACACTAAAAATTCATAATTAATTGTTAGAAAGTACTATGGTTTTTCTGAAAATATGTTCATTAAGAAAAAACTATAAGGCCAAAAATGATAATTACCTACTATCTGTCGAAAAGTTGTTTGTGGCATCGTTTAATTTTATTCCTTTTTTTTGGATTTATTGCCACATTCTTGGAATAGTCCCAGATAATCTAAAGGAATATCTGGAGTTCTTTTAAATAACCTTTACGCCTGTGACTTTACGTCAAAAGAACGGTTAAAGGTTAATTTTTTGACATTTAATATAAATAAAATAAAAATAAAATTATAGGCCAAGAAAAATCGACATCCGACATGGGAAAAATTGCAATGGGCTAAATTTTTGCAGGCATTTTGGTATTGGGGTTCTTAATAATGTGTGAGAGTTCCTTATCGATTTGACCGCCGGCGCCGTGAGGTCAATTACGCGGGACCAAAGGTCGCGAAAGCAGTATTTTTGCAAAAATATATCATGAAAACGAGGGATTTCTCGAAAAAGAATATAATGTACTACTTTGTAGCTGAGGTATAATTTGCTACAAAAACGATTTCAACATTTTTTTTTTTTTGTAGGAGGAACCGTTCAAGAGATATAGTGCTCCAAAGAATTCACGTGGAGAATAATGGTCGACGGTTTCTGATCGATAGAAGTTAAAATTGCCTCTTTTCGTTCGCATCTCCTGAACCGAAAACTGCAGTTGGACCCTCTGCCTTGGATTTCTTGCCAAAATGGCCTCTCCGGCGGCGGTTTTTCGTTTGGAAATAGCCTCTCAAGTTTTCGTGTTTTCGCAATTTTTTCAATTTTCTAAAACACGTCCCCCGTCCGAGGCTCCTTCGAGATGAACGGACGGTACATTTTTTTCTGAAAACTAGATGAAATTTAAAATATTGCTGGGCCAAATCATTTTCCTCAATTTTGCTTCCTAAAAAAGCTATGATTTTTGTAAAAGAGGCGATTTTTTCGGACTTTAGCGAATTTCCCGACACGTACCCTTTAGAAATGTAAGTATGTATGATTCACCATTTTCAAAATATGCCAGATAAATACTGTTGTTGTTGGCTCCGCGTAATTGACTTCGCGGCGGTCAAATCGATAAGGAACTCGCACACATTATGAAGAACCCTAATACTAATATGGATGCAAAAATTTAGCCCTTTAAAATTTTTTCCAACTTGCAATAGTTTTATGTCGATTTTTCTTGGACTTTTATTTCTCCGGTTTTTGGCCTTACGAGCTTAGCGTTTTGGCCACGTAATTGTATTTACCTACGATCACTAACGTAAATAGCTGAAAACGCACTCTCCGCCACCTATGTAAATTGAACCTTACGGTGTAAACAAATCGCACGCTCAGCCGCTGAGGTGCAATGCAATGTGACCACGTGACCTACTTTACACAACACTTGTAGTTCATATTTCTGACACCAGGCTAAAATTATTAGAAATGGCAGGTGCAAAACTTAATTTTCTAGCTCTGTCAAAACTGACATAAGCAACAAATAATACAAAATTGTGTTTTAATTTCAATAAATACGATCGTAGGTAAAGTATAGTACATAATTCGAGTTGTAAAGCAATTACGCACTCATGGAATTGCCACACTCGCCGCTACGCGGCATCGTGCGCAATTTTTCCATTCGTGCGTAATATGCTATTTACAACTCTCATTACGTAATATACTATTACCTACGATCACTAACGTAAATAGCTGGAAACGCACTCTCCGCCACCTACGTAAATTGAACCATACACACCGTAAACAAATCGCACGCTCAGCCGCTGAGGTGCAATGCAATGTGACCACGTGACCTACTTTACACAACACTTGTAGTTCATATTTCTGACACCAGGCTAAAATTATTAGAAATGGCAGGTGCAAAACTTAATTTTCTAGCTCTGTCAAAACTGACATAAGCAACAAATGATACAAAATTGTGTTTTAATTTCAATAAATACGATCGTAGGTAAAGTATAGTACATAATTCGAGTTGTAAAGCAATTACGCACTCATGGAATTACCGCACTCGCCGCTACGCGGCGTCGTGCGCAATTTTTCCATTCGTGCGTAATATGCTATTTACAACTCTCATTACGTAATATACTATTTACTTAGAATATACATATGCGCGCACGTATAGGTGTAAAAAAAAACCAAAATAAAATAAAAAATAAAAGGATAAATATAGATCATGTGCAGTTTAATACAGGTATGCATTTAGTATATATAAAACCTCATAAAAGAGAAAATTATCAAAGTGTACATACAAAGATATATCTCACTCTTGGATTAAGGTCTATCCCTTTGGTTTTTTTTTACAAATTATTCCGGTTTCTTTGCTAACAATTCTGTTATTTAATTCAATGTTTTATAACATCTAGTTATGATCAGTAATTGTTTAACAAATTCGACGATAATTGCATTCTAATGCGGTTTCGATGAGTTTTACGCCCAACAGATTTTATATTGGATATTTTTGTAATTATTATGCTTGCATAAAACCTAAATAACCATTCTCTTCAAGTAATTCCCTTCTTCAAAACACTTATCACGGAACAAGTGAAGAACCCTAAGGAAGATTTCGCTCCAAGACCAAACAAAGTAAAGAAATGTATTCATCTATCCCATATAGTACAAATAGCCCAATCAATAGGTACTTTTACCCTGCAAAAGGTATAGGAAAGTTTATATTTGGTACGATTGTTTAATTAGGTAAGTTATTTAAGATTCCAAGTTTTCGACCTTGAGGGGGTGCCGCTCGCGCCGCCATATTGGTTTTAAGGGGTGGCGATTATCTCGGTACCGGTGCGAGATACGACGATTGTGGTTATTATGTAGAGCGTGCGATTTTCCACATTTTTTGTTCGAAACTTTTTTTTCTAACGTTCATAGTTTTAGAGCTACAGCGCGTAGAAAGTAAGCGTTTTCGTCAATTTCTCGGAAAATTTAATTTTTGAACAAAATTTCCCGTTGTTTATTACTTTTTTTACCCTTATTTGTTACACCATTCCACACAACCATACAAGTAGAGTTATGGCCCTTTTTTTAACGTGGTGCCCCCAGTAAGTATAATCCACGAAGCATCATGTCATTGAAGATGATTAATATTTTGACTTTTTCGAACTCCTTGTATTCATTGATGGACCCGGTTGTTCTAGATTAATTAATGTTGAAAAATTTAATTTGTCAGAGATTAATGGGCTCTTTCTGAGAATTTTCCTCTTGTTCTTCAGAATCATCACAATTATCATCTAGCATTTGTAAAGTGAGAAATTGGTTGATTTCAGGTGGTTCATCGTCTTCATCGTCAAAATCTGGGATTATTTCCGGAATATTGTTACATAAAATTCCTGTGCAAGTGGCGCATATATAATCGAAAATTTCAAGCCTGCCTTTCTACAACTGCATGTTGTTCCACATCCTTTTTACATGAAACGCATTTTCATAAAACTTCAGGTGAAGGATCTTTCATCGTAAGTATTGGAGTAGGACCAAATTTACTACTCTTCCATTCCCAATCAGCTGCATTTTTCGATTTGTTATACCATAATTGATGGTAGGTCCGTAAAGAATGATATCGTGCAGCATCGCTTGTAGGAGGCAAAGAGGCCAATGTAATAGTTATTTATGTAATAAGGATCATAAAGACAAGCATTATGGTACTAGCCGTGAATATCATCAGACGAGGCGTAGTCGAGTCTGATGACACGGCGTGTACCATAATGCGTGTTTTATGATCCAAATTACATACAAAATTTTATCTGGTGTGGCATATCAATGTAAAATTATATTTTTCTAAAAATTAAAAATTTTGTATTTTTGAAACGATGACAGCACTAAGTTATTTATTTAAAAAAATAGTAAGTGACCTGTGCCTTACCGTTTCCTTGACAACGCATCAACAAATTATTTATTTAGCTGTCAAACACTGATAAGTTGCAGATTGAATATGTATTAAATGAATTAAAACATTACATAATGGGTGATTCTGATGAAAGTTTACCCTACGATTTGGAAGAAATTGCAGGAAATGTCTTGGACTCTCTTTTGCCTGAAAAATCACGGCTGAATATGTACCTGTGTTTGCTCATTATGAGAAATGGTGTACCAGTAAGAACACGAAGAATGTGATAGATGAAAGTTCAGTTTTAATTGCTATTTTACAATTTATAATAATTAGTTAAGTTAAATTGTATTTTGAATAAAATGTTTTGATCTAGCACATATATTTTCTTCTAAACTTATTTTATTGATAGTACAGATATAGAATTTTTACACAAGTCAAATGAAATTATTGTAGTAGTACTTTTTGAATCTCATTATGGCACTTGGGCTTTCTGGAATTTCATTATGATACTAGTATCATAATGAACCCTCTTACGTCACTATAATCAAATGACATAATGATGTCATTATGACATGCCACCAGATAAATTTATTTTTTGTATTTAATAAAATGTTGGTAGCGCAGATCATTTAAGGTAACGTCATCACTATTTATTCTGTTCGACCAAAAATTATTTCCCCCGCACAAATTATATCTTCACTGTTAGCATTCTCATCTTTGAATATTTGAATTGAATAAATCACTGAGTGAAAGTGATTTATTCTTCTGAAGCAGGTTAAAAAATTTGACTTTATCTTTATCATAGAGACAAGACGCCGTCCATAATTATTATCCTCTACCAAGTACTTAAGCAAATTAATTGATTTAAATGGTATATCGGAAATTTCAAACAATGTTCACTCTAAAGTTAAAATTTATACTAGAGATCTATACCTAATGGACAAACATAGTCCGTTTAGGTAGTCACGTCTGAGCCTTTTTGGGTTTTATTAGTTTATCATCTACACATAAATTCTTTGGGAACTGTCAAGTTTTTATTTCAGGCTAGTTAAAATAAAAAAAGGCTTCTGTCCTGAATTTTTATATAGAAATTAATTTCATTTGTCAGTTTATTAGATTGTTCATTTGTTGAGTAATTAACTTCATAATCACGCATGGCTAGACGGGAATCAAAAATGTTTTAAAAATTCATTATGGAGCTGAATTACGTGCGATAGTATACGTTACCTTGATTGTGATAATACATCCAGCCAATGCTAAAATGTTGCACAGCATGTGGTAAGAGTCCATTAATAGTGTTAAAGCGTGTGTAAGGTGACTGACAATCAGTTCTGTTATGAAGAAGGCTATTGTTAACACCAGTATTACGTAAAGCTGAATGGGTTGAATTTTGCGAAACCATTCTTTCATTGCCATTTTGGTGGCTACTTCTTCTTATCTGTAACAAACAATTAATTTGTTATTATTTTACGAAATACATCGAGGTTAAGGTTAAATGAATTATTCAGACTGGATAACTAATACATAAGACATCGAAATGTCCATTCTCTGTCTCTTCTATATAAATGAGCAATTTTCAAGAATGTCTGTGCGTCAGTTTATTTGTACTTAGACATGATAACTCATACGTGATAGTTGCAGACTATCATTTAAGATTATTAGTAGGTTTGTCATTACAAAATAAAACAGGTGGTAATGTTATTGGGCATTTAAAGAGCGGATTTTCAACACACCATGTGTTCGGAAGAATTTATATCAGATAATCATATAACTCGCATACTTTTAAACACTATTGGAATCGGGATTTATGTTAACAACAAATAGTCTACATTATAAAAAGTCACATAGTATTGCGGGGAAAATAGTAGTTAATATCAGACAATACATCACAAATAAGTGGAAAATTCGGTATTTTTCAAAACTATGAAGATAATTAACTATTTATTTTAATATTTATGTTCTCTAAATTTTCAATGAAATTTGAAAAACCCAATAATTAACAAAACGACCGTAAAAATTTAAATTTAGTTTTTTTGGGAACAAATCTCCTACATATTTGTTTCGTGACTGGATACATAGTCTATGACTCAAAAAAAAGGCAGTGTTATTTTACGCTAGTATTCGTATAATGATGGTGCATTTTTTCTCTGTTATATGTGTTAGTAATAATAAATCCATGATTCAAATCAATTATTACAGTAACAGAGAACTAGATTTGATTAGGTACCTATATGTATTTTTGTACGAATTTAAACAGCGAAAAAATTATACTATTAAACATGTCCACTGGGTGTGCAAAATATAATGAACAATTTTTTCTGAGCTCCAATGATTTTTAACGTTTTTACGCTCTATAATTATTACCTTGCATGTAAAAGCTAATTAAAATTTCACTATAACGGAATGATTAATCTTATGATTGGGTAACACGTCCTTCTTTAAAAAATAATAACAGTACCTAATTATTAAATTTGCTATATGAGCTGAGCACAAGTTTGTCAAGCGGGTAATTTTTTCAAAACACATTATTGTTATAAAATTACCGTTTCTGTGGTACGATAATCCAGAATTTCTTCTGTGGTCATTGCAAAATTCAAAAGAGCACATGTAGAAAATGAACTAATGATCAGTGGTGTGGTAACAGCAAGTGAGGGTGGAGAAAAGGTTCCATGGTTCAGAAAAACATAACCTGTATGTTTAGATCAATTTTTGTGCACCAAATATTGCTTAAGTCAATAAATATATCTAGCAATTTTTGTATTGAAGCAGAGACCTTCTATATCATCTTCCGGTTATTGTAGTTTAAACCGAAGTACCTAGCAGAACAGTACAATCAATTTCCAAATATGAATCCGATCGATCGTATAATAAAAGAAAATAACTAAAATAAAGAATCATTAACTTAAAAAATTACTAATATATTTGCAAAAGGATGTGCGAATTGTTGTTGTTTTCTATAGTCAAAATTCTTTTAGCTTCTGCCTAATTTCCAGTTTTTGCTTCTCTATTTAAAGTAGATGTTTATAAATTCATTATTTTTACAAAAATATTAATATATTATCAATTAGTATAGTCAATATTAACATTATCAGGATAGTAAAAACATAGTACTACTGAAACACTGAAAGTTAAAGTTCAATATCCGATTACCGTGTTAAAACCAAATGGTGTGAAATTTCACATTTTTCAGCAATTAATTTATTGATTTAATGAAAGAGTTGTTAAAAATAGCAAATTTACTGGCACTTGTTTTATTAGCGAACATATCAAAAAAAGTAGAAGAAATAAATAAACCTAGCGTTTCAAACGAGAGTTTACTCAATAATAACAATAACATTAACATTAAGCAACCACTATAATACATACGTGTAATTTTCTGTCACTATGTTTTTATTTGTTTTTCTAAACCTTGAACTCGGAATATCGTGGCTAAAATACTGCCGCTATAGTTCAACAATAGGTACTTTACTTTATGGCCAATTATACAATAAATACAATCCAATTGTTAAATTTCCTGTTTAATTTTTTCATTACGCTTTACAGGACCGTTTCTAGGCAAGAACGCCATCTGCAGCGTAAAAACAGTACAAAGGAAATACCTATAGTTAGTTAATGAAGTCTTATTGGCTAATATTTTTACGTCCAAAATGATTGCCAATATTTAAGTAAATGAGAGACAGAAACAATGATTTCCAAAGATTTTCTTTATTCTAAGTGTACTCCATATCGGAATTGAGCACTCGCTAAAAATTCTTAACTGCCAAGTACTAATAGATGTGTTTTTAATTTCAAACGTACCTATACCTATATAGTGTTCGCGTCGAGTATTATCTGTGTTTTCTAAACCTTTCAGTATAAGGCTTGGTGAACATAAAACAAACTACTACAACAAACCTTGTCTGCGTCACTCAATTTATAGCCGAATCTATTGACTCTGGTATACAGACAGATGTCATATATACGGATCTTACTAAAGCTTTTGATAGGCTTGATCATCATATTCTACTTAATAAATTACAAAGTTTTGGTTTTTCTGATTCACTACTATTACTCTTTAAATCATACCTATCAAATCGTTTCCAATTTGTAGCTTTTAACGGATTTCAATCTGCTAACTACGTTGCTTCGTCTGGTGTCCCACAAGGATCTATTCTTGGTCCTTTATTATTTATAATGTTTATCAACGACATTACCACAATTTTAGATGTTAATTGTCTACTTTATGCGGATGATGTGAAACTATTTTATACCGTCGAATGCTATGAAGTCTGTCTGCACCTTCAAACTAACTTAAACAAACTGTCAGATTGGTGCATTTCAAACAACCTTTCCTTAAATATCTCCAAGTGTCAAGTAATGTCCTTTTCCACAAAAAATTCTTTAGTAATAATTTGATTATCAGCTAGGAAATACGACTTTGGCAAGACCTGAGACATTTCGCGACCGCGGTGTTATCTTCGATAGAAAACTTTCCTTCACTAATCACATTGAAACCATCGTAAGTGAATGCAATAAGACTTATGGATTTATTGTGCGCAGTAGCTATGATTTTTCAAATACTGATACCTTAATTACCCTGTTTTCCTCATTTGTTAGGTCCAAACTGGAATATGCATCAGTTGTTTGGTGTCCCGGGTATAATGTGCATATTGATTATTTAGAATCGGTACAAAGAAAATTTCTGAAACTATTGTGGTTCAAAGCTGAAGGTTTTTACAAAAATTTAGCATGCCTTCCCTTCTTGACCGGCGTGTATATTTCTCTGATATGCTATACAAAATCATCAATAATATGGTTGACTGTCCCACTATTTTACAGAAAATTAATATTTATATTCCGCGTATATCTTCTAGACATAGTAGCAGCTTCTACTTACTACAACCGCGTACAAATGTCCTGCAGTTCTCTCCTATATACACTATGTGTAATAATTACGATAATAGCAGTCATGACATTGATATATTTAGCTGCAATCTAAAAACACTCAAAGTTTGTATCAAACATTGACTAAATAAGTTAATATTTTATCTACTATAAGCAAACCTATTCCAATTTCTATATTTTATATATTTGATGTGTAATCTTGTTTTGTTATTATTTTTGTTATTTGTATATACTTCAACCTTCCTGTCCTATAGTTGGGTTCCTGTTAACCTGTAGGGCAGTGTATTTAAAATAAATAAAAAATAAATAAATAAATAAATAAATAAATAAATAAATAAATAAATAAATAAATAAATAAATAAATAAATAAATAAATAAATAATAAATAAATAAATAAATAAATAAATAAATAAATAAATAAATAAATAAATAAATAAATAAATAAATAAATAAATAAATAAATAAATAAATAAATAAATAAATAAATAAATAAATAAATAAATAAATAAATAAATAAATAAATAAATAAATAAATAAATAAATAAATAAATAAATAAATAAATAAATAAATAAATAAATAAATAAATAAATAAATAAATAAATAAATAAATAAATAAATAAATAAATAAATAAATAAATAAATAAATAAATAAATAAATAAATAAATAAATAAATAAATAAATAAAAATTATACCAAAGGGTCAATTTGAAAGTTGGGAACGCGTTCAAAGGTACTTTTTCCCAGTTTTTACAATTATCTCGAAAAGTATTGGTCCTACCGAAACAATTTTCACGTAAAAAATTAAGCTACATAAAATTTACCATAAAAATCGTCCTATTCATTTTTATCGTAGGATCAATGACTCAAAAGATAATGGGGAAAGCAAAATGAATATTTGGTTTATTCATCAGGAAGACGTATCTACCTGTTTTATAACAAGGAACCTACTGCTAAAATAGTGTTTTGGTATAAATACCAGTAAAATCGGAACAAATGATAGAGCTAAACTAAAAAATAAAAACATTTATTGATGTAGTGAAACACGTAGGTATAGTTCATTTCATATTTGTAAAGCAGGGAAAAAATGCCGCATTTACAAAGCAGAAACGCGACCTCTTTAACGTTCAAAGAAGCCGCCGCACGTGCTCCTTTGTCAGGAATTTTTTATCTGCGGTACAAAAATGAATTCGACTTTAGTAAAATAAGTATATATTACCGATAACTAAAAAAGTGCTACAAAAGAGTAATATGTAACTTTCACGATTACAATAAATCGTCTTCTTCTACATAATCATACTCCCGTTCTTCGTCCTCTAATGGTGCACCGTTGCAGCACGTTCCTGTTACTGGCATTGCATGCCAGCTTTTCGGCACCCACATTTCCCTCTACAATCAGCAGAACGACAGAATATGGTCTCCCAAAATGGTATCAGAAACTGCTGAGCAATCCATCCTCTTCTCGAGCCCAACCCCAATATTCTGGAGGTAACGAGTGGTTGTCAAGCCACTGTTGTACCTGTAAGTACACTCTTAACGAGTGTTGCTCTGCTGCGTCTTTATGGTAGGTGGAAGTGAAGAGAGATTATCTTTCACCTTGGTCGATAACTTGAGGAACGAAAAATATCGTAGTTTATCCAAATCACGTTCATTAGCAGGGGCCTGATACATCACGAGGAGCATCTGCTTCCCAGTTTGAGTGATTGCTTCTGATGTTGATGTAAGGTCGTAAAAGATATCAGCAATTTCTTTCATTTCATGTGGTTGTTTTTGGAAACATTTGAGGATGCCGCTTTGCTTTTATTGCAAATAGCGGATATTGTATCACATCCGGTGAAGCTATGTATGAAGAGGATCGGCTCCTTTCCTCACATATCCCTCCTTCTTTTCTGTGGGAAAAGATACTCCATAAATGCCTTGAATGTTTGTGGAACCATCTTCTCAGCTTCATTCAAGAAATCATCACTTGCTGTATAATGGGTTGTGTCATATGCTTGTTACTGGATATATTTCCTCATGATTTCAGTTACCGTTCGAGCAATTCTTATGCGCTCTTCCTGTTCGTTGGCACGTCTGGAAGCATACCAATTATCGTTCAAAATTTTCCTGAAATTATTTTGAGACCAGTTTCTGTCGTTGTTCTGCTAGTTTTGGAAGGATTTTATTAGTGCATCCAAAAACACTTCAAACTTTGTGAATTTATTGTATTAAAATTTATATTACATAAAAAAGTTCGTGAAAAGTTTATCACGATATTATTACTTAAAATTTTAACCACCTTCCAATTTTGTCCAATAGAAACTGGTTGGCGGTTGCAAAGGTTTCAACCCCCTTCAGAAATATAATACTATAAATAATGCATTTAGACTAGAGCCGAATAAAAGTAATGGACGTCATTTGTATATAAGTGCTCATACAAAGTGGACACAGTAAAAACTTTATTTTCAAAACAATGAAGCAACCATTTCCAAAGAAAAATATCAGGCAACTAAAGTATCGGTCAAGTCTGTTTGTATTTCTAATGACTTGGGAACTGTTGCTAATATTCTGCTAAGTTGTACCTACATTGTCAAAAGCATATTAAAAAAATCATATTGGAAATAATCATTATTTCATTACGGTTTTAAAATACGTCTTGTGTAAACAGTGCTTAATCAGAGTGGTACTAGCAGGGCGAGCGGGTACACCGACTCTGGGAGTGAACCTAGCAGTAGGCGCAAAACACCAAAATTTTTATTGCTAGTGGGTAGTCTAAGCAATAATCTTTTAATTTCTTATGATGAAGAATCTTAAACAATATTAAAACACAAAATGGCATTTTTTGTAAGTAACTTTAAATTATGCATTTTGAGGAAGTGATTAAGGATAATAATGAAAATTTTTTCTTGTTTTCTGAATAAACAAGCAGTATATTTAAAATAATGCAATATGAAATATTCTATTAATTATTACATTTTGCACCGTCAACGACTATTTATGTTTTCTCTTGAATTTCCTCAGTAGTTTTTCCTTTAAAAGAATAATCGTCATTTTAATTTTCTTAATTTTCCAGACATTTTACTCATGATATGAAATGAACAATTTTTTTGTGCCCTTGCTATGACATATTCACTTGATTTCACATTCTTTGCTTTTTACAAAAAACTGGGACGTGCTATCTTATTTTGACAGTGAATTTGGATACAGAGGATCAAATTATTATAGATATCGGTGGTCTGGTTTCCAGGTCAAGACACATTTTTGTATTTTGTGTGGCTGTGCCATTTAATTCAAAACCGTTGTAGTTGTAGCTTTAAAGAAAACCTTTTTTTTCTAAAATTTCCTAAAATTTACTGTAAACTTGTCTACCCATTTGGATTTGCAGGTATAATTCAGCGCAAGCCGGGGCTTTTGCCCGTTGAATAGCTATTTCCTATAATTTATTAACAAATAAAATTATTGTAATAGTACTTTTTGAATATCATTAAGATACTAGGACTTTCTGGAATCTGGAATTATGGTACTAGGATCATAATGAACTTACTTATGTCACTATAATCAAATGACATAATGATGCCATTATGAGATGCAAGTAGATAAATGATATAATTAAATACGTCATTAGATACAAAAAAATTCTTATTATTTAGCGATTTTTAAAACAAAGCCCTTTCAAACTTTTTTATCCTATTTTTTTTTTGAAATATTGTAATATTTATCCTTACAGATCTTTTAGTTAGCGACATATTTCAGGTTGAAACCCATGGAAAATAGACTATATTTAGGTCTACCAAGCCTAATATAATAAAGTGTATTGTTACATATTGCGAATAAGTACTGTTTGTCACTCCACCTTTACATAAGGCAAGAATAAAGTTATTTTTATTGATATTAGACAAAGTAGCATTTTGAAAAGTACCAAACTGACTTATTTTGACTGCATTTTGACATAAAATGTATCGGTAAATCTTATGACAACACTAACACTATAAGATAAATAAGAGAAATACCGAAGCTAAAGTCTGCCTATTATCATAAATCCAATAATAAGTACAATGCAGTTTCGGCAAATGTAAATACTAAAATTAATTAAACTGAAAGAATTGCACTAAACAACACCATTCCAAATTGTAACGAAATCACAGACTTGTCTTCGGTAAGTTATCTGCCTCCTCATTTGATCAAACAGTGACTAAAATTATACCCGTACCTTAGATGGCCAAATGGAGAACACATTATATTACAAAATCAATTAACATTAATGAAAATTAAAATAATGCAATATTTTGGAACAGGAATTGAAATTGACATCGAACTGAATACAATACAAAAAATAATTAAATTAAGCACTGACTGCAAGCATCACGCATTCCTGATTTGGCACACAAAAAGCAGGAGGCTATCTAAAACATCAACAAACATGTAATGTCATATACATATAAAAAAGAATTACGTACACCGCCACATAGAAGTACTAATTGAAATATTATTGAATGTCTCAATTAACAATAGGAGTCTGATCAACACGGGTCTAAAACATAAACCTCCGAAGTTTGTCTATATAATTATTAATTACAATTAGACAAATAACATCTATGCTTATCTTATGAGAGGAGGAAACGCTATAATTCACAACATACCTTCAAGAAAAAGACTAGGGTCCCAAATTAGAACATACTAAATAAATTACAAATATACACCAGTTTTTCTCACGACACTTTTAAACTACTATAGTCGAGTAAACTTTAACTTGGCGTGTGGATGAGTTGATATTGTGCGTATTATTGTATTTTCTCTTGCACACAAAATTGAAGCAGTGGCCCAAAATCATTGTTTACGTATAAACATACGTGAATAATGTTTTTGGGTTATTGCTTTAACTTTGTGTGCAAGAGAAAATGAAATAGTATGCACAATATCAACTCATCCACACGCCAAGTTAAAGTTTACTCGACTATATGTTCCATAACAATACTAAACAAGACCACTATTTACCTTAGGCAATATTTATTTAAAAAATATTACTGTCTAAACAATAATAACTATGCGATTATAAGGTATTTGTATAAAAATTAATAATAATATAACATGTGTTTTCAACTATATATCATTCTCGCGATAGGCAACCAGACCAGACTGTTAAAGTGTCACACACTTAAAATTTTATTATTTTTCTAATATCTTAACGATTGAATACTTTCATTATGTATTTTTAAATCAACAACAAGGCATTAAAGTTACCTTTACAAAAAATAGAACGAAAAACAATATAGTAATTATTGTAGTCAATTGTAATGCCCTATTTTGTAAATTTGTCGTCGAGTAAAATTGCTGATATAAGGGAATTGTTATACAGTATACAGGGTGTTTCAGTTTTTAATCCCAGGATTTTAAGGGGTTGCAAAATATTTCTAGTAAATTTTTCCTCCGAATCGCTTTCTAAGGGAGCTACATCCCAATAAGAGATTAGGGGGAACCCATTTTTTCATAAATACTTGTCTTAAAAACTATTGAACGTATTCTGATATACTTTTATATGATGATTGTTTCGCTGAATACCTTTGATTACATTGTATTTGGTTTATGTAAAATAAACAGAGGCGTCTTAATTTTTTTTCTTATATAAATTTCATCAAATTATTAGGGTACTCTCAATCAGAGTCGCTAATGCATATAGTCCAAGAAAAATTGACATAGAAACATTGCAATTTGGAAAAAAATTGTAACCGTCTAAATTTTTGCATGCATTTTAGTATTAAAAGGTTCTTATTGCAAGTTAAAAAAATATTGTAACGGGCTAAATTTATCCTCCTTATAATTTAGCCTCGTATGCAAAATGTCAAACCCATATTTTATTTCTGCACGCAATTACTGGTTGTGATACGACTCTACTCTATTTCGTAAAGGTAAATTAAACATCTTCAAACAATTTGAAAAGTGTAACGACCTCATTAAATATGCTGAAGTGTTTGCTACAGCCAACAGTGATCATAAGAACATTTTTGAAAATGGTTTACGTTTCCTTCTGACAGTTTATAAAGCGCCCAAAAAACAGGATTCCATCGATGTTTTCAGATATTCAAAATTTATTCAATCGACAAAATTCAATAAAGCTGTGAAATTATCTACTCTTCCTCCAACATCTGCTGCTGCTAAACACTTTTATGGGGCATATTATCAAATTCAAACATGGATAGGAAATGGCGATCCTGAAAATTGGGGCTGGATTTTAAAGAATAATATCATGTAGCTAATTACAAGTAACTGCAAGAAAGGCTGTAGTTCCAATTGTGGATGTCGAAAAGCAGAATTAAGTTGCTCTATAGTTTGCAGCCAATGTCATGGTCAATCATGTTTAAACACAGTTATAATCGATATTAATAACGAGGAGTTCAACGATGACACGGATTCATCATCCAATGTCCTCATCCAATGTTTGGAGAAAAATCAGATTCAGAAAATGAAAATAATTATTGAAAACTCCTCTGAAGATGTATTTAGTACACTAGTTATTTTTTTCTGACAGTGAAAATGCTGAAAATTAATTAGGACAAAACAAAAAAATTATGTAAGTGTAAAATGTGTAAAAAAACACATTTGGGGCGCCAACCTCAGGGGGGCGCAGTTCCCTTAAGAGACCCATGTCCATAGGAACTTTTCTTCATATTTCTCGCATGCAATTACCTCCCGAATGTTCCGAACGTAGTTTAGGGACACCCTGTATAGTATTAGAAAAAAAAAAGTTATTTTCTTTCTGTTCTTATTTGTTATTGAAATTTAAATGTGTTTCTCTAAATATTTTTAGCAGTGTATTGTATATCTATGCTTAAGCGGTAAGCTATTTTTACTGCACAGTAAGGTAAATTAAAAAAAATCCCCTAGGTGGTAAGTAGAAAATGGAAAATAAACTATTATGTATAAATTTAATTTTATTTATTAGAAAAATATAAATTAAAACTAAAAGTAGAATTTTTACAATTATATTTATAAAAAAGGGAATTAAACGTCGTTCTCTCCCTGTGTTGAAAAAAAGACCAATACATTTTTTGAGATCATAAAAAATCTTATCCCGCAAAAAAATTATGCATTTTGGACATTAAGTGCTTTATACCGGTCTCTAATAATATTAAACATTATTCTTAACTGGTAAGTCGCCATTAATATGTAAGTAACTGTTTTACATTTAATAGCATAAAATGAGATGGTTTTTAATTTTTTGAACTATCTCAATTTTGCATTTTTTCGTTAATTGTAAATTATACAATACTACTTGTATGAAATGTTCAAGAGTAAAAAACATAAGAAAATGAAGTGATTGAATTATCTACATACTTTTCAATGGCATCATATTATATTATTGCTAAATTTACTTTTGATTATTAAAAAACACATTTAATACTTACAGTCACTTGGTGCCAAAAGTACCCAAACTTCGAACTAATTCTATAGCTGGTTGTAATTTTTTTCTTTTTGCGAATTCTTAAACTTTAGATATTAAATTCAAATATTAAAAATTATTATTAAATTAAAAAGGAATAGATATGCTTTTACCTCTAAGAGGGTGAAAACCATCCCTGGAGTTCAGAATTTAATACTGACTCAAGTATTAAGAGTCTGTTATTAAAAAAATTCATGTAAATGTGTTTGAGGTCGCTGATTACGAATCTCAAGTCAGAATTTTAAAATTCGACATTGCATCCATAATGGCCGATAAAATAGGGGTACAATAGGAAAACATATTGTGTTTGTTTTGAACAAGTAGAACTTTTTCTTTGCAAATTCTTATATTTTAGGACATAAAACTCAATCTCAATAAGAACAATTATTAAAATTTTTTTTCTAAATAAATCCACCACATGTAATTACGACCCCCTTTATCCTAGAAGGCTCTAGAAGAGCCTTGTGCGGGAGGGGGCTACACTTTTAAAGACAAGGGACACACATTCAATATCCGTGTATAATGGAAAAATCCCTCTCACAGTATTTTCCATTGCCACGACCGGGATTCGAACCCGGGACTTTTGGGTTAGAGGCAGGTACGCTACCATCTCGACCATCAGTCATATAATTAAATTAATAAATAATTTTTGGAATGGTAATTCTCAACCGATGGAATAATTTTCAGGATAATACTGTACGTTCGCCGAGTTCACTTCTTGTTATTCATTTCTCAACCTGATCCTTGTTAAAGTGATGACCTGCTTATGTCGGATAGGAGATGAACTGTCCAACAGCGTCATTATAATTTGATAACCCGATATTGTTATTTTATAAATATTATATTTAATTTTCCTGTTTTGTTTTTTACCAAAACGGAAACAAATGAAACATATTGCAGTGCAACTGTTTTAGAGAAGTTCTAAATGACCTAAATAAAAAGTAAAAAAGACATGATGATATTTAATAATATGTAAATCATCATTGCGTGTGTCATAATTGTATAAAATACATAGTCATAAAATTATTTGCAGTAGTATTATAATTATTGTCTAATATTATCAAAGTGAAAGCCTTAAAGGGAAAACTATTATATATTGTTATAAAAAGTGAAAATATGTCGAAACTGTTATTATGTATATTTGTTTTTAATGCGTATATACGCAATTTCTTTCATGTGATAAATCACAACAGACTGGTAGACAATTAAATTATCGTTCAAGAATAGGACTAGGTAATAATATAATAATAATTGCTCTCGGAAGTTGCCAACTACGGTTACTTTTTATGACCAACATTTTACTATGATAATATATTATACTGCGTGCAGTGACAATTAAAACTATAAACTCAGGTTAGTGGTAGGTATGTTAAATGGGGTTTTCGATTTCAGTTTTCTTTTTTGAAAATATGTGTAAAATATTTGCACGCAATTTTTATTTTCCAAATTATGAAAAAGATTAATTAATGTGAATTATCAATCAATTAAAATAAATGTATATATAAACGTAAATATCACGTAAATTTCACAGCATAATATTTTAATTTTTAAGTGTACTTATTTATATTCATATTTTCCCCCTTATTGTAGTTTATAATAGACTATAGTTTTTGTTCAATTAGTTAATTACAATAAAAAAGTGTGTTATCACAGTTAGGTAATATTGTAATGGTAATGTTTCAATTACTTAATTAACCATTATTTCTAAATTAATGTAAATATCTGATAGGTGTTTAATAAACTTGTTGCCAACAATATAATCGATTTCCTATCTCATTCGTATTTATACAATGTGATTTATTAAATGATGCTAGAAGTGGTGTGTATACGGTGTAAATGCCGATAAAAATATATAACTTTTTCAGCTGCTTCAAATAACTGATATAATAATAATAATAACAAACACTTTTATTGCACAGCAGATTACAAAAATCCAATTACAGGCAAAATTAATAAATAGCATATAGAAATATATAATAATTTTATATGCACCTAAAAAATAAAAAATATAGAAATAATAGATTTTTACGTAATTAAATTGAACTATATGAACTATATGGATAATATACACTCACTGTCACATACGTATACATTATATTAAATTAAGTTATAATAAATCTGGAGAAAGAAAGAATTTTTTATATTCAGTGTATATTTCAATAGTTGCAATTAGAGTCAGTCAATCAGGCTCTGATTGTATAGCCATTGAAATATCTATACACTGAATACAAAAAGTTCTTTTTTCCTCCAACTTTATTACATGAGTACAACTTTTTTGTTATTTATTTTATAATAAATCTGATTGATGAAGTTAAAAAAATGAGAAAGAAAATCACTAGACCGGATGAAATTAATTAAGATTAAATTAAATTACTCCATAAGATTATTATAGTCTGTGGCAATTTTGGTCAGTCCATTTAAGCTGTTATAACGTACATTACACATCATGTCAACCTCATTTACATTATGGCACATATATAGGTAGTGTACGTGTACATATAGGTGATCGTAGCTAGTAGGTATACATATTAGTTCTAGCCATAGGTAAGTAGAAGAACATATACGAAAATATTGTTAAAAATCTAGGAACTCAAAATGAAATTTCATTGATAAGACTTATAAACCAATTTTATTATATAACAATTTGTAAATAAAACCAACTGCGAATAAGACTCTTTTTATAGATACATAGATTGAAACTTCAAAGAATTTAACAATTGGTGTTGGACATAACCAAAAGGGCTTCTCTATCAGGATATACTCCGGAAGCTTTATATGTATTGTAGAAATTTTCTCTGAATATTTTCAATAGCCACTTCATGTACATTATAAAATTTTATTATATAACAGTTTGTAAATAAAACCAACTGAGAATAAGACTATTCTTAGATACATATAAATTGAAACTTCAAAGAATTCAACAATTGGTGTTGGGCATAACCCAGGGATATATTCCGGAAGCTTTATATTGGAGAAATTTTCTCTGAATATTTTCAATAGCCAGTTCATGTGCATTATAAAATGGACACCAAATTAGGGAGCCTTATTTTAATTTTGATCTCACATTTTACGTATGTGAGATCAAAATTAACACTTTCAATGCAGTGGGGCGATAGTTTCGAATGATGCACCAGTTTAAATCTGTAGACTTTAATCAATACGTATTCAGTGCATTGTCTTTTTAATGTAAAAATTAGGCTGTTACACTTTTGAATATTCCGTTAAAGATTATTGCCTTCACACCAAACTTCAATCTTGTCTAGGTAATTTTGATTAAATCGTCATTTTCTGCACCATGATATATGTATTTTGAGATCAGCAAATATCCTTGAGGTACACGAAAAGTAGTAATGAATTGTTTAGAATCGAATCAGTTACAAGATTCTATTAGTGAAGTAGGACTTAATAAGTGATGTAAGAGATTCATCAAATCTAAAGTTTTTCAGCTTAGATAAAATCATTCTACAATCGATGCGGTCAAAAGCTTTAGCAAAGTCGGTATATACAGTGCGTCCACAATAAAAGGAATAAATTCAATATAATCTGAATAAAGTGGTTTTGCCAAAAACGCTTGGATACGTCGATTTGCAATTTTAAATTGGCACATTTTGAATTATACGGCAAGTCAATGTCACTTCCGGTGTTTCCGGAAGTGGCATCAACTTTGTTATTTTAAATGTAACACTGTATTTTTTTATTGATTTGTATAGACGATAAAAGGACGTTTTCGAAGATAGTAAACACGTTTAAATTTACTGTATTAAGAAACTTACATAGTAAGCGTTAAATAGATTCTTACGTTGTCAAAAAGTAATTTAAATTTCCAATATCAGGTGTCTGTAAGTTCAAGTGTCGCTTATTTACCGAAAAAATGAATTTAACGGAAAAAGATCGAAATAAGTTATAGTTATAAGTTACTTATGATGGTTGGTTTTGATGACAGAGTTCGTACTCAACAGCAATTTTTTAGACAGTTAGTGCAGTAAGTTTGTAAATAATACGAAAAGCATTTATAATAAAAACGTGTTTTCTACATCTTTGGAAACGTCTTTTTATAATAATAATAATAATAATAATAATAATAATCGTCTTTATTGATGGGCGAAGTTTAGTACAAAATACTATTCTTTCACTTAACCCAATCGCCCATACAAATCAGTACAAAAATACAGGGTGTTACATTTAAAATAATGTGCCGATTCAAAATTACAAATCGATGTGTCCAAGCGTTTTCAGCAAAACCACGTTGTTCAGATTATATTGAATTTATTCCTTTCATTGTGAACGCACTGTATAACGTCAGCCAGTAAGTCTATGATTATCAAGTACTGAAGTCACATATTGCGTGAATGCTGCTAAATTTGTTATGGTTGAGCGGCTCCCCATAGAAACGTGTTGGTGAGTTGAAATTAAGTTTTTAACTGCAAGGTAACTATAATAATTATATACTGATATTTCCAAGAGTTTTGCAAAATTGCAGAGGTAGAAATGGGGGTATTATTAGTCATTTGACAAGACTCTCGCTATTTTCCGAGTATGTATCAGGAAAAACACGTTTTAAGTATTAAATTCTTCATCACTGTTAAATATTTAACATTTTATATTTTAACAGTTTTTTAGTAAGAAATATCGGTGGATTTGAAGAAACATTTCCTTATTTTCATGTTTTATTTAATTTCACCGTTCTTTCAATCAAATCAAAATTGAAAATTACTTTCTTTTTCTCTATTAATTTTCACATTCAATTTTATTATGTGTTCCAAATTTTAGGTAAGGTATGTTTAGTATATTTGGTCAATACTGCATATTAAAGGAGTTATAACCTTCCAAAGATGAAGAGAATAATTTTTTTTTTATTCTGTAACCGAGGCTGTAACTCAGAATCCAAAAAAGGTAGGCACATCAAAATTTAGATGTTACTTTTTATTTAGGTTCTCAACCGTGTCCAACATTCATTTTTGAAAGAACTACTCAAAAGCTGGGGCTTACGTTAGTTATATTAATAAATATTTTTGAATTATTATTAAAACTTTGAATTTAAAATTAGATTTTTCAATCATTATTATATAAAATGATAAAAATTTGATTGATTGAAACCTACTATAACGTGGTATATCATTTTTCTGTAATAATGACTGAAAAATCTAATTTTAAAGTCAAACTTTTAATAGCGCCAACGGATTCAAAAATATTTATTAATATACCTAACCTAAGCCCCAATTTCGATGTACCTACCTACCTACCTCTTTTGGATTCTGAGTTATAGCATAAAAAAATTTGTTTCTCTTCTACTTTGGAAGATTATAAACCCCTTTAATATGCAGTATTGACCGAATGTTTATATGTAGATAGTTTACTGAAAGCGTGTTCACAATTTTTAATTTTTCAATTTCATTTTTTCTAATATAACTTCTGTGTGTTGCCCAATCTTTCATTGAAGGGTCTGGATGACTCATCAACATATATTTGTCACATTCATAACACGGAATACTGTAAAAGTAAATACAGTTTTTTGAATTTTGATCACCGCTAACCGGTTTTGTTTTTGTAAGAATCTTTAAGTGTTGGTAGTTTGAAATACCGTTCTAAATATTATACTAACTAAAAAATTTGGACGACTAACAGTTAATGGATTAGGGTGGATACAAATTAAAAAAACCGGCTTGTAGCTTAATTTCTCTTCAATTGCATGTTGCATGCAACATACTCTAAAAAATTGTTAGATCTTTACATCCTAGTAATTATCTCTATCTACATGATTAACCATCCAAGAAGAGACTTACTTACAACTTTAAGGAGTGTCCCCATTGCGTTGGCATTGGCAAATGACAATGTCGAATTTGCAAGTACACTTCCTCGATATTCCTTGCCAATCTCCAATAAATAAGCATAACCATATTAACCATCCGCCGAAGCGAAACAAAAAAGTGAAAATATTTAGCGACGAGGATGTTAATATCCGCAACTGCCTTCGCCAAAAAGATAAAAAAAGATTCTTCAAATCAAAAATGTGTTCAATGCCTACCCATTTGCTCATTCCGTTATTGTCATACGACCTCCACTCATGACTCGAAATTAAAGTTGCCAAATGCTGAGTGGTATCAACAACTACACATTGTCGTCTCCACTGCATAGGTATTACAATATGACTTTCGTGAATGCGATAATATTAATTTAACGGAAATATGAATCAGGGAAAAGAGAAATTAATTTCATATAGCTCTATTTTTACAGTGAAACGGCTGTCTGGTAATTTCCGACAGCTATGCAACTTTAGCAAAGGGATGAGCTGTTACATTCTGGTGAGTTGCACTGATTTAAGTCCCTCATGATGACATCAGCAACGTAATATTTTCATGGAAATAATTATATAAAAGACTGAGATTGCCCACATGACAACAAAGTACCAAAATAAGTACCTACTTAAACTATGAGAGTTGCGTCTATATGGATCGTATGAATTGAATCCAATATTTGGGTAGAATATGTTTCTTAGATTTCTTTGGAAACATACTGGATTCTGTTTTAGATGGATTAAAGTCAACGATATTGATTTTACCTCCATTCGGTAGTAACAGTTAGATTCGAGTTAATAAAGTAGGTTTTTAGTTTTTGCACATCTGGAGGAATAAGAATCAACCGTACTCTTTGAAATAAAGAGCTTGTATGGAGAGTAACTATGGTAAGTCGTTAATGTGAAGGAGAAACAGACTAGGTGATAAAACAGACTGGGCGATAAAACAGATTCTTATGGAACAGCCAGTGATGGTAAAGAACGTTTTTCAAAATACTCTGTCGAAAATTAATTTGTTAGTCGCAAAACAAATATAGTTCGGCGTGTTGGCAGAAGTACCAAACGTGAGTAATTAAAGTCAAAATGGTTTATTTGATTATTATATTTCGCTCTGTTTTATACTAAGCACCGAAATCAGATTAGGCAAGGACGGTGCAGTAAATTTTTATTTGCAAGAAACAAACAATTTTAGATGAACAATTTACTATCTGAAACTGAACAATATTTCTTTGTTCCAAATCTCGTTGAATGTGTTGTCTAAAACAAACTTTTGGGCGTCATTTTCATTTATATTAAATTCATTATAAAATCAAAGTTCGTACTAATTAAATTTCGATGTCCCCCATGAATAAAAAACCATTTAAAATAGGTACCTATAGTTTCACGCTTCGCTGCTCATTTAATCGAAACATGACATACTTTTAATAAAGAATATAATTATCAAATTTAAAATTTTAAAACTAAACATTCTCATTCAACATGAACTTTCACAGTATTATTTGATTAACCTATCACATAGTTCACGTGTATATTATATATTATATTATTTCTTTATTATCTATTATAAATAAAATATATTTTAAGTAAATCTAATCATTTTCTAATAATCCATGTCGCAACTTGTTAGTCTAGTTTTCTTGTGTTAAATATCGTACATTTGTGTAATTCACAGTTATTAAATCTACACCTCCTCATTTTTAGAAATAAAAATACTTTAGTCTTTTTGTAACAAACAAATAATAGTGGTGTTTGAGATATTTTTAAGATATTTCAAAGTCGGTGATTGACATATTTTGATATTTTTAGGATATTTCAAAGTTTACAGTGTCCGTAAATTGCACAAAATACAATCACGTGTTATTGTTGGCCTCAAACAATTTTTTGATAACTTCTATTGCACAACTAACAAAAAAGTTTGGGGGTAATCTCAACCGCTCTACCACTTTGCGATAACTAATTTCATATTACACAGCGCTACTGTAACAATGCAAGCATACAAACAGTCCAACTGATCTGTCTATATTTCTGATAAGTTGACACTATTTGGAAATATGAGCAATCTTTAATTAAGATCATAAGTGACTAAATACGAAAGCTCGTTTTTAAAAAGTACATATTTGTTATTAACTGGCATGAAATCCGTGAGAACTAAAAACATGTTCTTCAACAGTGTAAAAAGATATTCTAGAAATTTTGCAAAGTGCTATAACTTTACATTTTGAATGACCTTTCTAGTAACATTTTGCTGTACGCGCTTGTCACTGAAAATACTTCTAATCTTCTACTAAACTGGACTATCCCAACATTGGTATTGGTATTGGTAAACTGTGAGTGGGCTATTAGTCAGACCCTCCACTGCGACCGCTCGGTCTATTGTGGCTCACTCCAAATTATATTTCACCCAATAGGTTCAGTCTTTTAATAAAACTGATAACCTTATTGGGTGAGATTCTGTCCAGGTCGTCAGGCAAAAGCTCTTCTTTGCCAAATAATGAGAACCGGATTCTTGCTGCAGCAGGGCATGTACATAAAATGTGCTCTGCCTTTTCATCATCCTCCAAACACAGACGGCATTCGTCGTTTTCCACTAGTCCAATTCTGTGTAGGTGGTGATTTAGTCTGCAGTGCCCTGAGTACAGGCCAATTAGAGTCTTTAGGTTTAACCTATTTAACTCTAATAGTTTTTTACTTCTTGATTTCGAAGGGTACGGTATGAACGCCTTTGAATGGATTAATTCTGGTAAGTCTTGCCAGTGCTGGAGTGTTTTACTCTCTGCCCAGGCTGAGATTGCTGTTTTGGCAGTACCATTCCAGAGTGTCCAGGTATCGAGACCAGAGTTATTTTGTTGTGTTTTCCCAGTTGGGTTAGGGCTTTCTGACAGTTCCATACCGTTTTAGAATTACACCGATATGATTCAAGAGCCTTGAGAGCTGCTTGACTGTCTGAAAATATTTTTATTGATCTGCGCTTGGGATGCGATTGTTCTAGCCTCCGCAGGCACAGTTCAATGGCGTGAACTTCAGCCTGAAATATAGTAGCATTGTTCCCAAGGCTTGTGGATATCCTCACCTTTGGTTTCCAGCTATACACTCCGGCTCCAATTTCTTCTGGGGTTTTGGAGCCATCAGTAAACCAACAGCTGCCCGCCCTTAATAGGTCGATTTTATTTTCTTCCCATTCGTCTCTTCCAGGAAATAAGACATTGAAGGGCAGTTCGGTGTTGGTCCTGGTAGGAATAATATCTGAGACCATTCCTAGGATACTGTGACTTTCTATGTCATCTAGCAGCCCATTGTGTTCCATGATGTTAGCCTGCGGCATATTAATAGCCGCTTGTTGTAGTCTGTATGTTACCCACCTGGCTTCTCTCTCCAGATAAATGTGAAGAGGAAGTAAATCCAGGAGGATTTCCATAGCAGCTGACGGGGTGATGCTGATTGCCCCAGTTATCGCCAGGCATGCTTGTCTCTGTAGTCCAGAGAGTTTAGTTTTGGTCGTCCGTTGTAGCCTCTTCGACCACCAAACTATGGAGCCATAAGCAACTATCGGTCTTATGACTGTAACGTAAATCCAATATATTTGTTGAGGGCCAATGCCCCAGGATTTTCTGCAAATTCTTCGGCATGTCCACAAGGATAACCTTGCCTTGTTGATCACCTTCTCCAGGTGGGAGTTCCAGTTTAGTGATTTGTCTAGTGTGATTCCTAGATATTCCACTTCCTCCGCAAATGGAATGGTTTCGCCTGATAGGGAAGGTGGTTCTAAATTACCCATCTTCCGTTTTCTGGTGAATGGTACTATCGTAGTTTTATGAGGATTCACAGACATCTGTTCTCTCTCACACCAGCTATGTATCGTATCTAATATGTCCTGATGGGTATTGGAGATCATCCCTTCAGAGTTTCCTCCTACCAGAATCACTAGATCGTCCGAATATGCCTGAACCTCAACATCCCACAGAGTCAGAATAGCCAGTAGGTCATCCACAAGTAGTGACCACAGTAAGGGGGAGAGAACCCCGCCTTGTGGACACCCTCTTGCGGCCCTAAACCTGACCGTTTCCCCCTGTAAGGATGTTGATATGGTTCTGTTTTCCAGCATAGCCCGAATCCAGTCTGATATGGTCAGTTCGATTCCTCTTGCAGTTGTCGCTGTATATAAGGAATCGGGCAGTGCATTATTGAATGCTCCTTCAATATCTAGGAAAATTGTCACCACAGTGTCTTTCCTCTGGAGGGACAGTGTGATTTTTCCGACTAGGTTATTAAGTGCTAATTCTGTTGATTTGCCCGGCTGGTACGCATACTGATGTACATTAAGAGGTTGTGTACTCAGGATGTTTCCTCTGATATGTCCATCCAGCACCTTTTCCAAGGCTTTCAGCAGAAATGATGTCAGGCTAATTGGTCTAAGTGATTTGGGTTCTGGGTCTGTCCGACCCATTTTAGGTATGTATACCACCCTAACCACCGACCAGTTGGATGGGATATATCTCCATACCAAACTAGCTCTGAATAGTCTAATGAGGAGTGGTAGCAGTATCTCCAGTCCGTTTTGTAGCAGAGCTGGAAAAATGCCATCCTCTCCTGGCGATTTGATTGGTTGAAAGGTTTTGATAGCCCATTCAATCGCGGATACTGTGATGACCTTGTTAGCTACCAGCCAATCGTTCTTACAAGGTCGCTTAAACCGTCCTATTGTTGCTGGTAGCTCCTGGTTATCCAGAATCGAGCTCCCAACATACAAAAATTCGAATTAAAGAATGTACTACCTCTTTAAACAATGATCTGTGTAATATTTGCTATAATAGCAGCCTGAAATAGCTGAGCCATATTTCAAAATTTCGAATCTCTGAAATATCAAGACTAGGTTGTTCCTCTTCTCATAATCGGGTCTACAGCAATAAAATAATATCTGCAAGTTGGCCACCAGTGATCCGAAACCAATAGTAAAGATTTGAGAGGTTGCAATAGCAGTTACCAAATAATCGCAACGTGCTAGCTCTGCAAGTTCCTTAATAAAGAGCCTTCGAATCTATACATTTAGGAGGTACTGTCCAGGCCACAATATTTTATACCAAACATGAATGTGAACAAAAAGGACATAGTTTCCCCTACAGTTGCGATTAAGGATTAAGCCTATTATAGGAACATCTCAATCGACTTTGGCAACATCAGAGTCTAAATACACACTAAATTGTGCTTACCAACATCTTCAAACTATGCGACCCTAACTGCTCATCCTTACCAACAAACAAGCAAATTGGTCATTGGCCGAGATTACTCATTCACTTTGATGATATGAACTCCGTGAGTGTCTTCGATATAAAGAGGGGTGTGTATGTTTGCAAAGGCAACTCTTATCACCAAGAACCTAAGTCACAAACGAAATACTATAAAGTTCTCAATTTTTAATCAATATAAGCTGCAAAATTGTTGTGTTGTCTCTATCAGTTTATTAATGATCACTCATACATTGAACTATTCGACTACTCTAAAGCTATACAGTCAATTTTCTTCAAGAGAATCTCCTGGAAGCCAACATAGTGATCTTAGGAGACTTTAATTGTCACAACCTAAGTTGGCTGATGCATTCCAATAAATCTGACATTATTATAGGTAGAGAAACTGAAGCTTCCCAATTTGCAATAATTTGTATCTATTAGTTGACTCGAATTCCTGACATTGCCGTCTATTTTGCGAAACCAAATCTCTTTCTAACAACCAACTCTGTAAGATTAGCTTATCTCCACTTATATTTCTCTCTTCCTCTCTCTCTCCACTACCACCTTTGGAGTCTTCTCTTCTTCAGCTTTATTTAAAAGTCGTGTTTTTAGTCTCCTCTTCTCCTTACACCTTCTGGCTGCATAAACATAATTTTTTTTTTACTAGTCCTTTTCCTCTCTTCTCATGACGTGTCCAATCCATTTCAGGCGGCTAATTTTAACGGATTGGGTTATGGGTTTGTTCTTTGTATACTTGGTATAGTTCAAAGTTGTATCTCCTTCGCCATAACCCATTTTCGCATAATGTTCCATACATTTTTCTCAGAACTTTTCTCTCAAAACATTCCAGCAAGTGTGCTTCTTTTTGCGTCATGGGTCAAGTTTCAGACCTGTACATTCAAACTGGCTCAATGAGGGTTTTCTAAATTAGTACATTCATTTTTCTCGAAATGTTATGAGAGGCAAGCTGAGGAAGGAGCCCATAGCCATAGATATGTTCGCCAGTAGTATCCTCCTTTTGATTTCTGTCTGGGTATCGTTGTTATTAGTTACCATTGACCGAAGATAGACATCAGAATATGCTAGGATTTGAACACTTATTATATATCGTACCTGTTGTTGTTATTCCGGCTTCACTTATGATTTTTTTCAGAGCGACATTAAACAGTATACAGGACAGTGTGTCTCCCTGTCGTAGTCCTATATTGGAATTGAAAGATCTAGAAAGTTCTCCTTGTACTTCTACTTTGCATTCTGCTTTATCCAAAATCATCTTTACTAGTATTACGAAATGCCTTGGTATTCCAAATTCAATCATTGCTGAGTATAGTAGTGCTCGGTCAATTGTGTCGTATGCTACCTTGAAGTCCACGAAAATGTGATAGGTATATATTCATCGTCCTGAGTTTTCTCTAGGATCTGTTTCAGGATTGAAAACCGATTGAAAAAATTCTGGCATTTTAAATGAGCTGTGGGATAAGTTTCGCACATTCAATTTATTATATCCGTGGCGTGATGTTTGCTTTAATATAAGCGGTCCAACTGCATATTTAAAATATTTAATGGATGTAATACTAGTACTAATACTACTATTAAATCAATTATTTGGTGTCCAATGGAAATAACCCCTAAATTATTCATATTATTTCACAATGAACAACAATATTAGAACATGATATAGTAATTGTTCTTCTAAACACCAGTCAGGCTATAAGCTAACAAACTGCCTATTAACTGAATTATTTTGTTCAGTATTAATATTCCATTTTGATTCATAAATGTTTTTGTATGCAGTACTTTTGCTCAACGTTTATAAAAATAATTCTATTCAACTATTACTGAATAATAATATAACACACGATACGCCCGTATAGAAATTACCTCAGAAATTACCCCCTCAAACTAGATTATTTCAAAATTTCGTAAAATAAATGAATAAATTTCTTTATGCTTACCTAAAACCAGGTTAAACAAATGCGTTCACATATACACCACACAGATATATAATTTATCTTTAACATTAAATTAGATCATACATATTAGTCTGAGATAAAAATGTAAGTACCCAAAATCCTAAAATCCTCGAAATAATAAAATTTCAATATGTTTCAACTAGTAGTTAAATAATTTATTTGTTTTAACCATTCAAGGAAATTTTATCCATGATAATACAAATAAATATTGTTTCAGATTGGTAGTGTGGGGTAGTGTGCATTAAAATAATGATGCTAAGTGAACTCTAAAATAATGTTAAGTATCGATTTTACTTATCTCCTATGGATGGATATAAATATGCATAAACAAGCAATCATAGTAGATTTAGATAATAAAATAAAATAATAAGAAATACATATATTTCCTGATATACAAAGACGCTCCATCGAAATGACAAATTGCTGATATTGATTTCTTTGATTGTTGACTGATAACTAAAAGTATTTAAAGAAATATTAAAATAAATGTTTTAAGGAGACTGACGTTAGTCAATAAAATTTGATACTAATCATTTGCCACCAATTATAAATTTAAATTTAAAATATTTATTGTAAAAGATAATTTTAAAAATTGGCACATTCCAACTAAATAGAGAGTAAAAAAACGTAGTGGTAAAATATTTTTGGTTTATAATATGTATATGAATGAAACCTAGGTTATTACAGGTTTGAGTTAATTTTGGAATATACGAAAATTTTACAAACCCCATCTCCCCAATATTTAGTGCCCATTTTTACATAACTTTAAACTTAAAATATTTATAGACGACTACCAATTTTATCAAAACGCAGTCCCAAGTTATCACGATAGGTAAACGGAGATTGATCGACAGAGAAACAAATTTTAAAAACTTGTTTTTTTAACTCAGTGTATAAAATTTGCAATTTTGTTACTATTTGTTTTTCGATGTTTTTTCACCCCCGCACGGTGGGATAAAAGCCGCTAACTATCAACGTTGATTTAAATGATACTTTAATACAAAATCATAAAATATTTTTGTGTAAGTGCCGTATCTGGGGAAAGCAACCCATGATTGATTCTCCTGAAGACTCCGAGAGTAAGAAAATATACAGATATATGAGAAGTAACATCAAATACTGTTACGTAAGTTAAAGACCATAATGGGAATTTAATGCATTATAACAAAACGTAGCAATATTTGCATTACACACTGTGTTATCTTCATGACGTGCTTTCTAGAACATTTTTTTGAGTAGTAATTTACGTCATACATCAAACAGATAGCTCTTTGAAAAATATCTGAATAAATTATTGAAAATATATAGAATAGAACCGCAATAAGCCGTGCTTGTCATTAAATAAAAAAATCAAGCAGTAGTCAATGAAAAATATGCGAAACAATATCGAATGTCTTCCATTACGCCATTTATAACTTAATTTTAAATGAAATAAGTTTACTGATAAAAGAAAGCTATGTTGTAAAAATAAGTAGGTACATAATTTAAGGTTCAATTTAAGAAAACAAAACTTTTGCACACAGCTCACAGACACGGTGATGATTGCAGTAAGTCAAGCTATGACTAAGTCAATTTTAAACCGATGCGAAGTGACAAAATCATCATTGTTGTATGAATCAACACTACTAACCAGGTACACTAAACATTTAATTTTGAATTGCAATTGATAATTTGTAGAATCGATATTGACCAGTATTTGTACTTTTTAATTCCTAAAATCGACTTTAATCCTGCTACCCTGCGCCAACCACTTAAATTAATCACAATGATTTAATTCCTTCGCCGATTAATCTAAATAAATACGATTCAGATAGGAAACTACCTGTATTAAGTTTCAGGGAAATATTTAAAAATGCTCAAAATATCTACATAAACAGACAAACTGGCATACATTTTTTAAAATTTGCTTCATTAGATTCAGTTATGTCGAAAATTCCCATAAAATCTAATACTTTTAGATTTATATAACTTTAACAACCGTAACTTGGTAAATCTATATATCGAAAATAAGTTTTAATAGCTGTTCAACACTGCAGACTGTTCGAAGAAATTGGTCAAGAGGTGACAAGCCAAATTCTTCCGGTGGTTTAACCTACCGAAAGATTTATAAAGGTCGTTTTGTACCATATTTTTAACGCCGTCGATCACTTAATCACTAATCAAAGGCATGCATTCGAAAACTAATAATTGCCCTTGATCGTGATTTTTATGAACTCTCAATAATAATATTGTATACCGTGATGTTTTTTTATAATGGGTACAGCTGCATTCAGGTTGCTTTGGAAGGTTCTTACTCTCATTTAATTTTTTGTTTTACAAAAATAGGCAACGCCGAACAATTTATTAGTTATTCATATTATTAATTATATGAACAAAATTTTGTTTTCTAGTCCTCTAGTACGAACATTATCACATCCACAAAATTGTTCACCACTTCATCGTCATCATCTCCATCTTCTTCAAAAACTTCATCTTCCAATATTTTAGCAATGTTGTGCAAAATAAAACAAGCTATAATTATCTTCAAAATATTTTCAGTTTTGACACGACAAACATAATTTATGATGGAAAATCGTCGTTTAACCTGCCCAAAACAGAAAGAGTTATACTTTTCTTCTTCAGAAGATTATTGAAACTTATTTTTGCATCATCGAGGTTGTGAAATGGAATCATAAGCAATGGCTCTTCCATAACCTTCATCACCAAGAAGTACAGTGTTGTTTGTTCTTGACATAAATTGACGTTCCGAATTTGTTCAAATTCTACTATCATGGGCCGAGCCAGACCATCGTACACAGCTCTAGTAAACATACTTCTTTCGATGTTTGTACATTAATTGTCGGCTTTCCTTTTCGATTAATATACAGGAAATATAAATATCTACTGGATTATCAATATTATCCTCAGTTGTAAAAAATTGGGTTTAAATTAAAGTGCAATAAATATTGTGGAACCTGTAAAGGCATGGACTGTTTGAATGTGGAGACGGTCATAATAAATTCAATCCAAGTAATTTCTGACACTGAGGATAATATTGATAATCCAGTAGATGAAAATAATATAGTTATATCTGATAATGAAGATGAAGTTATTGAAATTGAACCTGATATGTTTTTGTCTATGGAAGATGATGCTATAGAATCTCAAGACGATAACGAAGATAACGAAGAAGACGAAGAATGCGACAGCGATGAAGTAGTTTGACATAAGAAACCTAGATATGGAAGTCCATAAAAAATCGTTAAAAATAATAAATGAGTCATTTTTTAATATTAAATATTGATATAAAAATTATTTCTTTATTATACTTTTGCAGCTCAAGAAAATTCCATTCCTATTATCATCAAATTTAAATTTAAGAATTTTCCGCAATTTTTTTCTAATTCACTTTTGTTATATGCGGTTTTTCCGCTTTTACGGGAAAACTATTGGGAAATTCGAAATTTTTCATAGAAGCAATTTTGTAGGAAATTTAATTTTACATTTATTTTTCGAAAAATGCATCTTCTTTGAGATATTGGCAGTTTTTGGTCAAAAAACGCGAAAAATCATATATATTTGTCTATATCTCAAAATGCTGTATGTTGCTGGTGGTTGGCGTGTGGGACATATATTTTCTGACTTTTCAATAAAAAAATCTCAGAGTAAAAAAGTTTGCTCATTTTTTTCTTATTTTCTGGACTAAAATATAAACATTGAATAAAGGAATATAATATTCCTTTATTCAAAATTTCAAAGTGTATTTCATGACGCTCCTTCATGCAAGGTGGAACTAGTGCTTCCGCCTTCGATATCTCGAGTTCTATGATAGCTAGAAAAAAATTATTTAAAAATAATTTTTTATTATACTGGGCGAGCCAAGACAGGGTCAAGCGCATTTTTAAAATGGAATGCTATATATATCATTAAAATTTTTGAATCCCTTTTTTAGCCTCCTTTAATTTCTATATTATCATTGATTATTTTTCAACGACTTTGTAATGTTTTTTTCGATGAAATAGTGCCAGTATATTGGAAAAATCACTAGAAGCACAGTTATGGATTTTAAGAAAAAAATATATTATTAGCAATTACGAAACAGCGGTGGGGTAAATCTGAATCAAATTAATTTTCAATTGCATTATTTGTAGTCATTTTCAATTTATTGAGCAATAAGTATAAAATTAAACACAAAAATTAAAAAATTAAAGGTTTTTCAAATTTAGACATAATTTATTGACATATTGTATAAGGAATAAAAAATTATTGAAAAGAACCGTTCATTGGAACGTATACGGAATAAGTTATTTTACTTCAAATATGCATATATTCATTTCATTATTAAAAACAAATTGCGTGTGACGATTAACTAAACAGGAATAACATAATCATATAATAATTACAAAAAATGAAGTTAATACGACAAGGGCATCGCATTATTTACTTTATGTTTATACTAGTCCAACATTAATTGTAAATTTTAAATGGTGAATATTTTAACAGCAATGCCACTACCTAATTAATTTAATAAAGTTATCTATTAAAACTGAATCAATGAAAATCAATAGTTAAAAACAGAAATAAAATTAATACCAGCTAAAAATATAAAATAAAAAAATCAATTGTGCAATAAAAGTTACATAAAATAATTAGGAGAATTCCTGATGGGTTTGCTCTAATTTTTTTAGAAATCAAACTACTACATTGTGCAACTCATCACGTAATATGAACTGAGGTTAACAAAAAGCATAAAGTAGGTGGAAACATATCGGTCCTTCAAAAAAAAACTTGCTGATATTACCAAAATAAATGTTATTTAAATTATCTAATTCATAAGCTCCTCCTGACATAATCATAAATCTATTATAATTAATTCATAAAAATATTCCCACATAATAGTTCAAGAGACCTCAATTTTCACACAGATATTGAATAAACCGAGCAATAACTAATTAATTCCTATTACTAACTGTAAAATTATAAAATTGACATTGTTTATTATGTAAGCAACAACTTTTACATTTTTTTTAAATCACAGACTTTCTCATACCGGTAACAAATAATATGACTTATTTACGTTTCCTACGTTTTGTTCTGGTTAGTAATGCACCCAATAATAATATACCGGGTGAGTCAATTTTGTGATCCTTCCATTACATCCAAGTGGTAAGAATAATTTTATATACATACCAGTCTGGTTGTATATACAGTGTTTCCCCGGTTTGAGTTCACAATTTTTTCTACAAAAAATTTCTCTTAATAAAAACTCCTGCTTACTATGAAAATAGCAGTTCTGCTAGGAGTGTTAATATTTTCTATACAGGGTCACCGGAAAATTCTCCCCTAATCTGGAAAAAAAAAATTTATTTCAATTTATTGATATATCAAGAAAAATGTGTAAAACTTGTATTTTCATTTAAAAGCAGAATATCAAATAAAGTGATTTGAAATAATAAATTAGACCAAACTGTTGAAATTTTAGTTTAGTTTGGTTTGTCAATTTTTTGAAAACCCTGTGTGTTCAGATTAATTTGTTTATTTTTTAATACCACTTTACTTTATATTAAATCAAAATTAAAGTTACATTATTCTTGAGCAACTGGTTTTACCAATAAATCGAAAATAAAAGTTTTTTCCAGATTACGGATTGTTCCGGTCAACCTGTACAGAAAATATTAACACTCTTAGCAGAAATGCTATTTTCAAAGTAAGCAGGAGTTTAAGAGAGACTTTTTGTAGAAAAATCGAAAATAAAAAAGTTTTTCCTATTGTGAACTCAATCCGGGGAAACACTGTATAGAGCTGAATTTAAAATGTTTAAAATCGTTTCAATAGTTGCTGTAATAGATAGTAAGCGACGGTTGATGACAGATTTATGCACTAATAATAGTAATAATACAAGGTGGGCCAAATGTAGGTAACCCATTTTAATTGCTTCTACTTTGTTTTCTTATTTTTTAATTGTTTCCATTTTGTTTCAGAATTGTAAAGAAAACTTGGGAAATTTATAATGGAGCACCTGTCAATTCCTTAATGCTCAAAAATTGTCGAATTTTATTTTCTGAATCAGAAATCAATAATTTTAACCCAGCGTCAATATCGTGCATATTTTAATACCAGTAGTGAGCTCCCTAAAAAAGCAATCCGTAATGTTACTACATAAAAGAAAGGGTATACAAAACTATACCGTGGACACTTGAGGAACTGAAAGACAATATTAAACACGAAATTTTGGCAATACCACTAGAAACTTTGACGTTAGTGATGGAAAATGTAGTGGTTAGAGCACGACTTTGTGAAGAACATAAATCCCCAAGGAATATACTTTTTGTTATCGTTTGAAAACATATGACGTTGATTAAATATAATATTTGAAAAATAAATGGGTTACCTACTTTTGGCCCACCCTGTGCTAATTGTGTTATAGTAAAAGGTATATTGCGCCCCAAGCTGATTTGTCCCCCCCCCCCCCCCCCCCGACCTTATTTGTTTTTTTCCATGAACATGAAATGAAAACACAAAACAATTAAACGAAACGAAATAGATTTTCGTTCCATTCCATGACAAAAAAAGGGAGACGAAAACGAAATTTAATAATTTAATCAAACAAAATAAAAACAATAAAAATTTGACCTTAGTAATCTAAAAAATATTATCAAATAATTTAAAACTAAATAATTAATAAAAATTTTGCACCGCTCAAATTTTGGCGCCCGAAGTGCTAACTTCTATTTCTTGCTGGTTAATCCGCCTCTGATAAAAGCTAATGATAAGAAGTTCGAAATAAATGCAACTTTTGGAGGGTTGACTATATTTTTGTAATAACAGGTACTGTAACGATTCTACTAAATTAATATTAAATTTTTCAAATATATACGGAACGCTGTGATATTAATTAAAGTGGGTTGCCTTCACCTCATTTCTCAAAATTGTTTAAAATTTAATAAATATTTATGGATTATTTGTATTAAATATTTTTATAGCTAATACCTAAAAATTTCGTAGTTTTCCACGAAAATAATGACTTAGGTTTGCTATATAGGTAGTCAGTATTTACCACTATTATTATTGGTTAGATCCTTGATTTTTATTATTGTTTTTATACAGATATACCATCGAAATGAAATGTTAAGTACCGTGGGCATATTGGATATGGCAACAACTGAAAGCGCGACTTTGTGGTTATGGACCCGACTTGGGAAATATCAGAGGAAGACATTTAGGCCCATCCAGAAGAAACACAGGACTGGTTCATGATTCATTTTGGTAAATGAAACCCTACTGTTACTGTTTTAAAAACACTAAATGTATCAGGACAGCTCATGTCATTATAATTTTCAATACTACTGTAAGAGAAAGACGTTTGGCAGAAAAATATCAAAACTGGGTAATGGAGACCCATTTTTATTCACAGATGAATCACATTTTGGGATATACCTTGATTCAAGGAGGTTGAGATGTGTGGGTTAAAAGCAGACCTGATTTTGATGGAAACTATTGGACAGCAGCTCATAGTGTAGATGAGATTCTTCAACCTGTGTTGCTATCAAGTAGCTTTATTGAAGGAAAATGCAACATAAAATTTGAAAATATGATTGATCTATAACTTGTTTATATTTTCCATTTTAATGTATTATGTATATTTTACTTTTTTAAATAAATTATACGACATTTTATATATAAATAATAATACTAATTTTTGTTTGATCATCAAACATTCAAGTTATACAATGTATATTATTGTATATCGTATAATGTTTTTCCTTTTTTTTTCTCAAACGTACAAGTGTATAGAAGTTCATATCCTTACATGTTAGAAAAGAACAAAAAATTACGGCAAATCACTATTTAGAATTATTATAGGTAATTGAAATGTATACGAGCAGACAAATTATTTATAGTGAAATTGTGAGCTGTGCACTGCCTGTCCTATTTAGTTACATCGTTAGTGTCAATTCACTTTAGTATTGTCTAATACTTTAAGATGTCGCATTTCATAATATTCTTACGAAAAATTGTATTAACGCATCTCAACACCCTTATATTATTAACAGTTCGAAATGTTACTGTCTCTTCTTTTCTGACACTTATTCTTATGTGAAAACAGTGAATCAAGAGAACGTCTAAGTAAGTAGTGAACGTAGCCATGTAGAAAAATGGTTAAGAATTCTATATACGGAATCCAAATGAAGGACGAATCTAACGATGAAGCCGACAGTATCGATTTTTACAAGAGTCTTAAGTAATTTTAGTAATGAGACTAATAATAAAAATGCGATAAAATAATGACAATAATGCGATAAAAATGAGCACAGGCTTCAGGTAGCTTTTGATTGGAAGCAAAGATAATTAAAAATTTCATAAAACGGTTGTTATTAAAAAAGGGAAACACGTCGTGGAACATTTCTCTATCATTTTAATAAAATGCCAAACATTACTAATTCTAATTCGAGAGCGCAATTTCACCAAAATTCATGAGAAAAAATGTTGCCGCGTTCAAATGCAGATCAGCTTGCATAAGGTTCATACAGATTGCGAAAGTACTCATCTTGAAATAGGACCTAAATTTGCCGCTTGGTTTTGTTTAGTTACATTGCATGCGCAGTCGATAATGATGAACGATTTATGCTGACAAGCATACGGCGACCAAAGACGGAAATGTACGAGTATTGAAGCACTTGTTTCTAGGCAGCGGCGCTTCACATCGTGTATATTTTGAGGTTTCCTATGTCAAGATGAGTACTTTCGCAATCTGTATATTGATTTTATATATGTCTGACGCACGTAGACCTCTCGCTTGAAGTTGAATACAATACCACCGAGTTCACTTAGCTATTTTACTGCCTTGAAATCTGACAGTTCATGACTTTTATTAACGGCATAGTCGGCATAAGCGAATTCAAGCGTCTGAAATAGTTATTTTCATTATACCATTCTGATATTATGATTTATCATTACTCTATTCTTCATTGATATGACACCAATATCGGCCTAAATGAATTAAAGAAAAATGCAAGGCTTACAAATCATCATTAAATATTAAAATATTTATGGTATAATGAAAAATACTGAACGACACACGGCCGATACGCAAATAACAGACCATTTCTCTAAATAATATATTTTCATTTACTATTTTAATTCTTTGTCATAAATAGTAAAAAAATAAATAATACGTATTCTTTTAGTTTTTAGTCTCATTAAAACTCCGGTCAAGAGAATACTCAAAATCAAGAATCAAGGAACCTAATGACGAAGGCCCACTCTAGTTCCTTGAAACAAACACCCATAAAAGTCATAATCTCTTTTAGTACAAATAGATAAACAAACAAATAATATTTGATGGGCAATGGAATTATTGTTTGAATACAAATCGAGGCTAATGGTTAGTTGTGCTTGCAATTAGATAACAACATTCAATAACAGAATTTGATAATAATTTATATACGGATATGGGATCATTTTATTAGCTTCATATGATTAAAAGGAAGGTTAGCGTCTATACAGGTAAATGTGTTAAAATTATTAATTAATCAGTTGTGAACGTATACCTGGAAGAGTTTCGAATTATCGAAAATATAGACAGACTGACAAACATTTTTTTTTCATATCAATATCAATGTCGATTATTTTCTCGATATATTGTATATTTTCCCCTCAATAATTTAAGAAAGAGTAAATATAAAAAATTAATATAATAATAATAACATCTAATAATAATAATAATTTATTTCCATAAAGACTTTTATAAGTATTTGGATAATGTCAGAAATATTATAAAATAAATGTTTTAGATAGGTATTAAAATAACAAACTTGTATAAAGTTTATGTCAAATATGTATCTATATGCTATTCACGCTTTATTTAAATTAGAGTAGGCTTTGGAAAATCTGAATTCTGTTGGTATGAATGACTGAATGACTTAATTACTGAAGTTATGTTGAAAAGTCAAAAATATAACCACAAATTCAAATTGGTTCCACATAATTGCCATAGTGAGACCCTAAAGAAAGCACAGCAATGTTATCAATAAAAAATTTGGCAATTTAGCCAAAAGTAAATGACAGTAACAATCAATTAAATCTAACACTTCAATATTTTGTCAATGGTAGACAATCCTGTGAGACAACCTAAGAAAAACATATCATAGCCTACTCTAATGTAAATAAAATGTGAATGGCATTATATATGACACATTGTGCACATTAGATTTTATTAATTTGTTATTCAGCAAGGTGTAAAATCAAAATTGTTCAGATATTAAAAAATGTAGTCATTTAACTAGCAATATTAAGAACGATAGTTGTCATTTAAGAAATTTTCATTATCTACATGCATTTTTTTATGTCACAAATTTTAAAATCGACATATTCGAGTAGTTTTTTGTCACTTGCTTTGGAACGATTTTATACAATTTATTACAAACTTTAGGCGCGCACTGTATAATTTTATGACTATATCTTAGATGTATATATAAATAATATAGATGTATATCATCTCTGAGTATTTTGATAACATTTCAAACATTTCAAACATAAAATGTAATATCGGAGAACGATTTATTAATAAATAAGTATTCTAATCACTTCTTCCTGCGATTAAATTTGATTGCAAATATGTCAAAGGTATTAAAAAAAATAATAACTTACACCACTATTTCCACTATAATGTCAGTAAAGCAATAAACTGTCCAAGTCGAAATCCCTCACGAAAAATCACCCATTTTCTACTGTCCTATCCGTACACACACCGCTTACTAAAAAAAATGTAATATTGAGAATTATCAATTGTGCGATAAATATCATCTTCCAATGTAGGTAGTAGGGGGTTATGATTACCACTTTGATAAGCATCTAAGCATTTGCCGAAGAGAATCCTCGTTATTGGATTTACCGTACTATCCTTTACAAATAATTAAACTATAATATAGCAATTTACGACAATAACTGGGTAAATAGAAAAACATAGTTTTTATAGGCAATGTATAAATAAATTGATACGCACTGTGCACACATAAAAATTTCTACTATTCTTTTCTTCTAATTTTACAAGGGATGTAAAAATATATTGGATAGAGAAAAAAACAAGCTCATACTAGTACCGCTAAAGAAATTCCATACCTAGTTTTCAAGAAAAATAATTATATGGGCTGAAATTATTGGTTAGCACATTGGTGTATTCTTGTTGAATCAGATAAGTAATCATTTTTTAAAAAAACGTGCTTGGAACAAGAAAAGCATAGTCAAAATCGTGACCGTAATATGGGAATATACCTAGGTATAGAAAACATAAAAATGAATTGAAAAGGTGTTATTGACTGACCTTTCCCAATCTATGGGCATGATCACTTTTTAATATGTAGGGTTATTTGAAGAATTTGATATACATAAACCAACCGATACTTTACATGACAACATATAATGTCCCGATGATGCCAACTTGATCGGCGATTGAAAAAACATCAGTGTCAGTACCACATTAGAGATTTTGTTCTAGACCTCTTCAGATTGCCATATTATGAGATATATGTTTCTAAAAAACACGATAATATTATACCACACAAAAATGTATTTGCAAGGCGTAACTCTTCTAACTTATTTAGGTTTTTTGCAGAAAATCTTTACGTCGTCAGCATATTACTTAAGTACATAGTGCAATCAAGATAGCTGACGAAAAAGTGTATTGCAATTCAGATCGTAGTGAGCCGTAACATTTAAAAAAAAAATGATTTAGCTGTTATTGCTAATATATGTTACTGTCTTTATCTATGCGTTTTTATAAAAAACCTGTTTGTGTGTCAATTAAATGCTAATCACAGTCCAATGAACCAGATAGTTTTCTTTCAAATATAAACAACAATATATATGATTTAAATTTTTGAAAAAATAATCAGTAGAAAAACATTAAAGATACATTCCTTTAGAAGCAAATTTCTTCTATCCTTGTATCATTTAATATGAAATTAAACCTCTTATTTATACAACTGATATTCTAACATTTTTATATAAAAGAAAATAATGAATATAAAAAAATATTTAGCAAAATTTTTGATAAATCACATTTTCAGTTTAACATTAAAAACACGATACACTGAAACAAATATAATAAACAAATTATAAAATACCTTGAATTATGCCGGGTGACCACGAAATGACGCTCGCCCCTATATCTTCTTGGTTTTACAAGATATGAATTTCAAATTTGGCTCGCCAAATAACGGCTAAATACGCATTGCTTCGGCCGATTTATCATTTCCCATTGCTTCCGGTTTCACCGGAAATTACACTAACTTTGGTTTTTTAAATGGGACACCCTGTATATTTTTACATTTTTGGATTCAGTAAGTCGTTTAGGATACAGTTATATCAAATTGAGATAAAAATATTAATGACTGACGTTTTTATGAACAAATCTAATTCGTCATCTAGACAGTCGTGACTCCAATAAAATGTTTTGTTTTGTTATTAATCAAAAAATATAATTATGATATTATGTCATATGACATTTGTGTTAAGATCTTCAATATTTCGGAAATCGTTTTTCCACAATAACCACTTTCTCTTAAATGGCACCATTTACTACGTTATTTCGATAAAGCATTTTTTTACTGATGACTTTGGTACCAAACACTTCAATTTGTTCATATTCTAACATATAAAAATACATAAGAATAACATTCGACAAGATATAAATGGAAAAAAATTCATAATATTTAACAGTGGGTCTCTGAGATCAAGGAGATGCTTTTGACCTACTGAATCAAAAAATATAAAACTATACAGGGTATGCAGGGTTTTCCATTTCCAAAGCTAGCATCATTTTAGGTGAAACCGGAAGTGACAGGAAATGTTATATCGGTCGAATTAACACATATTTAGCAGTTATATGACGTGCCCAAATTTGAAATTCATATCTTGTAAAACCAAGAAGATATAGGGGAGAGCGTCATTCCGTGGTCACCCGGTATATCTGCATGCATGTTTTATTTATTCAGGACATTAGAGAAGTTATATTTGATTTCATTCAAGATATTCAGGTTTGTATATAGTGAAGAATTTTGGTTAAAACCTAAAGAATGTCTCTACAATTGACGACAATCATAAAAATTAAAAGGGAGTAATAACTGACTTTGAAATAAATGGCATTGACGTATTTCAAAAGTAATAAATGCCCAAAAGTGATTTAAGTTGTTTAGTATCCAAGCGAAAGTTTAGCGGCTTTAAATAATATAAAAAATTTTGAAGTAAATCAGAAACAATTAAACTTTTACAAGTTAGAAACTACAACACAGTATTCAAACACTATTTCTTATAACATTCGTTTTTTAAAGCAGCGCTGATGAAGAGCAATAACTCCGAAACACGTGTCGTAGCTACATTATGTTTCTTTTTCGGAGTCTGTGACGCTAGTTTAGATTTTTTATTAAAAATTATACAGGGGGTCTCAGGTTTTACTCGGGAAAATTTATTAGACAATAGATCTCACAAAAATAAAAAGAAAAGTTTATATGAGCTTGTATGTGTTAAAGGTAATTTAAAAAAAAATCTTATTTTCAAATATTTGGCTGAATGTGATAAAATTCTTCATGTTTTTGGTACTAAACAAGGAGCTTAATTTGATGTATAGATTGAGTAATTCAAAATCCAATTTATTTGCCTCTTGAATTTTTTATTCATTTTTCCAGGCGTGAGCAGATAAACAAATTTTTTTTTTCTCGAAAAGTATGCAAGATAGCTAAAAAATTCAAGAGACAAAAAATTTGTATTTTTAATTACTCAATCTAATTATAATATCAAAATTATAAAACAGCACTGACGTGCTCAAATGATGCTTTCAAAAATCTAGTTAGGATGCCCACATATAATTACATCAAATTAAGCTTATTATTTATTTCAAGGAAGTTTTGTGTCCACTAATAAATTATTTCTAACTGATACGTTTTGTGGGTAATTTTGGACAAACTTACAAATAAAACACTTTACACGTTTTATATTTTTATCTTTTTGATTAGTTTTTGAATGTTTTACAATTTGTGTATGTAGTGGTTTTATTATATGAAAAAACTGTTAGTGATTGTGATGTTTTGTGTAAAAATATTTTTGACTAACAACATGATGTGTTGTAATAATTGTTTTATGTACTGTTAGATTGGTAAGTTATTTTCGAGTTTCTTTTGTTATTGCGGAACTAAATAATGTGTCACATTGTAGATTCTGATGAAGCCTGGTATTACAGGAGAAACCGGTTAATCTAAGTAAAGTGTTTTATTTGTAAGTTTGTCCAAAATTACCCACAAAACGTATCAGTTAGAAATAACTTATTATTTATTGCTATAAACGTGCCAAATTTTATCAAAATCGGTCAAGTAATTTTTAAAATATTTGAAGAAATGAGCTATTTTTAATTAACTTTAACACCCTGTATCTCGAAAACGAAGCTTTTAAACATACAAGTCCATATGAACTTTTCTTTTTATTTTTGCGAGATCTATCGTCTATTAAATTTTCCCGAGTAAAATCTGAGACACCTCAATCTTTTATTTGAAACAAACTAAACTTTTTGAACGGACCATGTCCCATGAAGTTATCAGTTAAATACTGGTATATAAATTACAGTTTTATAGCTTAAAATTCTGTATCTACATATATTTTATTTACAATTTTAATAACCTAAATTTATGTTTTATCTTTTATAAATACTTTAATTGTTGTTTGTACAAATTCAGTTTCATTGTATCTTAAATCCATTATCAACTTGGTTAAGATGATAGAGGAATAAATCTATAAAATATATAAAATGATTTGGCCCACTTCTCCCAGACTAACATTCAATAAATTACAGTTGCATTGCCAAGGGAGCAATGGATCTAACATCCAATTTACATTTTTATCTAACCCAACTTCAAAACTACTAGAATTTGCTGAACAAAAGTTGTATACAAATGAAATCAGCCACATTTTGGTTTTAAATGAAGGCTTCTTTGCCACATTACCATGAAGATCCATTATCCATGTCGATTTTATTGAAATGTATCAAGGCAACTTGAATTGTAACAACATGTCAACGTTTGGATGATTGAAGAAAATTGACTTTTGTTGAAAGATGGTCGAATAGCTTGGAGTATGAATGATCATTGGGTATATGGTAGAGGTATCACAAAATCTCAACAGCACCAGTTGATGACAAAAAATTATAAAATGTTTATTTTGTTTATTTACAAAGTACAATACTAGAATAATACCTATTAGGCAAGCAGACACTGCACATCAGTTCTACTAAATTCAATAATTAAACAGAAGACGTCTGAAGATTGATAATATCCCAGTTAGCACAAAATGTCCGTGGGATGTCCATATATGAGCTTTTACGTTCCATATGGGATCGTCGCGGCAAAAATGTCCCTCGGACGTCCCAAGGACTGAAATATCCCACGGAAACATCCCTGGGACTTACCGTCAGGGACGTCCCTGTAGGGTTATATTAAGAAAATCCTTGGGATGTCCCAAAAAGTGAAACAACCCAGGCTAACGTCCCAAGGACTTAAGGACTTGGATATTAATTCTGGGTAAGGTATTTTATAAAAAAACAAATGTAAAATGCACATGCTCAATCACAATTCGACGGTCGAAAATATTGAAAACTATTTTTAAACCTCTACAAAGTGATAATGTTTTTATTAAATAAATATTACATCAGGAATCATTCAACAAAAACAAAGAGTAGAATAATTATAAAAATGTGGAAACAATCTAAATTTTTAACCGTTTAATCTGATATTCAGTATGTTTGGTATTATGTATAATATTAGAATTACTATTAAAAGTTTTTCTTCTGTGATAAAGCAAAAGGAACTTTTGGTAAACAAATTTTCAAGTTCTGTTTGGGTTCTCAAATATTTTAAATTTGCCGCCGCTTAATAAATGTAACGGACCAAGCTCTACGCGTGTGCAAGCCATTTGTCTGTCATTTGTTCAGCGTATTCGCACATTCGCTGCCAGAAGCCAGAACCAATCCAGGGCAAGGATAAGAAGGAGAAAGAGCAATATGGCTGCGTGCATGTTTTGTTTGATGTTTGGTGTCTTTTAGGTCTGGTGTTTTGTTAAAAGTTAAGTGGTCTTTTACAGATTGATTATTGTATTATTTTACGCTTCATTATGCCTATTAATTTGTGATGTTCCTTTGAATAAATGATCAGTATTCCTGTAAAGGGTTATTTGAACTTTTGATGCGACATTGACACTGAAGTAGATCCTCAAATACGTATTACACTGAACTTGACCCACATTTCGCCAACCAAGTTGACATCATTGGAAGGTGATAAACAGTTTTAAGCATCTGCCAATGATGCCATGTTGGCCAAGCTCGTCGACTGTAATAAACTTTTTGGTGTTTGTGGAAATAATTTCATTGTCAATTAGTATTTATTTTGAATCCAGTTGGATGTAGGTTTTATATCTGGTATGCTATTAGAGCATATCCTTGTCAGGTCCTAATATTATCCAAACACGACCTGAAAGGACGTTGTTGGGACGTGACAGGGATATCCGGAACAGTCCCAAACGGCTTGCGCTGGGACGTCCCTACTTTGTTTTGGGATGTCCCTGGGATGTTTCAAATGTTCTGGCTTGATGTTTTTGGGACGTCCCAGGAACAGCCTTGTGTTATCTGGGATGCATGCTGTCATTTTCAAGTGCCTTCTAAATAGCAATAGTATCATCCTTTTAATTGGCTTAAATTACAGTGAAGAATTCAATTTTACACGTTCTACCTGCTGAGGTGACGGTTCTGAAGTTCATTAAGTCGTAAGTTTAAGTATGAAAATGTAGATGTTATGGAGTTACGTAGGTGCCCGGACTTAATATAGGTGGATGTATGATTATAATATTAAATTGCAAAGTTCTTTAATCGAATAACCGAAAGTTAATTACATTGTGTTTAAATTATGTAACAAATAAATAAGGCACCTCATTAATAATTCTTTTGTCAATAACCAGAAAGTAACGAAATCATACGTTGTCGAACTGTCATTGATAAAGATCAAAAGATCTATACTTGGAAAACAAATCAACAAAGAAAATTTTATTCCACTGCAATTATTTCATTTTATTATAATTCTGTGCCATGGAAAAAGTAACAACCAATTATTTTGAGAAGTTGCTTTGAATCTTATACATTTGTTAAGTCTGTGGAGCGAGGTAAACATCGTGCAATAGCTGTTCCAAAAGGTGGAGGAGTTGACGTAAACAATACAGTCGTCAGCCTACACATGTTTAATCAGATAGACTTCAACGATCAACGCTGACATTAGACGCTTTTGGTTATTATTAGCAATATAGGATAGGGTATTGACATGCCAAAAATTTGAAACTGCTGCCATAATATAATGGACAATAATGAACTCTCCCTTTAGTGTGAAATTTAAAGAAAAACTTTTTTCTGGATGAATAATATGGCACTCACCATAAGCTTAAAAGAGAAGTAGGAAATATCCCACCATCGATCAACAACAACACATCCGATAAAAAATACTGAATCGGATAAATAAAATCAGTGTCTAATGTAATATAAATGAATGTAGGACTATATTCGTGGATTTAGGGCTATTAAATTATTTAATTCAAGTTAAAGAACCATGCCCTAAAGAAATTATTGAAGATAACAGCACGGCCCTTTTTAGTTAAAAAGCACCTACATACAATGAGAGAAGTTAGTGATGATGACTGCAGGCTGTATGAAAGGAAATCAGAAATGGTGAAAATATTTAAGTGCGAGGCATTGACCCGCAGGAAATATATCACACAATTGTACCACTTGATAATAGGCTCTGAGGAGCTGAAGCAAATAAGATAAGATCCAACAGGAAGAGTATAATAAGCCAGAAGATTGCAGGGGTCCCTCGGAGATTACACAGACAAGCCCCACAGTGACGGACAAGTAAACTACAACCTTAATTGAAATAAGTGCATCATCTTTATTACATAGGTATTATAAATACTACAAATACTTCTTTTTTTTTTTATCAGAGCACAACGAATTGTTGTCTTCTTTAATTCAATCACACCTACTTTTTTCATACGATTTCGATTATATTAAATAAATAAACTTATACAAAACAATCCTGCGATAAGGACCAGGATTAATTTGAGGATCTGATAAAATCAAACAAACATGTAATAGAAACAGGGACAGCTCTTTTCGTCAAACGGTATAAGAGGACTTTTAAAAAGATAGGTTAAAGGCTACAAACTCCTACTAATGTCAATATTCCTAAAAGATTATTCCATACCGTCGAGGTGAAATTTTTTTAAAATGTCATTTCTATTAAGAAATGTAAGGAAAATAATGTATTCAAATAAAATGGTAATGTTATGAAAGTAATTTCGTAATTTCACTAATGCATTTGAAATTAAAGTTTACATTCATATAAATTTAATATTATGATAATGCGTATATTTACATTAATTAATTATTGATATTATTTTCCTTTGCACAACTATCTTTGTGTTTTTTTTGTCGATTATTCAATCATGTCCTAACATGTAAACAATATTGAGATAACATGAATAATTTAATGTGACCGACAACAGTTTGGTCCAAATGATTTCGCAATTTTTTTGTGGTACCTTGTTTTACTCAAAGCACTATTATGTTTTAGTGTCTCCTTCGTGGGTAGCAAAGTTTATGATTAATTAAATCATACTAATATGCGTGTGTATATTTCGAGCATAGTATCATAAACAATAAGATTTATGACTGTCAATCGAGAGTATGTCGCTTCATATCAATTTTATCATTTTTGTTAATAATCAAAGTTCAGTATTTTGTTATTATTTCTCATAGGTTTCTATATGAGTGACTTTGGAAACTTTGAAATACCCGGTTTCCAAACTTCAACGAAAAAATGCAAGAATAAACAACCACCAATAAGACGTGTAGTAAATGGAAGATGAAAACATCAATTGAGTTATCTAAGTATATGAAATATGAGGTTTGGGGGGCTTAGGTACCTTTGAAGTGTGGGATTTACGAAGTTTAATAAAATAATACAAGGATAAACAACCAAAAGTAAGGTGTGGGGGAAATGGTGGATAAAGACAGCAGTTGAGTTTTGGTTACTTAAAAATGTTTTCTTGATATTTTCTTAACTGCCTCTCAAGTAGGTAACCCACGAAAAATCCTGGTATTTGGTGTTAGGTAAAGAGAAAAGAGGACCTACAGTTTATTATGGAGTCCGAACCACATCTACAGTACTTATCGACAATTACTTCTCCATCTGAGTACGAGGTTAATCACAAATACATTTTTAATTACCTCTGGATGGATGGAATATATTGGATTTGTGTGGTTTAGAAACACAGAAAGTATTCAAACTGCAAATTTTAGTGAAAAAATGCAACATGAAACAGCCATCGTTGATAGGGAGAAGTAGAACATGAAACCAGCAAATGAGTTATTTGATTATATAAGGTATGAAGTAGGTATAGGGGGTTTTGGCATATTAGATGTCTGAAATTTACTGAGAAAATGTTAGTAAATATCGTTTGATGTGGGGGTGCTAGAAGATGGTGACAACAATTAAGTCACCATTAACTAATAAAAAGTGGAAAATTTCATCCTATTAAGTTTATTAAAAGTATCAGCAAAGATACTTGTAATCAGCAAAAGAGACATACTCTTTGTATTTGACTTTAAACATAAAATAATCATGCTAAATTTTACTCATGCTTATGGTTTTGAATTTTAAGGACATACTTTTATACGCCTAAATTGTGACTTGATCTGGTAACTGGCCCATGAAATAATTACTATCTACCATTTCATGATTTTTTTGACGCTTTGAGTTCATCAAATTTTTAGGTACAGAACTGTTCGTACATAAAAGCAAAAGCCGAGGCAAAAGCCTTTCCGATAATTCAGATTTAAAATCCACTGACAAATAAAAATTAAAAATAGAGTCTATTTTCAACTTTCCCGTCCAGCTGTGATATGGAGGCAATAGAAGGCAGAATACATCAGGAATTGAATGTTGTAGTTAACATAATTTAATTCCCAAAAAAGAAAAGAAAGAGAAAAAACATAATTTAGGTTGTGATAAGTTAAACATTAATTTTTTAGTATATGTTACATACAGGGTGGCCCAATGCTACGGGGCTGGTTTTGGAGTCATTTAAGCTTATTTAAAATAAAACGGTTGGACACAGTCGACCACCCTTTCATTTAAGCTTTAGGGGAGAATATCGCCCTGCCGAGGGGTTGTAGATAGAGGTTTGCGTATACGCCTAAAAAGTGTCCCCCACAAAAAAAAAAAACGTATCCGACCGTTTTTTTTAATAAGCTTAAGTGCCCAAAACATTAACATGAGCCTCGAAAGTCAACAGAAATCATGCGGCATTTCGGAGATCATATCCATGACGAATTTACACCTTTACACCAATTATTGCGGTGTTTATTTTGATGTACTTATCAAAATAAAACATCTTTAGCTTTCAAACGATATAGAATATGAAAGCAATTCGTTACAATAAATTTGTATTTTAATAATTCTTGATCGATACCTTTCCCAAGTAATTTGGAATTTTCAATAGATTTTAATTATTAGGTATCTGTCAAAATTGTAGCTGATGTATTGGTCATAATCCAGGTAATAATATTGGATAACGGCGCAAAAGAAAAATTTTTTTATGATTCACTTATATATATGGCGTATAAAAATGCGTCACACTACAATATCTACCGAATAAGTTTATAATAATAATAATAATTATTATTATTATTACTCTTTTAGCTAACCGCTTTACAATCGTCTTTGGCTTTACTTTTAGATGTGGTTTAGTTAATATGCTATTATTTACGTACTGTGCTTTTTTACGAAATAAGGTATTTGTAACCATAGACAAGACCACAAGAAAATACGAATTTCATATACTTGTGTAAACAGAATATATTGATAACTTAAAATATTTTTTACTGTGGCTGTCTATTACCGGATACGAGGTGTTCTCATTTTTACTCATCCACCCAACACAACAATATAAACACTTTTAACGTAAACATTTTTGAGCTACTATTTAAAGTGTTATAATACGTAAACATGTTTCTTAAGCAAAGAAGAAAATATGAATTACTTGTTTCAAAATGAAAAAATGTAAATTGAGAAATTGAGTAATATCTTTGCGGAACATGGATTATTTCAATGACAGAAAAATAAATCAAAGAACATTTTAGACTTAAATAAACCGATTTTTTTGTGAAGTATAGAAATATTTGTACCCAAATACAAAGTGTGATGAAACGAAGCAGGAAGAAAACGGAAAATATTTTTGGAAAATAACGCACAATCACTGGATGGACCATCCTCAGTTCAGTTTGACGAAATGAATGAACCGTCAACATAATCAGAGAATAAACATGAAAAACCTTGTAAATCTTACAAACAATCATCTGAAAGAAAAAAACAGAACTACTAAATTATTACTTTTATGGATTGGGTAGCATTTATCGTCCAAATGTTCAAGGATTGCATTCTCTTGAAGAAAAATTATTACGTATTGTTCAATTGGCATGATTTGTAACAATTGTACACCAAAAGCTGCTTAAATAAACTTTAATTACATTTTATACAAGACTCGAAATGTTGAGTTTGCTGAAACAATTTATTTCTTGTTCAGCATCCTCGAAAACGGCGGGGTAAATGTTGAAAACACCAGTATCGATAATACCACTTTTCCACCCCCAGATAGGGTAGAATCAGCCCCCAACGGCTCTTATGCGGCTCTCCCTGACATCACCCTATTCACTCCCTTCCATCATCCCCGATGATATCACCATTTTATCGGTAAAAAACAGCATTCCGAGCGATTACCGATGAAAGTCGTGAGAAGGGGTGGTTTTTTTGCCCTTTGCGGGGGTAGGAGTGGATAAGAAATCTCTAACCACGATATATTCGTGTTCTGCACCTTCGAAAATTCGAAAATGGGGGGGGGGAGAATATTTCGTTGCATTCGGAAATATTTGTGTACTGCTCCGACTACTGACTCCACTAGTTATAATACCTTAGAAAATGTTGGAATTATATGGATGGAGTATGGAGTGCAAGTTGCTTCTGTCTTACAATCAACTTAAGGGTCTGTATCAGATGCAAGTCTCGATTCTACCACACCCCGCACAGGTTAGTTTGACACAATGCAATCAAACCGAAACTACCGCGACTGCAGGTTGCAGCAGGTGCGTATGTGTTTTCGCAAATTTGTGCGAGATGGCAGCACTTTTAAGGCACAGATATGCACTTTTTATTGTTCTAATAAATTAATTTACAGCTCATACCAAGAGTTAGGGAACATGAATTTAAAAGTTAGAAGCAATGAATAATAGCGGAAAGTAAGTAAATTTAGCCAGAAAAAAATTTTTTTTTCTGTGACGGGAAAAAAGTTTGACATTTTATCTCTCATGACAGGTAACAAAATGTCACTTTTTATGAAATTACTTGATGAATACTTAAATGAATACTTTTTTCCCGGATATGTACACATAAGAACACGGAGATATGTAATTTTAGATTATTTTAGAATATTTTATTATACAAAACTTTCGCTGCTTCTACTAATTCCGGTGGTGTAAGAGAAAACTCTGAATCAGAAATGTCCATTTTTGAACTTTGAATATTTAAAATATCTAATAAATAACTTCGCTAACTAAGTTCGCAAATTATTAAACCCAATCACAGAATTAAATTGACAGAAATTTGGTTAGGTACCTACCTACTTTAAAGGTTTCTTTAGCAACGCAGGTCCAATGTCGCTATAAATACAACACCCTACCAGTTTAAAACTTCAAAGTACATTGTAATAATGTTTTTTCAATATTAAATCGTCGTTTTTCCCATCACAGAAAAAAATAATACACGGGAAAATATATTAGATTTTAACTCTCGGTGTTTTGTCTCCCTCCGCCTCTCGTCGGGAGACAAACACAACCTCGAGCTAAAATCTAATATTTTATATAATAAATAACTATTATTAGTTTGAAGAAAAAAATAACTTTCCGACATTTTATACATATTTTAGACTAATCTGATAAAAATTGCATTCAAATTGGCTAAGTTTTAAACGAGATATTCGAAAACTACGATTTAAGTGGGTATATAAGACTCTTAAGACAGCAAAGCAAGAGAATTATCCAATCAAATCTGCTAGTGCAAAGGTCAAGTTACAGGTCCTCCTGCCTGGATTACGCTGCGTGTCTCATAATTTAATAATCTGATGCAGTCAACGTTGAACAAAATGGATCTCGTAGATCCTCAAAGCAAAGAGATGCATTAACAAGAAAGTGAAGTTCTTTAAATTTGTTTGTTGCGTCTGTAACTCTGTCTCCATTATGGCAAAATCCTACTTTATTCTCTGTGCAATATTTCGACCAATGTTAATGGAATTACATAAAGAAACAGAAGAAAAACTAAAGCTATAAGAAAACTAAGCCTAAATCAGAGAAGAAGAAATTTCAGAAAAATATGAATTACTTAGATTTTATTCGAAATTGTGAATAATTTTTATTCTGATGCATGGAAAAATGTTTCGCAAAATTATTTAATTTGGTAATGGTAGTGATTCTTTAAAATATAGCTTGAATCTATTGCTTCAATTCTAAGAGATATGGCTTGGTTCCTGTACTATCTTGCTCGGTGTATTATTAAAGAAGTTTTAATTACCTTAATTTAATAAAATAAGATGCTTTTTGTTGGTTGGAAATGGAAACCCTAGTACCTTTAATTGATCCACTAGGGATGTGCGGTATAATAATTTTTGAATACAAAAATTTAGCAACATACTATTCTTGTTGTACACATTTGGTTTTCCCACTTACTATGTCTTATAGTCCTCATAATGTATAATAGCTATTTAAAAGGGAAACTGAGTACCCATTAATAGGGATGCATTTTTGTCTATACAATTACCCTGTACTTATTATTTTTTGAAAGGGAAAATTACAAGTAGTTTTCACCCTTAACTGTCTCCGAATAAAACAATATTGTTTTAAAAATTAGTTATCAATTGTTGCTGTTTAATTCAACCTAAACTGTTTCACCCTATATAAAAAATTGATTAATAATAATGATTTACATATTTACATGCCATTACTTAGTCTATTTAAAGAAAGATATGAAAAATATACAGTTCAAAGACACGACATATTCATTATCTTTATCTTTTAATGTTAAGAAGATAAGATATTTGAGTTTTGCATTGCAAGTTGCTTAGTCAGTAACCTATTTGCTATCAATTTTTAGAATATTTATTTGAAAAACTTTGTGAGAAAATTTTATTGTCATTTGTTAACGAATTTAATGCAGAAAAAAATTTTAAATGTCCTTAAAATAAACTGGTGCACAATTAAAGTGGATATTGGAAAAATATGGGCAGTATTTAAACCTCAATATCTTTGTAATTAAATGATTAATCTTGATACATTTTGTGATCGTTAACAACATTCATTGACCTTCGTCCACCGTCAATAGATTTTTAAGATACGGGTGTTTCTTTTATCTACAGGGTGATTATCCAGGCCCTTACATTTACATTAAAGTTCATGGTTCACCCAAATCCTTAAAAAAAATTTCTGATTTTGTTTAAACTTGTTTATTTTGATATATAAGTACCTACTTCTAAAGAACCAACTTCAGATTTTTTTTTCATAGCTTTCCTATTTTTAGAGATATCATTTGTTATAGAATAATACAAAAAATTACGAATTTTTTACATTTTAGGTTACAGCATTTTAATACGATTGCCAATAACAATATTTTCTTCGATAATTAACGCTCTCAGCGCACTCTTCGAATGTAAATTAAATAAATTATATATATAGTCATAGGAAATTAATTGACAAAAATTAAATGTGTATATATTTATTTCAGTGGTTGCCGATTATCTCGGGAACCACTGAAACGATTTTGATGAAACTTTTACCAAATGAATCTTGGAATTCAGCGAATTTATTTTCAATTTCTTTGTTTATTCGAATAAAAAAATATAACTACACCTACTTACTTTTTTTATTTTTATTTACCTGATTACTCGACCTCAAAAAAAAATTATATTTTATATGGCAAAGCGTTTAATGTTTAAAAGCTCATGATCCCGCAGCCGGTTAGTTCGGATCTGGGGTTGCGCATGTCAGGGGTTGAAGTCGGTCTGTAATTTTTTCAAAATTTGTTTTATAACAATTGCGTTACCTATATATTTTATTAATTGGAAAATAATTGTATTTAAAAAATAATTATTTTAATGCAATTTGTAAAACTGAATGGCGCCAAATACGTAAGTACATATTTTCTATAAAAAAGAGGAACGATAAGTCGATGTAAGGTACCTACATCTTAATCGAAATCTAGTGTCCTTTTGGCACAACCAAGTTGGTTGTTGGTATAAAATTTTTGTACCTCAATTGGGATGACACACTTTTGCTATTTAGTTATTTAATATAATTAAATAAAATATAAATTTGACACACTGGAGATTTAGTAGTTTTCGAAAAAATATTACTTACTGTTTATTATTCGTTTTTTTTTAAATTAATTATAGATTTTTATCTCATTATTATAAACCTTATTATGCAAATGATGGTGCAGTGACTAAAAAAACTGTAGTAAAAAATATTTAAAAAACAGGTCACAGCCAAAAAGTTAATATTTTTGTTTAGCATCATAAAATTATTCAAATATTTTTATTGAAAAATAAATGGATACTATTAAAACAAATACGCTATCATACATTTAACATGCCTTCCATATACATAAATTTAGCTTTTTGGGTCACGGTATTTTCTTTAAATTTTTATTTAAAAAAAACAGTTAGTATAAGATATTACCTTTTTATTTTTTTCGTGCCAAGAAATCCTCAGTTCAGCAAATCTTCATTACATATACATATATTAAATATTAAATAAAAATATTTAAATGACAACTAGAACGTACATCTCCCAAATATTATATTACACCGTTATCTTATAAAAACAACACTACACACTTCAACTTTGCTCATTAGAAGTGAATACAAATACACAACAAAAAGCACATGTTTATTAACATAAGATAAGTGAAAACATATCTTTCACTTGCCAACACTATTTGGGTACTACGGGCTTGTAATAGCTGGCCTGTTAACTTTAAATCACCCACTCTTTCTTTATAATTTTGCCTATCTAGGTATGCGGAGATATTTCTCTTCGTGAATTTAATTTCATCTGAAGGTACCCATGAATTACTACTATTTTTTTATATGTTGTACGATACTGGCGGTGGGAGAGCGCACCGTTTTGAGAGTCATTGTCATTAATATTCGGATGGACATAATAGGTGTAGGTACCTAAAAACTGGTGGTATGATTTTTTTACGTTTATGAAATTGGAGCAGTTTTATTTTATTTCAAATATGAGTAATAAAAATAATAGAATTTCACAATATTTTACTACTTTAATTCATAGTAAGTGCGTACGTATACTTATTAATACAATTATGAGAGAAATATTTTGGGTGACCGCAAAAAAATCGGTATTTGGAATTTTTGCGAAATATTTTTCGACCTTAATAAATCTAGTTTTGTCTGTAAACGGAATACTTTGGAATTTTTTGAAAATATTTCGATGAAGTTTCGTAGGTATAGTAAATTGAATGAAATCACATTCGTAGTTGATCATATGGACCAATAAATAAGACGAGAGAAAATTGAAAAATAAATTTCTCGTTATCTTTATCAAAATTTTTAAATTACGACAAATATTGGAATAAGTTTTTTGGGTAATCCCGAACAACTTTTGTTAATACGTACATTTTTTCACAAAAAATACTTCGAAGTTTTTTTTATTATTTTTTTTCTTTCAGTTTAAGGTGGCTTTGCATTTGAAGAGGGTAAATAATGTTATGGGCATAAGTAGACCATAATGACCTCTGTCTCTTGGGACCAATTTGCGGACTAAATCGGACAAAAATTAAAAAAGGGTTATATAATGTGTTACGGACCCATACATTATACAACCCAATTTAATAGTTGCCATAAATACGGTAAATATGAATGTAGTGGTAGCGTTGAAATTTTCCTTTTTCAAAAATATCAACAAATCTATAAGTGCATTAAAATAAAAATTTCATATTATAAAAAAAACTGTTTTGCTAATTTTTTGATACAATGAGTTAGCTCGAAAAATGTATTAATGTTTTGTCTTGTGATATTTAAACATATAGGTGATTCAAAAGAAGTAGGTATACACAGCGTTGTATCACAGACGTTCCTTCAGTGCTTATTTAAATTTTTAGAACGATTACCTAGACATTATACGTGAGGTTACCACAGACCAATACGAACTTATGTCTTGATATACAAACCGCGATTGCTATATAAAATTGTTAAGGACGAGTTACTGACTATATTAACCTTTTTAAGGACGAAATAGCTAAATTCAACCATTGTGTTGTAATATTCTTCAGTTGTTTACGAGGATTTTAAACTTAGTTTAATTTAATCTAAATTTGTACAACTCGTTATTTATGGTATGAATGTATGAAAGGACACTATACAGGGTGTTCATTAAGTATGTACAATAAATTTAACAGACGATTATTTGAGTGATTTTAAGACAGAAAGTTCATATAAACATGGGTCCAAAAATGCTTCGTTTTCAAGATACAGGGTGTTAAACTTTTTTAAAAAATTTCACCAAAAATACTTTTTACAAAAATTACAATTTATTAGCTTAATAAATTGACAACAGCTGTCATATTGTTTGCCAAATGCTGCAATCGTTTTCCAATGCAACCCTTGATTATTTTCTACGTTTCCCCATGTTTCTTGTGTGGTCCAGGGATATGCAATTAATGCAATTAATTTTCTGTCTCGAAAACTAAGCAAGATTCGAAAAAAATGCAAGAGACATAAACGTTGTATTTTTAGTTGCTTAACCCAAAAAAAAATATAAAAATTACAAAATAGTCAGTGGCGTACATTTTTTTGTCAAAAATATACGTTAAGGTGCCGTTCGGGACACCACTGGACTTAATAAATTTTATCAAGTTAGTGCGTAATTAGCCCCTTAACACTACAAATAACGTTGCCAAATTACAACAAATTTGGGTGACGGATATTTAAGATATTTACGAAAAACCAAATTTTTTAAAAAAGTTTAACACCCTGTATCTTGAAAACGAAGCATTTTCGGACCCATGTTTATATGAACTTTCTGTCTTAAAATCACTCAAATAATCTTCTGTTAAATTTATTGTACATACTTAATGAACACCCTGTATAATGACACGCATTCTGTTAATAGGAACATACCTATTTTACACTACGTTGAATGGAATTACTTACCATAACAATATATCTAGCGTTATAACTGTGTTATAACTCAATATCAGTATTGACTGTTTAAAAATTCTTTTATATAGAGTGTTAGGTGAAAACATAACTTCAATTCCTACGTTTTGTTTATATTAGTTGAGTTGCATGTTTTAAATTGTTTTCCTCCATGTAGATACATTTTCAATTCGTCAAACTATTGATATTTCCAGAGATTAACCTAAATAAAATTATTAGGACATAATTAGACACATTACAATAACATTGTATCATACTTAGGTACATCAGAGACGGATCCATCCACGAGGAGGAAATTTCTCTTCCAAATTCTAAAAAATGTTGCTACCAACTTCGCAAAAAAATATTTTTAATAATTAATTAATTAAGTAAGTAAACGTTTATTTTTGTTGCTTCCATTTTTAAAACATCATCATTCCCTTATAATTCTACAGGTAGAGCGTAACACAGAAGTTTAATTCGAATAAGTGACAATAAGTGCAAACCCCCCTTTTCTCCTTTAATTTTCCCAGCAATTTTTCTAAAATTGGGAACATTGAATTTACCAAGAGGCACTTTTTGACATAGGTACTGGGAGATTTTTTCCACTTCCGGTTTTACAGGAAATATATCATAACTTTCGATTTTTAAATGGAACACCCTGTATATTATTGCATTTTTGAAATGTACATAATTTCTGAATCCAATGATACCCAATGATAGTTGATATTTCAACTGTCGGAACGCTCATTTTATTTTTCGATCTAGAGCCATGAACTCCCTAAAATTTATATTCCAAATGATCAAAATAATGCTACACAAGTGAAATATCGACTGAAAAAAGTCTTGAAGTTCGAAACACGTGCAAAAAGTATACCAAAACGTGTTTTAATTTAAAACTCAGTTTTTTCAAATGGTGCCATAAAGGTAGGTACTCTGACATCATTTGAAAGTACCATCAATGGGGAATCCATCCATATAAACTTTTTTATGCGTAACCAATACGAACATAATCACGGAGTATTTTCTCGGTTCAATCATAGTAAGGTGGCTATCAAACAAAAAACAAATTTTGACGTTTCGATAGGCTGTTATTGTCAGTTAGACGTTAGTGACTAAATACAAAGTGGATACACGTCCCAGTTAAGTCATTTTTGGTCAGCGATCATATGACATAACTAATTGTTACGTTTGTACGACGTATTTTTTAAGACGTCTTTGTGACGTGTGTGACGTCCTTCGAGAGACGTATTTATGATGTATATTTCCGACTTAAAACTACTATAACAAAAGAAAATTGTCAGAATAAATTTTACAAACGTGATTTTCCAATATTGGCAACAAATATTAACTACTGACAATAAAAAATAAACTTTATATGTATACAAATATTTTATATGCAATGTGACCCACTTAAGATCGCAACACCCTTGTATACCCGTTAATTGAAGCTTGATTAACTTCAAACTTTGGTGGTAAGAAGAGATTGACAAGGTGATTCTTTGAACTTAGTAATATGTAATACATGTCGCAGTAGCGTGCGATTTTAGGGGGGTTTAAACAGTCGATTTTTCAAAAAAAATGTATAAGCGAATTTTTTATTCAAATTTGGATTTCATTATCGTAAAGAGCGCCATTTAAAACCCCTATAGGTATCAATTTTAAGTGAGATCACTTATCTGGTTATTGAGATGTAAACCCACAAAAATTGAGTTTTTTCGTAAGCAATCAAGTTGTTTGAGTTAAATTTTGCCAAAATTAATTGTGCATTTTCTGAGAATTCACGGCATTTCTTTTGGCAAAATTGAACTGAAACAATTTTATCACTTAGGTACGAAAAAACTGAATTGAATAAAAAAAACGCTACGTAATACTTTTTTTTGAGAAATCCCCTTAAAACCCCACGCTGCTGACATGTATCACATATTACAAAGTCAAAGAATCGCCTTATCGATCTTTTCTTAACACCAAAATTTGAAGTTAATCAAGCGTATCAATGTATGGGTATACAGGGTGTTAATGCGATCTTAATAAGTAGGTCACGTATTAGGTTTGTTTCTGCAGCACTTTCCAACCGTTTGAAACTATCAGACGCATGCGCATTATGTCAAAAGCGTTTTATATTTAATAGTTCAGAGATCTATAATAATCTCATCTCTACAGTCAGCAAACTATCACAAACTGGGCTGCCGAAACAAAGCTATTTATTAAATCTTATAAATATTTATATACAGGGTGAGTCAAAATAGTGTGGAAAAGTTCAATTGCGCCCTTACCGTTTAAGATATATTGAAGTGAGCTAAACGTCATAGCCCACAGGGACTTATTAAGGTGCTTATTAAGAAATTATTTTGAAATATACCGGGTATTCCATTTTTACAGTGGCGTATACAACTTTATTTTTTCCAATGGAATCCCCTGTATATTTTTACATATTTATATTCGTTGCTCTTCAAGCTATACACAATTAAGTGTCACGTTGTTGATATTTGCTTGCTCCGTTGCCAAGTTATTCAATTTTTTATGGAAAAATTTGTGCTTGTAGGTACCTTTTAAAAAAATCATTTCAATATCTTAAACGGTAAGGGCGCAATTGGACTTTTCCATACTACTGACTCACCCTGTACAATAAATAGGTATATTAACTATACCTTTTCGATAATGAAATAAAGTGGATTATACATGAACTTTTTTGGTACTTAGATTTGTGAAAAGTTATTGTATAAAAATACATATTTTTTTATTACCTACCTACTATTTTGTAAATTGAAATTCTCGGGCTACTGCGCGTTCTAGGCAGATTCAGTAGAATTTATTTTCAGTTGTTGGTACCAAATAAAACAGAAAAACAACAAATTTGTTGTGTTTCTGTTAAACTCCCAAACATTTCTTCTTAATCTATAATATAAAAAATATATTTTGTTAAATAATAGTTTGATTTTTTGAGCTTAGGACCCCTAAATGTGTCGCTGCATGGCTGTCAAGAGAGCAGAAAGTACTTCAAAAAATATTATTTTGTGACGTCTCTGGATTGTGACTTTTGGTCGTCATTTTCACGTTATTTTATCCGACATGTTGACGTACACTGAGAAAAGCCCCAGCAATAAATTCTTTGCTAAGATTTTTTTAACTAGAGTAGCAATAATTTTATAGGTTCAATATATCTGTTCACTACATCAGAAAAAATCTCTTTACTGCGTCTTTATATCTGCCCTTAAAAAGTACTTTACTAGAGCACTAGAGCATTTAGCTATACCATTAAAAATAAATGTTTTACTAAAATATGCTGCAATAAAAAAGAAATTAAGTAGGGTAGTAGAAAAACCTTGCAATGGTAGTGAAATTTTTTGCTGTAACCATAACTATACTACACTGCATGTTGTGACGTCATCAGACGCAGTCGCAGACGAGCCATATCTTCAGATTCGATGATCTTATTAGCGGCCATATTTTTTCGAGGAGGGGAAGAATAATATTTTAATTTTGTGCATTTATTTACTTTCATACTGATCCAGAGGACGAAAAATGTATTATAATAGTAATATCCTGTGATAATACGTGATTTAAAACTATTTTTTAGGAAAACCAGATTATCTTAATTAAGGAGCTAATTGAATACCTCATCGATTAATTTCTAAATATAAGGAATATTTGAGGCGCGCGGACTCTAAAGAGGTATCTCATCCACATTTAACGAAAAAGTGACAGCGGCACATAATTTTAGCACTCAGCAGTGGTTCTATGATGCAAATTAAAGAAGTACAGATACAATTCACGTAGACATATTATGTATTTCTAATATAGATATAGACCATCCTACAGAGTAACATAATTTGGTCTTATATATATGTACGGTGGTAGTAATAAAGCTATTAAATGGTAGGTAATAAAAATCTTTGCCAGGAATGACATGACTTTTTACTAACGGTAAAGCTTATTTTCGGTTTCGGTGGCTATAGATGAAAAACATTTTATAAAGTAACTTTACTATTGCAGTAAGGTAAGTTTAGCAAAGCGAATTTTACTGCCCTAGCAAAGTTCTTGGCTGGCGCCTATTCAAATAGAGTTTTTTGCTGCTGTAGCTTGATTTTTGGCTGTCACTGCAAGAATCTTCTCTCAGTGTATTTAGAATAAAACTATGACGTCGATAGTTCGTCAAAATTACGTCACCAGGTTACTTGGAAGGTGAGACACATAGGTTCACCGTATTGTTTTATTCCATATTAAACTTCCTGAAGTAAAAATGTCAAAATTACGACTCTTATCAATTTCTTGTCGCTGTGGTACTATTTTCTTCAGATAATAATAATAATAATAATAATATTTATTTACCATATATAAATATATAAATAGAGAGTATAAATTTGACAAATTTGTAAATAAATAGATAACTCAATAAGTGAATAACACTTGTTTTGAGAAAAAGAAGTAACTTATTCTAATAATTATAATATGACACATATTTTCAATATGAGATACATAGATACATTCAAATACATATTATATAAACACACAAACAACCTAAGCTATGTACATAACACACCTACATTTACGATAACAAAAAATCAGTTTTTTTTTTTTTAAATTATTTTTTATATCAATATATTCTTCAAATATTTTCCTATCATTTCCAAACATAAATTGCTTTAATTTTTTTTTAAAAACATTGTTTATTTTGACATTTCTTATTTCTTCTGGAACCGTATTATATAATTTGGGAGCCAAATAGCTGTATGATCTCTGACCGATAGTTTTTAACATAAGGGGATATATGTATTTATTTCTTTGCCGGGTATCATAACTGTGAGTGGGTAATATAGCTAATTGTTTTTGATAATGTTGTTTTACAGTTACTTGAAAATAAAATGTTTGTCGGAGATCAAAAACCTTAGCTTCCATATATAAGAGATCGCTAGAATATCTGTAATTTTTGGACATCATTATCTTCAGAAACCTCTTTTGTAAGACCTCAAGTGCAGAAAGATGAGATTTGGCTACCCCACCCCACCCTAGTATACCATAATTAAGGTGACTTTCGACCAAAGCGTGATACATACTTTTCATTTGAGGAACTGTCAGTATTTTTTGTAGAATTTTAAATTTGTATAAAATGAACCGTAATTTTTTTGTTATATATTTGACATGTGAATCCAACCTTAGATGTTCATCTATGACGACTCCTAAATATTTTATTTCTGATTTGGGCGATATGATATATTGATTTTCTTGTATGTCAATGTTTATTTGTTCAAAGGACGGACGTTTTGTTTTATTACAACTAAATGGTACGTAAAAAGTTTTTTCAAAATTTATGGTTAATAGCTTATGGTCGAACCAATTTTTTACATTACATAGATCAGACTCAGCTGTATTTTTAATTTCTTCCCATGTTTCACCTTTGTAAAATATCGCGGTATCATCTGCAAAAGTAATTACTTCTCCTCTGCTTTCTATTGAAAAAAGACCATTAACATATATCGAAAATAGTATCGGACCCAATACTGTGCCTTGAGGCACTCCATATTCAATTACTAATGGCTCGCTCAGTACATTATTCACTCTTGCGCACTGGATTCTGTCGGATATATAGTTTTTAAAAAGCTGCAAACAATTATTCCTTACTCCGATATCTTCCAGTGCTTGCAAGAGTAAATGATGACTGACCGTGTCAAATGCTTTTGATAAGTCAATAAAAGTACAAAGGCATGGCTTACCTTCATCCAAAGATGAGTAGATCTTGGTCGTCAATGCCAGTATTGCGTCTTGTGTCGATACATTTTCTTTGAACCCGAATTGTTTATCTGACAGTATGTGATATTTCTTAATATATGAATTTAGTCTTAGTTTTATTATTTTTTCGAATACTTTCGTTAAGTTAGTAATTAGTGAGATGGGTCTATAGTTGTTCACCTTAGATGTATCGCCGCTTTTATATATGGGAATAATTAATGATTCTTTAAATGCAGAAGGCCATAAACCAATTTCCATGCAATTATTTAATATAAACGCGAAAGGTTCAGCTATATCTTCGGAAATTGTTTTAAGTGCTTCTGCCTTTAAATTGTCTATTCCTGTGGATTTATTATTTTTTAGTTCTTTACTTATTGTTTTTATTTCCTCAGAGTTAGTGGGTCTTAAAAATAGTGAATTGGGATATATAAATCTATTTATTGTATAATTAGGGTTTTTTTAAATTTTATTTGCTAAAGTTTTACCCATTTTTGTAAACGTATTTATAAATTCATTTGATATATTTTTACTGTCGGATATTAAGACTTCTTCTTCATTTTTTATTGATTGTATGTCTACCTTTTTAGTTCTTGTTTGAGTAATTTCTTGTACTACTTTCCACAGCTCTTTTGTATCCGAGATATTATTTTGTATTTTATTTTGGTAATATTCATGTTTTGTTTTGTTTATTAATGTTGTCAATTTGTTTTTGTAGTTTTTATATTGATAAGTTGTATATTATTAGGGTCTTTTTGAAGATTTTTAAACATAATATTCTTTGTATGAACAGATTTAACCAGCGAATTTGTTATCCATGGTGTTTTTCTAGTATTTTTTCTAGCCTTTTTTTTAAAAACAGTACAATCGTCCATAATATTCGTAACTATGCTTATGAAAATGTTTGTTGCAGATTCCATATCTTTCGCTGAATATACAGGGTCCCAGGACACAAATTTAAAGGCGTCATGTAATTTTTTATAATTTAATATTTTAATTATGTTTGTATTTTCTAAAGTTTTTTTGTCTAAATTGAGAATTATTTGAAGCATAACTATATAATGATCCGTAATATCTGCATGTACAATAAGAGGCATTAACAGAAGATCTGTAATGTTACTTTTTGATTTAATAAAAATGTGATCGATACATGAGGTTTGATTTCCTTGAGACCTAGTTATATCATTGATTGTTGACACATAACCGAATTCATTTAATATATTTAAATATTCATTAGTAAAATCATTATTTTGTAACAAATCGATATTTATGCCTCCAACCCATATGCAGTAATCTTCTATATTTGTATTTTTTGACTGAAAATAATTTTGTAAGTCTTTGTTAAATCGTTAGGATCCATGCTTGGAGATCTGTACAAGGCTGTTATTAATATACTGCTCTTCTTATTTAACTTAATTTTAATATTTAATGAATTTAGATTATTTATTTTTTCTACTTTATAGGTATAATAGAGGTTAGATTTGACGTATGCAACAGTACCATCATTTTGATTGTAGTCACCGTAATTATATATTATGTCATATCCCTCTATATTATATAAATTTATATCTACAATATTCCATGTTTCAGTAAAAATAATGACATCCAAATCAGAATCTAAGTTATCTAGAAAAATTTTGAATTCATCCAAATCTATTCATATAAACTATATATTTAAAAGGAACTGCTTACTACCTATTTAGTACAGCGGTTTAGCTAACCTATTGTGCACTTTTTGATAAAAGCACCAAATTTGGCACAGAGGTAGACCGATGTAATATGAACAATTTTGGATGTGGAGCCATCGGCCAACTGCCCCCTGGCGGCCGTGGCGGCCATTTTCCAAGATGGCTGCCAGTGGACACCCGAAAGACAACAGCAGTTAGATAAAATTTGCTGCTGAAGGTTTTAGTGCAAAATTTTATCTGACTGCTGTTGTCTTTCGGGTGTCCACTGGCAGCCATCTTGGAAAATGGCCGCCACGGGGCAGTTGGCCGATAGCTCCACATCCAAAATTGTTCATATTACATCGGTCTACCTCTATGCCAAATTTGGTGCTTTTATCAAAAAGTGCACAATATGTTGAAATATCCTAGGTAAACTGCCGCACTAATTGTAAACATCTGGGCCGATATGCAACACTTAACGGCTTTTTAGCAAAAATTTGCACCTCTTGGAAATTCCTTTCAATACACCGACGCGACGTCGATGTGCGATTTGACGCGAGTTTTACAAGCCTCAAGCACGCTTTTGAAATAATGCATTTAGATTAACCTTTTGGGTTAACCACGAGCGAGCCTTTTTGGTGGTAACTTTGATGGTACTCCATTTAATGTATTTATATGGCCACATCTGTACATTTTGACTGTTACTTCACGTCTGCATACACCTATCTAAAAGTTCGATTGACAATAAAAAACAGTTGTTTCTCATAACAATGCTATGTGACATAAAGATTTCATAGTGAGACTGTCGGCGACAACGGCCCGCGTGATTAAAAAGCGAGGTTTGTTCTGCTTATCAATCTGCTAGACACTATGGTCATCCAACGAAATATTACAAGAGAGGTTTCTCTTCGCGTATGTTTGCCATTTGCACACCTTACTTAGTATTTTTATTAATCCTTTTTGACGGTTATCTCTGAATAATATAAATCAGTTTAACCATTTCGAGAGTAGGGTATTGATTCATTAATCGTTGTCTTTCAGAAATTAAATTAAAGTATCAGATTTAAGTATCATAGCGAATAAATCAATTAAATTAAAACAGTTCACAGAAATGAAATAATATCAATTTTATGAAAAGAATCTAGTAAAAAGTCACAATTACAATGTATTTTGGGTCCTACCACTTTAAATTGACGACCACAGTAAAGGCCAAATTTGTGTTCTCTTTTTCTGGAAAGAAATTAATAAACATATATGAGGGGGTATGAGGTGTCACAGTTTTAATTATATTTAGTAGCCCAACGGAAGATTGTTCAGCATTCAAAAACCACTCGAAGATATTAAGAATATTTTAATATTTCAATTAAGGATAAAATTCTGATACAAAAGTCCTTCAGTTCCGTACTGCACATTTACTGTCACTGCTTGTGCTTATAGAGGTAGTGAATGTGTTTTACATTGTGCCCTATGAGCACCATTTTAAAAACTTACTTGCCCTAACCGCTTAGATATGTCCCATAACCCGCCTCATTATTTTATCTCGTCATAGAAAAAATGTATTATTTAGTACTTTTTGCAGGTTTACATGCATATATTCGGTAACTCAGCTAGTAGCTTTGCTAATTATTTTAACACCACATGCACTCTTGCTTGGGGAATTTAGTTAATTGATTTAAATCCATACCTACCTCACAAATTAGGTAAACCTGATTGTCTGTCTATTCGACAAGTATCACAGATAGTGTGCAGATGACCATACCTTCAACCTTCAACCAGCATATGAACTACTGGACACGAACGTATCTTCATTATACCATCACAGACACTCTATCATAACTCGATAGGGGAAAGTGTTTCTTCACATAAATCAGGGGTGGGCGTCCAAGGCAACATCTGTAAAATCACTTTAGAAAGAAGTATACAGTGTGCGCGATTTGCATCTTTTAGCTGGTTGAAATATATAAAGAATCAGTGATGTGAGTGTTTTGAAAATGTCCTATCGAACATGAATTACTTTATTGTAAACAACCTTGAAAGAAGTAACACACATTATTCTCATTCAACATAAAGTTTATTTTATTGAAAATGTGGGAAAAATATGATATGTAAAAAGTACAGTGTAAACACTGAAGGTTATTATGGTGGAAATGGGTACAAAATGTACATTTTACCCTTAAAAATAGAAAAATATTTAACAAATTTATCTTACTTATATTTCATTGATATAGGTACATTTCATTTTCGTCATGGGTTAAAATAGTGTACAATTTTAATGTATTAGTAAGTTATTAATCATAGTAATCTTTTAACAGTTTAAGATTTGACATAAAATTTGTTAGTTATAAAATTATACATAAAATATAATAGGAAAAAGAAGTATATATGTGTGTTTGTGGAAATATGACAATGGTCGAAGTATTTTAATCTCAGAACACCAAGAAAAAAAGGAGAAAAAATAACATTTTCGAAATCCATATGCTATACTCCCAAAAACACTTCACTTGGCTGTTTCTTTTTTCTTTTTATTACTCATATAACAGGAACTGTTCCAGTACAGGTTCCAGGTTCTACTTAAAACCTGAACATAAGTTTTACAATTAAATATTAGTGTAATTGTTATTAATACTAATGTTTGGCCAAGTAGTGAATGTGAGAAAAAATTAAATTATTATAATAAAATACCTACACCAGTTATAATATTTTCAGTTTCATAATGCATCTATCCAATGAAAATCCATCTTTACTCCAATTTTCACAAGTGGTTTATTGTTTGCTACCAAAGATTGGTAATATAATTTAATAAGACTTCGTGTTGCTCTTTTTCATTCATAAATTGTAGAGCAATTTGACCTTGGGATAGGCACTTAAATCATTATCTGTTACTAATCCCACATGAATGTATAAATCACTAATGTATAAAACTGTAGTAAACCACATTCGTAAGCCCTTTAAATTGGGTTCTTGTCCATCTCTCCCATTAAATGCGATTTCTTTCCAAGTATCCTGTCTTATTAGATTATATAAATATTACTAATATAATAATAATTTAGTAGCAAAATAAAAATGTGTAATGCAAACATCAAAAAATTATCATAGAATTGATATATTACTAAAAATAGTCGTAGTCCCTCCACAGTCCACTATATAAAATTACAGCTGCTCATTGCGTGAAAAATTTTCATCTTCCTGGCCATTACAAAAGCTATAACTTTTGCTATTCTCTATAACATTGGTAATAACTAATTTCATTGTAGAACGTAGAACTAATAATAGGAGAGGAGAGATAATCGAGAACAACTTGTTTTAAGCATAATTGTTCCAAGGTGGTGACCGTAATGGCAATGATGTTTTTGGAGAAAACATGACTTGATGATTGTAGAAACCTTTCTACAGGGTTCCCCATATTAAACTACCCATTTTATTATTCGAATAAAATCCTTTTAAGTCGAGTAAAAAAATCTTTTATTACACTAATGTACAGCTAATTGTATGGGATTTACTTCGTACTCAAGATTTGTTCAACTTTTAAAAATCATGTCTTCTAAAGCCCTCCATCAACTTGAACTTTCAATTCTGAATGCAAAATTGTTCATCACCCGACGAAGAAAATCTCCAACTATCCCTGTAATTTCTTCTCGAATGCGGTCTTTCAAGTCCTCAATTGTTGCAGGGTGACTTGCAAAGACCTCTCCCTTCAAATACCCCCACAGAAAAAAATCGGGTGCCGTTATGTCGGGAGACCTAGGGGATTCTGCGAGAATTTTTTAACGACCGTATAATTTCTCTATTTGAAAATTTGCCTTGCCCCCCTAGGTCTCCCGACATAACGGCACCCGAGTAATAAATCCCATACAATTAGCTGTACATTAGTGTAATAAAAGATTTTTTTACTTGGATTAAAAGGATTTTATTCGAATAATAAAATGGGTAGTTTAATATGGGGAACCCTGTATAATATGAAAAAATTTCTTTCTGGAATTATTATAGGATACCCCTTTTTTGCACTACAAATTGTACTATAGGTACTCAAAAAATTGGTCAATCATTTATTTATATTAATTTTTTTTTTATATTACATAAGCAGAACTGGTGTGGTATTATAATTTTATAAGTAGTGACTTTGGGCACGAGTCTTGAAGAAAGTGAAATTTTTGAACTTTACATTTTCAACAGCATTTCGGAGTTATATTCAATATTGCAGGAAGCACAATTAAAGGTATTCTAAATGTTGTTGATATGTGTGCTTGAGAAAAAAATAACATCCGAAAAATGATAGATGATTAAAACACCCAACGATTTTACGTATATATAATAACCATAAAAATAAATATTTTTGTGCTTCCCACGATGTTACTAAATCAATTATTATTATTTTAGAAACTATTAATAGTATTTGAAATGATTCATGATAAACTGACTGTATATTTGACTAAAGAGTGTACTGAAATTTCAATATATTTTTTTAAGACAAATTACAATTTATACTGACACAACTACGCATTCACCTAATCTTGATTATAGTTTTCATTCTTTATAAATAACATTAAGTTTGGAATTCTAAAACAATATATCTCAGTTTCCACAAAGTTAGCTTAAGTCAAATGTTAGGCAATAAAAGCAACTCCACATCATTTATTAGACTGTCAATCCAAAAACTGTTAAAATAGTAAATTAATATGATTATCATAACAGTAAATTATTTAATGATTTTTACACAATATTTTGGCACAGAAAAAATAGTGCATATATTATATAAAATGTGCAACATGTATAATAATGACAAATATTCTCCCCTGCTTTATTTCAATACAATCATATACATAAAAGAAATATTTCAAAATAAATAAACCTGAATTTATAAATAAAACAGGGGGTAATACAGGTACTTAAAGTTTATTTATAAGTCATATTAACCCTATAGATTTGGCATAAAATTATTTACTACATTCTTGATCGATTCATCTACTAGAAATGTTAAATGGGTATTTCTTTGTGTTGAAATCACCAGTAGAATTATTTGGTATCTTTGGTCATTCTTATTTTACATGATGAGCTTTGGTAATAAAAATATCACACAGGTTGATTGATATGCACTTTATAGATTTCTCTGAAATTCCGAAAATCATTTTTGTGCATCATCGAGAAAGATTTTGAAACACATTTCACAAGTGTAGAGTGTAGAATTGGAAAATATACAAACAATATTATCATTCTTTCAATTTGAAATACACTTTTCCATTTTTTTAACAATTTTATTTACTTGAATGGTAAAGTTAATGGTTAATTCATTTAACAACACGATACACAAAAAACTCTTATAAATTGCATTTTTGAAAATTAATACTGCCGATGTAGCTACATAAGTATGTATATTATTTATATGACTGATGGTCGAGATGGTAGCGTATCTGCCTCTCACCCAAAAGTCTCGGATTCGATTCCCGGTCGTGGCAATGGAAAATACTGTGAGAGGGATTTTTCCATTATACACGGATATTGGATGTGTGTCCCTTGTCTTTAAATGTGTAGCCCCCTCCCGCACACGGCTCGTCTAAAGCCTTCTGGGATAAAGGGGGTCGTAATTACATATTGTGATGTTATTTATATTTCTTGATAACATGAAACATTTTAAAAATATAGTAAATATCTTAATTCATCAGTAATTAGGCAACATATTATACATTTACTGAACTTTTGTCTGTACTCTGTAGTAAAAATAAATCTTGAATCATATTATTTTTACATTTAACAATGTTGGCATGTCATTACTAAAATTAAAATTCCACGGTTAAAACTTTTAAAATGAAATAATAAACACATATTAGTAAATATAACTACAAGCAAAATTATATACATTGCTTTACCGATAGAAATACCTTTCAAACTTCCAATAATAGAAGAAAATAGATAGATTAGTGTTTTATTTAAAAAAGGTATTAATTGGTTGTTGGTTTAAATTTTAAAAGCGATTAATACGTTTATGTTAATCGCCTATTGAATATTTCTTTAAAAATACATTTGACTTTCTCCCACATGTATACAACACACTTGAGTCGCAAGATAGTCACGAGTTTAGAGCAACCACTTGCTTGATTTATAAATTCATGTAAACAAGTACATTTGCAGCTGAAAACTTTTATATTTTAAAACACTCCTCATTTTGTACTTTTTAACATGATAAGCCAGACAGGTTCAACCTGATACTTCACTAACACAGATCCTTGAGATTGTGAGGCAGCAATATGATGCCACTCAGTTAGAATTTAGTTTGGGCCACATGTCGATTTTTATATCTCACTTTATAATGCAACTGTTTGCACATTCAAAAAACCGGGTCTGAGGAACATAATTATTAGAAAATAAGTATTTTACAAGTATACATAAACAATTATTCTATATTATTTCTATTGTAAGGAAATATAATCAATTTGCTATATAATGATACTATTACCACATAACAAAGAGGAGAACAGAATATCAGAAATTATCCAAAATATTTTTTTAGGTCTGAGAAATATTCGCAGCATCTAAATAAATTCGAAAATCGGACAATTATTCGCTGATTGGCAACACTGGCAAGTACATCACACAGCAGTGGGCATTAACCAAAAACTCTTTAAATTCCATATGGAATATTTTATTGCTAAGATCGGGTAGTATCAACGTGATGCCGAACTATTTTTTGCAAATGAAGCAAAAAAGGAATATATTTTATTCTCAATAAGGTAAAATGTTATTGAATGAAATACTAAGAAAAAAATAAAGACCTGGTCTGGCAAATTAGGATCATATACACTAGGGTGTTAGAAAGAAGGAATGGACTAGTTTAATAGTAGCTACATGCAAAAATGTAATTAATAATTTTATACCAGCTCTACACAATGTGTATTAAAATAAGTTAAAAATATTTTTACATTTATTTACAATTTTAAAAACAGTGTCTTATGGGCCTAGTGGTCCTTTAAGTTTAATAAAAAAATATATAAAATCACAATTTTTAAAATACTTGGTTCCTCCTACCTAAACTATTTACATAATGATTCAAAACTGTAATTCAATATGTAGTGTTTGCAATGCAAATTTCAACAAAGCTATTTATTTAAAAAGGTGCTACTATTATACAAAAGTGTCTTATAAATCTACAATATATTTATTAAGGCTCTCATTTGAAACACAATGACATTTATAATATGACATCAGTTCTTATATAATATATATAATACCGAGTATAATACATATATGTATAGTGATAAATAAATTAAATTTGATTTGGAGGGCAGAAAAGTTTTCAATCACTTTTTATTTGAATCCAACTAGGCAGTCTCAAATCCAAAGCCAAAAAAAAAAAAATGTAAGTAGGTGCCATTTTCTCATAATGACACGTTTACTAGGTAGGAGATGATAAAAATTTTCAGCATATCAATTTAACATTAACAAAATACAGTTTTGAAACATTTGCACAATTGATGGCAAGTTTATAAAAAGTAGATACCTACCTACTACTTTAGTAAGATATTTAAAGTTTTTAAAATGAAATTTATATTTCACTATGGTAAATTATTTTAAATAAATAAATAAATAGGTATAAAAATAGAATATTAAGTACAAACCAAGTCTTACACAAACTGGCTTAAAAGTAACCACGAGAATATATGAACTACAATAATTGAAATTTAGTTTTATTTTTTAAATTCAAAACTTTATCTTAAAGTTCTAATATTTTACAATAAATTGGAAACAAAGTAAAACCAAAAAAATATTTAAATTCCGAAATTTCTCTAACCCACTAAATCAAGATAATTTATTATAAAACTTTTTTTGATACCTACAATAAACAAATGTAGATGCAGACCAATTTTATGTAATGTATTTAATATTTATTTATTCTTGTGGTCATATTCAGAAATGTCTTAATACTAGCTCTCAACAAATTCACATTCAGGGCATAATGTATGAAGTTTATCTGGATGGTCGATTCTCGTGCTTACTTTTGATATTTTGCTTTATTTTAAAAGATGTAAACTAACTTGGTAAAAGTTGTATAATCCAATTAAGAGTAAATGTCTAAAGTATTTATCTATATTTTCAAGTCTCCAAGAGATTTCAAGCATATTTAAGTTTTTTCATTTGTTTTTAAAGGCACATTTTCCTTTTTTGATTTTTTTATATTAACCAAAGACTGTTGAAAATAGAACTATTTTTTTAATGAATTAGAGTTATTATTTTATTAAAGCTTATAACACAAACTTAAAGCTATAACACAAAGAGGCATAATTCATTGTTTCCTTGACCAGTACAAACTAATGGACAAAAATAAAATAAATGTGGTTATTGCCATTTAAATCGCAACACCGTAAGACAGAAAAAATGTTTGATATTCTGTTTTTTGGAAAACAGGAGACAATTAAAATTAAAGCAATCATAAATTATATAAAATATAAAATATACCAAAAAATGCCATAATAAATCCAAAGTAAAACTGATTCTGGTTGTTTACTACATAGGCAGTAGTTACTATAATTTATAAAATTGCCATTAATGTTCATATAAACAATTAAAAATTATATGACTAGCTATATAACCAAATATTATCTCTCCGTTAAAGCAACACCATGTTTGTAAACCACTAAATCTTTATTTTCAAAATCGAAATAAGCAGTCAGATGATATGCCATGTTGGTCAGAACGACAATATATTCAGACAAAGCAAACATGGTATACACTAAAATAAAAATATGGGTTAGTTTCCTGAAAGTATTTGCACATACCAATTTGCCATATATCATTGTACCACTGTATATAGTCGAAGCGTCGAAGTGTAGCTGGAAAATATTGTGTCAATGGCAAAAATAATTTACTTTTAAGAGAAGAGACTGGTTTTAAATAATAAAGGTGTTATACCGGTGTGAAATCATCCACAACCACATTTTCAAGTAGGACTATAATCGATAAAGTCGTGGTCATAACATAATAATTTTCCTATTCTGCCAATTATTAGTTATTAACGAGAGCATCATTTCATTTCTTTTTTGTAAATACAGTAGCAATACGATAAACTGTTTTTAGTCTCAAAATTATTTGTCAGGGCGTCGGAGAGGGTGAGAAGGGGTAAAATATATTAAATATCATATCTTCTTAAATAATTCTTGACTGGTAAAAATTCCAACGAAAATTTGTTACTAGCAAAGGGATGAATTGTTTCTATCCACCGATATCATTTGTCAGGCCGTTTAGGAGGGTGAAAAGGGGTGGAAAATTAATATATTCAAAATTATTTATTATAATTCGTGAACGGCTAAAATGTGTATGTAGAGCTATTACCAACTATGTGGTGAATTGTTTCCTGGCATATAAATTATTTGTCAGGGCGTCGGAGAGGGTGAGAAGGGGTGAAACATATTAAATATCATATCCTCTGAACTAACTCTTGCCCGGTAAAAATTTCAACGAAAACTTGTTACTAGCAAAGGGATGAATTGTTTCTATCCACTGAAATCATTTGTCGGGCCGTTTGGGAGGGTGAGAAGGGGTGAAACATATTAAATATCATATCTTCCGAACTAATTCTTGACCGGTAAAAATTCCAACGAAAACTTGTTACTAGCAAAGGGATGAATTGTTTCTATCCACTGAAATCATTTGTCGGGCCGTTTGGGAGGGTGAGAAGGGGTGAAACATATTAAATATCATATCTTCCGAACTAATTCTTGACCGGTAAAAATTCCAACGAAAACTTGTTACTAGCAAAGGGATGAATTGTTTCTATCCACTGAAATCATTTGTCGGGCCGTTTGGGAGGGTGAGAAGGGGTGAAACATATTAAATATCATATCTTCCGAACTAATTCTTGACCGGTAAAAATTCCAACGAAAACTTGTTACTAGCAAAGGGATGAATTGTTTCTATCCACTGAAATCATTTGTCAGGCCGTGTGGGAGGGTGAAAAGGGGTGAAACATATTAAATATCATATCTTCCGAACTAATTCTTGACCGGTAAAAATTCCAACGAAAATTTGTTACTAGCAAAGGGATGAATTGTTTCTATCCACTGAAATCATTTGTCAGGCCGTTTGAGAGGGTGAAAAGGGGTGAAACATATTAAATATCATATCTTCCGAACTAATTCTTGACCGGTAAAAATTCCAACGAAAACTAGTTACTAACAAAGGGATGAATTGTTTCTATCCACTGAAATCATTTGTCAGGCCGTTTGGGAGGGTGAAAAGGGGTGAAACATATTAAATATCATATCTTCTGAACTAATTCTTGACCGGTAAAAATTCCAACGAAAACTAGTTACTAGCAAAGGGATGAATTGTTTCTATCCACTGAAATCATTTGTCAGGCCGTTTGAGAGGGTGAAAAGGGGTGAAACATATTAAATATCATATCTTCCGAACTAATTCTTGACCGGTAAAAATTCCAACGAAAACTAGTTACTAGCAAAGGGATGAATTGTTTCTATCCACTGAAATCATTTGTCAGGCCGTTTGGGAGGGTGAAAAGGGGTGAAACATATTAAATATCATATCTTCCGAACTAATTCTTGACCGGTAAAAATTCCAACGAAAACTAGTTACTAACAAAGGGATGAATTGTTTCTATCCACTGAAATCATTTGTCAGGGCGTTTGGGAGGGTGAAAAGGGGTGAAACATATTAAATATCATATCTTCTGAACTAATTCTTGACCGGTAAAAATTCCAACGAAAACTAGTTACTAGCAAAGGGATGAATTGTTTCTATCCACTGAAATCATTTGTCAGGCCGTTTGAGAGGGTGAAAAGGGGTGAAACATATTAAATATCATATCTTCCGAACTAATTCTTGACCGGTAAAAATTCCAACGAAAACTAGTTACTAGCAAAGGGATGAATTGTTTCTATCCACTGAAATCATTTGTCAGGCCGTTTGGGAGGGTGAAAAGGGGTGAAACATATTAAATATCATATCTTCCGAACTAATTCTTGACCGGTAAAAATTCCAACGAAAACTTGTTACTAGCAAAGGGATGAATTGTTTTTATCCACTGAAATCATTTGTCAGGCCGTTTGAGAGGGTGAAAAGGGGTGAAACATATTAAATATCATATCTTCTGAACTAATTCTTGACCGGTAAAAATTCCAACGAAAACTAGTTACTAGCAAAGGGATGAATTGTTTCTATCCACTGAAATCATTTGTCAGGCCGTTTGAGAGGGTGAAAAGGGGTGAAACATATTAAATATCATATCTTCCGAACTAATTCTTGACCGGTAAAAATTCCAACGAAAACTAGTTACTAGCAAAGGGATGAATTGTTTCTATCCACTGAAATCATTTGTCAGGCCGTTTGAGAGGGTGAAAAGGGGTGAAACATATTAAATATCATATCTTCTGAACTAATTCTTGACCGGTAAAAATTCCAACGAAAACTTGTTACTAGCAAAGGGATGAATTGTTTCTATCCACTGAAATCATTTGTCAGGCCGTTTGGGAGGGTGAAAAGGGGTGAAACATATTAAATATCATATCTTCCGCACTAATTCTTGACCGGTAAAAATTCCAACGAAAACTTGTTACTAGCAAAGGGATGAATTGTTTTTATCCACTGAAATCATTTGTCAGGCCGTTTGGGAGGGTGAAAAGGGGTGAAACATATTAAATATCATATCTTCTGAACTAATTCTTGACCGGTAAAAATTCCAACGAAAACTTGTTACTAGCAAAGCATCAAAGCAATGAATTGTTTCTATCCACATGGATCACTTTCGGGAGGGTGGGTCAGGGTGAAATGGTATATGAAAGTCATTTATGTAACAAGGACGTAAAGAAGCTTTAACGCTGCTTACGACCGTGGTACATAAAAAATGTTATGAACGACCCGGTAGCGCTACGGGCTAGATAGAGCACGAGTGATAGGCATGGCTCTAGTCACAATGCCTATCGTGACTAGGTTCGAAACCCAGCACCGGCACTGGTAATGTCGGTGGGTATGAATATGTTTGTCTGCGTTTTTCTAATGTGTATCCCCCTTCCGGAAAGGCTTGGTTTTTGATTTGGGAATTATCTATTTGCGGTGGTGTTGTGTTTGTTTGTTTGATCGAACTATTTTAATAAAATAATAATAAATACACCACATGTAATTACGACCCCCTTTATCCCAGAAGGTTCTAGAAGAGCCTTGTGCAGGGACACACATCCAATATCCGTGTATAATGGAAAAATCCCTCTCACAATATTTTCTATTGCCACGACCGGGAATCGAACCCGAGACTTTTGGGTGAGAGGCAGGTACGCTACCATCTCGACCATCAGTCATTAAGTTTAATATTAATTATTAGCGGTGGTTAACGGGAATTAGGTCTGTTTTAAAGAAAACTAGTTTTTCAAAAAGCCAACGTTTCGACACATTTATTGCATCATCTTCAGGGCGCTACAAAGTTATAAGAAATTATAGGAATACATATATAATTAACATGCTAAAAAGAATAATATTAGTTTGAAACATAAAAATTGATATATTTAAAATAACTTCAAAGTTAATAATAAAAATACGATAAAAACTTGATAAATATAAAATTATTAAAACTCAGTACTTACATTAAAATTAAGTTTTCCGTGTTATCAGGTTTAAAAATTCTAAATTGTATAAAGGTTACGTAGATACTTTGGTTAATGGAAATTAAAACGAATGGTAAAATACAATTCAAACTCATGCCTTGATATTTAGCGAACTACTACTAATACATATAGATTTCTTACAGTGACAATGTTTATCATTATATTTTTTTAGTTAGAAAATGAATTTTTTTGAATCTTTTTTAAATATTAAAAACAATATTAATGTTTTATTTGGTTAATTAAATTATAATATGCATTATTAAGGTGTTCTATATCCTTTCTGGCATTGACAGTATTATATTTCTTAATATTTATCATTTCTTGGAAAATTCGTTAATAATAATTAAAATAATTATCCAATTTCCTTAATAAATAGAATAATATATACTATAAACGATACAAATCAAGATCAAGAAAATCAAAGAAAATCAGAAACAACAAAATATTTTAAAATGCCATATGTTAAAAACCTCTCAGAAAAATTAAAAGCAGTCCTTAATAAAGAAAACATTACTGTTGCTTTTAGTAATGATAATACAATTAAAAAATCCTTTTACAGTAAATTAAAAACAAGAACACCTTTTGAACAATTATCAAATGTAGTTTATAAAATACCTTGTAAAAATTGTGATAAATGCTATGTTGGTCAAACAGATAGATACATAAAAACTAGAATTAAGGAACATGAAAGAGACATAAAAAATAGAAATAAATTAAATAATCCAACGTCTCTAGTAGAACATTGCAATTTAACCAACCACGAATTTAATTTAGAAAATACAAAAATTGTCGGAATGCAAAATAATTATTCAAAACGAATTTTCCAAGAAATGATAAATATTAAGAAATATAATACTGTCAATGCCAGAAAGGATATAGAACACCTTAATAATGCATATTATAATTTAATTAACCAAATAAAACATTAATATTGTTTTTAATATTTAAAAAAGATTCAAAAAAATTCATTTTCTAACTAAAAAAATATAATGATAAACATTGTCACTGTAAGAAATCTATATGTATTAGTAGTAGTTCGCTAAATATCAAGGCATGAGTTTGAATTGTATTTTACCATTCGTTTTAATTTCCATTAACCAAAGTATCTACGTAACCTTTATACAATTTAGAATTTTTAAACCTGATAACACGGAAAACTTAATTTTAATGTAAGTACTGAGTTTTAATAATTTTATATTTATCAAGTTTTTATCGTATTTTTATTATTAACTTTGAAGTTATTTTAAATATATCAATTTTTATGTTTCAAACTAATATTATTCTTTTTAGCATGTTAATTATATATGTATTCCTATAATTTCTTATAACTTTGTAGCGCCCTGAAGATGATGCAATAAATGTGTCGAAACGTTGGCTTTTTGAAAAACTAGTTTTCTTTAAAACAGACCTAATTCCCGTTAACCACCGCTAATAATTAATATTAAACTTAATGACTGATGGTCGAGATGGTAGCGTACCTGCCTCTCACCCAAAAGTCCCGGGTTCGATTCCCGGTCGTGGCAATAGAAAATATTGTGAGAGGGATTTTTCCAATATACACGGATATTGGATGTGTGTCCCTGGTCTTTAAATGTGTAGCCCCCTCCCGCACAAGGCTCTTCTAGAACCTTCTGGGATAAAGGGGGTCGTAATTACATGTGGTGTATTTATTATTATTTTATTAAAAGAGTTCGATCAAACAAACAAACACAACACCACCGCAAATAGATAATTCCCAAATCAAAAACCAAGCCTTTCCGGAAGGGGGATACACATTAGAAAAACGCAGACAAACATATTCATACCCACCGACATTACCAGTGCCGGTGCTGGGTTTCGAACCTAGTCACGATAGGCATTGTGACTAGAGCCATGCCTATCACTCGTGCTCTATCTAGCCCGTAGCGCTACCGGGTCGTTCATAACATTTTTTATGTACCACGGTCGTAAGCAGCTTTAAAGCTTCTTTACGTCCTTGTTACATAAATGACTTTCATATACCATTTCACCCTGACCCACCCTCCCGAAAGTGATCCATGTGGATAGAAACAATTCATTGCTTTGATGCTTTGCTAGTAACAAGTTTTCGTTGGAATTTTTACCGGTCAAGAATTAGTTCAGAAGATATGATATTTAATATGTTTCACCCCTTTTCACCCTCTCAAACGGCCTGACAAATGATTTCAGTGGATAGAAACAATTCATCCCTTTGCTAGTAACAAATTTTCGTTGGAATTTTTACCGGTCAAGAATTAGTTCGGAAGATATGATATTTAATATGTTTCACCCCTTTTCACCCTCCCACACGGCCTGACAAATGATTTCAGTGGATAGAAACAATTCATCCCTTTGCTAGTAACAAGTTTTCGTTGGAATTTTTACCGGTCAAGAATTAGTTCGGAAGATATGATATTTAATATGTTTCACCCCTTCTCACCCTCCCAAACGGCCCGACAAACGATTTCAGTGGATAGAAACAATTCATCCCTCTGCTAGTAACAAGTTTTCGTTGGAATTTTTACCGGTCAAGAATTAGTTCAGAAGATATGATATTTAATATATTTCACCCCTTTTCACCCTCTCAAACGGCCTGACAAATGATTTCAGTGGATAGAAACAATTCATCCCTTTGCTAGTAACTAGTTTTCGTTGGAATTTTTACCGGTCAAGAATTAGTTCGGAAGATATGATATTTAATATGTTTCACCCCTTTTCACCCTCCCAAACGGCCTGACAAATGATTTCAGTGGATAGAAACAATTCATCCCTTTGCTAGTAACTAGTTTTCGTTGGAATTTTTACCGGTCAAGAATTAGTTCAGAAGATATGATATTTAATATGTTTCACCCCTTTTCACCCTCTCAAACGGCCTGACAAATGATTTCAGTGGATAGAAACAATTCATCCCTTTGCTAGTAACAAATTTTCGTTGGAATTTTTACCGGTCAAGAATTAGTTCAGAAGATATGATATTTAATATGTTTCACCCCTTTTCACCCTCCCAAACGGCCTGACAAATGATTTCAGTGGATAGAAACAATTCATCCCTTTGCTAGTAACAAGTTTTCGTTGGAATTTTTACCGGTCAAGAATTAGTTCGGAAGATATGATATTTAATATGTTTCACCCCTTCTCACCCTCCCAAACGGCCCGACAAACGATTTCAGTGGATAGAAACAATTCATCCCTCTGCTAGTAACAAGTTTTCGTTGGAATTTTTACCGGTCAAGAATTAGTTCAGAAGTTATGATATTTAATATGTTTCACCCCTTTTCACCCTCCCAAACGGCCTGACAAATGATTTCAGTGGATAGAAACAATTCATCCCTTTGCTAGTAACTAGTTTTCGTTGGAATTTTTACCGGTCAAGAATTAGTTCAGAAGATATGATATTTAATATGTTTCACCCCTTTTCACCCTCCCAAACGGCCTGACAAATGATTTCAGTGGATAGAAACAATTCATCCCTTTGCTAGTAACTAGTTTTCGTTGGAATTTTTACCGGTCAAGAATTAGTTCGGAAGATATGATATTTAATATGTTTCACCCCTTTTCACCCTCCCACACGGCCTGACAAATGATTTCAGTGGATAGAAACAATTCATCCCTTTGCTAGTAACAAATTTTCGTTGGAATTTTTACCGGTCAAGAATTAGTTCAGAAGATACGATATTTAATATGTTTCACCCCTTCTCATCCTCTCCGACGCCCTGACAAATAATTTATATGCCAGGAAACAATTCACCACATAGTTGGTAATAGCTCTACATACACATTTTAGCAGTTCACGAATTATAATAAATAATTTTGAATATATTAATTTTCCACCCCTTTTCACCCTCTCAAACGGCCTGACAAATGATTTCAGTGGATAGAAACAATTCATCCCTCTGCTAGTAACAAGTTTTCGTTGGAATTTTTACCGGTCAAGAGTTAGTTCAGAAGATATGATATTTAATATGTTTCACCCCTTTTCACCCTCACAAACGGCCTGACAAATGATTTCAGTGGATAGAAACAATTCATCCCTCTGCTAGTAACAAGTTTTCGTTGAAATTTTTACCGGTCAAGAGTTAGTTCAGAAGATATGATATTTAATATGTTTCACCCCCTTTCACCCTCCCAAACGGCCTGACAAATGATTTCAGTGGATAGAAACAATTCATCCCTTTGCTAGTAACAAATTTTCGTTGGAATTTTTACCGGTCAAGAATTAGTTCAGAAGATATGGTATTTAATATGTTTCACCCCTTTTCACCCTCCCAAACGGCCTGACAAATCATTTCAGTGGATAGAAACAATTCATCCCTTTGCTAGTAACTAGTTTTCGTCGGAATTTTTACCGGTCAAGAATTAGTTCAGAAGATACGATATTTAATATGTTTCACCCCTTCTCATCCTCTCCGACGCCCTGACAAATAATTTATATGCCAGGAAACAATTCACCACATAGTTGGTAATAGCTCTACATACACATTTTAGCCGTTCACGAATTATAATAAATAATTTTGAATATATTAATTTTCCACCCCTTTTCACCCTCCTAATCGGCCTGACAAATGATATCGGTGGATAGAAATAATTCATCCCTTTGCTAGTAACAAATTATCGTTGGAATTTTTACCGGTCAAGAATTATTTAAGAAGATATGATATTTAATATATTTTACCCCTTCTCACCCTCTCCGACGCCCTGACAAATAATTTTGAGGCTAAAAACAATTTATCGTATTGCCACTGTATTTACAAAAAAGAAATGAAATGATGCTCTCGTTAATAACTAATAATTGGCAGAATAGGAAAATTATTATGTTATGACCACGACTTTATCGATTATAGTCCTACTTGAAAATGTGGTTGTGGATGATTTCACACCGGTAGGTGTTATAGATCAACATCAATTTTTTGAATAGGCTCTCTACACCAGATTGATTGAAGAGCCAGAAGTGTGCCTCGCGAACAATACAGAGGAAGTTCAACAAGCAATTGGAACAGAAAACTTTGTTTCACAGAGTCTAAAATATATACTCTGATGGGGAAAAAATTTCTCTTCACTCACCTACCTCTAGAGCCAGTTTTCAACTTATCGTTAAATAAAGCGAAGACTGGTTTAGTGAAGGAAAAATAGTGTAAAAATCACTGGCCTTAAATCCTGCTACAAGACACAGAGATCGGTTAATTCGGTCTTACGGAAAATATATGGACAGGTATACGTACATTTTGAGGATAATATACACTGTGTGTAGATATATCAATGCATAGGATGTGTTGCGGAGCGGCATCAATGCACCATCAATGCTTTGTACGGTTCGCCCTGTTTCGCTTGGCGTCGGAGCGCGCAGGTATACACCAACCAGTGTTGTCATTTCCGAGGTAAATATCTAATGACTCGTTACACAAAGTGCATAAAAAGCCCATAATTTTAACATATCCAATCATACAGATTGCAACAGGAATCACGAGGTAAAACGATTATAAAAGTTAGTGTAAAAAGCTAAATGGAAGAGCGCTCTTATCTTTTTAAGTATAAAAAATGAATATTTAAATTCGGTCAATGCACAATGCAGCTCTTTGGCACTTGACTACTTATAGTTCTTTAATTTACATTTGGAAAAGAGGACTCTCAAGCCTAAACTGCAGCATGGCAAAGTAGTTTAAATTATGGCAAGTAACATCCCCAGGAGCTCAGATTTATCCCCATAGCTAATGAGAGATCACGAGGATGCAGGAGTTGTCATTAGTCTACTTAAGGCAGCAAAAGGAGCTACAGATCTTAATTTCGTATTCGATATTAGGCAAGGAAGCCGGTAAGGAACTGACACAGTCATAAAATCGAGCCCAAATTAAAGCTGCCGAACAGAAGAATTTGTTAAGGCAATTGACAAACCCAGGCATGATGTCTTCTACAACAGAACCACTGGATTCGTCAGGAAAGATGTTGATAACATTAGTCTTAATATTAAGAGTTTTGAAAGTAGGTAACAGAAATTTTAGAATACATGTATACAAAAATATACACAACTCAACAGGCTCGACACTTTACTTTGATCTTCAGCAATTTAAGCAATACAACGGTACTAAAAAATATAAGTGTTTGGTCTATTTCAATAATGTTTCTTTAACTGACATAAATACTTACCATAAGGTTCACATAGTGAATTATGACGCATAAAAAAGTAGACAGCTGACAAGATACACATCATATTGGTAACTAAAAAACGTTTTTTCCACTTCAAACTGACTCGAGATTGTTTTTTATACCTGGTTTGTAGAATACAGGTTATAATCATATACATTTCTGACCCTAATATAAAAGTAATAAATGCCTTCTCATGTATTGCTAAAATAAAATAATTTATATAAGAACAATTATTTAAAACATAAATTTTGTTTTATACCGTAAAACTTTGAGGAAGTGAAAAATGACAATATTATCAGTGCTATATTTTCCACGACGTTTAAAAAGAAGGCTATCTGCCCTATCCATAAGTCTTGTGGGAACAGAACACTATAATGGTGGTGTAAATATTCAAATGCTATGTAAAATCGTGGTACAGCATGTATTGCAATGGCCCCTTGCCAAATTTCTCTCTGCGGTGAAAAATTTCCAATAGCGGCAGATATAGACGGTAGCATGTTATATACTTGACAATGTGTGTATGTGGCACTTTCAAAATTGAAAAGGACGGAATAAACAATACAAAATAAAAATGCGAATAAAGGGAAGCACACAGTAATTAGAGCAAATTTTTCGAAAGGTAGGCGCAAGTAAGGCGAAAATTCATATTCACTGTATAATAAACCATAACGGGCTTCCCTAGACATTTCTTTTTCTTATCAAATACGTTCATATAATTATATATTCATGTTCTCTAAATTAACTGTGGTTATGTTTAATAGACAATGGAACGTCAACTTGTCAACATCAAAACAGTCATAACTAACATGAAGTTAGCAATGTCAGCATAAAGTCCAAGTCCAAAATCGAAAAAGCTGGTAAAATAGGCAATTTGAATTACGGCCTCTGGTTATTACTAGGTTATAAAAAAGTTTAGGTTCCGATTGGTCGAGTTCAAAATATCAACCAATGGTCACATAACCACTTTTTATAACTCTACTTCGATTGAATCAGTCTATTATTAACATAAAGCGAATTCAAGTTGTAACCAGAATTAAACTGTTCACTACAGTGAAATGCATGGTCACCAACTATTATGGCCATTAAAAAAATTTTTGCACTAACCCGCCGGCGAATTATTTTTTTAAAGCTATGTTATGAATATGATAACGAAAGATAAGATTGCGCAGATGCAAAGACGTCACCGCGTGAATTGACAACCGTTGCTCTGTCATCCTGCCCCCTGTCCGTGTTTATTTCCTGGTGTACTCGAAGTTTCTATGTCGTGTATTTACTTTTATAAATAATTCTTAAAACAACTTGTGTGGAAGAGATTTGCAAAGGGTATGTAATTAATTAACTATACGATTTCAATATACATATACCGGGTGGCCACGAGTCAATGTACGCCCCCAATTTTTTCGTTGTTTTTTAATTTAAAAATTTCGTTTTTGGTATACGTGAATAAGATAAAAGTGGGCTATTTTTAGACTAAAAGCCGGGTTCATGCACTCGCGAATTGCGAAAAGCGAAATGCGAATCGTGTTGCTATTGGTTCATTTTACTTTAAAATTTCGAATTGACCAATAGCAACACGTTTCGCATTTCGCTTTTCGCAATTCGCGAGTGCATAAACCCGGCTTCGGAACGAAAATATCACTTCCGGTTGAACCGGAAATGACATCAACTTTTTTTCTTAAATGGAATGACCATGTTTTTTTTGTGGTGTTATATAAAACATAAAATTTTAACTGCAGCGGTTTTTTTGAATTTCAAAAATTCCAAAAAATAAGTGAGATACGAACGATTTTTAATTTTGTACAAAATGGCCGCGTCAGATGAATGCGATGTAAGAAAATTACTAAGTAGGCTATGGAAATTATTAGCAAGGTAGTAAGCTTGTCTGTAAACAATAAAATAGTTATTTAAATTACTGATAGATACGACTATTTTTAGGTTTTTCTCAAAAAATGGAATTTAATTTTCATTTTCATTTCCGTAGGGGTCCTATGGAAAATTTTTAAATGGGACCGTACTATATTTTTTTTTATTATTCGGACATATATAATGATTCATAAGCTCTAATTTTTTCGCCAATAATCATTTCTTAACGAGATCCTTTGTAATAATAAAAGTGTTTTTAAAAGGTTCATTAAAATTATTTGTTGTTTAATTTGTGCTTACCTTTTAATACACTTTTATTATTACAAAGGATCTCGTTATAAGAAATGATTATTGGCGAAAAAATTAAAGCTTATGAATCATTATGTCCGAATAATAACAAAAAATAGTACGGTCCCATTTAAAAATTTTCCATAGGACCCCTACGGAAATGAAAATATATATTCCGTTTTTTGAGAAAAACCTAAAAATAGTCGTATCTATCAGTAATTTAAATAACTATTTTATTGTTTACAGACAAGCTTACTACCTTGCTAATAATTTCCATAGCCTACTTAGTAATTTTCTTACATCGCATTCATCTGACGCGGCCATTTTGTACAAAATAAAAAATCGTTCGTATCTCACTTATTTTTTGGAATTTTTGAAATTCGAAAAAACTGCTGCAGTTAGAATTTCATGCTTTATAAACCACCATAAGAAAACATGGTCATTCCATTTAGGAAAAAAAAGTTGATGTCACTTCCGGTTCAACCGGAAGTGATATTTTCGTTCCTGTTAGTCTAAAAATAGCCCACTTTCGTCTTATTCACGTATACCAAAAACGAAATTTTTTAAATTCAAAAACAACCAAAAAATTGGGGGCGTACATTGAGTCGTGGCGCACCCGGTATATATATATATACAGTGTGTCTCACTTTTCACCACTACACCCCAATATCTAGGCCATTTGTTGATCGATTTAGATCAAATTTGGTATACTTCTTTTCTTTCAGATTGCGATTAAAAAGTTATTAATAAAAAATGTTTTCAAACTTAAATACGCCTAATATGATCAAAAGAAATTGGTAAAAATTAGGAATTTATATTAGCGATTGAGATAGGCTATTTTTGTTTTAACAGATGCTTGTTCAGCATGACCTAAAACGCCTGTAGCCTGTATACCAAATTTCGTTAAAAAATATTCATTCTTTTTTTTTTTTAAAAAGTAATAAAAATCTAAGATTTCAATAATAAAAAATAATAAAAGTTGAGTTACTTTATATTTTCTAAAAAAAGTGTCCTAATGCTTAATTACCTATAAGCCTACTGCCGTCTTTCTCAAAAATTTTTGAAAAAATTTTTTGTAATAGATTGATATGTTTTTTCAATGAAAATGATCTCTTTAGCAAAAATCAGCACGGCTTTATGAAAGGTAAAGATATAAATTCTGCAGTATTTGAATGTGTAAACGGGATTCTGAATGCCCTAGAAAAAAATGAAATACCCTTAGCTATTTTTTTAGACTTATCTAATGCCTACGACAGCATAAGTCATGAATTACTTATAAATAAACTTGAGATGTATGGGATCAAATCAACCGCGCTAAAGTGGGTAAAGTCATATTTAGAAAATCGATACCAGTATGTAAAAATTAATTCATGTGGTGAAGAAGTAAAATCGGTAATTAAAAAAATCAAACTTGGAATCCCTCAAGGCAGTATAATAGGTCCATTACTTTTTAATATATTCATAAATGATTTATGTAAATTACTGGATAATAGCGAATATAAAATCATAAATTATGCGGATGATACTACCCTGTTAATAAAAGCAAAACAATTCGACGTACTACTAGACGAAGCAAGTATAACACTCACACTGGTACAAAACTGGCTATTAGAAAACCAACTTATTCTAAATAAAGAAAAATCTAATTTTATAATTTTCAGAACAAACAATTCAAAAACAAATTTCCCTTTAAATATAAAATATAAGCAATGATCAAGTTACATTAACAACTCATACTAAGTTTCTAGGAATCATTACTGATTATACTTTAACTTGGTCTCAACACATTGAGGAGTTAACAAAAAAACTTAATAGTATTGTATATAGCTTAAGAGTTGTTAAAAGGGTAGTATCTTTTGCTACGCTGAGGACAATTTATTATGCATGTTTCGTGTCAAAACTCAAATTTGGGATTCTGTTTTGGGGCGGAGCAGCTGCTGCAGAAGTTAATAAAATCCTTATTATACAAAAACAAGCCATCCGTATTATGCATGATATAGCCATAAGAGATACGTGCAGGGGCAGTTTTAAACAATATAAATATTTAACAACTGATGTGGCTATGTATATTATGGAATGTTTAATATTTAATTTTAAATATAAATATATATTTGAACAATACGTAAATAACCATGATTACAATACACGACACAATAACTACAATTTTCCAGTTTAAAAGAGAGGTTTTTAATTACTTAATCGATGTAGAACCTTACACAATACAAGAATTTATGAATTATCAGAAGGCACACTTATAATTTGGTTACATATATGTATGTTTTTCATTTCTGTTTCATTCCTTTTCAGTTTTAAGTAAAGTGTTGTTTTTTCTTTTTTTTCTCTTTGACGTATTTCAACCCACTGTTATTGTTATATACATTGTAATATATTGTACTGTGGCTGTTTGAAATAAAGATGATTATTATTATTATTATTATTATTATTATTATTATTATTAGCGTCATTATATCACCCGACTACCAAGTTATGTAAATATCCGACAATAAATAACTGGAATAGTAGGGTGATTATTATTGAAATATTAGATTTTTATTACTTTTTTTTTGTGAAGGAATGAATATTTTCTAACGAAATTTGGTATACAGGCGTTTTAGGTCATGCTGAACAAGAATCTGTTAAAACAAAAACCCTATCTCAATCGCTAATATAAATTCCTAATTTTTGTCAATTTCTTTTGATCATAGTAGGCGTATTTAAGTTTGAAAATTTTTTTTATTAATAACTTTTTAAACACAATCTGAAAGAAAAGAAGTATACCAAATTTGATCAAAATCGATCAACAAATGGCCTAGATATTGGGGTGTAGTAGTGAAGTGAGACACACTGTATACAGGGTGAATCTTAGAGTGGGGGCCATATTTATAGGAGGCGACACCGTTCACTATGGGAACACAAATCTACAATTATTTTTTTTTTCGCGCCATGAAAAATGAATATTGTTTAAACCCTTTTTATTTGAATTTGGGTACCCCGCCAGTGGAATGCGCTAGCGAGAGTTTTATATCATCTACACTTGGCAACACTGTCGACCGGTCACACGTAATGCAGTAAGTGCTTGCCCAGCGGCGCCGGAATTACAGGAAACTTTGAATCGCGAATTTTTTTTTAAAATTCATAACTCGGCCATTTTACAACCTACAAAAAAAAAATTCGGATTCTTGTTCATGACTAGTACTATTAACCCCAAAAATATGGCCGCCACTCTAAGATTCACCCTGTATACATATATACTATACATAAAATAATGTAAATAACTAACCATTTTCAATTATTCAAATGTTTGTAGAGCCGAATTTTGTAATGTTAGGAATTCTGAAGGTTCGGTTCGGGTAATTCCAGCGGATTATAGGTGATGGTTATAACAAGAACTATATTATTTTAGAATAATTTGCTCTCTCGATGCTCACAATGACGTCATTGCGCGCGGCGGACCATTTTGAGACCGCTCTAGATATCATACCCTTCCTTGTTTGTATCATGGTTATGCGATGTCCCCACTCCCCAGCCCCATTGACGATACAACCATTTTTGTCAACGACTGTTTTATAATATACCAATTATGATTGTTTTTTCAAGTAATTATTCATTATTCACTACCTAGAAGAGAATACCTAATTATTCACTGTCGGCGGCAGAACCTATACTTCGATCATCGATTTCGTTTTTAAATTTTATATAATAGAAAATTTGAACAATCTGTCGCACTAATTATTTTGAACATTAATATAATACATTATTACCGACTTTCACTGTCATTATCGATTTACTTAATTAAGTATATTCTTTTTGAGAATATGAAAATGACCACTTTCATCGCTCGGGTGATTTAAAACTTTCATCTTCGCGAATAATATGCATCATTATATGCTTGGTGAATAATATACTATGCCTATTGTCAGCGAAAGTTTCTGTATTTCAATAGTCCTGAACGGTAAAAGGCACTTACTGACAATCTTGCTCTTGCTTACTGACTATGTATCGCAACAATAAACTATTGTTCATAGGGAAATGTAACACTTGATATAAAAGCACAGGACACACATTTTAAGTACCTACAAAGAATGCTAATTGATCATAATGATCATATACCGAGTCTCACGTTGAGATGAAACTTTTTTTAGGAAAACGGAGACACGCCTACCACGCCTCTATTTGCGAATATATAAATTAAACTACTCAAATATATATTTTTGGATTTAAACACGAATATTGAATATTATATTTTATATTCGTATCAAGCAATGCTTCATTCTCCACTACCACTACCTACTAAATGCAATATGGAGGTAGGCAAAGCAGTACTTCCATAGCTGCGGTAGGCATTGTTGTCATTGCCCCCATTTACTATCCCTAGGCATGCAAGTTTTTGTAAGTTGACGAGTTTTCTCAACAACTCTCCTTTTCCAGCTTTGTGCCACTAGATCTGGGAGGCGTAGGTTATTATGTTGGTTGGTACCACAACCCTTTGGTACAGCCAATTTATCATTCTTGGCTCGTAGCCCCCAGTTCTTACTCACAATGCATCTGCAGACCCATGTCTATACTTTAAAATTTAGTTTGGTGTTTAGAGTCGGTCCTGCGCGAGTACTTGGCTTCACCGCTAACTTGTAATCCAGTTCCCTGCAGAATAAAAAAGTTTTTTCAGGTTTCGAACACTTCGAGCTCTTTTCCTTGTAAAAGTCACTACAGTAATTTTTTTTCCATTTTCCAGCTTTGTGCCACCAGATCAGGGAGCCGTAGGTTATGTAGGTGTGTGCAACCTTGATTATTAATAAATTCAAGAGTTGTAACGTCATATAAAGAATCCAAATTTTAAAACTGTTACCGTGTCATTTAAACTATATACAGATTGCGAAAGTCCTCATCTTGACATAGGACCTAAATTTGCCGCTTAGTTTTGTTTAGTATCGCAGCTCTTAATGTGTAAACAGTTCGAGACGCTAGCATACGGCGACCAAGAACGGACATGTACGAGCAGTAAAGTACTTGTTTCTAGGCAGCGCACTTCACGTCGTATATATTTTGAGGTTGGCTATGTCAAGAAGGGAACTTTCGCAATCTGTATATGTTATCTTGATTATTATGAGTATGAATGACAACTGAAAGAAATAAATAAACATATTCAATAAAGTTTTATTAAAATCGATACATATTTAATTACCTTCCTATAGGCATAAAATTTTAATAATTAAATAAATAAAAGGCACAATCTATACAAATGTCATAAATAAAACTCTTATCCCTGTCCAGTTTAAAATACAAAAATAAAGTATCACAATCCAATCATCACTTTCTTTTACCTTACAATTCCAGAAAAACTCTTGAAAAACAACTTAAACTTGTCATAATATTGGTCAATCACAAGTCTCTACCTAGTTTACAACATTAGAATAAAATATTTTATAAAATTTGTTACACAACATAACTGGATAACTTTTATTATTAGTTATATATTATATATCTACATCTATAAGGCGTATTTTGTTATAAAATATATTTATATATTATATATATATATTTGGTCGCTTCTTTCTAAGGCCTATTTTTAATAGCAAAAATAAATAAGTATTTTGGGAACAATTAGGTACAATAATTTTATATTTCATAATTGATATTAAAAATTCAGCCTTAATTAACAATACATATCTTAAGACAGAATCAGGAGAATAAGATGTGAAGTGTTAAAAATAGTTTAATATATTTAACAAATGCTGTAGCATGGCTGGTTAAAAATTACATATTACTAATCAAATACGAATAAATGTTTATAATATTCTCAGGAACACCCTAACACGTTGAGTGCTAATTCAAGACCTAATTATTTCTCTACTGATTGAACCTGAAAAATATTTGTTATCCTTTGAGATAAAAAACTGAAATTTGTAGAATGTTAGAACATTGAAACTCTTTTTTTTTGTGAAGTGACATTGAGATTTTATCATCTTTTGTTTACCGAAGCCTACATTACTTTTTTTATTTTAAATAGCATTCCCGGTTTTAAAAATTGTTTTGTTTACACAGACAGTTTAATATAAAATCAGATGTACAGTATCGTCGCTTTTAAAAGATCACGATATCAACTTAACATGTGTATTTCTGATTCCATCATAAGTCCAAGGTAAGAGCAAAGCAAAAACGATTTTTAATTATAACAATATTACGACAGAATCAGAAATCCATATGTTAAATTGATATCACGATCATTTAAAAGCGACGACACTGTACACTGTACATAAAAATGAATGCCAAATTTTAGTAATTTTTTTAAGTCTTCGATAATAATATTGAATATGACGTAGATTTCGTTTGAAAAACAAATGCATGAATGGCTTATTACAGCAGAAAAATAATTATCCCCGAATTAAATTAAAAATGGTCTCGTTCTGTTGTTCTTGTTCTGTAAACTCAAATTTTAACTTAGTATCTAGATATATATCCTTACTTTAATCAATATTGAATCTATTTGGCATTTGTGTCCACGTAAACATGATTTTCATATCCAACTTTGATATACAAAACAATTGGCAATATTTGTCATAATAGAGCTAATCTTTGACTTTAAAAAACGTATTAGCACCTTTCACAGAAAAAAAATTAAATTTAGAAGTTTGCAAAGTATCGCTTTTAGTGAATGAAGTTTTTTATCATAACTTTTTTAAATATTGAAAATTACATTAATATTTTAGTAACAAAAAAGTATAATTGAATTAAAATCATGGTATTACGCAATAAAACTGGCAGCCATATTGGATTAAACCATCTTTTCCAAGATGACCAAACAGGGAGACATCTCATAGAATCTATCCGAGCTTGGGTGGTCAAATTGATATGCACTTAATGTGTTAACATGTTGCGTAATTTTTTTAAAGGAATACTTTCAACCAGCTCTAAAAACCAGTGGTTTTTATATACCTGTGATGCGATCTGCATAAATAAGTAGGTGTGCTATTAGTACAATTATGAACTGTATAATATTTATTTTCAATTACATTATATCAGGATTAAAGATAATCAGTGAGATGTATTTTACAGTTATAGTTTTAGAAACTGTTTAAACAATTATCAAGAAATTGGTCAGTTTCTTACTATTTGCTGCAGAATGTTCCATTTTTAAAGACTGAACTTCAGGACATCACAAAATAATAATACCTACTTTCTCAAATAAACTATACATAACTTCTCGATGAATAATTAATTAATGCAAGTTATTAAAAACAAAGAAAGATTTTTGTTTCATTGTTGATGAAAGTTATTTGTACATATACAGAATGCGGCAATATATAGAAATATAGACTGAACCCAGATAAATTTATGACAGAACAAACATTCATATAAAAGATACAAAGCAACGCAGCAGTCAGCGTAATGTGTAGCACTTAGAATATATTTTAACTGTTATTTAAATATATTGGTAGGACGCCAAATCACAAACTTGCTCGTTTAAAAATTTTACCTTAAGCCGGGCCTGCCTGCCTGACTGAAGGAAATTGTAAATATTTCATCAGTTACTATACGATTCAAAATTTCCATAATTCTTATCCTGTTACTATTCCCATGAGAGTATTAATCCTATTCTGACAAATAATTTAAGATAACAAAAGATGGGCGATAGCTATAGTCACTCAAAGGACATGCAGCAAAATGTTAAAAATATTTTCAAGTTTGTAGTTGACAAATTTTAAACCCTCTTTAAGTAGCAAACTGATCATACAACACTACAAGTAAAGACATTTCTCAAAAACTCAACAATACTTATTTTCACACTGGTATTTTAAAAAGTAATAATTTTTTGGCACGGCGCAGTTTGTACATACCATTTTGTCACGTTAATACAAGTATCAGTAAATATAACTGCGTAACCAAAAATTCCTTATGACAGTTCATAATTGTAAAAATATTATTAAAAATAATGAAATACTATGTATTCAACTTGTAAGAAACATTTTGTGACTTAAAGGATTACTAGATCTCTTTCAGATCAATAAATTAATTTAATCTCACAAGATCAATAAACTGTTGCATATAACATGAAAACAAAACTCTTATAATATTAAATATAAAAATATGACTATTTAAATATTAATATGATTTGGTATACTTATGATTAGAAGGTTAACATAACAAAAACATAACGACATAAATGTACAAAAAAAAAAACAATAATTACCTCTATACTAGCATAAATTACAACAAAAGTTATTAGAATCATAAGGATTTATGCTTAATATTTTTTATTGATATTTTGCAATTATATAATACACTAAAAAGAGATATATTACAATAGTATAGGTACGGGGTTTTTCTCTATATTTCAACATTCACCTGCCGGATTTATTTCAAGTGCATTTTTAGAAAGAACGGAAAATGAGCGGAGTCAGAAAATGCTTCCTTTTTGAGATACATGGCGTCAAAAAAAATTATAAAAAATCCTATTTTTAAAATATCTCGAAAATGATTTAAGATATTAAACTGAAACACTATACTGGCATCGAAAGTTTTTTTCGATTCAATGAGTTTAGACAATTTTGATTTTCTCCCATTTTATATTATATAAGCAATTTAATGAACAATATGAGACCTCAATACTCTACCAGATACAGAGAATTTGTTTGAATCAATCGAAGTAATGAGCCGTCTAAAAAAACAGGTCAAATTGAGAACTTTCTTCCCTATTTTTGAGGTCTATAAAAAACTGAACTTTATCTTTTACTTTTAAAAAACTATATCTTTTAAAACAAACACCAAATATTCGTAAAGAAAATCTTGGCATTTCTATCTAAATCATTCTTTACTTGTTACTACCAATAAAACAAAAACAATTGATAGACAAGAGATGCACCTTTATTACTTCATTCCAGACTTTGTTTAAGAGTTATAGATGTAGCTACTACTACTACTACTACTCATTCTATAACAAGTGTCAGAATGTTATTATTCCATAATTAGAAATTGTAGCAAAATGCTTATATTATAATTATAAAATAAACATGGAAATAGTTTGGTATTTATACTTTTTTTTATATCTATTGAAATAAACCCAGTAGATGGATTTCAAAATATAAGAGAAAATCCTGTATACACAAAAAACAATAGAAAATCAACAAATAAAAAAAACAAAACATACAAACATAATTAATCTGCTATATTAATATTTTCAAAAGTACGTCCAATTTAGTGTGTCTATAATATTGTATATCAAAGAATGTTTTAATGTTAAATCACTTTTATAACTATTGAGGTATGGATTTTTTGTTATTGCTCATTATATCAGCTGCAGAAATTGGATAGATGGATAAAACGTTGTCGAATGTGGGTATTTGTAAATGATATTTTACTTTCGTAAGTCGATGCAGTTTATTTCCTGATAGAAAAAGTTTTAAATATGTATTTCGATTAGATATGTAATATTTTGTCTTAAAATAGACAAGACATTAGTTACACAAATATATTAAGTATTTCTTTTTTTTTTTGTTAAATAATATAGGTGAAACAGAACAATATGCAGTTACACCATTGATTTTTATATGGGATTTTAAACTTTGTAATACAAGGCAAAATGTTTTTCGCAAAATCTGTAAAACATTGCGTTACACAAAAGATTGGCAACAAATATTATTAAACCATATTTTTCAAGTGCATACTAAATATAATTATTTTTTCATTAAGCAATTTCGTAATGGCAATAATTTTCATATGATTTTCTTATGTGGATTAGCACAATAGCAAATTACATATGATATAAGTTATAAGCTCTATCATATTGTCTCATTGCACATTTTAAACAATTCAAAATAATAACAAGGGTCTATGACTTGGACCACATGATATGTGTATCATCAAAATCAGGTACAAGGTACATAATTAATGATTGCCAGAAAAAAGTAGTTATAAATAAATATGTACATACATAATTTGAATTAAGTGTTTAATAAGTATTAATTAATGAAATCTAGTTTCATATTACTAATGCTAAAATATGAGAACATTTAGTTAAATTATTTACAGGGTGTGTTAGGAGCAAATTTAAAAAAATCAGTTCAAACTATTTTTAACTCCAAAATTACAGAAAATATGTATTATGAAAAGTTGTTAAGAATAAAAAATTTGAAAGTTGGATTACTTGAAAAATCAGGCTACTTCGAGTTCTTATCAGAACCTACCATTTCATTTCATTTATTATACGGTAACTCTAACAATTTTTGTATTATCAATTTCTAATATTTTATTCAAACAAATTATATAAACTAGACAAAAATGTTGAATCGTAATAGAAAAACAAAGAAGACCGATTCTGAAATCTCAAATTGTTCGGTTTAGATTCTGACCAAATTTTTATAACAAAAAATTATTGTTAACCACCCTGTATATAAATAACTTTACTAATTTATCTTACATCTTAGTTTCAGATCAAACAAGAGCTAAATCCAGAAAATTAACCACCAACTAATACATTTTTGGTCGTTATTATCTATTCATTCATCATCATAAGTAAATACACTATACGTATTTCTTCTATCAGAAAAATAAAAAACAATGACTATGCCTTTTTTATATATAAATACAAATTCAATTTGAGGCACATACTAATTCATGGTATTATACAAGATGATTCAAAATTGGCAGAAAAATGTAATATATTATATGTATAATCTGTGATGTGATTAGTGATCATCTTAAAAACATCAAATTATGAAGATACATTCCTGTACAGTAAAATTTTATTTACTAATTCCATTTAAATAAGTGAGCAAAACTAAAGAAACAAAGAGACGAGCCAGTGTTGCTGTTGTGGCTTTTACATTTTGCAGATATATAGTCGACTTAAGGCAACATCGCAACCAGTAGCGGTTTTAACAGGGAGGGCGAAGGGGCGGCGCCCTCAATATTAAAACTAGTATTATATCATTCACATAAATTTTATTTAATTGATTAAAGAATGGCCGAGAATTCACTAGACTTTTTACTAGTGCTTTGTATAATAATGCGAGTTGGTTGTGTGGTTGTGAAATGAGAAATGCATTTTTTTGTTTTGTGTGCATTTTAATTAAACCAAATACGGCCGAAGAAGCTTGGACACAGAAAGGCATTTAATTTGTATATAAAACTATCGTATAAGGATCATAAGGATCATAAGGATAGGTAAAGTTTTCCTGCAAACAATTGTTTACCTTGAATTTTCTATAAGTAATAATTAAAAATTTGCTTGTTATAATATATTTCTAATAAAAGAGACCGCCAATTTAATATAATATGCCCATCGTGAATTAAAAAATTATTTTTCCGTCTCACAATTATTAATTTTAATAATGACGATGTAGCGTGTAATAAAAATTTTGATGTATTTGTAAATACAATGACCTTGATTTCTCAGAAAAATTTTCGCCCTCCCATAAATCAACATCACGAGCCGTCACTGATCGCAGCTATCATCTTTTTTGAATGCTCTGAATTCCTTTCTGCTCACTTATCCAAAATAGCATAATAAAAAATCATAAGGATCATGATTTTCTTTTTTAGTAAGAAAAGACATACCTATATGGGATGAAAATACATTATCTACCTATTTGATTTGAAATTGAAACAAAAAAGATGATTATCTTTCCAATAGAAGCTGTTTCAGATATTAATATCACATATTTGTCACTAAAAATAATTGACAGAATTTTATATCTTTTGAATCAGCTTGTAAAAAGTGTTTATAGGTATATTTTATTAAACTTAACCTTGATATACGAAGCTCATTAAAAATATACATAATACTATTACTCTGAGATTTTTTCGTTAATCTTTTTAGTGTTGGCAGCAACTTCTGCAAGTGTTGCCAGACCCAAAAGCTCATTATTTAAAGTTTCATCTTTCTTACCTAAGTGAGTAATGCTTTGTTTATTTTTTCTCTTCTTGGACCCAACAAGTAACGTTTCAGATTTATCCAATTTCTGCATTTTGTGTCTGGATTCTCCGTCAGTCTTAATGCGTATCTTACGTTTTTTGCTCTCACGTTTCCTTTGCAAAAATTCATCATAACTCAAACATGGAAGATTTGAAATTCTTAATTCTAAGTTAAAATTAGGTGTAGAGTTTTTGTTACTACCTTCAGAGGTCTCAGATATGCTACGTGCTCTCTGATTTTTTGTCTCATTATTATCATTACTTTGATTTTCAAAATCTAATTTTATATTAGTACGTTCTGCTAGGCGCTTAATAGTATTACCTAAATCTAACTTTGGTGTTTCTGGTTTATTATTATTAGCAGCGTTCAATTCAGTTTCTATTTTACTTTCAATTTTGCACTGTTTTTGCTGGATCAACTTGGTGTCACGTTTGTTTCCTAAAAGCTTACCTTCAACCATGAAAATTTCATATCGTTTGCCTTTGCACATCCTTTCAGACTTCCTAACCTCTTTTAGGCCATTTTTTTCCAATGAATCATCGGTTTGTTTAGCGAATATGTCATCAACAACCTATAAACATTCATTTTAGTAGTAGTAGTACCATTATTTTTGTAGAGGCTGTAACAATCTCTGTTTTCATAAGCTTACTTTTGAAGATATTATTTTTTAACTTTATTTAATAATTTATTTATTCATAATTTAACACATTAGTCATATTGAATAAATATGCCATAATTTCTCCAATTGATATGTTCAGTCACCTGTTTGTTCCTGCAGTAGTGAAAACAATTGCCGAGGCACAGAGTGCATTAATCAACAGAAGTTTTGGGGTAGAAATTTTTTTTTAAATTTTTTCAGATATATTAAATTTTTAAATGATTCTTTTTTATACAAAACGAAAATTCTTTCTAATATTCTGCTTTACGAATGATTAATCATAAGTGATGGATAGAAGAGAACAATACTTGTTAAACTATAAATATTTCAAAATATTTTGATAGTTTATCATTTGGTAAAAAAATTATCTAAACTCGTTTTAAAGCACTGACATCGATGTAGTAAACCGCTCAAAAGTGAGTCTCCATGAAATATGATAAAACCAGTAACACTGACTCAAAAATTATTTTCCTAAAATGTCTACAATGCCTTTCCTGTTCCGTATTTTTCTATTTAAAACATAAACAGTCTCAATAAATTTATATTTTATATTTTTTATATATATATTTTATACAGGGTGGAACAAAAGTATCAAATAATGGCTTTAATTTTGTTATTTGCAAAGTTACAAAAAAATGTTCAATATAAAAGTTGTTTGGTTCTTTACCGTGCATGTTTTGAGTGAAGGATATTAAAGACTACTGCTGACATACACTTAGATGCCGAATTAGTAATGTTTATGGAATTTGGTGACGATGAAAAAACTGATTTATTCGAAGACAGTGGCTGCAATTGATCGGATGATTATATTAGTGATGCAGATTGCTTATATTCTCTAAATGAGAATGACAGGGATGTGCCGACAGTGCCAGCGGCATCAAACTGGCAAAATATTTCTGCAGGGTTAAAAAATTATGTTTTTTTTTTAACCGTAACAAACTGTTGGTTGATGTACCTGTGGATGAGTCTGTTTTACTCCTTTTGGTCGAAAATATTTTAAATAAGATAGTAGAGCATACTATTATGCCTTGGAAGTGTTTTGTGATAAAGCGGGAACAGAACGTGCTCGTATTTCCCAGTGGAAAAGCCTTACAGTACCAGAGCTCCTAAAGTTTATAGGATTACTTTTACACAGGAACTATAAGAATAAATAGGTATCAAGACTATTGGAAAATCGATAGACTTTTTACCCCAAGTTATTTTCCCGAACAAATCAGCTGGGATCACTTTTTGCTAATTTTACGTTGCCTGCAATTTACAGAAAATCTTCAACCGATCCAAAACCTGAAGATCGTTTATATATAATACGTGACCTACAAGATTAATTTAATGAAAAAATGTGTGAAACTTACTACCCAAGTCAGCAACTCTCGTTGGATGAATCAACGAGGCGAGGATGTCCGGAATTTCCTCAATATATTAAAATTAAAAGACCCTAGTAAGGACGTAAAGTTACGCATGCATAACGAGCCAAGCAAAGTGTAGTGCTAAAATTTCTTGTTTACACTGGGCAGTTGGACGACATAGAAGGCAAGGGTCATGTGGATAAAGGTATTACATTAATTTATTCGAAGAAATAGTGGATATCCGGTTTTTATGGACAATTTTTATAATAGCTTTGCATTGACCAAAAAACTATTAGCAATAAATACATATTGCACCGGTACGCTACAACTAGATAAAAAGGACAATCCACAAGAAGTAGTAAAAGTAAAACTAAGTAAAGGCGAGACAGTTTTTAAATATTTGCATGGAGTGATAATAGAAAAATGGAATGATAAAAGATATGTATGTTTCTTATATTTTCACAGAATATGAAAACAATATTGTAAGGACCTCTGCGACGGAACACCCCATATCGTATATATTACTATTAGTTATTATTGTTATTGCCTAGTCTCCGGAATGCGGGACTGGCTATTGTTTATTTATGCCACTATTTAGATTTCGATTGCAATGTTTTGTATGTATTCGGTAATAGGGTTTTTGTATTAGCAGAGTAGAATGTTTTGTATAGGGCAGTCTTGAATAAACGTTGGTGGACGAAAGATCGAGTTTTATTTAATCAAAGTCGTTTACAATATGGTAAAGATAACTAACAAAAGAGGAGAGGAAAAATCAAAACCTCTCCCAAGAAATATTTTCCTATTTTCTTTTTATACCACATCCGAATTAAAAACAGCAGTAGCTACTCAAAATGGGTTCAGCCCCTGTGAAAAGTCACAAATTGAGATGCGCAGCAAACGTGTTAACTGGTCATGTTCTTTATATTTCTTTTCGTTGAAAAACGTGAACATATTGCAAATAAACCATTTTTCGAAATAGTATTTTCCCAGTGTCTGATTTTGACTTTAACAATAAGAAAACCGTTAACAACATAAATTTAGTTTTACACTCACTGCTAAATAAATGCCTTATGTTTGATATAAAATTCACGAGCTTGCCTCATACAATGATCAATTTCAAAAATTTTAATAATTAACAAGGGGTTATAATAAGATTTATAACTAAGTTAATTAGACACGAAAATAATTTACCAATTAATGCTCAATACTATCGAGTAATTAATAAATGATGTTCTGATTAATGTAATGGTCTTACCTTATTCATCAAATCCTGTTTTGTCATGTTATTGGAATCACTGTGTATCTCGCTATCAGTCTGGTCTCCCCTTTCAGAGAGAATATTTCTCACACATCCTTTATTCTCAGAATAATATTCATAAAACCTTTTTTTAATAGGTTTTGGAGGTGTAGTTATCTGAATATGGCTCACAGGACTTGTGAGAGAGCTGTCACATTTCTCCATGTTTTCATTTTCCCTACGATTATTGTTATCCTCATTAGAGTCAGTTGTACAGCATTCTGTCTTTGGTGTAGTGGTAAAGTTATTGTTCATGAGTGAGGTTAAACCCCCTAATTGAGACTCGTCAGCTAATTTGCCTGGCGTAAATTCAGACAAGAGGTTATTGGAGGGACTAGATAAAGGTAGTGAGACTTTCGTAATGGTCGTTGGTCTTGGCGTTAAGGTACGTAGTGGTGGCGCGGGCAGCTTATACCATCTAAAGTTGGGGTTGGCAGATAGAAAGGCATCCTTGTACTGGAAAATAAACTCTCAGGTTACTAGAAGAATGAAGCAAACATTTTAGACAAAGAATTTACTGTTTTGGTTGGTATGAAATTAGAGTTAGGCAATATCTGATTCTTAAAAGGTAGAAAGTGTATGTTTAACATTTTCTCCAATTCCACACTTACATTGAGTAAATAATAATAATAAAGATGCGCAACTGTCGAGGTTCCGAGATTTTAATATTGTATTTTTTGCCAATAACTACAGAATTACGTACAATATTTAGGACTATGCAGCCGAATTGATGACAATCCTGAAGATATTGGCAAAAAAATACAATACTAAAATCTCGAAACCTTGAAAGTTGCACCTCTATATATTATTTCTTTAATCAATAACACTTATTTTTTCAGGAAATAAACATTCAAAATATTACAATTAAGTATGTCTTTCTTAACATTTGAAGTTTTTTTTATTTTACACTTTTGTGACTGACAATAATTTGGTCCTATGTCATATGTGGAAAGTTTTCGATTTGACAACTGTTTGATAATGATATATTGTCATTGAGTAAAAATAATAAAGAGGCGCAACTGTCAAGGTTTCGAGATTTTAGTGTTGTATTTTTTCATCAATAGCTTCATGATTGTCTTCAATTTTAAGGGCTATACAGCCACATTACAAACACCTTTCCGTAGCACTAAAAATTGATGACAATCATGAAGTTATTGGCAAAGAAATACAATACTAAAATCTCGAAACCTTGACAGTTGCAACTCTTATTATTTTTTACTCAATGATATTGTTTAAATGGTATGTCCTAGGTGTATCGCTAGAGTACCAAAGAAGACACACATGGTAGACACGAGCACAAACACAGCGTATTACTTGTACTCGACACAGCAACGGGAGTGTTAAATAAAATAAACTTATTCTCGATCATCAAAATCTTTTTAGTTAATTATGCTGTTTACTTAAAATAAAGAATTAAATCATATTAATAGATGACCCTTATGTTTGTCACTGAAAATAATTGACAAAATAGTTTTCAATTTGACTGTATCCTATTTACGGAATGTTGGATATATTATTCATAAATAAATGTAAACACAGTACTAATTAAATATAACTATATTTAGAACTTTAAGGTTGGGTATACTTTTGATTACCTATTTCCAATTCTTTCGAGGATTTTTTATTATTATAAAGTGTAGAAATATTATTTCAAACTGAAGACTGCATTGCATACCAATTTATTAAAAGAAGGTCATAAAATAAACATGATACAGTGGAAGAAAACACTTTTAAAGATGTGTTAAACTAAATATTACTTCTTACCTCTTTAGCCAAATCATTATAAGGCTGTTTTTCACTGATATTCAGTAACGCCCACCATTCTCCAAGAATCTTTGTAACCCCTCTATTTTCCAAATTTGGAAATCGTTCCCTGACAATGGGTCGATGTTTCTTGCAAAATATCAGAAAGGCATTTGGGGGCCTCCTTGCATGATGAGAGGGAGACTCTTCTTTATCATTTTGAATCTCAATATCCTCAATTTTTAGGTTTTGTTCCTCAACGAGGTCAGTTTTATCTTCTACAGGTTCATCAACTTTTTCATGCGGTTGTTCTTCAGCCCAGGTCATCTTAATGTTATTAAAATTTACCAATGGCTCAACTTTGACCTTATTCATTTCGAATTTATGTTTAGACCAAACTTCTTGTAGTGTTTTCTCTTGCCCATTTGAACCTATCTGATTGTTGTTTTCTGATATTGGTGTTTGTCGATTATCACTAATAAATGTGTTTCTCGAAGTTGACTCGGATAAGAGAAAAGAATTATTGTTGTGGGATTTTATAAATGTGTTTTGCACTGTTAAATAATTCATATTTGTTTCTTTAAAATTAAACAACTAAATTAGAACATGGATCTCTGAAACAAAGAAAAACAAATATACAAGCACTGTAGTAAACAATATTGGTTAACCTGAAGATAATTTATTGTTGATAAAATTACTAATTTAGATATTTAACTGGTTTTGTTAGGTAAATGTACTCCTATCTGTTCTATTTTGAAGAATTCCGGAAGGGGGCCGCTAAAGAATACCAAAGATAACGTGTCAAATGATTAAAGGAAGTAAAATAGTTTTTCAAATAGATATCCACGTGATAAAGGAAAATTTTATTTTGTGGAAATGTGAAATAGGGAAGAAGACATACTTATCTTATAATATTAGATAAAATTTACAATTTTGTTTTCCATTTCACACCCTCCATTACCATTGAGAATTTTTTTGTAGTACATATAAACATTTACTGATCATAAAAAAAAATTGTGATAATAAAAATTCAACACATTACTGCTAAATAAATACGTTAAACAAAAGTACCTAATAAGTATCTAAATTATTCAAATTTAACCAAAATGACTTCTATTCATTTTTTCAAGCTGTTCCCGACTACGTGTCGGAAAAACGTATTCTACAGGGTGTTTGGCGAATGGTTTGCCAAATGGAAAGGGTGGATAGGTGCGGTCATTTAGAACATATTTAACCTCAATGACCTCTATACAAAGTGTCACGGTTTTCGAGATATTATTTTTTTTTTGTTAATTTTGAAAATTTCTCAAAATTCAGCATTATAGCTGATATACTTAGTATAGAATGTGGTATACCCAGGTATACCGTTAGAAAGGACATAAATTAGAGAACAGTTTTAAAGCTTTTACTTTTTTTAAAATGCAATGCAAAGTTGCATTTTAAAAAATTGTCTACCCATTGTGACCCATTGTCGATTGTCGGGACTTTGTTAGCTCACATTTTTTTCCCATTCTTTATCAGCGTTAGTTATCGTCTTCATTGGAACAGGGTACATTAAAGATACAGATAAAAATTATTTTTAGCTGTTAAAACCAAAATAAAATAGTTATAACAGCTGAAATGCTGAATTTTGGGAAATTTTCAAAATTAACAAAAAAAATAATATCTCGAAAACCGTGAAACTTTGTATAGAGGTTATTGGGGCTAAATGTGTTCCAAATGGCCTCGCCTATCCACCCTTTTCATTTGGCAAACCATCCGCCAAACACCCTGTATATACTCAAAAACACTCAATTGTTACCAAATTTATTTAAAAATTTGTTTATTAATTCAAGTCCAACTACCTACAAGTATTTTTGTCATTATAGAAGTAATGGAATTGAAATTGTTAACTTTAAAACTATTGCTAATATCATTGAAAAAAATCGTTACCCCAAGACCAAGTCCAAGATCTGCGTATGTCTGTTAACTTAGCTCCGTCATTTTGGAAATAATAAAAAAGAACGTTGTGCTGAATTGTGCTAGTGTTGTGCTGCAATGTGCCGCTTTTACAGGTGAATATGAATCTTAAAATTCGTTTTCCTTTTGTATTTTTGCAAACGCAACGCAGCGCAACAGAAAAAAGTAATGAATTTTACGAGGAATTTTATGTGTTTTTTGTGTCTTTTGAAATCACTATACCTATAAGTAAGTAAGTAAGTAAGTAAGTAAGTAAGTAAGTAAGTTTTATTCCGTTTCAATTCATGTATACAATGTATAAAACAGCTAGGTCACAAGAATAAACATTAGAACACAATAAAATACACACATATATTATTATATGTAGGTAGTAGGTATATATATCTCGGTATATATTATACAGTGTGACCACTTGTCTCCGAATTGTTTATAGCTCGATTTATTGTTATTAAAATCAACTAGCTATTGATGGTCGTGCCATATGCTTTTGAGTTAGACGATAGATTATTAATTATTTGGCAGTCCAGGTGAGTGTTTTTGCAACTTATAATAAAATTCAGAATGGCTACAGTATAGAGAATCTATCAGTCCAAATAGGTACCTAGAGGACATTTTGTAATAATTCTGTATGTGAAAGTGAAACTTGATTTTTTCAGTTTATTATGTCCTTAAGTGAAAAATATAAGTTTCAAATTATAACAATCAAAATTAAAATAAAACCTCTGAATTGGCTTTAACGCCATCTACCGATAACCTCACGAAAAATCGGCAGATATCGCTCAATTCCAGAAATTTCAAATAATACTATTTAGGTATATGCATTTGGAGCCGACCCTGTCAAATATTTATTTTATCCTGCGCCATGAAAATTTTAGAAAAATAAAAAATTCTGAGTGATTTTTACATTCAAACAAAACAAGTGAAAATAAAAAGATAGGAATACCTATATTTTAAAGATGAGATTTTATTTTTAGAACGTCTATTCTAAAATGTGAATCACTCAAAATGAAGTAACAAAAGTTTATAAATCTACAAGATTCAATATTCATATCTACACAACAAAAATATTTCATACATAATTCTACATAAAATATTTTTTTATCTATAACAGATTATAAACAGAACATTCTTTATTATGTTTAACGATTATATTAGCTTTTGTTTTTTAATCATGGCCTACCTACTTATTTATATTAACAAAATGTAAACAATTTGATTATAATTATTATTGTGACAAGCGTAAAAACTACTGAAATTTGTAATGGCGGCGATATTATAAACCTTATTTAATACTTAATTTGAATAATTGATCACTTTCAATGTCATACAAAGCAAAGAAAAATACAGACAAACATTTTGGACGAGATTGGGAAATATGAAGTGTCCTACTTGCTAAACTTTCTCAAGAAAATCTAGCAGATGTTGAGAGTATAAAATTGATTAAAAAAATAACAAAAAAATGTTTTAATTAGTTTGCCCCATTGAAACCTGCTTAAAATTAATGAGCATAATTGAAAATGTATAATTTTAAACACCAATTCGTTCAAGGACAAATCTGCTATAAAATACTGTAACAAAATTTGCAAATATTTACATACAATATCAATCAAAATGTATACTATTACTTAAAACATCCAGTAAAAGGGCCAACCTAAGCGTTAATAAACCAGAATGGCTTAATTTATTACTTAAAAACATCAAAAAATGTAAAATTTACCTTTAATACAGTACTCCATGAAAACGCAATCACATGACGTCACACTTAGCTAAAATAACACTGAAACAAACAGTAATTGGCGAAACTAACAAACGTAAAACAACCCTTTGTTTATCATAAAATCATAGAAAACACCCACTTATTATGTTTCTGTCATACTAAAATTCAACGGGTCATTTTGTGATGAACCGCTTGAAAATGCAATGCAAGATGTCTAATGTTTAGATTGTCAGCTGTTCCCCACCATACCCCCACCACTTGAAGTGCGACTGACAAACGCATATCATTCGCTAATTCCAATTTGTTTTTCATTATTTTTATTGCATTTAAGTTGCCCTTGTGACAGATATATTTCCCTCAAAATAATATTTCATTATTTTCATATATAAGTTCCATTTTTTGGACAGTTTTCTAAATAAAAGTAATGTCTTTATTGACATTTCTATTAATCTACTGATGTTTCGCATAATTATGCAAGATGTGGGCGTGGCTATATTTGACAATCATTTATTTTATACACAAATAAATACCTACTTGTTCTTGTTTCTACAAAATTATTAAAGGTCATCAGTTAATATATACAGAGTGAGGTAATAAATAATTATGGATAGTTAAGTTTTGGCAAGGTGGGTGTAGTCACTTCTAATAAAACGAACAATATAATAATTTATAAACTTGAAACATGTGATGGTAGGTACCTAGGTATAGGTATACCTATATATTAATTAATATTTTAAGTTAATAAAATGTTTAGTTTTTATACTTCGAGTGGGTAGGTATAGGTATATACCAGTGTATCCGTAAAGTATGAAAATAAATAACCTACATTGATTATCTTTTAAATATTTCCAAAAAATTCTTGGTTGGATAGATCTCTATTTTTATTTTTAATGCACACTAACGTCTGCTTTATTTATCTTAGTTTTGACGTCATTGTTGTTCCAGATATGACTTCTGCGACATTTTTTTAATAGGATATACCTACCTACCTGCATATTTTTTCATTTTTAGACTTTCATACTATGGTCTAAAGCTTTTGGAAATTTATGAACTTTTGAAAGTCTTGCAAATGGATATTATACATGTTATACCTATACGGACCTTGTGCATTCGAAAAGTAGATGGCGCACCCGAAACTCATCCCAAAAATGTAATCTTTTCTGACTGTTGCATGATAATTGATATCATTTGTTGAAGAACCATGTTTAAAACATAATGGCAAAAATGCCCAAAGCTCTAACAATAAATCTTTAGATAACTGTATAACGCAGCAGAATACACTTTAAGATGCGCCATCTACTTTTCGAATTCACAAGGTCCGTATCGTATGTATATTATATCCATTTGCATTCTAACAATAAGATATTTCTGTGGTCATGTGGTTAATTTACAATTTATAAAGAAGAATCTTTATATATAAGAATAATGTTTTTTCTGATTTACCTATAAGGATTTTTTTGGCGACCCTAACCACTGGTTTGGTTAACTGTGGTTGAGTTGTGATTGGTTGAAATAAATTCCTATTTAAAAATACACCAATCACGAGCTAAACCGCAGCTAACAACATAGATCATGTAGTAGAAATTGGTTGCATCCAGTGAGTAAATAAATATTATTTATTTACTCAATGTTGCATCTCAACATTTTAGCCATTGATTAAATAAGCATATTATCATAGATTAAATAAGTAAGATAAACCATCCCATTGTTAAAATGCAAATGGATATTACGGACCTTGTGGAATGTAGATGCGAATAATAGATGGAGCATCTTCAAGTGTATTTTTCTATGTACTTAGTACTTACAGTTATAGCGTGGTTATAGCCCTTGTATATGTATACAAGGTTATAGCTAAGGATTTATTGTTAGAGCTTTGCAAGGCTGGTAAACTCTAAAGGTTACCCCATTTGAACCTGACCTACTCCAAGGCTGGTAAACTCTAAAGGTTACCCCATCTGAACCTGACCTACTCAACCACAGCCTTCTTTAATATCAAAGAAGGCTGTGACTCAACATACGCCACTCGGCGACCGTAGGCCGGGATCGTCGTTCTCTGTTCTACAACAGCAGAGCAGTATTAGTGTCTCTTTTTAAGCATATAGAACCGCGGTCGCCAGCTCTTCCTCACCCCGCATTTTCCTCGCCCTAATACTACTCATTGATGTAACCTGTACAAAGTCTATAAGCCTTGGACCTACTCAACATACGCCACTCGGCGACCGCAGGCCGGGATCGTCGTTCTCTGTTCTACAACAGCAGAGCAGTATTAGTGTCTCTTTTTAAGCATATTATAGAACCGCGGTCGCCAGCTCTTCCTCACCCCGCATTTTCCTCGCCCTAATGCTGCTCATTGATGTAACCTGTACAAAGTCTATAAGCCTTGAGAGCTTTGGGCGTTTTTCCCATTATATAGGCATTTTCGGAAACTTACTCGAGTTAACTAGATCACATCCACATCAAATGGACGTTCGTTTACTTACCTAGTCAAATCCAGGAACGGTAGACAAGAAGGATAGCTCAGTTCCATAAGAACAACATTAACCTGTTGGCGGACCGTCATTGAACGGTTTTAAAACGTTTTAGAGTGATAATGAACATATATTTAGGATTATTATAAAATCAAGATTTTGTGACAAAAACTTTATTTTGTGTGTTTCTTTTTCGTGTTTACAAAGTCGCAATTTGTGATAGTATTTTAAATGAAGTGCGTCTGAATGTGTACTGATGGTGACGTTACGCCTTTCGACCTTCGGCCAAGAGATCTGCCGAACTGAGCTATCCTTCTTGTCTATAGTCGTTGAGTCAAATCCAAGAACGGTAACGTTCTTGAGTCAAATCTACCCGTGTTCGTAAACATGACAGTACTCAACCCGATTTACTACTCGAGTTATACGAATCGTTAGGATGAGTTGCGGAGCGACAACAATGCGCCGTAAATGCTTTGTACGGTACGATCACAGGATAGCGCTCTGTCTCATGATACAATAATACAAGATATGATCAATCGCCGTCCGAAATTCGTCTGCTTTGGCGCATGACGTCACCTGGAGCCACAAATTTAAATTTATAGCATTGTAGTTCATGATACAATGTTTATTGTATCATGATTATATGGACTACGCGATTTAGGGATTTTAAATCTGTGTGTATGTTTAGGAATAAGCTTAGGATCTTCACTTTCCGATAGGTAATAATGTAAATATGATTAGGTTCAATTTATACATCTTAAATTTGCGGCATTTTCGAATTATTGTTAACTGAAGTTGTAAAAAGTATGTTTTCCGGTCTTTAACTTGAAACGCTGCCAAAATGAAGCTAGATAGAGGAAAATTGCTTAGAACATTTTGTAGAGCTCGAAATTTCCTACAAAAAAGTCCGTGACGACATACCCGTACAGTGCACCGTTCAGGTGTAATAATTAATCAAAATCTCTCTCGCGTTAATTAGCTGTTACCTACCTATCGCGCATGCGTAATGGCCGCCTGCACAGATGAGTTTAAAATACTCCGATTCGAGACACATCGCGATTTGAACCTTATTCAATTTTACCTTCGAAGACGAGTATTTTTTTTCCTTAAATCATTAATTCACAATTTTATTAATTAATTTCATGAAATAAAAAAAAAATATTTTATGTTTATTTATGATTTTGATTAATTATAATCACTCTAAACGATGGATTGTGCAGGCATGCCATCAAGGCCTTTGTAGTTTAATGCTCTACAAAAAATGTCCTAAGCAATTTTTCTCTATTTAGCTTAATTTTGGCAGTGTTTCAAGCTAAAGACCGGAAAACATGCTTTTTGCAACTTCAATTAACATTAATACTCGAAAACGCAGCATATTTTTGAGATATGTACAAATTGACGTATTTACATTTTTACCTATCGGAAAGTGAAGATCTTATGCTTCCTAAGCATACCCGGAAATTTTGAATGATTTGCGTCTAACTCGCCTGCACTATTAGCACAGAATTAATAACAATCAGAATACTAACTCCTATTGGCGGGAAAAGTTCGCGCACCGTCTTCGCGCACGTTAGTCCGCCATGTTCTTAAGAAGTGAATGTGCCAGGCCAGTATTAGCGACAGTACGCCGCTAGTATAATATTTATACAACTAGTGTTCGCAAGTCTCTAGACAATTTCGTCAATGTATAATCAGTTATTTAAGTGTTTGGTGTAATAAAAGTGGTGGTAGAATGAACCAATTCGACTATAAATTAATTTTAGGAAAATATTTTTCATCGGTAATAGTGTTTCCTAAATAGCAAAACCCTGATATCTATTGTGTATGAGTTGAATTGAAGTGCCTATGAAAAAAAATAATGCTAAACGGAGGAAATGATACAATTATATAAGACTATGGTTTATGAAAGAGCTACAAATTATTCGAGTACGGCCCTGAACGTTTTGACTAAGAATATGGCCGATGTATATTGAAGGTCACCGAATCTGGCTACAAATGATAAATGGTGAAAACTTTGAGTTTGGGTTCTGATTGTTATTAATTCTGTGCTATTAGCTTATGTAGATAATATAGCGTTATTGAATATTTCTATAATTTTTTAATTGTTTTTATGTCTCTATTTTAAGTATTTTCTACAATAAAAGAAAAAGGATTTTGTGGATTTATAGGTATTTAATATTTACAATTAATTACATACAATATTTAACATAATGGCATATTAAAACAAACAAAAAAATAAAAATATTAAATTGTGGCAGAACTGCAAAAAAGAAGTTATTGACAAACGATTTTTTTCCTGTAAAACAATAATTACGACTAGTTTAATATTAATAGGTAAGTACTTTTTTGATACAGAACCATACAGGATCGATATCCTTCATATTCATGATACAATAAATAAGAGATAAGATATCGCGCAGCTTATGACGTCAGTCTGTGAGCTAGGACGCCATTAAACGCCCGGCTGTCAGGAGTGTCAGGTAGAATTGTCAAGTTGTTGCGGATATTTTTGGGTTTAAAAGTTATGAAATCGTCGAAAATGAGATGTGCTGTATACGATTGTGATGCTGATAATCAATCAAGAGATTCTACGCACGATATAAAGTTTTTTAGTTCCCTGAAATAAAAAAACTGCAGGGTGTATGGAAACGCGGTTTCAGAAAAAATAGTATGTGTATCATCGTAGTAAAAGCATATTTCCGAACTCCGTGTTGCTTACGCCTCGATAAGCAATCTGCACGGTCGTCCGGGAATGTATTAAGTTTTTTCTACTAAGCACACAATGTACTATTTAGCATCAATTCTCTTAGTAACTAGAAAATTTTTAGAGAAAGTTTATTTACATTTTTACCTTAATTATTAACATTTTTATATTTTTTTAACTTCCTACATATTAAAGGTAACATTTGACGTCAAAACTGGTTTTTCTTAGTATACTTAACTTTCGGCAAGAAACAATTTTTGAGAAATTAATTACAAATAAGTTTTCTATTATGCTGCATCCTGTCTGGCGATCGCACTGTATATTTACGTAAAAACATTCCTCAAAATTCTTAAATATCAAATATATTGACTGTATTTATGGTTAATTTATCCTTTTTTACATTTGACTTGCCATTTTTGTAATTTCGAAAACTTCGAATAACAAGAACCCCAAAATTATTAATTTGTAGGGCCAGACATATTTAACAATTACAAATCGAAATACTTGCCTACGAAAATATAAATTGGGAGTTAATTTCGTATTACTATACTTATATTCACGTATAATATAGAAATATCTGCATAAAATAAATCAAATGTAATAATCAGTGTTATCCTCTGGGCTCTAATAAATTTCATCTAAAATGTAATAATTTAAATAGCCGTCATTAACTTAGTATTACACTATAAGCAGTGAACCCATATTATGAATAAAAGCCATAAAACAGAATTCCTAACTAACAAAATTTGATATTAAATTCGAAACCGCGACATAGATTTTAAAAATTACTCAGTGTGACGTCATGCGCAAACCGGACGAAATTTGAACGCTTTGATATCATATCTTGTGTAGTTGTATCATGCTTCATATTTGTTATTCTTCTTAGGCCCGGTTTCACAATCTCTGGTTTATAGCTTGACCATCACTTTTAAAATTACCATTTCTCAAATTTTATATACTTGTTTGAAATAATTATAGTGTAAAATACTTTGTATCTGAGTTAACTTTTAGTTTCAATGTATTCTATTATGATTTTATCAATATTTATGAAAATAGATTGCAAGTTAACCGTCAACTAGTAGTGAACCAGAGATTGTGAAACCGAGCCTTAGAGTTTAAACATTACCAATTTATAGGCCCCAACAGACTGCGTTCTTTTTTAGCAATTTTGCCCGCCCGGGCCCGGGTAAAACTGTACGGGTAAAGCATTCACAAAACTGAGGTGTGTGGCTGAAAACCATCCTTCTTGCTGGCGTCGGCGTTCAATATCTTGCCAACGGTTGACTTTAACCATTTTGAACGTGCTTGCCATGGTGCTCGGGCAAGTCTGCCACGAAGGTAAAACGACGAATTTTTTTAGTGTCGGGACTGTCCACGCCGTAGGGTGATTTCTTTTGTTTCTTCGTCCATCCGCAGATAATTAAATCAACCACCTGGTTCTATAACTCATTTGGTAGAGTCTTACGTGGGAAAATTGTCTCCTTTAAGCGATCACTCTTCAACCCATTTTGAACGTTTTCTGTTTGATTAATTATCAGCTAATGCCGCCGCCACCACTTGGTTTGATTGCTTATTTTACAATTTGCCACCGCACAATACATATTTATCAATAATTTAAACACTTTTTTTAAGATCTAAGATCTAACCACTCAAAGCACGCCAAAATAATGAGGAACAATAAAGTACACAGCAAGAAACGTCACCAGGTGACGTACGCCAACTGATCGCTTGGCTCCTCCCACATGGGCAATATCATCTTTATTTATTTTATTTATTTGTATCATGGCTCTGTCTCCTGTCTCGGATCTCGCGGTAGCCATCAGTGTTGTCATTTCCGAGCCATATATCTAATGATTCGAAGGTTGATGGTTTCGACTAGATATTTGTCTCTGTAGAATAACATCCCAAATTTGCTCTGTAGGGTTTAAATCTGATGATAATGCAGACTACCACATGCGGTTTATACCCTCTTGGTAAAAAAACTCGTTTACAATACGTGCTCTTTGTGGTCAATCACGATGATATACCCAAATTTTAGTAATTAAATCCATCCGTTATTTTATTGTGAAAATGTAACGTTTTACTAAAACCTCTGTATCTTTTTTTACAAAATAGATAGGAGCAAAATTCAAAAAATGTTTTAAAGCAGACACATAACACAAACAAATTTTATAAAATTCTAATATACAGGGTGTTTGGTTAACGCTGATGTGCTCAAGATAAAAATTTACTGAAAAAACATGCATTCGTTTGACACCCTGTATAAACATGTTTCTTAGAGTTAAATATGTAAGATGAAAGCCAATTAAATTTCCCTTGAAAAGCTAAAAACCCGGCACAAATCGATACATTTTTGACAGTTTTACAGCGTTATAAATCTTGGTCAATTTTACGGTGTCACGAAGCAAATTTTGACGAGTATATATACAGGGTGATTCACGTTGACCGCCTATTAGAAGTATCTCGAGAAAGAAAAAAGATATTGATTTGAAATTTTGGTTATGGTCCTAAGTGGGTAGGATCTATTTAATGAAAATATTTTCAAAATGGTGGCATTTCCGGTTATACCGGAAGTTGACCCTAACTTTGTTATTTTAAATGAGATGCCCTCATTTTCAATTTTTTGTTAGATTCCTCGGAAAATTTAAAGGTCACTTCATTAAAGGTTCCCTATGTCTAAAATGAATATTTTTTGAGATATTAATTTTTCTCCCAAAATATTGACGGAATAGTTGTATAATGTAAAAATCAATATCTCAGTAACAATTAATGATAAGACGTTGAATTTTTTATTGAGGTAAGACAAGGTATTGGAGCTATCCATCATGTAATAAAATTGTCAAAATCTCAACTGCAAAGTTTCTAAAATTAACGATATCTATCGATCTCATAGAAATAGCAATAAGTCATTATTTTCAAATGGAACCATATCTAATTAAATACACCAATCGATAGCGAGACAAAATGCGCATCTAAGCATGTATCATGTTCCTATACCCTTTAGATATTTGCGATTTTCTAATTTGATCGATGAAAATTGAAGACTGCCGTATGAAAATTGCAGAGTATGCTTTGACTTTGACTGTGGACAAAACAAAATACAACAAATTCAACAAATAGGCTTGTTCTGGTCCAAAATTTTCGCAGTCCTAAAACCGTTCCCGTCTTGCGCAATGTAAAAAATTACCAATTACAGCGCATGGTTGTTTCTTCATTGCGCATGACGGGGACTGATCCAGAACTGTTCTAATGAGAACCAGAACAAGCCTATAATGTGACAGCTAATATGTAACTCGTGTTATTGTTTTGGGTTTATTGATGGTAATTCAGGATACATTTCATTAAATGTTCTGCATGTTCTGCTAATTATTCTGTCACATTGTCCATGAATGTAAAATAAATGAAAAATATCTGAGTTTGAGTAATTATTTGCCATTTTCTCCACAATAAGACACAATACAGAATATTTATAATGAAAAACAATAACACGAGTTACGTATTAGCTGTCACATTTGTTTAATTTGTTGTATTTTGTTTCGTCCACAGTCAAAGTCAAAGCATACTCTTCAATTTTCATCGATCAAATAGAAAATCGCAAATATCTAAAGAATCATACATTTTGGGTATAGGAACATGATACATGTTTAGATGCGCATTTTTTCTCGCTATCGATTGGTGTATTTAATTAGATATGGTTCCATTTAAAAAAAAATGACTTATTGCTGTTTCTATATGAGGTCGATAGATATCGTTAATTTTAGAAACTTTGCAGTTGAGATTTTGACAATTTTATTACATGATATATGGATAGCTCCAGTAGGTACTTTGTCTTACCTCAATAAAAAATTCAACGTCTTATCATTAATTGTTACTCAGATATTGATTTTTACATTATACAACTATTCCGTCAATATTTTGGGAAAAAAATTAATATCTCAGAAAATATTCATTTTAGACATAGGGAACCTTTAATGAAGCGACCTTTAAATTTTCCGTGGAATCTAAAAAAAAATTGAAAATGGGGGCATCTTATTTGAAATAACAAAGTTAGGGTCAACTTCCGGTATAACCGGAAATGCCACCATTTTGAAAATATTTTCATTAAATAGATCCTACCCACTTAGGACCATAACCAAAATTTCAAATCAATATCTTTTTTCTTTCTCGAGATACTTCTAATAGGCGGTCAACGTGAATCACCCTGTATATACTCGTCCTATAGGCGGTTCCATTTAAAAAAAAAAAAACTTTTTTCTGCCCCTCGTATACGGTTGAAGTAGGAAGAAAAGTAATAGCATATTCAAAATCTACGGAAAATTCTGTGTTAGACCGGTTTTTGAAAAATTAATATCGGGGGTAACTGACCGAAATAATGGGGCGGGGTATATTATAGTTTTATAGGAAAAACCCTGTACATACACTGCTGTAACGGTAACCCGTCTGTTCTAGATAGCTTATTTGGATTTAAGTTTAAGGGTTCTCTGATTTATGTGGCATATCAAATGATAATTTCATCTATAATCATCATAAAACGTGAGGTATGGTGCAAAAAAATTTTTAAGATCCAAAATACTGTCAAATCTGCAAAGTTTAATATAGGTACCTATTTTGTACTTACCAAAAATATTTTTCTTGCACGTAGTTTCAGAATATGTAATTCATTTTATTCATTCAATTTATGAAAGGAAATAAAATCTGCTTATTTGTAAATGTTAAATTTTAATTATTTTCTATTAAAATTTAAAATATGTAGATAATATAACTTGATTTTAATTACCCTTATAAGTTAATCATTTTTAGCAGCAATCAAACAATCACGATGTTTCGACATACTTATATATGGACAAAAAATACCGTGATTTTTTTTAAAATTGTATATATAAATGGCTACATACCCTCCATCTAAAATTAATTTTTAATGTAGGTACATACCTATATAAACCTATAACGTTTTTAAATATAATATCATCTATTTTATTTTACAGCCTAATTGCCAAATAGAATAAGTTTTGTAGAATGACGAAATAGTCTTATATTAATTGTAAATGTAAAATTTGATAGCAGTATATACCTGTGTATTGTTAAGCTGTTGGTTTGTTATGTATAGTTTTAGGACTAACTTTTCATTCTAAGAAACTTTTCTATTTGGCATTTGGCCGTAAAATGAAATATAAAATTGTTTTGTTTTAAGCATTTTTTTTGTTTTTTTTTTTAACATCTTGTAGCAAATTATACCTACGTTAAATTTGTTATGAGAATCATATTTAATTTCTTTACTTTGAAATTCTTTTCTAAAACGTATAGGATAAGAAAAAATCCAAAAATCTCTTGCACAGTTAAATGGCGCTGGGGAAGAGCTTGAATATACATATATACAAATATTGTACAGTAAATATTTTTGAATGCAGCATCCTCTATAAGTGCCAAAATCAATTATAGATCAATATCTTAGATATAACTTGATCTGGTAGTTTTCAATCCATTTTTGTGACAATTTAAAAAAAAAACACAACTCCGTTTGAGTAAAGAAATCATATTTCACAAAACAGTTTTAGATAGATTAAAGCAACAACACTATATAAATCCTATTGTACTATTTTAGGCGAGTTTAAATTGTTTGAGTTGGTCTGGGTATATTTTGTCTTGTAGGTACCGTTTAGCTGCAAGGAGAATAATAGTGATCAATGTTAATTGGACCTAAGAGACCATATAGACCATAGCATTTAGATGCTAAAGAAAATTTATCAATATAAAGAAGACACGGTGAGCCATAAAACAGATCCTTAAGGAAGGAACACTTGAGTTAGTGCAGAAAGCGTTTTCTACAATCATTATTATTAAAGTGGCAAACTTTGATATATTACAAATTACAATACTCGAATACACCTTATTTACTCTAGATAATCACTTGGTACTCTGGTGTACTATCCTATAATATATTATAATGTCCATTCTATGACCAAGAGCAAAACTTTCGAGACAGAACTACTTACTCAAGCTATTATATAACGTGAAAGCAGTGGCGGCTGGTGAATTTTCGATGTTCGATATTTCAATTTAGAGACATGGGACCCATACCAAATTATAAGAGGTTTCATTTGGGATCTAAATAAGATAGTTGGCGAAAAAAAAAATTTAAAAACAATTTGCAAAAAAAATTTCCGAAAATCCCATCGCCTCCCCTGGAAAGTCATAATATTAAACATTTGAATTTTTTTAAAAACATCAGAATAATCTTGGATACAATTTAAGACAAGGGTTTTTTGCTTTTAAAAAAATATTTATTTTTGGAAAAGTTACCACCATTTGATATTTTTAATTGCTTGGATCGTAGTTTCAAATGCTCGTAACTTTTCCAGAAAAAATATTTCTTCAAAAGCAAAAAACCTTGTCTTAGATTGTATCGAAGATTATTGTAATATTTAAAAAAAAAGTTCAAATATATAAAATTTCTGGACTTTCCAGGTGACCCCGGGATTTATGGAATTTTTTGTTCTCATGTTGATCCCAAATGGAACCTCTTATCAGTCTTATAATTTGGTATGTCTCAGCCGCCACTGCATGGCAGACGGGATAATATTGATCCAAATTTCCACTTTTCATAACATTTTCAAATGTGCATAATAGTGTGTTATCACACGCGTGGGCCATTTGGACTTTCATTATATTCCACTTCTTATTGCATAAAGAATGACCACCCTTAATGGCAGACGGGAGAAAATCATTTAAAAAAAAGTCATCGATCTAATACCAACGCAATAATCTTTCATGGGAGGTTCCATAGAAACAGTCATATTATTACAATCAGCAGTGGCCTAAAAAGAGGGCGCTTCTACATTCTTCAACATTCTAATACAAATGAAAATGTGCCCAGTATTAATTGCTGTATTTATTGTTTTTTTTATGAAACAAATATCCTGGTTAAAATTTCTTTTTGTTGTTTATTTTGACTGCCACTGGAAAGCATAAATATTTCTCCTCTATTTTATTTTTAACATACAATTAAGTCGTAATTAGGGTTTCTGATTTCCCGACTTTTTTTCATTCCCGGGAATCGGGAAATATAAAAATTGCCGTTCCCGGGAATCCCGGGATACCCGGGAAATAATAAATTTTTCATATATTTCTTGAAAAACACAAATTTTTTGTTTCAAATGTCACGCCAATCACGCCATTCAAATATTAATTTTTTAAATGTATGTTTTCTTTTTCTTCCTTTGGTCAAAAAATAAATCTGTCAGATGTGTTTTGTTTTATTTATATAATAAAATCACACAACAACACTAACTACAGGAAATAATTAGTGATGCAACGGTTTCGGGTTTTACGGTTACGGTTACGGTTATTCCTACGGTTACGGTTATGGTTACGGTTTTTAAAATGAATCGCATAATGATAAAATAATAAACTTTATTCTTCAAAACAAAACACAACACTTTGAAAGGACATATTTAAAACAAAACAAAAACTTAAAAAAACTAAACTACATTTTTGTAGTAGTATTACAAAAAAAACAGCGTAAAATTAAACGTTCTAAAATTCTAAATATAAATAAACAGGAAACATTGTAAATTGTAATGTAAACAATAAAAGCTGATAGAGATTAAAAAAGAAAACAAACATTAAACATTTAAATATAGGTAGGTATCTGTAGATCTACCTACTTAAAAGTGTAGTTAAATTAAAATATTTAAACTTAAACTGAAAATTTAAAATACAAAAAAGAACAAAAGAACAAAAATTAGTATTCAAAATTTACTGTTGCGAGTTGCACGTTCAGACCTGCAAGAACCGTATAACAACCGCGAAAAATAGACGGTTACGGTTAACCGTATAATAGCAAAAACCGTGAAATAAACCGTTCCCTAACTGTAACCGTTGCATCACTAGAAATAATACATAATACAATAACGAAATAACATAAAATAAAAATTCTTAGGAACTAAAGATACACTCTTAATAGTCTTAATCTAATACTTACTCTTAATCAACATGAAACAAAATACAAAATAAAAACTCTTCTTTAAAAAAAAAGTAAAAATCATACTTATGGTTTTGTGGCAAATAAGTAATACTTTTAAAGAAGTTAAGGCATTTAATGCTTCGTCACATAAAGGTAAAACTTCGAGAGCGTGCGCACTCTTCCACGTCTACGGTGATTCACTCGTTGTAGTAGTTGCAGTCGATTTACGTGGCGAGAGCGCGAAATAATATTATTAATAATATTTTTCAAACTTATTTTTATTCCCGCGCGTCCGGGAAATCCCGACTGTCATTTCCCGGGAACGAGAACAATAAAAAGTAACATGATTCCCGGGAAATCCCGTCCCGGGAATCCCGGGACAGAAACCCTAGTCGTAATATTATGTTGCAACAAATAAAGCAATTATCATTATTTTAATTCCCATTTTTTTGTCCTGTATTATTCATTATTTATAATTTTACGTTTTGTTTTATAGTATTAATGTTCTATAAAACATAGAGTATAGCTGTGGGCTGTGGTCAAATAAAGCTTTTCAATGTGAACATTTCGATTTATAAATTGTACTACTTGAGTATAACTTTGAGTAAGTTAAAATACTTTAATTGGAAGCCACAACGTCACGTCACAGCTGTACAAACTATTTAGTAAAACTGAAGAAATTAATGTTTAGAGGTCATTTAATAAGTAATAAAACTACCCTAATATTCTAATAATAAAATATATGTTTGGGTTAATTTTATATTTTTATTGTTTACAGAGGGTTACGAAAAAATATAAGCACATGTAACTATAAATAACCTATTTGTAAAATTCATGTTCACTTTCATCCTTCTTGATATTATTCTTATAACCTTTCTCAAAGTCCTTAGGTAAGACAATGTAACGATTTTCTCTAACGGCATGCATACCAGCTTCTTGACAAATGGCATTAATATCTGCTCCAGATATTCTATCAGGTCTAGCTACATAATCTTCCAAATCAACCTGGGAAACAATAATTTAATCTTGTAATATTTCAGATTAATAAGAATTATTTGGGTCGGGCCATGGACACTATATTGAATCTTTCACAGAAATTATTCAAAACCTAATCGGCAGGTAATACGATCCTCTAAAGTCATGAAGAGACCCAACATTTCAAAATAACTGACATACACCCCTTATCCAAATATAATGGGATTAATTTCAAGTTCTTAATGGTAGTTTAGATTTTATGAATGCAAAAAGAGTACTACGTTATAATTTTTATGAGATTCTAACTTTTAAAAACGATTTTTTTTGGCGGCTCGTCAGTGCTGCTCCTGCCTCCCTGAGCATTGAAAATTACAAAAAAGATTATAGACAAACATGTGATTACAAAAATTAATCTAAAAAAAAGTCACAAGCCGCTACTGAAAAACATCCTTAAAAAACATTAGTTATTGATGTAAATGAAAATGTGATTGACGTATTATTTAACACTGTCAAGGACACTATTAATAGAAATCAATTTCAGCCATACGTTTTCATTTGTATGGGCAACTTAATGGAATCTGTTTTTATTTCCTTATTTATTTTTTTCAGGTCTCATAATTTCTATAGTATTAAAACACCTCACTTGGAAGTAGTAAACGTTTTTTTGTGTAGACTGTGTGTGTGTGTGTGTATGAATATAAAGATGTATAAATTATTTTTAGACTAAAAATTTTTATTATTATTTATATATTTTATGCTTCTGTTATAATTAAACTCTGCGGTATTACTCCAGTAAAATTAGCATTCAATTCGGAACAAATTTGTAACAAGCTAATTTTAGGGGGAATATGTAGGGGAAGATGTCCTATTTAACAGGAAAAAAGTCCCAAAAAATCCAGGTGGCGGAACCCTTCAAAAATTAGGCCGCCATCTTGAAATTAGGCACTTTTTAGCCTTTAACTTGAATAACTAACCTCACATTGATTTTATCAAAAAAATGAATCATACATAAATTTTAGAACATTAAACAAGCTACAAAACAGTCTAAAGTTTTTTTTAAATCGGTTGATAAATAACTGAGATAATGGCGACTAAAGTTTGGGTACTATATGCATTAAATTAGATATAATCTAGCACTAGAAAACAATGTTTCTTTATTATAATTGGCATACTAATTTTTATTATTTTAATTTATACTTCAGTTCATATTAGGTGAAACAGTGGTCAAAAATATTTTATTTTTACATGAAATTTCAGGCTGCGACACAACGTCAGCGTTCTATAAGAAGGGAAAAAAAATAGCACTAACTAGGTATATTAAAAAATGATAAGAAAATTTCAAATTTGGAAGATTTTAAAAATCCCTATACTAATATATCACATCTTGTAGGGTTGGGTGAGAAATTTATTTTATATTGGTATGGAGGTCGTAAAAGTAAAGATTTGAACTCATTTAGATACCTTAAATATATACCCAACTTGTTGCTCGCCAAAATCTATTTAATAATTTTGAATTGGAAGTTTTACCTCCGACTTCTGACGCAGCCAAACTTCATATAAAACGAGTGTATTTTCAAGTTCAAGAATGACTAGGAAATAACGTCAATCCTGAAAATTGGTGTTGGATTAAAAATAAAATTAGTCTAGAACCAGAAAAAATGTCACAAAAGTGTGCCCCTGAATTTATATTAAATATATTTTTTTGCAACTGCAAAACAAACGGTTCAAAATTATGCAGCTGCAATAAATACAATTTAAGATGCACAACAAGTTGCATTCATTGCATTGGGCAATATTGCATGAATGCAACACCTGTGTCTTTGTTAAAAGACGAAACAGAGATTGACATCTAATGTATTAATTTCTTTAATATTTTGTTTATGTTTTTACTTTTATTAACCTTTGTGGTTTAAATAAAAATGTGTTTTTATTTTATGTGGCCTTTCATTATATGTGGCCTTTTATTATATATAAATACAGGGTGAGTCAGGTTGTATGGTAAAAAATTAATATGTGAATAGAGCATGAAAAGCAGTATTGACGTTTTGCTATATAACCCTTAATTTTTTTATAAAATGTGTTAAAGTTGTAAATGTTTCGTTGAATTTTTTAAATATATTTTGGTTAAATACAGTCGTATCAATGAAATTAGGTTGGTTTATATAGGGCGCTATCAAATGGCGATAACAGTTTTTCAAAATTAATCTAGTGGCGTGCGTTAACACATTTTTTTCTGATAAGAATGCCGATAACTGTGCGCCGATGCATTTTTTCATACAATTTCTTAGTTGAAAACCTAATGTAATAATAATAAAATACTCTTAAAGGAACAAAATCTTTAATAACAAAAATTTAAAAACAACAGCGACTTAATTACTACTGTTTGCAATACATTTTCAAAATGAAGTATATTAACCTCAATGCACTCTAAAAATTAATCAATTAACAACCAACAAGTACTAGTTGACCGAATAGTACATTTTTCACGTTAACTAAGGGCAAATGTGCATAAACTAATAAGGAATATATAAAATGAAATTTCCTTGCGGGCCCGAAAGTGCATTGAGGTTAATGGTCTTCATTTTGAAAATTTATTTAAAAAAATAGTAATTAAGTCACAGTTGTTTTTAAATTTTCGTTAATGAAGATTTTGTTTCCTTAGGGTATTTTATTATTATTGCATTAGGTTTTCAACTTATGAAAAAATCCAGTGGCTCACAGTTATCGGCATTCTTATCAGAAAAAAAAAGTGTAATCGCACGCCACTGGATTAGTTTTGATAAACTAATATCGTTAGTTGATAGCGCCCTATGAGAAATATAAACCAACCAAATTTTATTGAAACGACTGTTTTTAATCACAGGATATTTAAAAAATTCAACAAAATATTTTCAACTTTAACACACTGTATAAAAAAAATTTCACACGTCAATACTATTTTTTCATGCTCTTTTCACATATTAATTTTTTACCATACAACCTGACTCACTCGGCACCAGAACAGAATAATCAACTCATAGAAAAAAATTACAAAATTCCAACTGATATTTTATAATTTTTAAGCTGTAACTCTTTTAATTTTTAAGCTATCACAAATTTTTAAACGTCATGTTATAGATTTTGAAGTTTTCTCGAATTTTCCTATTTTCATAATTTTTGATAAGATAATAAAGTTATTTGACTTTAAACGAAAAATATCGTGAATTTCAAGATGGCGGACGATTTTTTAGTGTGTTCCGATACTCGGATTTTTTGGGACTTTTGTTGACATATTAAATACCCCCTCCCCGACATTTTAAGGCAACATACAGCTTGTTACAAATTTGTTCCGAATTCACGGTGTATTTCACTTAATTTTACTGGCCTATATTGGATGACATGCCAGAAGAATTTGAAACCTAACACCTTATTCTAAAAAATGTGATATATAATATGGTTTACGATAAACTCAAACATCAAATTTCAGAGGGCGCACGTGGCTGTGTAAAGCGCTCTCAGTAGTAGGGCTGGGAATTTTTATCGATATATCGAATAACGACATTTGCGATTGGAATTATCGTTATATCGATAAATTATATCAATAGGTATTGATATTTATCGATATGTCAACTTTATTTGTAAAATTAGATAACATAAATAATGCAAAAAGACAAATGTTCTACATAAAATTCAACAGTATTCTTAGTAACATTACTTTGCCCATGACGCTTGTGTGAATTCTGTGCAATATAATCTGTAAAATATGTATAGCGATTATAGAGCTGGAAATTTTTATCGATATATCGATAAATATCGATATATCGAATAACGATATTTGCGATTGGAAATATCGATATAGTAATATTTATCGATATATCGATAGTTATCGATAAATATCGATATATATCAATATATCGAAAACTATCGATATATCGATATGTCGATGAATATTGATATATCGATAGTTATAGATAAATATCGATATATCGATAGTTATCGATATATCGATAATTACCGATATATCGGACGACAGTTATCGATAACTACCGATATATCGATAGTTATCGATACATCGATAACTACCGATATACAGGATGTTATTTAAGTATGTAGATGTAGCCAAACTTCAAGGGGTGATTCTTTGGGTGATTCTAAGAGGAAAAGTTTATATAAACATAGGTTCGGTAATGCTTCGTTTTCAAGATAGTGTAAAAATTTTTTTGAAAAAAAAAAAAACTGAAAATACAAGTTTTCTCTTTCTAGCATTTTTTCGCATCTTGCTTCGTTTTTGTAAAAACTTTATTGCATGTCCCTGAGAAAACAAAAAAAAAATTATAAAAATAAAAAATCGTAAATAACAATATCAAAAACGAAGCAAGATGCGAAAAAATGCTAGAAAGAAAAAAGGTGTATTTTTAGTTGCTTAATGCGAAAAAAATATAAAAATTGCAAAAAAGTCAGTGACGTACATTGTTTTTGTCAAAAATATTGGTTCAGGTGCCTTCCGGGACGCCACTGGAGTTAATAATCCTAATTTAGTTAGAGCTAAATTAGCCTCTTATTACCATAAATAACACTGCCAAATTTCAATAAAATCGGCTAAAGCATTAATAAGGTATTTACCAAAAAAATTATTTTTTCAAAGATATGTTGACACTATATTGAAAACGAAGCATTACCGAGCCTATGTTTATATAAACTTTTCGTCTTAGAATTACTCAAAGAATCACCCCTTGAAGTTTGGCCACGTACTTAAATAATACCCTGTATATCGATATATCGAATTTATCAATATATCGATAACTATTAATATATATATCGAATTTATCGATATACTTTCAGTTATCGATATTCGATAACAAATTTTCAATATCGCCCACGCCTACTCAGTAGTATTTCATTCTTAAAGCGGGCAGATGGTAATGTACTCTGTGCTAGAGCTGTATCTCCACTACTGTGACATTGGCATAGTGGCAGATGCGGTCTTGCAATTATTTTGTGCTCTGTATGTTTAGCAGGTTTGTTCAAAACGATAAAAAGACAGAAACATTATGCATAAAGGTGTTTTATGTTTAATGAAGTGCATCTTTAAAAACAGTAAAATTGTTGATTACCGATTACTCTTACTTATTATTTTATGGTATCGAGCCACTATATAGTCTGCGATCTTTGGTCTGTCAAATACGCATAAATATAAAATATATAAATAAAAGTTTCAACTTGGCCCTAATGAAGTAAGAGTAAGTTAAGACTACCTATTAGTCATATTTGTATACCATTTTTGTATATTTCTGAGGATTTATGCTTCACCAAGTAAAAATTCTGGATACATCACTGCTTAGAAATATGAATCAAATTTGATAATATTAATAAAAATTACATATTAGCTAATTCAGTGATTTCTTGTGACAATTTTTTATTTTCAAGGTCTATTCTAGATTACCTATTCTAGCTAGAAGAAAAATTTCAGGTTATTCGACTTACCTCCTCCGAAAGATTCATTTTAGATGTAATTGTACTGAATATCAAACGTTTTTGCCTACGGTCTGGCAAAGGAAATTCAATTTTTCTGTCTAAACGACCAGGTCTAAGTAATGCTGGATCCAAAGTATCAGCTCGATTTGTTGCCATTATTACCTGAAATATTCAATAAACTCATTAATCTAATAATTTATAATAAACTATCATATTGTTTCCAACATTCGTAAAACCATCTAAAATTATACCATAAGATGGTCAAAATGTCAAGAATCCAAAATATTCAACGTGGAAGTGAACCTTAAAACTCCTCTCCAAATGAATATCAATAGAAATCATAAAATGTTCTACAAAGCCTTTTGGTATTTCTTTATTTTTTTCTCTATTTCACTGAAAAGTCCAATGTAACTTTTTCTTATAATAACCACCAAAGAAAATACTAGTTTGTGACGCTAGGAGTAGGATGAAGGCTGGAAAAATTTAATCGATACATTTTTTTCAGTTTCATATTTCCTCTGAATATAAAATATTAAAATATATTAAATAGGTATATGTTTACTGAAGTTACCTTAACATTTGTAGTTTGATCAAAACCATCCATCTGGTTCAGTAGCTCTAACAAAATTCTTTGAACTTCTCGATCAGCTCCAGTTTGAGCGTCAAACCGTTTTGTAGCAATAGCATCAATTTCATCAATAAATATAATCGCAGGAGAATTTTCCTTAGCGAGACGGAAGACATCTCTTACCATACGTGGCCCTTCTCCTAAGTATTTCTGAACAAACTCAGAGCCAACGACGCGAATGAAAGCAGCTGAAATAACGTATTAATAAAATTTTATTGTGCTAAAAGAAAATCTATACCTGTAGTATGATGAGCTACGGCTTTAGCAAGCATAGTTTTTCCACATCCTGGGGGTCCATACATTAAAACTCCTCTAGGAGGATCAATACCAATTTGTTTGTACAGCTCAAAATGAGTAAGAGGCAATTCTACTGCCTCTCTTATCTCCTGCTTTTGCATATCCATACCTCCAATGTCACTATATTGCACATCAGGCTTCTCATCAGCCTGTAACATACTGATTGAAGAATCAGCCTCTGGAGGTAATACGTCAACAAGTGCATTGCTATGTTTGTGTAAAGCTACACTAGCAGAAGGTTTAAGAAGTTCACGATCAATTGTGGATAAAATTCGCACATAATAGTTTGAACCTGTCGTAGAGCCAACTATACCAGTATTCTGATCTACAGCTTCCAAAAACTGACCAATGACTAGTGGAACGGACTGTATCCTTTTAACTTCCTCTTGAGCATGTAAATATTCCTTCTTTAAATTACGTTGCTCATCTTTAATGTATTCCTCTTGGACTTCCAAGAATTCGAGCATTTGCTGCAATTTTTTATATTTGGTGTATAAATCTTCAGTGTCTAGGTCTTGTAAAGATTGCTTTGAATCGGAGGGACTGCCTCCTTCCTCCTGAAATTGTAATGAAATAAAAATTTGTTGGCATAAACTACTTTTGAGGTTATTTTACCATTTTACGAACATTCATGATGGGCTACACAAATATATAAAATTACTAATTGACAGAATTAAAAATGACATTTAATAAAAACACATATTTTTTTTACGTACTTTTTCAGGAACTACTACTTCCATGGCCTCCATTATCGATGACTTGTAAATTTTTTTGTTTTTGTGACGACTTGCAATTTGCGATACGGTGCGGTGCGGTCCGGTTTGTCGGGAATCGCCTGCGTCCTGCGCCGAATCGAAACGGATGAAGGATGACGAGTGACGAGTGACGAGTGACGACTGACCTCCAAGTAGCGTGACACTCGAAAATCCTTTGTTCTCGAGGTAACCAAAATCAATGACCTTGATCTGGTTGATTGGCTACACTTTGTCTACTCTTCAACAGATGGCCCTCAAACAGAAATTACAGAATTTTAAAGTTTAAAATTTGTCAAAAACAATGAATAATTTTTCAAATTATCTTTTTTCGCGACTAAATATTATTTTATAATAACAGCAGATACAGATTAGTGATATTTAATTAAATAAACAAATAAAGTCACAAAATGCTTTGCGACCTCTGCAGGTCAGTAGACGAAGGGTAGCCAACGCCCACCGTGTACCACAGATTTCTCTAATAACACATTCAAGTTTATTTACCGACATTCAAAATGTTCTTGAAGCCTGTCGCCTCAGGCATGTGGTACGGGCACCCGTTTCCTAGATGGCGCCACAATTAAGTGTTCTAATTTTAAACCCATGGCTTCGTTTCGTTTGCTTTGTTACTACTTTGTTCTCTTCAGAATAAGGAGGAAGATCGTCATCGGTTAAAGGTGTTGAGGAACGTTAGAACATTTAGACCTCTTTTACTCTATGTATGCCTACCCCGTCTAAATAATCGAGTAAAGCTAGCAGTCAGATTTGTAGAAAATGAACGCAGCGTTTGTGTGCCAAAGTATTAGTTTTAAATAATATTCTGACAAAGGTACAGTTTACAGTGTTGTTTTACACAAGATTTAGTTTATCGTTTAAATAGGTAAAATGTAAAACCTTTGTAGGTATTACTGGTAAAAGGTAAATGTAAAAAATCTTCCATTATCGGCATTGAAAATACAAAATACTAAATAAATATGCAACGCGACATCTGTTGACAACTCTCTAGTACTAACAGTAGGATATTACTTGTAAATAGGAATTCTACAATCAAAAATTTTATGAGAATGCGAATGGTATCTATTTCGTACTAGAGTAAAAAAATATTAAGCAGAGACTAAAATAAAAGATAATCTTTAGTTTGTGAATAAATAAAGTATTCCTTTATTCAATGACATCACACATACCTAACTATCTCAAAATATAAATTAAATATTATTGTAGGTATACAGGTGCGACATTCTTAGTTACCGCTACTGTTCCCTAGATAGAGCTTGAAGGTGAGATGTTAATTTATAGTGTTTACAACTGGTTTTTCATATTTTTGTTGTGTACAGTAGCCAGCCAATTTTCGAGTATTATAGTGTTGTTTCATGTTTCAGAACTGCCGCAGTAATAATATAATATTTACTATTTTTATTTATTGTACTCAGTGGCGGCTCGTGACTTTTTTTTAGGGGAGGCAAACTTTGTTAGAATAATTTTTGTAATAAAATGTCTATTTGTAACCTATTTTATAATTTTGACGAGCCGCCCCTGATAAAAAATAGTGACTATAATGATTAAACCTTGGACAAAAATAAATGAAACAAATCAAGAGAAATTCTGGTTAGGAAGCTTCACACAAAAATTGCTGGCCGATAAAATTTATCATTAGGTACCCTATTCTTCGTTGAATGCAAGGCTTACAAATCATCATTAAATATTAAAGTATTTATATGGTATAATGAAAAATACTGAACGACACACGCCCGATACGCAAATAACAGACGCGATTGATAGTAAAATCTTGTCTGATATTTGCTATATATCGGCCTTATAACGTTAATAACTATTTTTCCTTTCACAATTGCATATTTTTTCATTGCCAATAAATAAATGATGAATGATTAATAATTTTCGTTTTATTGATTTGAGGATTAGGTACCGAGATTTTTTACTTGGGGGGCCCGCTGGTACTTTGCATCCCTGCCCCCAGCCAGTACGCCCCTGGGCCCCTGCGTCTATTTTTATTCAGATGTTTCTAGGTATGTCAAATTAATTTAGTTATCACCTAATTTATATAAAAATCATATACCTATATTTCTGTAATTCAAACATTCAAAAGAATATTTAATTTAAATCAACAATGTCTTTCGACTTACAAACGATCCCTAGACGGTCAGCAATATTACACAATATTAAGACCGTCTAGTACTCTAGTGTATGTGTATATGATTGTTTGAACAATTAAATTTCGCCACAATATTGACTGTTGAGAACATAAAGCGTTTAGGATTTTACAATAATATTGCGCAATGTTTGTTTCGAGCGAGATCTATGTACTTCTTTTTCTATAGTTTGTTTAACGACAATATGTAATATGTCGGATGTTAAAAATAGCAAAAGACAATTTCTTAAAAAATTTCTTAAAGGACCAACTAGGTACTTAATTGATGTTAGTTGTTAACAGTTTGCCCAAGTTACGGCAGGTGAAATCAAAAGATTATAGTAACTGTTTTTGTTTCTTTTGAATGAAACATGAAACAATATAAACAACACACACAGCAATGAGTGACGACCTTATTAGTTAAAAAAATGATCGCTTGAACGTAGCCGTTATTGCACAAAATATTTAAGAATAATATTGACCGTCTACGGGCCGCTTTAGATTTAGACCACTACTGGGTCCGCCTCTGAATTGTATATTACGAGTAGTCAACTGGAGTGATTAATAAAATAAATATTTCTCTTTTAGTTTTTCGGTTCGTAATTCATAAACCTCAAAAATTAATTAGCGTTTGATTTTATGTTATTGCCTCACTTTTTGAAATTAACCCGTCCCCAAAAAAAATATAAATCGTCCGATACAGTTAAGTAAATAATCATATGTAAAGAATTGGAAGAATATAAAACTATTATAAACAATTTCAATATGAAAGTCTTTCCCGGATGCTCTAAAAATATTTGTGATGAGGTTGCTTGCGGCAGATAAAGAGTAAGTTTATATTTGCCATTTAGCAATTCAGTCAGGGATAGAGATAATCGTTATCTAGTGACGACGCGCATTTCTGGAAAACAAACGACAAGATAGATATATGTGCTATGTTGCCAAATATTTGTCACTACTTAATATTTTTTTGAAAGCAGATTACATTTAGAAAACATTTTACTTGAACAATAATCATTTATTTAATGCTCATTGTTTTACAATAATTATCGACTTGGAAGGGGGCGAGCGCAACAGGACAGGACAGGAGTCGCGGCTAGCATTTCTAAGAGTGAACTACCAGAGAAACATCGCTACCCCGTTCCACTTTCTAATGGCTTGCAATCAGTGTATACGCACAAGTTCTGCGTAATTGATCCCCTTCGGAGGGGATGTAAAGCAGTCGATAAATCTACTGGACATTAAATTCAAAAATTCCTAACCTCGTTCCTAACTCTTAGAATTAAAAGTTCGGCAAAATTCTGGCGTCTGTGATTGGTCTCGGTAGTATAAATAGGCAGGTAGGTATATGAATTAAAAAGAATTGGTAAATCTTAAAATAAATTTTATCGAAATAGGATTTCGAAGTGTTTTTAAGTTCACGGCAGCCAGTCTAATAGTATTTTTGAGAAATTTAGTATAGTTGAAACGAATAAATTCCAATACATATAGTAAAAATATTGCAGGTTAGTTTTTTTCCGGATGCGAGGCGTTTTGTGAAACGTCTGTCAAATAGCATTTCGGTTTCAAACAATAAAATTCCACTTTGAATCACGTTAAAATAATTTTCAAATAGTTAGCTAGATATCAGAATTATTTACACTAAAATATAAAATTTAATTGTGCATACAAAATTCCAACAATTTTTGCAAAAAGTCAACACTTCTTCATATCTACGAAACAAGGGAAGTATGGCAACTGTGTACGAAATAATCTGTGGGCGCTTTTGGGTGCGCCAAGCTACGCCGAGTCCTGTTCAATGTAATGGAACGAAACACGAGTTACAGAACAAAATATAATTTATTGATAATGATACAAAGATACATTAGCTACAATATATAAATAATATACAGGTATTGCGCGAACTCCCGGCCAGCCAGCTTATGGGCTGACTGACAATGAGCACGATCGTCTCTAAATATTGCGGTATATAAATAATAAGTTACATATAAATTATAATAATAAAATAACTACATAACATAAACGTGTTGAATGAGAAACACACAAATTAAATAATGATTTAAATAACAAAAAAAATCTTATTCTCTCATCGGTCACATATATAGGCACACAAAAGAAAACAAAATGAGAAAAGCATAATAAAAAATAATAAATAAACTTCGATCACGGAATGTTAAGAAAATCGAGACCGATGAATTAACTTAACCTAACTTGCACATTCACATAGTATCAACATTCGTATAAAACACGCTTCTTATAAATTTAATAATATATTTAAAAAATCACACAATATCAAAATCACTCCGCCATGTTGGCGAGATAATTATTTGTAAATATAAATAAGACACTGTAATTAAATAAAGTCTGAGTAAATTGATAAAGTTGGAGCTCCATTCCTCCTAAATCACAGAAAATGGTTTGCGTAATAAATTACATATATATTTAGTAGGCCTGCGAATATACTTATAAATATAGTCAGTCAAAAACGACAATTATAAATTAATAGAAAAACCAACGGCACGATTTACCAGCAGTTCTCAAACAAAGATGCGTTATGGGAATGTCTACCAAATTATTTATTTTCAATAATTCGTTAATTTTATGAATCGCCATAATATTTAGTAGCTATTTCTGCAAATTATATAAATATTTATGAAATTTGCAAATAAACTTTTTCTCTCTCAATAAATACTACTCCAAACTAAATTTAATTTAATTACACTTAAAGCATTTCACTCCCAAAACTGCCTAAAAATTATCTAGTAATTTACTACTTCGGCCATTTATTTCCGGCTTAGGAAAAATAACAAAGACCCGACTTTATCAGCCATTGTAAAAGCAATAAAACTGCACTACAGCATCAAGTCGCTGAGCGAAAGGAGCTGTGCTGTGTCTATTAGTCTATTAAAAACTGGTAAGCGTTGGTCTTCTATTCCTGGGGAGTGTAATTCGGGTTCGCTGCTGAAGAACGATCCCATGGAGGAGGTTGGTGATTGGCTCAAACTACATGGTGGGCTAGGACTGTCCAATGAGAGAGACGGACTGAGGGCGGCCGGGCGAGGACGAGACGTAACCGCCGCTGTTCTGGATCCTAGAAGAGTAGATACCGCAGGGGGCTTTTGCATCACGACCTCGTCTTGATTGTGCACAAAGTGGCAACGGGGCCCGTAAGGGCAAAATCCAACCGTATGGTAAGTACGACACAATTCCGTCTTGTATTTAGGATGTCTCGCTAAACTGCGTAACTCATTCATACCGTGTGCGAACTGGCATTTGTCTCCGTATTTACAAACGCCGAACTCTTCGTAGGGGCGACACAACTCAGTTTTATAGCGAGATGTATTAACTGTGGTGGCGGATACAGCAGCCGCGGGGGCGGCTACTGCTGGGGCCGGGGCTGATTGGGTGCGTTCCAGCCTCCTGTGTTGCTGGGTTAGGTTTCCAAGAAGCATCGCTAGTTGATTGGAGGTCGCTGCTGTTGCTGGAGTGGACGCCATCCGTGACAACGTGAGTCGGACCGCTGTCGACCCTACGGCCAGGTGGGCGCCTGGCGCCGCCGCCTCAGGATTCGTCAGACCATTCTGAAAAAAATAAAAATAGTTTAGTGAAGGTAAATTAGATTAATAATAGGTGGGTACATGGATATCAAGTCAATTATTTTAATTTTACTCGTGTCTATTTGTAATACTAATTAAAAAAATAGAAGGGATGTTCGTATTGTTGAATCCGTTGTTTCTTGCATGACGCACTTGTGTTTGAAGGTAAATAATTTATTGCTTGGGGGCAGTCTAACAACGTTCAGTAAAAGGTGTTAAGGTTTTACAACTTTTTTTAGATAAACATAGTATCTAAATCGGACTTTAATTACGTATCCTTTCTCGGGCAGGTTACAAAAAAAAATCCTGCGATTCATGCTTAAGAAAAATTTTTTGTAATAAGCATACCTAATTCTAGGCGCTGCATTATACATTAAGTGGACTAAGTGACAGCACGGGGTGTAAATACAGATGGGGGTCTCAAAATTGTTGAGAACAAACACTAAAATCAAAATCTCAAATTTCTAATTAATCTTATAAATTTATTTATCCGGCGACATGGCATACAATGCCAAACCCCGCAGTCTCGCCACTGATTTCATAGCGTTTTCTATTTTAATACGTTATTCTAGTTTATTATTGTTAACTGAATGTTTTTTATTTTATGTATTTTTTTATCTTTTTTGATTTTTTCTTTTTATGAAAACTGAGGTCACTAAATATAGTAAAGCCGACCCTGCATAGTTCGAACCAGTTTCATTAGGATTTAAACCATAGATTAAATGGATCTTCCTTTTCTATAAGGAATCATGAAAAATACCAAAAATGTAGGAACCGAAAATATTTATTCAAAAAAATAATAAAACCATTTCTATTCTCGTAAATTGTACTTATATGCCGAAGTACCTACGTAGTATTTAGGTATAAGTACCTACGTAATGATAACTTTCTCCTTAATATTACAATGATATCTCCACGTGTATTACAAATTTCTATATGTATCCAAAAATTAATAGGTATTATTTTTAAAGCATATTTTAAGCGAAAGGGGAGGGAGACAAAATGTAGACAGTACAATATAACGTAAACATAATTAAGCAAAATCAAAATACCATTTTTTTAAGTAGGTATCTCAACTCAAGTAAAAAAAATGAGGATTTTTTTCAAACGATTCTTTATCGAACTGATTAATATTTTTAATCTGGTATCTTATAATTTGTCCACTTGAATACGTTTTTGTTAAAAACTGTTTTTCGTCAAATAAATATCCTATCAATCAATTAGAAACATGGAAAATATGTAGGTAGATTATAATACCTAAGTAGACACAACATAAATACCTATTTTCGAAAGTTTGCTTTGAAAGTGCTGAGCTTACTTTAATTTATTAAAATGGTTTTCTCCAAGAGCGCAATAGGTATATCTAAGAGATTCCAATAGGTAATGTATTTACTATTTTTTACCATATATTTTTTTCCCAATGGATATACAAAAAAACTGTAGCATTACCTAAATGAAACTATAAGAAAATTAGTTATGAATTATTATTTAATAATGTCCCTTGTGTAGAAAATCAATTCACTCATTTTAACTTATTGGCCAAACAATTGACATTCTTTAATAAAAAATCAAAACCCAAATATTTACAATTTAACTTAAGCACCTTGGCCATCATTTTTTGGCAATAGAAGAAAAAAAATTACGACAAAATAGTAAATATTTATTTTTGCCATTGAACCACCTCCCTTCTCTATCTCAACCGAGGGTATTGGAGACGGCGCCCTTAACTGAATACCTATGTCTTGCTCTCCAATAAATGTTTATTAGGTTTCTACCAACGCAACCCTAAATCAGCATCACACTTTCATCTGTGCCCCCAGAACAAAAATATTTTATACAATTGGTAAAAGTTATCGTTCCACAAGCCTACTTTCTCGCAACAGTGACAAACACAGAGTTGTTTTGCGTGAAAGCTATACGCTTAGTGGGAGTACACTTTTCTCTTTTCTCCATCTCGGATCAAAACAATAAACGTTCGATTTTTAAAACATGTGATCGTAGTATTTACATATTTTCATCGAATTTTTCCTATGAAGGCATCGATCAACCCATAATATGTACGATATTTAAAAGGTTTACTTAGTAGGTATATTTCCTAGGGCTCAACTGGTACGTTTTTTGTTAATTACCTACCAAATCTACTTTGTTTACGAAAATAATGTTTCTCGAAAACCATAGTTTGCCGAGGTGCAGAAACTAACCAGATCGAAATAAAGCCCTTTTGTTTTTTTTATAATGTTTAATTCTTCACAAAGATAAGCGTAACCAATTGATCCCTACACGTAGGCACGTTCCAAGTTTTCTTAATAACCAGTAAAAATGTTATTTCCTGTGGAAATTAATAGGCAGGTATTGTATTCTCGATTCCTATTTGACAATTTATGAGCGATTGCAAAATGGAAATTCATTATTCTAGCTAGGTATATCTGACTAGGTAGGAGATACAATATTTTATGATTATACATATACATACGTAGATATATCATACTTATTTGAAAATATGTCATATACTAGGAAGTACGTGTAAAAAAGATTAATAAAAACGTGTCTAGAACGAAACTACTTCGCCTACGTATGTTTTTCAAATAGCTGATAAACGAACAATGCTGGCTATTAAGAAGTGATAAGTAATTACTGCTGTTTTGCTTCGTGCTTGCCGAGGTATTTTAAAAACAAGACTCGAGTTTTCTACAGCATGAATTTCAACTGCTTTTGGTAGGTTCTCAAAGCCGGTTTCGCAAGCAGGATGAGTCCTTGAATTGTGAGTGGACTAAGTAAACACAAACCTGCTACCTGCCCGTTCGGGCACAATTTAGTTATATTATACAACGTTATAACGCGCAGGTAAAAATTATAAAAACACGTCGTTGAAGTGATTAACTTCCAATCTAGATGAAAAAGGAAACACGATTTTTATTTACCTTTATCAAGTTATCTCCAAACTCGTACATGGCATTCTGTGACATTATTGCTGTAGACATATTCCTAATATAGCACCACACTTATACAAGTTAAAAATTTTTAAAACACAAACACACCGATTCTGCTAAAACTGGAAGACTCGCTATTAAATTTTACGAAATAGTGCGCTATTCCACGACGCAGTAATCGCGTGCTGTTTCTCTCACGTAATATTTGTGACTGAGCGTTTTCTCTTTTACAAAGTCTGTACACTAGCGTCCAGTGGTCGCCTCCCACTCTCGCCTTGGTGGGGGACATTAAATGACGTCACTGGGAGCTGGTGGTATGGCTCGCGGCGTTGCCGGTGCTTCTTTTCCTCTTTAAATCAAGGAAATCTTAAGTCTGGATAATTATCAGAGTTCAATGCCAATCATAATTTTAATCAATTCCGTTTTATTCAGTGATGTGAGTTAGAATACCTCCACTTTGTAAAATTTGTCATGATTTATGTGAAATTAATTATTATTGCTTACAGATAAAATCAAAATAAAAGTTGTATTATTAATAGGTGAAGTTTAGTTTTTGATGATTTTGTTGCGTTCTGAGATCGTATTCCCACTCGACTGTACATACGCAAACGATCATAAAAATACGACCTTGAAAGTTTTGTTTAGCATTTGGCAACTTGGTAAACAATCTTCTGGTCTTTTTCTGGTCGAGTGAAAAGAAAAAAAAAACAAAAATTTTAATTCACTTTTCTGTCTGTTTGTACCGGGAGCATTCAACGCATTTTGAAGCAGACTTTTTCAAAAGAATTTGTCTTTACTATATGACAATAATATAATTATCCAGTAAATAAAGTCCGTCATGTGGACCATAAGAAAACAGACACAACTTCCTTTGATGCTTGTTTATTTATTCTCACAATATTTTATAGTATTTCATATATTTGAGATAAGAAAAATTTATAAAACAACCTATTTTTATTAATTCAGAGATTTAAATTTTGGTTAACAAAAATCATCTCAAATTAATACTAATTATTTTTTTTACCGACCGACCACATAATATTCAAATAATAAATTAGGTAGGTACCTACTAAAATTTAATCTAGTTTGATTCAGAACTGTATAAGAATGATGAATATGCAGTTTTTTTACCATCTAAATTAGAATTTTTATTTTACGGTTTTTTTGTTATTAATCTATTAACTTTCAAGAAATATTGCTTTGAATAAATAACATACAAGCTGGTCAGTACTAATTTTAAATCAACCTCAATTTACTCAGTACTTGTTTAGAAGAATAATTGTAATAAATATATTAATTTATTCAGGATGGTTTGTAAGTAGATGGACAGTATAGACCAGGTCAGAGTGTGGTGATTTAACCTAACACCTTTACTAAATTGCACCCCTGAGGAAATAAACCCTCCAAAATTTTCACTAAAATTTCAAAACACTATTATTTTTGTGGGCAATGTGGGCAGTTCTTCTCATAAGGTTCCAATTACAAGTTACTAATCTTAATGAACGTAATTGAGTAACAAGGTGTTTATTGGGGTTGGGACATCTATGAAATTTCGTAGTACTTACTAATCCATCCATTTTCTATGTACTTGTAAAATTGTGCAGTTTAATTTTCAAAAAATTTTTTTTTATTTCAAATGAATTTGGTAGGTAGGTATATAGATGTTAGATCTATTCTACACGTATATAGTTGGTATTTTTGTCAACTTACTTACGAAACACCCTGTATATAGGATGGTTGTAGGGTATGCATGGATTATCAACAAAAGTATTTGTAATAAGATAAAATAGTAAAAATAAATTTTACTATTTACGTCAAAGTTTTTAATCTTAATCCTCTAATGTCTTAAAAAGACATAAATACTCTTTTCAGAGCTTATTTGCAAACTATCTACATTTAACTGATAAAATGGTCAGTACTACGAATGTAGAAAGCAAATAATTTAATATTGCAATAAGCCTCACCAGACGGATTAATCCAAAAAAGGACTCCTTCTGCTATCAGGCAGTGCACGTCACCATCCCATGGACCGGTTTCTGGCTTATTAGCCTTCATCAGCATGGTACAGGTAACGCACACTGTATAACATCAGAAGGTCCAGATCTTGTTAACATCGACCGACATGAAGTCGGTGAGATGCAAATGTGGACCGTAGGGCCCTCTGGTGAAACCTATTGCAATGTGGACTGTGCCCAGACTAGGCGAATGATAGAAATGAAATCCAAAGAAGTCAGAAATCCATAGAGGTAAATTTTTAATAAAATAAAGATAAAATAGTAAAAATAAATTTTACTATTATTTAGATCTGGACCTTCTGATGTCATACAGTGTGCGTTACCTGTACCATGCTGATGAAGGCTAATAAGCCAGAAACCGGTCCATGGGATGGTGACATGCACTGCCTGATAGCAGAAGGAGTCCTTTTTTGGATTAATCCGTCTGGTGAGGCTTATTGCAATATTAAATTATTTGCTTTCTACATTCGTAGTACTGACCATTTTTTCAGTTAAATGTAGATAGTTTGCAAATAAGATCTGAAAAGAGTATTTATGTCTTTTTAAGACATTAGAGGATTAAGACTAAAAACTTTGACGTAAATAGTAAAATTTATTTTTACTATTTTATCTTATTAAAAATTTACCTCTATGGATTTCTGACTTCTTTGGATTTCATTTCTAAAAGTATTTGTTTTGTTGTGTTATTTATATAATATTTATTATAATCCTTGTTTGAATTTGAAAATATATTATCTACTACCTACGTGTAAAATTCTGATAAAAACTATTTAATAAAAAGAAACATTATAAACATTCTACTGTGTTGCAAGAAAACACTGAAGACCATTTTGGATGGACGCTTTAGAAGATGTAAAATTACATATTATTTGTAGAAAAGTTACAGTTGTTCTATTTTTTGTAAAATATAGGGAAATGTCAATACGGAAACATTGATTATTGTATCTAGAGAAACTGCAATAATTTGCTTTCTTGTAAATATTTAATGTTGTCCTTGAAGATCTCGAATTGATATTGAAACTAATGGAAAAATAAAATAGGTATTTACTACTTATGTGGGTTTATAATTAATATAATAATTTACTTTGCAATAGTATTACCTTGCCGCAGCAACATATAAAACTTGTGAATGTAGTAATTTTTAGTGTCAGTCAGCAAATCGCTTTTTTTTAAAATAATTTTTCTATTTTTAGTGTAAGTATATTATCAAAAATAATAATCTATCATTAACAAATTAGACTTTTGATTTAAAAGCACGTCTGCGTTACTGTAACTGCACTTATGAAAGTTTAAGATCCACTGGAATTGAAGAGAACATTCAATATCGTATTTAAGAAAATCACTGATGTCTTTACGACATCTGGCAACAGTGTCGAAAAGCGTATAAATTCAAGTTAGGTCTAAAGTTGTTTCTCCTTAAGAATCAAATATTACATTGTTTAAATTAACGACATCCGCCTGGTCTCGAGAGAATTTCGACCTTATAGAATGCAATATTCAGTTGTTTATTTCAATTGACGTTTTATTCAAAATGTTCGACTGCTTTTGCGCCACGGAAAGTGAATCTTGTTAACATTTGGTGCTTCACAATCCAGCATAACTGCGAAACAGCTCCTTTATACCATTAATTAAAAACGTTAAATAATTTCGTTTGAGTTCGTAGCAAGTAGTGGGTAGATTAACATTTACATTTTCTGTTTGTATTACTAATCTGATAATTAACATTATTATTTTATACGTTTCTACGTGTTACTATAAAATTCTTGTTTTTAATAAGTGCTAGTTATTTGAAATAGGTAGTACCTACATGCGTTACATATTTTTTCTTCTTTTGAGATATATTTTCTATGAGGTTATTCATTGTGAATGTTCCAAATATTCTAGTCATTGAATTTTTGTAACCGAAATGAAAACCTAAAAATAAGATCGTCTCTTTGAGGATCTTCGTCGCCATCAAAAACACAGACTTTTTGCGTGCCTTATATCTATATGTGATCAATTATACATTAATTGTTTTTATTAGGATGATTAATGCCCTTATACCTATAAGTTAGTATGAGGTATATACTAAGTTGTAAATCAAAGATAGATATTATTTATTATATATTATAAGAGTAGAACCTATGTAAGTAAAACATTGTGTATTGTATATCGCAAAAGGATAATTGCAGGGCTATCGACCACTGTTTTTTACAGTTCTGAAAAACAAAAAAATTCATATAATTTTTATAAACAATTAGGAATAATAAGTTGTTGCAATTGCAGTATTTTTACTCTGCAATTGTAAACGCTTCTTTAACTTATAGCACATAATTCATGTAAAATGGTTTTAGCTGTCTGTATGTAAATGTTTACAAAGTCTATCTTTCTGTACAATTTGCAGTAGGGTTGATTTAAATGATTTGATTTAAATTATGTCGTAAAGTACTAACATTTGAATCCAAGCTTTTTTCATCTTAATCTTTAATTTAAATCATTTACCTTAATTTTACAAGAAAAAACTAAGCTTAAAGTAAACCAACCACAACACGTACATACGTATATATTTTGAAGTAATTAACAATCAACAATTACCAAATATCAAATTATACAGGGTGGAACAAAAGTATTAAATAATGGCTTTAACTTTGTTATTTGTAAAGTTACAAACAAGTGTTCAATATGAAAGTTGTTTGGTTCTTTGCCATGCATGTTTTAAGTTTTTTAGTTTGTTGATATCTTCTTCTGGTTTGTTCCTATGGCAACCAACTTTTTCTTTTTAAATAGCACCCATAATTTTTTTTTTGTTAATTTGAAACAAGCATATTTTTCTCTATTCATTTTGCAATTTTTCGAAAAAAAATAAGCGAAAAAAAACATTTATTAAGACTTGTCGCCTCTTAATAAAGGATGCCATGGAAAAAGTTATGCAGTTATAAAACACAAGTATTACTTTTGGTAAAGAATGCCATGGAAGTTTGACAATTAAATTTTTATAAACAAACAACTAAATTTTAGTGTTGTGATGTTGTGAAATTAATTAATTTAGTTCCGATTGAGTCGTAATAAATATTTTTTTTCACGCTTATTTTTTTTCCAAAAATTGCAAAATTTTATGACTGAATAGAGAAAAATATGCTTGTTTCAAATTGACAAAAAGAATTATGGGTGCTATTTAAAAAGAAAAAGTTGGTTGCGATAGGAACAAACCAGAAAAAGATATCAACAAACTAAAAAACTCAAAACATGCACGGTAAAGAACCAAACCACTTTTATATTGAACATTTTTTTGTAACTTTGAATATAACAAAGTTAAAGTCATTATTTGATACTTTTGTTCCACCCTGTATATTTATATAATATTTCTTAAAAAAATGTAAAACATTCGAAAACTACAATTTATTCATCTTTTGACTAGGATCGTGATTTATTTGCCTTTTATTTTGACCGTCTACACTCTTTACTGATTATTGAATATTGGGGCATTAGATTGCCAAAAATCTCGCTCAAGAGCTCTATGGTGGCTTGGGCAGTGTTTGTAATGTTCCCCATCTCATTGAAAAAACATCTCTGGATTAATAGGAACTGTTGATTCTAAACCAATTATGTCGCTTACCATATACTTTGCGGCTTTGCTCGTGTTGTCCTGTTGTCCAATAATCCTTTGTGATGTAACTGCATATCAGACCGGACATTTAAGTGGGTGTAGACACCACTTTTAAATTTTCAGTACCAAATCTACATTTTGCATTTTTGCTTATTTACAAAACAATTAAGTTGAAAATGAGATTCATCACTCATTATCAAATGATTTATTGAATTCGATACATTATCTGACCAATGCCTTTAAACCAACAGTATGTCTAAGTTGTTGATCTCTTGGTTTTAATTCTTGAACTATAATCGTCAAAATTTGCCATCTATGGATTTGTACCGGATTTTTAATGTTTCAAGGGAAATTTAATTATTTAAATCTTACCTATTTAACTTTAAGATAAAGTTACAAAAAATGCTTATACAGGGTGTTAAACAAATGTCTGTTTTTTCAGTCAATTTCTATCTTGTGCACAGCGTTAACCAAGAATGTTTTGTTTAAAATTTTTTTTTATCTCAAAAAATAACGAAGTTAAGAGGGGGTTCCATTTATAACCAATAACCCTTTACAACTACTACTACACACACACCACTACCACACACTATTACACGCGATTGAGCAGTTTCGGCACAAACATTTTTGTAGTATATTTTACCATATATATCTTCCCTATTCCTTCAATCAATATTTTCACTATTTATAGTTGTCCATAGGTAAAGGCGATGCAAGAAGATTGTGAATATACTTATTAATATAATAGATTATAATTGGCCAGTCGGTATAACATAAACAAATCTCTGGTCTTTTTAAAATTCAAGGTCCAGCGTTTATCATTTTGTTTAAAAATTAATAGGAAAGGATCAACTTATATTTTGTAATACATATAATATGCGTTGTGAAGAAATGCTTTAATTTTACAGTCTGTAAGCTTCTTACATAAATAATAATGAAATTTTCATTGTTGTACATGATTGAACTGCTTTGTTTAATGTTTTTTCTTTTCATTTTATAAAATATGAATTTTGTGAGTAAATTATGAATTAACCTTAAAAACATTCTATAAATAACGTAGAATTCTGTGACCACATTTAATTTTTTTCGTATTGTGGAGAATAACGGACTAGGTAGGGCATGGTATATTTATTGAATTGTAAAATTGGATCATACGTATAGATGAGTTCGTAATTTTGATTACTCTACTAATTATTTAATATTTCTAAGGTTTATTCAACCATCATTAGATACTGATAAATTACTCATCGCATCGCAGGCAGTCTTTTCGCATTTTTTGTATAACTTACATATTCAAATTCAAATAAGGTAAGTGTTCTAGTAAACTTTGCACTATTTTCCTGTTTGTAGAAACTTACTTCAGTGTAGTATCAATTTAAAGATTGCTACTTTCTTCAGGACAATTTTTGTGGCTAAATTAATCTTTTCTAACCAACTTTTTGATCTTGGCTTTTCTAAAAGCAATACGGTTCTTCCTCTAGCAAATTCTTGTCTATATAGTCTAAATTTTGAATACAATCCATTCTTAAACTGAGTATAGAAGAAACAAGGCGGACGAATCTACACTTTAAAAATAGTTCAGATTTGATGATTGAAGAGGTGTAAAAATGTTTGTTCTATTGCGGACATTTACAATGTTAGAGATCCGGTGATATATAGACCTGGAGAGAATATATCAAATTGCTTTAAAATATCCCGAGGATCTTTTTAAGTTATTGTTTCCGACATATCGAGTGAAAGGACATATTTTTAAAGAAACAATTTTTGGATTGAGCAAAATTTTGAATTACTTTTGCTACTTCCACAGTAGCATGCATTATTCATCAATATTGTTTAACGAGAAACTTAGATTGAGGTCTTCATTATCTAATTGTTGACAAATCGATAAGCCGTTTTTTTTTTAAAACCCCTGTTTTGATTGTGTGTTACCGCAGGCTGCGCCTATTTTTTGCCTCGTATGCAATAAGTCCTAAAAGTCTATAAATTATTAAAATAATTTCACAACATATTAAGACAATTAATAACATTTCATGGATATACCTAGTAATGTTAAAATTCCTTAATTGAATTATGTCACACGATGAACATCAACTGACATAATAAATAAAAAAGATAGTCGGTGAATTTAATTTTAGCGACACCGGATAAGAAAGGATAAGTAATTTTAAGTTATATTATATCCGAATAAAGTCGTAAAACGTTATCGCACCCATTATTTTCGACAACTATTCACCTGTTGCATTTGTATTCTACGAGGGTGGTAGTTCGCCAACTAAGTGCGTAAAATCCCTAGACGAGTGTGGGAAGTATTTAAACGGTTATTTCATTTCATTTCAAATCTCAAGCGTATATGATCGCTATTTTTTTAATTTTCGTTGTAGTCGAACATCTCCAGAAATAGTAGGTAACTTTTTAAATTGCATTATCCTTTTTTTAGTACCTGTTAGGAATTAAAATGTTAAAAAATTATTTTATAATATCCTTAAATACTTCGTAAAACTAACAAAACTCAATAAATATTTAAAAAAAATATGCAACGGATTATCCTTCTGTTGGTCGATATTACGATTAATAGATATGACCTTTCACTTTAACGCCTAGAATATCATTGTATGTCATATAGGTTTTTCTTCGTAATAACTCAAGTTATTATGGATAATTATTTACAACACGTATCTGTGAAAACACAAAACCACGACTGATAATGAAAAATATGTTTATAACAATTTACCGTTCCGTTGGTAATTCTTTGAGCAAATATCGACAATATTCTACCAAGTGTTCAACTTAATCCGAATGCATTCTGGCAGGCTAAAGGCCAATGTGTAGATGAATGCATAAATAGTTAGTAATACATATGTATTAGTTCCAAGTAAAACTACATTTATTATTAAATTATCATAATTAAATATTGAAAAGTGTTTGGGTTGTTTTTGTTTTTATAAGTGTGTTGCTTAGACTTTACAAAAATTATTTACACATTTTTAGTCATTTAGCTGAGTTAAGTTAAATATTAATCAGCAATAAAAAATTTATGTTTTATTTTTCAAAATAATTTAAGGAGGTAGGTAATGATTATAACGCATAAATCCATTTTGTTTTTCGCTAAACGTGCTAACGTTTATTACGATTATAAAAATTTTATCAATATGCTCGTCATAGTTATCTCTTTATTGCATCTTGCTTGGTATCAATCTTAACTTTATCACTTGTGTCTAAAAAACAAGATTAATCGTAGGAAAATTAAAACTGTATTTGAAATTGCGTTGTTTGTTACGACACTTTTTGCAACGGGCCAAAACTAAATAATTGTCATATTTTTAAGTTAGACTGTATTTTTCATTCAACGATCAGAAAAAGTTATTATTTTTTGCTATACCATAAATTACAACTTATAAATAAATTACTATACTATTATACTATGACTCACAATTACTATTTATAACTAGTAATTTCGATACGTAGAAGAGCTTCCGAATTCTCTTCCGCTTTGAATATTTTGAATTTTTGACGTGTCTTGTGATTCTCGTCTGCGAAGTAGGCTCTGTTGTCCTTTAATCTCCTCTATTTATGTATTCGGCAGGAAACATACAAATATTGACGAATGGTCTCTTGTTTGATGATTGTTGTGTAATAATAATATTCTGAACGTTATCTCTTGCATGACATGGCTTATCACGGTTTCATCTCAGTATGGTCGACTTCAGATTTGTAAGACACATAAAAAACCGGCGGCTTGTTTGATGCCCATAAAAACTTCAAACAAGCCGGCTCTTTTTTTTGTGCTGTATAGATATGACACAGACTTTATGTGAATCGTTAAAATATGAAAATTTAGTCGGCAGAAAACCTCACGAATATATTGATTTCTTTAAAGTGGATCTCTGGATTCTCTGCCTAACAACTTCGTGGAAATTAATTGATTCTGTTTGTTTCATCAAACCACAAATTTCTATATTCAACATGTGGTGAGTTTATTTATTCAGCAATTACACGATGAATAGGTCATTCTCGGGTATTTCTAAAAGGACAAGGCTACAACACACGATATACATAACCTCAAATGAGTGTGAGATGAAATTTTTGAAGAAATCTAGAAAATTATTCCATCGGTATTATTCAACGTATTTCAGTGTAGTCTTAATTCAAAGATTGCCGCGTTTCAATATCAGTTTTCTGGTTAAAATAACCCTTAAATTTTTTATTTACCTTTTGATATTTTTCAAAAACAAAAGGTTTTCATCTCTAGCAACCACTTACGGTCCAAACATTCATACGATTGGAGAGACGCGACGGACAGACAGACAGATATTTTAAAGTTTTTCAAACTACTGCAATGGTTAAGAAATGTTTGCTTATAAGATTATCTTTGTAACAAATAAAATTCACAATTGGTTCAATTGGTTTTTTGATCCACGCTTTTCATTTCCTCTTTTCCCATCCACATTTTTTAATTCACTCCCTTCTCATTTACTAGATTAAATTATAGGGAGTAAGAATTGGGAAGAAAATCAACTGACAATAAAATCAACTTCAAGACACATAAATTTATACTTATTGGAACCCTACAGGTTAGACGGTTAGAGTGATGCTAAGTTACCAGCGCCAGCACTTTAGAAGGCGATTTCTCCAGTCTCCAAAATCCAGAAATAAAATTGCATATCCTGATGAATCATCTTGACACTAAAATAAATATCTTATACTCTTTATTGATTGTAATTGCATTATATGGCATTGCAAAAAACCAAAGAAATGTCCGCCGTACTTAATTGGATTTTTACTATTTCTATTTCATTATGAAACCTAAACCCGTGTAATCTATGACGTAGCTTCTCCCTTCACTCTTTATCAGGGGTTAAATGTGACAGAAATAATAATGCCAATAATTGTGTTCATAATTTATCCCTTGTACAAATTTACTTAGTGGTTAAAAGAATGGATCCTTAAAGGACAAACATCTATGTATGTCGAGTCGGGTAGCCAGGTAAAATTTACCTGCTAGGTACGTGACGTGAACTCTGTGACTAGGTTCCTTTGTATTTTATCTTCTTTTATTGGTTGTTTTAGTAAGTTGATTTCTTTGCTTGCTTATGTATAGATGCTTTTCTTATTCTAATTTTACTTTTTAAACGTAAATTATTCTGTTTCAGTTATTAGAATAAAACAATGTAATAATTGGACAAAAGAAAACAAATATGTAAAACAGTATAAAACGTAAAAGGCACTTTTAACAAATATTTCCTAACAAGAAAAGTAGACAAATTCCATACAAAAATATTGCAGGACAAAAATGAATATAATAAATATGACTTATGTATCATTAATCGACAAAATGATTAAACGTTGAAAATTGGTACACGTCTATAGATTTCGTTTTCTCATTATTTGGTACGCAAGAGATTCATGTAAATTTTATTGATTTATCTATGGTAAGAATTACTAAAAATGTATATTTAAAAATTTAAATTCCACAATTTTGATTATTAAAATAAAAATTTGATAAGTATTTACGTATGTATGTACTCGTAACTGGTTCATTTTAAATTATAATAATCAAAATTTGATAAGTATTTATGTATGTATGTACTCGTAACTGGTTCATTTTAAATTAATAATAATTATTTAATTTATAAAATGTTGCGCTTATTTTCTTAGTGTTTGACACTAAAAAACCTGCGACTTAACCTTAATTCAGCTTTTTATTTTTTACCATTTTTAAGTATGGTTAAGACCCGCAATAGATCAGTTTTACATTTTTAAATAACAGTATAAACTCCTCCGTTTATACTCACATATTTTAAACTAAAAGACACTAAGATAACGAAAATAATGATAATGCTTTATCAGTTCACAACAATATATTTTATTGCAATGTAAGCCTAATTAAACTACCAAGATTTTAATTAAATAAGCGTACTTTGTTTGTAACATTTCTAATTTTAAGTTCTTATCAACCGAGTTAATGATATAGATTAATAAACTCTTATTAAAAAGTGGTGCAATCGAGATCACTGCTCTCAATACTGGGAGATGAAACAATTGGAAAGATGTATTCCCATTAATATTAATCAGTAAGGTTTGATAGACTTTGGGCCTCAAAAAGTGTGTAAATACATATAATATTCCATATAGATTGATGAATTAGGTATAAATTCTACCTCACTGAATAGAAATCATAGATCATCCAAAAGGGAGTGAATTGGAAATCTTAAGATTTCAGTACAGTCAGAATCTGTACCTTTGGGAGGTACTATTTCCCAATGACATCTGCTGGTATCTTGACTACTGGCTATAACACCTATTTATTCCTTCTCATCCCAATTCTCACAGAGTTCAAGAATTAAAGTTAATTTAAAGTGTATTGAAGTTGCTTTAAAATGGCAACACTTTTGGGTCATAAGAGGTATAAACACCAACATTACCAAACTGTACAACCAGAACTGCTTGATTCTACTGAAACATTCACCGACACCATTTTGCCACGAATATGAATTATGTGAGTCTGAGATATGTGCCGTAGTGATCTTTCCTGTTACCGAGAAACTAGCCTAGAAATGTGATTGTCAAATTATCTTGCCAGTACTGTTAAATCACCCGAATGATTAAATAATAATTTGTGATGATTTCTAACATTCATAACTCAAATTGGTTGATGCATTCAAATAAAATTGATAGAGAAAGTAGAGAAGCTGAAGTATTTACAAATCACAGCAATTAATTAAATTCTTGGCATTGGCATCAGTCAACATGCCTTCTGCTAACACTCTGGATCTGTTTGTAACAAGCATTCCCTATACCTACAATATTACTGTCTGTAACAGCATTAACAGAATGCATCATATTTTTCTGGTATCTCACCGTTGGAAAAATTACAGTTTGGCATTTTGAGTCAGTCCAATGGGACAATCTTTTGAAATAGTCCTGTGTAAAAATATGGAAGAAGATAGATAATCTTTTTTACAATTCTCTTTCTTTGCTTGATATGCATTGTTTATAAATGACTTTATTTAGGCTTTATTCAACCATAATAACAAAAACCTATCCAATTTTATATACTCACATTGATGTTTCATCTCACAAATTCATTCATTATGGTCACCAACCAAAAAACGATGTCCCCAAGTACATGTTCTTTCGCCTATATGGCTCTTCAGGGGGGTCCCAAATCACGTCCAATTCAAATTCTACCTTTTCCTTGAAAACTTATACTCAAAATTGTATTTATTGACATTAATAAAACATTTTGTAACCATAACAAACAAATTTTTTCATTCCTTTAACTGATATGTCTCCTACTATATTTTCACATCCCTCTGTAATCTACTCTACTTTCTCTTTTGAGACGCATTGCTAATAAACAAACTTATTTAAGTTTTTTTATATTGGCCCTATTATAACAAAATTATCTAATATATTTATTGATGTTCCACTTCTGAACATACAAATATAAATTATGTTGAATTCAAAGAAAATCATTGAAAACACTTTAGAACGTTCTTATTGTCGAATAATGTGAAAACAAAATACTCTGCAGGACTATATTATGTCCATACAGCATTGAATTAAATCACAAAATCCATAACATTCAAATCAAAAAATAAAACATTTAAATAAAAATTATTAATCTCCATAAAAAATTAATACAATCTAGTTTTAGTTTGATTGTGACATTATGACGTTAAAAATTCCCTAGTTTTAATTTTATTCTGACATTGATGTTCAGAAATAACATAACCTCTTAATGTCAAATTGACATTAATGAAAAAATCGATATAACCTAAATCCAATGTCATTCTAACATTGACATTGATGTCAAAATAAATCAAAATAAACTAGTTACATTCTACCCTGACATTATTGATATCAAAAATTAATTATTAATAAAATTATATCACTCTCTTTTAGATAAGGCCTATTCCTTTCTATCTTTTTTACAATTCTCTTTCTTTGCTTGATATGCATTGTTTATAAATGACATATCAGTTAAAGGAATGAAAAAATTTGTTTGTTATGGTTACAAAATGTTTTATTAATGTGAATAAATACAATTTTGAGTATAAGTTTTCAAGGTAAAGGTAGAATTTGAATTGGACGTGATTTGGGGTCCCCCTGAAGAGCCATATAGGCGAAAGAACATGTACATCTTCTTGGGGACATCGTTTTTTGGTTGGTGACCATAATGAATGAATTTGTGAGATGAAACATCAATGTGAGTATATAAAATTGGATAGGTTTTTGTTATTATGCTTGAATAAAGCCTAAATAAAGTCATTTATAAAAGATAGATAATCCATAGGTTCGAAGCAAACGACACATCTTTACATTATCGTTGGGAAAAAGTCGGTCGGATGAGAACAAACAAGTTTATGGTTAGACAAAAAATAATGGCGATAATATATGAAGCTAAAAATAAATTGGCTGCGTCTCCAAGTAAAATCCAAAATGTTTGACCCCTTGTTAAAGCGTTTAGTCGTACTTAGGAGATAAGATAAGTTCAACCAAGGGGCTTCAAAATTATTATTCCAAATAAAATTTTATCTGGTCTACAGCTAATTTAAAATGTTCCTAAAAGCAGTGACGTGGCAATTATGGAAAATAATCTATGTATGTACCTTTTACACGGTATATGTAGAAGATAATTTATTAAATATTACAGTGTGTACTTTATTATAATTAATATTCAATTTTCATCCAAACTCTAAGTAAAAAAAATATGTAATTGGGTAAATGATTACAACTGGCAAGATGGTATTTTATGCATGATTTTTATCTAACATATTATCGGCCTGTTCGTATTTTAAGTCGTATATATCCTAAATTAATGTTTGTTCCAATAATATATAATGCACATATTGATACTGGATCTATAAATATCAGTTAATACATGCCATCATATTTTTTTATTTGTTTATGGTTTTGGGAGAAAACTGGTATTTTGGAAACCTATTTGATCAATACATTTTCATTAAATAGTAAATACTAACTACTAGGGTGTGAATATAGGAATCACTGGAATCAGTGGGAGATATTTACGTTCACCCACTGTTTATTAACGGAGTCAGCTAGTGGTTGACGTTTTTCAGACGGTATTGAATTATTAGTTTGATGTGCACCACGCTTACGTCCTACTCTTGATGAGCCTTAAGAGCGTCAATGCCGTCAATGGTCATGTGCATATCCCTTCCACTGGTGCCTACCTTCGCACCTTTATGGTCTTCAGTATAATCCTTTACATTTTTATATATAATATGTACACATATATCAGTTAGCTGCAAATATGTGGTGACTGAATATGTATTGATATTTCAGTTAATTAACTTTGTGTATCTATACTCAGTTACTGAATTACCATAAGTAATTTTCAAAGACTTTTTTGTGCTTTTTTATTTTAAAGTATCTACTGCCTATTTTGAAATTTTGATTCTGAAGCCTTTGTGGAGTCGATGATTTAGAATGATTCCTGAATTTCTTCTAACACTGAATATTTTATGGAAAAAAATTCAGAAAACCATTTACAATAATTCTGATTCAGAATATTGTCACTTAAATTTAAAACATCTTTGAAAACGAACATAAATCGTAGGATGGAATTTTTAGTCAGATAAATGACGTTGAACAAAGTTCAATAATTAGTAAGGTAAAAGAAGTTCGTCAATCGCGAGGATTGTAATGTAGCGGTATTAAGATGGATCAGTGTCCCATTTACTGGACGTGGAAAATTGGACGCATACTTAAACAACCACGTCCAATAGTCATAATCCGTCTTGTTGTACGACCTCCAATTGGCAAACACGTCCAATTGTCGTATGTCCAATTCACTACGTCCAGTTTTTACGTGTCTAATTTCTCTCCATGGATCAGGAAGACAAACTATGGATCTGGCGTGACAAATGCGTATGATGTAAGATGCAAAAACTAGTGAATATATTGAAGGATGTGGTCAGTATATGGTCGAATTAAAACTTTTGGACTTCATCCTACGTTTATGGTTCTATGCCTAAATCTACATCATCTCACTCTCAAGTTCGCATGATGTAGTGAGAAAGTGCAATGAAAATATAAATGACTTACGTCTTACCAAATAGGATTCAGTTTTGAATTTGTTTGTGGGCTCATGATGTTGGACGTACCGTCCAACTGTCGTACCGACAGCGATGTTTAAAATGACAAAATTTCGAAATTGCAGTTCACCAACAGCCAGTTTTTATCCAAAGTTTGACGATTTGGGGTAATATTCCATGCCAAACCGTCCGAATATGCTACGGCTATAGGTCACCGATGGTCTTCTTTATGGGTAACTTGAACGCTATTTGTTACATAACATGAGATACGTTTCCAGAGCCTGTTTCCATACGATAAGCATTACAACAAACTTCTTACAAGAAGTTTGGTGGTGCGTCAATATGTGCACTGTGCACCTGATTTGTTTTTGAACGAAAATGTCGATATGATTGATACAGGAATATTTTTTTACCCTATCCTCCTTATAATTTGAACAGTCCTCTAGGAGATTTTGAATTATATTGTTATCCAACGTTTAAAAAATTAAATTACTGTGGATCTGGATCTACTCATTTTCAGATAACTATTTAGCATCTAACAATATTATTATTTCCTCATCTATTCGTCATAATGGGAGACAAATTTGGAAAAAAATTTAATTGAAAATATTCAACAAAATCACTATGGAATTATAATATATTTGACAAAAAAATATGTAGATATACCTCACAGGTACTATTTGGTGTTAATACAATGTTCTTCGTTTCATATGGCATATAGGAACATAATATCTAAGATCTAAGGCATAAACATTTTTAGCTTTATTTACATTAATCAATTTTTTTACCGAACCAATGAAAAACAATAACATTGAGAGAGGAAGCTGACATTGCAGCATATCTCATGACACGTTGACAAGATTTATTACACTCTATCGTAAAATATGCTATTTACTATCTAAAAGTTTTACTGGATTGTTTATGCTTATTTCTGTACAAATACATTTGATAATATTGCATATTGTAGAAATGTATTTTTCTATACATAGCAGTATATTATAAAATGTAACGTGATATTTTACTGCGATAGTTGGTTTGCTTCCTGTTTACTGATATTAGCGACGACCATAATAAAAACAGGAAATATTTACCTAGTTTGCAAAAATGCATTAATTTATAATACGTATCGTCAACTACGATGGCGAAAAATTTTAAACATTTTAGAATGATTGGAAAAAATTGATATTAATTTGCGATAGCGTATTTATTTTTGATCGGATACCCAGTGATGAGCATCAGTTGACAGAATTATGAATAATCTAGTTTTTCAGAGAATAATAAGATATTCTCCTGGCAGCAACACACTTCATAGATTTTTAACCTAATTATTGCTGGTAATTTTGAATGAAGGAATTGTATCTTGCCTCAACGTTGGTGCCTACTACCTAAAAGATTAATGTTTATTTGTCAATAAATGTTAACAGAATCCCTCAATTCTTATTCCCGTCAAGAATTGTTAGTGAATTTTAGACACTCAAATCTTGATCTTTGTATGATCAATTCCAGTGACCGTATTATAAATATTGTCAGTAATTTTGTACATAGGGTTAAATATGCTGTGCATACAAAAAATGGCACTGATGGCATTTCAAACTGCCGAAATCATTCAATAGTTGAACGTGGTATCGTAATATTAAAGTAATATAAACCGTGTGTGGGCGGAATTAACATTATTGTTAATATTATCACCTATTAAAAAATAGTGACGGTAATTATTCTGCCTTCTGCCACCATATCCATTATTTTAATTTTTATTACGGTTTTACTATATCGTTTGCGTGTAGCTATCTATTACTGTACTCAGGGCTTTCTTCTATTTTTACTAATATTCCACCTTCACGGTCAAATGCAGAGATAGTGGATTCTAGATTAAATATTGGTTTACGGCTTATTGCAAAATCGTAAATATTGACATTATATTGAACTCAACGTACTCTTCGATATTAATCGTGTGAAAGTACTTTATATCAAACTTTTTTGATACACTTATTGCTGTGGCGAAATGTTAATTACTAACGTATGAACGTAGCAAGTATATTGTACTTGTTTTTTTATATATATTTTTACGACATTCCAAAAATCCTAATATATTCAAATTTTCACGCCAGAGATGTGGCCCCCTTGAAATAATGTAGCCTAAATATATTAATATAGGTGATCTTTATTGTTATTTGGAAAAGTGACTTAGTTTTAAATTAATTTGAGGAAAATGCTAAAATGCACGTTTTTTTAAATACTTTTGACCAATTATGAAAATTAATTAATGACTGGCGGGAAAAACTAACTTTTTCCTGTCGTGAACACATATAATTATGTATTATTATAGTTTATATTTAATTATCACTTCGTATCACCTACCACTAATCATGTAGTTTTTCCAATGTATACTATGTGATAGTTTTTTGAAATTTTAAATGAGTTTTAGATATTCATTTCTTTATATAAATTTGGTAAATTCAAGGTCTTTTGTATTAATGCTACATAAGGATATATGGAACATTGTATTAAATGAGTTATTTGCTCCAAGGCGAAATTTGTTTGAACCCTTTTATTTTGTAAAATGTAATGCATTTTTCATTTGTTTCGTATATATTTTTTAAATTCCATTTTAATAGTCGACAATACCTATTCTATTTTATTATAGGGGTTGGGAAATGTGGCCTACCCATATTTCTAACCTTTGTGCTGTATTTGCTTATTGACGCAATAAATATTTATTTATTTATTTACCTACTAGACCATTATTACTTTAGCAAACCAACTAAATATCTAGAGGATGGTCCTCATATTATCTTTATAGGTCAGCAAACAGTATTGTGGATTGTGTATTTTCAATGATGAATTATTTCCGATTTTGTCCCATGTTCTACCCTTCATCTGCGCCACCTTCTTCCTTAACAAAAAACATAGACAGCTTATGAACTATATGTACAACTAAATTTTTAGAAGTAAACTTAAGCTATTGAAAGTTAAGGAAATATACTAACCCGAATTTTAACTGAGCCACCAAATTTACGAAGCTGCAACTTTTTTATTTATTTATGGATTGCAGAGATTTTTCAATTGTTTTAATCCGAAACTCTTTCGATTTAAAATTTCATTAACATGATTGTACTATGACTAATGTTATTTTATATTTTTCATAGGCCACTAATTCGTTTCCTTAATACGCCACTACTGGTAGGAAAAATACCCGTTTCCTTTTTGTTCGTGCTATTTCCAGTTTTTACGCACGAAAATGTATATAATATATGTAATTCATTTCACGTGTTGCAGAATAATAGTTTAGCTACAGGTAGGTTCTACGGCATACTGCGATAGTTAATATGGTCAGCTTTCCAAGGCTAACTTCAACATAACGCCATACAACGTGATTATAGGAAGTGATTAGTTATTTTAAGTTTGAAGGTTGCCATCACATTGGACCCGGAACCGATAATACTATGGAAAAATAAAAACATTTGCATATAACTACACAGTTGTGGATTGTTTTGTTTCTAAGGTTCGCTTATATTTTTTGCAAAATAGAAAGGTAAATAAGACGGCTGCGTAAACTTGAATCTTTGGCAAGCCAATGCGTGCGTCTGTACAGAGTGAGTCGCTCAACTAGCCCAAAAGAATTTTTTTTGTAATTATTCAGAACGTATATTATTTGAAATTTATAAGCATACAGTGAAATAATTATAACAGACGGAACGCCATAATATGCAGGCACCGAGATATACGTGGCACTTCTGCAACATTGGTTTCGAGATCCTTAGTGTTGCTTGAAACGTTGTGGAGGTAACATCATTGTCCATACGAAAGTGACGATTTTAACAACACTCCCAACCAATGCCATGGTACCGCTACCTCTTTATTTTGGAGCCATTAACTGTTTTCCAATAGCCACCGAGCTGTTCCTGAAGTGTTCTGTGATTTTTTTACAGCTCTTGAAATATACAATTAGAACGCCTCGCTGGTAAAACTTAACCTCAACCTCTTTAGATGGCAGCGTATGAAACTCCTAGAAAATACTTGGTGCTTGAGAGGGCAGGGGGAATGATTAGGAACACTTCAGAAGTAAAATGTGCTCTTGCGCGGTTCATTGTGCTATTTAGTTTATGAAATCAATTTTCAGCTATAGTCACTAACGCCATTATCATTAAGTAGCTTAAAAGTAGAAATATTAACTTACATTTTGTTAAAAAAATTGAGCTTTAATTTACTTAAATACATGAATTGAAGTTAAGCAGGTTGAGCGATTTTATTTTGAGAATGAGGGAACCGGTTAAACAATTTTGTCGAAAAAAAAAAACGGAATGTTCCTATGTGACAATACAAAATGAAGCAAACGTTGAATATAAATTTGCAGTCTCTATGGGAATGTTTGTTTTATCTGTTGTAAAAGGGGCTGGCTAATTTGTAGGCCAGATACATTTTTGTTTATCTTTTGAATCTATTTAGCAAAGCAACGATTTATTCCTAATAGAAAGTATGTTGGTTTTGCAATTTGCCAGACCCAAAGTTGTAAATATCGCCGGAAAAGCAAAAAATTTTACACACTTTTACGTTTTATTTTTTATTAATTAATACCAATCTAATTCGAACAACTTTCAAAATGTCCATTCGTCTGTTTGTCACGTTTCTGGTAAGCACAAATGAAAAATAGAAAATCTGGTCGTATTGACATTTGGACTGTAGCCACGTCTCGCTATAGGAAGGGTTCCTACTGTTTTTGAGAAAAAAATCAAGAGGTTAATAAAAGAGTTAAGGATTATTTTAACCAGAAAGGGTAGGGAAGTATTAGAAGGACAACTAACACCGAAGTAAGTTTCTACAAACGGATATACAGTACACAAGATACTAAATCGAGTTCCTACTATCCACTTGGCATCATCAAAATCTGACGTAAAACAACGTACATTTAAAGGAATTATTAAAATAAATTTGCAAAAAACTGCAAAACAGTATCATATAGAATGTGCATCAAAACAATTGTCTGCATTCGTGACTAGTTAACATTTGAGACACTACAATCATACTTTTTAAAACATGCCTAACAATAATACATTTTTTAATTATTGTAGGCGGCTTAAAACACTAGCGCCCAAAATGTGTGTGTCACTTCTAAGAAAACGCAATTTCACAAAACCTTATTAAATTAAATGGTGTAGATGTTCTAATTATATAATAATGATGTCCATTAATTAACCCAAAATAAAAATAAAAAACTTTTGCGTCGTGAGACACAATTAAAATGGTAATTAATATTAAACATACTTGTCAAAAATAGTAAAAATGTGTACTTTTTAATGAATTCATATGGTTTAATAAAACGTATATTTAGTATATTCAACATGTGTGTTTCTCATGACGTCATGCTCTCGTTCAATTTGAGAGAATCGTCGCATAGACGGAGTACAGAAACATTTTAGACGGGCATCTTGTAAAAGTTATGTTCATTTGATAATAATAATAATTGAAACTGAGTTCTGTGGTTTCTACTATCTACCCCCAAAAGAAAAAAAAATAAATTCAATACTAAACCACTTAAAACTACAATATTCGTCAAAATATCATTATAGAGGTAGAGATGTAACGTTACTTGGAAGGATTTTCGTAAGATTTTATTACTTGGACAAAAACATACGATCTTCCATCACCCAATTACAAAAAGATGGGTAACAAACAGTGCTAGTAGAGTTTAGTAATTTCTCTTTATACGTTACAAGATTGATAATTTTTCTAGATTTGGAGAGACATCTCATACTTTTTAAATCATTTTTAGGCCACGAGTTCAGAGCCAATTCTTTCGTCAGTTTTAAAGAGCATGAGCCACAACCACACGCACCTATATGATTTTTAATTTTGATTTAATCACGTTACTTAAACCTACAAAGATGTGTGGTGTTTTAATATTTGAAGTAAAATATCCAAAAAGGTGTTAAAATTTTACCATTTAATTTTTAAATTATGTCATTCGCATATCGCAACCCCTTCACAAGCTCCGCTTAGTTCGCCGTTGGCATATGATACACAAACTACAGAAACATAGCTAGCCGAGTTGTTCATATGAATGTTTATCATGTCACAGTGAGACATATGGTTAATGTGTGTGATATTTACACTTGCTCGGGCTTTAATTAGAGCACTTATTTTACAACACATCAAGAATCCCGAGGGACTCCAAAACATCTGACTGACTGGCATTGCCAATAAAACACTGTTCCTTTGTTCGAAGCACTGTTAAAACAAACAATTAATTAGCTGTTAAAATACATTTATCAAGAGTGAAAGTAAAGCATGGGACAATTAATATGCACGGTGGCTAGTTATGCGGTTATCGATTTTTAATTACAGGGAGAATATGGCTACTCTGGTTTGACTGATAATCATTTTCAATACACGTACCATTCAACCAGCTTTGTATAGTTCAAAATTCTCATAACAGACTTGTTATGTATGTTAAGTAATCTAATATCGTCCCAAAATTTCGCAAAAATTATACTATTTTTTATTTACTTAACAGTTTTAAAAACACATTCTTATATAAAATTTTTAAAAAATTCAAACAAAAAGAAAATATAATTTTTCTAATATTAAATTTACTAAATTTCATTAAAATAATTTGAAATAAAAGTTCTCATAAAGAGACACGTCAAGTCGATGGAGATGGAGATGTAGATATTTTGCAAAAATTAGTTTTTAAATTTATTTTTTTCGTTCTCTGCCACACCAATATTTATTTACGAATATTGACCAACTGCAAAGTTGAGAGAGTGTTAAATTTAAACATTTATTAAAGTTCATTGAATATCTCTAAAGCTTCTCAAGTGATTGAATTGAATGTTAAATGTACTGAGTATACAGATAGCCTAGTTGCTAGAACTAAGATGACAAGTAACATATTTTGTCGAAAATGTTGGCCACTTCAAACGCGAAAGAGAGATAAAGAAAAATGTGGTAAATGAGTAGATATAAGTATGGTTTCCAAAAGTTTAATTGCGAAGAAATGATAAATAATTAAAAATAAAATAAATTATATGACGAATTTTCGCTTCAGAAATAATCTGCTGTATAGTAAAAGTCATATCTATACAGCACATAACAAGAGCCGGCTTGTTTGAAGTTTTTATCGGCATCACACAAGCCGCCGGTTTTTTATGTGTCTTACAAATCTGAAGTCAACTTTACATACATGTGTAAGGGAATCAATGAAAATTATTCGAAAACCAATCGAAAGTAACGAAAATCTACGAATATCAAACAGAAATAAATGGAAATGTGCGGAAATCAACGGAAATTCGAGCAAAAACGAAAATCAATAGAAATCGAAGGAAATCAATATAAATCTATTGAATTAATGAAAATCAAACGAAATCAAGGGCGGGCTATTATTTAAAATCAAATGAAAACAAACGGATATCAAACTGAAATCAATGGAAATAGAGCAAAAACGGGAAACTGGTTTAAAAAATTTGGCAAGTATCTAAGAAATCTTATATTGAGTATGCACACATGATTGGGATTTTTAACGCACAAATATATCAATTAAATTACAGTAATAATAATAAAAATAATAACCAGGGCTTTTTCCAACCCTGCCCGCTTGAATATTAATAAAAGGGTACGGTTTAGTTAGGTTTATATTCTTTCGATTATTGAACAACATACAACATACACACATCGTCGTGGGGTTCAAGCGTGACGAAATTTCAATTGGAACCTATCTTGTGGAAACCCAGGACATTTATAATTTATAACCAATATATAATGTTCCTGACTGTTCAAAAGTGATCAATTTTGATCTTAGTAGAATAAGAGGACTTTGAAGTTCAATAAGTAAAGTTTGGAATATGAAGTAGATACTCGAGACTTCACTTCAGAAGAAAGCCATATGGTCGAAACGTCGAAGGGTTCAAAATAATCAACCAATATCTAAGACAAAGTACAAGGATTACTTGCCTTTCGTTTTCTAATTTTGTGAAGAAAGCCTATAAAAATCTTTTGATTTCAAAAACTATGCCAGGATACGACGAAAAATCAATAAATTTAAATGGTTTCTCTTTAAAGTTCTATACAGTACGTGCGCCTTGGAGATTTTACGATATTTCTTATCGTTTCCAAAATATTAAAAATTATAATTGGTTGCTGTCTTGAACCTTTTTCGTATCTCACAGTTTTTGAAGTCGATTTTATTAAACTTTTTTTTCAAATTTTTTTCGAGATTGGAGAACCTCAAAAAAATTAAAAAAGGAAAAGTAAATATATTATTAATTCCAAAACTTTTCCTTTTGTAAAAATAGCTATTTCTTTAAAAATATATTTTTTTTATTGTTAACTGCCTAAAGAACAGATAAATCAAATCTTATACTTCACAATTCGAGCCTAATTTAAATATACCGCTGCTATTATTATCCAAATTATTTGATAAGATATATAATTAAATTCGTAAACCTTCATTAAATACAAAAATAAAATTCAAATTAATTTTCTTGTAGTAATTTAACATTGACATGCTTACTTGCAAAACACTCTAGCGTTAGAATATTTGCATATATTGCATAAGAAGAAGAGATAGTCGTCCATTTCGAACATTTAAAATAAGTTAATTACGTCATATGTATGTATGCATAGAAATTACATTAATTCATTATTATTAGGTACAGAAGTAAATAGATGTAAGTATTCATTAGACTTACTATTACAGCTATTGTCTTCAAGTTTGACTTTCACTCTTACTTATACAACTACACTACAATAATAGCTAAGAATAACTTCATGCATCATGCTACACTGGACTGGAAGGAAATAATTTAGTTTATTTATTTTACTACAACTATTTACTTATTATGGCATAGTTTTATCAGTTCAGAAATTAAAAATTAACTGATTGATTAAGTAATTTGTTACAGCTTTTTCTAAAGTAGTCAAACAGTAGTAAATTGCTTAATACTATTTACTAGACTTTTTCTATGCGACTGGATATAATCCATCAGTAGGTAACTACATCACCACAAACACATTATTGTCACCCAGGGCTCAGCAGGGAAATGAAAAAGACATACGGACAACAGACGACAAGTCAAAAATTGTATAAAGCAAGGTAAAGTATTTTCACTTAATTTCAGCAAATTTGACAGTTACTGTTTGATAGACTATCACATAAACCTGTTCAACTGTAAATCCTTAAATCAGCCCCCACTCAAGCGTTTGCAACCTTACTTAACTTAAATAATCGTGGACGATTTGTTGAATATGATTGCAGGAAACAACTACTCAACAGGCAAATACCTCGACCTGCATTGGATACACCTGCAAAAACTTATCATTGGCTACCATTTAGGATTTACAGGTGTAATCCAATGCAGGTCGGTTTATTTGCCCGCTGAGTAGTTGCTTCCCGCAATTCTATTCAGCATGTAGTTTAGTTTACCAGGCCTAGAGGTCGCCGATCTTGGCACCTGCTTGGCAGATCGCTGTGTGTCACAAAGACATCGTTGACAGGTAGTAGCACTGACCACCAGAGGAATACACTTATTCTTCACCACTTCTATGGGCGATTTCAAAAAATATATTGTTAACTTTAATTTATTTTGTAATTTGTCTTAATATTATTGCTTTTTTTCCTTGTTCCGTGGGGTATTGTGTTTCGATTAGCAAAATTCTTTACTAATTCTTGTCTCTCTTTTCCTCTCGCTGGCTAAGACTAATTCAACCAACATTCAAAAATAAAAAGTCACTACAGCTGTCTAAATGTCATACGTCAACTATCCTATCGATTTTATAAAAGTTAAGTGAAAACTATACTTATTATTTATTTAATTAAATCAGTGTACCTCAGTAATGCTATAACGTAAGAAAAACGGTTAATAAATAAATATTTAGTAGTATTATAGTATTATATTAACCAAACACACCTAATTATGTAATAAATGTATCTGAATAAAAGGCATTTAAAACAATTGAAAAATACAACAATTTCGTAAATAGAAAAAAAAAAGAAATTTACAAATGTGCGCGAATCAATCAATCAAAATATCTCTAAAATATTGTGTTAATGTTGGACTAAATAATTCGTTTATAACGTTTCCTTCAGAATTTCTTCCTGTGTCCTTTTATCGAACTTTTTTTGAATAATGTGTTTTCTCTCGGTGCATTGCATTTGCATGGGATTTTTACAGCCATACTTGGAAATCTTTTCTTCCACTTCCACTTCGATGTGTGGAAATTCAAATAATGTTTTATTTAATAGGTGCCTCATCTGTTAATAAATTTGGATTTCTTGTAGAATATCGTTGGAAATATTTAATGCATACCGGTAAATCAACTACTACATCTTTATGAACAACTTTCACATGATGAAAAAGTTCTTTCGTGGAATTTGGCTAGACTTTCGTCTCTTCACGGTCGTCTACTTTTATTTTTTTACTGTCATTAAACTGCATAGGTAATCATTCGGATCATTATGACTTTCCATTTCGTTGAGCTTCTTTAACATCAGTAGTTGTCTTTCATCACAAATTTCACCAACATAATATAATTAAATCGAAGCTTAAAATTCAGAATCCATGAGTGTAAATTGTAAGGGTAAGGTAATGAGTAAATGGTGAATTTGTTTCCAATTAATTAAATCCATACGTGTATCAATCAATATATAGGTAAATGACAATGATATTTTCATATGAAAAACTTGAAATGAATATTCTCAAGAGTAATCTCCGAGAAGTAGAGGCCGTGAAACACTGGCATGACCTGATGTTACAATAGTCTTCTAAATGCCATGCCAAGTTTTGCATTGTTAAATTGTTTTGAGCAAATGTTCTAATAAATGAAAATAATAATTTAAAAGTGTAGAAATATTTTTTTTCAGTGAATGGTTTAACTAGCTTTAATTACTAATGTATTGTTTTATTTGTTTTCAATAACCGTATCGACAGAAATTAGATACCATTTTTAGTCGTTACCACTGTCGATTTTTTCTGAATACGTCTTCAAATAAACCGGAGAATTGTGAAAACTGTTAAATTACTGATAGTTTCAAAATAGTACCGATTTTGTTTACAAAAAATAGATTGCCGTTGTTAAAAATTCCTCTCCATTTTCTTTAACACCCTGTATCCTAATGTCGCAAAATTCACACCACTTAGGTTTTAAAAGGTCCTGAATCTAATTCTGGTATTAGTTTTTCTCTAAAAAAATCGCTAATAGTTTTTCTCGAAATTTCGCTAAAAGAAATACGTCTCAGTAGGTCATGATGTACCTTTTTTAAAAAGATAAGGTATAGCTTAAATCCAGTTTTCCAAGCCCTATCCAGCAAAAAAAAAGGATTTCGAAAATCGGTTCTCAAATAAAGATTTTAGGAGGGTGGATACATTTTAAGTGGGACACCCTGTATGTTTCGTTGTTGGTGACAATTCGTAAAATCAGTAAAAACGCGATTATTTTTGTGGTGTGGCGTGGTGTGTAGATCACCTATGTTATGGCCGCGTCTGACAGTGTTATTGATTCCATGTAATATTGTTTGATTTGTTAAATGTTAAGTGTCATTTAAATAAAATTCCGTAAAATGATTACCTATTTGTCGATAAATTGTTTGCTTTAAAACATACCACAAAAACATCAATTAATCTAGTTCAGTACTTCGGATCCTGCGAAATTAAATACCTGTTGATAGGAAAGTAACAAATTGGATTGGAGAGGCGTTTTGGAAGATATAGATTAATGAGCGGCTCACATTTCTATATTTCGGTTACACAAGTCCTTGAGTCAGAAAAATAATTAAAAGTTTTGGTCTTCTTAAACTAAAGTCTGCTGTTTGGTAGATTTTCTTTAAAGGAGTTCTCATTTGATGACAAAGATGAAAAAAATAGTTGTTCGTTTGAGTTATCTGAAAATATTTCTATTTCTTCAGACATAATAATTCATAATATATTTGATACTAAACCAAGTTCTTCTATATTATCATCTCTATTTTACATTTCCGGATATTGTGCACATTCCGTTAACAAATTTGAAAACATTTGTAAAAATTGTTTAATATAAATTATTACCAATTCAGATTTTTATTTAAAATTTAGTAACACTTTTTTTTAAAGAGATGCAAACAAAGCAAAAGGATCATTTTGTGGCGGTTGACAATATTAAAATTAGAAAAGTGTGTAGAAGAAATTAATGAAAAATGTATTCCATGTAACAAAAGTCTAAAGTCAATATTAACTAAAACTAAATTTTTTCTTCCTAACATAATTCTTAACAATTAATAAACAAAAATCAACAATTAAATTAACACTCAAAATAAGAACACATCAAAGAGAAAATTTATAGGTTTCCATACTTAAAGATTCGTTTTGATGGTGGAGATAGGGCTATTGGTAAGAGGGTAGCTCCATGGTGATGTAGAAAACCTTTCTAATTATTTTACCATAAATAAGAGTTTTAATTTTACTCACATAAATAAAATAAATTATGATGGAAAGCCGACTATTGTGACGTCACTGATTCTTGTTCTCGGCCTCTTATTACCTGAGGCCACGTTTCAAGTTATTCAAACGGAACATCCTGTATATTCTTCGACGGTGTGATATACAGCGTGTGTAAAAAGTATTGAAACATGACCATAACTTTTAAAATATTGATTGTATAAAACCCTTGGGTAGGTCGATTTTTATTTTCAATTACGCAACTTTTGGTGCGATTTATAATTTCTAGTTCTACACACCCCCTCCCCCAGCCACTCCAACTTTTTTTTTCAAACGGCAACCTACCCTTTGTGATTTCCCAAAAGAAAGGTATTTTAATACACTATTCAACGTTGTAAAGAAATCCGAAATCCGTCGATGCAATTGGCTTCCCAAACGCATGAAATACATTTTCTTTTAAGAAAAAGGAAAGATTAGTAAAACTTTATTACTGAAAAAAATTAACAAATTGTCTAATAAGATGTTCAAACTGAGTTCCGTTAACAGCTAGGCATTGTACAAGTCGCTGTTCAAAGTTTTGTAAACAGTTTTCGAATGCCGTTTGGGGTATTCGACCAATCTCCGCCCGTATTCTATCCTTTAGATCCTCCAAATTATTTGGTCTATTGTTATAGACGCAACCCTTTATATGACCCCATAAAAAAAAGTCGAGGGGTGTCAGGTCCGGCGATCTGGCTGGCCATTCGATTGACTCCCTTCTGCCTATCCATCGGCTCGGAAACACCTCATTCAGGTACTGTCTTACATGCATGACATTCTTAAAATGTTTAAATAAAAGAAAAATGGATTTCATGCGTTTGGGAAGCCAATTGCATCGACGGATTTCGGATTTCTTTACAGCGTTGAATAGTTTATTAAAATACCTTTCTTTTGGGGTATCACAAAGGGTAGGTTGCCATTTGAAAAAAAAAAAGTTGGAGTGGCTGGGGAGGGGGTGTGTAGAACTAGAAATTATAAATTGCACCAAAAGTTGTGTAATTGAAAATAAAAATCGACCTGTCCAAGGGCTTTTTTATACAATCAATATTTTAAAAGTTATGGTCATGTTTCAATACTTTTTACACACGCTGTAGAATTGATTTACGAACATTTTTGATACTATGTCCCTATTTGTAAACATTTTCGAAGTACTGAGCAATAAGTATAAAATTCAACAATAAACAGTAAAAAAGAGAAGAAGAGAAGAGATTTTTTTAAAATCTGATCTGACTCAAACATGCATTTCATTATTTTGATTTTGCAATGCTCTGTAATTTTCTACACATTTCTAGTGTATGTGCTCAATCTGTCAAATATTTAAAATGTAAGCACAGTTACGTTGTGCATTTCGTGTTAAATTTATAATTGTTGTTATCAGTTTAACAAATATGTTAAAGTTAATGGATTTGTTTACTGCATAGTTTTAATCTTGCATGTTATTATTTTTTATTGCTGTCGATAAATCGTACTGTTATAACGTTTATAAAACAATACACTCGTAAAATGATATGGAGAAAAATGTCTCTTTCACTTTGAGATTTAAACGTACGATATATTCAAACATAAAGAACCCAACTTTCATTTAACCAAAACTAAATTTGGTTTTTTACATTTATAGAGATCCTCTACTTTCTTTTATGAAGTTAAAAGAAAGTATAGTAAACACTCGATTCGAGATTTCTACCGAATTGCAAGCGGTTTAAGGTCTGCTGATATCAAAAAATGGTTTTTGTAATGATGCAAGCCATTTATTTGAATGCCATTTTATGGCATACTCGTTGTCTATGTTCGCTTTTGGTCCAAATGAATTAGTATGTCATAAACATAAAGTATTCAAACACTATGTTAATAAAATAAAAATAAAATAGGTATATGTCATTTTTACCAATTAACTTACCTACTTCGAGACTTGTTTGACACTTATAAAAAAAATAAGAATTTATAAAAAGAACAATTTCACCCCCCCCCCCCCCCCTCCCCCCCAATAGTTGACGAACAAGCATACAACAGCCCAGCCCATCAACTGTGTGTGATAAGTGGCAGTGTTCGATTTGAAAAATGTTTCTGGTGCGAGAGCAGTATACCTCATAAAAATTTAAATGTGGTTGTGTATTTATTCAATGAATTTTGTAAACGAAGATGCATAGGGCTGGATTTAAGAAGGGGCCAATGGGATCAGTAACCCTAGGTCCCCACCACTAGGTGACCTCAACCAGTCGGGATAAAAATTGCAGTGATTCCAGTTATAGCGTAAAAATTATTTAGAAGAAAAACTGAAAAAAATTATGAAAATTTATATTCAAATAATTTAAAATTTAACCAATTTAAAAAAGGACCCCCACGGGCCTCCACAAATGTAAATCCGGCACCGAAGATGCAGATTAAAGATGTACGACTGTACATATTGAAAAATTCATAAGGGAGGTTGAAAATTGAAATATTCATCGGATTTCGACGATACTTGCAACGTAGAATTCTTCTGTCGATCAGTAGGTCTATCTACCATTAAAAGAACCTTATTTCTTTGTCTGTTACTTAGCAAATTCATGCTAATAAAAGATATTCGCAAAAAAAACATTAACTCTGGAAAGAAGTGGTTGGCCAACCGAAAGTGGAGATACTAACTAGCATTTGACAACTTTTATAAAGGTGCGTTCTCACGATTCGGCTTTAGTTGATCAACTTTTGTGGATTAACTGAAGTCGGTCAAGTTTTTGGTTCACACGTTTCAAGCGTAAATTTGAACCAATAATAGTGAGATAAAAGGCGTCAAATGCAGTTGTGGGTGCAGATGTAAAAATTATTTTTGGTTTTTTGACTGAAGAATTGGGAAAAATTATCTTGGGATGGGGTAGACTGCGAAAAAAGCGCCGTTTTTGAATATGGAATTGAATATTAAGGAGAAACCAGTATGGAGTTTCAGGAATCCTCTTGAAAGAATTTGCGTTGGAGGATATAAAAGGATATAGCAATCGCCTGAGAATGTCGATTGAAAAGTTTAACGAACTACTATCAAATACTGCATCAAAATCAGATGATTCAAGTGACAAATGTTCACACTTTTCAAATACGTTTCAACTCATCTGAAAAACAATGATAACTCATCACTTGAGCGATTAAGTTTGAATGGGTCAATCTTTTGTGGAATCAACTTATGTTGACCGATAAAAGTTGAAACATATGTTCTTACAGCAATTTTTATTTTGACTTTGGGTCAAATCATGATTATTTGGAACGATTGATATGTAAAAAAATCTGATTTAAAGTTTTTCAAATGCAACGCCGTATTTTTTATTTTACTCTTATATGAAAGTGCTAAGGACTTGTGATCCTTATAATTCTAAACTGTACAATTTTTTCAATATTTGAAAATTTTCGGGTTTTAAATTCTGTTTGGCCTATTGGTTAAACGACTGAATCTATTTTGATAAAACATGATACAAAAATAGTTTAAGCTTTAAAAATGAAAACTACTGAAAAATAGGAGAAATCATTTTTCAGTTTTTTATATTGAGGGATGCAGATAATCGATATCAATACACGTGGAGAAGTTGCCATTACTGAAACTGCCAACAATTTTATGATTCTTATTAATTGAAATAGTAATAAATTCCAAGTTTTTGATAGTCAAGAACCGCCATATATAAGTATTCTATATGTATATGTATAATATTTCAATAGATAATATTTTTAAGGCCTAATTCATCCAGTGCTTAACATACTTTACTATATTAGATAAGGATAGTGTAAACAGGAAAAGGCATACGAATTAATAATGATTGTTGATAATAGACGTATTTTTTTTAATAAAATTTAAAAGAAGCGTATCTGTCTAATTGAGAGAATTGTTTGTCACTTTTTAGGCTTTATCATTTGATAGATAAACATTTACAATTATTATCATGATAAAATAGATTAAACTTTCCTAAATAAATAAGTATTATCTTTCTCTTTGGAAAATTACATTGTTTATTTAATCGCAAAGACTACTTATACTCTTTAAGTAAAATCGAGAGTAAAATGCATTAGCAGAAATCAGAATGTCAAAAATAGCAACCTCAAGACAGTAGGTATCTTTTTAGAGTCAGATGAGTGGCTCATAAAGTTATACTTACTTGACATTTTTGAGTCGTTGTGGTTACTTATGGCCATATAGCATCTCCCAAATGTATTTTAATTTAATAAAGAATGATAAAAAATATGTATTATTCAATGTTCATTTGTGCAAATCATATTTCTAACCAACAACAAATCAACGATTACAATAACCTAAGAAAAATTCAATCAGTCAAAAAATTCTAGTATAATATTTTAAAACATTTACAAAGGATAAATTGTTTTTGATGTTTTGTATTCGCAACGAAAAATTTTCTTCCTGAACTCCACATGCAACCGTTTTTAAATCGTCGAAAATATTTTTAAAAACATAAATAATAACTAAAAACCTTGTTTATTTGTACGCAATTTTTATAACATACAATCTGGACACATTTTCACTTACATAAATAAAAACACAACGTTCATACTAGATATGGAAAAGATAGGAAGGTTTGTATCACTTGAATAATAAAATACTTGGCATATAATATTAGAGATACCTAGGTTGTTTAGAAAAAAACTTTTACTAAATAAATTGAAATTGCCGTTGTCCACGTATTTATTTTGTAGATATGTATTAATAAATTAAATTGTTAGAATAATAGACTAAAACTTAAAAAAGCAGACTACACAGAAAAGTTCGGAATTTACAAATTTTTATCCACAACACAGATAAGATGTCTAAAATATATAAACGGACTAAATGAGTATAGAAATGATCAAAACCGTCATAGATCCACGTCGTCAACTTCGGAGACAGATTTATCTCGGAAGTCAAGAAGGTTACACTAATATCGTTAAAGCAAGGACAACTCTTTATTCGATAATGCGATAAGTAACAGGATTGTTGTGTTTTCACATACAGAAGAGAGAATCAGCGATAAAAACAGTGTTAAAAAAATTATTAAACGAGATTAAGTACAGTCACTTGGTGATCTCACCCCGAACTAATTCTATAGCTGTTTTAAATTCATATATTTTTGATAGTTTGATTCAAAATGGGTCAAATATCAAATATTAAAAAGGAATAAGGGTGTTTTTCCGTTGGGGGTGAGTTTCACCACAACTCAGGGGTTTCGGAAAAAATAAAAAGGGATTATTGGAACGTGTAGATCGCTGAATTTCGCCCCCAAAAAGCCCCCTATAACGTTATTTTTGCTTTAATACTCGCCGAGATACAGGGAATGAAAACGTTGATTTTTAAGCAAAAAACTGATTTTTCAAAGGTTTTAAGAAAATTAAAGAGGATCATATTTTCGAAAAAATTTGTCACAACAAAAAAGTTAACTAATAAAATAACAAAAATAATTCATGAAATAAAAATTTCTTTAGGTTCATCGTTGATGAGATACAAGTTCATGTTAGGTGCATTTGAACGTAGCCCTGAAAAGGTCACGCGCTTTAAACAGTCACATAACTCTGGTTTAAAGAAACCGTTTGACCTTGAATCAAATTGAAGCTTATTACAGTAGCTTAAAATTGGCAAATTTTGATATCTGCTAAATCAAAAATGATACAAGGAAAACAAAGGCAAAATTTTGATTTTTTACAGAACAAGTGCCCGTTTTTTTGTTTCAGTAAATTCCAAATTGAAAAAAAAATTCTAAATTGTGTTTTCTGTTAGTCATTACTGTTATGTATACGCTCAAATTTTTTTTCACCGAGATGGATGTATTTAAAAGAATTTTGAAAATTTTTGAAATAATGAATTTATTTGGCTTTGAGGCTAAATAACTTAGCAGGGAAGAATCTTAGCTGAATGTTACCACGGACAAAAAATGATGGCAATAAGCTAAGGAAACTGCTACTTTTTTTATTTTTTTTGATAAAGATAATAGGTTAGGAGATAGAAGTGTTTGAAGTTTCCTCTTTAACGTTTTTTTTTTTAATTGACACATTTAAGATACCTATAGAATATAGAAAAACTGACAACCTTTGTACTGTTTTGACCTACCTGACCTTAAAGAGGATTAAAAGACCTTCAAAATGCTTTTTTTGGATGATTTTTAGTGCAAAAGAGATATGACCGAAATAAAAGGCGCGCCTCGTTTTAGTATATTACGATATTGCTCGTTTGGTGGTAAAGTTGACTTCGTATTTATAAGACACATAAAAAACCGGCGGCTTGTTTGATGCCGATAAAAATTTCAAACAAGCCGGCTCTTTTTATGTGCCGTAAAATATGAACTTTACTTTAATTTATTCTTAGTACTTCGTTAATTATTGACTTTTCACTTTAGGGGTGGTTTTCACCATCTTAGGGGTAAGAGCAATTATTTTTCTTATTTGGGAATGAGTTTTGTCTCAAAATGTAACAATCTAATAATAGAGTCCTAATTTTTCAAAATAAATAAAAAATAATTAGTTCATCTATTTTACCCTCTTATATCCCCAATATTGAGGGTGCAACATAAAATTTTTAATTTCTGACTTCATATTCGTGATCAACGCCCCCAAAAACATAAATGATACCTACAATTATTTACTATTTACTACATTAATTTGTGATCAGTCAGTAGTTAATTATTGATTTTTTGTACTTTAGGGGTGGTATTCATCCTCTTAGGGGTAAGAGCAATAATTTTTTTTATCAGGATATAAGTTTTATGCCCTAAAATATGAGAACCTGCAAGGAAAGAGTTCTACTTGCTCAAAACAAACAAAATATATTTTTCCATTGTACCCCTATTATATCGGCCATATTAGGGGTGTAATCGCGAAATCTAAAATTCTGACTTCAGATTCGTAATCAGCGATTTTAAAAACATACGAATTTTTTCAATGACTAACTCTTAATATTTGAGTCAGTATTAAATTTTGAAATTCAGGGGTAGTTTTCACCCTCAAAAGGGTAAAAGCATATCTACTCCTTTTTAATATTTGAAGTTTAAGAAACCGCAAAAAAAATTACAAGCAGCTATAGAATTAGTTCGAAGTTTGGGTACTTTTTGGCATCAAGTGAATGTCTTAATATAATTATTTAAGATTTTAACCTGAAACTTATTTTAGCTTCCAACGAATGATTTTGAAGTAACGTGATAACGTCTAACTGGTTTCTGGATGGCGAAGTCAGTAAGTAATAAAGTAGTAGTAGAAATAGATATTCAGTTGTCACTCTAATTATAGATGGAGGGAGTAAAAAAAATACCATTCAAAAACGACTTGACTTGACTAGGTAAATAGTTTCATAAGACTTTTTCTTCTTATACCTCTTCATTGTCGTTTTCTCAAAGCCCAAAGTCAAATATTTTGTATTTTTATTTTCTAATTATTATGAAGAAAACAAATACGAAACGCCATAAAAAAAACTCAACTTATCTCGTATATCATTACTGCTGACTCAACTCTATATAGTTTAATTTCTGTATTTACTGTGTTTATTAAAAATGTACCTAATTTCTTTTTCTTAGCTTTAGTTACTGTCAGATATTGATTATAATGTTGCTAGAAATTTGATTTAAAAACATCTCTAAGTAAACTAGATAAACGAGTCTATAACCAGGAAATACTTGAATATTGAATATACAGAGCGAGCCAAGATTCTTCAGAGTCAAGTGCTTTTTTCTTCCTAGCAGTCTCCTGGCCTCCTTCTATTCCTATATTATTATTTAATTTGATGTGTGGATTCCTAGGTTTTCGGTTATGTGATAAAATAAAAAAGTATTTTCTTACTTTTCGGTTTTATTAAACCATCTTCAGAGAACTAAAGAGAAAACTTAGTTTAAAAAGTATTTATAATGATTCAGCAATTAATTATTTTAGTTGACAATATAATAAATATTATCCTTTAACTTATAAATATCCTGTACCTTATTAAAAGAGTTTATTATCACAATAATTCAAAAAATTAAAATCTCGATTAATATAAAATATATCATCCCTAACGAAATGATCTCTGTCCTCACTTAATTTTCGTAAAATGTACCACTTAATATTTATGCTAGATCCATAAGATCCATTAAAGCCTTGATAACTTAAGGACCTGTCCCTTGAGCCTGTCACAAATGGTAAAATACGTTCTAATGGCCTTTCAGACTAGAAAAACATATGCGTTCGTCTCCAGAATAATCTGTTGAGCTTGTTATGATGAAATGCAGATAATTATGACAAACACACCAAAAATCGTACGACCATGCGGTCTCCCGCTGAGAAAAAGGAAAAAGGAATGGTAACATCACATGCTGCATGAGGAATGTTTTGAAATTGCCTCGGCGTATATTTTTAATATGCCACAAAAAAGCGACTGTGTATCGTTAATGTCAACATGTTTTTCTTGTACTTTTTGTATAAACAAATTTCGTATAGTATGTTGCACGGAAATTAAATAGTGTGTGTGAGGAATGTGAGGATACAGATATCAACATATGTTGGAAACTCTATATTATTGAAAATTTCCATCATTTAATAAATTAGAGACTGGAACCAGACATTTTGTAGTATGTTTGGTTTGATTAATTAATTAAAATTTGATATAAGATTAGGACTTTCCCATCAAAAGCCATGAAATATATGCTATTTTTATACACGTTAAAGTATGCCTGTTGAAAAATGATTGTTAATAATAAAATTAATTAAAGTAATTTTATTTTACATAGCTAAATAATAAGTTCTTCACTTAATTTTTTTAAATGTTAGTCCATAATTTTTTTAAACGAAATTAATACCTATTAGTACATAATTTTTTGATTTGTTACTTTTACTTGATATTCAATACTTTACCGACACAAGATGGCATAATAAATATTTATATAAAAAAATTCATCTTTTCAAAACAGTTTTGTATTTTTTTTATAGATATTTGTAGAAATAAGTAAATTACCACCTTCATAACAAGGAGAATTCTGCCACATTTATCAAATTTCGTCAAAATATTTTCAAAGGTTCTCAAAGGATAAACGGGCACAAAGTGTACTCATTTAAAAAAAGTTTCAGCTTTGAAAATCGAAACTTTTTAAAAATAAAATAAATGTGGTACCTATACATAGGAATGTTAATGTTGGTTAAGATAAATAAACATAAGTTTTTTCTCCTTCACTTTAATGAAGAAGGAAGTAGTCATATTTTCGCAATATGTCACGTTTAATTGGCAAAAACCTTACACAAAATAAATTGTTCAAAATGAGTTCGTAATAGCATATTTTGAGTTTTCACTTGAATAGCCTTCGACTGTTATAATCGTGGGTGTACATGATGAATTATATTTACAATGAAACAACAACTCTAACTCATTTGTTTCACAATGACAAATAACAATCAGGAAATGATTGTATAGAGCAGTTACAATAGTTTACAATTTATTTATTAGGTGATACGCTGGCTGGTGATTATTGCTGTTTGCGCTACCTATGCATATTTTCGTTTCTGTAAATCATAAGAACATTATTAAAGCAAACCGCAGAAACTAGACAATTGTTGTCAAAGCTTGGTGACGTGTGACGTATGGCTTTAAACGGGTTATATTATTGAAAAAACACAAATACCTATCCACTATACAGCACGGCTTAAGGACGTACCACCAATTTCAAAGTGGAATGGAAATATTTTGAATCCTTTTCAGTAGGGTTGGAAAAAATCTAAAAATGGATTAATGCCAATTAGTACAACCAAACCTCCTGCACCGCAGACTTTACTGGAGCAGATAGCTTGCGGGTGAATAAAAGGTTGTCATGGAAAATGAGGAATTAGCTGCCCCATGTTCTGCAAAAAATGTATGGGCTTAAATTGTAAAAACGCTGATGTTCCACAAGTTACGGAAGAAGATGTCCAAAACGATGTTGATGAAGATATTGATATTCAATTCGAAAACATTATGGAAGAAATATAATATAGATATGTAATTTTCAAAACAAGAATCTTTAAAACAGCTATAAATTAGTACAACATTAAAGTTTTTTATATCTAAGATCATATGAATAACAAAATTTTGAACAAACACCTTTATCATTATCATTGATAAACCGAACATAATTTTTGTGTTAAATACAAACAATTTTTTCGTGTAAAAATTAAAAGTAACTTGGTATAAACGTAAAAAGCGGTAAAATCGTAAAAAAGCAGGTAACTTTGAACGACTGTAACTCAGCCAGTTTTTATCAAAAATACGTCAGCTTCCTTTTTTGTGAACCAATCAATAACTATACCTAAATCCACTCAGAAAGAAGTTATACATAAAAATTTAAAAAAAAATGAAATTTTTCAGTTTTATTTTAAAATGTTTTATGACCTTATTTTGTTGGAAAAAAAATTTTTTGACTTGTTAAAGTGCCATTTCGATAGGAAATTTGATTCTCTACAAAAAATCGTAGTGTATACAGGGTGTCAACGGAAGTTGGAAACAGTCTGCGATTTGCTTTGCTTGTCTTTTAAATTAGGGGTTTAGAATTTGGAGAGTTAAAATTGCATAACATTACTGATAATTTGACTGTTTCGTCCGTCTCAAGTCACTTCCGGTTTAACTTAAAGTCGTAGCAACTTTGTTATTTCAAATGAAATGCTATATTTTTTATCACATCATCAGATTCGTCTTAAAGTTTTCTTTCCAATGATATATCATATGTCGACATTTTATTTCAAATTAACCTTAAAACAGGTATTAAGGTAGTGGCGGCATATATGGGCCACTTAAAAAAATATTTTTTTTCTCGAAAGCTTTATTAAAAAAAATAACAATGTTTACAGGAACTTAAGCGTAAACACCTTCGCTTTCAGGAAAAAAATTAAACTTTGTAAAAATCAAACGTAAAACAAACAAAAAAAATTTTTTTTTAAATGCAGTCAATGGGCCATATTCCCAACCAGGGTTGGAGTTATGGCCCTAGAAAAATTTATTTTAATTGAACGGTTCATTAAGAAAATTGAGCTTAGACATAATAGACAAATAGACTGACAACAAAAAAAAAAAAATAAAAAAGATTGCAAATTTAAAAATAAAAAATAAAATTGTAGAAAAGTCAATGGGCCATATCATCAAACCCATCTGAAAATATGGCACTTACAGAATTAACATAAATCTGAGCCCTTTAAAAAAATGCAAAATAATTTTTTCCACTAATGTAAAGTAAGTATTTTCTATCAAGATAAAATACTTAACACGTTGACTGCCGACCAAAAATAATGGTTTTAACCCAGGACCCCAACTGTATTTTTTACATCTATCGATTGCTTATTTCAACAATGGGACATCAAATATACCTATGCATTTGACATTTCCAATTCATGTTACTTATTTTTATATATTTACATGTAAAAATGTACTATAAACACAATAATATCAAAAAACAAACCGTTGTAAAATTACATAAGAAAACGTGGCGACCCGACCTCTATTGGCAATTCGAACAACAAAAATGGCCCAGAAGACTTGTAAACTAGTCCCCTATTTTGCAGAGTGCTTGTCATGTGTACTGCGAATGAAAGTACAGCATTTAGCTGGAACCCGCAATAATCTGAAATCCATAGAATTGCTTTGAAATAACGACTAGTTAACTAGTCTTGGGCTACAGGGCAAAACCAATAGGACTAGTTAACTAGTCGTCGGCAGTCAAGGTGTTAAAAAATGTGACGAAATAAATACATGGGCCATATGACCAGTTGAGTAGTGCACATTATGAGCAACAAGAAAAAACTCTTTCACAAAATTTTTAAGTAAAATAAATATGTCACTATGTAACACGTAACTTAGAGTGTCGATCCTCCAAAATTTAGGTTTGTTTTTCAATGTTTCCCGATGATTTCACCAAAACACTTACTAGCCGGCATTGCCGATAATGCCGGAAGTTCGGCTTGTTATTTACAGAGGACGCTTAAAAGTATTGAAAGAAACTGTGAACGTCAAGAAGTTGGGTTTGAGGCGGTTGGTTTAAAATTTAAGGGCATTGGGCCATATGACCGTCCGGGCCATATCTACCGCCACTACCTTATTCGCTAAAATTAAGACGGCCGCGATTTCTGTGTTAAGTATCACCATTAGTTGCCAACATCGAGATAATATTACCAAAGTATTTCATTTGTATGCATTATTTCTTGATAAAAATCATTGTTCTCTCATTTCTATTCAAATAGCAGCCCTCCCCCCAATTTTATTATTACCAATGAAACGTACACTACCTTCCTTTTAATTAAATAAGTCCACGCCCATTAATTTCAACATTTTCAGAAAAGTGGTTGCGTAGTAAGTCTTAATTTAAATTATTTATGGGACTAAATTTCAAATAATTTTTTATGTTTCGCATCACTCAAAGTTGTGAAAGTGTTAAATAAGACTACCTACATGAATAAGTAACTACTTTAACGAAGAAAGAAAATATATAAAAACATACAGGAATGCATTTCAGTTTAATAACTGCTCAAAATGTCTATTTTGATTTCTGCATAAGACAACCCTATCCAAACTTTCCCATAAACAATTTAAATTTTAAATTAAATGACTTTCTACGCAACCACTTTTCTGAAAATGTTGACATTAATGGGTGTGGGCTTATTTAAAAGAGTGTTAATGTGTATTTCATTTCTAATAATAAAATTGGGGGACTGCTATTTGAAAAGATATGAGAAAACATCGATTTTTATCAAGAAATAATGCATTCATATAATAAAATATTTTGGCAATATTATCTCAATGTTGGCAATATTATCTCGATGTTGGCAACTAATGGTGACAATAGAAGGATTTTCAATCCTTTTTTGTAAACCATGACTTACTTGATGAAAATAAAAAAAATAAAATGTGAAATCACGAACATTTTAGTTTTAGTGAATAATGCATATTTTAAAGTTAATTTGAAATAAAATGTCGACATATGACATATAATAATAATAATAATAATAAATTGTCTTTATTTGACGAAGTTCAGTCCGGGGGCAGACTGCTCTTACACTCAACCAGGAAAAATAATTTTAAGCACAGTCTGATGTGATAAAAAATTTAGTGTTCCATTTGAAATAACAAAGTTGCTATGACTTCTGGTTAAAATGACTTGGGACGGGGAAAACAGCCAATATATCAGTAATATTATGTAATTTTAACCCTTATAAACTCCTTATTCAAAAGACAAGCAGATGGCAGACTCTTTCCAATTTCCGTTGACTAAAAATGCATAGCTTTTGAGTTATAGTTAAACAACTGGACAAATTTACTCCGTTCACAAAAATCCAAGCCATATGTGGATTTATCATTTTTCTGGTACAATTGAACATATATGCAGAAGAGATAGTCAATTATGTAACTTCTATTGTAACATCTCGTGGATAAAATAATAATAATCACGAAGTTCTTTTGTAGAGAAACAATCCATTTCTAATTTTGTCATTTTGAATCCCAATAGAAGCCAATTAATATAATTAAATAACTTTAATAAGTGATGAATTTATCTTTTTCCAGCTTGAAACGGACAAATTATTTATTGGAATTATATATTGGAAGTAACAGTTCACAGTTACGAAAAATAGTGTTTCAACAAGGTATTTCTAACTAATCAAGTGATAGAAGTGATAGATGTGATTAGTTGGTTTTTAATATTTTTCGCTTGTGTCTATGTTTACCCGTAAATGTTATATCTTCTGAGAGCCAATGCCTTGCACTTGATTTTACCGCTCCTGTTTTCTTTCCATAGATGCTATAATTTATGTCACTATAATATTTTTCAATTCTGTGGCATCATATTAGGTACCTACTATATTATTCTGACCTGAAACTTGGTCCTTGTGATTTTTGGACTATTTTGCCACTAATGGTAGTCTTTGATGGCCCCTCTTATTGTGCTTTTGAACATTCCCAGCGAGTCAAGGAAGATGTTAGCTGATATTCTTCCAACAGGTTTATCGGGCTTTTTGTTGGGTGGTATTCTATCCTGGTACTCAAAATAACTTAACTGTTCCGCTGTTCCAAAATTTTTAAGTATTCTCATATCAGATTTTATGATATTTTTTTAGAGGCTAATGTCCTTAATGCCGTCTGATTATCCAGCAATACCGAGATATGTTAATTTAAATATTCTTCTTTTCGTACACGTTTAAGTAAAGGAAATTTCTGCCAAGAATACCGCGAAGTAGGGTCCCAGAAAGAGACTTGTGTAATGTGTAAGTTGTTTTAAACCCTTAAACTAGGGCAGTATATAAACTTCATTACACTGCTATAAAGCCAGTGCAACATATCGGATCTGACCTGCCATGGTTTTTGATTCCTCCTATCCAGATGTTATCCAAACCTACTTAAAGTTCAGAATATTTTACTTCGATCGATATATGTGCCTGTAAGCCTCAGTGTGCCAGAGACTTAATATTCCCCAAGTTCCGTTTTTGTAACTGAAACGATGGCAGTTTTACTAGAACTTATTGTTAGCCTTTCCTAGTTGCCGTCGGTACATGTGCCTACAACAATCAAGGGCTTTTTATAAACTACCCCTGCCTAAATGCTGTTGAACTTTCTTATATGGTCAACATATCCCTGAACCTCAAATCCTCCAACCTCAATTTTCTCAGAAGTCTGTCAACTATGATGAGGAACAAAATATATCCCCGAGGACAGTTACGAGCAACTGACACTTTTAAAATTTTATCATTGTCCTGAACTAAGAACTTTGATATAATTAGATCGATTTTGCAATAATACGATGTTGGAACACAATTTCTGCCATTAAACTACTGGTGTTATATCTGGATGAATGTTTTCTTGAAACTTCAAACTAGTACAGTATCTCTTGTAAAAACTATAGCCTTTTTTGTTAAAGTCTCTAATATTAGTCTCATCAGTACAATTTTACGTTTATTTTGAGTTTGCTTGTTCTCATTCGATTTCTTTACCATTTATGATTATAAGTAAGTATCAGATCACTTGGTGTTGAATAATGTACCAAAATGCACAAACATATATTTTTGCCACTAAAAATAAAGCTATGGACATTGGTGTTCCCTTCCTCTTTAATTTAATTAAAATATAAACCCCGTCCTTCGAGAAAGGAACATATGTACCTGTAAAAGAACAGTAATAATCGGTTTGGTATGATTAATGAACCAAAAAACAATCCTTGCGACATATACTTTTTAAGATAAAAATAACTTCTCTTTATTACTGAACTGTTCAGTTGAATCATACACCTTTTTTGTTTTAAATTTCCACGAACCCAATGTTATTGCTGATTGCACATAATAAAATATTCAGTGTTAAATAAATATACAACTACCAATACTATCAAATATTTTTTACTATGGTGTATTCTGTCCCAAACAAAAGGCGGGCGTGACTAACGATCTGAAAAATATTTTATGCTAAGTGAATCATGCAGTAGTTGAATAAATAGTACAGTGCATACAAAATTATTTATGATGTTTTCTTTGTCTTAAAACTAATAAATAAAAACGTAAAAATAAAGTAACGCACCAGTATTCGGTTAAGTTAAAAGAAGAGTCTAAATTCTGATGGATTCTCCATGAAAAGTAGTAAAGAAACGAATGTATTTTTTTGATTGTGTAATAATTTATTATATTTTCATAACGAGTATAACAATGATAACGAATTTTAAAACGATGAATTCAATTTTTTCTCTTGTTATTTCAACAAATTATCTTAATGCTTATAAAATAAATGTACCATCTAAAATAATAAATTTAAACAGATAATATTTTTTACGATAAATGTAAACAATTAACTTATATATTGGATACGCGATAACAATATGTGGCCACAGAAAATTGCGTTGAAAACATCCAGTCTTATCTGTTGTTATAACTTATTTCTATTACCATTTTTGTTGGCTATAGACTTATTGGTCCTTGCAATCTTTATATACTTCTTGCGCTTCTGACAACATAATTTCGATTTCATTGTGTTCATCATTAAATATCTTAACTCTAAGAGATAAAGACATTAATTTGCTTTATACATAAGTATTTCAATATTTTGTACTGGAGGGGCTTCATTGAATCTTCTTTAATCCCTCCGTACCACTATAACAACATAATGGTTAAGACAGCATAATATTCTATCACAATAAATGCTGATACACATTTTTGAGTTTATATGAAAACTTTTAATATATTATTTAGCAATTTCCTCTATTTCACTTGTCTGTGTTATACAGTCATAACGAGTTCATATAAAATTCCTCTTGTATTCTTCACCACTAGAGTAGCCAGGATATTGATTTGAGGAGGAGCTGAACCATATTCATATTATTTTAAATGGCGTCTATGGAGGAAATAAGTGCAACGGATAATAAAAATAGCTTGTATCGTAAATATTCCATAAATAGCAGATTGCTTATGCCTCTCACTTTCCAGGTAAATTTTATTATATGAAATTGGTCCTGTATTGGGTCTATTTGAATTTAGGGTATTGTTAAAATACATCTTGATTAGGTATATCGATTTTTTTTATTTAATATATTTAAGAAACTATTTTATTGTTCCAATGGATGTGAATATTGAAAAAGTGACATTTTGGTAAGAAACGTATAAAATAGGTACATAATTCACTTCAAATTGACTACCTACATAGAGATAATCTGCCTCACAATCGGTTACATCTTTATTGTTAAGTGGGTATAAGTATTACAGAGTTTTAGAGAGCTCAGTTAAATCTCTACAAAGCTGATTAAGAAATATAAACAGTTTTTCTTCGTCAGTGTCTTAGCCGTTACTTTACACAGTACAATGTATATATCCATGTTCTCTTATTGGGATAGGATGCAAAATGAAAATTGAAAATAATTTATTGAATCCAATTTGAGAAAATGTAGTGGTTTGAAGGATTGAACTAAAACTTAAAACTTAACAAAAGTGGTAAAGATTTCTGTGCAATATCCATATTTATTTTTATTTTGGAACATAAATTTAAACTGATTAAGGAAGATTCCTTCTTTTTCATCTTTACAAATTCCATAAACCAGATTACTATTTAATATCTTTTATTTAAACCGTCGATCACAGAATTTGATTGCTCACAAAATTCGGTGCGAGTTCCATTTACATAAACTAAAACTAGACAAATAAGACCAGTTTATATTACAATAATCATGTATAATGTATTAGAGTTGGCTTTTTATAAATTAAATACTGACTTATTCTTACCTACGTATTTGCCGTGATAAGATTTTAAAATAAAACATGATATGACAGTGGAATCCTGTTTGGTGGCAATATGCAGTATTCTTGAGCCATTAATTGGTAGTTTTTTTACTATTTACATTTGCTTACTTTAATATACGGACATTATTTTTTTTTGCTTTTACCAGATCTGAGTGCGTCATATGACAAAATCAGAATGACTCTAAGTGACATGCATATTAACTTCCAACTAAACTGCTGGATATTTGAAATTGAAACGCATAAAGTAAATTTTTAGTATACATATGTAGTTAAATATCTCAGAAAATATGAAAGATATTTGGACGCGATTTGAAGCATATTAGAGCCTATTGTCAGGTCTTAGAGTAGATTGGTGTGTTTTAGTTTGTAGGAACTTCAATTCTAAAATACAGGGTGGTAAATAAAACAAATCAAATTTAAACAAATTACGCTGCGCCACCATTTCTTTCCAAACAAATATTTTGTTTTCTTCTGGGTTTTAGAAGAAGCAGTGGTTCAATTGTAAAAAACAATTTTGGGGGTTTTTGAATAACAGTTGTGGTTTTGAAGAAATTTGAGTTTAATCAAAAAACTTTACATTGTGACTTCATCATAGCGATTATTCGAAACATGCTTTTTCAATTTATTGTTAGTACAAAATTCTTGTAATTTAGTAGTTAGTATGTCCCACCATTAGGCAGAAGTAATATGCGTTTGAGGGGGGGCCAACAAAATATTAATTTTAATTTTATTAACTGTTATATCGTTGTTTTTATTTTTGCAGGATCGAAAGCATACTTTTTTCTCACCCTATATAAAATCTTTCGTAAATCAAGAAAAATTACAAGAATTTTGTACTAATAATAAATTGAAAAAACATTTTTCAAAAAATCGCTATAGAGATACAGGGCGACGAAATCCGATTGTGAAGTTTTTCTCAAATTTCTTCAAAACCACGACTTTTATTCAAAAACCCTTAAAACTGTTACCAGGTAAATACAAATTTTTATTGCACAGTTTCTTATAAAAGGTTACTTTTTACACTGGAAATGATGTAAAAAATAGTAACTTTTTACATGAACGTAGATAAATGAATTTATTCCTTACTTTTTGTATACACTGTAGGTACCAAGTAGTTTATTTGAGTTTTTAGATTTTTATTATTCATACTGTGGGGACACAGTACCTACATCCAGGCAAAAATATAAGATAAAGCAAAAATAAAACTCAAGCACTAAACGTTTCTTTAACCGCACGACTTTACATAGGTACATACCATCAATTGAAATAATTATACTAATATTATCAATTTTTTATAATCCTGGTTATAAAATGCAAATATAATTACGACATCAATAAAAAGATATAAAAAAGCTGTTTTGTGCATTTGCAAAAAACTTACGAACAATTAAATGAAAAATGATGAGTATTGCATAACAGCATACAGTTTTTTTAATGACTAAATTGCTACTATTAGCGATATTTCAAGCAGTTCATGGGAAGATGTATATCTGCATTCTAAGAAACTAATTTTACGGTTTCGTCTGCAGGTGACGTTCAAATATTCTTTCGATATTAATTATGCGCCATTCGAAAAAAATCTGTTATTTTTGCATTATAATCGACTTCCTATTCAACCAGCTGCTGTAGGTCATGGTCACAATTAACATTTTTCTCTGCGATTTGTGAGACAGGCACTGGGAACATCTTATAAAGCTGGTGATTCGGTAAGATATACGACAAGTAACTTTTATTTGAATTGTTTTATTGAAAAAAATCACATTTCAAGGTTCCAAATTGTAGCATATATTAGGTGTCTGGATAGGAAAGAATATTTATTTCAGTGCTAACTAAAAAAATATCACTGGGCGCTGTTGCTGTTATTGGTATCCCTGGACACCTGCCGTTTTAGAAGTTTATATGGGAGCGAGTGTACATTTGTTTAGGATTAAATTTATTTTATTTTATTTCTCAGTATGTAGGTAGATTCTTGTTATTCTTTCAATTCGAAAAAAAATCGTTGTAGATATCTAATCAAAAAACTGAATTGGCACACTTTTGCTTAAATTATTTGATATTGGAACAACTATCAAATATATCCACCAGTGTACGTACAGTTTGATGGATTGACTTATTTTGTCACAAAATTGATTGTAGAAAATTTTCTTGATTTAACTCATTCCAGTTTTTATTCGGATTTTGGAGATTCTGTACACATACACTCAGTTCCAAAAAAAGTGACGCCCTCGATTTTTTGGGTAATTTTAAAGTCCATTAGCTTTTAAACTGGTGGACTGATTTGAACACTTTTTCTCTCAGTTTATAACAAAATTCATTCTGCATAAGACGAAGTGGAAGCAATGGTGACATTTTCCAAATATCATGGAAATTAATGAAGAATTTGATGAAACATAAGTTTTTTCACAGGTTTTCAAAACACCCTGTGGGTTATTCTCGCATTCATAGAAAAATTATTCATTCTGCATTCGATGAACCATTTCTCAATTGACATTTTGTTTTTATCCATTGTTTTATCTAACTGGTATTTTCCGAGATATAACGTGTTTACGTGAACCTTGATTTTCACCTTTAAAATTGAGAAATGATATCTACGAAGCTCGCAGTTAGTTGGTCATGAAAGCAAATTTGCCATCTTTGACTTTGATATGTTGTACATATCGGTGTCCTGACCAAAATTTCCCACAGACATGAAGCTTAAAAGCCCTTCCTGGGAACTGTAGCAGCGTTAAGAAGGATCAAAGTAGCATTCCTGAATCCTGATCCAAGCTGCAATTGTCGTCATTCTTGCGTTTTTCTCTTCCGGAGATTCAATTGCGCGAGGTCCAGGAGTCGATGAAGTTTCTCTTCACACCCTAGCAAACCCATGCATGAATAATATATATACAGGGTGTCCCAAAATAAAATTAATAGTACCATACCTTTGGAAAAAAAAATTTTGCCCGATTCATGAGTTAATTATATTTATTACCTAACTTAGATTTTTCATACTGTAAAAATATGAAAGGTATGGCACTATTAATTTTATTTTGGACTGTGATCAATAGGGCTATTCAAGGTCTCGCAACAAAAATTAGAATTTTAAAATATGAAATTTTGTAGCTGTGGCACTCGAGAAACTGATTGATTTCAATTTTCACGAAATTCATAAAAGTACCAATATCTCAAAACCTATCAACTTTTTACTAAGATCATATTTTGATTTTCTGGTCAGTCATGAGCTGACCTCTCAGCCCTCCAATGGATGACGTTAGACTTTTGGGACATATATTATATAATATGTGTGTCTGCTAGGGTGTGAAAAGAAACTTCATCGACTTCTGAACCTCGTGCATTTGATTCACCCGAAGAGAAAAACGCAAGAACGGTGAAGCTTGGCTTGGATCAGGAATATGAATTTAAATTCTTACGCTACTACAGCTCCCAAAAAGGGCTTTCAAGCTTCATGCCTGTGGAAATTTTGATCAATACACCGAAATGTACATATTAAAATTTGGGCCTTTTTCTGTGGCTACAGGACCATAGTCCATTGCCATTCCCCCCCACACACACATAAAATTTGGGCCAATTTCACTGTAGGCCAGTTTCCAGTTTCTCATAAGATTTGTGAGGGATCGTTTTTATTAATTTGATTTTATAAATATCACCCCAAAATGAAAATCTGCATTCAATTCTTAGAGTACACTGCATATTAATATTAAGATATTCTAATATTTTTGTTACGCACGTGTTATAATCGATACAAAGCAAATCAAGCTGAATATATATTGAGAAAGCGCATCTGTATGAGACTCCCAACTGAGGTTATTATCAATATATAAATCTAGAAATTTAGTGTCAGTCGCTTGTCCAAACTGCCATTAAGTCGTTTTAGACTGGAAGTAAATTGACATTTAAATAAAGTTTATTGTTATGAACATTCAAATAAATGTATCTACCGTAATATGAATATGGATGTTCTTTACAGCATCTAAAACTTAATTTTCGCTACAAGCAATTAAATTCAAGAGTGGTCCAAGGACAGATTGTTTGAAACCCTTTGCTTAACTTCTTTTGTAAGTGACTTTATTTTGTTAATTTCTACTAATTGAATCTTTTTTATCAGCTAGGATTTTACTCATTCACTGTACACTTTAATCCGTATCTATATAAAGTTTATTCAAAAGTAAGGAGTAACTAGTGGTCCACCAAACAGGTACCATAAGTCTATAAATAACCCTATACTTAGTATTTTTATATGATCTAGGTTTTCTAAATTTCTGCCACTTAACTTACACAGACGCATACAATTCTTATGCCATTTCCATCTGCTGTAGTTGGGACTCGAACTTTGGACAGAAATGTAATGTCTGGCCATAATTTTTTCGGCCACGATCTACTTCGGCGTCATTTTTTCTTTGTTATAAATGTCTCAGTGTGACAATTCTTAAATATTTGGCGGTCGATTCAGACTTCACCTTTATTACTAAACTGACTGGCTAAATTTGCCGAATTACAGATATTAGTTTGTTGTTTTGAGTATTAATATATGAATATAGCCCGAGCATCGCGATGTCGGTCATTGACGACACACGTAAAAGTTAAATATCTAACTTGAGGGTTGATGGCTGTTCCAATCATTTTTGCAGATAATTTTAAGCTCTTTAGAGAAGATACGTACAATTTGTTTTTATCTTGGTCGATTTTTGAGGTATTTCAAAAAACCCTTTTAACGATGCAAAGTATTCATATTGCATAGTATCTGGTTATTTTCATTCCTAGTATGACTTCTACATAAATAATAATTTAGTATGATTAATTTACATTCTAACTACATAAATTCACAGTCCTTCGCAAAGATGCAACCGGAGGAGACATTGGAAATGACTAAGTAGAACGCAAATCTTGTGATATTTCGGATGTGATAAAAATGAAAATTTGTTGCAAAGTAGTAAATAGTTATTTCATTAACACAAAACATTTTCAAAAATTAAAATCTTATTATCAGTAGTTTTATTTAGAAATTAAAATAAAAAGAGTTATTTTTTTTATTAACAAAAACATTCCCATAATGAAAACTAAAATGGTATTATAAAAATTTTTTGACTAACAAACATTTTTAATGTTAAAACTTGACATATACGTTTAAAAATACATAGCTATGTTTCAAGAAACTTAAGAGTCCCGAACCGTAAGGGATGAACTAGGTTTTCACATGCATAATAAAAATTGGCAATTGAACCATGAGAAATTTTCAGAAAATATGAATATTTTCATTTATAGAAAAATATTAATTTTTTACTTTTTTATTAAATTTTTTTACCAATTTTACGTTTGTTTCCTTCATTTTTTGCTTATTTATCTGTGAGTATATTCTGCAAAATAAAAAAGAAGTACATAATCATTGTACAAGTGAGGATTATCGAGTTGTTTAAAATTTTATATATATTCAATGAAACACACTTTGTATCTAAAGAAGATCGGAATCGATAATATAAATAAATAATTTTATCCATGTATGAATTTAGACATCGTACTCCCTGACAATTTCCGTAAATTTGTAAGCATCTTCAACCTGCTTTTCTGTTGCGGTTGCAGGAGATAAGCTGCAATATTGGTTTTGCTGTTGGCACAAAAAGTGTTGTCACAGGTTTAATTTTCTTCTCTCCCCACTGTTATGGATTTTTTTCATTGCCAAGCCATTTCTGAATTTTGTAGAATATTTTTTTAATTGATTAAATCGGTATGAGTTGAGTGAGTCATTTCTGATTTTCCTTGCATCGTATACAAGTAGGAAAAGAGTTTCACCAGCCTGTTTTACTTGTGAGGGGGTTCAATTCTTGCCATTGAAAGTTCTTACTACATTAACCAATTGCATTTCTTTCTGAAGAAGTTTGATGACTTTTAATTTTTCTTTCTGAAATATTCTAGACGTGGTATCATAACCACTGAAGGCATGAGTCAGTAAAATTGTATTTTACTACTACCGTCTATGTAAATGAACTTTGTAACCCTAGCAACACGCGCGATAACGAAAGTAAACATTCGAATTACCTGGTTGCTAAGGCGTTGCTATCTACATAAGTAAAACTTATGCGGCCAGGACAGAAAAGTAGAAAAACAAATTTTAAACGAAATTAATTCGTTGTATTTGAACAAATTAATACAACTAAACAATTTTGTATTAATAAAGAAAGGTCTTCTTAGGAAGTACGCCAACATTTTTGTCGGCACGTAGTACCCAACGTAGTACCTACCTACTCCATTTTAAAAACGCTTCATAAGTTTGCATATACCTTGCTTTGGATTTCTTGGGGTAAAACAAGGCACAAGCAATATTCCCATTTGTATCGACACAAAACATATGTAAATTTGTTTATTTTAGTTTGAAACCACCAGAAATTAAAATGTGTAATATTTGGTTGCCATGGAAACAATTTTCACAGGCAGCCTCCTAAACTATAAAATTTATTAAAAACGTCAATTAATTTCATTTCATAGTTTAAAATTAGTAAATCCCATAATTTTTTTCGGTATAGTAGAAAAAATATAATACATTTCACGATGCGAAAACCCTTTTAAGTATTCGGTGTTTTATGAAAGGTCTCGGCTTCGCCTCGACCATTCAAAAATCACCTCAAGCCTTAAAGTAACCTTTCGCATCTAGTAATGTAAATAACTATTTTTATACGTTCTTGTCATTTCTGGATTGCTGACGAAGAAAGAATTTTCCATATAATTTTTCCTGTTCCTGGCCTTATGAAAAATGTATCTTTTTCTTCTGGAGTTAAAGCGATTAATAGAACAAGGAGATCAACGTCCTCATCAACTAAGTACAAATGTTCGTCTATTATTTAATTTTTTAATTCCTATTTTAACAATAGAGGAATATACATCATCTACCAGCTTGTTTTACAAACAATCCTTTGTTTTAAAGAATTTTTGGCAACATTGAAATTAATCGGATTTCGTTTATATCATTTGATAAAAACTTTTCTTGAGGGAGGGCTACGATTACTGAATTTTGCCTAAATTTGGTTTTCACGTAGTTAACATTCGTCGTGCAAATGTGGATGCAATAAAAATCCACCTTCAAATTACATAAATAATAAGTATAGAGTTACAATGATTTCGCAATTTTCTTGCTTATTTGATTAATTTCGGTACATTTTGCATGTACTGTAACCGTGTGACATACCATTAGATCAGGCATTGAGAGAGGAGTTGAACATATTTTATTTTGCTTCAAATCACCGCTATCTTTGTAAAGTGCGAAAAACGACAAAATTTTAAGTTACATATGGTTTTCGGCTATACATATTTCGACGGGACAAAAGGAAATAAGCTGTTCGACGTGCTTCTCGGTTTTAAGTTATCTTGGAGATTGTTGGGCGTGACTTTTCTAACGCAGCGATAAATTTTTTTGTTTACTTTGCTTAATCTACCTCATGTTAAAGTAATGGCACTCAAACCTAGTCTAACACTCGGTAATACGTACAAATCAGATATCGGCAACCTGCCAGAGCAACCCCGATCCTAAATCCACCCCTATGATTTGTCAAATTGCAAGTCATTGACAAAATTGAAAAAATTGCAAAAACAGGAAAACTTTAAATACTATTTCCAAACGAATTTCCAAGAGACTGTTTTGGTAAGAAATTCAAGGTAGAGTAGAACTACATCGTTAATTGCACGGTCACGCTCTGATTTTAGGCTCAATATAGAAGTGAACGAAAAAGTGTAATTTTGACGTCTATCGTTCTGAAACCGCTGAAATGTCACGCGTTACGTCATTTTGCCATGAAACTGATTTTCGACTCCCTACTAGGAAACTAAAATAGTAATTTTCGTCACAAGTCCGGAAGGTTACTTGTTACAGTCGAGTAGATATTATGGACGAGGCGACGTCAGGAGCCGAGTCTAGAATATCTAAACGAGGCTGGAACAACACCTTACGGACGTGTGTCGAATGATATTTTATTTCATCCCGTCATTTCTTGTATATTAGTATATTTGTATAATTTGACACTTGTTTATTTTGTTATGCCATTTGACATTTCACCCTATTTTATAATTTACGGTTGATTTTTATATGTCAAACAACTGTCAAAAGGTATAATAACAGTTTGTGATTGGTTCGTAATAAGTTTCCGGTGGTTTCCGGTACTTTACCGGCTCTGATACCGTAATATCTCATTTTCCAGCCGCATATGAATACTGTAATGTACTTTCCGGACGGGATGAAATAAACATTTGTTTAATCCTGCTCTTGAAACATGCAGTTTCTTACTTGGATACAATACTCGATACAATTAAATATCAAAGTGAAGGAAAGGCACTATCGAGAAACAGAAAATTGTTTCGGGGTCCTGAAGTCGTCCCGAGTCCGAAACTGTAATCGGTTCCGTCCTAGGACCGATATTAAGAAATCATTAAATTTCGCTGGATCGACTATAAGGTGTAATTTATCGGACGCACTATGGATTTTTTGGAGAATTTTGCGAAAACACAAAAAATTTCAACCATATTTCCAAACGAAAACAGGCCGCCGGGCCACCGTTTTGGCAAGAAATCTAAGCTCGAAAGTCCAACTTGAAAGTACATCGTGAATTGTGCGTCCAGCTGCGAGTTTGAGGTCAGCAGATCCTAACTACAAAGTGACATTTGTGACGTTAACGAAAAATTTTAAAGTTTTGACAAGTCCTGCACGCGGCCTTTTTAATTTCGCAAAATTTACAAAACTCTTCGACATGGGGTATTGAAACGCTAATAACATTTTAAATATTCAAAGAATCGCAACGAGATATAGCCGTTGGGATTTTCTCGACAAGAAGACGCCTATAAAAAAATAATAACATAATTGCCGGTACCACGCGATTTAGACAACCAATCAAAAATTGGTCACTCTGTTGTCGCCACTGTTTCTATAAGTCATGCTTCATATTATGCAACATGAAACTGATTTTCAACCCCCTATACGAAAACAAAAACATTTCCAATGTTAAAAACGTACTGACCTTTGAGAAAACTAAATGAGCCAGCAGAGTCGTGTCAAACAGCAACGGTAGATTGGACTTACAGGATTTGGATTTATGGACTGTGCGTTCCAATGTACATTAAAGCAAATAGCCATTATCTAAATAATTAATAAATGCAAAAACTGGTGTGTTACAATGTTCTTTGTAGGAACACTGTATAGTAACAAACATTATAATTATGGGATGTTTATAAGGTAAGGTAAGGGTTTAGTAAAAAGGGGCGTGATAATATCCAAGTGTCGTTGCATTACCTTTATTGTATAAACTAATAAACATAGCACAGTATTATAATACATCATATTTTATGGACGATTTTATTGAGTGCTAAAATTACCTGGATACTCTAATGGGTTTAATGATATCTATATTCAAGAGGATACAAAGGACAATACGGATTATCGGAGAAAGGAATATAATTTTAGAATTTAAAATTTAAATAACGATAACACCATAATAAGTACCCATTTTATGTAATAAAATATAGGATAAGCTACGAAAAGTCACACTTTGTGAGTCCATAGAACAGATGAAGGTTGTCAAATCGATATTTTAATTATTAATTACTTATAGTTAGATAATATTATTGTTCTTCGATTCTTTAAATAATTTGTATAACATTGTAGTTTCACTTATTAAAATACTTTGTGACTACGCTTTAGCCAGTGGCGGGAACTACGTTAGGCAAGAGGTGCACAATAGTGCATTCATTATCTTAACAATAGCAGAATGGAGTCTGATAGTTCTGCTTAAAGCATCGTCACAATTTTTTGTATATATATTTTTTAAGAAACAGTACATTAAGAGCTTTCACGTCACGCTTATCAATGTTGTCTTTAAAAATTGATCGAAATTTGGTTATTTCAGATTTATTTGTATTATAAAAGGAAGTTATTGCCATGTTTATTATTTTCATACTGTTGCTATTAATTTATTTTCTTTCTCATTTTCTGGCCTTGCAGACTTTGGCTTAATTTCTTAAAATACACAATTTAGAAATTTTATGATGAAATGCTTAGTAAGGTTTCATTAACGCTGAGTATATCAGAAATACATACCTACCAAGCTAACTAAGTACATAAAGTATTTTTGGTCTAACCCAAAACATATTATACGAATAAATTTGAGACTTGAGAGTTCATATTGCGCTGAAAGTGGTTCATGTTAATATAGTGGACACCCTTGCTTCTGCACAACTCTATATTTAACGCGCTATAATTGGTACCTGTCAGTTTTATTTACGTTATTATATTGCTTCTAATAGAACAACAGCTAAAGTTGAGACTGAAAATAAAAGAGAACATCCACAAGAACTTCTAAATGAAACAAACTTACTTTGTAGTATATGAAACAAAAAAATGCAATTATAGCAGTTCGGTGTACGCTTTTGCGGTTAATTATATATGCAAGGGAGAATATGAATTTTATTGTATGTGTAAATAAAACTTTTACTTGCAATCTTCTGAAACGTTAAATTGTCAGAAGTCGATTGAAACAGTGAAACACTTTCAATCAACGGTTTAACGTAACCATTAGGGTTGGCTCCAGCTGGACAACATCCTAGGGTCGGGTCTAACTTCAATAATCTTGCCTTGAAAATTTGACAGTAAAGGCAGGAAGTAGCAGGTAGAACTACTAGGGATTACCTTTTAGGATATCCTAATGATTGTTTTCAACAAAAAACTATATATTAATGCAATATTTACCCCCACAACAACATGTTTAGTGCAAATATTGTAAATAAGTTGGGATAAATTGTGATACATTGAAAATAAATAATATTTAATCAATACAGTTACACTAAAAAAATTTCAAAGATAAATAAAATTATTTGCAATTTCTTTTTTGTTTAAACGTTTTTCCGTTTAGGATTAGTGAGGTATATAGTGAGTTTTTAAAGTATGGAAAAGATTCGATAAAAATATTTGTGGTACTTATTAGAGCAAAAAATAATTTACTCCCAAAATACGATCTGATTTTGGTAAGTGGTTTAAAAGATATGACTAAATGTTGGGCAAGACCCATAAATCACCTGGGAATACAATAGAAAAAGGCGCAGACATTTTTTAATAGCAATTTCCGAGACCATTTCTAATTGGCCTAAGTGAACTCTCACTGCCATAACAGTTCTGGTTTCCTCGTAAATCACTCGGTATAGAATTTTCAAAAAACCGAGAACATCACTTGTTCTAAGTTATTGCTCATTTTTAACATCATCGAAATCGAAGTTTTTCGTGTCTGATGAATAGTTTTATTCACTTTTTTTAAATAGCAACCCTTAGTTTATAGGCGTTTTTTTACAGTCACATCCAATTTTTAATAATATAGCTGTCAATTCTTGAAATAAAATCGAATCAAATGATAATGATTTTATTTAATTGAAAAACCAAAGTCCATGTAAAAAAATAAAAAAAAGGATTTTATGATAGGTAAAGGTTGTAACAACGGAACAATGAAAATAAATGTTCAAAATTGCGTCAAGCAATAAATTTTGTAGATCGAATTACATAAAAAAAAACGTTTAAATATTGCCTAAAAGTTATTTGTGGCATCGTTTAATTTTCTTTCTTTTTTTGGGATTTATTACCACATCCTTGAACAGTCCCAAGTAATCTAAAAAATATCTGGAATTTTTTTCAAACCACCTTTACCAAATCCAAAAAAAATAAATGAAAAAAAAAAACGTTTTAGGTATACTTTCAGTTTTAATAAAAACTTTATCACGATGATTCTAAAAACCGCACTTGATAGAGAAATTTTGATTGTTGATTTTAAATTCTGTTTAAGAGTGCAAAAAATAATCAGAATCAAATATTTAAGTAAAAAAACTTTGTGCATAGCAGCATAATTTATTGTAAAAAAAATTACAATGGATGCCGACAGTTCAGAGAATTTGTATTCAATTCTTGCTACCCGACCTACCCTAACTCATAATATACTTCTGTGTGCGTACCCTAATCTATACAATATGTGCCTGAACCTGTATTTACTTCGGTCCAGTCTAGAGTCTAGACTAAGTTCTAGTCCAGGTCAGGAGACGTCCTCTTATCGTTAACGTTACTATACAACTTATACAAGTTAATATACCGTGAATAATGAATGGACAATGGAATCTGGTACAATCATATGAAAATAAACTTTTGTACGAAATAACGTTGCAATAATATTTTTTCATTCAATGATATACATAGGGAAAATGTTTTTTTTGCAAAAATAAACACAAAATAAAATGTTAGAGAGAAGAAAGAAACATCTATTTTTCCAGTTATTACACCAAGAGCGAATTAATTTTTATTGGTACAGAAATCGACACAGTAATAAGAATTTTCTATTAATGACTTGGTTTCCTTTAAATTATTAGTTATCTACCTATACTTATACTGATTCACCTAATTATGCTACACGCAATTAAATGTTATTATCGTTTCTAAGAATTTGGAAGTTGTTCAATTTTAATTGGAACGGTTTAAAAAAGTCATCTTATGCATATTTATTCATTAAAGAAAAAAAATAAGTAAAGTAGCGGCAGATGGTAAAGTTAACTTAAGAAGTAATTAAAAAATAATTCTAAATATGTACCTACTTTGAAAACTTGACAACTATTCATGCATCCAGTTCCAAATGATCATATTTACGAATCAAGCATATTATAGCCGTTATTTTTTCTTAAAATCAGCTTAAAATCTAATCTAATTAACGGCTGATGGACATGTGATCCATTATCCTCAAAATGCGAGCCAACCCCAATCTCAGCCCAACCCTTCGACCTTTTATATAAACAAAGTACCTAACTTCTCTTCCAACTAGAAGATTGCTCGAGTGCAAGCCATGCCAAAAAAAGGAAAGAAAATGGACTCATACAACTACCGCCATATTGCTGCCCTCAAAAGTGATGAGCCTTATTATCTACTACAATTGATAAGTTTTTTAAGCGAGTATCTTCATAATAATATATGAAATGAGGCAATCGATAGATTTGGAGAAGTTATAACTTTATATATTTTCAAGGCAATTTTATGGTTTGTGAGCTCAATATGTACATCTTCTTGTGGACTTCGTTTTTTAATTCGTGACCATAATGAATGAATTTGGTAAGTTGAAAAATTTTTTAATAATTTGTTTTTAAACGTTTTGAATTTTATGATATTTACTCCAGTATTCATCATATTATTATTAGTATTAAAGAAAGTCCAATGAATTTAATAATAGCATGTTTAGAGATGAAACATCAATATAAGTATATCAATTTGGATATGTTTGTTGTTATTATGCTTGTATAAATCCTAAACAAAGTCATTTATAAACAATGCATATCAAGCAAAGAAAGAGAATTATAAAACTCAATTGTGTTTTGCTGATAATACTCTTTACGTAAGTTCTTCCATACTGAAACCTACACCTTAAGATGCAGGCAGACCAACTTGATTATTACCATCGCAGGTGACTCAAGTTACAAAAAACAAGATGTAGCAACTTATTTATTTACTATGAACCTCAATAACTGTCGCTACATTAGTCAACTTTTCTATCTTGATCAACAGAATCATACAATTCCTTACCCACCATATGTAGCCGAGTGGGTAAATGCGTTGATACGTACTTACTTGGTTGTAATGGTTGCACAGACCGATGGTTCGAATCCATCCTGGGGCAAATTAAAAAATTTATTTCTAATTTGCTTCGGTCTTAGATGGAGAAAGAATTGTCGAAGTCCTAGATGTGGTTCGGACTCCACAATAAACTGTAGGGCCTCGTCTCTCTTTACTAACACAAAATCCTAGGATTTTTCGAGGGTTACTTCAGTGACTAAAGAGGCGGTTAAGAAAACATGTTCGAAGAATTCAATAAAAAAATACGTTAATTTTAGTTTTACATTGGAAAATTTAAAATATGATATCTAGAAAACACAACTATCACTTTTTAATTGTTGATTGCGAAAATTTGTTGATATAAATAAGGTACTTAACAAGATTTAATGACAATACGACCTGATTAAAACGTATTAGCTTGAAGTTATCAACCTCAAGTAAAACAATATTTTTTATTCTAGTAGTATGCAATTGTAAAATTTCAAATTTTTATTAATTAGCTATTAAAATGTCGAAAAAGTAAAATGATGAACTTAGTCAGCCAGCTTGTCAAAATATTTAGAGATAATCCGGATATGATAAAAAATACTGAGAGGGGCTCTTGATTGGTTAGAAAAATGTACTAATAGTAACATTTGCCATAAGATAACTGTAACAAAAATTAATCTTTTATTTTTTGTCATTCGCTATCAACATCATTTTGCTTATTTTAGACTTACTGTTTATTAACATGTAAATACGGCATTAGGGATCTTTTGTGTTGACTAATAGGAAATACCCAAGCCAAGGTAAAGTAAAAAATAAAATTTCAAGAAGTTATGATTCATTTATATCATTGTAATTAATATCTAAGGTAGATTATCTTATATATAGTCTAAATAAATATTTCGTTACTTACAAACAAACTAAAGGAGAACATATATTTTTAACGATTGTTCAAGTACAATATCAGATGAGAGATTAGAAATGATCTGTTAAATACGTTAATCAGATTTATATATCATATAATACTTTTAATTTTGATAATAGGTACGGTAAAGTGGAAAAAACACGAACATTACGTTATGGATCGACGAGTCAGTCTCAATTCCGTTGGATTTCATACTTATGATATCGGATTTTTGTTTGTCTAAAGGTTAAAAGAGACTAGTAGCAATTTCTCTTAAATGTATGAAGACATAAAATATTTTTTATTTAACATATCTAATAGAAACTGACGGAAATTTACATATGAATCAGGAGTACAACAAGAGTCGGGCATTAGCGCATTATTTCGCCAAAATCATAAAATAATTAATACGCAAGTAGCGTCATTCTCGTCAAGCAAACACAAAAATGTGTTCAACACATAAAAATAATGTACTTATTAAGTATTTTAGGATTTCACGACAAAGAGGCAAAATTGTATACAGGGTGTTTCGGGAGGTAAGGGAACCAATTTAAGGACGTGTTCTAGATGTTAGAATAAGAAACATGTTCCTATAAATACGCTCAAAACATGCTTCCTTTTCGAGATACAGGGCGTCAAAAAAATAATTATAATTCCTTTTTTTTCAATATTTCGAAAACAATTTAAGATATTTAATTGAGCTTTGGTATGCACTATACTGGCATAGAAATACTTCTTCTCGATTCAACGTGTTTTGACAATTCCACCAGTGATGTACGTGACAGCAAAATATTAAATAATTTTGACGAAAAAAATAGTATGCCACTACTTTCTTTCAAAACAGGTATTGGTTTCTTAATCAGCAGCCAATTCTAAAAATAAAAGGCTTCTTGAGTTTTTCTGGTAGGGTAAATCGTTTTCGAATAATAATAAAAATTGTTTTTCTGAGTCACTAATATTTGTACCATTTGTAAAATAATTGATTTTTAAATAGTCGGTGTTTCTTCTATCTACAGGGTAATTATCCATTTATATTAAATTTCTCATTCTCCGATATCCAATTCAATTGTGCACCAGTTTAGTTATTTGCTTGCAGAAAAACGTATTTTTAATTCTTTTTTTTGACACCCTGTATTTTCGGACTCTTATTTCTAGGAACTTTCTTTTTATTTTGACTTCTAGAATACATTCTTAAAATAGTTCCCTTTCCTCCCGAAGCACCCTGTATTACATACCGGGGCAATAGTGCTTCGATAGCTAGAATTTTATGATACCAAGAAATTAAAAAAAAAATTAAATTAGATAAAAAATCTATAACCGGAAATTATTTTCAAATATACAGGACGAGCCAAGACACAACCACGTGCTTTTTTTAAATGAAACACTATGTAAAGTATATGAGTACGTTTTTTGAAGCCTCTTTCTAGATTCCTTTGACTCCTATATTTTTATTGACTATCTCCCAACGCAACCACTTGGATGTAATGAATTTTTTTGTTGAAACAATGCCATCTGCAGATGATATTGAAAAAATCACTAGTCACAATTACGAGATTATAAGATAAAATATTCTAATCTAATCTAATTAATATTTTTGAACTGTATAATAGTCTTGGCTCACCCTGTATATTCGAAAATAATTTTCAGTTACAGACTTTTTTATCTTTAATAATTGTACTTTTTTACATTTTTAGCTATCATATAACATATATGAACTTCGTAGAATATAATCGTTTTAAATTAAATAACCTACACAAAACCAATGCTATAAAACTTTTCTGGTAAATGAAAAAAAATCAACACTCCATGAAATATGAATTATGATCTAATAGATCCGTTATTAAAATTTCCGCAAATTAATACATGTTAAATATGATTTCATCTTAATTATGGATTAAAAAAAGAGTTCATGTTTATGGAAATATACATCGTTTCTGCGTATAATATTTTTGATACTAACAACTGATTACATATTTACAACACACATCTTGTGTAATAACATATTGCTGTAATACTCTTCGGATAAAGAACGTTTACGCTTCTTTCCAAGATTGTACACATGTTTAATTTACACCAAGTCGTATTTGATATTTACGAGCTTATTCGCATTAAAACCCATGTGGTTCTAACTATTTTTATTCTTTTGCGTATGGGGAGCACCTGTTGGCTCGAACAATATGAGCATATCCATGCGAAACTGAACCTTATTTTCAGTTAATCTATATCCAGAAAAGAAGATTTACATCTATATACCGTACCCATCAACCAAACACAACAGAGAACCCAACGCCCATCTCTGCAGCGACCCTTTCTTTGCTTTCATATTAGACCTACTCGCAGGTGTCTTGAGGGTGTTTTTTCAATAGCCCTACACAGTCAGGTTGAGATTTCAGCGTGTAAAGAATATCAACTTTAAAAATTTGTAAACCTCTGCAAATATCTCTTCCTGACACATAAGGGTGTCCCTCGTCTTTTTTATATTCTACCTAGTATTACGTATTACGTTAGGTTAGGTTGAGCATGGGCGTAGTGAAAAAAATGTAAAAGTATAGTATCATTATGTATTGTTATCTAATAATTAGTAATTTAATAATTTTCTGTCCAGTTTTCTTTTAGTTTAATGGTTATCGAATTCCGTCTATTATCTTGATTTTAACCACGTCACTACCATCTAAGCTCACATTTATAATTAAATTTATTTGGAAAAAAGAATTATATATAGAAGATGTAATTTAGGTCATGTTTCCATTAAATTTTATGTATATCAAAATATTTTTCATTATTATTTGAACTGGATCGATTCTAAGTGTAAAGGAATAGGTATTGCAAAATAACACGAGAATAATTTTAATATTACAAACAGACAATTTCGACATTAAGATGCAAATAGTATAAAATAGTTTTGAAATCGTTAGATGGTTAAATATTTATCGATTGATCTCATTTTACTTTGTCAAGGCCATATTTTTCTCTACTAATATTTGCACGTATTTTAATTCATATATTCTTTTTTAGTTTTTTTATAAGCATACTCACTCAAGTTGTAAATTTGCACGGAAATTAATTACTTAGTTTAGAGGTTGTAGAGACTATGACGAAAATAGCATATTGTTAATTATTCTTAATTTATTTGTTTCGAAACCGATGTTTATGGTAGGCATATTAAAAAAATACAATAAAAAAGTTTAAAGCTTTTAAAATGAACCCATATTTATTACGGATCATAAAATTGAAAATAATATCGACCTCTTTGGGTTTAAACTGAAAACTCATAAAACTATCGAAAGGCAACGTCGAGAAGTATCTTAGGACAGTAATCGCAAATATTGTGTAGTATCCCTCTCGGCTAGGGGATGTCAGGTCACAAGAAATTGGTGTCGGTCTACTCGATATTATAATTTTTAATATCATAAAATTAATTTTGAGTAATCAAGTGGAAAACTTTAGAAAGGTCAAATCTGAAATTTTATGTGCATCCATAATCAAGACGATTGATTTTAAAATTTCCAATATTTTTCAAATGCGCCCATCTCTTTCATTATGTAATTTTTATTATGGCGATTCTCAGATGAAAAACTTATTATGATTTGAAATATGCTTTCTATCACAAAGTAACGCAATTTTTTCCCCAATCAGATCAGTATTATTCTCCTCAGGCCTTTAAGACTAACTCGGGGAAAATAATAGTTAAGTCATCGCGTCGCATTGAATCATATAGTAGTTCTAAACCACGACTAAGTATGTGTATGAGTTTAGTTCAGTAGTTTGCAAGAAAGTTATTTTAAAAGAAAATTCGTTTTTCGATCAAAATTAAGTAAACATATTCTTTTCACATTTGTGAGGGGAACCTATAGATTGGTAGATATCAATGCGATTCAGATTTCCAATACATTTGTTATATTTTATGTATGTTTTACTTTTTTTTTTTGCTAATCGTAATTAACACTTGGCAGTGATACAATTTTAATACATTTTATGTCTTATTAATAATAGAATTAAGCGAATTGCCCTGCTCCTACGCCTATGACGAAGGGTCAAATTTATGCGTAGCACTGTGTTCTCAAGGTGGTTAATTGGGGTAAAGTCATCCCAGCAATCGTTTACAGTATGACGAAACGCCAGGAACATGTGTTTGTCGGGATAGTTTGGTGAATTTATTTGTTGGTAAGACGTTGCACATGTTCGTTTTCCCACGGCTTAAGATTGCCCATGTGTGTAAGATAGTCCAAGTTATAGAGGGTGGCAACCCTAAGAAACACTTGTGTTATGGGACTACTTTTTGTTGACATTTTTTAAATTGAAATGCATATGTAAAGACGTAGCGTTTCTTGAACAGTTTTTTTATAATTATAACTGAAACGGTTCAACGAACAGTGGTGTCGAGTTTCTACAGAGAGTTATATTAAAATAGAAATGTTGGCTCTGGGGGGTTATTTAATATGTTACAGGTGCTGTTCCTATATTTACTTTCAAATGTGGAAAAATCCGATTGTTCTATTATTGTATAAAATAATCAATATATTATGTACAGGGTCATCACGTGAAAATGTTAGATTCTACTGTAACTTTGTTGCCTTCTTATTTATCGGAAAAGTAAAAATTGCTTTACTGACTAATTTTTTGCCAGGAATTCAAATTTTTATAAAAAAAAAAAAACAATCGAGCATCGCATTACAGAAATATGGCTATGGACATTGTTTTTTCTTATGTATCACCCTGGTAACTAAATTATTCCATCTTTTGATTCTTCGTTTTTTTCTAATTTCATCGATATAAACATGTAAGGCTATTGTCTTTTATTTTTTACGAGATATAGATATAGATAATTACATAATTTAAATTACAACAATTAATATATAATTATTTTTTATAGATATTATTCAAACTGCCTTCCTAAGCCTTCCTTGCTTTTTTACACATAAGTACTTATATCTTTTTTCTAAATTACCTAATCTCATAAAAAATAAAAGATAATAGCTTACATGTTTATATCGATGAAATCAGGAAAAAACGAAGAATCAAAAGATATAATAATAAGATATTACATAAGAAAAAACAAAGTTGATAGCTACGACTGCTACGAGTATAAGTATCCCTGTAATACAATGCTCGATTGTTTTTTTCTATGAATATTTGAATTCCTGGCAAAAAATTAGTCAGTAAAGAAGTTTTTACTTTTTCAATAAATTTCAAATGCAACAATGTTACAGTATAGAATCTAACATTTTCACGTGATTACCCTGTACCGGGATATCCAACGAAAATGACCACCCCTAATAACTTCTTTATTTTTGATGCTATAAAAAATTTTTTTCTATAAAAGTTGTAGGGTTTATTGAAAGCATTTAGAATATGTATTCAGCAAAATAAATGAAAGTAGTTTAGAGGAGATATGGTTTTAACTTGCATTTTTCCAAATGGAGCACCCAATTTTTTTGCATTTTTGAAATCAAGGTAGGTACCTACTTTTCTCATTTCGAATATATAGATATATATCATATTTTCTTTTAGGGTTTTCTAATTATTGCAATTTTTGTGGCCCGAAAACAACAAGGAAATAAAATAACAGAACAAATTTTTATTTTTAGAATGCATTAGTCTTGGCTAATTTAGATATTAATTACAACTATAAATAAAAGTAATTAAAACTATTCTACATAAACTGTTCAAAATGACGCCCTTCATGTTCGATACAAAGCCGATACCTAATTCGAAATGAGAAAAGTACCTTGATTTCAAAAATGCAAAAAAAATGGGGTGTTCCATTTGAAAAAATGCAAGTACCATATCTCCTCTAAACGACTTTCATTTATTTTTCTAAATACATATTCTAAATGCTTTCAATAAACCCTACAACTTTTATAGAACATTTTTAAAATAAAGAAGTTATTAGGGGTGGTCACTTTCGTTGTATATCCCGTACAGCAAATATAATTAATTTTGTAACATGGGCATTTTTAAGATTTTCTGATGTATTTCATTACGCTGGTAATAAATTTGAAGACAGATAGTCACTCATAAATTTTTGATAAAATGTAAGTATTTTGTAATATGCTCCATGTTCATATACCGTAAATTTGTACGGTGTAAATTTTTAAATAGAAAACATTTCGCCAACTTGTAGGAAAAACAAAAATTAAATGGAGCTTGCGGATTACTGCTGAATTCTAAGGGATTACCCAGACCCAGAAATAAAATATATCTGTAAACACCAACAACAACAGTGAGATTAACGTTAATCATAACATATGCGTATATTTCTATATTTCCTAACATATCATAGCAAATAAATTGTGCGTAGTTGAGAAAATTCATAGGAATTTGTTGCTTTGTGATAAAATTTTAGTAAGATAGGTACTTACATTACAAAAAATGAATTCATGTTTGTTTATCAGTATAATAGATGTTTGAGATATAATACTGAATGTATTTACCATTATGTACTTACGTTCAATGTTCAATTCAATTACCTAGATTGTCCTAGATATTTGTTACAGATTTTGCAGCTTGTTTGCCCATTTGTTTATTTTATTAACTAATAATAATATACCTACCATTATTGACCATAAAGATTTTTGTATGTTTCGAGATGCCTCGTTTTCACTGTTTTCTATAATTCTTGGATAGTTTTTTTTCTACGATCGTGCAAAAAGTGTTAACTTTGCACTATTTACAGTGCAAAAATTAATACTTTGGTGCACTAGTGCAAAAAGTAACTTACTTTTTGCACTAACTTTTTGCACTAGTGCAAAAAGTAGTTTTGTTGCTAGGCAACGAAAGTTTATTCATAGTTATTTGTGGATGGCTTTAAACAGTGACAATTTATCTAGTTGTCAGTTTGACTTTGACATTTGAATATTTTGTGTTAATGTAATATTCTGTTCAATTATAAATTAATCTATTTAATTCGACCGTAGAAAAAATGTTGTGTGTAACACTTGCAAAAAGTGTATTTGTTGCACTCGGCATGATTGCAGCTCTCGCTTCGATCGTTCTGCAAACTTCATGCCTCATGCAACAAATATACTCTTTTTGCACTAGTTACACAAATAACTATTTATTAACTGAATTCGTTAAAGCCGTTATTATCCAAGGGTTTGTTTGTCTTTTTTTATTTTTCTACCCTAACTGTATTACAACTTTTTATAGGATTTATAATCGTATTACTAAATTTTTCAATGTCTTAATAACCACAGAAAGAGTCCATTATAATCAAGACTATCCTCTTTGGAGAACAAAAAATGGTCCAAATGATGCTTATTAGTCTCTCATCTAACCAGGTGCAGAATTTCTAATAGAATTAATCCATCTTGAACAAAATGATTACTCTGGAATAAATGGTTTTCATTAAAAGTATTGCGAATTTCTAACCCAAACAAATTAAACATAGACCTCGACAGGTATTCGAAAATTTGGATTAACTTCCACTTCAGCATCTATACAGTCTAGAAGGATCAACATTAGTGATAATAATAGTCTCATCCGAAAATACAAATTACCTACTTAGTTGAGAACCTCCCTCATTACTACTTACATATCTCTTACTTAGGAACAGAAATTTGTTTTATTATGCATTTTTTTACCAAAATTTAAATAATTTTTCCAACATATCTAATGAGAATATTAAATATTAACAGATTTTTGCAAAATTGAATTTTTATTACATATTTATTTATTTGCATAGAAAAAATATGGCTAAGTACTAGAAAATTTAAATTGCATAAAGATAAGGACAATCTACGTTATTATGCACTAAATTTACATAAATTGTTCGTCTGTGCTTCAGTGACAACATTTATTTATACATGGTGGCCCAACGAAAATGAAACGGCACTGGTTTTGGTCACTTAATTTCATTAAAAAAAAAAACGCTCGGACACGTCAATTTCTCGTACTTATTCGTAAACTTCCATCCAGGAATTTCCTTCGACCACAATCTCTATCATCTGCATATAATATTATAGGTATGACCTATTAAGTTTTAAATTAATGCTAAAATGGTTAAAAAACGGGCAACACTGTTCCTTGAGGTACACCAGTAGTTACATTACCTACCTGTTTTACTTTATACTAAAAAAAAATGTATTGTGACCTATTCATAAATACTTCCTGAACATATTTTTAAATTATTTTGCACACCTTTTCCTCGTAATATTATATTGCATTCAGGTGTTTTATTTGAGGAAGAATTGCCGTGTTACGACTGATTGTGACAAGTCAAAAACAAATTGAAAATGTCATGCTGAATCGAACTCGAAAAATGAAAGTTAAACAAAAAAATATTCATCACTCATTCACTCATCTATTCTATCATTCACGTAATCCATACGTATTTTAAAAAGAGCGGTTTCACCATAATCGACGGCAAAAAGTTATAAAACCATAGTGTACCCATGTGCAACAAGACATTCTAAATGGTGCGCGATCTACCTACCCAGCATTAAATTTCAGAAATCGATATGCAGGCTATTCTATTACACCTGGTAAATAAACATGCGTTATTTCAAAATTCAATTGGTAAAACAGTCATCGGAATGGCCAAGGAGACAATCACACAGCGAAACTACCGCATATGTTATTTATGTAAAACGTCTAACACTTCATATGGTAAGACATACTCATGTGGTGTTCGGCCTCGATATACGACGGGCCAACGACCAGTCCAATGCTATTCAGACAAAACAATCTATAGGAAATATCTGTCAAACGCACGTACACGTCAACTTTGGCCTTTAGGGCTCGCCTTTTGCCTTACAAGTATTATTTCCTGATATATATTATACGAAGCTTCGTCTGTAATATGAATGGGAAATATTCTTATCCTATCCGTTAAACGGAACTTGGAGTCTTCAAGATACATTTTATTTCTCAGAATTATTTGTGATCGTTATCAATGGATCGATGAATAATGAATGTTGCTCATTAGTCAATAAAAAAGATACTGTGGTGCTTGTCGACCCTTTCGATAAATTATTTATGATAGAGAATTAATATTGTTACTCTGAAAATAAATATTAGATACATTGTGGTTGTGACTTTAATAAGTATAATAGGTAAGTGAATACCAAGAAAGCTTGCTGAATAAAACTTTGATTGCTAACTAATAAATGACTTAATTGGTATCGAGAAATTAGCATATTGGCAATGACATTTAATGTTAAAAGATGTAGGATGACGCTACCACATCAAAAAATAAGAAAGTATCATTATTTTCTTCACTTAGGAATTTTGATTTAATACAGTAATATATTAATACGTTTGGTATCAATAATTATTGTATTATGACCTTTTCGTTCGTTTATCATAATCCAAAAAAGACAAACGACATATTAACCAATTGTCAGTAATGGTGTAAGTTGAAATTAAATTTGATATCAACAAAAGTGGCTATTGAAAAGGTTTTGGTGTTTTGAGGATTGGGATATATTCAAATATAATCTGCATACTTAAGAAATTATGCACAAGTCACATATTTTTTTCTTATAGTTGTTTATTTTTTTCATTTTTAAAATTTACCTTACCAAGACGTTTAAATTTTTAAATTACGCTTATACCTTTTGAACCTGATTATTGTTACACGTTAATTGCGACTCTTCAAGAAAAGTCAAACACTAATGTGATCAATTTGAAATTGGGATGTGCCAATAAACATTATCTCATTTGGTTCATCTTTTAGAATACTGACTCGGCACCTTCTGGTTAAAAGAATAATGTGCCAAGTCCAATAAACTCAAAGCCTAAAGGATAAACTGATGGTCTAAGATATTTTTAGGATAACTGTACTTCAAATGCTCACTCTACATCTGTCGAGATTTTGACTCTTCATTCAAAGCAGCCAAAAAAATTGAATACACAAAGCCTTTAAAATGATATGGTTCTTATTTGAACAGTACACCCATTTGTTGGATAATCCCTTTACGCAATTAACAATTAAATTTTGTAGAGGCTGTCTGAGCCATTTGCTTTGTTTATGGCCAGTGCTAAACAGACAGTAGATACTTTACTCTCCAAATGTATACACAAAAATGTATGTAAAAATACATTTTCAGACCCCTATAAGTACCTAGTGAAAAGCAATAAGAAATAGTAGTTATTTTGTTCTTCTACAACTTTATGTGCGTTATTTTACCTAAAATATACAATAATTATGATTCTCCCCGCTGCTATGTGGTTATTGATTAGAATAATTGCATAATGGATGAATACAGAAATGGTGAGAAACCGTTTGTCAATCGCAAATAAACATTATACCTGTATAGGTTTCTCCATCAACAAGTTGAGAGGACATCAAACAATTATTAATTTTCCGAGATAATTTAATTGAGGTAAGTAATCATCAAATCATCAGCTATCGTATATTCAGAAAAGCCAGTTTTATCAGATAAACTACATGTAATTAGGTGTTATCAGTGAATTAATCAATGATGAATAATGAAAGTCCTCATTGGTTATATAAACAGCACAGCTCTGACGACATTTTTAATAAATTACTCTTCATGGATATAACGTAACGAATGTTGGATTTAAAGGAATAAATATTTATATTTTCCTTGTACGGATAGAAGTGGGAAGCGTGTTAGAATCTTTTGAAACATCGAATATTTATTAAATAAATTCAGCAAAACAACTACCGAGCATGGTTGGCTAGGTTATGCAATAGAGGAGTGACTTCATCATTTATACATATTAGTATTTTAATTGCTCTTAAAGAAGATTTATACGAGGTGCAATTAGTAAATGTTCAAATATAATTACAATTAATGAAAATTTCGGATTGTGCAACTACAGATCCCGTGTAACTAAGAAACAAAAATGATCCTAAGATTTAACGTAAAGGTCTAAGCTTACAACATTGAAGAAAGAAACTACCAACATAGGTACTTACTTACATACACAAACTGCACCAGCCAGCCCCCCTCTCACTTATTAATGCTCTTGAACAAGTCTTGAACCTTCCAATATAAAAATCACAAACTTAGTTCAATACCAGAGTTGAAATGCTGGCGGGATAATCACAGTATATATTTTATACATTCATTCATCTTAACTCATATTACGAGTACGAGAGTACGACCTTATTTCAAATTAAGTACATTTCAATTTCATAAGAAAACAATTTAAGGAAACATTTTTTTATTCATGATATTTTGAAGTAACTCATCAATAATAATGTTACGTAATATGGACATGTAAATCCAATTTGCTCATACTCGAAAACAAACTTCAAGGTTTAAAATAGATGTCTCAGAATTGATAGAAAACGCTGTTATCATAAAGATGCCTTTTTAGATTGTAAATAATAAATCAGAAATGCAATTAGATACAAGGCCAAGATTTTTTTCATATCTGGATTATTTTGTATTTTCATATATTTATCTAATGAAATTGGAGTTTTAGGGGGAGGGGGGGGTTGGTATGTTTGATGTGACACTGATATTGATGTAGTTATCCATGGTTTCCCATTTAATTACAAGTATTAAAAATCAAACATTAAATATTTAAAATGGTTTTAAGCACTAGCCATTGGTTTAACGAATGTACAAGGAGTACCTGCTTCAAAATTTCTAGTTGCTAATTTTGTGGGCATTTGGAGATGCTTATAATACTACACGGCAGTTACTACAAAATCAAAAACTGAAAATTATACTAGTTTCGAAAATCATTTTAAATTATGTAGTATAATTTTGAAATATTTGTGGTGCACCAGAAATAAATACTTCCTTGGCTCTTACACTACATTGAACTACGATATCCTAAGCAAGGAGTTTTAAAAATAATTTTAACAATATCTTGCTCATACCAACTTGATTGGCAAATAACATGTCCTGAACACCGTTTGAAGTTTGGTGCTAGTCATTATCAAATTTAGATTATTTGTATATTAATTGCACCACAAAACTATTTACCAGAAGTCCGATCATCCTCATTATGATGATGAATAGATTCCTTATTTTGGTGATGTATTAAGTTACCAAAGGCAATAGTACTACAATTCAAATCAAAGTCCGAGCAAACCATCAATCTGTGCAACTATGTAAGTTTTAACTAATTTACTCAATTGGCCATCGTGTCTCTAAGGTTTAATTTCCTTATAATCATTTCAAATAAATTCACATTTATGAATTGGAAAATTTATCTTGAATCTAATGTAAGAAAGTAATTAATTTTATTCGACCACGAGACAATGTGAATTATTTGTATAGTTAATGGTATCATACTAAATTAGTTGTTATGTAAATACAATGGGTTTTCCATTTAAGTTATTTTTTTATATTAATACGTATTTGGTATTTAAATACAATTAATAAAATAATATTTACTAAGCTTTGTTGTTAATAATTATACACTACTATTTTGTGGTACATACTTAGAACTTTGTCACTAAAGTCGAATAATTTTTGGGTGACGAACTCGTGAATAATATAAATAATAAGCATGAGTAAAACAGAGTACCTACCTATATCTTTTTATCTGGTTCCACTTACAAGTAGTTATAAGTCGAAATTAATAACGTTCAGATTTAGCTCAAAATTACATATAAATATGAATCCATCAGGTACCTGTAACTTATGGTATATAAGCAATTTAAAAAAATATTGTCTCGTTCCAAGGTTTTCATCAGCTAAAATATAAATCACAAGCAAAAAATCTTCTAAAAACAATAACCTAACGACTTCTCCATATGTAACAGAGCAAAGATAAACCTCAATAAATTAAGTAAAGGAAAGCTATGTTTCTATTTAATAACCAAGAAATCACACAATGGCAAACACCTCACGTGTAGAAATCTACATAATTTAGCTAGATAACCAAAAATCAAATAAATTACTAAAATAACTTAATTTTGAACTCATGATTTAATGGTGATTTGTTGCCAAACTGAAACTGATTTATTGCCGACTTCTTCTTTCAAAAGCCACCTGAATGTAGTTCTAGTTTTTACGTATCAAGAAAAGATCAAGAGAACCTGAATTAGAACCAAGAAAGAATATTGAAGAACGAATATTAAAGAAAGAACCGGCATTTATTTTCCAATTGTCTTTTTGATGTTATATTTAAAAACTTTGGAAAAAGCCCTACAAATTTTGTTACAATATTTTTTTGTAACTACAGAAATAACAGAGGAACGTGGGGAGGGAAAGTTAAGTGGATCACCCTGTATGTATATAATGTACCTACCTATACCTAACTCATTTTCATCATACAATTTGGTAGTATTGTGCCTTTTTGAATAATTGAAAACAAAAATCTTTTAATAAGAATTATAAAAAAATTCTAGAAACGCTATTAAAATCCGTTGATTGTTGATTGCATTGATTGCAATAAAGTAACAGGTATAGGAAATCCCATGCTGAGCGATGCGCACTGTACTGCATCCCCAGACTGGTTTCTCTCTTGTTGGCCGTCATTAGTAGGACGGTGAGTGCATAATGCCTCAGTTTTAGTTTCGTAAAAGTAGACCTAGGTCCGCACACCTCGACTTCATCTACTAAAAGTTAAAATTAATTAAAAATTTTAATCGAATTTCGAACCTAATAACAAACACATCAGAGTAACTTCATGCGAAATGAAACACACTGCATAGTGCATATGCATAAAAACGTGTTACGTAAAACTTATATGAGACTCAAAAACTCTAATTGATTATCAGATATGGCAATTTCGGTGTCATGACGGTAGATGACATTTACAAAAAGTAAATATATAAACAGCTATTATAATGACATATATTTATGGCACCCTGACCTGCAGGTCGCAGTTGTAGGATATATGAAATCCACATGGTTAACACATAAAAGGAAACATCAAGTAGTAACATTTTAATCTCCGAACCGTACCATCACTATTTTTAAAAAACAATATATTGAAACGTAAACAAATTGTGAGGAATCGCGCAATCACTTTCACTATTCAACTTTCTTTAGTTTGAAAGTAGAACAAGACGCATTCAACGTATGACCAGTTCGCCGCTTATTATAGAAGATTTGTCGCGTGTACATAAAGTGTCATTAAATACAAGTATAATAAATATCCACATCGGTTTATTTTTTTGTCCAAGGTACAAAAGTTGCAATTTATCAAAAGAAAACATGGATTTCGATGCGTCACCGGCGGCACGTTTAACATCCTTTTACATGTAAAAAACATGTTTTGTATTTGGTATGTAACGCACATATATAGCATACGGGGAAACAAATACTAGTTATGTAATAAATTAACTTCGATAGGAAGTTAACTACAGTTAAAACTATTAGAATTAATTTAAATACAATGGATTAACTGGAGTCAAAATTACAAATATTTCCGAATGTATCGAAATATATTTCCCCTCCCGTTTTCGAAGGTGCTGGGTACGAATATCGCGGTTAGATCATTTTTTATCAATTCCCAACCTCGCAAACGGCCAAAAACCACATCTTTTCACAACTTTCACTGGTAATTACCCGGGATGCAGTATTTTGTCAGTAGGGGATGATATCTCGGGGATGATGGAAGGTAGTAGGGCGGCCAGAGAGATCCGTGTAAGAGCCCTTGGGGGCTGATTCTATCCTATCTGGGAAAAACATAGTTTCAGGAGTGGAAAAACCACTCCTATCCTGGAAAACCGTGCCAATTTATCGCGGTTTAGAACTGGAGGAGCTTTTAGCAACGCTGGGATTGATGTATTACAAGCTAAGGAAGACGCAGACGTCTTCGTCTTGATAGTTGCAACAGCTATTGATAAAGCTCGGGATTATGGCAGTAGTGTTATCCTTGGCGAAGACATTCATTCGCTTGTAATTCTAACGCAATTGACCTCTGAGAGTAACCAAGTTTATTTAACGAAACCTAGAAGAGAAAAGATTCCAGAAAAAATTTACGGGCCAAATACACTCACATGCAAAAATACGCAACAAGTTGATATTTGGTAAACTTTGATGCATGCATGCTCTCCCCTACTGAAGAGGCGATTAGAGAATATGCTCTGAGAGTATATTACCAATGTCAAACGTGGTTACTAAATGAACTGAATCACTTACAGTGGGAGTGGACATTAGAAAAATACATCTTGAAGCCAAAATTTTCTGAAAATAAATTGATTCTGGACTTTTTTTTTAAGGGTTATAATTATAATTGTAAGAGCGGATGTTTGAAAAGATGTGGTGGTATGAAATTAGTTTTACAGTGTAGTATATTTTGTAAGACTTGTAAAGGTAGAGATTGTGAGAATTGTACGCCTGGAGATGAACCTGATGATACACCTACAGAAACGAACGAGGTAAATGACGATGATTATGATAATTTCTTAAATTTGTTAAATTTTATCCCTGAAGTTTCTATTACCAATTTTCATTCACAGACAAAATTTCAAGTACCTATTGTGTATACATATGTAATTTATTAAAAATAAGACGAATTGTATAATGTTTCATTCTCGGATCTCACTTTCAGGAGAAGAAATATCAACTTGTCATGCTCAAAAATCTTGTCGATATTTTTTTCTTCATCAGCATCCTCGAAAACGAGAGGAAGGTAAGTATTTTATTCGGAAGAAGGAAATAAATTAATTTTTCACCCCCCGCGAGGTGGAATGAACCCAGAGGTTTCCCATGGCCCTCCCATGTCCTCATCTTTTCCTCGAGTAGATAATTCCATTAAATTCCCGGGCATTTCCCTCCAAGCACGTTGTCGAGCGTTATGGCAAGAAACCTCAATAAATGGTGGTTTTGGCCCTTTGCAAGGGTAGGACTGGTTTGCCACCACTGAAACTATTTTTTTCTTGTTCAGCATCCTCGAAACCGGGGGAGCGGTAAATGTTAAAAACAGCGGTATCGATATTTTCCACCCCTCCAAGGGGTCTTACGCGGCTCTCCCTGGCATCATATTCCTTTCCATCATCCCCGATGATATCAGCACTACTTTACCGACAAAAAACAACATACCGAGCGATTACCGGTGAAAGTCGTGAAAAGGGGTGGTTTTTTGCCGTTTGCAGAGGGAGAAGTATCTTTCGTTGCATTCGTAAGTATTTGTATACTGCTCCGACCTATTGACTCCACTAACTAGCTAACAGGGAATTTGTTTTATATGTTCTACCAAATAAAGTGTCAGTCGGACTTTTAGTCTGAAAAAACTACATTAACAACTACGTTGCCCTGGGCCCAGCTGACATACCTCGAAAATATCGTATTATTGTAGATAGATTGACTACTTCATCTCAATCGTTGCCATTTTGTCCAAGTTTTGAAATTATTTCAACGACAATGGGAAATCTTTAAACTGGTTACTTGAGTAGGAACCATAGTGCTACTTCGATCAATTCCACTAGTTAATTGAAGCAGATAAACTAGATACAAACAAAATGAAGTACTTACCAGAGCATTTATTTTAGATTCTCGTTCCTTGCAAATCAATAGAAGAAATAACCGAACTCTTCAGTCTGGTGGGCACACTGCATTTGTTCGATAATAGTACCTCTTGCTGTTAATACAAGTTTATGAAGAAAAAGGAACCAAAAAGAGAGCCTCAGGAGGTTCGTGCACTGTTCACCTAGAATCAGTTAAGCTCGCCCCATGATCTTAATGTCAAAAATCGTACAAAGATCTGTTCAGATAGCATGTCGACAAACATAGTGTGTTCTAACACAGAAACACTTATTTCACAAAAAGTAAAATGATACGGTGAGTACATTTCTATGCAAAATATTTAGGTTCTTTAATTCAATTTAGAATAAGAGATAGATTATGATAAAGGGGATCTCTTTGTTAAATAATAATCTAAACCAATTAATGTTGGGAACTGATTTTTTTAAGAGTTAGGAAAAAATGTGATTATGCTTCTGAGATTTGGAACCAGCAGCTATAAGACTCCAATCTTTAGACCTCTTTAAAATCTAATAGCCGTATTATGAAGTGTAGTAGTACATCGAAAATATAATGAAAGAGTGTCGTTAGCTGCAATTTCCGGTGTCTTCTTCTGGTAAAATCTTTGTTAGCCAACTGAGTATTTGCGGTATTATTACATAATAGGTAGTGCAAGCCTAGACAATTTAGTAAACAGGTTTAATTATTTAGAATCTACAGCGAATTTAATTACTAATCCATTATGAGTCATTATCAACAGAATATTAATAATATGAAGGAATATGAAATTTCATTTTTTTATTGTTATCTGTCAAATCTGTTCTTATTATTTTGACATTGACATTTCACATCTGTAGAATGGTTGCAATTTCCTTTACGTGGTAACTTTTAAATGTTATGTTATTATTTTTAATGGATCACGCTCGATTGCATATTACATGCATGTTAATATTAGTACGGAGAGACATGGGAATTGAATTTGTCTAGTTATAAAAAAATTAGTTGGATAGAAACACATTCATTGAATTAGATCTATCAGACTGATAAATGACACAGGTTTATAGATGGCGAACATTTTTACTTCAACACACTTTTTAAATTAATGTGCGTCCTTTTTTGGAACACGGAACATATTTGGATTTTGGCACATACTATTAGAATTAACAATATTTTCTTCGCAGAGATGATTGACCGTAGATCAAACATTTTTACACCATAGTGTTTGTTAGAAATCGAATTCTGAGCAATAAAAGTCACATTTATAAGTACCTATTATAGCTTAGTGGTAGTATTAAAATTTGAATTGTAGGTAAATGTAAATTTTATAACAAACTTTTAAAAAGGCCGTATATTTTTAGAGATTTGGGTACCTACCTACTTTTTATTTTGTTAATTTCAAATGAAAATATAAAACAAGGTTATTAAGTCTAAAACAACCGCTAGTGCCAATCTATACAGCTTGTTTAATAAAATTTTACTTTCACTTATCAAAACAATTGACACTTGACAATTTTGTTTGATACCACTGCTGTTTTTTATAGATCAAATCTTCAACAGGTAGTGGCAATAACCTGTTGTCTGAAATTTGGAATGAAAATAGCAGAGTAAGCATGGGCCGGATGCCCTTCGGGAAAGTTAGGCTGATATTTTTACGTTTCCAATTAAACTAATCGAATAAAAAAAAAATTCTCATTAATAACATAATCAATTTTTATAATTTTTATTCATGAAGTAGATATACCAAAGAAGTATTAAAGAAAAAGTTACGAAGTATTTTCAGTGAGTGATTATACCTACCAAAATATTGAATTAAAAATTTAAAAAAAATCACCCTCAATTGGATATAAATAACTTCGTCTTGAATTGCGTTAAACTAATGAATTGCCATAAGTTTTGATACAAAACATGACTGCTACTACTAAGTAATATCTGCCATTTTTCCCGACATTTATTGTAAATACTTCACAGACTTTTATTTTTTGTATTAATTGTAATACACGGACTTTAAATTTAAATTGACCATATAACAATAAACAATAAACATTGCCTTTTTCAGTTTCACACCATGCATGGGCTAACATTAGTGTTATATAACTGCGTAATTGTTATTATAGATACAGAATTATAAATAGAATCAGGGAAAAGGAAAGCTAAGCCACTGTTACTACTGCTTACTTTCTTTTCTAGTGTGCCTACTGCCTTTCTCTATATAATAAACAATAAACAACTATATAATAATTTAATTGTTTAATAAACTTTATAATTCATAAGGTAAATTCTAAAATGAAGTTTAGTGAACTGCATGATTTTAAATGTCAAAACGTACAACGCATTAAAGTTTAGGACTTCGGACTTCCTTATAAAGTCATGGAAGTGAACATAATATATACAGGATTTTTCAACAAAACTAACCCTAATTACTTTTTAAGTGGAATTAGTACACAATTTGATGTTTATATTGAATGTTTTAATATAAGGATTCAACCCTTCCAATATATTTGAAAAAAAAGCATTTATAATATACATCATTTACTTTACTTTTTTACTGATAAAAAATCAACTTGAAAATTTTTTTATTTTTCAGCGTGGTTGGTACAGCTACTCATTTTATGGTGCAAAATTCTAGTATTTTCAGGAAGTTACTTCGGTCACTAGAGGGACTGTTAAAAAAAGTAATCACTTTTAAGCAATACATTTTTGACTGAAAAATGTGATTCTATTGAATGATAGGTAGTCACCTGAGTTGCTTCCCTTGGATTTTCTCTTATGGACGCATTGAAATCCATATGCAACACAGCCTGTAAGCAATAATTAATCAATATCTTCAGTCGACGCCATAAGTATTGGTATCTGTATTCACAAATGTTTATTTTCTCTTTCAGAGTCATTTGTGTTATTGTACTCAACGCAGGTCAGTTTGATAAATTTTTTAAAATAAAATAAAAACCCATTTCTAGGCAGGAACCTGATGAATATAAAGAGATTACAAATTTTTTACGAATTACCAAATAACTAGAACTAGACCCTAATTTTTACAGCTCATAATATCTGATATACAACTATTTTTTATATACAGTCAAGTTTAGATCAACAGTGATTCAACCCATTTTTGTAATTCAGCTTCAGGATTCAGTCTAGTAGATATGTAGTCTATAAACTTATTACCTTAATTTACCTCAGCATATCTCGATTTCATATTTTGAGTTTTGACCACGATTTCTTGACATTCCGCTTCTGTGCGCGTTTTCCTAACCTACTTATTATTTATTTCGTACAATTACAACACGTAAAATTGTATGAAATGTCAGATTTAATAATATTTTGCAACATAAGATAACGACGCGAATATAATAACGAGTAAAATTAAATTCGTCAAGTATTATTAATGAGTTAAATCAATTTTTCAATAATTGAATATTAATGAATTGTATGCTAAAAATTGCTTTAACCCTGGAAATCCGAATTAATTTCAACCAATTATTGTCTTTGTAAATATTGGTTGTGCTCTTTGATGGTAAATTTTAAATATTATCAGTACAAGGTGACAAGGATGATTATAGGAGAAAAAGTAAGTATTATGTTCTAAATTAGAGGTGCATTTTTTCAACTCGCTTAACTTGATATTAGGAGTAATATCCGCTATATAGAAAATCAGACGGCAGAAGTTTATAGTATTCCTTATGTTTGTGTGTAGAGAAACTTTCAGTAGGGATACTAAAATATATGTAAATCAGGACTAAAGAACACATCAGCCATTCTGAATAGTTGCAAATCATTGGTGTTCTGGTCCTGTGTTCTGCGAGTCGTCAAGTGGTAGGTAGAGCCAGGAAAGTGTACATTGAGTAGCTCTTCAATCGTTTGCCTTCCCGTATTAGTGGTTACTCCTGGTTCTTTTTCCAGAAGATCTTCTTCTATGTTTGATATAGTTTTTGAATCTTCTACTCATTGATGTTGGTTTTTTTGGTAAAATTTGTTTTTTCGGGGTCAATTAATGCGACTTGTTTTGAGATTACTGTTCTAACGGCTTCCATAGAAGTATTATTACCAATACGTCTTTGTTACGCAATTTCGTGGATACCAGGATGCGTGATCTAAACTGTTGAAATCTCATAAAATCCATAAACAGCTTCATTGCTACCAAATTTCCAGAAACCCTCTGTAAGCATTCCTTGTTACCCTGTAGTACTTGTGCAAAATTATAAGACATTTAGAATTCCAATATTTCCGACTATTTCTTGTGGCCAATAAAAATCAGTGAAAAAGTCCTTTAAATTAAATGATATAATGTTATTTGTAACGGTAATAATATTATGGATGTTCATATTTCGTATATAATTCTAGTTTCTGTTAAAACAATATTTGCCTTGTTATTTTATCACAAAATGTCAACATAAAGTATCACATAATCGCGAGCTTCGTGATAGAAACCAGGCGTATTTAATAAAATACGTCGAACGTTGACTTCGCTTTATCTAAAATGTATTTTTGACTGAGATTGTTGATATAAAAATCATAAACGGCGTAAACATCTTTTAGTAAGTATAATATTATTTACGTCCGAAGACCAAATAAGAAAGTTTTGCCGTAATAAATACGATTGAAAAATTTTTTTTGTTCAATTATAGTACCTAGATCAATTTTTTTTCTGATTTCTGAAGAAATAGCATCTTGCTCACCCACACGAACATATAATAATTTCTTTTTAATCTGTTATAATTTATTTTTAACAGATGAATAATGTACCGATAATATAATAAACCAGCATTATGGGTTGAAGAAAGCTTGGTGAGAGCTGTAGACGAGGTCCAAGCCGGTTAAATAACATTATACAGTGTGTTTAATGTTTCGAAATAACTAAGGTGTTAATTTTTCAGTTGAAATTATGACGATTGACCGCAAATGTTGTATTACAAAAGTGCTTCCCTGAAGTACTGTAAATCAAAGTTGCAAAAGAAAAACCAAGGCGTGTTAAGTTAGAACAACTAAATTTAATAAACATATTTGGATCTAGTTTAGATTTAATTTGATGATGAATATATAAAAGACAAACTGGGAGGCGTCCGTAAGGGGTGAGCAGCTTTACTACTCCCTGAATTTTTTCTTGGAAAAATTTAGGAAATTATATAGTGTTGAGAATTAGGTTTAAAATACGTATTTTGCCTCTGTTCCATTAGTATCGAGGAGGAGTCGTGTGCGAGGAATTTAAAAAATAATAGTTTAAATTATGCCTTTAAAATTCCTTTTTTTTTTTGGTTACTAACACAAAGACAAGAAAAGAGGATCCAAGATATGGAAATGAAATACTTGAGAAAAGTAGTAGGAACCAGAAGAATACATAACGAACGAAACACAGAAATCAGAAAAAGATTAAAGATGAAATCAGCGAAAGAAGAAATGGAAAATAAAGAAACTAAATTGGTTCGGACATCTAGTAAGAATGCTCGAGAACAAGTGAAGAAAATTTGGAAAGCAAGACCAATAGGAAAAAATAAGAGAAGACCAAGAAGAACATGGAACAGGTCAATTATTGACAAAATATTAAGAGAAAGAGGAAAAGATTGTAACTCAGCCAGAACATTGGCAAACGACAGGAAAATATGGAAGAAATTTGTATAAGAGTACAGGATTATGAAGATGATGAATTCCTTTAAATTTAAAATTGTTTTATCTTTAAAATGGTTATTTTCTCAGTTTTGATGTAGGGTTATTTCTCTGGATTTTTCAACAAAACTTTTGGCAGCGATAATTGGAAATGGAGTTTCTCGTTTCAAAGCTTGTTTAACAAACAAACGTACAAAACTTATTTAACAAACAGACGACACTAAGCTATGAGGGAAAAGAAAAGCAAACCTACAGAGAGAACTTCTACCAAAAAGAAAGCTAAAGTAACCAAAAATAGTAAGAAATGACAAAAACAACACCAAATAAAAGCTACACTTTCGAGGAATTATTACCAGGACTGTTTCCATAAGTGGCGAAGATCAGATACTTAATGTACCCTTTAAAAACTTTTTTTCGGTCAAGGAGAGCCCTCGATTCAGTGTAGAAACTGCAAAAAGTGGATACATGAAGGTTGTTGGAGATCAGAGAGAGATATGCGAGACTGATTAATAATAGCCTTCTAGGTTCGATATACTAGATTCAAAAATATTATTTACCTATATCAAATATTAATCAACACATTACCACTATGTGTGGTGCATCTTCCTCATACCTGTGATTAAGAATGTACATTTTAGATGATTAATAAGGATTAGAGTAATGTATAGATAGTTTATCTGATTATAATGGTTTCTCAATAAAATGATACAATAATCCTTTATTATTGACATTTATTATATTTTTCCATTTACACTTTCACTAAATTCGATTGTACGTAGTTTTACTAAAGATTCTCTATATTTATCAGCTCTTCTCGATGAAAAATCGACACTACGATCTTATTTTATCTAAAAAATGTATTAATGAAATTATTTTCCCATTCCACCTAATAAGAAATTTTACTTTCCTATAAATCAATTAATTCATTTCAGTCGAGGCCTACATGCAAAAGTATCCGTTAATTTATTTTGGTCTCGTCCATAATGTAATACGTAAAATACTATAACAGCAATAATAATATTAAATTTGGCATTCCACTCACTACCTTGCCAAATGGCGGAAAATTTATTATCCCCGCTAAAAGGTGAATACTTAAATAGGCAAAGCAAGTTTTAATGAATCATAATCAGTGTGTACACGTGATAATAGGCTTCCTTATAGTCATTTTTACTACCGGGTTGAAACGCTTGGAGAAAGCCTTACCTAATGCTAGAGAACCTTCCTTATTTCAGCAATGTTACGTCAACTGGCTGTGAACCGTTCTTTAATATCTCTTCCGTTCCTTGAGGTCTACCCACTATATGATATATGCGTCTTAAGTGTGTTATTTTGTTCTTGGTATGAATTTTGAAATGAGGAATTTTTAGTAGTCTTTGGATAAACGGCTCATGGCATGTAGTAATAAAGTCTATTCCCAAATTGTACAGGATGTTTTAAAATAGTCACAAATCACAATTATGATTGCTCATAAATCTAGGAAAGAGCCTTTATGAATGAACTTATTGAGCTTCATATATCAGTTTCGAACAGTGAAATTTAGCAATTTTTGAGACGTTAGAATAGCACGATAAATAATAATATAGGTATTTCTTGAGGATTACATTGCCCCAGCCAAACAAATTTGGCAAAAGTATATATCTAAAAAGATATATTCGATATTTAGCTATCACTGTGCATTTCTTACACTTTTACCAACAACAGACAATTGTTTCGACCTGTTAGGTAAATAATAATGGCATGGAATAATAGAAAAAATGTTAATCATTACTTTATTCATTTTATACAGGATGTTTCATTGGGAGAGGGACATACGTTAACTGTGGATAAGGGTAACCGAGGTGGTTCCAAGTAACCTATACTTAATGGATCTGTCGCCATTTATAACCGAGATACAGGGTGTTTTATCGATTTTATCTATTTATTTCAATAACTAATATTTAAATTATTCTTATATGCCCAAAAAAATAAATACATTTAAATATTTGCGTTTTCTGCTCAATGCACGGTATTTCAATAATTATTATCAATTTATAATAACAATTTATTAAAAAATAAATGTGTAAAAAATCTTGAAATAAAGTCAAAGTTTGGTTTATTTGCAAAATCCTTAGAGCCTAATATATTTGTATATTCACTAGGTATCAGCATTTATCAGGCGAAGGATATATTATATTTTTATCTAGCATCCACTGGAGACCATGGTATTTAACCCAACATTATAAGAAATATATAAACTTTGTTTTCTCTGACGAGATCATTTGCTAATATAAAAGGACTTCCATGTCACGCCCTTTTTAATATAATTATTTTAGTTTGACGATTTAAATAATGGAAAAAATATATTAAACGCTTAGATATTATAACTAACCTTCGAGGAATGGCAAACTGTAGATGAAGGTCCACAAGCTAATTTGTTTTTATAAAAATTATTTAAGCCAAAATAAATTTTAAAAAATCTCACCATAATGAGGAAAATAGCTTATTTCCATAGTTTTTACTATTGCTACATATGTTAAAAATAAATAATTCCTTCCTATTATATATCTGTTGTATATGACATTGATCTGTATATTTACTGAAGCATTTTAAATTTGTTTTTTAAAAGGCAACTATTATCATTTAAAGACAATGAACGCTAGAGTATTAAAAAATTATATCAGAATAAGATAACATTATTAAATAACATTATCTTTTGTTTTTAAAATATTTGTTGACAATCAAACAATGACAAATTATAATTATCACAGAAATATTTTATATTGCGAAAAGTATAATTATTGACATTATTTTTTTCCACGCCGGTTGTCTCAATTCGTGTTCATATTCAACAGTTCTGGAGCATTTTAAAATTCAAAAATTTTAGTAAAAGGTTCCAGTCATAAATCTGTATACGCGAAAACCCACTGTTTCCTTTATTTGAGAGATGTACAGTGTCATATTGAAGAGCTTCATCTTCCCCCTCCTCTGCAGATTTATGATTTAATAAACAGACTCCAAGGATGATCTATTTGAAAAAATCGATACTACATAGCTATCCTTATTGATAACGAATAATAAATAGCATCTTAAAACCATATTAAGTTTAAACATTCTTATCTAAATTAAAGGGTTTTCTCATAAACCAGGCGTACTATTCTTTTGATGAATTTTTAATATAATACATTTTATTGTACACAATTCTCTTGACACTTTTTTCTCTTATGTGTATGAAATATTTTATTCAATTGTAATCTTGTTTGTACTCACTGACTTATAACTATCCATGTATCATTGGCAAGATGATTAAAAAGTAGACAATTCAAGGTCAAGTATTTAAGCATTATGGTCTTGTGTCTTTATTTCCTTGTTAGTTTTGTTGAAATGAGTGGGTCGTTGTTGCAGAAAAATAATTCTATCAGTTCGCAGATAGGCCAAATTTAGATTGATCGATCTTGTAAACCTGTTGTCTTATCTTACTTTAGAATACCAAACAACAAAATCACCTGATCTTTTCCTAATAGAGCAAGTTTGGAACATAACAGCTCGACAATTGAAGTGTTTACTTCAGCCTTCTTTGTTCTATGTTCAGCAATTTGACCATTAGATTAAAGTACCCACAATGAGATCTTCCTTATGGACTTAAATTATCTGATGTAAATCAACCTTAGTTAGAATTAACGAGTTCAGAAGATTGCATGGCGTTCCAACTTTTTAATTCTGTCAGTGTTATTCTACAATAGTTACTAGGTCGTCATTATAGAATTTTGAGCAGGAGTCATGCTCTCATAGTGCTGGAAAATATATTAGAAGTTTTTTCTCAGTTATGCACGAGAGTCTTGGGATATATATGGTGGTAGTTTTGTAAAATCAAGACGTTTTATTGAGTGACACTAAGCTACTCTGAGGTAACTGAGTATTGTTAAGTTTAATTTTAGGAGAATGCAATATTTGATTCAGGCTTGAAGTATGACTAGATAACTGATTATCTCAAGATTTTCCAAAAGAAGGGGTGAGTCAGCATCAGAGTCCAAAAAATTTGTAATATGTTTCAGTCTTGACTTCATGATGACGTGAATCATATGTAAAAGGCTCTTTAATCTGCCTCTTCAAGATCAGCTTAATCGTCTCAGTTTTCTATATAATAAACAATTATGTTGCTGGGATTAATGGTTTAAATTGCACCCCTGCGTAGGACTGCTTATGTTTTGGATTGCAGGAAGATCAAAAAGTGGTCTTTCCTTTGGAAGAGATGTTGGAAATAGTGATTTCAATTATACGATTACATGTCATACAACTTCTTATTTTCAATAATTTGATGCACAACCAGATTCCAGGGCAATATCTACTCTGACAGACCCTTGTGAAAGGTCAAGTTTCATTTAAAATATTTATCTAGATTTACTAGATTCCCGCAATGACTTTCCACATTCTGCTACTACCATTCTAGCATGAATTGAAACTTGAGGTAACTCAAGATTTGATTACAACAGAAGCGAAACTAAGACAATATACTCTTAACTGTCAGTAAGTTACAATGCAAAACATTACAAAACAAACATGGCCTGTGGTTATTTTATAAATAAACATCATAACTTATTGATGTCATTTTTACTCCGTACATAATTGTATCATTTAAGGATCTTAAAGTTTGAGTAGATTTTCGTAATCTATTGCCGAATGGACTAATTAATATACAATACATTATTCAGTCGTTTCAACTTACGTCATATAGGTACCGGTTTTTTAAGTGGGATTCTCAGAAGTACCAGAAAACTAGTGTTTTTATTATTATACCTATTAAACAATCAATTATTTGTTTATATATACATAACAAGAATAAAATTACAACGTAGGACGTAAAATCTCAATGGGGACTGGAATATTCTAAAATATAAAAAATATTATATAGTTTTCTGTCACTCTCTCTATTTCTGTTATTCTGTTAAGATGTAAAGAAATACACAAACCTGAATATTCAAACTATCGAACATAAACTTTACAGTACATAACATTGGTTAAGGATTTGTGGGGTTAAACCTGACAGTTTATGAAATATAGGGTGAAAACCATTGTGATTTATCGTAAATGTTTGACTAAAACTGAATTTATATTTTTGATAATTTCCAAAATATTTATGTACCTAGTTTTTTTAACATTTGATAAATGAAAACGATAAAATAGGTCTGAGCTATCTTGTTCCAGATTCCAGACAAACGAACTCAATGAGAGCACCGATTTCTGGAAGGAAAAATGGCATTCGGTGAACTTACACTGAAGTTTTCAATATTTTTGGGAATATTGGTATTCGTAAGCTTTAGCGTTTAAATAGTTGTACACGTGTTATAAATCTGGTGAGCAAAGATCCAATCCATTTATTCTGAAAAGCACTATCGTAAAAATAGTGAAGCAATAATCTTTTTCCCAATGAGTTCTCCCAAATGTTATTTAGTATGGTGTGTGTATTGCCTCTTACGGAATGTTACTTGAACAACAGTGGCAGTTCATACATGTCATTCGAGGAGACTATAACTTCTTTAGAGAACAAGGGTTTATTTGGAAACTGTTCATTAATTTAATTTCAATCTTTATTTATTCTGACCGTACCTAATCCTTACATCAAATTCATCGTCATTTCGTTTGTGAATGTTTTTAAAGCTGGAATTGTCTTCCTTTGCAGGAATCGTAATTGGTAGACTAGCTAAGAATTCTTACCTAGAATATTGCTGATAGATTGATTGGGTCATAGTCTTGCCATCTCTTTGATCTACTAACTCAATCCTGACGATCTCTGTATGCCTACAGTTTTTAATTAGTTTGCTAGACAACTGAGACCCGATTGAATTAGTGGCGATTTCTTAGCCTATGCTTCAGAGCTGTAATGAGTTGCAGCACTATAACTTTTAGTGATTTTACACGATGTCTACAAGACTTATAGACATTTTTGCTGTTTAAAGTCTGTGTGTCACTAGGGTAATTAAAACACAAACTCCTGCGGCTTTGGTTTTCCTACCAATTAAATTTTGCTGGATTGGTTCTAACTAAAATTTTCTATTTTGCCAAAAAACTTTATGAACACCTTGAACTAGTAAAAATTAGACTGGTCTTTACCAAAAGACATAAATAAATTATTGTATTAAAGGAAATTTTTACAATTTCATAATTATTTAAAATTCACTAAAACTAATTGAATGTTTTGTTTACAAATTAACTGCTTTCATTTTTATTTGAGGTAATTATCGTTGTTATCAGGAATACACCTTTATACAAACCCATAATTAATATCAAATTCCTGGTGAAAACGTCTATTTATTCCTGGCATTCCACAATTAAACACAACCATATTCTCGTATTTAACCAAAAAATATTAGATGCAGGTATATAAAAACAAATACTCTTAGAAACATCTTTCACTATATTTTAGCAATTTCGGCAAAAGTTTGCATTTTTTAAATATTCCAGAATGCCAGTATAAATAATTATTTTGGTAAAAATATTGTTTTCGCTTTTAACATTTATCAGATAACTTTCTAAATGTTTATATAATAACAGTTTAATGAATGAATTATTAATATTAATGAGAAGGTTTTATATATACTGCGTTACTAAATCCAACACACAGACAGCAGGAAAATAACAAACATATTTTTCGCCATATGCGTAGAATAAGTATTCAATACCTTAAGAAACATTATTAATTCTGTGTTATGACGTAGCAGTATAGGTGCAGCTAAACTTGCTTTATTTATATATTTATAAAAGAAAAACAAATTTCAGGGAAATACCAACAAATATACATATATGCTATTTACGTTGTAAATTATTCTCGAAAATGTGTGTAATTTATTCAAATGTCACAATATTTAAAGCAATACCGCAGATATTTATAGGTTCATATACATTGAATAGATAAATAAAAAAGTACTTCTGTTACAGTGTTATATAAAGAGGAACTAACTATATTTTACGTCACATATCAATAAAAATCATGATCGATTAGACAAGTTAAACTTGTAGTAAGACCTTGCATAATTTCTGAAGAAAGAAGAAGAATATGAAATAGAAGGAGAAAAGTTTTGGATTTTAAAAGGACCTGAAATATTTTATTGCAGTTATTGACTTAAATATTCTGTTTTTAAAATTAAAAAATTTTACCTAAAATTATGAAAACAAACATACAAAAGTCGCAAGCTTCTTTTCGAGATGTTCGAGACAATATTTTGATCTTGCACAACACCACAGTTGGCGACATGTTACAGTAATTGTTATTTGGCCAGAATGACTGAGGATCCACAAACTTTAATGATTCAGATAACTGAGACTCCAATGATTGATGAAGGAGACTAACGTATAATAGAAAATTTTCCAAAACTATAAATTTACGTTACTAAAATCATTCTTAATGTTCGGTATGAGAAGAATAAGAAAATAAGTCATTATTTTGTCAGTTATTGTTAAATCGACAACTTCTCCATTTTCAGTATGATATGATAAGTCCAAGCAGTCACACAGTAGCTCATAGTGACAAAACTTATTCAGTAGATCAAGTAAGTGGTTTGTGCAGCTCACATTAAATAAACACTTCAAGGTCTTCAAGTTGCTTCTTAATGCAATTTAAAAGTACCGTTAAATACTAAAACTTGATATATGTTATTGTGCCTAAAAACAAATGAACTAAAAAACATACACATGAAAATATAATTTTCATACATTTTTTGTAGCAAGAAAAATATGGACATAATGGAAACTTCGTTGATCTAATTCTTGGATATCTTGTATTCTCAGGAAATTCGTTAAATTCTGTTATAATAATAGTATAATCAGACATAGAGGTTAATAAGATACGTACAAATAAGAAAATTCGATTGGACTATTATAAGAGTTATTTTGGATATCCGCCCCTATAGGTTTCACTTTTTGCTTAAACTTCTAGTGTTAGTTAAATCCTTATCATGTAATACCGTCCAATTATTTATAATTGTTGGTGTAAGCTAGCTTAAAATGACCTCCAAGTCGAAGAAAACAACTATGAATATAATTACTTAACAATAATGGATATGTAAATTAGGCATGCATTTTTTGTATATACTCTTCATTATGTTGTGAAAGGTTCGTGAATCATGAAAACCTGACATGAGTTGTAGTAGTATTAATTAATAAACTCGATTAATTAACAGAAAACTGCTGAAATGGCATGCTATTAGAAAGGGATTCCAGGTAGGCTGTGCAACAACGTGTCGATAGTTTCAACTTTCTGTAATAACAATTAATGTTTTCCTTGTTTAATTATGTTTAATAATTGTATCGCTGGAAGTGGAGAATAATATGATTCATAAGAAAAAAGTTGTTTTTGCAATATTTTTGGATTTTTAATTAAACCATTTGAAATTTTATGTGTATTTTATTTCCTAGTTCTTTTATTTTTGCCTCACCTATCTTTCTGGTTTTATTGTTGTATTTGGCATTGTACACAGAAATTTATTGTGTGTACTGATTAATTTAATATTTCATTACCGTCACGCTGATACCAATACCTATTACACCTTAAGTATTTATGACTTTCGATAAGAGTCCATGCTGAATTTATTTTCTTATTTGCAAACATGTTCCGATTATTGCACAAATCAACCTGTAAGAATTGCCTATTTCTTGAAAATTGTATTGGTTATTAATAATCAAGAACTTTAATTTTTTTCTTTTAAAATTGGTTGACTAGGATATAAACTAATTAACTTATCGGTTCGTAATTTTTATGTTATACAGTGAACATTAATACCTATTATTCCATTAATATTTCATTGCTATTAATATTATTTTATTCCAACTCGAATGATTTTTCCATATAACTAAAAACAACAATCAAAAGTGAGAATCTAATCTAAACTAAGATCAGTTTAAAATTAAAAATTCTTAAATATAGCCAAATATGCCAAACTTAAACATGTCACTATTTTTGTAAAAGATTTTTAAGATTGTGTGTATTATCGAATAAAACATTAGGTACAGATTCATATTCTTAAATATTTATCGCAATTTAATGTTTTATTTTTAAACGTAGGAACGGCAACTCACTAGATAAATATCCCAAGACCGGCCAAAGTGAAAAGTAAATATTAATTTTTAGTACACACACGAACTTTCCGTTCCTAATGAAGCCTTAACACTGGATGTAGACAAAACGTTTAAAGTGCCACCCGAATTTTTATCAGTTATATACTATTCGTGCTTTATTAGATGGAAGGGTCATTTCTATGATTTACGTGCTGCTACCGAACAAACAACAAAAACATACATATAAAGATTGACGTTGGAAGGGGTTCTGAAAGAGGCTAGGACAAAGATCTTATGTATTTTGACTCACCAAGTACGAATTCGAGGCCGGAATCACCGAACAGACCAGTCAAACCTAACGCAATGCGTAAAGGGTGAAAATAATAGCACCAATCCTAACGGAATTCAACAGACGGGGAGGAGATAATTAATCCCATGATCAGATGAATCTTACGTAATGTAAATATCCAAGTAGGCCATTGGGATGAGTTTTGGAAGAATTGGAGGACAATGCTCCTATGTATTCCGACTCACCAAATACGAATTTGGTACTGATGGGATTACTCCAGAATCCAATGATGTGGTAAAAAACCTAAACATGGCTTTGAAATCCGAAAGAAATTCATACAAATTTACCGAAAATAATTTATCTTTTCTGGTGGTAACGAACTCTTTTATTCTGGAAAAATTTGTTCAGTGGGTTTTGTTTCCGTTTCACACCTCAGTGGATATGCTCGCGTTTCGTTTACATCCCACCGTCCTTAGTATCTGCGCTCCATTTCCTTTAATGTCTTGGTGGAAACGTTCACCCTGCTTCTCACTGAAGTCTCCCATATTCTCTGGAAATTCATCTATATCGGAATTAAGGAAATGCAATTTCAAGTTCATCAAGCATCCCAATTTGCTGAAGTTCTTTCTCTACCATTTCGAAAACAAGTTTTCTGTAGTTTTTACTCTTACCGGTGAAAACTACAGAAAACTGGTTTCCGAACTGGCTGAAGAATTTAAGAATACAGATTTAAAGAAGTTTAAAGTAGTAAAGTAGTTAAAATTATACATAAAGATTTGAGTCGTTGTATTGCCTCGCACTGTTTCTTTGTTTGAGCCGAGATTTCTGCGTAATGTCTGCATTTTGGAAATATTTGGAAACGAAGAAAGCTACTTTGTTGAGAACAATATGTTCATTATAATTTTATCTAAATATTTGATCCCAGAAGACGAAAATTGTTTTATAAAAAAATTATTGTTGATGAAATAGTCAGCATCGTCAAAAACTCTTATTTATGGGATTGAATATTCACCAGATACTGCTTTTATAATATAGAAATTGGATTTCATTGTGTATAATTTCCAAACAATTTAAAATACATATACTTAAATTAATTTTAGAATCTGATTTTATTCATGAACATAACAAAATCAAGTAACTATTTGGATGTAATGATTTAGGATATTCTAAAATCAATTTGAAAATGCTAAAGAGAAAAGTGTAAGCAAACAAATAAATTTTTGCGCCAAAACCAAGTAAGACTAGAACTGAAGCACAAACAAAAAACTTTTTCTTTCTGGACTCATCAGTAGATTTTTCGTTCGGTTTATTATTTTGTCGTCTTTGCTCTTTATTTGAAGATCTATCAGCTGAGATGAATATGAGGTAATCAATGATTTATCGACAATAAAAAGTCTAAATTATTGAATGCTTTAAAAACAACACGTAAGGTTTCATGCATATTTTAAATATGAAATCGATGACTTAAGTAATTTTTTGTCAGTCCGTAGTGGGGACGAAGAACTACGTCGAGTCTGTTAAAACCAAGGATACGAGTATTTAACAAAACGACTGAGATCCCTCTTCATTCCGGAGGTGTTACACAATCTTCATTAAAAACACAAAAAAATACTACGATACCTCGGGACCGGTTTTTGACTATAAATATATACTTTTTTAAACTTAATACGCATGTTTATCTGGAGTGGATTTTCAGGATCTTATACATTCTAATATTTGTATTAACATTGTCTGTGCTCTAAAGTCTAATGTGGTTGGATGCCATTTGAATAATAAACAGTTATGTATCTAAGGCAGGTGCCCGAAAGAGAATTAATTTGACAAAATAGTCTGTGGTTTTTTAATGCAAAAAGTGATCCCCCTATATCTATCGAATAAAATATAATGATCATTAATAACAACTCAGTAAAGTGACGGCTAGCAGCTCTATAGAAACGCAGTAAAAAATGAAGGTGTTATAAGGTGTTGTTCTTGCCGGTAGAGACACGGTTGGAACATATTAAGCCAGAAAATATAAATTATGAAAGTATGTTACATCTTATTTATTTTTTTGGTACATATTTGTGTATTATGTATATAAACTAAAACAATAATGCTTAATAAGTAAAAAGAAAGGTAATCTAAATATGAATGTTACTGTTAGAAGTAGAAATTATGTGCAAATAATACCAGAAAAACGAAGAGAATATTTTTTCACTAAATTTTCATTTCATAATTTTATAAACATACGACTAACACATAATCGTTACTTGATAATTCTTCAACTGATCTCCAAACCGTGCGACCATATTTTTTCTTACTGAAAATTATTTCATCGACCAATATCTATGAATATTGACAGGTTACTGTGGATCAAGCTGTTTTCATTTAGTACTGTTGAAAATATGTGTTCTCACGAATTTCCTGATTTTTTAAATTATCTCCAAGTGGAAGTCTTCTTCCATCGAAATGTAATAATAATCTTGAATGGTTCCAGTTCTAGTTGGCTACTATATTCCAATAAAACTGAAACCTTTATACATTATTCCAATTGATAGAGGATCCAAGCCGAATTCCAGATATCACCAGTTATCTATCTAATTACTAATTCCGACATCTGTAAAATTACTGTATCAAATATGGCACTTAAACACACCGATGGATATTTGTTGCACAATGTATATTTAAATATAGGGAGATAGCTATGGGTTCAATGGCAAAAGTGCTAAATATCTGCCTTTGCGGCTTATGTGGCAGAAAAATCAATCAGACCACTACAAGATATACAAACGAATTTATAGATGTCAAAAATAACAGCAAGTCTACAACTGATGAAGCAAAAAATTACTACGACAAATTAACTGACAAAGAAAGACATACACAATATATCATTTTTGTTATTGAAAATGGAAATGGAAATGGATATATTTCATGTCTACTTATTTTTACCCTTGAAAATAATTACTACCAGTAATTGACTTTACCTTCCTATGAAATAGACCCGGGTAGACTTCCGCGAATCTTGATCCAAGGAGAACGAGGTAGGTTTCTTCATTACTTTTGCCAGTCGAGAAATTGCTCCTGCACCCTGATTTATCTCTTATGAAATAGCATATTAATAAATTGAATCATTTTAGCTGCGAAATCTTGTTTTTGGTCAATAGGAAAACTGTAGTTGCATAATTTTACGGAACAAAAAATGAAACATCTTGGCTCGGCGTAAATTAAAATTGAATTAATTTAATTTATTATCAAATAAATTACAATTTCTTGTGCGATTCTGCCGAGAATGAGTAAGCTTCTTTACTCACCGGAGATTAACATGCAAATTGCTTGGACTCAAAACCTTTGATTATCGTTGTATCTTTTTACCTAACTTTATTAGCTCTTATGACAGTTATGGCAAAATAGCGAGTGCGCAGAGTGAAACAGAAACGTCCACAAGTTTCATTACAGTTCTTTTACTTGACTTTTTTACATTTGTATGCCAATAAGTGGATATGGAAAAACTTGTAAAACGGCTGGTAAAATTTTCAAATATAATTGATTATGTAACCTTTGTAAAACATTGTCTTGCCTTCCGTCCTATTAATTAATACTCAACCACTTTTTGTATCCGAGTTTTCAGATTTGATTAAGCCTAAATAATATACGTGATATTAATTTTTATTTCTTCTAATTTTTATGGCTCAATAACCTATCAAAATGCAAAATAATTCTTGTTTTCGCCCTGGTTCAAAAAGTTTCAATTAATGAATACAAAAAAATATCGAAAGCGAAGTAGTGTAATTTACCCGACACAGATGAAATTATTTTAAGTAGTACTAATTCTAATTTGGTGATATCCGATGACCAAGAAATTGAAAATCTTTGCAGCCTGGTTGGTACTAGAGAAACTGGATAACTAGGTTGAGAGAAACCAAAGTGAGGAGAATCAAAATAAAAGCGTAGTAGAGAGTTTCAAAACTGTAGAAAATGGTGATTCCAAAGTGAGGAGAATCAAAATAAAAGCGTAGTAGAGAGTTTCAAAACTGTAGAAAATGGTGCAACATTGCAAGTTCAAACTAATAAAAATGGAGTATTTTCTATCGAAACGGCAGAAAATGCTCTCAAAAGGCAATTCGGTCGACAGGGGACTTATTTATTAATTTTCATTTACTGTAAAATATGACGTTTTTCAGATACAGGGATAATAGCATTAAACTATCGAATAAATATACTTTATAAATACCAGATAATCATTGGATAGTTGGATAGTAATGTTTTACTATTCTGAAAATCCAAGATTTTATGTTAATAAAGAGGCCCTACAATTTATTGTGGCATTCCCTCTGCCATTTACGTCGGAAGCAAATAACTCATAAATTTTAATTTGCTTCAGGGTGGAATCGAATCATCGTTCTTCGTAACTAAGTAAGTGTAGGGTATTAACGAACTAACCTATTCGGCTACCGTCCACTAGGTTAATGTATGTAATAAGGTCTGGTGACTTGGGACTTGGGAGGAACACTTTCAAAATTAATATTAATTCTTGTTATGTGGGTTTGTATGGATGAGTAAGTAGTACTTTTACTCAGCTTTAAGCCTATGACCGGGACCAAAACAGTGTGGACATAAAAAATTCTTCTTGCAAATTTTAATCGCCATTCTTTTCCCAAAACTTCTTCATTTAGTCTTGGTAATCATGCTTATAAAATAATATTTAAAGTTGTATCATTGTCTAGAAAAACAGACTGTTTGGTTTACTTAAATGAGGCACCCGCACATATTGCGTTAACGACGCCTAATTCTCTAAATGAAGGATTTCTTGACAAGTGGATGGGAACAAATGTGGACCGATTAACTGGCCTCCTAGAGATCGCCGCAGATATAATTAAGTTCACTTGAGTTCTCTGTCTCTCTTTGGTGCTATTTAAATTATCAAGCGTAGTATTCATCCATGAATTTGAGATAACTGTGAAATTTAGAACGATTATTTTTATTAAACACTTATGTATCAAAGACACTTAATTTATATTTTCAATGTCAAAATTAATGTGTTGCTGTTTGTAGTGTTTGTGTAACACAATATCTTAAACTTCTAATCATGAAAATTAAATCAAATGCACATATTTTTATTTCACTGATACCAGATTCAAGGACTATTAATATCGCTATGTATGTTTATAATTTATTTGTATTAATCCTGATTAAGGAATCATAAGTTGAATAGACGTGGCCTTCAAAATCTGCAGTAAAAAACTTTTGGGCCTACTCGCTCCTTCAAATCAAAATTAAACGAAATTTACAATAACACTTACACAATAACGAGATTTTAGTAAATGACGAATTGTCTATTTTCATTTACATTTTAAAAAACGACGAATTGATGCAAATTAAGCTGATTTTGTGTTTTGCTTTTAGATGTTAGTTCAGCTCTTTTACCATTATTTTAACTTAACTGTTTTTATAATTTGTTCGGTTCCATGACCAATCGAAGGATATTGGAGAAAGATTTACATTTATAAATACATAAAACGTATACATTTCTTGGAAATAAGTAATAAGTGGAAATAAGTGGAAGCGATTAACTTTGCACTAACAAGCTGAAAATGCTTCAGAATGAACGACTCGATTTATAGGATGCATCATGTTTTATTCACAGACTATTAGATTCTACTTTCACAGTTGTTAAAAATTTTAAAATCCTTTCTTTACCTTAAATAACCTTAATTTGATTTTAAACGAAAGAATTTAAAAATGTAGATTATCAAAATTGTTTGGTTTTAGTAAATACCATAAAAATGCTTTGATTTATCATTTCTGGTCAATCACATACAGACACTACAGACAGGATACCAGTATTAGAGAAGAGAACCCACAAATATGAGACTAGTTGTTACATTGGACACTAGCTTCAAAGTACAATATTACAAGAATTTATTGTACACTTTTCAGCAAAAATAATAGTTTCTCATTTTTTTTCGTTAACTCAATTTTCTAACTCGGTCCATATTTAATTATTATTATTATTACTGTTAATTATTATTATATTAATAGACATAGAAAGTCAGTTACAAAATTAATGTTTGTTCTTGGTGTTTTATGGGATCTCCCTTATCTAATATGACAATGATCATGCTTAACTATACTAAAGCAAAATAAACAAAACTCATTTTAAAATCTGATAATAACAAAGCTCTGTATGTTTGGATGTGTTACAGAAATACAAATCCATTCAGGAAGAAACATAAAGAAATGAAACTGATACTTTAATATAATATCTTTCTTTAAATATAAATGCGGTACTGATGTGCTATTTTGTGTCATATTTGATGAACAGTAAAATCACTTTTTAAATCGTCGTTTATGTAAACATTTATCTTTATAACATAATATTTCTGCAAAAGTTATAATTAATGGAGCTTACTGACATTTGGAAATTCCATTTTTACTTATTAAGCTGACAACTAGCTTCTGTCTTGCATTAATAAACCCGGCGATCCACGATATACCAGAATTAGTACTCTGATTTTTCTTGTACTAGCAGAAACAGAATCTTTTGGAAAATCCATCCGTTCTCAGCCATGCCTCAACATACACTGACATCATCGTTCCTAGGAAGTAATGTAATTGGTAAAAAGCCAACAATGAGAATTTAATGCGAATATTTTTTTATCGAATTTAAAAGTTTGGTGCTATCGAAGGGAATTTAGAAACATCCTGATGTATAACATTTCTTTGGGTCAATTAATTTAAATAATTCTTATCAGTAAAATACAGCATTATTTTTAATGACTTAACGTTTCAGTTATAATTATAAATTAAGAATCTTTTGATGAATGAATTTTATACAGTTTGGGTAGGTAAAACTATAGTTACTAAAAGTTTAATAATTAACTGAAAACAACAAAATGCTCATAAATGTTAAAATAAAAAAAAAATTCATTTGTTGCTTCCTTATAAATAATATAATGTAGTTTAGGGTTTTTTCATTTTTACTTTAAAAATACCAATTTGATATATTTATATTGATGTTCTTCTATAGACTCAACATGACAGCTACTTTTCATAGCTACTTAAAATATCGAATTAAAACAAAAAATATTAAAATTAAAAATATTTAACTTACCTACTGCAAAATAAATTTTTGTGAGAAAAGGACTTCTGATTTCTCACAACATTATTATTGTTAATCAAAAATAAGCCTCGCCCTTAAGAAGATCTACATATTTTTTCAATTCTTATTGGAGATCATCAGGATGATGATACGAATTAATGGCTGTCCAATATGAATAAAAGAATATGTACAGGGTTATTCCTCATATATTGACACCCCACGTACATACAGCAGTTATTTGATGAGTTATTAAAAAAATGTAAAGACAAAAGATTTATTTATGTATTACTCTATATTTTTAGAATTCGTTTGTCAGAAAAAACAAATGAACATCACAAATGTAATATTTCTGCATAACCTTAATTTTTTTAAATGAAACACACCTTAGTTTGCCTAAGTTTGGATAAGCCGTTTTTGGGATATTGGGTCTTAAAGTTTTAAAATCAGTATTATATAAATAAAGCATAGTAGCCATGAATCATCATGGCCACGTGGTCTAGATCTTAAAAACAAATGAATTCATTGTGGTTTCTGAACATTTTCGTGAAAGTAAAAAAAAATGCATTACACGGATGTGTGATATTCTTCGTTTATTGTATAAAAATAATAATAATGCATTCGCAGCGAGAGCAGAATATCGGCAAATATTTCCGTTAAGAGCAGTACCAGCTCGAAATACTTTTAGAAACATTGAAAGGGGATTCAGGGAACAGAAAGTTCTTAAAAAAAAAGAAGTGAACTGTGAATGTTAATGAAGAGGACATTCTGCTCTCGCTGCGGATGCATTATTATTATTTTTCATACTACAAAATAATCATCATCATCCGTGTAAGGCATTTTATTTACTTTGACAAAAATATTCACAAACGGCAATTAATTCATCTGTTTTTAAAATCTAGACGACGTTGCTACTATGCTTTATTTATTTAATATTGTTTTTAAAATTTTAGGACCCTATATCTCAAAAACGGCTTATCCAAACATTATATATTTTTGCAATTAGAGAAATGTGCTCTTTAAACACGTGGAACCATATACAGGGTGTTTCGTTGAAAAAAATGAAGGTTATGCAAAAGTATTACATTTCCGATATTCGTTTGTTTTTTCTGACAACAAATTCTAAAAATTATATGTAGAGTAAAACATAAATCTTTTTTTACAATTTTTTAATAACTTATCAAATAACTGCTGTAAGTGGAGATAATATATGAGAAATAACCCTGTACGTATTATTTTATTCTTATTGGAAACCATCAGGATGGTACGAATTAATAATTTCCAATACGAATAAAAGAATATGTACAACTTGGAGGTATATTTTTGATTGGCAATCATAACGAATTAATTATGTGCAAAATTAAATATTTTTTTGTTTCGTATATTCCAAAGAATCAATAATTAATTTAAGTTACATTTTTAATTAATATTAATAAGTGGTGTGCCAAACTATGAAGGCGTGATTATAATCATTTCATATGTCTGTCTACAACTTCTAAGTTTTGGTTTAATGGCTTTAATGTCAACATGGGCAAAAAATTACTATTACAACATGAGTAACATGACCAATATTCGGTCGTAAAAATCGAAAAAAAATGTGTGTCGATAAGAACTAATTAAGTAATAAACACATTTCCTTTCTATTAATAACCTAAAAAGCCTTATCTAACGTTTATTCTACTGACAAATAGGTAATATTTTAAATTAACAGGTAATTAAAAACACTTTATTAACTTTTAAGTGAAAAGTAAATGATTGTAGTGCATGAATTTTGTCATGATCACGTACAAATGCTTTAAGTGTTAATAATCTATATTTAGTTATGTAAATATTGTTTAATATAGCTATAATTAATAATTGACAAAACTGTTGTTTTGTAACAAACAGACATCGTTTAGGTTCGTTGGAAGTTCGACAGTGACGTTTGGGAAGATTCCACTGCTTTTCTGTTGCATCTTATCAGTTGAAAGCAAGAGAGGGTTTTTAAACCTTGGTGATACAACATTAGATATCCAATTTGAATGGATTATAAGGAACAAATTTAACGTTCACATGTTTTCATCCATTAGTATTTAATATCTTCGAAATGGTTTTATAAGTCCTACGGATGTTTAAATTTTCGACAGTAGAAAATGATGACTCCTAACTTTAGTGCTTTATATCATGTTGTACCTTTAAAGCTTATTAACTCAATTGTTCATTTGAAAATATCAAATTTCCTTTTTAACCGCTCTTTTTACGTCGTGACTAATGTTTTATCAGATTCTCTATCATCTATTAATTCTGGTGTTCTGAAAGGTTCTGTTATATTTCAGATCAAATCATTTTGTACGTGACACTCAGAACGCTTTGACATCTAAACTGGGATGTATCTGCGATAATATCTTCTATTACATGGTACTAATTTTGTCAGAATACTTATTTTTTTCGTACAAAATTAGGAGCTACTTCACAGAAAATTTTTGATATCTAAAATTTTATCTATACAAATGATTGATTTAAAACATTTAGTTATTAATTTAACTAAAATAGTCAATGAAGAAATTGCGTTAAATATAATAATTTCAAAATTTTCGTAAAATTTTGGGAGTTACAAAAAAATCCCATTATTTGTTATCAACCGTAAAAGTGAGAACCGAATGAGAAATAAATATTGAATGGGAGAACAGATTATTTTGAACATCCAAATATAGAGTTCCCAGGTTCAGAGTTGATCCTTGTCCTCTACTAAACAAGATAATATTTTTACGCATTGATAAACTTATCTCGACAACCCATGCATTAACAGACTTTCAAGCGCTTATTTTCTAACAAATAAGCAAATTAAGAGAAATTTCTTCATAGCTGATTTCTAATAACTGAAAAAAAAATGTTGTAGGCAGGCAAGTCTGTCAATTATTTACACCTCACATTTCAGAAGAATTTGTTTGTAAATAATAATAAATTGTTTCTATTAATTTAATAAGTTGGGATTTTTTAAATGTAAAGCTTGTTCAAAAAATAGGAACTACGCATGTGGATAATAAACACGATATAACTTTAAAACGTATTTATGACTTTCATACATGAGCCCTACTTACGTAAACATGTATGTTACTTACATTTAACATTTTCTTGAGAGATCTAGAATATGGTTATTAAAAAAATTGCATACAGATAAAATGGAGTAAGTAGCTACTGCTTAGGATTATGCCAACATTGATTTGGAATCTATGTTCGTTCATGTAATCCCGTTATATTAAATATTGTAATAGCTTCGGGAATATTCAACGGCGTCATCTAAAATTCAGATCATCATATAAAATTGATAATGTTATACCCTGTTATTGATTTCCAACATGAACAGTTGCTAGATTGATTATAAATTTGCTTTTTTTAGTGTGGCAGGCAGCAGAACATAATATTGGCTTTTTACAGTTTGTTCCACGTTAGTGCATTTCATAATCTAGTTGACAGTACTAAATTGTCAATATACTTACCGCGTATCGCACGGTATTTACCAATCTGTATCTCTGTCGTGGATTAGTATGATAACTTATTTCATTCAATTATGTATTTTCCTTTATTATCGACTTTAACGCTCATTAGCTATAGAAACTTTTGAATACCGCCTAAGAAGTGACAACGTTGTCTTTCTAATTGCATATTAGACAAAGCTGCTTCAGCCTATTATTATAAGCATTGACTCGTTAAACAAAACGAAAAGGATTGGTTTTAAACCGTACAAAAGGGGGAAAAGTAATATTCTTGTAAAATAAATAGAAATTCTAATAAGTTAATAAATAAATTGCTTAAAATATAGAATGCTTAAAAAAATAAAGTTGATCCAGCCAGCCAGACCTTGATGTAACAATGGAGTAGAAGGATATGCAATATGCATTGCATATTGAGAAGCTAAAGCTACTGTTATAACACGTTTATTTTTTACTTGCGAGTGTGATCCACAACACCGTGTGGATCGTCTATTTATTTACCCACACTTAGGATTAAATTTTCCAACTCTCAAACTGAAATTTAAATGATTTAAGGTCTTACCCTAATAGCAACATAAAAACGCGCATAAGTACATAAGCACAAAGTTTGTACCTACAGTAGGTACTTAGTTGTTTGAATATAAAAATTTCTTTTACATATCGAGCAGTTATCAAAAAATTCTCTATTGATATTAGCATATCCGTCAATTCGAATTTCAGGCTCAGGTTCCGCATCTGTAACTACGCCTGTCCTGTATATTTCCTTACATTATTTGCAATCTAGGTTGTTCTTCTTAAAACGGGGTGAAGCCCAAACCGTGATTCATCTGAGAATAAAATAAAAATAGGTCCCATTTTGCATTGATCCAATTTTAGTGTTCCTTTACCCAATGACCCCAATGCACGTACACCCAGAATGCTTTTTGTATAGGAGACTGAATGTTGGAAATTCCAGTTCACTAACATCTAGTGCCCATAAATTCGCGGATTTGAAATGTACCCAGAGCTTGTGCTCCATCACCTTGTTTCTCAAAATGGCCACACCTCTTAACATTTCATCTTGACTCAAATCTCTGCATGCTTGAAAACCGCAATAGAAAGCAAGGATTTAATTGAAACTAAATAGTATTCTAAAATTTAAAGTTTAAAACATTCCCTATATAACCAAACTTAGACGATCAATAGATATATAAATAAATATCCCTAGACTACTGCAAAGTGTTTCTTTTGTGTACTTTTAAAAACTTCAATAATTTACTGGGTTATTTCTAAGATTCTAGCGTTTTATACGGCAAATAATGAAATTTCACTTCCCCTTCACTTCCAAGACCATATTGATTGATGAAATTACCACTTTTGTGGTTGTATATTTATGCAATAACCTTTTAAGTAGCTCTCAAGTTTACTATTAGCGAATAAAAACGATAATTATAATATCGCGATCAAGTCAAGTAGATTTAGTTATTGGTCAATGCCAAAAAAGAATTAAAAGCCTTTCCTTGAAGTATATAAAATTTATTTAAATACAGGAAGAGAATCGAATTTCCGGAGTGGTCGCTTGAAGAAGTACACTTCCAAAAAGTTATTAATACTGTTTATCCTATTATATAACAGGCACTTAAATACAGTTTTTTTTTCCATTTTAGTTCATCTATTTAACTGGTATCCCATAATGTGCAAAAACAAAAAAATTGACCATTCTCTGGCTAAAGACGTCGACGTGGGACATGTGAATAAAATGTGGTAACATTGTAGAAGTGTATTTTGTTTGTGCAGAAAAACACGTGAAAAAACGTAAACACACAAATATAGACATTTAAATTTATTCCTGATTGTAATTTGTTTCTAATAATTAGCACTTTTGTATGTATATTATAAAAAAGTATAAGTAAATATAATTTCTTTTTCTACCATAACTGGATAAAGATAACAAACATCAAAATATAAAAAGTCTAATTCAGTCAGTACTCTCATATCATTTTATCTCCATGTGAATCCTATTTTATTTACCAAATCATCAATTTTTTTTGAAATCTAGAATTTATTTTTACTGTTTAAACATGGATACCTACAATTTGTATTCAGTCAAAAGTTTTAATAGTAGTATCGATACAATCTATCATTTATCCGCTAATTTCCTAAGAGCCCTTGTACGTTTTGTGCAATTCTGAATTGATTTTAAAAATATGCCCCTTTGTAACTAGTTATTGTGCTTTAAATATTATTGCTACGATAATCTACACGGACTATTTAATGGACATAGGGCAATGACCGTTAAATACATAAACCGCACTTATTATTTCATTTACATTAATTTATTTTTAGTTTTTAGCAGACTATGCATACGTTTAGAAAAAACTTGCAGCTGCATAACCTTGTCTCAGTAGAAATAACTAATCCGTATTAAATAATCATAAATTTATATAGGTGACTGTCCAGAAAGTCATTTATTTATCTTAACCAGATAATGCGCACAAAATAAATAATAATAATACTTAACTGATTGTTTTGAACATGAAAATAAATATGATGGTTAAAAATGCAAAAATTAAAAAAATATAAAATAAATTTGTCAGAAATAGGAAAAAACTAAACTAAAATAAATGTTCGAATCGTCTTCCATTGATATCTACTCGTATTTGTCGCATTTCTAATATTTATTGAGAAGGCCATGGAAAGAAAAAAGAAAATCGAAACAATCGTAAATGTCATGCAAAATTGAGTAACCCTTGTTAAAAATGGTTCAATTTATTGATGAAAGTCGAAAGTCGTTTAGGTATAGATGGTGAATAATCCTAATTTTGGAAGGTTTGATTTTATTTCCTTTAAGCAACTCAACGCAGTTGTTTTTGGGATTCCTAAATTCCTATGTATTTCGAGAGATATGTTAGGATTTTCTCTTACATTTTCTAAATCAATATTTTCTTTTACAAATGATTTAAACTCTTTTAAAATTTATTGTAGCAATTGAACATTTTTATGTCTGGCTGTTTCTTTTCTGGATATTATCTGAACAAATTGTTTAAGCACTTTCGGCACAAAATTTTACTGAACTTAACCTATTAAAGAAAAGCTCGGAAGCTAAATTTGAATCTCCGCCATTCTATAAAACACTTAATCATATCATATTTTTCATAATGAATAAATTAAACTATTTTAAAAAATACCATAGATTAAATTAATCTATGACAATGCTCACTCATAATCAATTCACACACTATTTTTTTACATTTACGATTGTTTCGATTTTCTTTTTTTTTCCATGACCTTCTCAATAAAAAATATTAGAAATGCAATAAATATGCGTAGATATATCAATGAAACACAATTCAAACATTTATTCTAGTTTAGTTTTTTCCTATTGTTGGCAATTTCTTCTTATATTATAAGATTTGTTGTTTGTTAATAGTTTTCCATTGCCTCCTTACAAATGTATTTAATTTTTCGAAAATTATTCACATTATAACATATTATATATCGTTGGAAAGCTAATTTAAATCGTGATCGAATAATGAAATAATTTATAGGGTGTTCCATTTAAAAGACACAAGTAATATAATAAAAGAAAGAGAATTGTAAAAAAGTAATATACAGGGTGTCCCGATTTTAAACCGACAAACTTCGGGTACAGAAAGTTCACATGAAATTATGACATACCCCTTCTAACATTTCTTCTCTATCGAGCCTCCTAACGGAGATACAGGGTGTTGAAAATTCAATTTATTTTTTGTTTTTCTTTAATAACTTCCACAATATTAAAGATAGAGAAACCAAACTTGGTACACATAGTTAGGTTGTGAGGGTCCATCATTGCTATGGTTCAGAGTTGAACTGAGGCGCGCCAGTGGCGTGCGGTGTGGTCACGTCGACATAATTTTAAGGAAAAAAGTATGTGCACTAATTTTTTTCGCAATTCTGATCAGATTTTCATAATTTACGGTTAATTTTCTAAAAAAACTTGCTCATGTAAAATTTTGACTGAGGCATTAGTTTTCGAGATATTTGCGTCTGAACAAAACGATGCACCAAAAACACAATTAATTAATTAAGATAGCCCTTTCAAAATTATTTTCAATCTGATTTTCGAAGGGATATACTGAACTGAACTGTCAATTTAACGTTTTTAATGTTTTCTTCTTTTGCAATGAGGCGTTTTTAAGGCCTTTTGCAAGTCAATATTATTTCTGTCAAAAGAGAAATTTGTTTGTTACGAAATTACATAACAAATTATCAACATCCAAATATAAAAAAAATCAACCCCCCCGTATTTCCGTTAGGAATGGCTATAGAGAAATTTTAGAAGGGATATGTCGTGATTTCATCAGAACTATTCCCGACATGATAATTGTGTTTTTGGTGCATCGTTTTGTTCAGACGCAAATATCTCGAAAACTAATGCCTCAGTCAAAATTTTACATGAGCAAGTTTTTTCAGAAAATTAACCGTAAATTATGAAAATCTGATCAGAATTGCGAAAAAAATTAGTGCACATACTTTTTTCCTTAAAATTATGTCGACGTGACCACACCGCACGCCACTGGCGCGCCTCAGTTCAACTCTAAACCATAGCAAAGATGGACCCTCACAACCTAACTATGTGTACCAAGTTTGGTTTCGCTATCTTTAATATTGTGGAAGTTATTAAAGAAAAACAAAAAATCAATTGAAATTTCAACACCCTGTATCTCCGTTAGGAGGCTCGATAGAGAAGAAATGTTAGAAGGGGTATGTCATAATTTCATGTGAACTTTCTGTACCCGAAGTTTGTCGGTTAAAAATCGGGACACCCTGTATATCTCGAAAACAGAGGTATGCATAATTTTCTTTTTATTCGCGCTGGATTCTATTTAAAAAAGTTCTTAGTTACTTAGGTCTCTTTAGCTGCAGCCTTTAAATTGTTTTGCTCTTCAGGGCAACGTTGCCAAGTTATGATATTTTAAATATTTTTAGTCATTATTAACCACTTATGTAAAACTGAGTATCTACTCCAGCGCTCGTTGAATATTTATAAAAATTAGGTGATGCTACAGGTTACTCTTTGCCTCACAACAGTATCAAAATTATATAATATAACAAAAGGTGTTCAATATAGTTTTCAAAAATCTATATTTTTCTATTAATTTTTTTGCAGTTTTTTTAAATGGAATGTATTTGACATAATATAACGATTCGAAAAATAATTGACACTTTTTTAACTTTCACGCTTAAGTCTGATATTTTATATTACTATATTTTAATTTTTTTAGGATGTAATTCAAAATGCTTTGCTTTTAATTTTAAAGACGGTATAAATAACGTCTAGTTGAGACTAGGAGTTAATTTTAATTTTTCATTATAGTTATGTTAATAAATCGAAATAGAATTGAACTAATTCGTTTTATTAAAAATAAACAACATTCACAAAATAACAGTAAGTCCTAACAAAAGTGGATGTTCTATAAAAATTGTTGCAAAACCTAAAGAGAAATCTTATCGTCCTAGCAGAGCGGCGTTTTTCGACTTTGTACATGGTCACTTACCTATTTAGAAGAATACATTTTTCAGTTAGTAATATAAAATTTGCAAAACTTATGAAACTATTATAAAAATTAAAATAATTACCACTTTGCGCCAGATATGATGCTATTCTTCTTGTTAGAGATCTTCTCACGTTGTTGAGCATAGCAGTAATACGATGAAATGACAATCAAATTCTCTTTATCGTATCTTCTTAAGTCGTTGCTGGAAAACCATTACATCGGTCTTAACAGTTCTCCACAAGAAGTAATACAAAGGCGTTAAATCTGGTGATCTTGGTGGCCACGCAGTTGGACCCAATAAAATTTAATAGAAACTAAACATGAAACAAATAATTTTACAATTAGAATGACAAACCTAGTCTTCCTACCCACCTGCTCATTAATGTGTCGCCGAACATTTTAAGCTGATATGAAATGGGGTACCATCTAGCTGTAGCCACATTTGGTTTATTTTTTATATTCGTTTTATATAATTAATTGAAAAATATATTCTTCCAAATAGGTACCACCATGCACAAAATCGAAAAACGCCGTTCTGCTAGATTTTAAGACTGAAGAGAGATCCTTAAGTGGCTTCAATTGCGACAAAAAAAATATAGGGCACTCCATTAAAAAACGTGTACTTTTCACCGTCAAATCTTTTAAATAAGTACACTCAGTATATGTGTCACTACTTTTGAAATATGCATTCTTTAACCTCAATGTCACTTAATGACATTACCCTGAACAGAATTCTTGTCTGGGCGAGGATAAAGCGATAGTTGAAGGAGGTAGTACGAAATGGACACCCGTATATGTTTACTCACATGCCTATTATATTTAAAAATTTTGTATTATAAAATATTTTTTATTGTATACCAGTATACTACATTTTATTACTTTCGGCCTGTTAACACTTGTTCGACACGTTAGGTATCTGATAAAGCGATGAAGCTATTGCGTAGCGAATCAATTTTTATGTAAAAATAAAAAAGTTTGCGAAAATCAAAAACAAGAGTTTTTTTATGTTGTCACGAATTATTTCATTTATTATTACTTTGCCATATAAACATATTCGAATCAAATCTAACTAAGTATTGTTGTAATTCTTGAGAATAGAAAACAATCCTAGGATTACTGTTGTTAAAGTATAAATAAATATCATTTGTCTTTGAAAGTTAAATTGTAGCTGGGTTTAGTCATTACTTTCGATGTTCATTGTGTGAAGAGTATTTAAATTGCCATCTTTAATTGCTAGTCGAGGTCATTAGAGGAATTGCCAAAATGGTAAATAAGATTCAAGTATTATTTAATCAAACAACTGTAACAACTGCAGTACAATTCCGCTAATTTAATTTAATTAGTTCCAATTAATGTAACCCACTATTTTCGAAAACGTGTCGAACATTAACAGACATTTTCGTATGGCTAATTGATAATAATCATATTTATAGGCATGGGTCATGTTGACAAGTTAAATACGATTATGATTTAAAAATTTCGAAGCGCCTACAATAGTTTTTTCTAATAAAGCATTATGAAATTTTCCTGAATATGAAACATTTAGAAAATAATAAATAAACTGTAACTGTATTAGCGTAGACGTCTAAATTATTATTATTTTTTTGCAAATTGAATTGAAGAAAAACATCTCACAAGTTATTATAATTGTTTCATTTTTAATATTAAAAAAACTCCGTATATCTTCAAATTATTGTGGCCGACAAGATTAAATTATGTATTTAAAAAATAAAAAGCCTCATCCCCACTTTGTGGTGCTTTATATGTAAACGCCTTACTTAGAACCCCTTTTAAACTTTAAGAGACCAGTTGCTAGGTGAGATTTTTTTTATGAAAATGTATGTAAACAACTCTCTATCATTACATGACTTCGTTTGCTTAGTTCCTTTGATCTTATTAAAGACATTAAAGGTACTGGGTTAAGAAAAACTCTCTTCCTCTTACTTTAATAAATTAACACGCCTGTGGAAAACGTTCGGTATAAAAATTAAAATTTTTTCAATAGTGGGCATCAAGAATTATATTACTAATATGTGTGTACAAAATATTTACCTCTCATCTCTAAAAATAACTTCATGGTCATTTTTTCAGCACACCCATGCGAAATGTGTTTTTTGGCCATAATTTGGCAACATCGCAACTAAATTTCAAAAATTAAATTTTGCTTTATAGGTAGAAGAAAGGCGAATCGAATTTCGCCGAAATATACAAACTTTTTGAATAATCGAAAATAATTTTAAAAGAATACCCGAAATGGCCTATATAATGACCCAAAAAAAGGAAAATCGTATCTTCAATAACAACTGTGACTCACCCTGTATATGTCGTGGGGAGAAAATATATTTTAAAAATTACTTGTAACTGTAATATTGCTTTACTTTAATTTACTTTACCTACTAAGTATTATTTTTTTTTTGCTGTGCTAATGGCTATATGCCACAGCCAAAGAAAGGCTAAATAAAAAAAAAAAAGTATTATTTTCGATGCATTGATTGTGTTCCTGGGAGCTATTAAAATTATTTTATAGGTATCACTTTGGGATTTCTCCCTGTCCGTGGTTTAATTTGTATGTGTCTTATAAAAATTTCCTGAAAAATCCCTGGATGAGAAGTGTGTCTTTCGTATTCCTTTTTGATTTTGACGCTTTTGCATTTGTCCAATTTTTTTAGGTTAGTAATTAGTTGTAAGGTAGTGATTACCTGTATGGTTTAAGGTCTGGGTCTATAAGGAAGAGACCTCGTAAGAAGGTATAAAATATGTAATTTGGTTGATATTTAATTTCTGACTTATTCTCCTGATAGAGTCCAACTACGAACTTACTAATACTCAATAAACTATAAGTCCTCCATCTAAGAAATTAAAATCTCAAAATTTCAAAAGCTTATGAAGTTATCGAGTATGAAGACAGGCAGACATATTTCAAGGTCAAAAGTATGTCATTTAATTAAAACCTCAATGTTGATTAATTCACCACAATACTAGATACGTATAAATCTCGGTATAAATTAAACAGTAAAAATCTATTTATTTATAAGATTTTGTTTCTATTACTGTTTCTTTACATAAAATATATTTTTCAGTAATTAACAGTCTTTTTCAGTATTAAAAAATACATAATATACGTACTACTAATTCTTGGAACATATTGAAATATTAGATAGGAAAACTTTTATCAACTTGGAAAACCCTACTTAATTATTGTAATCATTATCTATCGTCCTTTGATAAAAATAACGCACATATTTGTATTACCACCAAAGAGTAGATTCTTCTTTAATCTTTGTTATCACTAAATAAATTTCCATATCTAATCCTTCACTATATTTAAAAACTTGGAAATTCTGGACTTTATTCTTAAAATAACGCTACTCAAACAACCAACTATTGTTAATAATGTTACACGTCATTTGTTCGTTTATTAAATAATTAGTATAATTCAAAATTCAGTGCTAACAAAAACATAAAAAAATTGTTGACGGGTTTATTTTTAACTCCTTTGTTGTACATATAAAATAGATATATTTCAAAAAGTATTAAAAGTACTCTCTTACTAAAATTTGGTTATAAATAATGCAATACTTGTTATATTTTGTTTTTTTTTAATAATAGGACTAGGTATGCAGAAAAATTATGAAATAGAAAAATATGGCAAATTCACAATCCATGGTTATTTTCATTGCTAGGGTGGCCCATAATGTAGTGACACATTTTGACGTCTAATAACTTTGCCTTTGAAAAACCTATAGGTAAGTTTTTGGTGTTGTTGGATAGAAAAACTCAAAAAGTTTTTTTGTGTTGCAAAAAAATACAGGGTGTACCAAAGCATAAAAATTTAAGTCATAACTATGTAAAGTTACATTGTGTATACTACTATTTTTTTGAAGCGTAACCATAGAGATTTAAAATTGTTATAATTGTCAAATAGACAATACAAATAGACAGAACGTCCTGCCGGTTACGAAAAGTGAATCATCGCGTTTTTATTGTTGAAAATTCAGGGTTTACATCAATAATCCGCAAAATATCGACGAGTTAAAAGAAAATATTCAAACAGAAATCCGAAATATTTTTCCATTAATGTTGCATAATGCTATGCGAAATATGGTGTCTAGAGTAGAAGAATATTCAAGAAGAGAAGGTCATCATCATTTAGACAATTTTAAAAAATTAGGCTAGTTGTTATTATCATTATGTTAGTTTCCCTTGTTATATTACATTTCTTGAATTCCATATTTTGATTAAAATCGTTTTATACTTTGGTTCACCCTGTATTTTTTTGCAACACAAAAAAACTTTTTGAGTTTTTCTATCGAACAACACCAAAACTTACCTATAGGTTTTTCAGAGGCAAAGTTATTAGACGTCAAAATGTGTCACTACATTCTGGGCCACCCATATTAGTTATGGATATGATGGATATTCTGATAAATAAATATTATGCGAAGTTTTGGCTTTACCAATAATCTTTGCTTATACCTAAAGAGCCATATTCTCCTTAAATGAGTCATGCAAATATTGTAATTCAAAGGTAGCATTATATCGTGACTTGCTTTTGTTTAACAGATTTTTTTTGCGTTATTCCAAGTGATTTAACCCATGACTTATGAGTAGAATGACGTTGTACAATTGTACGAATTAGAGATGTTCCAAGAAAGGACACTTGACTCTTAGCCAGGAGTCTCGGGTTCGATTCCCGGCCGTGGCACTGAGATTTTTTCGGTAAAAGATATTAATCCTAGTATACTCGGATATTTGGTGTGTGTTCCTTGTCTCTAAATGTGTAGCCCTCTCCCGCACAAGACTTTTAGAGTCTTCAGGGATAAAGGGGGTCGTATTATCTGTGGTGTTATTTTTATTTATTTATTTATACCGATACTATTTAGCCTTCATTTCAATATTCCTTCACCTTGTCCTTGTACGTATAACATCTTGTTTTTTGACCATTCCACACCTGACAGGGTACAAAAGAAAATTATTAAAAATGTACTTCTAGATGATTAAAAATAATTTTGAGGATACCTGGCGTATGTAATATTTTTTCTGTCGTATTTTGTGTACAGTCAGTTTTGTTATTAATAGTTTAGAAGAAAAAACATAATAGATAATAGATAATAAAATAATTATTTTTATTTAAATAATATAGTTATTTATAAATGTAAAAAAACTTAATAATAATACTCTCATGTATGTAACCTCGGTTTTAAAATCTCTTATTTGTTTGATACATGCCATGGCTGTCCAGTAATATTTTAAAATCGAATTTAATATGCGTAATTAGATTTTTGTTTTAAAGGCTAAATAACAAATGACTATCAAAAAAAGATGTATTCCGTTGTATTTTACCATCATATTGTTTCAAGTACAACCTCCTCTATATTATTCAATTTGTAAAAATAACGTAGCCAATAGAAAACATTTCACTTATTGAATGATTGTAAATGTTTTTCATATGAAATAATAAAAGCATTGATGGGTATTGACAAAAAAAATCAAGATCTCGAAAGAAAAATTGATGTTTTAAAAATTTTAATATAAAAAATAAAATTGTAAAATATGAATAATTCGATATTTTTCACGAGTCATGATGCAGCAATGGTGTACCTTAGTACTAAGTTTTCCACAAACCGAATTCTCCTCGTGTGCGCCTTGGCGACGTACCCTGAGATCTGAGATGGAAGGAACATCAGTTATGTTCTAAAGAACTTGATGAATGTGAACTGATTTCTCCGGATGATCTGACTGTCATTATTCGCTGTGGATCTTAGTTCTTACCTTTTGGTGTTTTAATATCGTCGGTATTCTGTTTTTATCTGGCGGTGATGTATCACTGAATTTCCTCGCTCGTTGTACAAAAGAGTTTGGTTTTCTCTACTTTTCATTGATCTGAAGTTCTACATATTTCTTTTAGGAGGATGCTGACTCTAGAAAAATATGGCATATTCGCTTGACTTCCGGCGATGACCTCGTGATCAAAGCTGTGTCATATGCGTAGAAGAACATTATGACATCGAGATATTTTAAAATATACAGATCGGTTACTCTAAATAGGAACAGAAATGATGTTTAGTTAAAACAGAAAATTCACTCGGTCAAGGACAGATACAAGAGGTGCACAGGGGGCGCCCCCCTGAGTGTCATGGAACATCTAAGAAATAAAGGAACATTTTATTATATTATATTATAAAGCAGTTCTCTGAAAATGGTTGAATAAACCGAAACGTAATAAAGTAGAATAATTTTCATTTATCTACTCTTATTGCAGGTTACATATTAATTAATCAACTGATTTTGACCAATTAATAGTATCCATAAACGAATAGCGTTGAGTTATAGGTATTCGTAAAAAGTCACGGCGTGAATCTTTGCACCAATACCTTTAACATGTCTAGCCTATCCAATATAATTTCTTTTCCGAAACGGTGAAATAGAATGGTCTATTATTATTGAGGGAAGGAAAATGATTTGAAATTTGAATACTTTTGACGTTTAATTAAATTGTTTCAAAAATGATGATTTCGGACTTGCAAAGGTTAGTATTTATCGTTATAATCGTAAATAAAGTATAGTATTCAACTTGTGGTAGTGCAGTTACAGCACTCGCCTTCGGCTCGTGTTGCAAAATTCATCGACATGAGTTATTTACTTGATTGCCACGCGTCGAATAATATACTATTATATGACCGAACACTTCAAGTTAATTGATATCAACGATCAAAAAAAAAAGAAAAAAATATTTTAGTAGTACTAATTTCCATAGACTAACCGACTGACAGAAACCCTTACTTACTTACCAAGCAATAATATCTCTCTACAATATTTAAATAACTACAACAATTCGCCAGAACACAAAATGCAAAATGTCTATATAGAAATAGTTCTCCTGATTATGTGTTGGGTTAAATTAAAATCATCCATGCATCGAGTGTCATTCCGATTTTTTTTTCCATTATAGTACGTATATGTAATTCTACAGTTCCCGGACATCTTTATTTGCCATAATCAGAATAACTCATTCAGAATAAAAATGATGGTGCATATTACCATACAGGATGATAACTTTTAATGTACAATATGTCTATTTTCACTACATATATATTTTTCTATTTTTGATGATCAACTGAAAATTTTTGATAATTTTCCTGAGTTCTTTTTGGTCAGTTTTAGATTCTGAGTCTACTACAGTGGTTGTTAAAACTCATAATAGACATCAATCAACTTCTGTAACGTCAGAGGACTAAATCCTAACCTCTCAACTGTGTTCAGCAACATCCTCAAACCATGCAACTACATCTGTTAGCTCTTGCTCAAGCATAAATTCATTCATCAACCAACACCATCCAATTACTTTGTCCTAATTATAAACACCATGAACGTTTAAGATTGAAAGGTTGTAGTTTGTAGTTAAGCGAAACCACTTCTCGTCATCAAGAGCCTATAGGGAGAGGCTTTAAATACATTCAAGGCATTTGATATCTAATTTCACTTAAATGAGTTACCATCCTATAGATTGTCAGATTAATTGTGTTTCATGTTTTCCTTCTAAGCGTTTGCTTCATGTTGTGATCGACCTTGATGTTTTACTGGAATAATTTTTTTATATTTTATATTATTTCATAATTTCCTTTCAGAAATCATTTATTAATAAGACCGATTCTTATAACTCTAGATGTTCAAAAACCTATGCGAATAACTCAATTCTGACCAACATTACGGAATGGAATGCAAACGATACTTAATTAATCTAAAACGTACGTTGTATTTACAAAATACATAATTTACAATAATCATGTCGGGCATGGTCAAGGCTAGGAGCTCTTCGATATCTCGATCTTCTTGGAATAAACATTCGCAGCAATATTTTTTGGTACATGCATATACTTAAAACTTTACAGCTTTTACAGGTTCACTTCTTTGGAACATGGTTGTAATGTTGGAGATCTTAGTATTCTCTACCAATATATTCACAGGTCGATGGAGAAATTTATACCCGTGTTACTAGGTACTCCAAGGAGATCGTAGTAACTAGTTTCTTTGCTCTGAAGCTCCAATAGTTGTAGAACGTCAATTCACCAGACGTTCTTGTGAACTTATAAAAATTTGCATAACTTCTTTGTGTCTCTATGAAAGATACGGAAAAGTAATATATTAGTCAAAATAATAACTCATTAGGTGTTAATTTAAAATATAAAATAAATGGAGGCAGATGCGGATGATTTTGTTATGAAAATAATAAATGAAAATGAAAATAATGAAAGAAAACTTATAGTCGGGAATCAGGAGTCGCAAATTCGTTCATAGGGGGTGAACTCAAAGATATAGTTTTGAAAAAAATGGTACCTTATCTAGAATAATCTTGCGGATATAAATGTGAAGGGCGCCATTCTGTCCGCGATTGCAAAAAAGCGTAAAAAAAAAAATTCGAAATTTTTTGTATTACTGAAAATTGATTAATTTTATATTTACACCTCGTTTCTGGGCTTATTTTTTAATATTTCTTAATGGTTTTCAAACCAATCAAAAGCTTGTTATTTCTAGATTTATATGCTACCAAACTATACTCGAAAATGTTGTTAACAAATGCTGCAGAATTTGTTTAAACAAAGCGTCCCCGAAAAGTGTAGTGCAAATTTCAGCATCGGGACATTTTTAAAACTATTACAGATAGATGCATACATCTATGATATGAAATATGCAAAAAAGAATGGAGCAATTTTTAGTCAAATAATTATCTACATTGCTTTAATGGTTATGGTATAAAAGATACGATTTTTTTTGCACGGCGGCATTGCGTTGTTGCGCTGAATAATAATTGTAACATACCTATCTCGCGCGCTCTAACCGAATGAGTACCTGCTTAGACACTTGTCACAGTATCTAAGGCCGCACTAAGGCGCTGATATATGAAATTTACCACCAACCGAGGATTCTTTATATCAACATATTTTAAGAGCCGCGTATCAAATAATTGTTTGGAAAAATGCGACTGAGGTAAATCCAGAAATTCCCAATCCAAATGATTTTGGTTGGGAGTTGAAGAATAATGTATATATCCCTAAATTAATAACTATAAATGTTCGTCCATAATAGGTTGCTATTGTGAGGGTAAATGTGTTTTTCGTATTTTGACCCATAATATGGTATTCTACTAAATTCAAAATCGTTTAATAAAGTGGCACTTTACCACATGAAAATGTCACTTTACTGTTATAGTAATGTCAGTGTTAATAAAAAACAGTTTGACAGAAAATATTTCATTTACCTTCTCGTATTTTTCCTTGGATTTTAAAGGAAGTATGCTCGAAGTTGCTTCTCAAACGGCATTTAAAATGTCTTCAGAATAATTTTCTAAATTGTGTTTCAGTAGCCAGATTCATTTTTATAATTAATATACATATAACTTAAAATCAATTCGATTCACAAAAATTATACTTAACTGTTATTATACAGGGTGATTCATAAGTAATGGTACACAGACCAACAGCAGATTTCGAACGTAAAAATATTGCGATTTAGCCAAACTTACCTTGGTCCAAAAGTTAATGGTAACCAAGATGTCAATAAAACTTATTTTTTAATTTTCTCTTGCAATTTAATGAATTTTTGTATTTTTCTTGTGAAAATCTATAAGTGGGGGTTATTTGGGGTGAGGAATCATAATACACCTTCAATTTTGGTATAACTCCTAGAGGGCGCTACGTACGCTGCGTTTAATGTGTAAAAAAGGTCGTAACTTTTTACCCGCACCCATACTGCAGATTTCGCTTAAAAATTATTCTCTTCTATCATTTCTTAATAAAAAAGGTATACTTGTGTTAAGTCTCTAAATACAACAGCTTTTCAGAAAAGTGCAAATCAAAAATTCCATGCAAATTCACTATGAGATGTGAAAAATTATTTTTATTATTTTGGCGGCAAAATTCGACAATTTTTCGTTGAAAATGTTGTTTTCTGTCTCGTTTTCTGTTATGTAGTTAATCCCGTTTAAGTGGTTATTGGCGTTAAACAATTTCTCAAAATTTCAGACATTACAACAAAACAATTTTAACTAGTAGGCATAAATAATTTTATTCCATGGTAAACAATGCATCACAAATAATAACAACAACATATAACAACAAATACTACAATAAATATTCAACTTGATCACTTCTCTCTTTTCAGAATTCGAAAAAAATATGTGGCGATCAATTTTTAGGTATTAAAAAAAATTTAGAAAGAAATAAAAAACACAACACTTCTACAACAATTAATTAATGTTTAAAAGATTGGTTGTTTGACAGGTACTTTTTGTTTTTATGCATGCTTGATAAATATTTATCTTTATTTACTCTGATAATGCTGTATCTCAACGCCTACTTTTAAAAATTATTTTTTACAGTGCATAATGAATACGCACAGAATTTTTGATTTGCACTTTTCTCAAAATCTGTTGTATTTAGAGACTTGAAACAAGTATACATTTTTTATTAGGAAATGATAGAAGAATGAAATTAATAAGTGAAAAAAGTTACGGTCACCTTTACACATTAAACGCAGCATACGTAGCGTCCTCTAGGAGTTATACCAAAATTGAAGGTATATTATGATTTCACACACCAAATAATCCCCACTCATAATAAATTTTCACAAGAAAAATATGAAAATTCATTAATTTACAAAAGAAAATTAAAAAATAAATTTTAACTTTGACACCCTGTATCTTGGTTATTATTAACTTTTGGACTAAGGCAAGTTTGGCCAAATCGCAATATTTTTACGTTCGAAATCTGCTGCTGGTCTGTGTACCATTACTTATGAATCACCCTGTATAAATAAACAAAGCCGTGGCAGTTACTATGGTTACGGAAACAAGTACCTACTATGACTTTTTTAAATTTAAAACTTTGTAATGCTTTTATATCGATCACTATTTGCTTATAATTAATTAACTAACACAAAATGTGAAAAAATAGTATAAACAAATCTTGTAAGAAAAGCAGTTTTACTAAACTCATATACCTAGTTTTTGAGTTACTCGCTCGCTGCGCTCGCTCGTACTCAAACACTATATTCGTTTAGTAAAACTTTGCTCTTCTAAACTTGTTTAATGTAATAATATTAGGTGTTAATTCAGATTATAGACACGCATAATGTATTGTATATTACTTCTATATTGTCATTTTTCTAAGCCCACCCAAGTAGTACATTTAAGTTCATTTAGTTGTTTTCTTACATACCTCTTACCTACCTAAATATTTTAAGTTGTTATAATAATTTTTGTTCCCAAGTAAATTAATCTTTAAATGTCTCTGTTTTATTGTCCATGATAAAATGATAATATTTACGAAAAAGTAATAGGTAGGTTTTGTAAACACAGTGTATATCGTCAATAGTCACTGAACTGATCCAGAGCGCGCGCGATGCGCTGACGTGAGTGACTGGATATTGCACACACTTAAAACGGTAGCGAAAACAACGGAGCGCTGTACAAAAATAATCATATTTCTTATGAGGATAAAGCAAGGCAGATATTTCTTTGACTAAAAATTGCTCCATTCTTTTCTGCATATTTCGTATCATAGAAGTATGCATCTATCTGTAATAGTTTTCAAAATCACTCAATGCTGAAATTTACATTGCACTTTTCTGACACGCATTGTTTAAACAATTTATGTAGCATTTGTTAATGAAAATTTCGAGAATAACTTATCAACACCTGAATCTAGAAAGAACAAACTTTCAATTGCTTTGAAAATCATTAAGAAATATTAAAAAATAAGCCTGGGAATGCGGTATAAAGACAAAATTAATAAATTTTCAGTAATCTAAAAAATTTCGGAAATTTTTTTTTTACGCCTTTTTGCAATTGCGAACAAAATGGCGCCCTCTATATTTAGATGCGCAAGGTCATTCCGGACAATGTACATATTTTTTCAAAACTATATCTTCGAGTGGTGGGTGTGACTTTTTAGGAGCGTCTTTCGAGATGCTAGATTCCTGACTATTATACGAAAAATGTGACACCTACTGTTCTCTTTTTTATTTTTCAAAGTACAAGGCGCTAAACACTTAATAAATGTACTCTATGATTATTTTTACTATGTCGTATATTGATAATTTCTGTTTACAACTGAATTAAAAGCATGTTTAGTCTAACAACAATCGTTTAGTATAATTAGCAAAAATTTCAAGTATTTAGCCAGTGCAGGTAAACATAAGTAAAAGTCAGCAGAATTCTGTCAACTTGGTCTCATAAAAACCAAAAATACTGAAGCCAGAATCTTATGAAGTATCGAAAATATATAATGAAACTAGTAGTGTTAAAAATTCTCTGAAAACTGATCAAGCATAGTAATAACAAGAGAAAAAATAGTAGACAATGTTTTCTTGTGACTAACCTGTCATCAATATGTTGATAATGAAAGAAAATGAAAGAAAAAAACAAATTGGTTTAATAACTATAAAATGAAATTGGTAAAATAATTATTAGATGATGATTACCTACGATAAACTTTTAGTATTTTGCGAAAGTATGATTGATAGGTGCAATATTGGTTTTTTGAACAAATAGTTGCTTCCTACCTACATGGCGAAATAAACAGTATAACAAAACGTATAATAAAATATCCATCTTTAGTTTCCGCACAAAAAAAATTTGCTTCCAAAACATTAAAATATTTAATATTACATAGCACACCATGATCTATGATATCTGGCTGCAACAACACAGAACACACCACCACCACAAAACGAAAATAATGCAGAGGAATTGATTTAATATTTTCATTAAAATGGAAAGAATTCCAAATCACCGGATACGACCCTTTTGGAATTTAAATTGTGATATGTTACAGCAGTAGTATTTCTTTGATTAAAAGTTTGAGGCAATTGCATTTGATCGCAAACTGCGTCAAGCTGATCTTTAACTGTGATTTTTTTGGGTAAATGCCAGTGAATGAACAATGTTGCGTTTGACCTTGATTGTAACCTAATCATTGATTTAGGGTTTCAAAGAATGTTGCAAACTTGATAGAAATTGAAAATTCACTCATAGATCAAAAGTTATCGCGACGTTACTAATTACTGACGTCAATACATAGTCCAAAGTTATGAAAAATTAATCAAAACAATAAAATTATCTAAATGTAGGAAGAGTTAATTTCAGCATTATCTTTTTAATAATATTTGTGTAATTATATAATAATTTATTATAGAAATTATACTGCAATGTATAACATTAATCAGTCCAATTTTTACAGAGAAGTATTAATGAATTAAGCAAGTACATTTAAAAAACAATTGGATAAGATGTTGCATCATTTTTTCATTGCAAAGTTCATGCTTGTGAAGTTTATAAAAATAACAATTTGTAGAAAATATAGGATGGAACGATGCTATTGTTTTTAAGATATACACAACACAGCACACGCAAATGAGAAAAAATGCCAAATGAGTTGTAAAATTTCTATTAGCTTTCGAGTTATTAATGTGCAAAGTAATAGGGTAGTTAAAAACAAGCATAGAAATGGCTAAAAACTGAGTGAAAGAAAGTAGACTCCCGACTTAAACTCGTTTCCTACATGATATTAATTTTCCAATACAGGTAAAAGCTGGTGCTTCTCTTGTCAAAATTGGAACTAATAGCTGCTTGTTTTCTTCCATCCCCCTTCCTCAAGCTGCAAACTGTTTCCTTGCCACGTTTGAATTTGGAAGAAGACTCGAAAAGAATGTTGCTGCAAAACCGCAAACATTGGTGGAACTCTTGATAAAATGACTGCTTGATTTGAATGACCTAATAAATTATGAAATGAAACAAATCTTTGATAGATTATCTCGTCTTTTGTGGATTCTGGATTGTTAAAAATTAAAAACTTCTTCTAAATCCTTCCTCGTGTTTATCAAACTTATGGCGTTAAGTTTACCTTTGTCAAAAAAATGTTGATGTAGTATCAATACCGTTCAAAGCATGTGCAAAGAATACTGTTTCTTTAATGTTTTTTAAATCATTTGAAAATTAAGTCGTGGGAATTGTAAATTCTTGATTTTATTTTGTCTTGGGCTTACCTTAGTCTCGTCTGTTTCCACCAGAAATAAGGCAATAATCAAGGTAAGGAGATCGACATCTTATTCCAATATAACATTTTTCAGTTACTACTCTTGTTAATAGTGGTTTGAACAATTAACTTGTCAATATCATCTAGCAGTAGGTAATAGTTTTTATTTTTCGGAAATGTTCGTTTCGTTTTAAGAATCTTTGCTGATGTTCAATGATATTTGTGCTGGTATTACTTATCTAGGTATATGTATGTATCTAAATTTTATTTATTTAAAATTGTTTTCATTTGAATAATAATTATTAACGATTTGCTCCAAATTATCATTAACATAATATGTATACGACACTAACATTTTTTGTATTAAAATAAAAATGCAATCATCAGCGAATGCATGCGACTTGAAACATTTTACGCAATTAAACATATCTGATGTATATAAGCAATAGGACCTGCCCAAAATTGACCCTTGCGCGACACCTGATGTTATACGTGCTATATTTGAAGCGGTTTTGTCTAATATCACTTTTAACATTGGAAATGCTTTTGGTTTCCTAGTATGGGGTCGAAAATCAGTTTCATGTTGCAAATTATGAACTATGACTTATAGAGACAGTGGCGAAACGCTTTTAATGAAACGCTTCCCCAGAGACCCTGCAAGGAGAAAAGAATGGTTTATCAAAATGAGATGAAATAATTGGAAACCCACAGATTATTCTTGCTTATTTGAGGTAGATATATTTTATGTATCTACAGTTTATTTTTATAATTAAATGAATATTTAAACTTTGCTCGAAGTAAGGGAAATGGCGTGCAAATTCGACTCCTCTCTCAATCCCTGATCCAACGATGTGTCACACGGTTACAGTACAGGCAAATGTACCGAAATTCATAAAATAAGCAAGAAAATTTCGAAGTCTTTGTAACTCTATACTTATTTATTTATTTAATTATTGAAGGTGTATTTTTATTGCATCGAGTTATAAGGCAGACAAATAAAACTTATGATGATATTTGTGCGACGTATGTTAACTACCTGAAAAACAAATTTAGGCAAAATTCAGTAATCGTATCCCTCCCTCAAGAAAAGTTTTTGTCAAATGATATAAACGAAATCCGATTAATTTCAATGTTGACAAAAATTCTTTAAAATAAAGAATTTTTTGTAAAACAAGCTGTAGATGATGTGGATTCACCTATTGTTAAAACAGCAATTGAAATATCAAATAATGGATAAACATGTGTAAAGTCGAATTCATATTTGTACCGCAAATAAAAAATTCCCGACAAAGGAGCACGTGCGGCGGCTTCTTTGAACGTTAAAGAGGCCGCGTTTCTGCTGTGTAAATGCGGCATTTTTCCCTGCTTTAGAAATATGAACTATACCTAGTCGGTGAAGACGTTATCTCCTTGTTCTATTAAATCGCTTTGACTCCAAAAGAAAAAGATATATTTTTCATAAGGCCAGGAACAAGAAAAATTAAATGGGAAATTTTTCTTCCTCAAAAATCCAGATATCACATGAACGTATAAAAAATACAATTTTACTGGCTCATGCCCTCAGTGGTTATGATACCACGTCTACAATATTTCAGAAAGGAAAATTAAAAATGTTCTAACTTCTTCAGAAGGAAATGCAGTTGGTTTAATGTAGTGAGAACTTTCAATGACAAGAATTCAACCCCCTCATAAGTTAAACAGGCTGGTGAAACTCTTACTGTGCAAGGAAAATCACAAATCTCTTACTCAACTCATATAGAATTAATCAATTCAAAAAATGGCTACAAAAGCAAAAATTAAAGTTGGAATTATTACCACCAACTTCAGAGGCAGTCGCTCAACATTCATTACGAGTATTCTACAAAATTCAGAAATGGCTTGGCAATGAAAAAATCCAGAACAGTGGGGATAGAAGAAAATTAACGGCTCCTGACAACATGTGACAACACTTTTTGAGCCAACACCAGATTCAATATTGCAACTTATCTCCTGCAACCGCAACAGAAAAGCAGGTTTAAGATGCTTACAAATTTACGAAAATTGTCAGGGAGTAAAATGCCTAAATTCATACATGGATAAAATTATCGAGGATTTAAACGACGCAGAAGATTTAGATGCAGTTGACGAGAATGCGGAAACTAATTTGGAAGATATCGTCCAGGAGACGGATGCTATTGATTCCGATCTTCTTTAGATAGAAAGTAAAAGTATTATTCAATATAATATAAAATTTTAATCTACTCTAAAATCCTCACTTATACAATGATTACGTACTTTTTTCATTTTGCAGAATATCACAGATAAACAAGTAGAAAATGAAGGAAACAAACGTAAAATTGGGAAAAAAATTTTAATAACAAAGCCAAAAATTAATATTTCTCTATAAATGAAAATATAATACTAACATCATTCTTATTTTTTGAAGATTTTTCATTGTTCAATTGACAATTTTTATTATACCTAGTTCATCCCACGTTACCCCTTAAGGTTAGAGACTCTTCAGTTTCTTGAAATATAAGTATGTATTTTTAAACGTACATGTCAAGTTTCAATTAATTCGCTATGTTCTTGTTTATTTTGGACACTTTGCCTGTACTATTAGCTGCGTTTAGTAGTTTGCGATTAATCGATATTGGTATTTGGTATTTGTAATTGGTAGGAATCACTTTTCATCTTCACGAAATTATTTTAAATTATTTTAGTGTGAACATAAAAATGTTTGTTAGTGAAATAAATTTGTAGGTATAATATATAGGTTTCGTTTTAATTGTTAATAAAGTACTTTTTAACTTTTTTGAAAATGTTTTGTGGTAATGAAATAACTATTTACTACTTTGCAACAAATTTTCATTTTTATCACATCCGAAATTTCACAAGATTTGCGTTCTACTTCGTCATTTCCAATATCTCCTCCGGTTGCATCTTTGCGAATGACTGAATTTTTGACTACGATACCTTAAGTAGGTATGATTGAAAAAAGGAAGTTGAAATATTGTTAAATAACTGACGCAAACTTTTCAGAACTTGAACGTAATATACTAGATTATAAAATGTGTTTTTGGTATGACGTCTCCAAAATTGCACGAAACTGAAACTGCAAGACGTCTTCGACATGGTCGTTAGCATAAATCTAATGCAAAAACTTCAACAGATCGTTTAAAATAATAATTTCAAGATTCAATAATAATTTAAATATTTCGAAGTTAGAAAAATTTACCATCCACCTGCCGCCGCGCCGTCCCTACAAAATTTTATTACATAGTCATTCTAATAACGTTTTCATGTAACCCATAAACTACATTAAATGTATCCCAAAAATCTATAATTGAAGAAAAGACTAAATAGGCCATTCTAATGCTCCCCTAAGGGCTAAAGGTTCGACCCACCCTCATAAAAAAGATTTCTGAAAGATAAATTTGCCTCTTGTCAAACCCAAAACATAGCTATACAGCCACAAGTGTGCGGAAATAAATGTTGAGGCACCGCCATAAAACGTGCTTTTATCGTCAAGTGACTTGTTGATGGCCAAGCGTGATGTGTACCAATACTACTTTCTACTTAAACTTGGAGCATCTACAAGTGTTTGCAGTCGATCAGGTTGATGTTGCACAGCTTTGTATTCATTTGCCAGCACTTGTTGCTTGGCCTAACCAAAACATAAATTGTGGGGAGAAACTGAACAGAAAGACCGATTCACACTGGGTAGAATTTATGTGTATAGTAAACAGTGTTCGTTTTATTTTAGGCGGATTTTAGGAGATGAATTCGCAGAATCTTCTGAGAAAAATTCAGTTCATGTTTTCATCATAAGCGCACGAGATTACGTAAAATTGTTTCAGGAACCATGGAGTTAATGATTATATTTAGGTATTTAATGAACGCACATTGCCGGCATATAGTTTGTTAGTTAGATTATTATTTTAAGTAGGTACAATTTCAATTTCTTCCAAAGTTAAACCAAGTCTACAAAGAAGGTACATATTTAAACATAGGTACGTTAGAAAGAAAAACAAGTAACCAAAAATACAAAAACAAGATAAAAATACACACAGTAAGTATTTGAAACTGCTTTCCAGAAATTCTGCAGCTAATTTTACATGAAGAAAAAAGTTTGCGTAAACGTATGTCCGAAAATACTTTCTAAGGGAACTACAGAGCGTTAGGGCGAACATCCTGAAACTCTTTGTTATTTAATAAAATAAAATCGTAAAAGTAAATTTTACTATTTACGTCAAAATGTGAGTCTAAATCATCTAAATTACGTCTTAAAAGACATAAAACTCTGGTCTTTCTGTTATTTGGTAGTGTGCAACCCTGTACCATGTGAAGAAGGCTAATAAGCCAGAAACCGATTCATGGGATGGTGACGTGCGCTGCCTGATAACAGGAGAGTCCTTTTTGGATTAATCCGTCTGGTGGGGCTTATTGCAATATTAAATTATTTGCTTTCTACATTCGTAGTGCCTACTTGATTTTCATCAGTTAAATGTGGAATTTGCAAATAAGCTCTGTAGAGAGTTTTATGTCTTTTTAAGGCGTTATTTAAAGGATTTAGACGCACATTTTGACGTAAGGATGCCAGCGTTAGCCGCCATATTGGAGAACAGCAATGCAATCTTTATATTGCCTTTAGTGTTGCAGAGATAAAAAAAGATGATATTTAATTAAAAAAAAACTGATTGTATAGGAATCAAACCCGGGACATCTCGCATGGCAGTACTTGCATGCCTCCAATAGACCATCATATCAACTCGAAAAGTAGGTTCAAAGAAGGAACATATTGGACGCAAGTTATTAACGGTACTGCAATAGAGACCCGGTGAACGGTGCCACTAGACACTCTCTAAAAATTATTAGGTACCAAAAAAATCCTAAATTCTAAACTAAATTTCCTTTTTCTGTTTATTGAATACCTTTTTTGTAAAATTAATAGTTTTTCAATTACAAGGTCTTAATTTAATTTTTAAATGGTTTTCTCAAAATATCTTGTAAACTGTTGATTTTATGAAAAAGAAGTTATTATCAAATTGTAGAGTTCTAGATAAGTTTTTTACGTGGTATCCCCATAAGGCCTAATCCACGATCAACAAATTTTTTTATATTTTTTTCCACTTTCGTTCGCCGATGTTAACCATTTTCTAATTCGGAAACTGAATAATTTATCTTCTTCATGGGGAGTTTCTAGGTAATCTACATCACCATACATCGTGTTTATTTTCATATCCATTCTCTTCTTCATTACTTCATGTTGGTTCTCATCTCATACTTGTAGAATGCTGTCGTACGATTGTCCACTGCAGTTGGAGTATGATTGAGCATTTGGAGACTGTTTTACGACATTCGCAAGCTTTTGCACAATTGGTTTTACATGAGTTTAAGTAACGAAGGAGCAGGAGGCAATGGTGTAACGACAGGTTCAAGTCCATGTGTGGTTCTTTTTCAGCCCCATTCTTCTGGGTCTGGATGTTCTCCGAGCCATGTTTGGACTTGGTTTGCATTACTGCTAACCACCATTAAACGAGATCGTTTTGTTTTAGCCAGATATTTGAGCTTTCTTCAGCAGCATCTTGAGTTTATGCAAATCTGTTATTTTCGATTGTTTGCATTTGACTGAGAGTTTTATACATTTTGTTATATAAAACTAACCACTTTTGAAGTTCTCTCTTTTAAATTTTGTGCTTCTTTCAGTCGAAGTATCTCCATTTAGAAAATATAACTCAAACTGTTCCTATTTCTTTATGCGTTTTAGGGTAAAATGTTTAACTTCATAATTTTAATCTGTCCTATAGTCATTTGAATTAATTGAATGTCCTAGATGCCATTTCCACCAAATTTCAGACTCTTCTTCAACCAGTAATTCTTTAATATCTTCGATATTCTTATCGTCAAAGCCTTCCCCTCCTACAGGCTTAGCAAGTTCTACTATTGCACTTATTCTGTTTTTTGCTGGCTACGTATTTACGCATTTCTGAAATTTAGGAAATAAAGAATTTAACAACTTATCAGTGTTAAAATTCGTTTGAAAAATATAGAGAGGTACAATTTTTACTTAGTTTAAGTACAATAGCTGTCATCTGGAGTCTGAGGTCTGGGCTTGAAACTAGATAAAGGTCATTGGTTTTGTTTTAGTTGACATTTGGCAATAAATAGATACTTACATAAATCGATGCCTTTTCCTTAACAGGATTGTTTGAGTAAATCGATTCCAAGTGTCTGTGGTTGTCGTGCCAGTGATTTGAAATTACTTTTTCTTGGAAGTAATTTTACAACGTACGTCCGGAACCAAATTGAAGGATTTACTTATTTAAGTGTTCTATATAGTTTTGTTTCATTCTATATTCTATATAAAATTATAGAGCTCTAGAAAAATTATTTGTTATTTTAATTCTGATAAAAATAAAAATATTATATTAAATTAGTTTCTTATAGCTATGTGATTGAAATTGCGCATTTCCATTGTCTATACATTATTAACTATTACAGATTATCAGATAATTTAGTCAAACCGACTCTGTTCCTGACATTGATTAAATTGTCAAGCAAATTGCGTGAAAAATTGATTGTTTTGTACAAAAGCGTGATACAGTTGGCCTTTCTAAAGATTCTGTCATTGTTTTCCAAAATATAATGGATTTTCTAAATTAAGAGGATTCACTCATATTAGATATAATAGCATTAGAATGATTCAAATTTACACCACAGTTTTAAAATAAAATTAAGCACCTTAATAAAGCTCCCTTTGGGCCTCTTTAACCCCAAAAAGACCTTCTGTGGGAGGGGCTACAATCCAGGTAACAAATAGTGTACGTTCAATATCCAAGTACAAGGGAATATTTAAAAAAAAATTTAGTTCTACGGTCAAAGTCAAGTGCGCTTGTTATTCGAGCATTCATGTTATACAATATACAAAATAGTTCTTTGCTTACTGACGAAAGAGTTTCTGAATGCGTTTGAAACCACAAAATATTTTGTTAAAGTTAATGTTGAAGTTGTCAGGTTTTTTATTTTGACTTTTAATTACGTGGATAGGGTATTTAAGAAAATGGTTAGTCAAATGAGTGATGTTTTTTTATAAAATCCAAATTATTGTTAAATAAAATAAAGAATTCCCATCAAATTATAAATCACACGAGTGGTATAGTCAAGTAAACTTTAACTTGGCGTGTGGATGAGTTGTTATTGTGCATACTATTTCATTTTCTCTTGCACACAAAGTTAAAACAATAACCCAAAAACATTGTTCACGTATGTTTATACGTAAACAATGGTTTTGGGCCATTGCTTCAATTTTGTGTGCAAGAGAAAATACAATAATACGCACAATATCAACTCATCCACACGCCAAGTTAAAGTTTACTCGAGTATAGTTGACAATGTAGCGCATGTCCTATGAGTAATACAATAATAATAAATACTTGTGCTGGTGACAGAAAACATGTTTTTTTTTTTAAATATGTACTTTAAAAGTTAGTAAAATTAGCAAGGCAAGTTTTATACAATAAAATTCGTATATTGGAAAATTAGATTCCCAAATACCGTGTGGAGCTTCAACGCTAATTTTTAATTTCCACTAAAATACATAACAAAAATATAGGATGTGAAATACAATTTTTGTTAGTTTTAGAATAAATTGAAGAGGTACCTATAGCTGTTGAGGTTGACGCAATCGTACATATTTTCGAGATTACACATTTTTGAGCCGACCCAAATTAATACGAGGTGGTAAGAGGTGGCCGTTTTAGAATGATTAGTAAAATTTATTTCATACTTTTCAGGGATGGTAGACGCTGACGGTTTAATTAAAAGAAAAAAAATATATTTAATAGATAGTTTTTGTGGAACAGATCAATGCAAAATTAGATTACTAAATCTGCCATTGAGCGAGGTTACAAATGAAAAGGACCGAACTCAAAACATTCCAAAAGTTGAATACGCTGATTTGCTTATTTGGATGACTCGCAGGCAAACGGTTTTTTATTTAATATGTAAAAGCATTGTAGTTCGAATGATTAATTTTAAACAAATATAATGGAACTTTTTTCAAATAAAGATTCTTCGAGTAGGGCAAGACAGGACAGGGCAGGGCAAAATAGAATAGACACACAAGATAGACATAAAAAATACAGATAAAGCACAAAAGGATTAGATATGTACAGTAGAGACTGATATTTAAACCTAAACCACTAAAAATAGGTATTTAATAATAATAAACATTAAGTTAAAATCTTAATTAAACATTAGAAATTCATAATTTTTAAGAAAATAATTTATAATAAACTATACATATACCTACCTTGCATTAAGTATATGTATATAAAAGAAGTTTAAATTGAGCATAACATTATCATTCAAAATTAGGTTTTTTATAATATATATTTTTTTAACATTACAACGAAATTGATACTGATCAGCTGAAAGGCTGTCTGTACACATGTGGTGCAAGATAGGAGAAACTAGAGCAAAAAACAGCAGTGTGGTGTTGTGGTAAGTCTAATGTATTTGAGACATGTCTAAGAAGTCCGTTCATATATTTCATTACGTCTTATTAGTTTAGCGTTTAAATAAACGGGATGTTTCAATTTTAAAATATTATATAACAGACACGAAAAGTGAACGACTCTTCATTCATGCATTTTTAAAAGTTCAAATTGACGGATATAAGGAGCAAAAATAGTAGGTAATTTGAAGCATAAATTTTGTAATTTTTGTATTTTATTTTTTTCTTCAACTGTTAGACATGGCCCTATATTTGTGTCGCAATAATTTACATTTGAAAGGACTAATGATTTTGATAACGGTTTCAGAATCTGAATCTGGTTTGAAAAAAATATATTTAACCTGTAACAACCCTTTCTTAAACTATTTTTGACTTGCTCAATAAATTTTAATCTGTTTTCAATTATTAGACCAAGATTTTTGACCGAATCTACACTTTCTAGTTCTCAACCATCCAAACGTATTGGTTGCCAAATAATATGCGTTTGCATTTATTTGCATTTAATATTAATGAGTTTTGCTTACACCATTTACTAATTTATTTTGTTTTGTGCGTCAATGAAATTTTCGACAGAAAAACTGTGATATATTATTGGCACAAAGTTGCATACTACAGTAAATTTTGTGTAAATCATAATTGGTTATACTAAAAAGAAGGGGCCCAAGAACTTGAATTTGAGGTAGTCCTGAAATTAGGTTTTTAGGTTTTAAGAAAATCTGAGAATTTTGGCTGTTTCCACGATCTTTTAAATAAGATTCCATCCAAATTAGGAGATTGTTGGAGGGTTTAATAAATTTTAATTTACTTATTAAGACATCCAATACTAGAATCAAATGCTTTAGACATTCAAGCAATATTAGAGATGTATTTTTTGACTTGTTAATAGCACCAAGAATATCAGTTATGACTGTTGTTAAATTATAATATAAATTACACATTGAACTTTGAATAACAAATATACATGTATTTTATATTTTGTCTGCCGATCTCTTTGTATATATAAATGTAGTAACTATTATTAAACATACATTGTCATTTTTACTAAATGTTTACATAGTAGATATCATTAAAATATCGTAGAATTTTCTTCGGACGACCTCCTGTTCATTTTAGACAATTAGTAGATTAATTAATCCTTATTTTAAGGTAATATGGCAACTTGGAAACTATATTAACAAAATGATCATATGGACCATATCATATCACCATATGGTCCATATGTGAGAAAACTACATCACCATGTAGTTTTCTCACATCATTTTATTTAGGCACATTTCATATTTCCTAATATCTATCTGAAGAGCTACATTGGCTACTGAATACGTAGAGGTACTTTCCAATGATATTTAAATTTGTTAGCAAGTTTCGAATGGGAATGCGTTATTTTTAAAAATGGTTATAATGAAAAAACAGACCAAAAAATTTTAGGTGTTACTTTTTTTAACAATCTGCAAATTGGTATATATGAACTGCTCGTAATTTTTTATTCAGTTTAATATACAGACACGTGCTGGCCCACCGGGCTACCGGGCACTTCCCGGTGGGCCCCTGGTCAGCGGGCCCCTCCACGGCCGGCAGCCTTACTATTTTTTAACGCACGTGAAAATATGATAAGTACCTATGAAATCAGAAGATGTTTTTTAACTGAAATTTTGTCCGTTCATTTAAGATAGTTTGACTTTGAAAAATTCAAAATCTTCGAGGGCCCCCTATAGGATTCCAGCACAAACTTGTTAATATATTGCAATCTCGCTTATAAAAAAAACGTATCTTTAGATTTGTAATAAAGCCTACAATTTTTGTAATTAAAGCATTAAATAGTTTTGTTGATGCCCTTTTATCTCTTAAACTAATCGGATAAGTAATTTGACATTTAGACATGGTATTTAAAAATGTCAGATTATCTTTCGTATCGACCACAGTCGATAAAATCATAAACTGCCAAAATAAATCTGCTTAATGCAATTTTGTGCAAATGGATAAGGATGGGATACAAGAATTACTATACGAGGTGTTATAGAAACTAAACAGTTATAGTCGTTTAGATCAATGTGGGTTAATTTGGGTTTCACACACGTTTCATACCATATAGATTATAACATATATTTGCAGTATAATGCCCCTGAAAGTATCTTAATTAGAGTTTGTGTCTTGTCTTCTTGTCGCACAACACACAACTACTGCTTATTAGTGCTTATCCTTAGTAGCAGTAACTTTCGCTCTGCATAGATAACGTACAATGTAATTATTATTTTTTAAACAATAATATGGCCATCCTGTAATACTACCCAGCGAAATTAAGGTCCCAACACACTTTTTAGGTTTCAAATTACCTATGCGTTATTGCTCCACTTGCCCCAGAGAAACAGAGTGTGAATGTCGGCTTTCTTTGCAACTTTTTGCGTGATTTTTTCAACCCACTATACCGCCAAGGTTTACTATGCACTTTATTATTTTATCCGTAAATTGGCATACATTTTACTTTTGACACTGTTATGACTACCGTCTACCGTTCTGTTCTACCCAGTTTAAAAAAAATCTACGAATGGCACGACAGCACGTCCAAATCAAAATAACTTTACCGAATTTGAAAGTTATAGTAAACTTCACCCTTTCGTATAATACAAATTGGAAAATAGGACGAAGTTGTAGTTTTCAACGGTTATTTTAATTATTCACATAAAGTTGGTTGCAATCAATAAATTATAAACATGCTGATGATCACTGTCCTTGAAATCTTATCCGTTAGGCCAAGAAAACTTTCTTGGGTAAGCACATTTGTTTACAGTATGAAGATACCATAAACACTGCAACCCTCAGCTAAAATATAAAAAGCTTGTAAGGCTGGAAATAGAATTGCATAATAGAGTAAAAAAATCTTACGTCTAACTGTTGTTTGATACAGTCATTGCCGTTCGGTGTAATTTGAAAATTATCGTTTTTGCATCGTTGATGACAATGTTGAAGGTTTAATGAGACCCTGCGAAGGATTTAAGATTTAAGAGTGTTAGCCCTAGAACCCTAAACAGTAAAATTCGATGAATATAATTTATAAAATATAAGCATTTTTTTATCATATTATTTAAAAAAAATCTGGATTTAAAAAATATAACTCTTACGCCTGGGACTTTACAAAAAAAAATTACAGTTTTCATTATCAAATATCAAATTTCTTAGATAGGATTCAGTGCATTTTTTCATTATTTTTTTAATTGTTTTTTTTTTGTATTGTGTATTGCTATATTCCATAATTATAAAGCAGTTGTTTTATTATGTTTTTTACATGACTGAAGAGGTTTGGTTTTTATTGAAAAATAAACATAAAAGTAAAATTTAAGGATAGCCCGCCTAGTTGTAATTTTAATAATGCTGTTTAAAGTTATTAGTATGATATTCGTATAATTTTTGAACAGTCATTAATTTAAATGGTTGCTAGTTTTGTGGTAGTGTTTAATGGCGTTGAAAGTAATACAATCCGAAACGAATCAAATTTAGTTTTAAGGAACTATTTCGGTCTTTTGCATGAAACAGTATCTTAATTTGTAATCAAGTGGCCATTAGTTTTTTGCCCGCATAAAAAAATAAGAGAAATATTTGCAACTAATTTTATAGGTACTGTACTTTAAATATGAATAGAGAATTGGTAAGGATTGTTACTTACAACAGTGACTACTAAAATTAACAACACTAGTGGAACACGAACAGTTAAATATTTCCACAAGGTGTTGTCTTTGGGCCGATATTGTTTAACATTTACCTAAACGAGAAGTAGATACTATGTTTTGCGTATGTCATTGCCTAGCATTTTTCATAGTAATTCAGATAAAATCTTTAAATAATAAAATAGGGCTAATTTCCAGAGTGGAGTTCAGCGGTAATATCAAATACTGTCATTCGATACTTTAAATTTGAAATTGCCTTTGTGAACAAAGTAAAATATTTAGGAATATACAAATTACGTAATAAAAAAGTTAAAATGTATGTTGCATACATTTAAATACGTGGCTGATAGATTTAAAGTTGAACAGTTTAAAATATTATGCCATGCGTTGGTTGAAACTGTTAAATAACATATTATGGGATTTATTTCTTGGAGAGGACCAAAAAATAATTTTTTTTAGGGCTTGCAAAAAAAGTTATATAATGACAAAAATTATTTATAAAAAAACTGATTATTGTCAACGGATAAACTACACATATCGCCAAAATTCTTGGACCCCCATTAATTTGTTAAAAATACGCCATGTTATTTTAAATAAATATATGTATTGTAGTGTGCATTATATTTAAACATTTATCACATTTGGTATGACTTGACTTGATTTTTAACTTAGGAGAAAAAAATTAATGTAACAAATAGTGTCTAATTAAACTTAAACAATTTATTCAGATTGAAAATGTGGAAAAAGAACAATTTAAGGAAAGAACTACACTATTCGAATGACAGAACACCGAGGTATCTCAAGTCTATTAGCAATTTGATGCTTCGACAATCCTTCATCAAACAAGGTTACTATTCCAGGCATTTTTCTAAGAGAAAATTCTAATTTCACAAGGCAATTCAAGTCAAATACTGACACTGTTTAAGAATTTGTTTGCTACATGACAGTAGCTTTCTTTGTTGGAACCTTTTTATTCAGATAAAAACGATACTACACTAACGAATAAATGTACAAAAAATTAACTTTGAAAAACACCTTAGTTTGAAATTTATACGGGGGGGGTCCAAGAATTTTGGCGATATGTGTATATAAAGAAACATATAAGTTTGATTTTTAACAACTATTTTGTCAAAATTCATTACCAAAACAGTATGTATTAAGACAAAAAGATCTTAAAAAAATTGTCCACAAATAAAATTAATACTTCTAGATTATCTAAAACAGAAAAAGCAATTGCCCAAAGATGTTAACAAATGAATTCCAGAAATACCTCGAAGAGAATGATATAATTTTATCCATAGATCCAATAATCCTTTACTATGCGGGTCTTGTAATAAAAACCTTCGATTTCAAATGTCGCCACAGAAAGAAATCCAAGGGAGTTAAATCGGGTGAACTAGTGGGCCACTCCACAGGACCTTTTCTTTCAATCATCGCTCAGAAAATAAATTGACGGACTGCTATAGCAGAATGTGAAGCTGCCCCATCCTGCTGTAAAAACAGTTCGCACTCTAAAAGATAAACGTCTTCTTCTTGAGGTGACTTTCGCCATTTAAATTGTCAAAAATAAAAAACGGCCCGACAATATGATCCCCTAAGTTACCAGCCCAAGCATTTAATTTCTGAGGCCTTTGGGTATACACAGGAAGCCACAGCTACTCTCCTTATCGATTGGGTATTATCCATCTGCAAATTACCACTTCGACTGCTACATTCCTAATCGATCGCTGAGGTTCATGTTTTCAACAGAAACTGTTTCCATAAATGTTGTCATCAATTATTGTAAAATATACTGAAATCCAACGTTTCTATCTGGGTGATTGTCAATGAATATGCACGCGCGCCGTAGCACAATTATAATTTTTAAAATAAATGCCGACAATTTCTCTTCTCTCCTGAAGCCGAAGGGTATAAACAATTTTGAGAACTCACTCTGGTCATTGATTAAGGAATGAATAAGATACGCGACTCCAATGTAAAGTGCGAGGCTAATTTTGGCAGCGAGAATCCCGGTAAGTTGCGAACATTCCTGTGATTCACGTAGTATGCTTTTGATAAACCTGTGTCGTGTATGGTTTTATATAATTTATAATCTAGTGAAAACAAAAATTGGATGTTCAGATTGATTTTAGTTAGAAATTATGTGACGGTTAAAAGTCAAACAAACGTTGAGAAATAGCTGACAGAGAGAACATACTACGTTAATAATTTTAAACTAAAATTAATCTGGACATTAAATTTTTATTACCACTAGATTATTAATGATATAAAACCAGACACGGCACAGGTTTGTCAAAAGCATACTACGTAACAGGAATGCCCGCAACTTGCCGAGATCTCGCTGCCAAAAAAGGCCTCGCACTTTACCATTGAAGTTGCGTATCTTGTTCATTCCTTAATCAATGCTCTTGTACAATGTATTTCGATTTAAAATTAGTTGTGATACTTGTGATATATTAATTTTCAACGGCCATCAAATACTTACGAATAGTTTGTTGTTCTAAAACCAAAGGACAAGGAAAGTGTTTTTTGTCGAAAAAATATGTGCTAATTTAACAGCACTAAAAAATGTAGTTTTTTTTTATAAATTCCAATATCCAGTATAAACATCTGTATCTAAAATTGTCAATAAATATTGTTATTATCATTATTATTTTAGACTATTTAAATGATGTGGATTGTGTGGTATCATCAAAAATAAAATTATTAGGAACAAACCGAAGTTTTAAAAATACACAGTTATGTAGAGAATTTAAAGATCTTTCAAAAGATGTATCAGTCGGCCCCCTTGCAATTTGAATTTTTTAAGGGGGTGGCTGTGTAGGGTAGAGGGATGATGATAGGTATATAACTATTACATTAAAATATGTCCCTCTTGGAAACAAGGTCGACTTGTTTCACCTATTTTTCAAAAAATGTTTATCTCCAAAGTTATTTGTGTCCATTTTTTATTCGGACACCATGTATATTGTATACTAAGAAAATATAAAAGTAGAAAAAAAATATTTCGTGTAAATATTATTGATTTATAAACTAATAAATTGGAATGTACTAATAATAATAAATTATATACCCACCTACATTGTGGGTTTTTCTCTATTTATTTTATTACACATTTGCCTCAATTCTTTCTAATATGCATGTAGTATTTATTTATTTATGTCTGTAGTATTGGAAACTACATGTAGTGTATTAATTATATGTTATGCTGTGTCTAGGTTTGTGTTATAATAATATTATTGTAGATGATCATTTTAATTAATTAATATACGAGCATTATTAAAATGCCAAAAAATGGTTTATAGTATAAGGATCGTAAGACATGGGGAATGGGAAAATTAAAAATGCTACGACACATATTACGTTGCTTGTCATTTTAGAAAAATTATTGAACGTGAAATTTTTTTATATAGGTACTTTTCTCACTGATGAAGAAACGTAAAATTATATTCGTCAAATAGGTATAAAAATATTTTGTTTGATCCAAATGTAAACGAATAATTATTTTTTATCAAGCAGAGATTAATTTTAGTACTAGTCGTTTATCTGATAAATAAAATATTGACTATTACTTATTATTCAATCTTTAAAAAATGATGAGTTTCTATACCTATGTATATCGAACAACACAACTTTCTGTATTATTATATCTATTCGTGAACAAATTATAAAATGTAAACAACACCAGTGTAAACCTGACTTTTAATGTAAAACTGGCATCACAGCTTTGCTGATTAAAGAATAAAAACGAAGCAACAGGTGGCAACGCGGCAACTCAACCACGCATCTTGACGCGTATATAAGAGACATGAAATGAGATAAACATAGGAAGAATACACGCTTTGGAGTAGGATAAAAGCATTAAAAACTTGTACGTATATCATATGAGTATGTTATTAATTTATTCTTAGGCTTAGCATATGTATACGTTCAGTTGAAATAAATATATGAAAGAGAGGTTGGAAATTGGCGTTCTTCGCGTTGAGCGGCTTGCTAAAAATAAAAGGCGCCAAAATTTCCATCGAAAACAAGATACTCATTGAAGAGAGAAAGTGATGTGTTTTGTAAACTAATAGGCTCTGCGTTGTCATGTTTCTGTGCCGTCAAGCTGTAAAATGATACTGGCGCTGCAATATTATACCGGCAACGTTGTTGAAAAGTGATATTTTGCTGCCACAAACTGTGTGATATCACGTAGCGTAGGAAGGCCAGGGCAGTCAACGTTGTGTTTTGTCCACGTCTGTATTCAGCAATTATTTTTTGTATGTATGTTTTAAGTGGACTGAAATGAAATGAAACCGTTTATGCAGACCATGACGTTGTTAATCATTTTCTTATCGTGCCTTTCGTTGCAAGACCAACGATTTCTCAATTTTACTGTAGACAGGAACGAGTCGTTCAGATTGTTATTTAACTGAATTTACTTACCATGAGTGTGACTGTAAATGTTTACAAAATTTGAGCAATCAATTTTAAACATACCTATACCTATCCATCAACAATTTGAAATAAACAAAAGGTATGAGAAATAGCCATTATTCCTCATATCTACCTTTTGTTTATATATTTATAGGAATCTAGGTTATTTTTGGTTCATAATTTGGGCAAATACCTAATAAATTGCTAAGTAATTAATTCATTCCTTTGAATATATTTAATTAACATTATTAGCTCACAATGATTCAGTCATGTATTTATTTTACAAAGTAGGTACAATTCCTAAATTAATGAATCCAGGAGATTTTGGTGATAAAAAAAATTCAAATACCTAACTACCTACGTAGAGACGATAGGTTTATTGCTAGAGCCGCTTGAGGCTACAAGATTAGCCCTGCACATTGTGCACTTGTGCAGTGTGTCATTAATTTAGCGCCCCCCATCCCCCGCCTCTATTTCCTTATTGGTGAAAATTGGGGTGTACGAAAATTTACTCCGTGTACCCAGAAAATAGGAATGATATTTGCGAATGTTTTATACTTTGAAATTGCGGTCCTATATGTAATTTTCCGATTTCTTTCTACAATAATGCAAATTTCTTAACACCAATACATACAAGGTGGTCAAAATACGTTCATTCTTAAATGAAACATTTTTAGGTTTAAAAAATGTGTAACTCTTTAGAATTATATTAAAATATGATATTCAAAAATAAATATTAAAAATATTTGTTTTAACGCTTCTAAGGAAGTTTTACATTTTGCTTAATTGTTGATTTTCAGCTGTCAAAACAATCAACTCTGGATGTCGCTTTTACTTCCTCTCCAAAAGTGAGGAAGGTATGTATTAGTGAAAACATTTTTGAAAATGTTTAGTGCATTTCTGTACGAATCTCGACGAATTATAACGATACACAAAATTTCGGACAAAAAAAATTCTGTCCGTGTGTGTGTGTGTGTGTGTGTCGCGATAGCAGCTACAATTTTTGAGTAAAGCTTTCAAACTTGGAACAGGGTAGTTATTTTATCTTGATAACATTTTGATCTGTTATAACTTTTTTATTTTTAAAATTATTACTATGAACCAACACCAAATAGCAGGGTCGCTCGTCAAGTTTTCACCAGAAAAAACAAAAGATCAATTGTCAAAGATATACGCATAATTTGTGTTTCTTTTAAATGGAACACCCTATATATTATGTATTTTAAAATACAGGGTGATTGTCTATGGATTATCCGATTGCAACCCTAGATATCTTAATAGCCATTGGAGATATAAACAAAAATTAAAAAGATTCTTAAATGGGATTTTGTGTAGGTTACAGACGCTTTAACAAACCTTTATTTGTCGTTCATATATACAAAGGGCACACGGCCAATCTAGATGTAATATACCATTTTTTCTTTTTTTCATACATTTAAACTTAGATTATTGAATAGCTCACTAATTTCTCAATTAAACTAGTTTTGAATTCAGAAAGATACGTTCTTTTAAGATATTAAAGAATATACAGGGTGTTCAATTATAAAAAAATTGGTTTCTGTCACTCCCTGTATGTATGAAAGGTTTGTTAATGCGTCTGTAATCTACAAGTAATCCCATTTAACGATTTTTTCATTTTTGTTTATATCTCCAATGGTTATTAAGATATCGAGGGTTGAAATCGGATAATCCATAGACAATCACCCTGTACATACTTATTAAAGTATCATCTATCAAATTATATAGGAAACTGAATGAAGATGTGTTGACAAACGATCATTGACGAAGTTTCTAGAATGAAAACAATTTTATGTTGTCTGCAACAAGAACATATGTATATGAAATAATAAAGCACATATTAAAAATTACTTGCAAAATGTATTTTTGTTCTGTATGGTGTTAAATTATGTACTTTCTGGTTAATTATTATTTTAGCATATTTTTTAAAATTTTTTCTTTGTTATTTCGAAATTTGATATTCATTGAGAAGAAACATTATTTTGATAGCTAAAATCAATAATTCAGTTGAAAGGAAAATCAACTGGAAAACGTGATAGATGATATTTTCTTGGTTTATTTTAATTTGAACTTCAAATAATTTTACACTTTTTAAATTAAGTCAAAGAGTACTGCAAACCTGCCAAGAAGTATATTGTGTGTTGCGTTTAAAAAAGAACTTTTTTTCAAAACCGTATATGTATTGACATTGGAGATTCGGAAAATGGTCGATAAGGCTTAATTTTAAAATATCACAAATAAGGAAATAAAGAGGGTCAATCTTAGCGTTTACATCTTGAACAGTGTTATTGATTGTATACTTATAGACAGACAGAAACGGAAGAATTCGATGACAAACACATTGTTTCTCCATTGTGTTTGGCTCTACAGTCTGCACTCTGCAGTCGATATTTACTAATCTAGAAGCCCACAGGTAAATACACTTCTGCGAAGAATATATTAAAAATGAGTATTGGTCAAAGAATTATTGCAAAATGAAAAAGTTAGTCATGACGACAAAACACGACGTGCATTTTGTGACTAATAATAAAATGATCAGAAAGATATGACATATTTATAATTAAAAAAAAAAAAAATCCATATACAGGGTGATCTACCACAAGTGTGCCAAACTTCAGAGGCCGCTAATTTATCAAAAAATAAATGGACTTTCGTTAATCTACATAATAAGGGAGCTACAACCCCTTGAAAAAAATGATGATTATCAATTTTTGTCTGTCTCAGCTATAGTGGAAGAAGGTTAAAAAATCGGACCACAGGTTTCCAAAATATTAATGTGATTTTTGAGGCACCTATAAATTTCGCAATGTCCATCAAAGTGTTATAACATGAAATTTTTAAAAATTAAGTTGTCTTTAGTTTTTACAAAATTTACCATTTAAAAAGTATGCTAATATTTTATGGCATCATGCATGATCGAAGTTTTTAATTACCCCAGTAATAAATTATATTTGTAGGTTACAAAATACGATCTAACTACTTGGCCTTGATTTTATATGTTTGGAAACATTTCTCTGGAGAAATTCTTAAAATAAAATTTATTCCAGCACTTTATCAAAATATGCAGAAAATATTTTTTGTCCATATTTTTTAAAAAATGTTTGTAAACTCTTCTATAGTAATTGTTTCATTATTTAAAGATGTTTTGTATAATAGAAAAAATGTTTTAGAATCGCTCATTTTTAATTTAAACCAAAATATCTCAGAAAGTATTAAAAATAAAATGTCTACCCAGATGTATAATAATATACAGGGTTTCATTTAAAAACACATGTTTGTGCCATCACCAAAGTCTACAGATATATTAGAATATCTGTAGACTTTGCCATCACCATCGAATCATTGATTTATATTCATAAATCAAACACAGTATTGAGAGATGCTGAACCTGGGCGAAAGAGTTGATACCGTTATTTTAGTTGCTTTTATTTAACTCGCAATATAGGTAGTTTTATTCAGTTTCAAGTTTTCAGTCAGAATGTTTGTTTTCAAATCTTGCAACCGTCATTTAACACACTTCCTGACATATAATTGATGACATTTTGTACAGTTACTAAGGTCGGATGACAATACAATATTCCGCCGTTACTTTTGCAAATTTTTGGAAACTTGGAGAAAAAAATCAAAACAAATCGTTCCTGACATAATTATTTGATGAAATGTTGCCCAGTAAATGATAATAATTTAATTATAGTATGACTAAAAAGTAGAAAATATAAAAAAACTTGCTTTTCTTAAAAATGTATTAAAAAGTAAAAAATAATTTATTTTTTGGCAAACAATTTCATGTACGACTGCAAGAAAAGCAAGGCGTGCGTACTCTCAATTCCCACCCCTTTCATACAATCATGCGTACAATCATACAAAGTGCGTACGCACTTTTTAGTACCTACGACTTTTTTAAGAAAAGTATGTTTTTTAAAAAGTGTCTTTTTATTTTTTTTTACACATGTTAAGTATTTTATCCTATATTACAGAGTGCCGTTCAAAAAAAAGAGCATTTTTTCGAGGAAGAGGCCCTCTCAAAAAATTCTTTGTTTTAAAGATACAGCCCTAGTAAGTGGAAAAAATAAGTTTGTTACTAGGCAACGACAGTTTATTCATAGTTATTTATGGATGGCGTTTGACAGTGACAATTTCTCTAGTTGTCAGTTTGACGTTTGACATTTGAATATTTTGTGTTAATGTCATTATTCTGTTGAATAAAATTTTTAAAAAATCAGTTTAATTCGATCGTAGAAAAAATGTTGTGTGCAACACCTGCAAAAAGTGTATTTGTTGCACTCAGCATGATTGCAGCTCTCTCTTTGCTCGTGCTGCAAACTGCATGCTTCATGCAACAAATATACACTTTTTGCACTAGTTACACAAATAACTATTTCATATATTTTCTCTTTAATAAATATTAGTTGAACGATACCGTACGTGCAATGTACAGTGAAAAGTCCCATCGAGTGTTCTGCAACCTGCAGCAAACGGAGCCACTCTTGAAGATGACCGACGCCTATGGCATAAAATAATTTTAGATACGACAAACTGACAAACTTGTTAAAATAAGATTATCATATATCAAAAAAATATAGATTAATCTTTAGCCTACTTAAAGTATGTGATACCGATTCCGTAAAAACATGTTTTTATATACAAAATACCACAACATTAAGCTGATAAATGCTATAATTAGTGAATTCGCATATTTTTGTAGATAAACTATATCAGTTTAAATTGTTTTTGAAACTTTGTTAATTTAACATATTGTATATAATATACAATACGTTTATACATATATATGTATATAAAGGACTCCACAATAAACTGGTAGATTTCGTCTTTCTTGCCTAACACAAAATCCTAGGATTTTCCAGGGTACCTACTTCAGTGACTTGTGAGGCAGTTAGGAAACATTTAGAAATGAGTCTCGTTTAAATATTGATGCTCTATTATTTGGTAATAACAAACTAGATTAAATTGTTATTTAATATGCTAACAATAACGCAATAAAATATAAAAATATTGATATGATGCTGATTGCATTTTTAAGTAAGCCTTGGAAAACAACATTATATATCACGCACTAATGTCAAACCTGTTTTACACAACTAAAGGAAAATTACTGAAATCGGTCAAAAAATAAAGATATTTGTTTGTTCCACATTTAAGCAGATCGTCCAAGAATACCCTGCATAAAAAGGTGTTTGTAGTTTTTGATGTTTGAAGAATGCAACAGGAGATTGCAAAAAAAAACCTAATATGATTTAGTGCTTTTTGGTGATAAGAAATGCATCGCAGATATTTCAATTTAAAACAAAATTAATGTAACCTACCCATAGAATTTTTTTCTGTATACATTTCAAGAAAAAAATTCAAATGGGTAAAAAATATAAGTTAGTTTGTTTGTTCCATATATTTAATTGAGACACCTTGAATACACATCATATATTAATGCTTTCATTTCAAGTTGTAAAACCGTTCCTTCGACGGAAACTGCTAATTAATTTAGCAATATTGTACAATGTTATTGAGATAAAGTTTTGCATTTCAAAATACCAAACCAGTCGATAGCCTACATAAGTAGTTTTCACATCTGTCTGTATTTTCATGTAGTTTCATAGAATCTAAATTATTATAATTGCATATTTACTTTATCCCGCTTAGAACTGCAGAAAGGAAAACGAAAGAAAGCTCGATTTGTAATTTTCTGTAACATTTTGTATTCTAAATATACTTACCACACAATGTATTTATATTATAAAACAGTTAGGCTGTACACTGTGCAGTATGAGAATATTGTATAATAGGTACCTATCGGAACATATACTACTAAAAAATAATAATGTACATTTCCAAATCGACTAATTTTCTTCGTAGAAGAGTAAGTGCATTTTAATGGAAAAGCTTTATAATTTGGAATTTAGAGAAAGAATACAAGAATACATGATTTATTCATTAGCTACCTGCATAAAAAACCACAATAAATTCAATAAAATTAGTGACCACAATAATAATTGTTCTTTGTGGTCAGGTGGTCAAAGCTTTGACACCAACTTCTATATTATTCAAATAATCTTTTACCTTAGAGATACGTAGATGATAAAATAATTTAATTTGCAGTCGATACTGTGATCTTCTTAATGGTATCAACTGGACCAACCTTAATAAAATCAATCAATCATAATTATTGTAAAAAATTTGTTTTAAGGCGGAGTCCCATGCATCTGTTTTCTGACGTCCGATATCCCAAAAAGTTGTAATTTTCGTGAGCAAAAATTTTGTAATTCACATAGATCATAATTTATTGGGTTGATGCGAAAATCGGATCTATGTGAATTGGAAAATTTTTGCCAAAAGTGACAACTTCTTCAGATATCGGACGAATCGGCATATTTGTCCAAATTTAGTTAATTTTATCAATTAAAGACTATGTGTTTAGGAATATTGTGGTCCGAATACGACGTTCAACCTCTTCCCACTGGTTTTTAATGGGGTCTGCTGACTGTACCGGCAACTGCATAACCTGGACATGTTTTCCTGAAACCACTCCTCAACAGCATAGGACCTGTATACCAATCGATCCATAGTCTATGAAATGTAAGGGACCTACTCCACTCCACGAAAAACAGCCCCATAAAAACACACCACCCTGTCCGTACTTTACTGTTGGTGTAACGTATTTTGGGTAAAATCTTGTATTAACCGGATGCCTTACCACATTCCGTCAGAATTAAAAATGTTGTAACGAGTTTCGTCACTAAATAATATTTTTTTTCAGTGTTGAACTGTTCAGTTCAAATGTCGACGTAAAAATTCAAGCCTGGCAAGACTATTTCTTTCAGAAACCTGACAACCACGGATCTCGTTGAGAAATTCTTTTGATTCTTCTTTAAATTATGTTAGACACACTGTGTTTGGGCAAGAGAAACTGCCAAAAAATCGTAGCGATACTTTTTCTTTTTAACCGGCGTTTACCACCATTTGTTTTAACTCTACACATATCGGTTTACCTTTTGGCATATCTGTTTCTGTAAAAATAATAGCGAATAAGCTTAATTAACCTGCAATTTTTTTTTTTTAAACTTACCTTTGTTGTAGATCCTTTTTCTTCGTATAAAATCAAAAAGTTGCTTTAACCGACTCGGTAGCGCAGTGGGCTAAAGCGTGAGTGACAGACATGGCTCTGGTACACTGCCTATCGAGTCCCGGTTCGAGACCGGGCACCGGCAAATGGCAATGTCGGTGGGTATGGATGTTTGTCTGCGTTTTTTCAAATGTGTAGCCCTCTTCCGGACAGCCTTTGGCTTTGGATTTGGGGGTTGTCTAATTTCTGTGGTGTGTTTTTTTTTTTATTTCTATTGCGCTATTGCGCTAATAAAGTTCACTGTTTAAACAAATTATTACGTACTAGTTTATTTGACATTTGAAAACAATCTCATTTCACCTGTTACAGTAGCTTACTATGAACTATGACTCTTTAATCTAAATGGTTTGTAATTTCCGAGTCTGCGAATATTATTTTAGATAATATAAATATATCTATTTGTATTACCTTTAAATTTTTAAATATCATAAATTAACTCTTAGTAGTAGCAGTAGAAATGGTTTAACTATAGCCGTGATTTACTACAGTGCCTACTACAACTTAATAAAATACTGAATTATTATGCGTGTCAAATAATTATATTATATTAATAAAAAAATTGAATATTATTATTATTTAAAATTGTAATATTAGATATTATTCAATAAACATAAATATTAATATTACTTACTCCTAAATATCGTGGGGCAAACATTTTTACAATATTATGTTAGTCATTGAATTTAAGCATTTAAGCAAATGTTAATTAGAGGAATAATCTTGGTCGTGGAGAAAGTTGCAACAATCCTTCTAAGGCTTTGAGGAGGTTGAGCAACAAATCGATTTGTCTTTGGCACCTACTAAACAATTTAAAAGAATGATCTATTCAAAAATAATTTGCAACGATAATATCGGAAATTTACCATTTTCTCATTAATTTTGTGAAGAGTTGGAATATGAATATTTTGGTTATCAGAAATCTCACACGAATAAACGACACGCCCCTGCAAATCCTCAAAGTGGTTCTCGAGGTGGTAATTTCGAGGAGCAGGTTTTACTTCATTTTCTTTGATGAAAACGTGATTAGAAGTTTTTATATTCAATAAATTTTTTTACCGATATTCCATTTTTTCACAGTTCTTATAATTGAACAACGGAAATTATTCCCAAAATCTTGAAGAATTACGATTTTATCGAAGATAAGATAAGATTCTCAACATACAAGAATATTTTTTTTGTGTATTTATTAATTTTCACTGTTATTAAATCGTCGATTTTCCTAAAATACCAGACATAAATAATTTACAAATAATAACCCATCACAAAAAAATAAAATGGAAAGAAATGATATATCAAATCAGTACCTCTAACCAATTATTCCAAATAATATCGTGAAAATGAAAAAAAAACAGTTTTTAAAATTGTTTATTTTCTGTTTCTAACCTTTCCCCTGTGTCTCAGAAACATCTTTGTATTTGAATCATGGGCAGCTTCAAGAACAATAATTATTTAATAAAAATTTTCATTGAAAATGTTTTCTGGGTGTTAGTAGTATTAATAATGTTGCAATATGAAGGTATTTATACTTAATTTTTAAGTACAAGGTAAGTTGTAAGACAGGAATAGCTATCATTAATAAAATTTCACAATTAATTTTATTGACGATTATTTATCTATACGAAATAAAAATCGGTGGCGTATTCTAGAATAATTTTAATGTTTATTGCCGTGTAATAGGTCTCCGACTAAGTATTTTAATTAATAAGTTGTTTTCTGAATTAACTATATTAGGGAAAATTAGTAAAATATAGTATAGTAATCTTAAACCAAAATTTTAGAAAATACCTACAACAATACTAAAAACATGACTTTTGCGACAGTGTTTGTTAATTTGTGCTCGCGCCAACAAATAAACATCGGCATAAAATTTCATACCAAAACGAAACAAAAAATTGTGTTAAAAAATATGCACAGATGAAAGCTATTCAAAATAAAATATGCAAGGATAAATAGTCGTGTGTTAACAATATTTACTTTTTTTATAAATAGCTATTGTGTCAGTCATTCCACTCCCACTCTCATTGCTAATTTAATTATTTGACATTGTAGAAAACTGTTAATTAGTGGGTAAATTTGGTAATTCTAATTGTTCCTTATTCATAATATTTCTTTCGCTTTTTGTAATAAAAAAAATATTATTGTTGTGGTCGGAATAGTACTCAAATTTTGTTGGTGAATGTAAGCCTTTTAAAGGACTTTACAATTTACACAATTAAAAAATACGACCGATACGATTCTAAATATGAAATTTTTGCAAAATCCATATTAGCGATGAAGTGATTTTACAATCGTATCTTGCATTCCCGTTAATTTGTATACACAAAATTTCCCCAAAAAAAATTATTTTCATTTTGTCGTGCGTACCGCTTAAAATCCACCCTCATGTCTTGGTTATTATCCAAGGGATAAATTTATAGTGGCCCTAGAATAAATTATAATATTAATACTACTAATATTAGAAAATATGACCCTGATGATATTATTAAAGAAAATCTCACAAGACTATGAGACGAAATTAACTTAAACTTATGTTAACGCCAGCGACATATTCAAAAGTTTCCTGAAAGAATTTACATATATTTTTTATATTTTCTGTATTAAAAGGATAATTTAGTAAATTATTTTTTTTTAATTATTTAGTTTCATTTCTTTAAAAAAATATAAAACAATTTTTTTGACAAAATTAATTATAAAACGGGCATGTAAAACCCGATTCTGATATTTAAATGTCTAGGACTAATAGGGACTCGCATAAACTGTATTTAGTTCTAGTAAGAAAACATTATGGAATCAACTATGGAAACGTGGAGGTTTTTATGCAAAATTCGTTTTTAACATCATTTTAAATGTCCCAATTGCTAATGCAAGTTTTGCAAAAAGTGCAATAATTTAGTAGGAGTATACAGTATACCCGATTCAGACAGAAGGATAGTAGGCAACATGGCAATTACTTCATAATCCGCATTTATTGCTGACTATGTCTACGCATTAACTTTCTGCGAGTGCACAATTACATTTTTTGATATCATATTATGTTTCAGTCCTACATGCCAGATTCAACAATTTATTTCATTTGTTATTTCAAGATAAACATTATGATAATCTCGCTCTATTGTGTGTAACACGTTTTAAAATTATGTTATATTTTCTATATTTTTCTTTTATTTTTAACAAATTAGGGAACTTTTCGAACTGTAAACGATGTGTGAATCATAGATCCAAGTTTTTTTAAAGCAACTCAACAGGTAACACACTGGAATCCCAGGCTGGGCTGATTTTTACCTGGGGGTGCAAGTGAAGCAAAAATCTAGAGTTCCAATGTTCTAAAGGCGCGGCGCCGAATAAATTTTAATTTTATTGGCACAATGAAAAATTTACTATTTACACCATCTCTGCTTTTCGGAGAGGGTGTCGGATCGGACGATTTCTTTTTTTTCACTTTCCACTTTACAAAAACGCCGTAAGAATTAAATTATATTAACTAATTTTATAAAGGCTGTACCGGCCAGCGGTGACATTTTGTTTTATTTTATTGAAACTGGGATTCGAAAAAATCTGTTTTAATTTATTGACCACCTTTGTACGGTACACTTAAACTTACTAGGCTTACACAGGTATCAGTTACACATACTTATTTGTTGATTACTCATCAATGTGTTGTGTTTGCGTATCGTGTTCAATTTAAGGTTTAACGTTTAAAACAGTGATATGTAAAATGGGGAAGTAGAAAAAAATTGTCTAGTCAACAATATGCGTCCGCAGGAAAAGAAAGTTTGTTTTCAGGTATATCCAAATTTCCATCACATTCGCTTCAGAAGACTATTCTAAATAATCAATGCGAAAGATAACTCAAACTCATAAATCAACTAACAGCTCTTGTTTGAAACATAAAATGTTGCTTTAAACTGTATCATTTTTATGTCATTTCGATTTGGCTGGGTCGCACTGAGACATTTTAGTGGAGTCAACTAGTGGATGCTCCTAAAGTTATTAGGTCAGTTGTTGATCCACACTAGGCGGTTTACTGATTCAAGTTTGCGGAGTAAGTTAACATCTAAAATGGCGAATTGTTTGTGCTGGTGTTAATTTCCAGTATTAATTTACCAAAAGCGTTTCCACGTTTGCTTCGTTCATAATTATTCATGTTGCTCATAAAGATCTAAAAAATACAGATTTGTTCACTTGTCCATTTATAGATATGATTACCCTTTTCAATTTACCATTGTATTGTTCTCAATGAAGCGTGTTAAAACTATAATAAGAACAAATAACATTGAAATAATATTTTTAACGTCGAAATATGGTACTTACCAATAAAACGGAAACCTAACCTCACAAAAAGTTGTAGCTACAGTAAAAACACAGCACATACATTAAGTGGCTTTTAATTAGATACTAAAATTGGCCTCAGGAGGAATTTAATTTCCAGTGGCTAAGTTGAAGACAAGTGGAAACTTTTTGATCACACCCGGCATTTCAGGTCAATTTTACTGGCATCCACTAGTTGACTCCACTAAAATGTCCCAGTGTGACCCAGCATAGAGTGTTGATGCTGAAAAAAATATTATGTATAATTTTTGCAGGATTTATGTGGAAGAGGTTTGTCGCAGTTTTTTTTTTCGGACAATAATGGCAACAGGATAGTTAATATACCAAAGCGATAATATTGCGGTACTTTCATTGGGATATTATATTTTATTATTTGACTGATATTATGTTCCCCACCAACCAATTTTTATTATATTATATTAGTGATAAAGTGGGGCTATATATTTTTTTTGTAAGAAATTTTTGAAATTACTACTCCACAATAAATTCCACATTTTAAGACGGTTAAAATTTTCGACATTTATAAATATTTCCTAAGTATTTTGCTATAAAAAGTACTCTTGATTGAATTTTCATTTGAACAGTAAAACTTCTTCAAATAAAAAATTAGACACACTAAGAAAATGCCGAGAGAACGACCTTAGCAATTACTCAATGTAAACTTGTAGTCTGATAAATTTTTTTAGTTTAAAAGTTACTAATAAAAAGTATTTTCAGCTCGTAACTTAACGGCCGTATTAAAATGATTATATGAAGCACTCTACCTGTTTTTTCCATCTCGCTCCTGAACTATTTTCTGGAAATTTTCTATGCAACGTTGTCCACCCTGTAAGTTTTTACTACGTGCTAACAGGTTTCTTGCCAATAAACATATAGGTAGTAATCTGTGATAAAGGTAACAAATACATAGACAATACAGACTTAAGGAAATGAGCGCTTACAATTTCATAATCAATTTCATTTAAAAAAATCCATAAATAGTAATATGAATTGACACATCCGCTTAGTATTTTTTGTTTTCAATTTTTGCGTAAAATAATCGTTAGCAAGCAGGTGTTAATCGAATAAACTTACTCGCATATTGGATTAATATTATTTTTGCAACGTACATATGAAATAATCATTACATTGTTAAAAAAAATGCAAATAGTTAACATTGGCGAAATTATTATCTAATGAATATAATAGCTGAGTGTTAATTATTACTCGAAACTTGAACTCATGAACGTAGTCACGGGGGTCAAGGTTGAAAAACATTGTCATAAAAACATTTAAATTATGTCGCTTATAAATAAAATGTGGCGCCATCTTTATTAACTACTAACTATAGAATATTAATCATAAATGTGTATGTATGTGGTGTTTATATTTTAATTTTAAACGGTTTAGCTTTTGAGTTTGAGGTTTTATTAACGTAATTCAAAACCATGATCACCAATTATTCTTCTTGAGAGTGATTTCAAAATAAACCATCTATTATGGTCCTCTGCAAAGTTTACCAAATACAAGATGAGTATAAATTAGTCAAAAAATTTCCAGGCTAGATGATATCTGAGGAGTGAGAGGTATAAAAATAGATAAACAAGTGATAAATCGATAAAATAATTAAGTAATAAAAATTGAATGATTTATAGAAAAATAATTAAGGTTAAAGAGATAAATTACATACAGGGTGACCAAAAATGAAATACTTTTAAAATCCATTTATATTCTTTATTTGTACACCATAGCAGGATGTTCTTAGTTAACAGACAGAAACTCAAACATAAAGTAAACAAATTTTTAAAAAATATAAAAAAATTGTCAATAATTTTTTTTCATATTTCATATTTTTTCATATCATTAACTATGAAATGCGTGAATTCGAATAGCCATTTTTTAGTTTTTAATTAGAATAAGAAACAATTAAAAGCGATATTACAAACTAAAAAATTACTCAATACTCAAATTCACTCATTTTATTGTTAACAGCAAAAAAATTGATTTGCATAATTTTCCATTTCCGGAGGAATAATTTTGCCCACTCATGCACCGATACAGCCTCGTCTATTTGTTAAAATTCGTTTTAAAAAATTTCAAATATTATATACTTCAAAATTGAGATAAATGAAAACTTATGACCGATGACTGCGATAAATGTACGTTTGTGCAAGACATCATGGCCAAAAGAATTTACAAGTTAAAAAATAGACAAAAAATTGCTGTTGTGCCGGGTGTGATCGAGACACAAATTTAAAAGAACCTAGCTAAAAAATTCAGGCTGTTTTTATAGTAAAAATGTGTAACGCCTCTTTATTTATGTTTCCGTTGAATTTTATATTTATTGCTTAATGGATCGAAAATGGTTACCATAGTCACAAGGATATACTATACTATACTATAAAATTTTTCGTTTTTCAATACATCAAATCGTTGAAAAATATACAGGATTGGATATTTGTAAATATTGAAAAAATTCGAATTAAAGAGTTATATGTTTAAAAATAATTTTTGACCACCTGTTATATTTTTAAGAAGCGCATATAATTTACACCACACGCCTGTTCCGTAACTGACATTAACATTTTTTTTCCTTAAAATTTATAAGTGTGGTAGTGTTTCTTGCAGTACAGCAATGTTTATCATTTTTTTATTTCATAAATACGAAATACGAGAAACGAGAAACTCTGCCTTGTTGGTGAGAGTATAAAAATAATTTTTTGTGTTTAAATAGAAAATCTTAAGAATATGTTCACTAAGAAAACAATATTTTCAGCACCTTAAAATGAAATCTAAAAACCTAAACCTTGAACTACAGTTTTGATTTTAATAAAGTTGCCTACGCATATTCATTCACATTATTCAAGCCGTTATGAAACTTAAAACTTAATGTTGATGGCTAAGCAGTTATTTTATCGTTTGAAAGTGAGAACGGCGGTATATGGTATATTGACAATGTGAGGTCATGTGAAATAAACATTTTTATAGTGTTTATTTTTTTTAACCTTTAGCATAAAGAGATTTTAGAAAATATTAACGATTTCTGTTATGCAAGAGATCTTGATGAGCTTTAAATTGGGTGTCATGACTTATAACTTGTAACAAGTTTTTACTTTTTGGAAAGTATATATTATATTTTTGCTTGAAAATAATATTAAGAAAAAGGATTTTGTCCTCCGAATAAAATTTGTTCTGGACATTTTTAAAATACATATTGATGCCTACCTACTTTATTTAACACCTCGTTAGAAGCCTGTCCTGATAAATATATTAGTTAATTTAATATGTCAAAATCATAATATTCATACCTTTAAAAGATGCATTTAGGTGGGTCGAACGTGACCAAAATTTGTAAATATTCGTAACGTAATGCAATGTTTCTAATATTCTATGACTAAATAGTGTGATAATACTGATAATAATTATTGCTTATTGAAATGTTTAAGTCACATATTTTTAATGAAATTTTGAAAGTTTTTGCAATATATAACTTCATTTTCCCATTTTCCACAATATTAAAAAAAGTAATTAAATGCAAAATCTGCGCAAAAGAGCATAGACCAATTGACAAACAACAAACAAATGATTTCTCTAAAATGGCTTATTTTATAAAAAATATTGTCAGATGACAATTTTATTCATATTTTTTCTAATAAAATTAGGTAGATTTATCAGTGATACAAAGTGATCACCGAAAAGAATGTATTTTAACTTTCGCTTTACGTTTCTTATATTAACTTTTGAATATTTTATAGTTATAAAAATATTTATACCTACAGGGTGTCTCAGGTTTTAGAAAATTTAATATATGATAGATCTCGCAAAAATAAAAAGACAAGTTCATATGAACTTTATGTTTTAAAGCTTCGGTCTCGAAGCTAGATCTATCATTCATTTTTTTTCATTTTTTTTCATCGTGTGTGAAGCCTAAGTAAGTGAACACAATAGTGAGTGCTCCCAAAGTATTTGGCAAATTTGAATATTTACATCAAACAAAAAAATACACAAAAGTGTTATATACTTTATATACCTGTAAGTACAACATTATTCATTAAGTATACAGTGAAAAAACAGCAAGAAATCGAGAATATACATAGAAAATAAATAAACACAAATTTTTTATCATATCTATGATAACAGTTGAAGTAATTCTATATTTAAAGTTTAACACACACGGCAAGTTCAGTACTAATAAAGGAAAACAGGTACGTCGAAATAGAATATGACAGAATTTAGCCAAAACCAGAAACAATACTTAGATGAATTATTCAAAAATGTAACCACCACATTGAGTGAAAAAACTATAGATTTAAGAAACGATCTGAAAATACAAATAGGAGAAATAAAAAGCGCATTAAACTCAACCATTCACCAACAACAGGAAAAAATTAACAGCCTAGAAATCCAGAATAAACAACTTCAAAATACTGTCATTCAACTCCAAAGAAAAGTTAGGAAAAATAATATAGTTTTATTTGGGATAAAAGAAACTGAATCAAACTTAATAGAAGAAGTAGCAAGTAATTTTGTTACATTTATTTCGGATGCAGTTCAAAAAGCACTATCTATATTAAGATTAAGCACAACAAAATAAAAAGAAAAGATTGGATAACTAATGCCCTGGTTAAATCAATAAATAAAAAAAATGAAATGTATAGCAAATTGCAAAAAGATAAAGATAATGCTCAACTAAATGCAGAGTATAAAACATACAAATGTAAATTAAAATCCCTAATAAAGAAAACAAAATACGATCACTATAAGAAAAAAATAGATGAAGTAGGAAATGATCAAGGGAAATTGTGGCGTACTATAACGGATATTACACAAGACTATAGAAATAAAGTAAACAAAGTCTTAATAAAAAATGAAGAAGGTATTATCCTAGAAAATGAGAAAGAAATAGCAAATAACTTTAACACGGCGTTTTCTGAGGTGGGTAAAAATCTGGCTGAACAAATTAAATACAAAGATAATTATAATGAATGTCGACATGTCATGCAGAACTCATTTTTTTTATTACCTACAAATTCGCTAGAAGTTAAGCAAACTATAAAAGAACTGAAAAATAAAAAATCTGCGGGATACGATGGACTGCAAGCCGAAGTAATCAAGCATGTTGCCGAATTTATAACAGATCCTTTCGTTAGAATAATTAATAAAATATTTGAAACCGGCTACTTTCCTTCGGTATTTAAAACATCAATTGTAATACCTGTCTTTAAAAGTGGGGATCGACAAGAAATATTAAACTACAGGCCGATATCCCTCATAACAAACTTTGCAAAGGTAATAGAAAAAATATTAAAAATTAGAATCACTAACTATATTAAAAAGCATGAACTAATATCAAATATGCAATATGGCTTCCAGCAAGGCAAATCTACTCAAGATGCTATAGTAAGTTTAACTGAACGTATCTACTCTGCTCTGGACGAAGGGAAACCATCTCTATGTGTGTTCGTCGACCTGGCAAAGGCTTTTGACACGGTAAGCCATAAACTTCTGATAAATACTCTTGAGGATATGGGTTTCAGAAATAATGCTTTAAATCTATTTAAAAGTTATTTGTCAGGTCGGCAGCAGTGTGTGAGAGTAAACAATGTACAAAGCACATACAGAAATGTACATTATGGGGTTCCACAAGGAACTGTCTTGGGACCCATTCTGTTTACTATGTATATAAATGGTTTATATTCGGTTCGGAGCAGAGGTGATATTCTTAGTTTTGCTGATGACACAGCATTGTTTTATAAAGGTGATTCGTGGGACGAACTAAAAAACATCGTAGAAAGAGACATCATAAATATTATAGACTGGTTCAACTATAAATTACTTACTATAAACTTAAAAAAGACACTATATGTACCATTCAGTCTAACGTCAAGTACTTTACCACCATTTGAAGAAATAAGTATTCGAATTAATGGGGAACCTTATACACTGAAATCTGCAAAAGATACAAAATACTTAGGTATCATGATCGACAAACATCTAAAATGGGACATTCATATTAATTATGTCATAAAGAAACTTCGTTTTATTTTATATAGGTTTAGATATCTTAAAAATTTCCTCAATCAAAGGTATCTGAAAATAATTTATCATGCTCTGGTAGAGTCCCATCTCTCTTATGGCATCCTAGGATGGGGTGGTGTTTTAAATGTCCACCTTGGAAATCTGGAAATCATGCAAAAAAGATTCCTGAAGATAATGCTAAATGTGAAACCAACTTACCCATCTGAGCAATTATTTAGAGAAGCCAAACTTCTAGATATTAGACAGTTATTTTATTTTAAAATCAATCTAAGACAAAACCTTAATAAAAATACATCCAATTTAATCAACCATGCTTACAACACCCGGCAACAAAAAACATCATACACGACATATAGAGCCAACAAAAACATTGGGCAAAGATGTTATAGCTACCTAGGTCCAAGGTTATATAATAGCCTACCTCAAACTATTCGAGCGGAAAAGTCACATATGCTATTTAAAAAAGAACTAAAAAATCATATACTTAATACTTCTAGACTTGATATCCACCGGGCAATAGATGTAAAAAACTATTAAATTTTGGTTCTAGTTTACGAGTAGGTCTGTTGCTTATATTTATATGTAGGATTTGAAGGTGTTCTATTATTCTATAATGTAAGCGTACCTATATAATTCTAATCAAAATTGAGGTCTAATCTAATTGAAAGTTCTATCAGGTATCAATTCCTTCTGTAAATATTAAACTTTTAGACAAATTTACACAGAATTAATGCACAAGTTCCTAAAAATATATGTTTTAATTATTTTAGTTTAGTACAATTACAGAGAGTCGACCACTCGACCATATTCGGAGACGTGCCGCCGCGCCGGTCGTCTCCACAGAGATTAAGTTGAGCGTTAAGTTTTGCAGATCACTGTGGGGATGGCCGGGCACGGTTCTGGATGTGGTTGATTCAATGATTTTCTGTAAGGGAATTTAAAATTTGTTTCTTGCACTACTGCACTCATGTACAAACACTTTAAACGGTGTTTCAATGAGTATTTGGTTTATTTACACTCTAGAACAATGTATTTTATACTTTTTATTCTTATTATATTGTACTTTGTAAATAAACATTTTATTATATTATATTATTATTATCGTCTATTAAATTTTCGCGAGTAAAACCTGAGACACCCTCCTTATAATAAAAAATTTAAAAAATTATAAAATTGCAAAATTAAAAACTGCCACATTTATGACGTTAAATATACAAAATATTTGTTTCTTCTCATTTCTTAAATAAATATATTTAATTTATAATACTGGAAATTATTTTTCGGAGACATTTTATTTAGATATATAATGGGCAACTTTAAGTTTATCACTTTTTAATAATATGGTTCAATGGTATTAAAAGCCGTCCTCTTTAAAATACGTTTTTAAAATTTTATTTGATTTAATAAGTATACAGATTACATTTTATTTTTAAATGCGCACACAGTTTTAAGAGTCAACTGGGTATACTGCTCCTTCCGCCCCCTATTTTATCGCTCTTTAATTATTTAATAAAAAATCTTTATAGTAATGACAAAAATGCTTAGAATCTTCTTCTCGTATTTACTCATCTTCCATTTTATCACACATATATTTTTTTATTTACTGAGATATAAACTAAAAACGTCATCTAGTAAATTATCACATTATTTATCGACTTTTAAAACAAGGCTATATTGTTACTATTAATATAAATGAATTTAAAAAAAAATCATTATATAATTATCGAAACCATGGCATTATCAAATAACTCATAATATGCACTACACTGTACAAATAAAATACATAGTAGTAAAACACTTTTAATAAATAGGTGCTGATAAAGTTCATCATCACTATTATTCTGTCGAAACTGGGACGAGTATTAAGTGTATTTTATTTCCTTCCTAAGCAGTAAACAACTTAATATCCGAGATATCTTGTTATCAAAATAAAATTAAAAATAAGTTACGAAGCCAGTCAAATGGTTTATTTCCTTTAATATATAATATTTTGTTTATATCCATATTTTAATATATTTTATTTATTTATTACTAAACCGATACTTGTTTCTGATCACGTTCGCCTTTTTATCAACGACGATGTTGTATGCAATTACTTTTAATTATTCAATATTATGCGGTTAAATAACTGAATATATAGGTTTTTAATTGATTTATAGAAATATTTATTTTCCCATTAGCTTTTCATAGGAAATTGAACTAGGTATATTTTAATTGGGTTTCTACAAATTGGTTGTACTTACACATCTTTTTTGCAATATTAGTGGTTAATAATAATTGATCTACTAAATATTGTTTAAATGTTAATTGTGACATTTCATACATTTTTTCTCGTCCCTTTTTTTTGGGGATTTATTACCACATTTCCCAGTTTTAAATTGGTTAATTTGAATATTTTTTAGATAAATCAAATTTTTTGGATAGGAATATCAAAAAATTTGGTAATAAATCCCAAAAAAGAAAACGAAGAGAATACATGTGTCTAAAGATTTATATTAATTCATTGCATTGTTGTAAATCCATATTTAACTAATCTCTCATCTATTCTTCACATTTCATAAATGTGGTTTCAAATTGAATTAGTTTTGATACTAAATATTTGTACAGTTATTTTTATTACATATTCATTAAAATTTTTATCATTTATGTGGCGGTTTATGAGTTATATGAAGAACATTACATAAATACAAATTAGGCTATTATATTTAAAACGACATACGGAGATTCAGGTAGAGGCAGAGGTTAAATATTTAGTTACAATTACTAATCAATGAATGGCTAACCAATTAAATTAATATTACAAACACAGTAGGCAAAACAGTATCATTCAATGCAGTAGGCTAGTAGTAAAGGATATTAAATAAAGTACAAATAGGTTCATCTTCCTTATTTCCTATTCAGTTTGTATTAAAGCAAATACACGTCATGTCATGTAGTCGAGCAATTTATAAAAAAAGATTAAATGTTAATTTTCCTTTTTAGCAATTTTTGGAACAAAAACCTGTTCTCGTCCTGGAGAAGATAATGACAAACTGGAGCAGCTTTTTGAGACTGACTGCTCTGACCTTGACATTGACGGTTTGTCTGATGACGAAGCTGAGGAAAATATTGATTTTGAGATTGCAAAAATCCATGAAGGCTCTGAGAGGCCGTAGAGATAGCTGATGAATTTTCCGATGAAGAGTGTTCCGATGGTGAGGCTCTTAGTGTAATTAGAGATAGGATTCTTTCCGATCGGGCAGCTGTTTCTAAAAATGAGCTATTTAACTGGAAAGTTTTAGAAGACTACCACACACCACAGATAGATATCATGAAATTTCTTACTCCAATTATTTATTACAAGAAGCAAACATTCAAGGCGATGGTAAAAGCAGATTGTCCCTAATGGTTACTAAGAATAATTCTAAATCTTCTGGATCATCAACCCCTATTTCTGGAATAAAAAGAAAGGCCGTATATACCAATCGTGGCATCCGATATCAAAAATGTTGTCAGATGTAAGAATTCAGGCTGTAAAACTTGTGGGCTATTCTGGTGTCTAACGGGCAGTAATAATTGCTTTAGAGAATTTCACTTACGTTTATAATTAGTATTAATATCGCCCCACTGTCCAATTTATTGGACGTATTTTGTTGTATTTCGGAGTAAATAAAAATTTTCAAAAAATTTCGTAAGCTTTTTAGTAGGTTCCAAAAGTAACCACCAAATACATATTATACTGACTTTAAATGCACCCTCGGGTTTCAGGAGGATTTTTATAGAGGTTGTGATACTATGTCAATAAAGCCATCATTGCTACATCTGCACATCCAGAGTTACTCTCAGAATATAGCAAATTTATTTGTGAGAAACTAAATTATTTGTGGAGTAGGAATTCAGAAAAATTATTCACACGTTGTTTCTTCTTGGATGTGTGAAAACTAAAAAACCGTAAATATCCAAGAGTTTCTCTCGTATTACAGTAGTGGATAGATTGCTTTTATTTCAGTGGGGTCAACACTTTTGATTGCCGGTTGTTTATAAACAAAGAATAAGTATTTATTTATAATTTCAAAAATATATCATTATATTATGGTTCTCATTAAAGCAATTAAATAAAAGATGTTTACTCGTATGATAATTAAATTAATAATTTCATATTTAATAACAGTAATTAATAAGTATATAATTTTCATCTCCTTTGACGTAAGTATATCATTTTTTTCCACTATATTATCGCATCTTATTATTGTGTAATCATTTCTCGAAATTAAAACGATAGTAATTGTTATCGAAAATTGTATAGTAATTATTATAAATAGTTCACTTTGTTGTGATTTTATATTACCCTGTCTTTTCCAATGATGTATAGGGTGTCCCGTAAGAGGTTCACTCGATTTCCTGACTTTATTACTGGGCTAAAATGAAGAACCTCACGTATTTTTTTACGAGGAATCCGATTGTTAGGTCAAATAAGCGATACGAGGTATTGTCAAAAAGTTAATTATCCAAATTTTTCCACCCTGTACCTATATTATTACGGAAACCGATATGGTCAACTTTTTTTTTCAAATGGTATTTTTTCTATTTACTACTATGCAGATTTATTTTCAGATTCCAACAATGTATAATAAATGAACTTTTATGAAACATTTATCATAGAAAAAGAGTCAAAATATTTGTCGATACTGCAATAGCCTATTTGCGCTATCGATAAACTTTCTTTTTCTGTAATAAACGTCAATTTGTTATACATCGTTGGATTCAGAAAAGAAATCTGCACAATAGTACACAATAAACACCTATATTGCCATTTGAAAAAGGAAAGTTCACTATCGCTTTTCAAGAAAAAAAAAGTTCTAGGATATTGCAGTAGACTCCCTCTATAGTATATTTAGAGCCATTTCATTTAATTTTTGTTAAAATCAGATCATAATTAAGGGAGATATAGCTTGCGGCGTTTTTTATGAGACAGCCTGTATGTACAGTGTCGTCGCTTTTAAATGATCGTGCTATCAACTTAACATGTGGATTTCTGATTCTATCGTAAGTCCAATGTTCTAATTAAACAGATAATGAGCAAGTCAATTGTCTTTGGTTTGCTCTTACCTGTTTATTTATAACCCAGGACTTACGACGGAATCAGAAATCGATTTGTAAAGTTGATACTGCGATCATTTAAAAGCGACGATACTGTACGACTGACACCCACGTGGCTTCCATTGATACAAACATATACAACTTACTCTACGTATGGTTTGCCATTCAATTTATCTAGAAAAATTAACACCATTGATGCCTATTTCCAGTATCTTAAAGGCGCCCAATTGTTTATTATATCTTAAACTTTTAAGCTATAAGATCTTAACATCTGTTCTGCGGTTATTTTTGAACATAAGTTATACTTATCAATTATTTCAATTTGAAATGATCGATGAGTTCTGTAAATCAAGTAGGATATTCGTTTGTCCATTACATTTTAAATTCAATTGTTTACTTTTAATTTCGTTTATATCATAATATCCCCTAACAATATTTGGCAGTGTGTATATTTAAAAAACAGAATTTTTAAATGTACAAATAATTATAGCAGAGGCTCAGATACCTACAGGTTGATAAGGAATAACTAAAACAATTTTTAGTTATCTTTATTCCAGTAAAAAGGCTCTCCATAATTGCAGATGATTAAACTCCTCCCTTTTCAGGATTTATTATACTGCACAGACGCATTTAATAAAACCTTGTATTCAACGACGTCGTAGAGAGCTTGTGTTGGGCGTCCCGACGTCTCGTGTTCTTATTGGACTTTGGAGCATCCAATAATCCTCTGCTGTGGCGTCACAGGTCAACCAATTGTCTTCAATATACTTTATACATCTTTAAAAGAACAGTGCGAATTCTTTTTCTAGAGTGAATTTATTAGTGAGTAATTACTTTTACTTTGTGTCTTTGCTCATGAACATTATACAATATTAACTATGTTAAATTAAATGGTTAGTTAAAGTACCATATGTGTACAACGTCACTAATTGTGTTGTTTATGGTTATTATTAGTATAAATATTCAATTGCCAAAATAGGTATACCTGCGGTAGGAAAAGTTTTGGATGATTTACTCATTTAAAGAAAACTGTCAAGCACGCAAAACATTAATAAAAATTGTAAAATATAATTTATTATGACAAAAAACTAATTTACAAAATGTTTATATATATTCTTCTTATTATATTATATGGCATTCAAAATTAAAAGATCACGAATTGTAAGTATCATCAGTCCAATTAATTAACGAGAGGTAAGGTAATTTGTAAAGAATTTATTTACTCATCATTAAAGACAATAAATGTGAGTGCAGAATAAATGAGACTTTCAGACTATGGTCGCACTTAAAAGTAATAAATGAGATATGTGCCTAGATAATTAACAATTATAGATAAATATCGGCAGTGAAATGTATATAATTGGACAATAAATAAAATTCTGATAAGTGGATAGAGTAAAACTTCGAAAGAAGTCATTTTCTAACAAAAAATATATCAGCAAAGGGGATTTTATAATACCCCTTGATTATATTCTTGGTTAAAGATTGGGAAAGTAAGTATATTAGATACTGTGGGGTCTAAGGACAACTCTGGAGAGTTTTGGGTAAGAGACGTTTTTTGGTAATTTAAGGTTGTTGATTCAGAATCTGCCTGTTGCGCAGCTGAATTTTTTTAAAATAAGGCAAGAAATTCAAAATGGCAGCCAATGTTCGCTTAAAAAAATTATCATAACTCATAAAAAATATAATAGATACGGAAAACATACAAGAGATGAAATTAATAGAACATACATCAAAAATTGTATTAAACTAGCAAATTCTACATGTGCTGTAAAGGGGAAAAGTGATTCTTTTGAATTACTGAATAATTTTCCGATTTTTTTTGAAACTCTGGATTTTGCACTTTCTAAGTAAGAGCATCGGATTCGTATTATTACTAAGAAAAATATAATATAGTAATCAGTGGCATCCTTGTTATCTTTTTATTTAGTTTGGGGAATTCCAACATTTTTTACCAAGAAAATATAAAGGAAGTTAGAAAAGTTAATTTCTTATATCTCACATAATTATATACCTAATTCTATATTTTTTATAACTGTTCAATTAAACTTAAAATGCAAACTAATTTGTGCACTCAGAGGCAGGGAAGGTTCTTCTTGAATAATTTATATTAGTGAAATTTAGCAAAAAATATATATATTTGTCATTCTCGAATAAAATCTATCCAAGAAAAGTTGTGCAAGTAAGTAGTTAGATATCACCCTATTAAAATATAATCAAGAAGTGACTGATGTGTAAATAATATTGCAAGCCATTCACATCAGGTTTAAGAAAATTATCAGCGCGTGATACCGATGTTATTTATTGTTTATTTACCACTTTAAATAAATGAAGTGCAAGGAACTACTTATGAAGAATGAAACTGCAAAACTGGACTTTTATTACCTACATGAAATTTTAAAAAATAATTCAAAATATTATATCATTCCAAGATTCTGATGATCTTCCGGCATTATCAAAAGAGTATCGTTGCCTATATTTATTTAAAACATAACGAACTTCTCTTTGAATTGGGAGATTTCCTATCAACGAGAAATAATTCATTGTTCTGAATCATACAAACACTGTTCAGAAGTGGTTTCAATATAATTTTTAAAATAGCACAAAACGCGTAACAGTCGTTGTCACATGGAGTCTTAGATATTACTAACTAAAAATCACCATCGACAATGCCTTCCTTTCAAGGTATACGTACGACATTACTGATCACCATTTTGTTGATCGCTTATGTGCTTCTATTACTGACAATTTTAAATCTCGCTGTTTACTGCCATGTCTCTTCATTTTTAACATGACGTGTGGATAAGCGAAACGTCCTGTCTTTGTTTTATAAATTTTGTTTTTTTTTATTTATATTAATATGGCCCCCGTACTGTATGCAATGTAGCATATGCATGAAAAGGAACGTGTGAGATGAGTTCATAACAACAAGTTTTTATTTTATCGTTGAAGATTACTATTGAAGATAGTCGTCAAACTCTCGATGACAAAATACCTTTTAATGACTGTTAACCACAGCGCACAAAAAACTGCTCACGTAATGTGAGGGTCTGAAGAACAAACAAATTGTTATACCAATTTGTGCCTTTGCTGTGAGTTACGGCAATATTTTGAAATAATTTTTCCGAGGTTGACCAATGATGCGGAATATTTAATTAAACTTTCTAGTTAAAGTAGTTTGGATTTAATTATTATATAATTATGCCTTATTATTTGTTTAAAAAAAATGATGAATCAAAGAATCACTTGTGCAGACAACAAGGCAGACAAATTGTCTGTTGAAAGGACTCCACTAATTAATTAACTTTAAAGTTAAGTAGTATGCTATTCGCAATAGCCGAAATCGGCCACTGCCCCAACTTTCTGATCATGAGTTGTGGGTATGGTAATTTACCCACGATGCGTTTAAGGGTCTTTTTCCGAACATTCAGTAAACAAATTAACCAGAACGTGTTGTGGCTAAATTATGCACCCTTGTCCCTTGCGTTCTGGTTAATTTGTTTTACTCATATGAAATAAGCTTAACTAGAGCAGCATGATATTCCGCTTACATTGGAGGAGTTAGTGGCAGCAGGAAGGATAATGAGTAAGAAAGCAACCAGCATGCCTCCAGAGGGGACTAACGTGATATAATAGCCTATCCGGATTATGTCTTCCAGCTAGTTAACGACTTTAAACAGGGATCATCAAAGACTAAGAAGGCATATAGACCAATTTTCCTGTCAAACTATATACTCATATTACTGGAGGCTTTAATAAAGTCTAAATTAGAAGAGGTAGTTTAATTTCAACTTCCTCTTCTAATTTAGACTTAGTAGTAATTTGACTATATAGTTTTACAGTACAGATAATTTTACGCAATGGATCGACGTAAATAGTAAAGGCTGGCAACATCGTAACTTATACCTTACTTACCTTCAGCGCGAAAAAAAAATTTAATTCATTACAATGGACTGCGATAATGTAGGTAGATTTGGTAGAATTTAAGATAAGGCAAAGGAGAACACAAAAAGAATAATTCTAGCCCCTAAGAACTTGTAGGGTGCAGGAATGTGAAGGATTTAAACATAGAAGAACAATTAGCCGTAAATACAAAGGAATCAATACTTACCTTACCTTATCTTTGACAAAGATATACGAATGGTACAACATACCAAAAATATCCCAAGTAAAATGGAGAAAACAACCATGGCACAGACCTCTAATGCCAAACTGCATGGAGGCAGAAGGCGAGTGCTGTGCGAGATCTACATGATTTCCTATGAAACTTCAATATGTCAGAAAGTGTTAAAAGATCAAAGTCCAAAGTTATTTGTAGTGATTACAGGACGGCCTTTACTAATGCAATATTGTTACATCACCAGTGGACAGTGGACTTACACAGTAGAGAGAAATATGTAAAAACGAAAACAAGTACAAGTAAGTGGCAGGAGAGATGGAAGAATCAGTCTCAGGTAGAATGGATAGAATAGATTAATTACTATAGACGTTGAGATACGGTTGAACGCTGCTTGATGCGGAGTAGGTGTTTTAGCAGTTAAGAGACCCAGGTGAAGCGTTCATGAGGATGCTTTCTTCCTACCAGAAGATCAGATTCGGTTGTTAGTTGTTATGTAACTCGTGCAAACATGATAGATAGTAATAATGTATTGTGGATATTATTTTCTTTGGGGATATTCCAATGTTTTCTACTATTTCTGTCTATAGACAAAGTTTCAAATGATAACTTAATACTAGAATCGTGTCACGTAAATTTGATAAGAAAGTTTAAACACGGTCATACTGCCATATTGAAATCTCTAAAATGCAATTTTATTACATATTTATAGAGAAACATTTAATTAATAATTGCACTTTGTAACTACACAGAAAGATGTAAATTTCGTAAACGAAACTGAATTTATAGTCGTGTAATTTTTTCAAGTGTCACACACATCAGACAACAAGAGCATTTAAATATTTAAGTAATTAAAAACTTCAAAACCTGTCAGTTATATTTTATATCCAGGAACTGTAATGTATAGAGGCCTAACAGGTCTGTAGAACACGTTTTTATTAATTGCCTATTAAATTATTTTATTGTTTCTTAAGATGAAAGATGAAACGTTTTATTATGAGATTGGGATATTAAGGATTTAATTTGTACGTGGTAGTAATAAATTGCGGAAGTAAACAACAATGTATAAATTCTATTACATTACAAAAATTATTTTTTATTCACTAAACAATAATCATGAAAAGACGGAAAGACTAGAGCAGCAAATAATTTTGTGTAGTGATTCTGGGCCATCACTAATGGTCGATTCATTACCTAAAAAATTACCTCAATAGATCTTTGGTAGGTAGCGAAAGTTGTCTAAATAAGTCGAGGAGGTAACGCAAATGAATAATATTGACAATAAAATTATTTAACCGAAATGAATTAGAATACATCCTAAGCATAACATCTTAGTTATTACGGTTTACATTCGGCATTTTATGAACACGATATGGATAATTCCCACAACGTCATCGCCTCGTTTGCAAAGGGAATCCAAATCTGCGTTGGAGAAATAAATAATTTGCAAAAAAAGTGATCAAATTTAAAGGTCAAGGTCAACTTGCTGTAACGTTGAGTAACACAAATTCAAGATCACAAAAATATCCGCCTGGTTCTCTATAACTTACGCGCAAGAGTTGTCTGGCATGAAATAGTAAGTTTTGCCTCACATATATTTAATTTTTTAGATTATTTTTTGTGAAGATTTTTTATTTTGCTTAGTCTGTACCATAACCTAAAACAGTTTGTAGGTCGTAGGTACAAATATACAAACATATTTACGTGTGTATGTTTTATGTAAGTTCTTGATCTTTAGCGTAATAATTATACATACTATAGTAGGGCCAAAAAGAGTAGTCAGTAAACTCAGGGAGAACTAGTTGTGGTTTTCATCTCTGGTAGGCGGATAAAACTTGATATATTTTTCTCAATTATATGGGATTATATGGTAAAAAAAGCCGCCACTTCTGTATTCCATAACAGCTAAATACTTTGAAGAATTGCCGGTGAATGTTTTGATTTACTGACTACTCTTTTTGGCCCGACTATAGGTGATATTGAAAAAGTAAATGGGTAAATAATTAGCTTTAGAAGGAGCAGAAAGCGATTAGGCAACGATGTCCACTCAAAGTTAATGTTGGTCGTTCTAGCTACTCGAACTTCTTTTTATAAGGATTATTGGTGGAATCGACCTAGCCATGTTTACCATGCCCATACATATTCAATCAGCAATTTGTGGGCGGAAGAACTTTAAAATTAGCATCTATGGCTATCTGATTATGTAATCATTCGTTCTTATGACCGGCAGGTTGCTGATTTGATAGTTCTTCCATGGCCTACAAGTTGCCTAACCTATCGATTACTAATCGAATATGTACAGTTTCAAACACATTATGGGTATATAAAAAATGAGAGAAGTCCATTTGGTATACTGATGGATCCATAACAGCTGACAGGTGGGTATAAATACAATCCAAATACCACATGTAATGACGACCCCCTTTATCCCAGAAGGCTCTAGAAGAGCCTTGTGCGGGAGTGGCACATAATTGCCTTAAGAATCTAGTAATTGGCCAAGAGGTACAGGGTTATTTTGGAATGGATACCAAGACACCAGGGATTTAAAAGTAACGAGGTAGCTGACATTTTAGTCAGGAGAGGACCCCCAAAAATTTTATTTGGTCCAAAACCCACGTGTGGGATATTACATCAGACGACAAAGGGTAAGACAAACAATATGGCACTCACTCGATGGAGCTCGATCGACTGAGGTAATCAAGCATGTTCTTTTGGACACCTTTGAACAAGGAATATCTACATAAGAATGGTGACAGGCTTCTTAATCTTAATCTTAATAATATAGAGGTGGCAAAGGACTCTAGCTGTAGATGTGAGGTGGAGGATATGAAACTTCTTACTATATTCTATGCCAGAGCCCTGACATGCATAAAAAGGCACAGACGATTTGGAGGAGCCATTTTTCGGAACCTTAGTAAATTATAAAGCCACTCATCGGTAGTATCTTGAATTTCGTCAAGGATATACGCCTAACGGAGTAGGAAACATAATGGGGCACAATAAGCTAAGTGATCTTGCAGTGGGTCTAATAACCCAACCCTAGCGAGTTAGATACATAATGGATAGACGCGTATATCATTATACTGTTTTTATAGGAAGTTACTCGGTATATGGTGCTGATGTGAACAGAGGAATTAGCTCACTAGTGTTCTCCAATTCAACTAGAGAAGACCAATCGCACACTTCATCCTCCTCGAGTAAATATATTCTGCACAAACTTGTTTTATGACGAAATAGAATCGAGATATCCCATTCTATTTTTCTTTCCAATGAGCAGCATGTTCTGCAAACGAAAAGATAAATAAATAAATAATAATAATTTGCCACAGACCTGTTTGTGTGTACTAAAACGGTCTGGTCTCTTGGGTCGCAATGTTTTTCTTTTTTCCTCATTTTCTGGCCTTGCATTCGGTGTGCTTTAGCCACTGGTCGCAATGTTTGGTGGTTCTTCAAATAGCCTTTAGTACCGTTAAAACGTTGATTATTCTGCAACTTATTCCAGTATAGCATTACTGTAGCAATATTTTGCACAACCATGATATCTGCAATTTCCTTAAGAGAAATACCAAGTTTTCGTTACTAAACAACTCATTATAAATTTATATAAATTGATGAGATTATACACGTATTTAAACTGGAGACATTTTTAAATTACTTTTGGAAGGCAATGCTAACGTAAGTTATAAATTCGATTCGGTTTGTCATTAATTATGAATTTTATTATTATAAACATGATTGATTTGATTTTCTTGATATTTTGCGCTTAGTTAGACATATTTAAAATAATTGTTGATAATGAATCTTACCTAATACTTAATGACAATTACAATTTTTTTTGAACATCTGAAAAGTTTCCTTCTGACTGGCTGGGAAAAATGTTTTCTCGTTTTGGTTTACCTTCTCTCAAACACACTGAAATGTAACCTCATATTTTGAATTATTGCATCCTGAAATAAACTTAATGTTCTTTATATTATTATAAATCAAATTGCTGATATTTCATTATCTTAATATTATTATCAACAGGATAAAATTCTTCAACGAATTTAATCAATGTTTTTTTTTAATATAAGTGCGTTAACATAATGTCTACCTCGTGTGATATTTACTTACTTATTTACTTATTATTTATATTTTGACCTATTTTATTTACGGATGTTAATTTTTTACAGAAAAATTCAACATAAACAATTCACATCCATAATCGCTGCAAAATATACATGGTAAAAATTTTTATTTACAGAAAATAAACATGCCAGTTGCCCTTAGAGAGAAACATAAAATATAAGAAAATATTGAAAAATTTATATTTTTTAGTTTCTTTTCAAATTCCTCAAAAATACAGAACTCTCAGCTTATCGATAATCTACCGAGGTCAATGATCCTAAATAAGTGAATGAGAAAGTTAAAACAGAATATCATGTATACCTACAAAATATACTCGTGAAGATAACTGTTATAGTAATTGAAAACAATTTACGATATGTTCCGTTAATCAGCTGTTTTACCAGGCTGGGATTTGTCCGGTGACAAATCGGATTTTGCTAAAACTATATTTATTGTGTTTACATGTCATTAAATGGTTATAAATAATATTTGTCGTTAAAGACGATGATATTACAAACTAGTGTAATGAAAGGATAGTTCTATATACAGAAAAAAAAATAACATCTGGTTGACTACAGAATGACCAGAGTAATAAACTCAACAGGCAGACTGGAGCAGACCAGAATATTAAACAAAGGATCTAGAAATAGAGTGATTAAATCAGACAAAACTTTATTGATGAAAGACTCTTCACGTTTGTCTATAATAATAATAATAATAATAAATACACCACAGGTAATTACGACCCCCTTTATCCCAGAAGGCTGAGCCTTGTGCGGGAGGGGGCTACACATTTAAAGACAAGGGACACACATCCAATATCCGTGTATAATGGAAAAATCCCTCTCACAGTATTTTCCATTGCCACGACCGGGATTCGAACCCGGGACTTTTGGGTGAGAGGCAGGTACTCTACCATCTCGACCATCAGTCATATAATCTCGACCATCAGTCATATATCATAGTCATTATACTACTTAGGTTCCAAGGGTACACGAAGACTGGACAATATACTTATAATTTACTCTGACTTACATTGACAATGTGATTTGTACAAGATAACTTGCCAAAAAAACTGCCGCATGTACGGTAGATGTTATAAATGCAATTAACGATTATTTATACAGATGATCAAATATGAAGACGATATAGATTATATAATAAAGAAGTTGATTGAAGAGTCTACGAAATGCAGAGATCAACATAAAGAAGAATGAGTTATTTCGGTTAGTGGGGATGACAAAGACTTGTAAATAAACATAGAAGAAGTAACTAATACGAATTTAAGACCGTCTTCAAATAGAAATGACCACAAAAACAAACAGTTGTAAATGGTGATACCAAGACAGCTATATCCTCCACCAGATTAAATGGCGGAAATTCAATGTATGGGTTAATTTAATATCGTTGCGTCTGAATCTGAAATACATCTGATCAAAATTGACAACAGACTTCTGCAATAACTTTTCTAGCGTTATTTAAATGCAACATTTAAAAGCAAATAGTTTAATCTGTTATGCCAAATGCATATTAAATAAACATCCAGTTTCTTATTAAAAATTTTGCTTGTGTTTCTAATATAAACCGAAAATCCTTACCATACTTTTGAACGATGAGATGTAGCTGATAAACCGCATTATTAGTACCGTTGAAACGAGACCAGCTGATAGACTCTTTATCCCTTACGACAGAATAATAGTCGAGCATTGAGTGTTACATTTGACATAACTGAATACATAATAATAAGGTGCTTCTTGTGGAATCATTCTTCCAATCTCCAATGATTTGTTCCTTACAAATCATATATTAAACTATTGATCAGTGAAAGTTTAACATGCTTTTTAAAATTAATTTTCTTTTAATTTATTTGAAATAATAGGATTATTATAGAATGTCCCAGACTCAGCCGGTAATGGAGATCAACATTTTTCAAGAGAACATCACATTCGAGAGACATACTAAAGTTTATTGTAATATTTTAAGAATACATGTTTAATAACATAAACTCACACATCGTTCTTTCAGGTTCACCATTATTTAATTTAATTAATAAAAAATCAGACATATTTATACTTATTGATAGTTTAAGTCGCATTCAAAGTTGTATCCGATCGTTTAAAACACCTTGCATATGACATAAGGCAATTACTTCAATTTGTTCTAAGTTGTTCTTAAAAATAATTATCTGCACAATTAGCAACCTTCAATACACTTTTCTGTCAATGCAGACAGGTCAGAAATCATATCGGGAGCAGAGTTTTCACATTTTGAACAACTTTCGAAATGTCTCCCAGCTGTGGTCTCCACGTTTCTTGTTTCCTCATCAAGAACATAAAATTATATTTAAATGTAGACCATAGTTACCTAAAGAAAGAACAATATCGTTCTGGAAAAAATAAAAAGGTAATTTTATAAGACTATTTTTTACCAAAAAATGCCCCTCAAGGTGAGACTAGCACTTAGGTAACTTTCTATAGACAGAAAAATAAAGTGAACCGCACCCTTACGATCAAGTTGATGTAGCTGTAACAGAATTATTAAAAAAATTAAGATAATTTATAAAACATGTAACGCGTATCCTATAGAGGTGTAACAATCATTATCACTAGTTAAGTCAATATATTTGAATAATAATTAACACTATTAATAAACCTCGGTCATTATACAAAGAGATCAGAAAAAACATAAGCATGCATGGATCAAATAAATATGTTTCACACTGGACTAGACTAGTACATCATTTTTAGTAGTAACAAAGTAAATATACTAACCGCCATTAATTTTTTTCTGATCTCTCTGTATATGTCACACAATGCTATAATAAGCACTTCATACTCATAAATTATGTATTGATTGCCCTTCTCTGAAGAGAGTATGTAAGTACTAACCAAGGTTAAAAAATATAATTGCTGTTTTGAGTACTTAATAATTCTAAAAGATAAATAAATTTTCTGCGAACTCATATAATAATAAATGTAAACAATTTAGTAGATTTTGTCTCATTAACCTATACAATTTCTTAGAAGGAATCGTATTTTAAGCTATAGACACGGATGCATTTTATTAATATCCTCATAACAGAAAATTTTTGCCCAAAGTATGAAATTATATTCAATAGTGCAGACTATATGTCTTCAGGTAGTATGTAGTATTAGATTTCTATATTTTAATTTCTCGTTTTTTATTAAAGTATGCCATATTTTGTTTACTTCTACTCCAGAGTATCTTTAAAAAAAGCTAGTATCTAGAGATGCTGTACATGATAGAGTGATAAGACATGTTCAAACTTTAACCATGCCACATCACAAAACATCTTTATTCCAACGATCATTTACTTATAATGTGTAGCTAAACTTCGTCCCCTCTGTATTCTTTTTATTGTAAAAAGGTTAAAATTGAACATCATTTCTTTGTTACATGTTACATTGAAGTGCCTTTCCCGTAAAAATTTCAAATAAATTGCATAACTAATACTAGGTGTTGCAGTTTTTATTCGAATCAGTATAATATGCATATGTATGTATTTAAGCCGTGAAAAAATTAAGAAATAATTTATGGAGATTTTAAATTTAATTTATAAAATGTATTAATCACTATTATGAATATCGTAGAAAAATTGAATGTATATTAATTAAAAAGTTTGCGAAATGCAGTTAATCTCCAGCAAGGACATGTTTCAATTTGTTCAATATATTGTAATTTGTATGAAAGGCTTAGCTTTAATTAGATTTGAATTTTGTATATTTATTTTTGATACAATATACTATGCTACATGAATAAATTAATTAATTAACTAACACTACTCATGTATTTTTTTCAATTTGGCTCTAGGTTTGCTAAGTGTGTATTTCTTAGCATACAACATAATCTAGTCAGATTTGAAGTAAAATGAGTCTGGAGGTTGTTGAAATTACCAAAAAGGTATTACCAAAAATAAAAAATATAAATAGATTGTAAAAATATGCATAAAATCTACAGTGTACAGATTCCAAGAAAAAAAAAATACTAGAAACAAATTCCGTAGAAAGTATATAGATGAAAATGGACCTTTCAGTTGATTTTTTTAATACTTATAGTTATTACATAATTAATTGCGTGGACGGATTGATAGTTAAATTAGGATGAAACGGGATCTTGCCTTGTAAAACTGTTAAAACTCTTAGGTGATTACTCAGTATCTATATTTTGATTACTGATGAAGAAACGTAGCCCATGAATGTCTAAATTAATAATAATAATTTACTTAATTCTTTGACTATATTTCAGTTTTCATACCGACATTTTAATTTAGACTCTGTTTAATTTGAAATTTCACGAACATTTATATTGGATTTTTTGACTTTACACTTTATAATCAAATATCACGTAAAAATCATGCAAATATATGCGCAGTATTACGTAATATCTCAATTAAAACATCTACAATCTAATAAATGAACGCGGTATATTTTGCAATAATTAACAACAACAATTATTTATTACGTTCTATATTTACATTTCTCAATTAATTTAATTTTATTAATATGTCAGATAAGTTTAAACGTATTTACAGTGTGTTCCTAGAAGTTTTCATCTTTTAATAGTAAACGCCAAAAAGTTAAAAAAAAAACTACACTACACTACTAGTTATTTCTTAATTCTTGTACAATTTAGTTCCAATACGATCCGATTATTAAATAAAATAAATGGGATAATTTTGTTTCCCTTTTGAAAAAAGCTTTTTTCTATAAAGAAGCTGTTCCATATTCCATTTTACCCAAAGACATAATTTGTTATTTTAAATAACATATCTAAATTATTATTTAATGTAATATTTGCAGAAAAAAAATCTACGGAAATTATTTCTTTGTAAAAAAATAAAATAATGTATGTAATACAATTTTAAACAAAGGAATACATTTTTATTCTAAACACTTATTGTCTATTAGGTTTTGACTATTACGTTTTGACGTATCTCGCACAAAAGAGGCACGTCAGTTGAAAATTGTTTAATACCTGCATAGCTGCATTTTAAAAATTAAGTTAAAATATTTCTTACACTTATCTTTGCGTCGATCGAACACAAATGTATTTGATTAAAATGATTACTATTATGAGTTCTTCTCCAATAGAAATGTGAGGTGCTGTTAGAGTTTCAGTTAAAATAATTACCGATATATTTCGAGCATAGAATGCATTCCTTAGAACAATCATTTTATTTTCTGAATTCATACTTTAGAAATACATTGAAAAAAGCAAATGGATGGTCATCCACATTTATATTTAATGAAATGAAATTTTGAGGTGCACAGACTTTTCAACGCATTCTAAAAGCTCAATTTTAATCCATGACGCCATTTTAATTTTTTTACCAATTTAATTTCCTTCGCTGTATTAAAAGAGTTATTGGAATTATTGGATCCTTCGGGAGTATGTGTATTCTTTAAATAAAAAATTTAAATAAATCTTTTAATGCAAAGTGACTTTAAATTTAACAGCCCATGTTTTAATATGTTTATTTGTCTCAATATTTTTACTTACTTCAGTTAATTTCTATTATATTGTCTTTATCACTTGAATCCACATTATTTAAATGTGTATCCTTGATTATAATGTTTCAAACAACGTTCTTCTTGTTCTGATAAAGAACTGCTATTCAGTTGCGTACTTTGGCTTGTTCGGTCACGTGCTTAAATATCTGAATACATGGAAACATGTTCACTTGATGTTACAATTCTTTGATAAGTAATTTTCACTTTTTTTCACAAGAAAATTGTGAGGAGTACATTCATTTTCATGTGCCTGCGTTCTATATTGTAACATAAAAAATTAGATTATTATCACACCTGGTAGTTGTGAGGTTACTTTAATAATAATTTTGTACTACAACAGACTAATATATCAACAATAATAAAGAGATACTTTTATAATGATAAAAATAAAAATTAAATTACAGTGGAAGAACAAATTATTTTATAAAGGAAAGCTGCGATGTCCTAAAAAAGGTTATACCAAAGACATATTTTTATACCTAGTGTATAAGCGTTATTAAAGCTAATACAAATCAGTAATAACACTTATTTACCTAAAAACAAAAAGTTATACAAGCTTCATTATACAGGGTGTTCTCAAAGTTGAAGCATTTATTCCAACAGGATGTAAAACTCGTAAAAATAAGTCAGTTTGCGAAATATCACCTATATAAAAGATAGAAAATTTCTCATTAACTGTTCCTATTCCGATCCTGGTATGTTTATAAAAGTTGTTCAAAGTTATCAGCGTTCATTTGCACATATCTTGTTCGGCGTAACCATGGGTCATTAAACGCTGCGAAAATAAAATTTCTCTGCCGATGCATAGGCGTCTTGTATTCGCTGTCTAATTTCTCTCACATTATCCACTTCTCTATTGCGAAAAACTAAGAGTAAGAAATCACACAGATTGAGGTCCAGGGAGCGTGCAGGCCAAGAAACTGGCCCATTGCTACTATTTACTAAGCCTATTGTCACGTGACTTTTAAAATAGTTGTTATATTATTTAGCTATAAGAACATTCTTGTAGAAAAATATTAAAATATTTTGCATCTTAAAGCAATAATTGCTCTAGGAGAAGATGAGCTTTACAGAAGATAAGTTATCGCTTAGGGTTTGTAATTAACTCTAAATAATTTAGAGTTAATTACAAACCCTAAGCAATAACTCATCTTCTGTAAAGCTGCAATAAATCGGATATACAAATAACCATGCATAGTATTTAAATTTTTGTGCTAATTGGGATTTCTGTATTGCTTATATTCCCTTAAAGTATCTGTCGTTGAAATATACCACTATCAATTTTTTAACAAAATAATTATAATGATAGAATAATGGATCAAAATGTGTGACCATTTCATTTTTACGATATCCCTCTTTCCGATTTCTATCTCACTTAAATCATTATGTGGATAAAAACAATCCACAAAATCTTAAATAATTTTGAAATCCAATTTATGAATAAATCGAGATAATTACTCCAGCGGTATTACACTATGTGACGAGTAAGATTTAGTACTTAATTAGTGAGTAAACACAAAGATATTTCTTTATGTTCATTACACATTCCGTTCCGTTTCTGTCTTCTTCTAACTTTACCTTATTTTTTAAACTTTTACCTATTAATAATGAAAAACATGCGTCAAAATTCATAAGTGCCCGTGTTCGTATCATTTTTGTTGATCTCTCGGTATACTCACGTTATAATTATTTACTTTTGGTTTATACTACCGATAATGTTACGTTATGAAATAGTCCTTTACTACGGAAACGACTAAATTATCTATCAAAACAATAGAAAACAACGTTAACGCGGACATAGATAAGAAATTCTAACCGCAATCATTGACCGATGGTTATGGCCACCAATTATTTTTAGCAAAAATTATCAGACACCTAATTAATGCTATATTTGAAGGAGATTGAAGTAGGGAAAATTATTAATAATTAAAATAAATATTTACGCCTATCTATGTAATAAACCAACTCAAAGCTGAATGATTGAAGTAAGCCTACGTTTTACGATTCACTGAGAAATAACTTAATAACAGTGGTTAATAAACAGTATTAAATTAATTCGAAGTGAATGGAACACATTGTTCTGAATGAAAAATAAATCATGAAATTTAATCAATACCTACGCATGTGTATCTAAGAATAGTGAAGAATTACATTCTATAATCTGTGGTAATCTGGTAGGTAGATAGACAACGTAGAAAAATATATTCTTTATCTCAATATGTGTAAAACGTTATACACTGTTATTATGATTGAATAGTTCTATGTTTATTTTATTTATTAATCACTATAATATGTAATTTAGAAAAAAATGTTTTATTTCAAATAATAATTAAATTTCCTTATGTAGTGTTTTGACTATATCATTATCAAAATATTATTATGGCTTGTGTAACTCCGTTTTAACTCTGTAAATAGCAACATTTGTTTCTAATACTTCATGAAAATACTAAAGAAGGAACTGAATTCAATGACAAACCTAGCTGATTTTTTTAATAGAACGCCGCAAGAATATATACTAAGTATTTATTTTAGGATTACTAAAGAGCTATTTATTGCAGATATATAATTTCACAAGGAAATTTACGGAAACAGGTGATCCAAGTCTACTAAGACAACCTATATACATAATATGTAGAATCAATTCTATCAATTTCAGATGTTTTTAAGGGTATCTGGAGTAGCAAGGACTTTTCTAATGAAATCTTGTGCACGAAATGATAAAAATGGTTGCAATAAACGATCAAAACCATGAGTGAATTTGAAAAATTTTGCACCAGTCAAAAATATTACATTTTTAACTCTGACAAATATTCACGTGTACCTATTTAAGGGCTGTTACACTAAAAAGTTCAAGAATCTCTGAATTAGTACTATTATGGTGAACTGGTATTGGTAAACTTTTTATTTCCATCTGAACAGACAGGAATTAAAGGTAAGTTCTTAGAGGATCACAGAGTCTATTATTATACTAGAAGCTTTGGGATTTTAATTTAATACTATAGTTTTGCAAAAAGATGGGATTTCGTCCAATATTGGATACCAATGCAAGAATACTTAAAGTAGTTGTTTTCTCGAAAACAGATTGGGGGCAAAGTCCGGCGAAATGGTCTGCAAGTTTGCCTGATGTTAATCCTTTGAATTTCTCGTTACGGAGAATGCACATTATCTTGGTGAAACACTTTACCATTGTATGAAAATCAGTTTGAAGATTTAGGTTTTTAAAATACCAACTGTTATTATTTATGAAATTTTTAAATTCGAATTTGATTAGTATTTCAAGAACTTTTTTTACCATATGTTAGTGAAGAAAAATTATAAAAATCATGGAGTTAGACAATGAACTCAATTGCTTATGGCCTTTAAATTGTATCAGAAAATATATATTTTTATATATAGGTATAAAGTGATCACAGGCCTTTTAAGCCCATTGCTTGGTAAAATCTTTCCATTTCTTCCTGTCCTTTGCTAACGTCCTCCAGTTCAATCATTGTTTTTCCTTTATATCCTCCAAAATAGCCTCTCTCCATTTCGGTCTGCCTTTCTTTCTGTTTCCTTCTGCTATTTTCGAGTCTGTCGTCTTCCATTCTTTCGAAATGACCGCTGGCCACTGTAGCCGACGAGCTTTGATGAATTTTGTTATGTTTCGTTCTTGATATAAATCGTAAATTTCTGCGTTGGTTCTTCTCTCTCAAACGTCGTCAACCTTCTTTCCACCGAATATTTTTCGTAAAATTTTTTGGTTCTCACGCTTCTGACTTTAACTGCACTGTTTTTATTTATGTTCCAATTAAAATGTCCATGTCTCACTGCCGTATGTCAGTGTTGGTTTTAAGATGGTTTTGTATTCTGTTGATTCCTCCTGCGCATCTGTTACTTTTCGCTATTCTCTAGTTTATTTCTATTTTCTCTGTGCACTTTTTTTCCACTAAAGTTCCTAAATAGACGTAATCTTCTACGTCAATTTTCAGTATATTACCGTTCCCTGTTTATACCCTAAGTGTTTTTCTATTGACCGCTTCTAGCTTGTTTTTAAGTTTCATGTATTTGCTTTTGTTCGTATTAACTTGGAGACCCATTTTCTATTTTCTGCCAGTACCAATTTGCTTGCTACATACGTCTAATTCCTTTATGCTCCGCGCTCCGCGTTATTATGTCATCCGCATATATACAAGTGATGATTCTTGTTAAATAGGGTACCTTTTCTGTTTAGACCGCTATCCTTATTGCTTTTTTCAGGACTATATTAAATAGTGTATAGATTGCTTCAACCAGTTTATTTCTATTTACAGTGTCATAAGTCTATAAATAGCATATGTACCGGGATCTCATACTCGTAACATCCAGAATTTGCTTTAGCATAAATATTTGGTATGTCGTAGCTCTCTCTGGTTTTCCTAAATCCTGATAGGTACTGGCATATTATTCTCGTTTTCTCTTCTTTTTTCGTAGTATTCCAGCTCTTCCTCTGTTCCTGTGTTTAATGATTTCTCAAAATATTGTTTGCATCTTCTACAAATTTGCTCTTCATCTCCCAGTAAGTTCCCATCCTGATCTTTGTAGAAGACTGCTCGAATTGGAATCCCTTCCTGAGATCCTTTATGTCCTTGTAGAAACTCTTTATTTCCTTTTTCTGATATTTTTCTTCAATACTTTTTAATTCTTCTTCCATGGATTTTCTTTTCAGTCTACTACACATACATTTTAATCTTTTCCTCTGTTCGAGATATTTATTTTTTCCTTTCTGTTTTTGTCTGCAACATCGTAGCCGTGTTTTAATTTTCAGTTAATTTTTACGTTCCTCATCCATCTATCCTTTTTTCTTATGCCTGTTATTTGTCGTTAAATTATTGTTGTTGCTACTTTTATGGTCCCCTTTATTATATTTCATTATTCACTATCAGTTTATTATATGTAGTGATCTATATCCTTTATTTTTTGCTTCTTTTAACTGCGATATTAATGATCTTCTTTCATCTTGTATGTTCTTAGGATAATCTTCATCAATCCATATATCTGAATCTCTTAATTTTTTTGCATTTTCTAAGAAATATCTCAAATTTTACGATTTATTGTGTCAGTTTAACCAGTATTGGTGTTTCTGTCACCAGTGTACTTTCCTATTCTCCTGATTTCATCTATATCCATCTTTTTATCTACGTTAACTCCTATCTTATGTATTATTTATATTTTTTCTTCAGGTTCGGTGTCTTTTTCGTTTTCATTAACGTCGATTTCTTTTATTATAATGTTTTTCTTCCCTATTTCCCTTTCTAACTGTTCTATTCTGTCTTCCTGTTTCATTACTGATAATTTTAAAGACTCATATATTTCCATATTATTTAGAATGCCAGGGCTGAGGTGAAGATGCGTAACGTAAGCGATGGTATAGGTAATCAGTAAATTTATTTTTTGTGTATCCTGTGCCCATTTGTCCTACTTTTATCTATTTTATCTTTTTAAGATTTGTTGTCTCCAACTCGTTTAGTAAATCTTCACTTTTTTTACTTCTGTAGATTTAATTCGTTTATACTTTATCACCACTGTGCCATTTATTCTACATTTCTCACCGTTCCTATTCTTTTCCTACGTATCTAATTGACATCACTAGGTGATGTTAGTGTAATCAATGTTAACGCAATCAAATACGAATAGAGTTCGCTTTAGATACCACTATTTCAACGACTTCATAGACCAGCAACGTTTCCATGGCTTTCCTGACACAAGTTTCGTTTCCAGTGGCTATTAATGTATGGAATAACATCAGAAAAAGGGTCAAGTTACTTAGTAATATAAATTAGTGCAATTTCCTCTATTTATAAAAACAATGTTAAAATGTCTATTTATAAAAACAATGTTAAAATTTCCATTACTAAGAGCAAAGTATAAATATTTATTTAGTTATAAAAATAAACTGTAGGTATATAAAATATATCTACCTCACACAAACAAGAATAATCTGTTGGTTTCCAATTATCTCTTCTCATTTTGATAAACCATTCTTTTCTCCTTGCTGGGTCTCTGGGGAAGTGTTTCATTAAAAAGCCCTTTATTGCAGAGTTACTGCAATTTACTGCTGCACAACCAGGCATTTCGCCCCTAACTCTAAATAGCAATAACATTTCGTTTGCATGGTATTTCTCACAAATGCATTAGGTACGATAAGTAACAGAAATGACTAGTTTTCAATTAGATTTAAATTGAGTAAATTGAATTGAATAAATTATTGTCGCTGTTCCAAACTTCAAAAATTGTTTGCATCCAATTTTTATGGTATCTAATTTTTTGTTAAATTATACTACTAGTACTTCTGGAGTTATGTCAATTATTTAATTAAGTTACTATATTGAAGATAAGATAAGAGTTTCCGCCATTTCCGTCCTATACTAGTGTTGTTGTTAGTCCTTATCATTGTATTACTCGTTAGATTGGCCCCTTATTAGAGTAGATTAAATGTTTTTAGATGCATTTAGTAGTCTTACAAATGTCCAGCTGTGACCAGTGTGACCCATTACTTTTAGTTCAGTAATATTGCTGATTGAGAATATTATTTTAAATATAGATTTAAATAGTTCTTTGAAAACAGTATAAAATTTGGTTATTCTACAGAAAAAAATATAATAATTAATAAATATGATTCTCAATGTATTTCTAAAAAGGTTCATTAGGTCTATTGCTTTAATGTGATATCTTAACACTGCACTATTGAAAAGACATGCAGGGTACTGCTAAACTTACACTTCAGTTATCAAAGACATACACATATTTGAATTTTTAACTTATATATTACATGGAATCATGCGAATTCTTATCTGATTTTTTAGTTTTGATTTAATGAAGCTTTGTTTCAAATATGGTGTGATTATCAGATGAAAATGTATGTTATTTCTAGTGCTATTTTAAGTTAAATTTCATCAATTCCTCTCCTACAGTACCCATTAGCCTGGATCGTTTTCGAGGAATTCATGTTTAATTTCAACGCTCATAAATTGACAATGGAGCTCAATTTAAGCTTCATCCTCACTTTAACTCATCGTACTGCAATACTTTTCTGTTATTTGGCATCCAATTTTGCATGTGTTAGAGAGAAACGATGGGTGATGAAGCGAACAATGACTTTTTTTGACTATCTTGGGTATGAAATAATCTTTGACAATATTTACACTGCCTCTCTTGTGTTCATTTCAGTTGTTCTATCAATAATCTAAAAACATTTTACATTGTGGGTATTGTTTAAACTAGAAGTTAATATCTGAGTTCTGATAAAATATAACACGTATTTATCTATTTAAAAATTATTAACTAACATTTCGTCAGATAGGAATAGTCAGTAATCAACTAACATTACGTGAAGATAAATAATATATTATATATCATATCTCGATAAGGGATGGCCAAGACTTATCATGTTATATGATTTATCAGAGAAAGTTCAAAATCCGAAACGCTTTATTTTAACACGTACAGGTGTTCTTGAAAGAGATACTTTCCATATAACAACTAGAGAGAAGTTTTTATAATAGACCGCCTGACTGAAAATCACGAGGAACATCACCATAATAAAATGAAAGTTAAATAATAAATAATGACTGATGGTCGAGATGGTAGAGTACCTGCCTCTCACCCAAAAGTCCCAGGTTCGAATCCCGGTCGTGGCAATGGAAAATACTGTGAGAGGGATTTTTACATTATACACGGATATTGAATGTGTGTCCCTTGTCTTTAAATGTGTAGCCCCCTCCCGCACAAGGCTCTTCTAGAGCCTTCTGGGATAAAGGGGGTCGTAATTACATGTGGTGTATTTATTTATTATTTATTTAATATTTCAATATATTTAGTATTTTGAATTCGGTCATATTCGGTTGCATAACGCACCCATCGAGAAGTTCAGGTTTTAGAAATTCAGTTGTGTATTGTTTTCTGCCAACTACGGTTCTGGAATAATTCAAATAATTTTCACTTAATTGCTACCAAAATAGTTTTCGCCACGAATTCGCCACTGAATGTTTGATTTATCTAAGTAAACGGTAATTTTTATTTATATAAACAAACTCCTGCTGCTGAATATGTGAACTGGCTGTGCAAACTGAAATTATAGTTCAAATCACGAAAGAAGACCGTTGCGTCATCATTATAATTTGTAAGAATCAAATCAGTACTGCGTTAGTTATCAACAACGTCAGTCGGAGATATCGACAGTCGCATATAATGGACTCCCTTTCCCTGTCTCTCTCGTTTTACTATTTTGTAAACAAAGAACGCTTGAAGCGTACGTTGATGATTAGAAATTAATTTGTGTTGTAACGGTCATCTCTCGTGATTTGAAGTATATATAAATCGAGTTTCAAGTGAAAGAGCCTATTTATTGTATGTAGTAAAAGTTTAAAATTGCAGACCATCATATGAAGTAAAAGTAATAATTTACTTGTAAAAACGTACATTACTTAAAAAACTCCTAATTTTAACCATTGTTGAATAACAATAGAACATTGTAATCTGACGTGACATTAATTTTAATAATATAGAGGTGTGTATGGTATGACAATATTATTGTTTGGTTTTACGTTTACATGGAAATAAATGGCAGATTCTGGTGAATTTTATCATCAAGTAATATTTAAATACTAATGTGAGTTTAAAGCGTTTAAAAAACATTCTTTTATTTAATAATTTCACTGCAGATTTGTCCACATTTCATGTACCTATGAGACATTTTATGATGCCAAAAATCCTTTTGGCGCAGAATAATTTCAATAAATTGCAGAATAAATACAAATTAACGACTTATTTTATAAAACAAGTTTTGATTAAAATATTGATTTTTAGAGTTTTATACATGTACCAAATTTCATTACAATATATCATGGCGTTCTCAAGTTATCAAGACAGATAAACAAAGAGAACAGATATTTTAAAAATATATATTTTGAATTCCGTTTTTTAATTTACACAAAAACATAGTGTATGTCATCCAAGGAGGCATAACGTTTTTAACAGGAAGCTCATTATTCATTCTAAATAATTTAAATTAGCACGCAATAAAAGTAGAAAATTAGAAATAAAATTGAATTGAATATTCGACTTATTAAGACATTAAAAAAATATGGAGTAGAGTTGCGTGTCTTGTTCACTCAACAAGATGAAGGTACAGACTGTAAAAAACATCGAAAGTGTGAACTCTCAAGTAAAAATCAAATCATATTGACTGATCAAAAATGTTTCACTGAAGAATCTGAAATGACGGCAAAGGTCAAGACTTTTACCCTACAATCGATTTTGTTAAAAAGTGAAAGATATTGTTGATAGTAAATTAATTAATTTACTAATTTTATGAGAAATACATCAAGCAGTATTGTTAATAATGGTCACTGTTGCCTTATAGGATCTGTAGATTAAAAGGAGAATATTAGCCGATCTTTGAGTTTATTATGACATATGCTTAAATATATTTATAATGTTAACTATAAATGACAGCTTCTTAGATGAGAATGACAAATACTTACTAAAACACAATGTAGTTGTGAACATATTTTAAGACTACATTTAAATAAATTTGGTAAAATTAGCATTAATGTTTATAGACTTAGAACCTTCGTACGTTTTAAATGTACATATTCATGAAAATTAATAAACTCACATAGAATTTCGCTGCTACAAGGATTCTAAATTATATAATTTTAATATATTATTTCGCAACGCAGTATAATTATAAATAAATTAGTGAAAATGGAGGTAAATAAGTAGTTATTATTTATGTGCAGAAAAAAATTAACAGAATAGATGTAATATTATGTCAAGAATGAATTGTAAGAGATTTGACATACTTCCACGCTTTTAGTGCAACACATCATATCATCTCAATTGAGATTCTCTTGTTCTACATTATAAAGTTGGTTCGAAAACTTTTAGTCTTACCACCCCCCACCCCCTCCTGATAGTCTAACGGCCTTAAATTTTTTATACTAAGTCTGTTTCATTTCGCAATCATCTGAGAGATAGAAAACAGTTCGAGTGCTAACAGAAGCCTGATTAAATACGAACCAGGATCGCCGTTCAATATTCAATATTCAATATTTACACTCTCAGTAGCAAGGCCAAAGCATATAGGAAGAAGAACTTCAACTCCGGAAATTACAGAAAAAATGGAAAATGGAAATGGTGAAAGACTTCTTCTTCTTTTTAAAGGAACTTGAAATTGAAAATGAGAGAAAGTAGAAGAGGTGGTATGATTGAAATTATTGACGATGCAAAAGCAGTAGTCCACCGTCATGAAACTTCCTCCCAATTCTCGTTAGTAAACTGGTCGCGATTACCCTTCCCAACAACTAAACTAGCACCACAAAATGCAGCATGAACTTTAGCAGTTAATAATTATTCAGTCGTAGGGGAGTCTCGAAAACCTTACAAAGAATCAAAAAGGAAATTGTGTCGTTACAAAACACAAATATTGAAGTTTTAGTCCTGGAACTTTTACGCTATATTAGGATGGGAAATTTTTGCAGTCGAGACCAATTTTCTCCCGTCTGCCATTAATTTGTAGGTGACAATGATAAATTATTGTTATTAGGTGTTTTTTTAAGTCTTAGCAGTTCCTTTTGAAAACAATAATCAACTCAGAAACAAGTCCAACAAAATTAGCCCTTCATTGTTCGAATTAACACAGCAGTTTGACTATAATTAGATATTGGATATAATCTTCAAATTATAAGTACCACCTAACACATCAAGTTAACACAAGAAGAAAATATAGAATATGAAGTGTACGCCTATGTGCACTAATGGTTTACAAAACTGCATATTTCTGATAAAACACTTAATCAAATTTACTTTAATTTTGAATGTATTTACATATTATTAAACACTCTAAATAATTCATATAGACCCTAAATAATAGTATAGTATAAACTGAAACCCATGCTATGCTACTGCTCCAATACTTTAAGCAAAATAATATATATAGGATATAAATCATATATAAACATTACTTTAATTTTAGTTCAATTTGGATTACTAGAAAATAATGCTTAGTGAAAACCTGACCTCTATGCACACAGAAAATATAGTGACACACACACCAAGTTCAAATAATGAATCCAATATAAAAAAATATCGAAGGGACTTGACGCATATTTGATTATCTTGTAAATTTTAAACAATGGTTTCAGGTGGACGACCATATAAATTATAAACACTTGTCAATTATATCTACCAACATCATAACAAAATATAGTAATTTTCACCATCCATTCGTGCATAATATATAAATGACTTTACACAAGCATAATAACAAAAACCTATCCAATTTAATATACTCACATTGATTGATGTTTCATCTCTAAACATACAATTATTAAGTTTATTGAATCTTCTTTAATGCATGATAAAATTGGATTAAAAATTACAAAATTCAAAAGTTCTAAAAATAAAATATTGAAATACAATTTTTTTTAAATTTTTTAACTTACCACAAAATTCATTCATTATGGATACCAACCAAAAACGATGTCCCCAAGAAGATGTACATGTTCTTTCGCCATTATCTGGCTCTTCAGGGAGACCAAAATCACGTCAAATTCAAATTCTACCTTTATCTTGAAAACTTATACTTAAAATTGTATTCATTGACATTAATAAAACATTTTGTAACCATAACAAACAAATTTTTCATTTCTATAGGTAACTGATGTGTTCTATCTTTCACATCCCTTTGCAATCTACTCTACTTTCTCTTTTGAGACTCATTGCTTATAAACAAACTTATTTAAGTTTTATACTGGCCCTATTATAACAAAATTATCTAATATATTTATTGATGTTCCACTTCTGAACATGCAAATATAAATTATGTTGAATTCAAAGAAAATCATTGAAAACATATTTTTAGAACGTTATTATTGTCGAATAATGTGAAAACAAAATACTCTGCAGGACTATATGTCATACAGCATTGAATTAAATCACAAAATCCATAACATTCAAATAAAAAAATAAAACATTTAAATAAAAATTATTAATCTCCATAAAAAATTAATACAATCTGGTTTTAATTTGATTGTGACATTATGACGCTAAAAATTCCCTATTTTTAATTTTATTCTGACATTGACGTTCAAAAATAACATAACCTCTTAATGTCAAATTGACATTAATGAAAAAATCGATATAACCTAAATCCAATGTCAGTCTAACATTGACATTGATGTCAAAATTAATCAAAATAAACTAGTTACATACTACCATGACATTGATATAAAAAAATTAATTAGTAATAAGAATATATCACTTTCTTTTAGGTAAGGCCTATTCCTTTCTATCTTTTTCACAATTCTCTTTCTTTGCTTGATATGCATTGTTTATAAATGACTTTATTTAGGCTTTACATATAAGCATAATAACAAAAACCTATCCAATTTCATATACTCACATTGATGTTTCATCTCTAAACATACAATTATTAAGTTTATTGAATATTCTTTACTGCATGATAAAATTGGATTAAAAATTACAAAATTCTAAACTTCTTAAATAAAATATTGAAATTTTTTTTTTTTTTTTAACTTACCACAAAATTCATTCATTATGGATACCAACCAAAAATGCATATCAAGCAAAGAAAGAGAATTGTAAAAAAAATCGTGCATAAGTTGTAAATGTACTTTGCATACTGCTTATCAATAACTGACTCGATGTCCTTGATTCGGGCTAACCCTATCAAGACTTGTATAAAAATTATCATTCCTAAAATCTGGTTGTTTCTGAGGTAGGAATGAAGAAATTAAAGAGTTCATTAATGAACAAGAATAATGAAAAGTTGGTTATTTACTGACAATTTTCTTTTTTTTTGTCTTAGACCGACAATTCTCCTATAAAGAATATCAAGTTTTGATACATAATCAGGAATTAAAACTGAAAGAATCTATCAGTGTTATTCTGTAAGCCATTGAAAAGTTCCCAATATTGAATAGATTCCAATTTATGTTTCAATCACATTTCCAAGGGTGTTTCCAATATTGAGAAATTTTGCAATTCTATAAACCATATTGGGACCATTCAATCTTAGTCACTAAATTTAAAACGGTTAGTACAATTATTGACAAACAGTGCGTAATAAATTTGAAAGAAGAAGAAGATTAACCTCACTTTTGTTGTTTTTGCGCCATTCTGCGGTGTATTTTGAATTGTGATTTGTTGTCGCGAAAATTTGGTGATATGGCCCCTGCTAAAACATATATGTTCGTTATTTAAAACAGTATCTTCTTCTACGAACGGGCAAATTCACGTCTTTGGTTGGCCCAGATGAATTAAAAATAATTTAGGGCGACAATTACAATTATCGTGCATTTGAAGTATTTATTGTTTGATTAATTTAGAAATATTTTATTTTTAATTTATCACATTGTTTTGAATACTCACACTTCAATTATATTTTCGACTGCATTTATAATGAAAATAAAGTGTCTACTCATTATGAATTACAAACGCCTTCTATCGTTGCACAAATCATTATTCAAAATAAACGTTTGAGGTTATGTTCTATTGGAAACTTAATAACAAGAGCAAAAATCGGTTGTTAAGATTATCAAGATATTGATTCAATAAATTGAATTCATTGTGGTTACAGAATACGAAAATGACAAGGTCATTGGAATCTTTCCAATTATTGGGAAATATCCAATATTGAATAATTTTCAATGGCTTACAGAATAACACTGTATATTACCTTCATAAGTATACTAAAATATTTTATATTAGTAAGTTAATGAATGAAAATTGTTTTAATTATTTTCATTACAACCATTAAATATGATTTCACTAATAAGTCCATTTAATACTCTAAAGTCCTTTTTTTGACGTAGTCAGGTATAACTAGCTTCTTCATTTTTTTAAAACCACATTCGTTAAAATTATCAGTCGTTCCAATATGAAGTCGGGTTTGAAACCTGTTCCCTTGGAAATATAAGTGTATTTGTGACGAAGTAACGTAATTACACTTGTATAAACAATATTCTTAGCTTGGGGTATGAATGTGGGTAATTTTAAATGCATAATACCTGTCATGGCTCGATGCCGTCGTCCTAGTGTTCCACACATTAAAGTTAACCTTAGCCTGGCTATTTCATTAACTGAATTCTTATTAATGCTATTGGTACGTACACCCCATGTAGTTGAGATAATTGCTGAGACGGTTACATTGTTCATACATTAACTAGTGGATTCACGACCAAGATAACTTACTCTGTGTTCACAATATAAGTTAAATATTTATTATATTTTATTTCCTTTTACATGAGGAATACATGGGGGAATATGTAAAATACGCTTAAAAGAAAAATTTAATAACATTACATTTATCAATCCTACTAGCAATTAAGGAAACGTGCGAAGAAACAGACATAAATGCCCAACTTGGAAAAGAAGAAATATACCAAGAGGTCGTTGGTCTAAACACAATACAGCAAGTTACTAATGGAAATGGTATGAGAGTGACACAATTTGCTGTTATCAATAATTTCAGAGTAATTAGTATATGCTTTCTCCACAAAGTACACCTAGCGACATAGAAAATACCAGGCATAATATAATAATGCGAATCAAATAGATCACATTCTAATATCAAGGGCCACCTCAATAGAAGATGCTCGAGATTAAGCAAGCAGCGACTAACAACACACATCAAATATTAATTGTAAACTCCAAACAGACGAAAACAATACAATGGGATATAGATAAATTAAGAAATTACCACATAAAGAGGACGTCTCAAGGAGAAATGAAAAAAACCTCCTAGAAAATGGACACCTGTATGTGTAAAGTATAGATGGGGAATAGAGCATAATCAAAAAAACTATAACAGAAGCCGTTGTTGATGTAGTCGGAGAAGTAATGAAAAAGAAAAGCACTTGGTGTGACGTAGAATGATGAGAAGCTGTAAAATCAAAAAATGAAACCTAGAAGAAAACACTTCAACGAAACACAAGAAGAGCCAATCAGATGGAATATAACAATAAAAGTATATAACAATCCGAATTTGCTTAAGAAAAAACGAGAGAAAATAAATAGAAAAGTAGAAGAAAGATCTTAGAGTCAAAAGTTTATAAATGACTTTATTTAGGGTTTATACAAGCATATAATAACAAACATATCCAAATTGATATACTATATTGATGTTTCATCTCTAAATATACTATTATTAAATTAATTGGACTTTGTTTAATACATGATAAAAATTGGATTAAAAATTAGCAAATTCAAAACGTCTAAAAATAAATTATTAAAAAAAATTTTTGAAACTCACCACAAAGTTTATTCATTATGGTCACCAATTAATTAAATAACGATGTCCCAAAGAAGAAGTACAAGTTTTACAACAACGTTATAGAGTTTACAAAAGATCCATAATTAGATACCTACTGGTAAGGACAAAAATGAAACAAGTTAACGGACGAGAAAGATCTACTCAAAAGATCTGGAGTAAGACAAGGTGACGCTCTCTCGGCAGTTCTCTTCAACTTAGTTCTAGAAGCAGCCATCAGAAAACTGAATAGAACAGAAGCACTGTAAACAAATCTACACAAATTACTTGGAAAAACGGATGATATCAAAATAATTGCACGTGACTTTACCTCTCTGAACCAATCTGCCACAGATCTGGAACCACATGTAAATAGAGGATGATTGCAAGTGAATCAAGCCAAAACGAATTGCTTGTTTTGGTGCGGAAAGCCTTCAGTACCAAATGTCAATATAAATGATAATCAAATCGAAAGCGTCACGACGTTTGATTACCTTGGTACCTAAATCATCGATTATAGTAATGTCCAAAATGAAATAAATGCGAGAATTCTGAAATGAAATAAATACTACTACGAGTATGTCTATTGAAAGTTAATACGAAGCAGCATACTAAACAGAAACTCTAGGCTCACAATTTATAAAACTTTTATAAGACCTGTAGTAAGCTATGATTGCGATATAAGGACATTAACAAACAGCGATGAAAATCAATTAAGAGTACCTGGAGGAATATTTGGCCCTGTCCAAGAAAACGGATCGTGGAGGAAAATAATGAATCATGAAATTGACGCACATTGGAGAGGACATAGTAGTAAGATATATAAAAAGATAAAAATATGGTTAGGGAACGTATACAGGAGGGATGAAGAAAGAACAGTAAAGAGAATCCTTGAGTGGAAACCTCAAATTAGAAGACCAATAGGTCGATCCAAGAAAAGGTGTATAGGCGATGTGGAAGATGACATGAAGACTTTGAGAGGAGGAAACAGAAGAGTAGCAGAAGATAGAGTCAGATGATCATCATTTTTACTCACTACCCATCAACATATTAACGATTTTTTCACTTGCTTCCTTCAACCTCTTTGGTGGTCATTCGAGTTCTTAAGTAAGTTTAATTTCTCGACAGTCCAAAGGTCTTACATTGACACAAATGTTTCTTCGACACGCATGTATTCAGGTTTAGTATAAGAGCAGCTTAGTTGAACGCAGCCATTTTCCATGTGTAAAATAAATACCTTTATTTAATGTTATTTTCTAAAATCCCAGTCGAAATATTTTAAGAGGCAAATTATTTTAAAAACCTGTTACCTCCGTAATGTACAGTATCGTCGATTTTAAATGATCGCAGTATCAACTTTACAAATCGATTGCTGATTCCGTCGTAAATAAACAGCTAAGAGCAAAGCAAAGACAATTGACTTGCTCCATTATCTGTTTAAATATAACATTGGACACATGTTAAGTTGATATCGCGATCATTTAAAAGCGACGACACTGTACGTATGGTAGTACGTGTCACTAAGATTTTAGTGACACCTAATTTTTTTTATTTATTTTAGTATCTTGAAAACTCGCTATATTATGATGATGCGATCATGAAGACAAATAAATTGTTGTTCCAGTTTCATTGTTTGGTTTTGTATAAATTGTGGTGTCTGCGGTTCTTCTTGTTAATTAATCATAATACCATAGGCGTACGACTTTCTGAATAGTATGACGGCCCTAAGACATAGTAAATGGAAACATGTGTACCACAGGAACAGATTCATTCACATAGTCATATGGTGGAAAAGAACAGAATAAGCCAGCGAATGAAATACAACGCTACAAGTTTATTCCACATATCAAATGGAGACTTTATTGCTTACCATTTTATTTTATCTTATAAGTGTAAGATAAATTCATATTTTTGATAATTCTATATATCGGTCTGTACGTCATTTACTGAGCATTCTAACGTTTGTGTGGATATTTGAATGGTTTGGTCCTCGTTGTACATATTTCATTTTTCTGATTACAATGTTTTATGTCTCATTAGTTATTATGTATGTTGTGAGCATTTCTGTATCCACACAAACGACTTTTTGAATTTATTTCTCGAAAAGAAAGTTTTAATTGGGCCTTTCTAATTGTTTGACCAATTGTCCTTGCACAACGAAATTTCTAAACTGATTAAGATGAGACCTCTGCACTGCTTTAGCTATTTTCCCCATCAAATTAATTGGATTTCTTAAATTTTAGAGGTTTGTCGACTCAGGCAGTTAATAAATAATATTTAAATGTGTAAACTACTTATATGGAAAAATTCGTTACTACTAATATGATTGCGTCATTTTTAATGATGGACGCCTATGTCTGTAATATTAATATTAATACGTAAATGTCAAGCGACAACAAACTTGTGCGTTTCTACTTTATTAATGCAAATCGATATTGTGGTTTTTTAATCTACTCTTGAGTCGTTATGACTCGTTAGCTATATATCAATGAATCAACTTAACAACTACTAGTTTGTTATCAATAAAACTTAAAAATAAATTACTGGTTTATTTCTTTTTTATTACCTTTTTAAACTGTTACTTAAATTTAATAAGCAAATCTTGCAACATATGTAAAATTGTATTTTTTTTATTTTCTGTTAAAGAAACTAATTTTATTCTTTTAATTATGGTACCTACAATTGGTAGGATTATCGTTTCAAAATTCCAAGAAAAATTACTTAAAATAAAATCTTTTGCAACAAACGAGCGAGATGGCCATTGTGGCAAACTCTTCAGTAAATAAACACCAGTTGAAAAACTCCTCATGACTCCTTGGTTCATTATCACAATCGAAACTTTGGAGATAAATAAACTGTTACCGTCGTTGGTTGGTACAACTTCATAAGAATGGACCTTTAAAAGTTGAGTCTATTTCACACAGCTTTGTTTAAAATTATAATATAAACGAAGGAATGCATTTAGACGCATCACACGCCAGAAATTTTAAGTACTGTGGAAACTTCATTCTTAAATCATATAGAAATGTGTGAATCTAAATGGGCAATATGTGGAATATTTATTATAATTTGTTCTCTTGAATTATTCGAAGAAGAAGAAGAAGAAGAAGATATTTTAATATTTACTCTTGAATTTTAGACTACAAAAATGTTCGTTTTCAATCTTACATCACATTTTTGAAAAATATACAGGGTGTTCCATTTAAAAAAAATTAAGAAATAAAAATTCAGAGTTGTAAATTTAAAAATCATTTCTGGCCACCCTGTATACTTGTAGGAAGTGAAAATTAAGCTGTTTCATATTTATTGGTATTAACATATATTTTTTTAATATCTATAATTGCAATACTTCGCTCGTGCAGGTGACACTATTTAAAAAATTAAAATCGCTACGTTCAAGTGAATATGATTGGGAGAGAGTCAATACAAGGGTGGAAGGAGGTTTGAAAGAGATTAAAATGTACTTGGCATCCCATTAAAAAAGTCACTTCATCCTGTGGAATCGTGTTGGCTCGTCCTGTGTATATAAATATAATTTCCGGTTTTAGGTTCGTTTATCTAGTTTACTTACGTTTCTAAATCAAATTTTGAACCATCATAGAACTTGAGATATCGAAGTTGAACGCACTATTGCCTCACCCTGTATATTATTTTGCTATGGTTCTATACCAGCTGAACATCTGAGTGGAGGGTCAGTGAGAATAGAAAAAGCAACTTTAGTATCACTGTATATTTTTTCCACAATGCATGATATTGGTAAAACAACTGTTGCTCATTTTACATTTCAGATAGTGTGCATTCGATAAAATTCTTGTGCATACAGGAACTGACTATGTGCGTGAATGTTATCTTTTTAACTGGCTCTTTAAGCTTGCCTAAGGTTTATAAATGTTTTCCTGAAAATAACGAAGAATTACTGGGCTTGACACATTTTTAAGGTGTTCAAAAAAATTAGCTGGATTCCGGCACCGAAACCGCACCCTAAACCAAACATTCAAAATTAATTCCGTTAAAAGCGCCCCTGATTTTTTTATCCGTTCTTGTTTGTACCTCTATGGTTTTAAAATGTTTACAGTTTATAATTTTATAATTCGACCATGTGATTTCTTTGACAGTTTTGGTTCTTCATCTTCAAACAACTTAACAAAACAAAAAAATCTAAAATGAGAACAAAACCTGAACAAACCTTTCAATTTTTATCAAAAAAGACAATAGTATTTTAAATAACAACTTTTGAAAACGAATCTTTTCACACGAGTGAGACAGTCGAATGAGTGTGAAAAGATGTTTTTCTACGACTGCCCTCGAAAATTACAAAAAACCCACAGCAACCATGACCCGAAACTATCATTTTTCACATGTTCACATGTTTTTCACACAGACCTGTCAAAAACAGAACGGACATCTGTTATTTTTATTTTTTTAGGTAGGCTAGGCTTATTCAGTTTCATAGTAATCGACTTGTAATTTTAATTTTTAATGCAATTGGTTTTGTTAAATAAAAAGATCTATCAAATTGTTTGTCGTTTTTCCAATCGTAGAAAAAATATTGTAAACAAAAATGAATTTGTCTTGCAGCAGCTGTAATAAATCTAATAATTCATAACATAAAAGGGAAATTCTTTGTTAAGTAGAAATCGTCTCGGAATATAATAATTATTTCCAAGTAAAGCATATCTAATGAGGCAAGTAGGAGCTTCATTGAGACAGCTATTGATTTATTTATAACTGACGGGATGCAAGTTGCATTGCAATTTAACGTATTCTTTAAGCTATGTACTTTTAATGTTTTATTTGGTTGTATCTATTTTCATTATACTATTTGATTTGATCAATTAAAAATCACTACAGAAGAATCCATTTCACAACAATGTAAGCTCAAATATGATAAACTATTTATCAATATTGGTACGTATATTTTATGTGTTTCATATCACTTTGATTCGATCAGAATTCGGTGTAATGTAAAAATGGTATTAGGCTTAACAAAAGAAATCGACTATTTATGCAATTTAGAAACTGTACAACGTGGAATATCTCATGAAAGTGTGGGATAAAGTAAGATACAAAAACTAGGGCTGCTGTTAGTTACTGGAAAGAACGGGATGAGGGTGAATAATAGAAGAAGAATCAAATTATTCAAAGAAGTCTTCTATTGGTGTTGTTTATATAAATTCTCAAAATTGCCCTTTAGACATATTAAACTATCAGACAAGAACAAAAGTTTATCTGGTGTATTCAAATATGCAACCGAAAAAATAGCTTTGTTTCGGCAGACCAGTGATAGTGACCAGTGATAGTTTGCTGACTGTGGAGATGATTATTGTTAGAACTCTGAACAGAATGCGCACATCTTTACAACAAAATGCGCATGCGTCTCTTCAGACGATTGGAAACTGCTGCAGAAACAAACCTAATGTCATTTCAACTCGGTGGGTTCGTTTCATGGCATTAAGACATTCGATGAATAAGATGTTTATTCAACTCCATCATCAAAACTGCTAGAACGTGTGATATCGAAGATACTTGTTGTAAATAGATTGAAGATTGAGGGTATGCTCAATTTATAGATTCAAGAATATTAACGATAACATAGTAAAATTTTAAAAGTGTAATTCAGAGAATGTTTTAAAAAAGCTACGAGTTTTCAAATTTTGTAAAAAACTGAACTGAATCCATTTAAAACTACCATTCTATTTACAAAAGAAAGGAACTTGGAGGGTTGGACAGTCTGGACGCCTCTTAGACAAACAAACAGCTGCAGATATGGAGGGAGATTAAATTATTGGCGGTATCCTAGACTACAATCTAACCCGGAACCTACATATATTGTAATCTTCCTACGTTCCGCGGGGGTTCTTAGGTGATTACTTTGACGCCTAAGGGGCGACGGTACTATCAGGATGGTATTTCTCGGGCGCCAGTTTCTGCTTTAAAGTGTAGAAACACCACTTTTCCCTATTAGCAGGATAATATTGGCTGAGGTAGCTGCAGCGAAGAAACGATTAAGTCAGGGGTCTGTATTAGCTTATAAAGAAAACTCAGGGGTTTCGTGTTAAAAATATAAACGGTTTTATTTACGATCAATTAACAGCAAGCACTTATTAGTAAAGTTAAATATAAGCAATCATATTATGTACAAAAGAGTTAGTACAAGCAGGCAAAGCTAACGCGGCAAGGCAACTACGGTTGAAAGAGATAAGACGGAAAGCTAATACAGTGCAGCGATCAAGCAATAATACGGTGAAACGTACAGCAGGCAAATCACAGGATTTTACTTACTAAAGCTGGCAGAATTACTAAGCCGGACCGGTCTGGCAGACTGCTAGAAGCAAACTGAACATTACTCTCCAAGTTACTAGATTTTCTCTGAAGTGCAGGTAGCTTCGTGGAGAACGGATTAAGACCGAATCGCCAACTGAAAATTCAATCTCGCGGTCTAGCTATCTTAAGTGACGATTCTTCAACACGGTGGGGATAACTTACTATGATGTGCACGTGGCTCTATGGGCTATGGTGTCAGAGGATACTTGCGCTGTGGCGAGCCAGTACCCGCGGTATCTTATACAATAATCAATTCACAGGTGAGGCAAAATGGTTGATGGATTCAGATTCGGCGTTATTGATTAATATAGTGGCGAAAAGGTAGCGGTTCCAAAGCTTAACTCTTAAGTAAATTGAAATTAATTTAATTTGACTGCCTTAAAATAATACAATTTACTTATATTAAAAATACAGAGTGCAGAGGGATCTAATCTTAACTATCCTAAATCACTTCGTTGCATATACATATGCATATGATTACACAAAGATTGGCAACATGCAGCCAAGTTTGTGAAAAATATGGGGGTTAGACTTGTTATATTGCACTGCTTCATAAAGTAACAGATTATACTACCCAACATGGAATAAGATTGGGACGTAGTTGGCAATTGAATATTTGAACGTCTGTTATAAACGTATTTTTGGATTATACACTACCCAAAAATTACATTTTACAAGCCTGATGTTAAGGCGTGGTTAGCAGGACGTCAAAACTCAATCGTGTTGAACAGTTAGATAGCAAAGGTCTTTCATGATATCCAAACTAATGGACAAGTATCCGAAGCCAAAAAAAAAAAAATCACAGTGAGAGGGGTCGTTAAAGACTAGATCAAGCTAAATACAACCATCGGAGAAAAATTTCAGGAAATCTAAATTGGAAAACTAACTAAAGGACCATGTCCTAAACATAGCCTAAATAAACATAGCCGCACTCACCTTTTATCTTTGGAAGACAGTTTCGCTAAGCGGTAGTGGAGAGGACACGACTTGATTCCTCTGCTCATTTCAACAAATAAATTAGAATGATAAGACAAACAAAAATATCAGGTATAGAAAGTACAACAATGTCAACAACCTATAAATCGCAGACTCGATATAGCTGCTATGATTTCCAGCAGGCAACTGCCGTCGCTTCAGTGAAACTTCATTCCGCCAGCCAGTCTCGTTACTTCGCTGCAGTAGTTGAGTGTCGCGGCTAGGTTTCTTTAGGCTATGTCCTAAACAAATGAAAGAACTACTCCCCTATTCCAGAATCGTCATAAACTTTATATTAAAAAACACCTATATATACTAAGAAAATTATGGTGGAAAGGTATAAGAAACAGTGGGTCATATCATATTTAAGTGAGACATTGGTTCACAAAATACATAATACAGAGTCTCTATAATCATCGAAAACCACGTGAAAAAATAAGCAACAAGGTGCACATTTTTTTCCGCATGTAATACTTTTGAGTGTGTATTTGGTTGAGGAATGTAGTTTACAACTATTTATGGAGACTCTTTATTTATAAGCAAACACAAATTGCAATAGAAACAAAATCCATTCGGTCATGGATCTGAGATGATTCGAACATTAGTATAGGCTAAAATATGTAGGATAATTCAGATAGGAAAAGAATAATTTTTATATCAAGGTATGTTTCCTTGTAACTACAGAAACTATAGACAGATCAGTAAATAGTACACCTCAGGTATAATACCAAATATTTTCTCTACAAAAATATTGTTTAACATAATATCTAGTATGAATTATTGTATTGGCAAGATGAAGAAGTGGCCTTTTATGCGCATTACCTTACAGGAGAAATTGGTAAATGAGAAAAATCAAGCAAACGTCTTAACCGCAATCCTCTCTCGTCTGCAAGAGGACATGCTAAGAAAGGACCAAGCACTAATCTTTTGGGAAACTGAATATTCGTCGAATTAGCTCAAAATGTTTTTTGTCGTTTGAATGAAATAGTGTTTCTGCAATGATGCTGATTAAAATGCTCAATGAGCACCAGCGATGCTGCACCACAAAGCCATCGCAGTTAATGGATGTCGGATTTTAGTAATATATCAGATGCTCAGACTAGTTGAACCAGAACTTGATACGTAAATTAACGCAGTATTAGTTTCGAATACAAAAAGGACTAAGGCAGATCTTTCAATTCTAATGGAGGAGCTTGAAATCTTGTACCTCTTCACTCCCTCTCATTTCCCACCGATCTTTATTATAGCAAAAATGTGATGATACCAGAGCCTTAGCCGTAAATACATATATACGCAGGTATAATTAACCACATCGATATACCACACATAAAAATATAAAAACCATCTGCGTTTTTGACAGCGATAGAGATCCTCAAGCGCCGATATATTTTATGTGGCTTATAACAATGTGTTCAACTGAACGAATTGTTTTCTCCTAACACAGAAGTAATGCACGTCGTAGTATGCGATTGGCTTCATTATCCTGAGCATCTGACACAAACCAGCCATATTTAGACCACTCAACCTAAAATTACGCGATAACTTGAGGTGCTTAGAAAATTTTGCAATCAGATTTGCTTTAATCAGCAAAAAATTCAGATTCACCTCCTGTGATTTTTGTAACTGACCCTCGCAGGCATGTGTGACTACTGGCATCGTCATTAACAGTAAGTTTTATTTGACTATTTCCTTATCTTCTGAGCTTTAGCAGTTCTGGTTTTTATAACGGAAAAAACTCAGAATTTCACTGGCCCTTGTTATCCGACTACTAATCCTAGGACACGGTGTAAGACAATTAGGTGATGAAACGCCTCAATTAGAGTGTCTCCAAACTGTTAACGCAAGAGACGCAAAATCTTAAGACAAAGAGACATATTAGGTGGCCGCGAGGGCCGCGCGGGCATTAGTCTATCTTTAATAGTTTTGGTGTGAGGGCGCCTCAAATTCGCGCGCTGATCTTTTGTTAAATTAAACTTATCGTTTTCCAGCGCACAACTTTCAGCCACACCGTCGTGAGCCACCCTCACGCCTAAAATATTCAAGATAGACATATGCCGTTACTGACTTTTTTATAGGAAATTTAATTCTCTATAAAATTGTTTATGTCCATTTTTTTCATAACTCTAACGGTTTTGGCAAATTCGCGCGCTGATCTTTTGTTAAATTAAACTTATCGTTTTCCAGCGCACAACTTTCAGCCACACCGTCGTGAGCCACCCTCACGCCTAAAATATTCAAGATAGACATATGCCGTTACTGACTTTTTTATAGGAAATTTAATTCTCTATAAAATTGTTTATGTCCATTTTTTTCATAACTCTAACGGTTTTGGCAGCGTTTCGAGTTAAACGTGCCGGCGTCCAATTTCATTTATGGTTTTTATTTTTTTTTGCACAGTAGCCGACGATTTAGACACATAATTTTTCAACAATCGTGTTCTACATATTTTTCTGCATCGAATGGTATATTTTTCGACCTGGTAAAATGAAGTGGAAATTAACTAGGGACGATGCGAGGCGCATCCCGCGCGGCCCTCGCGGCCACCTACTCTGTCTCTTTGTCTTACGATTTCGCGTCTCTTGCGTTAACAGTCTGGCGACACTCTAACCATACGATACATTGAGGCGTTTCATCACCTAATTGTCTTACACCGTGTCCTAGGATGACAAAATCAAATAAAGTAGGTACAATATTTGTTATTTTTATTGTTTTTTCTTTATTTTATAATATTAGCACGCAACTTATGGAAAGCAGCGTAGTGACTTCCGGAAATCACCACCTGGAATTTGTCACAGCATAATAATTGCGCTATAACTATATAAAATTAAGGTTAGACAGAAATTAAAATTGCTCAAATATAATTTATGCAATTGTAAAATTTAATATTAATGGTGTTATAATTTATATAAAATATTAAACGGATTTGAGGTATTGAGTACCAATTTTATTGAATTTATTTCTTACTTTACGACCGCACTGCATGTTCGTACGCATATGTAATTATCGATAATCCGAAAATTTAATTTGAGAGAACGTAGCGTACGTATCTGAAAACTTGTATCTGTAGTTATGTGTGCATGCATATATTACAAGCAATTTTAATACATTCTAACATTTCTAACAGTATTTGCCCTGAAGGGGACTTCCTGCTCAATATACCTTCCGTGATATTATCATTTGTTGATTTAAAAAGATAGAAATACGGAAACAATGTAAACCTCTCATACGTTTTTATTAAATTCCACATGGAGAGATAACCTATGAAAATAAAGTATTAGTTGCTTATGGGTTATGAGTATGATTTATCTGAAGTTTGTACTGTGGAGAAAAGCGAACAACAACGAATGTACTGTAAATAGCCGCCGTTGCCGTTATTTAATATTCTGTATTGGGATCCAGTGGCGTTCCCTTAGATGTTGCAATAAAACTTGAAAATTATTTTACAATAATTATAAATCTGACAAGTTGTTGCTATATGTTGTCTTTTAGCTAAACTTTATTTTAAGTTGATAGAAAACCAAAAAGTGTTCGATCTCAAAATATCTCAAATCAATATCTCGAAATATAAATAATTTTACTTTATATTATTAAAGATTTTGATTTTAGTAATATAAATTCATAATTAATCAAAAAATGTACAATAACTGACAAAAAGAATGAGAGGCTTATGGAAGTAAAAGTACTATTGTATTTTATTATACACAGAACTATCTACGAAAGATTTGTGAAATGGTTGGTATAATAGTACAAATACAAACAGGCAAATGATTGTAATTATAGCAAGGCTCAAAACTAACCATGGGCAACTTTCCGTCCATTTATATCAAACTGACATTGCACAAAGCACACCTATGTAATTTATACCGACGTTTTTGCTTATCTAAACTAGATAATATGATAATAGCGTATATAGTATGACCGCCCTGTATCACAAAATTAATGTTGCGGGAAAGGAAGTACACATTTAAAAATAACAGACACATACAAAATGTACAACGTAGGGCAACAGTGCCATCCGATTTCAATATCTCGAATTCTATGATAGCTCGAAATTTGATTTAAAATCATAAGTAAACTAGACAGGACTTTATAATCGGAAATTATTTTCAAATATACAGGGCGACCAAGACGATTTTATAGTGGCAAGAGTTTTTTTTAAATGGAATGCCATGTATATCCGTACATTTTTATTCTAACCTCCTTTAAGTTCTATCTTATTATCGACTCTCTTCCAATCACTTGGAATGTAATGATTTTTTTTGTTGAAATAATGCCATCGACTTCGAGAAAAAATCACTACAGTTACCATTACGAATTTAAAAAAAAGTGTGTTATGAAACAATCTTGCAGTTTTCTAAATAATTTTCATTTTCTAAAAATATACAGAGTGAGTAATAATAATCTATAAATTGAAATGAATTTTCAATTTAGAGATTCCAAAACATTCCAAACATTCCAAAATTTGAAGGAAACGATATTGAATGCTTTATGTTTTAATAACGTAGCATACCAATTTTAAGAACAGTAGAAACCTCATTCTAACATATTATGTGTACCAATCAATATGCGAAGCACAATTTTTTTTCTGCCATTTTTTAATGTTTATTTTTGAATTTATTGCTCAATATATCAAAAATGGTTACCACAGGAATGCACATATACGTTCTTTGTTCTTTTTTCAAATCTACATTACATCGACCAATTATTTAGGCAGAAATATTTAAAAAAATTGAAAAATATAATTCAAAGTATAAATTTAAATTTAATTTTTAGTCACCCTGTATACTTTTTGGTAGTAACGAAAATGATTAAAAAACCACACAGCTGTTTCGAAACTGGTATTAACATATGTACAGGGTTTTTCCTTATACCACCCCCTATAAAGTTTATTTGAAGAAATACAGAAAAATTTTATTTACAACAGTTGCAGTATTTTTCCTGAATTTTAACAATCTGCCAATAAAATAAACAAATGATAATTGCAAAATGGCGAAATTCTATAAGTTTAGGGTTTTTTAATGGAACACCCTATATATTATTATATTTTCGAAAACACTATAATTTGCTGATTTCAAAAATATTTATATAATACTTAAGTCTATATTTGGACTATCCGTTCTTCAGTTATCCAAATCAAAAAAGTTGTAAAACATGATATTGTCTACTTTAATCCATGTGCTACTACGACAATATCATGTTTTTACATACATTTTTAATTTGAATAATTTCTTTGTTTTATTGGCAGATTATTATCATCCAGGAACTGCAACTTTTGTGAATAAAATATTTTTGTATTTCTTCTAATAAACTCTGTAGGGGGCTAAGGGCTAATTATAAGAAAAAATCCTGTACAAGTACAGGGTGATTCACTTAACTTTCCCACCCCACTTTTCTCCGTTATTTTTGCAATTACAAAAAAAATATTATAACAAAAATTGTAGAACTTTTTATGAAGTTTTTAAATATGGTATCAAAAAAACAATTGAAAAACAAATTATGAAGTTACAGATATAACTTGCATTTTTTGAAATGGAACACCCTGTATTTTATTACATTTTTCGACATAAAATTTTATTCTGATTTCGACAATATAGCACACCTGGTACTTATTTATAATACTTTCCGAAATATTTGCATTTAAATATATAAATTATAGACAATATCTCATTTTTTGTTTTTTTTTTGTTTTTCAATTGTTTTTTTGATATCATATTTAAAAACTTCATAAAAAGTTCTACAATTTTTGTTATAATATTTTTTTTGTAATTGCAAAAATAACGGAGAAAAGTGGGGTGGGAAAGTTAAGTGAATCACCCTGTACATATATTTTTAAATCAATAATTGTCACAATTAGGTGATATTATTTTAACAAAAAAATCATTAATTCCAAGTGGTTTGGGAGATAGCAAAATACAGGAATGGAAGAAGGCTAGAAAGAGACTTTAAAACTTATTTTCTTGAATGTTTTATTTTATATTAAATGATAAAAATACCTACGACTACATAGTAGTTGTGAAGACCGGTTTTATAAAGTTGGACAATTTTTAAAATGGCCATATTCAAGAGAGAGACAGTTTTCATACAGAAATACATTAGGTACCCACTATTCAATTTTTTTGGTAATATTTGTTTCTTCATTGACATATTGTCAAAAACTATAGCAATAGTTATTTAAATTAAATTGGAACAAGGCTGACCGTAAATTTTAATGTTGTCTATGAGGAAAATGTTTGGAAGAAAAAATATTAAATATAAAAATGTTCTTGATTTTGAGTTTTACAATCAACATTTCCAAACTTCTTAGAGAATATGGTATTCACAAAATACTTATATTTTTGCATGCAGTTCTAATATGTTTGTAAAACCTAATTCCAAAAATGATAGATGGCCAAACTATTCATATTAAATTAAATACTTGAAACAAAACATAACAAATCATCGTAGTAGCTGCTTATTGTTTATTATTAAACTGCTAAATATAAAATATAAATGAAATTGTTGTCCTAATTTCAACACTTCCCACTAGTTCTGAAATCGATATATGTAAAATCAGGTGGGTGGTTTTCTCGTATTAAACTTTCGCTTTCCATATTAATTATTATATTACTCGTGCCTTTCTTAAAATCCACTATATTCTTTGGTTCAAATTTATGTCATATAAACAAAACCATCGGTGAATATTTTTCGGGGAGAAAACATGATTTTACTTACCACACGTAGATATTAAAAATTAAATAGTTATTAAAACTGTACTAAATTATTAAAAAATATTAATAATATATTTTAAATTATAAATTAAATTATGTTGAAGCCTCTTACGCAACCTAAAATTTCGGAGGCAAATAAATAGCTTGTTTATTAACATTTTCACCTCCCACTTCTGCATTAAGGAAATGTTGAAATCAGCATGAAAACATTTCATTGGTTTAATAGATTTTCACATTTCGATATCCAGGAATCGCATGTTATGATTGGTCATTTTTTAATATATTTGCCGTTATTTAACATATTGCCATAAAGTTATTTTTAGAAATGAAGAGAAAGTATTTTGCAGACACATATTACCGCCAATCAAGAATTATTCCGATTGTTTTCCACAAACATGTTAAATTAATTTTCAAATAGCTATAACACAAAATTTTTAACTGGAACATCCTGTACTTTTTATCAATCAGAAACCAATGAAGAAAATTATTTTAACGTTGCTCTGAGTCTTGCTGAAAATTCACATTCAAGCACAAGGATCATAAGTCGAGAAATGGAAATACATAATATATCAGAACATCGTCTCTCGAATGGTGAGAAAGCTGAAGTTTCACTCCTTCCACATGCAACTTTTACAAGAGCTCACAGAACAATACTTTGAAAGGCGAATGGGCTAATGCCAGTGGGGTCTTGAAACGAATTATCAAGATCTCAATTTTTTAATAACGTGATTTTCATTTATGAGGCTACTTTTCCATACCAACGGAAATGTGAATCGGTATCATGTGACAGGAAATCTCCATTTTATTCGGTGTGTGGATCGTCATTGAACGTTTGGGGCGTGCCGTACTTTTTTGATGAACCCTTCGATGGAATAAATTATTTGGCATTTCTGAGAGGCCCCTTTCAACACTTTTTAGATAATTTACCTACTTCTAGCTGTTCCGCGAAGAGAGTGGCTATAATAAGATGGAACTCGTACACACAGTGGCACAGTAAGTGAAAATTTGGTGAAGAATTCAATGGAAAGTGAATAGGCAGGGATGGACCCATTGAACGGCTTCCTAGATCACCGGATATCACCAAAATGAATTCCTTGTCCTAAGGACTCATAAATCGTTTACCAACCTCCTTCAACGACTAAAGAAGATATGAAAGAGCTATCAACTTTAGACGTATTATTCATATGAAAGAAATTGAAGATAATGACTACGATTCATTAAAGATAAAAAATACAGAGCGTTCCTTTAGAAAAATTTGAGTTATAGCTATTGCGAAAATTAACAATTTAACACGTCAATGTGAAACACTGGGTGTAAAAATACAGATTTCAGAATAGTGATCAAGAAATAAGAATTATGTCAGTAATATTGTGTCTGCTTTATTTCTGAAAATAACTTCTTAGCGATTTTTTCAGTACGCCCATGCAAAATGTGTTTTTGGAGATAACTTGGTCTTGGTAACGCTGCAACTAAATTTCAAAAGTGAAACATTGTGTTATAGATAAAAGAAAAGTGAATCCAATAAGAACTAAAATATATAGAATATTCCATAAAAAAATACTCTATATGATCGAAAATAATTTTAAAATAAAACCCAAAGTGGTCTACATAATTACCCAAAAGGAGAAAATCGTATATTCAATAACAACTGAATAATTGACCACCGCGTCTGAGGTGACTCACCCCGTATATATAGTACAGGGTGAGTCAATAGTGCGTATTTCTTCTGTATCTCCTGTCTCGTTAGAGATAGAGGCATGGTTAAAAAATTTAATTAAATCGTGAGAAAAAGTACATTTTATAAAATTATTATCAATTATACAGGGTGACCCGGTAAAGTGGCAGATGAAAGAATGATATTTCCTATACCTAAAATCGAGCCTAAAATGAATAATTTTCGAGTTGTGGCTGTTTATGTGTAAATAAGTATGTTTTATTCAGAAACGTACCTTTGAAATCATTTCATAGAAACAAAGACATTTAACGTCATTTGATTTTAGTTTGTTTCAATTTTGTTGCAAACCTCCTAGTTTTCATTAAAAAATGAATTTTACGAAGCAAGAATTAATTGATATGATGTATATACCCTTGGTGAAAGTGACATAAATTGTTTTTTGGCCTCCAGAATTTACATTCAAAAGTATCCTCACAGAACTCCTCCACCAGAAGCATCTTTCAAAAGTTTAAGAAACAAATTTGAAGAAACAGGTGACATTTCTCATATATAGAAGTCGTTATCTTCATTTGTAGTCCCTTTTGTACGATTGACTTTTTTATAAGAAATGTCACCTGTTTCTTCAAATCTGTTTTTGAAACTTTTGGAAGATGCTTTTTGTGTACATTATATCAATTAGGTCCTGCTTCGTAAAATTCATTTTGAAAGTAATAAGACGTTAAATGTCTTTGTTTCTATGAAATAATTTCAAAGGTACCTTGACTTTTCTGAATAAAACTTACGTATTTACACATAAAGAGCCACATCCTGAAAACTTCATTTTAGGTATAGGACATATCATATTAAAGTTGCAGAGAAATAAAATTACACAATTTTTTCCATTTGAAAAACTTGAGTTTTGGTAGTTTGAATATTTATAAGTTAGCAGTGGGCTTATGAACACCTTGTATGAAAGAAATATTTTCTACATCAGCTAATAGTTAAAGTATGGCATAAACTACTACCATGTCAAAGAAATAAAATTGCTCTACAGAAATAAGTCCAAAATCAATTTTCAAAATGATACCTGACCTGCAAACGTCAATTTTCCATAAAAATATTTTTTATTTCAATAAGCATCCAACAAGTTTTAAAAATATTTTACCGCTGAATAGGCCATCATAGTGGTCTTCAAACATAATAAAAAAAATTGGGTCATTCCATTTAGAAAATATATATATTCTTTCACCTACCACTTTAATGGATCGCCCTGTATAATTGATAATAACTTTTTCTCGCGATTTATTTAAAATTTTGAACCATGCCTCTATCTCTAACGAGACAGGAGATACAAAAGAAATACGCACTATTGACTCACCCTGTATATATGTATAAAAAAATAAATATCTCCTTAAGCAACCACAGTAAATGACTTTCTAGAGAGCCATGGCGGTCAGTCACAATTCAGCGTAATTTAAGCGATATTAGCCAGCGGTCACCTTCGTAAACTGAACATGAATAAAATTAATTTCTAATATCACTTTGACCACTACGGCGGAAAACCTGTTCTTTGAATTTCTCTTAAAGCATAATATTTAAATTATTTATTAATTTGTTGCAAAAATTATAACTACCTTTCTGTTTTCAAGATATTCGAAAATTTATATAATATATAATTTTTACCCGCCAAATTTTTGTCACGTACGTTCATGTGACGATCGCTAAATATTTAAATAAGCGAGAGTCACGGTCACCTGGGTTTTGCAAACAACACTTTTAAGGACTGGTTTGGAAGACGTGTTTGTAGTCAATCGAAAAAAATTACTTAAATTTACTTTGTGATAAAATCAACAAAAATACGAAATTATGGATTATACCTGAAACTCTGAATACACAGCACTTCTCAAATGTTAGTTTTCCTTTTTGATTCCTAAACTGGCTAGCTATTGCTTTATTAAATTTTATTGCATCTCAAGAGCCTGAGTATTTTCTAAGTTACATAAACTGACTCGCCAGTGCCGTGACGTTAACGAATGAACATTATTACCGATTGTAGTAGATAATATGTATTATATATTTTTGTAAATTTCATTTAACGAGTTTATCGGTTTCAGGATATTAATCCTTTGTTTACATATGCAAAAGTAGGCTGGTAAATAAGTCATAACTAAAGTTGTACAGTTATATTTATTGCTTGTACGGTTATATTACAATACAGATCTGTCAATAACTGTCAACAGATGAAATAATAAATAATGAAACTATAGGGCTATTTATTAATACAAACAGACAGAAAACTCCAAACAATAATAATTAAATACTGAAATCCAACTGAAATGTATTTTCAGGCAATCCAAGGTCCATTTTTATGTAGCCGTTGTAAACATTTATGTAATATGAAAAAAGATAACAAATAAAAACAAACAAAATATAACTGTAACCATGGCGACAAATCAACCCATACAGACTTGACCAACTAATGAAATGAAAACGTTATTAATAAGAGAATATCAAAAGGTAATATCTAATATAATATCTAATAGTGTCTTTATTTTCTGAAACCGATAAACTATTGAACAAATCACGGATGTTATGAATCATAACAGCCTTAGATGTCTTAAAATCCTCGCTCTACGAGCTCGTATTTCAAACCGACATCTGCGGCAGTTATGATAGTCATAACATTCCTAGATATGTTAATAGCTATACTTAAAAACTGGTTCAAACATTTTTGTAAAACCTGCCACATATATTATATTGTATATAACCAGTAGGTATATCAAAGAATGGAACAAATATACGACATGGCCTTAATGCTTTAACAAACTATTTATTCGTTGTCTACGTAAAAATACCAGCAATAAATAGGTTTATGTAGGTGTATAGTTGTCATAGTGGCAAAAATATTTACTTAAAGCAACCATTTTAATTTACAGAAAAACTGTAAAGCAAGCATTCAACCATGCTTGTCAAGAGGTCAGTCAATTTAACCCTTCTCAATAATTTTTTCTCCCCAGTTAAATAGGTGACATTGTACACATTTTTTTTAAACAGTAACCCTTATTTTTATAAGTGTGTCCATAAAGAAGTTATAAAAATAAATTATATAAAAAATGGGGATGACGTCATCCATCAGACACGGATAAATTCTCTAACTTGACGACTTTATAAGCCAGTGTACTTCCCAATTTTGTTTGAAACAAAAAGTCGTCAATGGAGCAACGGACCAGAAAAATTTAACCCTTTTGGATGACAAACCCTGTAGATACGTTATCTTTGAAAATAATCAGACTCCGCTTGCAATTAACTATTAGTGGCTCAGGAACTGAATATAAAAATGGAGAGACTGTACCTCACTTTTCTCAAAAACAACCTCTGTTTTTACGTGCTAACCATAACATTAATTATGCTAAGATGTACTAAAGGGGAGGACCAAGTTATCTGAGCACTTGTCAAGCAAAATAAAAAAAACTCTTGTTAAAGCATCATGCTTGATAAGCAAAAACTCTATGCACCCTTTATTCCAAATATATCACTGAAAATTTTAATTTATTATATAAAGCAAAACAAATAATTTACGTGTTACCACTAAATGTGCATTTAATGTATTTCACTATATAGCCGAAGCTTGAAGTTGTTCAATAGTTAATCTTTGTATAATACTCTACAGTGTGGAACAGCCAAATGGAATAAATTCAGTATCTCAATTATTGTGCATATTTTTAAAAAATCCCGAGACATGTCGATTTTGGATTCTGAAATAACATCCTGCAACGTACAAATTTCATCCCTAAATTCAACCTCCTTCGAGTGGCAGTTGCAACCCCTAAATTTTTAAATGGGAAGTAGGGGATTGTGATACCTCATTTGAAAGGTCTTTCCATTCTCTATTCAAAAATTTTAATATTTATTGCAAAAATTAACAGTAAAATTAATTCAGGTGCTTGACGTAAATCGCTACAGCAAACTAAAAAAAAAATTATTTCATTGTAAGAAATGTTTAAAATGAGTTTCTTGAATGTCTTGGCAGCATCCGAATCGTAAATAAAAGTTTTCTAAAACGTTTGCTAACATTTGAGGCGTGACCGACCTAACTAGTTTCATCAAGCAGAACGTTAATTTTTGCAGTAAATGTTAAAACCATAGAATTTTTAAATAGAGAATGGAAATACCTTTCAAATGAGGTATCACAAGCCCCTACTTCCCATTTAAAAATTTAGGGGTTGCAACTGCCACTCGAAGGGGGTTGAATTTAAAGATAAAATTTGTACGTTGCAGGATGTCATTTCAGAATCCAAAATCGACGTGTCTCGGGATTTTTTAAAAATATGCACAGTAATAATTGAGATACTGAATTTATTCCATTTGGCTGTTCCACACTGTATATCTTTCACGTAGACACATTTTCCAATAGAGAATTCTTGTATATATAGCTATTTATACCACTGATTCATCACCACAATTGTTCTGGAACTGTGGGCTACCGAGAAAGAGATTAGAAGAAATAAGCTTATGGAGTGGGTGGTGATAATTGTTATTAATCTTTTGCGTTTTGTTATCATCTAACCAAAAAGTCAATTCCCGCATATTATATCGAATACATTAGCGATAAGATTGATCTACAGTGTAAGTCTAAATATAATTAATTACCGTACTATGAGTCACACTGATTAACGTTAATATTATTGATTCTTATTAGACTTTAAGGAAATTTATTCAATACATTTCATACCAAATTGAGCATTAATGGATTTGTGTATTTATTTTTCATACATGTTCTGCCTGAAACGTCTTTGGTGGAAAAATTATTTTTCGGATAGTCTGGAGTCGCTTTTTTCGTATATTTTAGCATGACCTGGAAAGAAAAGTTTTAATAGCAAACAATTTTTCAATTTATTAGCCTGTTTTAAATGCATAAGTAAAATGATGTTTTAGACCTAGAACTTATGGAATCAACAATATTTAGTTGAAGAAGCTGCAAATATATTATTAGCAGATGTACCAGACTTACACTACCCATCATTATGCTGGATGGCTATGGCCTGAGGTGTCCACTGTATTGGTCAGGATAGACATATCAGAAAGGGTCATTATTGTACAGCACAGTAATGGTTCGTTGTGGACATCTTTCTCTGGTATCATGATACAGAATTTTGCCTCCAATCTGGAGCAACGTAACCTGGTCTTATTAACTCACACATCTTTCGAAAGTCTTCATAGGCAGCATAATTAGAAGGTGTATTCCGTGGCAAAGAAATTTTCCTATTTGTAGTGAAATGCGATCAGCCTCGCGATCAGCATAACCCTTAAGTCGTTAAAATTAACTGACTTCGGAATCCTTTGATGACATAGGACAAATTATTTGCTGCAAGAACATACGAAATCAGCAAAACAAGTTTTTTGGGGTAGCAACAGGCCGTGGTTGCTGTTGCTCAACAACTAATTCCTCATCTCAGATTGAACACTTGAATCTTTGTTCCTTCATTATCGGTGGCATTCTTTGCATTTCCATCTTACAAGTTTTACGAATTGCCCATTTACAGTTACCAGCAAGTTTTCCATATTATAATAGATGGTGAAGATTTTGGTGCACATCCATGGTTTATATTTATAATTTGAGCAGGAATCGTCGCAAATTCGAATTCAATGTTTAACCTAGTAATATTTATGTCCAAAATATCTCTTAATTCAACATCCATAAGGGTAATTACATTATTTTTTTGCCACTAGTCCTTTGAGCATTTTTTAATATTTTTCGTTAATTTTCTTCACAAATTACATCGGCCACTTGTACCCAAACATTTTTTTGGGAATATACAATATCTTTTTTGTCAATTATTATTGAAAATTTCGTGCTTATTTAGAGAAATCGTTTACCAATCGTCCTATATTTAACTGATCCATAGTTTACATACCGCATCATGGATTTCTTTCGTACAACGTTTGCATCTTTTGATCATAGTCAGCAAAGTGATCATATTGCACTTGGTTCGTTGGTTAATTATGTTCCATGTAACTGAGCCTTAGAAACTCAATACATATTACGAACATTTACTATAACCATTCATTCCTTAATCAACGTTATAACTCAACTTAAATTTCGATCACACCTGTTGAATTAGATTCAATTACTTTTTATAGAAACTATTTAAAAAAATATAGACAATCTTAGAAAGCATAAGTCAACCGTTTTTGAAAATAAATTTTTGCACATAAAATGTTAAAGATCAATCTGAATACGTTATTTAATAATTCTGTTATTTGTGAATGCCGTTTATAACAAATAAAATTAGAGTGACGTCTTTGACGAAACGTTTGGTAGCCGGAGGCTGATTGTTGGTATAAATATTGAAAAGGAAAGAACTAGCACACTTTCTTGAGTTAGCCCATTTTTCTATTCTGCGGTGGCTTTTCTGCTTAGATATTCTACGAATAATCTGTCGTTCTGTAATGAGGATTAAGTGATGGGATGAAAGGAATGTAGGAATGTTTGAATTAATGGATAGTGGTAGCAAGAAGATAGGACCAACCAATAATTAGACATTTTTTCCAAGAAATGAAAATCTAAAAATCATTAAAATTCTCTATAAAACCTATACATATTTTTGCTCAGACGCTTTTCGAGCGCCCAGCCGCCTGAGTTCATAAGCGTTAATTATCTCTTTATCGTAGAAGAAGACATAAAATCATTTCGGTCTTCAATTCTTATTCCATGCCTTATATAATGTCCAATAGACACTCTCCAAGAAATGTGGTGGTTGGATGTATGATAGTTCGTTTAATTATAAAAGAAGGTTATAGAAAGTTGTAGATAG